>WWNC01000104.1:0-1200000 GCA_011125475.1 Melanerpes aurifrons
TTCATTGGTGAAGTGGGAGGAAGCACATTCTGAACTGGGAGTGCAGGAGAAAATATCCTGGGCACTCCGGGAACTTTATCTTCAGTCTTGCTTCCGCCTTCCTTTGGGCAACTATCTCTGTGCTGGGCTTTCTGCCAAGACTTCGGCCTTGAAGATAAGAAAAGCCAAGCCTGTATTAACTGCTTCCAATTAACACAAACTGCTTTTAACTTCTTTCTTTCTCTTTCTCCCTCTTTTCCGAACTATTCTGGGGAAAGGGGGAAGAGAGGGAGAGCGGAGGTGGGGAATCCCCTCGGCCGAGGGGATTACTCTCATTTCTGTGTTACTTCATTTCTGTGTTACTCTGTTGTATATCTTTGTATATATTGTAGATATTGTAAATTTGTAAATATTCCCCTGCAAAACTCTACACTGCTTTGTAAATATAGCTCCACTGCTTTGCTAATTCAGCTGGTGAGTTTTTTTTCCTTTCCCTTCAATTTTTCTTTTCCCTTTTACCTTACAGGGGGGAGGGAAGAGGCTTCTTAGCCTTACCCCTTCCAACCCACCACATTTTTTTTATTGGCGCCCAACGTGGGGCAGATAATTAGTTTAATTTATTACCTGATTGATTTAGTGTTTTCCAGCTGAATTAGCAAACATGAAGGTCTTGTGGTTTGTGGAGCGATTATTCTTTTCAATTTTTGGGGCTGTGGTTTACAGATATTGTTTGGGTTTGCTTTTGGATTACCTGGGCAAATATTTGGTGAGGACAATTTATATATGGGTTTTGTATAGAGTTAAATTATGGTATGGAAAATGTATTAATTTCCTATGGCCAGTGAGATACAGGAATGTTACCTCCACCACTCTTCCAATTGAGATAAAGGGTTTTAAGATTCCGCCTGAGGAGAGAGTAACTTTAGGTGATGCCTGGGACCCAAAAGTGGTTTACTTGGTGTCTATAATTCTGCTACTGGTGATAATTATTGTGTATCTCCTGATTTCTTTACGGCGAGAGAGGAAGGTGTGCAGAGCTTGTTTTGTTATTAAAACTAGATCAAAAAGAAAACGCCGTGGCTCTCGATCAGTCCCAGAGTCATCTAGTGATGAGGACTGTGGAGAACCCGTGTCAGTTAAAAAGAAGGCTAAAAAGTTAATTGGTAAAGCAGCTCTAAATGACTTTGCTGATTCTAGCAAGCTGCCAAGGGCGGCAGCTGGTATCAACATGGCTCCCACTCCTTCTCCTTCTTCTTCTTCTCCGTCGGCCATTAACGGAGCAATGTCACTTCCGCCTACTCCCTCGGTGGGACCGGAAGTCACTGCCCCAGCAGCTGATTTATCTCAGGACCTGTCAGCTTCCGTTAAGGTGGCTGTAAATTCAAACACAGCTCCAGTTAAGGTGGCTCCTTTAAAGACTAGAGGTGCAAAGGCCAAAGATGGAGAAGAAGAGGAGCTGGAGACTGATCCTGGTGAGGGCCCTCTACTCTAAGAGATCCTGCTCAGGAGGAAGAGGTGGTTTGTTTTAAAGATCTAGCTAACCTAGTGAGATCAAAGCAGGATACAGATGAAGCTAGGAAAGCAGCTGGCAAAGGTGGTTCTCAGCTTAAAGAGATCCTTAGGAGAATGACAGCAGGATTATATGGACAAAAAATTCAGGGAAACGAGGAGGAAGATGATATTTTGGAGTGTTCTTCTCCACGGGAGGAATTGCGTTATGTCCGTAAAGATTTCACCAGGGCGGATAAGGAACCAGTTCTAGCTTGGCTTAGTAGGTGTTATGATACAGGTGCTCTGGCTCTAACAGTTGGAGACAAGTCAGCAGCTCAGTTAGGAACTCTCTCAAGGGACAATGGAATAGATAGACATCTAGGCAGAGCTCTTGGTATGGTTAATCTGTGGATACGCCTTTTAATGGCGGTTGCCCTGAGATACCCTTCCCGAGATGATCTTCCATGGAATCCTAAACCCTGGACTACCATAGATGAGGGAATCAAGCGCTTGAGAGAATTTGCTGTTAGAGAGCTACTCTATGGTGAACATGAAACTCTGAATCCTGATGACATTCCTGTGGGTATTGGTCTTGCTAAAAGATCATCAAACTTGCTCCTTCCACTATGCAAACATTCTGGCAAGCAGAATTGTGTCAAGAAGTTATGGTGGAGCTTCTCCCACGGTTGGCCAATTCAGTGATCAAATGAGACAACTGGAGAATAGCATGACACGTGGTTCTTTGGTGTCAGCCGTTAAAACGATGTCTGGTGATATTCAGAATAGCATAAGAGAGTTAAAAGATGAATTTAGAAATTCCATATCCCAATTGGCACAAAGGGATAATTTCAATTCTTCCTCCAGGTGGGTACAAGTTTCATCTGTGAGGAATACACGTCCTCCAAGGAGGTCATTCCAAAACAGGTCATTCCAAAACAGGTCGTTCCAAAACAGACCACCAAGGCAATCACGTAGAACTATTTGGATAACTCTGCGTGATCAGTTTGGTGAGAACATGAACCGCTGGGATGGCCAACCAACTTCTAATCTTTTCAGGAGACTGAGGGAATTGCAAAGTGGCAGAACCCGAGGTAGCAATACCAGAAGGGTAGCTGTTACTTCCACAGTTCCCCAGAACGACTCTTATGGCTCCAACAGTGGCTCCAGTTATAACATGCAAAGTTATAACCCTGCAAACTATGTGCAATGCACATGTGCGCATGTTCCCCATAACTAGGTGCTCCTGCCTCCGCCAGGGGAGGAGAGGGATAACAGAGATAATAGAATCTATTGGGATGTACATCCAGTGGCCTCAGCACTTCACAATTTTCGAAGTACAGGGCCTTGTTGACACAGGAGCTCAGTGCACCATAATACCATCAAATTATCAGGGATCAGAGTCTATAACTATTCTGGGAGTCACTGGTGGATCTCAAGAGTTAAGTAAGGTAGAGGTTAATATAAGTTTAACTGGTAAACAATGGAGGAAGCATACAGTTGTGACCGGACCTGATGCACCTTGTATTTTGGGAATTGATTTTCTGAGAGAAGGGCGTTTCAAAGACCCTAGAGGTTACAAATGGGCTTTTGGAGTAGCTTCAATAGAAATTGATGGACAAAAATTGAAGCTATCTGCCAGACCTGAACTTTCTGATGAATCTGCAGTTGTGGGACAACATAAGATACAGGACATTAAATTGCCGGTTGCTTCTCAGACTGTGCATCACAGACAATACAGAACCAACCGTGACTCTTTGTTGCCCATTCAGAATCTGATTCGTCAGTTGGAAAGTCAGAAAGTTGTCAGCAAACTCATTCACCTTTCAACAGTCCAGTGTGGCCTGTGCGGAAGCAGAATGGAGACTGGCGTCTGACAGCAGACTACCGAGCCCCAAATGAAGTGACACCACCTATGAGTGCAGCAGTACCAGACATGATGGAGCCACAGTATGAGCTGAACTAAAGAGGCCAAATGGTATGCTACCATAGACATTGCTAATGCATTTTTCTCATTCCCATAGCAGAGGAATGCAGGCCTCAGTTTGCTTTCACCTGGAGAGGAATCCAGTACACTTTCAACAGGTTGCCAATGGGCTGGATCCACAGCTCAAGCATCTGTCATGCAGTGATTCACGATGCTCTGGAGAAAGGCGGTGCTCCAGAACACATCCAGTTCATCGATGATATCATCGTCTGGGGTAAAACTGCTGAGGAAGTCTTCGAGAAAGGTAACAAGATCATTGACATTCTTCTGAATGCAGGTTTTGCCATCAAACGAGACAAGGTGAAAGGACCTACCACAGAGATTCAGTTTCTGGGAGTGCGGTGGCAAGATGGAACACATTCCAGTGGATGTGGTAAATAGATGGCAAATCCCACAAACAAGCAAGAGACCTTACGTTTCTTGGGGATAGTGGGATTTTGGAGACTGCACATTCCTGGATACAGTCAGATTGTGAAACCCTGTATGATGTGACTCGAAAGAGAAACCATTTCCACTGGGGACCTGAACAACAAGCAGCCTTTGACCAGATAAAGCAAGAGGTAATTCAAGCAATGGGTCTGGGACCTGTCCGAGATGGTCCAGACATTAAGAACATTTTGTATACGGCTGCAAGTGACAATGGTCCAACCTGGTGCTTGTGGCAAAAAGCTCCAGGTGAGACACGTGGACGACCTCTTGGTTTCTGGAGTCGAGGTTACAGAGGCTCAGAGGCTAATTATACTCCAACAGAGAAAGAAATCTTAGCTGCCTATGAAGGAGTAAAAGCATCTTCTGAAGTGATTGGAACTGAATCACAACTTCTCTTAGCTCCCAGATTACCAGTTTTGAATTGGATGTTCAAAGGCAAAGGTTCCACACCACATCATGCCACAGACTCCACATGGTCTAAGTGGATGGCTCTGATAACACAGAGAGCTCGAATGGGAAATCTTGAAAGACCTGGTCTAGTGGAGGTGATCTCAAGTTGGCCTGAAGGTATCAACTGTGCTAAACCTCCGGAGGAGAAAGTAACTCGTGCTGAGGAAGCTCCTCCTTACAATGACCTGTCTGATGATGAAAAGAAATATGCTTTGTTCACAGACGGTTCCTGTCGTCTTGTTGGAAACAAGCGAAGATGGAAGTCTGCAGTGTGGAGTCCAACACGCCGAGTTGCAGAGTCGAAAGATGGAGAAGGAGAATCCAGTCAGTTCGCAGAGGTAAAAGCTGTCCAGCTAGCTCTCGACGTAGCTGAACGTGAGAGATGGCCAAAGCTTTATCTCTACACCGACTCATGGATGGTAGCCAATGCTCTATGGGGTTGGCTAAAGAACTGGAAGAAGAGTGGTTGGCAGAGGAAAGGAAAACCCATTTGGGCAGCCAACCTATGGCAGGACATTGCTGATCGAATCGAGAGAATTCCAGTGAAAGTGAGACACATCGATGCTCACATTCCTAAGAGCAAAGCTACTGAGGAACAGCAACACAACCATCAGGCAGATCTAGCTGCAAGAGTTTCTCAAGTAGACATGGACTCTAATCTTGATCTCGACTGGAAACACCGAGGTGAGATATTCTTAGCTCGGTGGGCTCACGATTCGTCAGGACATCAAGGCAGAGATGCAACATACCAATGGGCTCGCGACAGATCCATAGACATTTCCATGGATGCTATCACACAAGTCATCCATGACTGTGACATTTGTGCTGCTATTAAGCAGGCAAAACGACTTAAGCCCTTGTGGTATGGTGACAGATGGTCCAAGTACAAGTATGGTGAAGCTTGGCAGATTGACTACATCACTCTACCACGTTCTCGTTCTGGTAAGCAGTATGTGCTTACTATGGTAGAGGCAAACACTGGATGGTTGGAAACTTATCCAGTTCCACATGCAACTGCACGCAACACCATTCTCGGTCTGGAGAGACAGATCCTGTGGAGACACGGAACTCCAGAGAGAATTGAGTCAGACAACGGAACTCATTTCAAGAACAACCTTGTAAAGAACTGGGCAAAAGAGCACGGTACTGAGTGGATATTCCACATTCCCTACTATGCACCAGCTTCGGAAAAGATTGAACGCTACAACGGTTTGTTGAAGACCACTCTTAAAGCCATGGGAGGTGGATCTTTGAAAAACTGGGAAAAACATTTAGCACAAGCAACCTGGCTGGTAAATAGTAGAGGTTCAGTGAACCGAGCTGGACCTGCACATTCAGATTTGCTACAGAAAGTAGAAGGTGATAGAGTTCCTGTTGTTAGAGAAAAGAATCTGTTAGGTAAAACTGTTTGGGTATTTTCACCCTCAGGAGAGGCTAAACCTGTCCGAGGGGTGGTTTCAGCTGAAGGTCCGGGTCACACTTATTGGGTAATGCAAGAGAATGGTGAAATTCAGTGTATTCCACAAAGAAATTTGACTTTAGCTGAAAGAGGTTAATTTCAAACTGTTGTACAGCTACATTGCGCCCAAAAGAAGAATCAACGAGGAATCTACGGTGCACGACCCCTGAGATCCCTGAGAGCCCTGAGTCAACTAAGAGACCCTGAGATTTCCCTGTTTCCCTTTTCTTCGCTTCGTCGGTGAAGAAATGAACTGTTTTCCACTTGTCTCATTTTCTGATTTTCTTGGACTTTTAAATCATCTACATCTGAGCATAGCCGGAATGGACTATGAACTTTACTCACGAACTGTAAATATCATTTTAGATTGGATGGACAGTATGAACAGCCAATGAAATTGTTTAGAAGGGGTGGACTGTGGCCGGTTGACGGTGTCCCCTTAAGAAAGGGAATATGGTGGACGGAAGTTGGTAAACGGAAGGAAGAGTCTAAACTAATTTTCATTGGTGAAGTGGGAGGAAGCACATTCTGAACTGGGAGTGCAGGAGAAAATATCCTGGGCACTCCGGGAACTTTATCTTCAGTCTTGCTTCCGCCTTTCCTTTGGGCAACTATCTCTGTGCTGGGCTTTCTGCCAAGACTTCGGCCTTGAAGATAAGAAAAGCCAAGCCTGTATTAACTGCTTCCAATTAACACAAACTGCTTTTAACTTCTTTCTTTTCTCTTTCTCCCTCTTTTCCGAACTATTCTGGGGAAAGGGGGGAAGAGAGGGGAGAGCGGAGGTGGGGAATCCTGCCGAGGGGGTTACTCTCATTTCTGTGTTACTCTGTTGTATATCTTTGTATATATTGTAGATATTGTAAATTTGTAAATATTCCCCTGCAAAACTCTACACTGCTTTGTAAATATAGCTCCACTGCTTTGCTAATTCAGCTGGTGAGTTTTTTTTCCTTTCCCTTCAATTTTTCTTTTCCCTTTTACCTTACAGGGGGGAGGGAAGAGGCTTCTTAGCCTTACCCCTTCCAACCCACCACACTGTGTTAACCCAAGGCTTCTGCTGATGGATGGCTGGGTGCTGATGGGCCAAACAGCTGCTTCTAATTAGCACTCATTAATCATGTCGGCTGAAACTGACTGGAGAGTTAGCTCCTGTGCTGATGACTGTTCCTTCCAGGTGACCTGAGCACTGCGATGCAGCTTGGCAAGCTGCCCATGCCCTGGCTGAATGATATTACCTGCTGAAGTATCCTGGTAATTACCTGCAGCACCAGCTTCATCTCCTGAAGGGCTGTTATTAGTTGCCAGTGAGAAATGCTGTCTTCCCATCTCCTAATTGATGGGAGAAGAAAAAGGAAAGGAGGAGGTGATAATTGTTTTGTGCTAAACCAGGGATAATTACTGCTATAAAATTCCACTACAAAACAAAGCAGCAATTAATTATTCATCATCGCAACTCAAATGCGGAGCAGCAGAGTCTTGGTTCCAGCAGGGTGGTTGAGGAGCAAGCCTTCACCTCTGGCCACCCTGCTCTTTGCTGCCTTGTTGGATGGATGGCTCCCTCAGAAGGATGTTCCCTGGGGTCTGTTGGGGCAGCTGCCAGCAGAAACTAAACTTTACTGTGCCATAAAACCTGGTTGCAGGCCGAGTGCCTGTGGTTGTGTGGTGGGATGTGGCAGATGTGTGGTACAGCTGGGTCAGGATGTCTGGAGAAGGGACCTTCTGGCTTGGGACCTTGTGGCTCTGAGCAACCTGACCTAGTGTGAGGTGTCCCTGCCCATGGCAGGGGGGTTGGAACTAGATGATCCTTGAGGTCCCTTCCAACTCTTAACAATTCTATGACCTGTTGTAGGAAAAGGGCATTGGGCAGGCTAAAGCTCCACCTGACACTCTCTTCTGGCTGTCCAGTGCCACGTTCACAGGGAAAGATGCAAGAAAAGTGTGAGATGCTTTTACCACTGGGATTTGGGCTGGGGGACTGAATAACTCCTCCATGGTGTACTTGAATCTCCCTGTGGTTTGCAGTGTGAGGAGTCAGTAACTGGTTTCTCTGTATGAGAAAGCTCTTTATGCTTTGGTTTCTCTGAGATTTTGAGTGTTTTCAGAGCCCTGTGGGAGGGCTGTGTGGCCAGAGCTTTGCTGCTGAGGTGTGCCTGCTGCAAGGATGTCCCTGAGACAGGAAAAAAGGGAAGGAATAATCAGATTTGCTGTGTGAGGATGTCAGCCAGCAGAGATGGTCTAACACAGCAAGCAGGAAGACTCTAGAGGATGTCTTCTGGGGCAGTTGGTTGCTGGGAGTCCTCTGTGAGGCTGGATGCAGGGATGTAGCAGCTTTCCTGTAGCCATAGCAACCATTAGGGATGTAGTGGCAACTGCTGGCATCCCCAGACTGATAGGTGTGGAAGAGAAGTGGAAATGAGTGAGGTTTCAAGGCCAAGTAGTGAGCAAACCCATAGTAATTCAGGTGAACTGGGCAGGGACAACAAAAGAGTTCTGATAGGTGTGCCCATGTGACTTTGTTGCCAGGATACTTTGTGGCACTCTTCAGTGTTCCTCCAGCCCAGGCATTTGAGCCCAGATGTATGGACACCTAGCATCAGACTGCCCTGACTGGCAGCTATCCTCTCTTGTTACTTCTTTTACAGATTTATTGAACTCATCCCACATGCAGTCAGAAATCCCTGCTGTGTAGGCAAGGCTCTTGGTGCTCACCAAGAGTAGTAGTGGGGCCAAGTTTGCCTCTGCTCTCTCTGAAGTAAGGTCTGGGAGGCTGTGGCCCCGGCGGCACTGGGGAGTGGGAGGCTGTGGCCCCAGCGGCACTAGGGTCTGCACACACCTCTCAGCTTTGGGCAGTTGCCAGAGTAGGCAAAGGATCAGTGAGCAGGGCTCAGAAGAGCAGTGGACATGGGAGTGCAAACAGATTTAATCAGGGTGAAGGAGCTGACAAATACTTGGCCTGGGCCCTGGAAAGTTCCTCTGAGCCACCAGCACTCGTGTGCTGGGGGGGAAGCTGGCAGTGGGGAAATGGAGCTGTTCATGCAGCCTCCCTGCTTGGATTAATTTTGTTCTGCTTGCACTCAGGTTCCTCCTTTTGACATGTCTTTCCCCACTCCCTGTTCCTTTTTCTTGAGACAAGATCTCCACGTGAAGCTTTGGTTGGAAGCCAGCCCATGTCCCGCTCTGCATCCCCGCTGAACGTGGTTGGGTTGAGTCACTGTCGCCTGGGAAAGACTTGTGGGATATTTAACTCATCTTGGCTATAGAATTAATAACCAGGTCAGCAGGCAAGGAGGCAAGAGAGGAGCAGCAAGCCATAGCTGAGTGCTGTGTATGTGTCCTCACTCATCATCTGCTCTGCCAAGTTCCCTTGAGGCTGTTGGGTGGCGTTGGGGGCTGGCTGGGGGGGACCTCGGCGTGCAGGCATGCGCGAAGCCCCACTCCCGAGCACATGTGCACGCAGGCTGAGCGCACAAGCCCCATTTTCTCTGCAGAGCACGCTGAGCTGCTTTGTCCAGTGAGTGACATTGCCAGCAAAGGCAGGATTGACGTTTCCCTGGCAGATTTTTCCATGTAGGAAATTCCCTACTGTTTAGAGTCTATAAATCAGGATCAGATGGCCTTTTAAGGGAGAGTGCTGTCACTGAGTGTTTCCCATCCTATTTTGATTTTGCAGATCCTTGACATATTCCCAGTGGAGGTGCAGACGTGCCCGCAGCAAATACAACCAGAAAAAAGGATTGCTTTGCCTTTGCTCCTTTTTTCCCAGCCCCATCTGAGCAGGCTGTGGCCCCACAGAGCCCTCCCTGGCCAGCAGATTGCAACCCGCTGGTGGCTAATGCACTAATTGCTGGAGCATTGTTCCAGCCATGGAGCCAATACTGCCAGGTGCAGCCCAGGTGGCCATTTGGTGAGGGACAGGGCTGTGCTCTGGGCACCCTGCCTCTGACCTTAGGGCAAAGAGGATGCTGCAAATCCTTGCTGGAACTCAGTCGAGCAGAGGGGTGGTGGGGTTAAAGCGGTCTGTTGCCTAATTCCAGAGAGATCCTTGCCTGCAGTTCAGACTTAATTTACTGCCTTAATCTATTACTGTCACAAGGTTTATGGAAAAAACACTTTGTAGTTTAACTGTAAAACTCTGTAAAATACATGAACTGGTAAAATGTTGTTGCTGTGAGCAATCAGATGCTTTGAAGGCAACAGGCTGTATTACTCTGTTCTGGTGAGACCCCACTTCAAATACTGCCCCCAGTTCTGGTGTCCCCACCATGAGAGGGACACAGAGCTGTTGGAGTGAGTCCAGAGAAGGCCACAAGGATGATCCAAGGGCTGGAGCACCTCTGCTACGAGGATAGGCTGAGGGAGCTGGGGTTGTTCAGTCTGGGGTAGAGAAGACTCCTGGGGAACCTTATGGCAACCTTCCAGTACCTGAAGGGATCCTACAGGAGGGCTGGAGAGGGGCTTTTCATAGTGATAGGACAAGAGGAAATGGTTTTAAAGTGAGGGAGAACAAGTTTAGACTGGATCTTAGAGAGAAGCTCTTCCGTAGGAGGATGGTGACACTCTGGAATAGGCTGCCCAGGGAGGCTGTGGATGCCTCCTCCCTGGGGGTGTTCAAGGCCAGGTTGGATGAGACCTTGAGCAACCTGGTTTGGTTGAGAGACCTCCCATAGCAGGGAGGTTGGAGTAAATGATCTCTGAGGTCCCTTCCAACCTAAGCCATTCCTTGCCAGCTGTGTGTTGGTGACTCTGTGGGTGCTGTAAACTGCAGAACAGGGAGATTCCGTAGCATACAGCCTTCTGGCACACATATCCCTGTTGGAGGGGCTGGACTGTGGGAAGCTCAGGATGAATTCAGGTTGATGCTGCCCATCTGACAAGCTTTTACTGTGTGGTAGCAAATTCTGGGAAGCTGCAGTCTGTACAAATGAGGCCAGCTGAGATTTGGGGGTAAGCAGAAGCTTCCTGCACACCAGTCAACCTCCAGAAGCTCAGGTGGGGTTGTCAGTGCAGAATGCATCTCTGTGTGTGGATAAGCTCAGACAGCAGGCACAAAGTGACAGCCCCTCAGAATGCTGACACAGGCAAACAGAAACATACCAGGATGTTGTGTAAATATCTGTAAACTGTTCCTGCAGGAGTGAAAATAGGCACCAAAGAGTCAAAATACTTCCTTCTGTTGCCTTGCTCTTATTCCTCTTCTTTTACTGTGTTTGCTTTTGAAACCATTTCATTACTGTTTTGTGTTTCATTACCATTTTTGTTATCAAATTTACTTGAATTGATAGGACTGGGGGGAATGGAAGAAAACCAGAAATGGGTAGATTCAGATTGGATGTTAGGAAGTTATTCCCCCGGAGAGTGGTGAGAGACTGGCACAGGTTGCCCAGGGAGGTGGTGGAAGCCTCATGCCTGGAGGTGTTTGCAGCCAGGCTGGATGTGGCTGCGGGCAACCTGCTGTAGTGTGAGGTGTCCCTGCCCATGGCAAGGGGGTTGGAACTGGCTGCTCCTTGAGGTCCCTTCCAACCCTAACAATTCTGTGATTCTATTAATTTGAAACAAAATAATTTGTCCTTTGATTTTTGGATAAAAAAATATAGGAAGTCCTTAGAAGTTTCAGCCTTGGGCAATTTTCTTTTTATTTATTTCCTTTTTCCCTTTTCCTTTTTCCCTTTTCCTTTTTCCCTTTTCCTTTTTCCCTTTGGATCACCGAAGGTTTTCATTTGGCTTTTAGTCTAACTATACTTTTCCAGTAAATGGGGATTTCTTCCCAGAAAGAGTAATTGGCCATTTGAATGTGCTGCCCAGGGAGGTGGTGGAGTCACCATCACTGGAGGTGTTCATAAAAGGATTGGATGTGGCACTTGGAGCCATGGTTTAGTTGTCCTGAGGTGTTAGGTATTAAATAATAGGTTGGACTTGATAAGTCTGAAGTAATTTCCAACCTGGTTGATTCTCTGAATCTAGGTTAACACTGGGATTTTGAAAATTTTCCTTGGCTGTAGGCTTTTCCATGCACCTGGAAGGACATGGAAAGGGGAACAAGGGGTTGAAGCAGTAAGGACTGATCTGCACCAAATGACCTCTCCCAGGTATCAGGTCTTTTCCAACCTGGTTGATTCTGTGACTTCAGTGATGCAGCAGGGGATGTTATTAACACAGGCAGTCCTACCATGCTTGGACAGGGTGCCCAGGTCATTCACAGATTCATAGAATGGTTTGAGTTAGATGGGACCTCCAAAATCATCTAGTTCCAACCCCTCTGCCATGGGCAGAAAGTGTTTACATTGAGACTGGTGAGACACTGGCTCAGATTGCACAAAGTGATGGTAGATGCTCTGTATCTGGAATCATTCCAGGCCAGGTTGGATGGGGCTCTGAGCAATGTGGTCTAGTTGAAGATGTCCCAACTTACTGCAGGGGGGGTTGAAGACTTAAAAGACCCTTCCAGCTCAAAACATTCTGTGATTCTATGATGGAACCAAAATGGCATTCTGTGGGCAAGCACCTGCCACCATCCTCTTGATCTTAGAAAGAAGTTCTTCACAGAAAGAGAGATTGCACATTGGAATGGGCTGCCCAGGTAGGTGGTGAGCTGGGTGTCCCTGGAGGTGTTTAAGAAAAGCCTGGATGAGGCACTTAGTGCCATGGTCTAGTTGATTAGTTAGGATTGGGTGATCATAGAATCAGCAAAGTTGGAAAAGACCTCAAAGATCACCAAGTCCAACCTGTCACCCAAGACCTCATGCCTACTAGACCATGGCACCAAGCACCCCATCCAGTCTCTTCCTAAACACCTCCAGGAATGGTGACTCCACCACCTCCCTGGGCAGCACATTCCAATGGCCAATCACTCTTTCTGTGAAGAACTTCTTCCTCACATCCAGCCTAAACCTCCCCTGGTGCAGCTTGAGACTGTGTCCTCTTGTTCTGGTGCTGGTTGTCTGGGAGAAGATATCAACCCCCACCTGTCTACAACCTCCCTTCAGGTAGTTGTAGAGAGCAATAAGGTATCCCCTGAGCCTCCTCTTGGAGATCTCATCCAACCTGGTTGATTCTGTGATTCACCAGAGCCCTGTCTGCAGTGCTGTTTGCCCTCTGCAGCTTTATGCTTGCACGTTTCAGTGTGGTGGTGTGTGGTGGTTTGGAGAGAAGGCCTAGCTTTCTCTCCCCCACAAAGAGGAAAAAAAAAACACAGCTAACTCAGCCGGAGAAGCAAAAGGGAATGCTATGTTTTACAAGCAATGTGGAAAATGAAAGATATGTACACAATATACAGTATTTACAATATATATACAGAAATATACAGCAAAGTAAAAAAACAAGAATACAGGAACAAAATTCCCTCCTCCGGACAGAGGAGGGTTCCCCCCCTGTACCCCCTTCTCTCCCCCTACCTCCCTTTTTTCCCAAAGAGGGTTAGAAAGAGAGAAAAAGGCAGTTATTAAGAAAGCAGAATTCTAGTAGGCCTATTAGTAGGATTAGTTGTTTATCTGTTCAAGGTCGCTCTGGCAAGGAGCCCAGAAGCAGGCAAACTGGAAGAAGGAAGGAAAGGGACCAACTGAGAGAAAATCCCGGCTGCACAAAACTTAAAACTGCATTCTACCAATCTACCAATGAAATTCGTTTAGAATATTGATGTTTTAATTTGTCTTCACCAAAACATTCGGCCAGAGTGTCCCAGCACTGTCCCTTTCTTAAAGGCACAGCCTCAAACAGTCACATGGTGTCTGTGTTTTGGGCATGGTCACTCCAGCTACAACACAGCCTCTTCCCAGCCCCAGAAGCTGGAGTGTCTGCTCCAGAGGCAAGGCAGCAATGCCCAGGCTATGAAAGCACTCCACTCCACAGGTTTAGGATGGGGACAGCTTTCTGTGGTGGATAAACTCTTCTTAGGGGCTGCTGAAGCATTGCTGGGCAAGCAATGAGTTTCTCAAGCAGGAGATGGTCCATCAGAGTTTTTGGATGGCAGTACTTCCAGCTCTGGAGAAGCATTAAATCCTGAAGCAATTAAATGGATCAGCAAAATGGGATTTTATTTTTTTTTCCCCCTTTTGTGAGATACTTTGCCAGCTGTTGTTTATTGGGGGGGGGAGGAAAAAATATGTCTAAATCCTTTTTATGGGAACTGGTTTTAGGTTTCTTTGTGTTTGGGGCTGATTTATACACTATGCATTAGCATGGGAAGGCAAAACATTTATTTAGCAGCATGAATATTTAGAGGCAGAAGAGGGGAGAAGTGTGGATGGGTAGTTTATCCAGAGATCCAGATGAATGTTGCTGGTGTTAAGAGTGGTGAATTGTGAGGAACAGTAAGGCGAAGTGGCCTTAAAGCACTTCTTGAGTTGCACTAAAGAAGAGGATATTTCAACCAAGTAGGTATACTCCTGACATCTGAGAGGGTGGAGGTGTTTCATAGAACACTGGCCACACTGTTCCTGGCATCCTGGCCTGTATCAGGAAAAGTGTGGCCAGCAGGAGCAGGGAGGTCATTCTGCCTCTGTACTCAGCACTGGTTAGGCCACACCTTGAGTCTTGTGTCCAGTTCTGGGCCCCTCAGTTTAGAAAGGATGTTGACTTGTTGGAACATGTCCAGAGAAAGGCAACAAAGTTGGTGAGGGGTTGGGAACACCAGCCCTATGAAGAGAGGATGAGGGAGCTGGGGTTGTTTAGCCTGGAGAAGAGGCGGCTCAGGGGAGATCTTATTGCTCTCTACAACTACCTGAAGGAAGGTTGTGGACAGGCGGAAGTTGGTCTCTTCTCCCAGGCAACCAGCACCAGAACAAGAGGACACAGTCTCAGGCTGTGCCATGGGAGGTTTAGGCTGGAGGTTAGGAAGAAATTCGACAGAGAGAGATTGCCCATTGGAATGTGCTACCCAGGGAGGTGGTGGAGTCGCCGTCATTGGAGGTGTTTAGGAGGAGACTTGATAGGGTGCTTGGTTGCATGGTTTAGTTGATTAGATGATGTTGGGTGATAGGTTGGACTCAGTGATTTCAAAGATCTCTTCCAACCTGGTCAGTTCAGTTCTGTTCTGTTCTATTCTATTCTATTCTATTCTATTCTATTCTATTCTATTTTTTGCTTAAGTTTCTGAGCAGTGTTTTCTGAGACACTTCTGTAAAACCCTGTTCTGAGAAATCCATGGTTCTTTATGCCATTCATTCCCTTTTCTCTTTTTCTTTGCAATGAAAGAATTTTGATTAGAGCTCTTGGTAGAAGAGTGTCATTGCTTTGTATGAGACATGCTATAGGAATAATGCTGCTGCAGAAGGAGGCCCCAGACTTGGAGAAGTTAATTATATTGCTTGCTGATTGCAGGGGAAAAAATTGCCACCAATTGATAGTTTATGAGCACTGGGCTGTCTTAGGAGCAAATGGTGTAAGTGGGTTGGAACACTGGGAAAAAATAAACAATGCAGGGGGGAGGTAAAAAAAAGTCCTCATGGCTCAGAACGTCAGCCTCGAAACAATGGGTGTTGAGAAGTGACTTCTCCCTGGGTCTGCTGCTGCAGCAGGCAGCTGGCTCTGGCTGCTGGAACAGGCAGCTGGGCACTGGCAGCCAGCCCCATGGTGAGGGGCTGCAGCAGGTGCTGAGCTTGTAGGCTCAGCCCAGGTACAGTGCCTGTTGGTTCTCAGTGAGATAAGCTGTGCATGAGAGCCCACCTGATGCTGTCAGCTGGACAGCCTCAGCAAGCTGGGTTTAGTTGCTGGCCCTTAAAATGTCAAGAGATGCAGAACACTGCAGTGAAACTGCAGCTTCTGGAAGCTTTGCCTTGAATTTCAGAGAGGAAATGTCACCTAAACCACTTGGAGTACTGTGCCCAGCTTTGGGACCCTCACAACAAGAGAGACATGGACCTGCTGGAGCGGGTCCAGAGGAGGGCCACAAAGATGATCAGAGGGCTGGGGCACCTCTCCTACAAAGACAGGCTGAAAGAATTGGGGTTGTTCAGCCTGCAGAAGAGAAGGCTCTGGGGATACCTTATAGCTATATTTCAGTTTCTTAAGGAGACCTACAGGAATGCTGAAGAAGGGCTCTTTAGAAAGGCTTGGAGCAAGAGGATGAGGGGCAGTGGTTTGAAACTGGAGCAGGGGAGATTTAGATTGGGCATCAGGAGGAAGTTCTTTACAGTGAGAGTGGTGAAATACTGGAACAAGTTGCCCAGGGATGTGGTTGAGGCCCCATTCAAGGTCAGCCTTGATGTGTCCCTGGGCATCCTGATGTAGTTGGAGGTGTCCCTGCTGCCTGCAAGGGGAGTTGGACAAGATGACCCTCGAGGGTCCTTTCCCACCCAATGCAATCTGTGTGAATCTATGAGAAGCAAGTGTGGGGATTCCTCCTCTTGGCTAGAGATGATTGTTTGCTCTCTCTGAGGAGCCTTGGTGTATGTGGGGAGTTGATGGCATGTCTTCTTGAGCTGGAGCTGCTTGGGGGAAACAGATGTAGGATGTGGAGAGAAAATTCTGAACCACTTCTCTGCTGTTAAAACAGAGCTGAATAAATCCAAGGTCACATGCAAGAGCAGGCTGAAGTCCAGAGTTCCTGAGTACCTTGTGCTCCTATGCTTTTCATCACAGACTGCAGTTCACAAAGTTTCTTTGTTTAAAAAACCCTGGCAGTAGTGTTTCTCCACAGATGTCCAGAAAACAAACAAGCCAGCCCAAAACCTAAGGACTTGGCTGGAAATGGCAACATAAATTTGAACTACCCGCAAGCAAAGCAAGCTATGAAACCTGTGAGCGATGCTCCAGCCTGATGTGTGCTCAGTAGATAAGTGGCAAACCTTCTGAAGCAGAATTGCTGTGGAAATGAGGGCTAACCTTTATCAACTGCAGAGTAACACAACATCCTGTTCCTTGAAAATGCTGCAGGAAATGATGCAGTAAACAGGCATAAATAAAGGGTCACCAGGGCTGGGCTTTTCCAAGGTTTTGGAGCTCTGCTCCAGCACTAATACCAAAAAGGCAGGCTGCATGAGGCAGCTGCTGCTGGATATTTCATCTGACTATGGCTTCACTTCTCCTGTTCTCACACTGAGTAATGATAAAAATACCTGCAGAGCTGCACTTGGTCTGGCAGAGAGCAGGAGGGAGAAAACAAAGTAAAACCACCTTGGCCTTTTTTACAGATTCCCACAGACTGCATCAGGTTGGAAGGCATCCTCAAAGGTCATCTTGTCCAACCTCCCTGCAGTCAGCAGGGACACCTCCAACTACATCAGGCTGACCAGGGGACACATCAAGGCTGATCTTGAATGCTTCCAGGTCTTCAACCACATCCCTGGGAAACCTGTTCCAGTATTTGACCACTCTCACTATAAAGAACTTCTTTCTGATGTCCAACATACATCTCTTCTGTTCCAGTTTCAAACCATTGCCTTTCATCCTATCATTCCAAGCCCTTCTAAGCAGTTGTGGCAGTTTGGGCTGGGTACCTCCTGCTGCTGCCACACAAGATACATCTCTGGTGTCATAAGTGTCCAGCCCAGTGAGTGGGCACAGGAAGCTGTGTATTCCATACCCATAATGTCATGCTCCCTATAAATCTATCACCAAGGTCTCACACTTCCTCTTTCTTCCCTCGCTGCTCCTGTGGGAGATGCTCCCTATCTGGTAATGGAAGGGGAGTTATCTCAAGGCCTCTTAGGCCTGGCCAAGCCTAATGCCAGGAGGAGAAGGGAGAAGGGCAATCTCAGATCTGGCCAGCTGAGATTAGCCTAACAGCGGAGGCAGGGGGGAAGAAAGAGCCCTGGGGGGTTTGGGTATACCCTCAGGTAGGGAGAAGGGAAATGCTGGGAGGCTTCTGGGTGTGCTGTAAGGGATTCTGTATGCTTTGGGTTCCTTTTTGTCACTATGCTTGTAGCTTCTGTAGAACACTTTACTGCTTTTCCATCTAAATTTTCCATCACTTCTGCAATCCATTTGTGTGAGTCTCCTTTTTCTGCCCCGGTGGGAGGCAAGAGGGGATCTGCCTGGCCTCAAACTGGGACAGCAGTCCTTCTCCAGCCTTCCTGTAGGTCCCCTTCAGATATAAGGTCTGCCTGGAGCCTTCCCTTCTCCAGGCAGAACAGCCTCAATTCTTTCAGCCTGTCTTTGTAGGAGAGATTCTTCAGCCCTCTGATCATCTTTGTGGCTCTCCTCTGACCCCACTCCAGCAGGTCCATGTCTCTCTTGTGTTGGGTGTCCCATAGCTAGACACAGTACACCAGGTGGGGTCTCACCAGAGCAGAGTCTCAGTGGGAAAACAGGGGTTTTTAGTTCCTTGAGGAGGACTCAAGTGAATCATGTTTGGTCTCAAGAAGCACATGGTTAAAAGAAGCAAATCCAGAATCCAGGAGGGTTTGTGACTGCTTTGAGAAAGTGTTACCCGACCCACAGCATGTCCTGAAATAGAAGTGTTGTGATAATGTTTTGGGGGTAACTAAGCTGAAACATGTGTATAACTATTAAAACTGTGAAAGCCAAAAAAGGGAATCCATGCTAAGCTCCAAAATATGGACTCATCATTTAATTGGAATAACCATCCCCATTTCAATTTGGTTCTGTTGCATCGTGCTATAGGCTCTTTGGCAGGGATTTCATGGGAGAGGAGGAGAGAGCAGTCTGTTCACTGAGATGGTTCCCTCAAGCCTTTTTTGAGACTATTCTCTTTAGTTTTGCCAAAGTGTATGTGATGCATTCTTCAGAAATCCATTTTGGGCTCTCTGGCCTCTCAGGGGAAACTGCTCTGGAGGATGAATTCGATGTGGGACAAACCAAATCAGTACATCTCCCTGCAGAGGGTGAATAGCTGTTCATCAGCTGCTGTGGGACACTCTGCTCCCAAGGCTTATGTGTGGTGCTGGGATATTGTTCTTGCAGCAAAGCCCAGACTCTGGCAGGAGAGAGGGACAGCCAAGCCAGGCAGGTGTTTCCAAGGTGTCCCTGTTGGTGATCACACATTGTCCCCACTCAGGTCCTTTCCTTTGAGTCCCTTAACAATGGGCAATGGAGAGAAAATGTCTCTGGGATGCTGGGGACGATGTGGATGTCCATGTGTCAGTCAGAACCACTCATGTCCCCAAGCTGGGACATCCCAATCTGGCCCTGTGTGTGCAGCATTGTTCCCTGGTCCTCCCCCACTTCCTCACTGTGGGGATCCTCTGTTGCCCCCTCTTCTGATTTTTCAGGTGCTGATTTTGTAGGAGCCTTTCTCACCGCAGAAGGGGAATGTTTGCAGTCAGTGGTCAAACAATGATGTGTGGCTAATTGCCAAGTCATTAGTGCATTGGCACAACAGTGGCTGTCACTTCATCTGAGCAGTGAGAAGAGCAAGGCACAAGGTGCAGATGTTCCAGGTCCTGTTCCTCCATTGGAGCTGCAGCAGGGAGTTACAGAATCATGGGACTGATTTGGTTGGAAAAGCTCTCTCAGAATGAGTCCAACCATTGACTTACCACCCTGGCCATTAAACCACGTCCCAAAGTGCCATGTCACATTTCTTGAACACCTCCATGCATGGTGACTCCACCATCTAGTTGTCCCAGAGTATGGGAGATCTGCCTCCAAAGCCAGGATGAAGAACTGCAGGTTAAACCCAGTAAGGAAAGCTCTGCCCTATCTATTTGGCTGGTTCTGGCAGTTTAGGCAGAAAAAGACAGGAGTTCTGTCTGTTCCTGTTTCAGTGGGCATCATTTGGATGATCTACAGTAAAGTCATAATTAGATGGGGTGGGTGGCCTTTGAAATGAGGGCTGACCTCAGCACTCCCAGCCTTTTCCTCCCATTGGGCATGGATCCCAAAGCCAGGCAGAAGCAATTCTCATCCCCCAAGCACACACAAGGGTTTATAGCCCTTATGTAAGGGTATGTCATAAATGTGCTGGATGGAGAGGATGATTGAAAACACAGAACCTTTTAAGAGGGGGAATGACTCCATTTCTTTGAGGCAAATAAGCCCACAAGGGCCTTCCCTTTGCTTGGATTTTAGATTAACCCAGAGTTTAAATTGTTGCATTCATTTAGGTTCATCAGCTAGGTAAGGCTGAATTGGGGTGGAGTGATGTCAGAAGCTTAAGCTTTATCCCTTAGGAAAAGGCAAAGCCTTACAGCTGTGTTACACAGGAATTGCAGCATTGGTTAAGAGGAGGGGAGGAAAAAGAGATGGATTTTTCTTTTTCGCTTCTCTTCGCTTCACTTCTCTTTGCTTCTCTTTTTTCTCTCTTCTCTTTTTTCTCTCTTTTCTTTTTTTATCTATTTTCTAAGTTATTAGGTTTGTTCTTTTTGTTTGCTCTCAGTCTTGGAAAACATTTTCAAGTTCTTTCCTGCAACCATGAGGACTTGAGAATGTTCCATAGATGCATAGAATGGTTTGGGTTGAAAAGAACCTTGATCTAGTTCCAACCCCTCCTTCCATGGGCAGGGACACTTTCTATTAGACCAGGTTGTTCAAGGCATCATCCAACTTGACCTTGAATACCTCTTGTCCTATCACTACAAGGCTTTGTCAAAAGTCCCTTCCCAACTTTCTTGTAGGCCTCCTTCAGGTACTGGAAGGCCACACTAAGGTCTCCCCAGAGCCTTCTTTTCTACTGGCTGAACATTTTTTTGCTTGTTGAGCTGTTCATGGGGGTTTGATGCCGTTTTAAGCTTCCTTATGACAAAAGCAGGTGTGCTACTCACCTGTGGGGTGGCATGAAGTGAGGGCTGCCAGGCTGGCCCAAAGGCAGGCTTGCTTGTGGCTGCTGCTGGGCATGAGGATGGACCTTGGCACTGGGCTAGAGGAAGCTAGAAGCGTGCATGCCATAGAATCAGAATTGTTTTGGTTGGAAAAGACCTCTATGATCATCTACTGCAGCCATTGACCTAGCACCACCATGGCCACTGAACCATGTCCCAAAGTGCCATGGCCACCCATTTTGTGAACACCTCCTGTGACAATGACTCCACTGCCTCCCTGGGCAGCCTGTTCCAGTGCCTGACCACTCTTGCAGCAAAGAACTTTTTCCTAATCTCCAACCAACAGAACCCAGCGCGTGGCTGAAGACAGAGGAGGCAGCTTGAGCAGCGCAGCTCTGGGAGTTTGGCTTTTGGCTTTGATTCCCTTGCTTTTCAGGCGGTAAGGGGCTGGTGGCTCGGGACTTCCCCGAAGAGAGGAGGAGGGGCAGGGGGCTCGGATTGCCTACTTGCCGGAGGGCAGTGACGTAGCTGGGGGAGGGGTTGCCGCGGAGACTGCGCGCAAACCAAACAGAACCCAGCGCGTGGCTGAAGACAGAGGAGGCAGCTTGAACAGCGCAGCTCGGCTTCTCACCGACAGGGAAAAAAAAAAAAAAAAAAGCCGGGTGGAGAGGGTGGTTACTGCAAGATGGTCACCACTAGAGCAAAGTCTAGCAGAAGGACAGTGGGCACCCAAACAGAGACCACACACAAGCATGCAGATGTTCAGGTAGGTGGCTGCAGTGAGTGCTGGAGCCTGGCACTCGATATGGAGGCTGGAGGGAGCAGCTGTTTCAGGTGTGAGCAGGTCAGTGATCTGATGAGCATGGTGGTCAAACTAAAAGAAGAGGTGGAAAGGCTAAGAGCTAGAAGAGATGGTGAGCAGAAAATTGACGATTCCCATAACGTAATCTCTTCTAAACCAGAACAGGGGATAACACTTAGGGGAGCAGGGAGTTTGATACCTCCCCAGAAGCAAGATTCTCGACCTCCCTGTAGTAACCCACGTGAGCAGGGCCAATGGGAACAGGTCTCTGCCCGACGGAAGAAGTGCAAACAAAGGAAGTCTGCTCCTGTGAGCAGCACGCTGCCTCCAGTGCAGTTACAGAACAGGTATGAGGCTCTGCAGGAGGAACAGGTCATTGGTGAGGCTGAGGACTCAAGAAGGTCAGAAGCTGTACCAATGACAGGTTGCCTCAGGCCAGCCATCAAAACTTACCCAGAAAAGAAACCTTGCAGGGTCATCGTCATAGGAGACTCCCTACTGAGGGGAACAGAGGGCCCAATATGCAGACCAGACCAATTTCATAGAGCGGTCAGCTGCCTCCCTGGTGCCCAAGTTAAAGACATTGTAGACAGAATTCCCAACGTCGTGAGTCCTTCAGACTACTACCCACTGCTGGTCTTTCAGGTGGGCAGTGACGATGTAACAATGAGAGGCTCACAATCTATTAAAAAAGACTTCAGAACTTTAGGGCAAATGCTAAAGGCATCAGGGGCTCAAGTCGTGTTCTCAGCCATCCCTCTAACGTCAGCAATGGATGAGGACACACTGAGGAAGGGCCGACAGATCAATTCATGGCTCAGGGGCTGGTGCCATCGACAGGGCTTTGGGTTCCACAATCATGGATTGGTTTTCAAGGCACCAGAGCTGAAAACAACTCATGGGACACACTTGTCCCAGAGGGGGATAAGAATCCTGGGGCAGGAATTGGCAGGGCTCATTGATAGGGCTTTAAACTAGATTTGAAGGGGGAAGGGGTTAATAGTCTCCTGCTGGCTGGTTACAAACAGAGGGGCAGCTCACCAGCAGTAGAGAGAAGGAGAGATGGTAAGGGCTCTCAACTTGCTGCCCTGAGGCAAGCCACGAATGATCCAACAGGACATTCTGTGGAAACCGAGGGGATTTGGCACAAGAGGAGGACAGAGCCAGCCAGGATGTTCCTGGACTGCATAGAAGACAACTTCCTCCTCCAAATGGTAGAGGAACCAACAAGAAATGGTGCTATGCTGGACCTTGTTCTCACCAACAGGGAAGGGCTGGTAAGCAATGTGAGGCTCAGAGACGGCCTTGGCTGCAGTGACCATGAAGCAGTTGAATTTAACATCCTCAGGGCAATCAGGAGGAAGTATTCCAAGCTCACGACCCTAGACTTTAGGCGTGCAGATTTTGATCGCTTCAGGGATCTGCTAGCCAAAGTGTCGTGGGACAAAGCCCTGGAGGGAAGAGGGACCCAGGACAGCTGGTCATTATTCAAGGACCACCTCCTCTGTGTCCAGGAGCTCTGTGTACCAACAAAGAGAAAAGCAGGTAAGAATGCTAGGAGGCCTGCCTGCCTGGGCAAGGAGCTACTGGACACACTATTACTTAAAAGGAAACTCTACAGGAAGTGGAGAGAAGGACAGGTAGAACAGGGGGAATATAAGGAAGCTGCCCGAGCAGCAAGAGTCCTGGTTAGGAAAGCCAAAGCAGAGTTTGAATTGAATCTAGCCAGGGAGGTTAAAGGGAAACACTAAGAACTTCTACAGGTATATTAGTGGGAAGAAGACGACTAGGGAAGGTGTGGGCCCCCTCAGAAAGGAAAATGGTGAAATGGTCACAAGTAATGAGGAACAGGCTGAGGTACTTAATAACTTCTTTACCTCAGTCTTCACTGCAAGGGCCTCTAGCCACACTCCTGATGTTATGGAAGACAATGCCAGGGACGGGGAGGAAGAACTGCCCATTGTAAGTGAAGATCAGGTTCGTGATCATCTGAAGAACCTGAAAGTGTTCAAGTCCATGGGACCCGACGGGATACACCCACGGGTACTGAGAGAACTGGCAGATGAGGTTGCTAAACCCCTCTCTATTATATTTCAAAAGTCATGGCAATCTGGTGAAGGCCCCACGGACTGGAAAAGCGGAACCATTGCCCCCATCTTCAAAAAGGGTAAGAAGGAGGAACCAGGGAACTACAGGCCAGTCAGTCTCACCTCTGTGCCTGGAAAGATCATGGAGCAGATCCTCCTGGAGTCACTACTCGCTCAAAAGAATAGTGAAGAGGTAATTGGGAACAGTCAGCATGGCTTTGCCAAGGGCAAATCCTGCCTGACCAACCTGGTGGCCTTCTATGAGCAGGTGACAAAATTAATAGATGAGGGGCGAGCAACTGATGTCATTTACCTGGACCTGGGCAAAGCCTTCGACACTGTCCCGCACCACATCCTGGTCTCCAAACTGGTGACACATGGGTTTGATGGGTGGACCACTAGATGGATACGGAACTGGCTTGATGGCCGCACCCAAAGAGTGGCTGTCAATGGGTCCATGTCCCAGTGGAGGCCAGTGACAAGTGGAGTCCCTCAGGGATCAGTCCTGGGACCTGTCTTGTTCAACATCTTTGTGGGTGACATGGACAGTGGCATTGAGTGCACCCTCAGCAAGTTTGCTGATGACACCAAGCTGTGTGGTGCAGCAGACACGCTGGAGGGAAGGGAGGCCATCCAGAGGGACCTTGACAGGCTGGAGAGGTGGGCACAAGCCAACCTCATGAAGTTCAAGAAGAGCAAGTGCAGGGTCCTGCATCTGGGTCGAGGCAATCCCAGGCACAAATACAGTCTGGGCAGTGACTGGCTGGAAATAGCCCTGAGGAGAGAGACTTGGGGGTGCTGGTGGACAAAAAGCTCAACATGAGCTCTCAATGTGCACTTGCAGCCCGCAAGGCCAATCAGATCCTGGGCTGCATCAGGAGAAGTGTGGCTAGCAGGTCGAGGGAGGTGATCCTCCCCCTCTACTCAGCCCTGGTGAGACCCCATCTGGAGTACTGTGTCCAGTTCTGGAGCCCCTATTACAAGAGGGATGTGGAGGTGCTGGAACGTGTCCAGAGAAGGGCCACAAGGATGATCAGAGGGCTGGAGCACCTCTCCTATGAGGACAGACTGAAGGAGTTGGGGCTGTTCAGTCTGCAGAAGAGAAGGCTCCGAGGTGACCTAATTGTGGCCTTCCAGTATCTGAAGGGGGCCTACAGGAAGGCTGGGGAGGGACTTCTCAGGATGTCAGGTAGTGATAGGACTAGGGGGAATGGAATGAAGCTGGAGGTGGGGAGATTCAGACTAGATGTGAGGAGGAGGTTCTTCACCATGAGAGTGGTGAGACCCTGGAATGGGTTGTCCAGGGAGGTGGTCGAGGCCCCGTCCCTGGGAGTGTTTAAGACCAGGCTGGATGAGGCTCTGTCCAGCCTGATCTAGTGTGGGGTTTCCCTGCCCATGGCAGGGGGGTTGGAACTAGATGATCCTTGTGGTCCCTTCCAACCCTGAATGAAACTATGAAACCTAAACCTGCCCTGGAACAATTTCAGGCCATTTCCTCCCATCCTATCACCTGATGTTAGAGAGAAGAGATCAACTCCCACCTCCCTCTGATCTCTTTTCAGGGAGTTGTAGAGAGCATTGAGGTCTCCCCTCGGCCTCCTTTTCTCCAGACTAAACAATCCCATTTCCCTCACCTGCTCCCCGTAAGACTTCTTCTCTAGACCCTTCACCAGCCTTGTTGCCCTTCTCTGGGCATGGTCCTGAACCTCAATGTCCTTCTTGTAATGAGGAGCCCAGTGTTGAGTACAAGGGCATGGTGACTGCCCTGGTCCTGCTGGCCACACTATTCCTTATCCAGGCCAGGATGCTGTTGGCCTTTTGGGCCACCTGAGCACACTGCTGGCTCATGTTCAACTGTCTGTCAACCAACACCCCCAGGAACTTTGCTGCCATGAAGAGCCATGCCAAACTGTGCAAAAGTTGTTGGAGGTTAGCACCCAGGAGGTTTGAGGGCTGGCTGGCTGTGGGATTTCTGTTCAACAGGGAAGTCTCTTAGTGTCTTTCGTTCTGCCAAGGCCAAAGAGCTGCATGAGCTCCTGCAGGGTGAGATGAGGAGAGCAGGGAGCTGAAGGGCACCCTGAGCTCTTTAGCCATTTTCTCCCAGAGTTTGGTGCTGAGGGCATTGTGCACTCAGCAGAGGATGCTGGGCTGAGAGCCACAGGCATGTGCAAGTGGTAGGAGTGGTTTCCATGGTAACCTTTCAGCAGCATGACATCACCGGCGCTGTCACATTTAAGCTTTTCAAGGCTTTTTGGATTTCAGGGATTACATAACTGACTTCAGAAGGGTTAGGCTTGGGGCTTGGATCTAATCAGTGTTCAGGGTCTTAGCTGAATTAAATTTTGGATTGTTTGGAGTTTTTTAAGAAGTGACTGGGTTTGGTGGCAGCACTGCTCGCAGTGTGGGGGCAGCTCCCGACTGGACAGTGTCCAAGGCAGTGGGGTGGCTCCTGGCATGGCCAGCATCTCTAATGTGAATCTGTGAGGCTGTGGCTCTTAGCTGGCACAGGGACACTGCTGAGGGGGGCCTTGTGCCCCTCCTCTCTGTGCCAAGCCCATTCCTGGCTGGTTGTCATCCCCCTGCAGCCAGACACAGCTTTGGCTGCTGCTGAGTCTCAGGGGACATGGGGATGGAGCAGGGGTTACCTGTGGAAGTCAAGGCAAGGGAGAACATTCATTTGGAGAAAAGGGATTGGACAAGCTTTGTGCTGTCCCTAGGGTTGTCAAGGTCATCTGTGGTGACCCTTTTGGAATCAGAGCACCAGATTAGTTTTAATTCAGCCATACTGGGCTCAGAAAGTAATTTGGCTTTATGCATGCACTTGTGTAGATGTGTACATGGGCCTCCCAAGCGACAGAGTCATAGAATAGTAGGGGTTGGAAGGGATCTCTGAAGATTGAGTCCAACCCTATGCCAAAGAGAGGATAGGCTACACAGGAATATGTCCAATTGGGGTTTGAAAGTCTCCAAAGAAGGAGACTCCACAGCCTCTTTGGGCAGCCTGCTCCAGGGCTCTGTCACCCTCACAGTAAAGATGTTTTTCCTCATGTTGAGGTGGAACTTCCTGTGTTCTAGTTTGTATCCATTGTCCTTTGTCCTATCCCAGGGCACCACTGAAAAGAGCCTGGCCCCTTCTTCTTGACACCCACCACCCCCCTTCAAAATATTTATAAACATTAATAAGATCCTCTCTTGGTCTTCTCTTTTCCAGGCTAAACAGCTCCAGGTCTCTCAGCCTGTCTTCATAAGACAGCACTGGAACAGGCTGCCCAGAGAGGTTGTGGAGTCTCCTTCTCTGGAGACTTTCAAACCCCACCTGGATGCATTCCTGTGTGGACTACCCTAAGTGATCCTGCTTTGGCAGGGGGGTTGGACTCGATGATCTCTTTAAGTCTCTTCCAACCTCTAGTGTACTGTGATGTTCCAGCCCCTTCATCATCCATGTAGTCTTTGCTGGAGACTCTCCAGTCTGTCCCTCTTGAACTGGGGAGCCAAGAAGTGGACACAACGTCCAGATGTGCCCTCACTAGGGAAGAGTAGAGGGAGGAGGAGAATCTCCCTTGACCTGCTGGCCACATTCTTCTTAATGCAGCCCAGTATACTATTGGCCTTGTTGGCTACAAGGGCCCATTGCTGTTCCACTGGGACTCCACAGTCATCCTCCATGCAGTTGCTTTCCAGTAGGTTGAGCCCTGCTGTGGACCTGGCCCTTAGGGACATGATTTAGTCTTGACTTTGCAGTGCTGGGTGAAAGGTTGAACTAGGTGATCTTGAAGGTCTCTTCCAACCAAATATTGTGTGATTCTTTGACTCTGTGATCTCTAGTGGTGCAGGGGATTATTCCTCCCTAGTTGCAGGATTCTACACTTACCCTTGTGGAACTTCATTAGGGCAAGGACATGGCCTCAAGGTGTGCCAGGGGAGACTTAGGCTGGGCAGTAGCAGAAGTCTCTTCCCTCAAAGGGGAGTCAAGCTCTAGAAAAGGCTGCCCATTCCTGGAGGGATTTAAAAAGGTGTGGTGCAGAGGGATGTGGTTTAGTGGTGAGCTGGCAGTGCTGGGCCTGATGATCTTAAAGCTCTCTTCCAACCTAAACAGTTCTATGACTGTGATGGCTATGGTGCACTCCTCCAGAGCAGCATGCTGGCCCTGTCAAGCAGTGTGCAGGCTCTTTGTGCAGCCACAAACAGCAGCAGACTGAGCTGTGCTGCCAGCACTGGGTATGTCCTGCTTTGATCACGATATGGATGTGCAGTGAACCCAGTTGGGTCCTGCTTGCTTGAAGTGCAAGCTCCAAGGCTTCCTGATCAGCTCATGCAGGATCTGTGAGTCTCTGAGCCTTAGGCAGGCAGGAGCCATGCTGGGCTATGGGCAGCAGGAGCTGCTGGCACTGTGTGGGTTGGGCTGGGCTCAGGGAGCTGCATCACTGCCCAGCACAAACTGCAGCAACAGGAGCACTTTAAATAGCTCTCCTGAAAACAATTCCATTAATTCATCCTGCTGCCTGCAGGTGCTCTGCTCTGGTTTTGTGTAGGGTTTTTTTGCATGGCTTTTGATTTAAGCTTTCTAACAGAAGGAAACATTTCAATAAGAAGAAAAGGCAAGAAGCTTGATGTAGTCCCTTTTCCCTCCAGTTAGCATCTGTGCCAGCATCCCTAAACCAGGTACCCAGATGGCTGGTACCCAGCTGTGTCTCCTAACAATTGTAACAGAATGTTCCCCTGATATTGACTCTTCATTTTCACCTCTATCCTGCTGGAAAATGCTGTGCAGGGCCCACAGCAGCATTCATTATTTCCCAGCTGCCAACATTTGTTTGGGGGCTCGGTGAGGGAAGCGAAGGACGTGAGTTCAAAGGGCTTTCAGCAGCAATATCAGCTTCTCATCTCATTAAGAAGTTGTTTTCCCCTAGTCTGTGCTTCTGAGCAAACAAAGTGAGAGCCCCCAGAAAACACCCACCGTCATACATGTTGTGTAGCCAGTGAGGGGCTCTCTGTGAGTGGTGGTGTGGCTGAAGTGTGCAGCAGTTGTAGGGGAAGCAGGGAGAACCAGCAGCTTCTCCTTGCATCTCACTGCAGACCTGGCTTGGAGGACACTTAAATGTTTGGGATTTTCACAGGGTTTTGGCACACACTGAAGTGATTTCCAAAGCTGGGAATGCCTTGAAGTGTCAGTGAAGTCAGGGTGAGAATGTCACAAAGTCATAGAATGGTAAGGGTTGGAGAAGACCTCTGAAGATTGAGTCCAACCCCTCTGCCAAAGCAGGATCACCTGGGACATGTCACCCAGGGATGCATCCAGATGGGTCTTGAAAGTCTCCAGAGAAGGGTTATTTTTGGGCAGCCTTCTCCATTGTTCCATCACCCTTACAGCAAAGAAGTTTTTCCTCAGGTTGAGTGGAATTTCCTGTGTTCCAGTTTATAGCCATGCTGGACACGACACTGCAGGTGTGCTCTCATCAGGGAGGAGTAAAGGGGCAGGAGAACCTCTCTTAACCTGCTGGCTACACCCTTCTTAATGCACCCCAGGATATCATTGGCCTTCCTAGCCACAAGGGCACATTGCTGTCCCATGGAGAACTTATTTAATGCTGGGTGGTGGAGTCCTCACTTCTTTCCCCATACCCTAGGGATTTGTCCTTCTCTTAGCCACCTTTCCTGTCTGCCTGTGCCTCTGTGTGATTCCCTTTCTCCTGACAGCACCTGGGAGAGCACCAAGAACACTGCTGCAGAACTTGGTTGTTCTTCCTTTCTAATTTCCAAATGGGATGACAGCTGGCTGTCCAGCCAACAGGCTGCCCAGCCAACAGGCTGCTCAGCCAACATTTGAAGGGGGGGGGGGTTTGGATCTTTTTATTTTGCTCAGAGCAAAAGAATTTTCACTTTGTTTCTATCTTTTTGTTCTACTTTCTTAATGGCTGTTTGTGTTCACCCTTCTACCAAATAATTTTTCATATCCGTGTCCTTCAGGAAAGTGCACTGTGACTTTCTGGTAAATGCTACTTCACAGTATCACAGTATAACTAAAGTTGGAAAGGACCTCGAGGATCATCGAGTCCAACCTATTAACACAGACCCCATGACTAGACCATAGCACCAAGTGCCACGTCCAATCTCCTCTTGAACTCCTCCAGGGACGGTGACTCAACTTAGTTGTTCTGAGACATTCCAGGCTGAAGGCATCTGGGGGGGCATCTGAAATAATGCATAATAGATCATGCAGAGGAAGGTTGAGAGATGCTGGATGTGTTTTTAAACACGGTGCAAGCCCTCCACACTTGGGGTTTGTGATTTAGCATTCTTGATGTGGCCAGCAGGTCCAGGCAGGTTCACTCCCCACTCTGCCCTGCCCTGGTGAGACCACATCTGCAGTGCTGTGTCCTGTTCTGGGCTCTGCAGTTCAAGAGGGACATGGTTGTGCTAAAGAGTGTCCAGTGGAGGGCTATGGGGATGATGAAGGGACTGGAACATCTGTCTTATGAAGACAGGCTCAGACACCTGGGGCTGTTTAGACTGGAAAAGAGAAGACTGGAGGGGATCTTATCAATGGTTATAAATATCTGAAGGGTGGATGTGAGCCAGCAATGGGCACTTGCAACCCAGAAGGCCAATGGCATCCTGGGCTGCATCAAAAGCAGCATGGCCAGCAGCTTGAGAGAAGTGATTCTGCCACCCTACTCTGCTCTGGTGAGACCTCACCTGGAGTACTGTGTCAAGCTATGGACCCCAAACACAACACAGACATGGACCTGCTGGAGTGGGTCCAGAGGAGGGCTACCAAGATGATGGGAGGACTGGAACACCTCTTCTATGAGGACAGGCAGAGAGAGTTGGGGATGTTCAGCCTGAAGAAGAAAAGGCTCTGGTGAGACCTTAGAGCTGCATTTCAGTATCTGAAGGGGACATACAGAAAGGCTGGGGAGGGACTGTTTATAAGGGCTTGGAGTGATAGGATGAGGGGCAATGGTTTGAAACTGGAGCAGGTTGGACATGAGGAGGAAGTTCTTTCCCATGAGAGTGGTGAAATACTGGAACAGGTTGCCCAGGGATGTGGTTGAAGCCCTGTCCCTGGAGACATTCAGGATCACCCTTGAAGTATCCCTGAGCAGCCTGATGTAGTTGGAGGTGTCCCTGCTGCCTGCAAGGGGCTTGGACTAGATAAGCTTTGAGTGACCTTTCCAACCTGATGCAATCTGTACCTCTGTGTACAAGGCTTGTTTTCAGTGGAAAGTATCTGCAAGGTTCCCCACACCTCTGCAGCAGGTGCATGACAGTCCCTTGGTGTCACTGTGCAGCACTGGGTCCATAAAGAGCTGCTCACTTGGCTGGAGAGACTGCAGAACTAAAGACTTCTCCTGATAGAGTTTCTCCCAGCTGGATCTGTAGCTGGGCAGCTTTATCATGGCCAGCTCTGCTTCAGAGCTGCAGAAGTGGGGCCAGTGCCTGCCAGGGCTTCTGACAACTGGAATGGTTGCGTAGCTTCCCTGCCCTGCGCTTGCTTTCAGCAGGAGCCAGCACAGAAAGCCATGGCAAAGGCAGCCCCTCTGGTTCTCTGCTGTCTGTGTTCACAGACTGTTCAGCTGCAGGGAGGGATGTGGCTGTGGGCTGGGTGCTGCACTCTGATTGTCCAGCAGAACCTATCTGTAAATGTGAAACCTGTCAGGAGTGTCCCTTTGCTGGTGAGTGGGAGGTAGGCCAAGCTTCTTGCCTTGCTGTTGGCTCCTGGAATTAAATCAAAGATTGGTATTCACTTAGCTGGAGCCTTTCCATCCATGCAAAATGGGCTGGATGCCTGCCTTGCGTTTCCCCATTGGTGTGAATCAGAAGTGAGCTGAGGAGGATGGGTCTTGAGGGTCGCTTCTCCCATCAGCATCCACAAGTGTCTTCACACTGACTTGCTGTGATGGACAGGCTTTCAGCACTCTTTGGCTCCACCCTACTTCACCTGGGAGGGCAAATCATTGGGGTGTGAGGATGCTTTGCACTCCTCCTCCCCACCATTGCAAAACCTTCACAGAGACCTTGCTGAGTACAGATCCCACTCACCACAGCTCCCCACTCCAGATTGCTGTCATCTTTCCCTCACTCTCAGATCCCTCCTGCTCTGCTGCAGGTCTCTTCCTCCCAGCAGTGCTTATCTCTGGATGGGTCCTCCTCTCAGTCACAGATTCACAGATTGCATTGGGTTGGAAGGGACTTTCAAAGCCTCATCTTGTCCAACCTCCCTGTAGTGAGCAGGGACATCTCCAATTAGATCAGGTTGCCCAGGGCCGCATCAAGTCTGATCTTGAATGTCTTCAGGGACAAGGGGGCCACAACCACATCTCTGGTCAACCTGTTCCAGTCCTTCTCTCACTTCCAGCCTTGGACTCTATCTGATCTCTGCTGCATTTCTATACTGGTGTCCCAGCAGGCCTGCAGGAACCTGTTCTGAGAGGCTGTTGTTGAGCCTGGTCCCTGTGTTCCATCAACTGTTGTGTTTGTTGATGCTTTAATTATGACTTATTACAGTATCTGCTATTGAAGCATGAGTCAGAAACAGCTTGATTTAAAGAGAACTGCTACCAAAATGATTGGGGTAATAAAGACAACAGCCCTTGTCCTTTTCCAAAGGGCAATGAAGGGTAGTGTTGCAGTTCTGGGGATTTATGGAGTGTTACCTTAAGGAAGGTGGCTTTGCAGCATTACTTTAATGTTAATTTTATTTAATTGTGAGGCAGAGCACATTTAATCATTTATTTGTGTACATCCAGAGATGTACCATTTGGAAGAAGAGCATGGTACCTTGAGTGATTCCTAAACCAGATGGCATTTTACTGCCTATGGAGAAGTGACTCTCCTAATCTGTTGGTGTTTTACATGTAGTTGCATCTGAAAGACCACTGATATTTTATGGAGGACAGACTGAGAGAGTTGGGGCTCTTCAGTCTGGAGAAGAGAAGGCTCTGAGGAGACCTAATTGTGGCCTTCCCGTATCTGAAGGGTGCTACAAGAAAGCTGGGGAGGGACTTTTGAGGGTGTCAGGGAGTGATAGGAGTGGGGGGAATGGAGCAAAACTAGAAGTGGGGTGATTCAGATTGGATATTAGGAAGAAGTTCTTTCCCAGGAGGGTGGTGAGAGCCTGGAACAGTGTCACACCAGGGAGGTGGTGGAAGCCTCATCCCTGGAGGTTTTGAAGGCCAGGCTGAATGTGGTTGTGAGCATCCTGCTGTAGTGTGAGGTGTCCCTGCCCATGGCAGGGGGGTTGGAAATGGATGATCCTTGAGGTCCCTTCAAACCCTAACAATTCTATGATTCTATAAACAATTTCTACTTACCTAATATGTTTAGAGTCCACAGATAAAATTTGGATTTGCTAAACACCAAAATCTCATAATTAGCTCTGGCAGCCCCGATGTGAAGGTTTAGAAATGCAGATAACAAAGCAGCTGCAACCTTTCCTCTTTCCAAGAAAAGATCAAAGTGAAACCCCTTTGCTCAGCAGCTTTTTTAAGGAGTGAAAAATGCTCCAATTGAATAATTGCATCTGCTTGGTTTGAACATAAGGAAAGGCATGTTCAGCAACATAGGTGTCATTTTTCACCTCTCAAGACCACCCCTTTAGGAGCCAGCATCACCCTGTCATCCTGTGCCAGCATCCTTCTATGCACTACAGAGCTGTCAGTGTTGGAAGCAGATCCTGGCAGGGCTGGAGGCTCTGTGTCCCATATTGTGTGCCCTCTGCTTCACTATAGGCTCTTTTTTTTTTTTTTTTTTTTTTTTTTTGTGCAGTAGGCACAAACTCAAACGGTCACACTATCTCAGGTTGTCTCAAAGGGGTGAGGATCTCTGATTCTGTGATGTACCCAGCTTGCATCATCACTCTAGAGGCCAGCCTTATTTTGCCATGTCTGACAGCATCCTTACTGCTGTGGCTGCTGTTTGCCGCGGCTCGCGGGGGTTCTGCTTGGCGGGAAGCCCTCTCGGGACAGCACCGGGACTAGCAGCCGCCAGGGACCATCCACTGCTCTCCTTTTCGGGCTGCGGGTATCGCCGGCACTGCGGAGATTCCTGCACATGCTGCGAGGCTGGGAGAAGCCGTTTTTTCACGTGGCTCAGACTCATGATCCCAGTGGCAGGAGTGGCTTATTTTAAAAGGGTTTGCTGTGGCTCGCGGGGACTCTGTTCGTCGGGCAGCCCGTATTCTCTTGTACTCTCTTGTGCTCTCACGCGCCGCTGCACTTTTTCTAATTTTTTTTTTTTTTTTTTTTTTTTTTGTGTGCAGTAGGTGCTGTGGCCAGGGACAGGCATGGTTGTAACTCGCAACAAAATCTCCCTAAAAAAATCAGTGTCGACCCAGACTGAGGTAGAACACAAGCAGGTAGCTGTCCAGGTATCTGGCTGTAGAGAGTGCTGGAGCCTGGCTCTTGAGATGCAGGGTAGTGGGGGCAACTCTTGCATAAGGTGTGAGCAGATTGACTATCTGCTTAATCTGGTGGCCAGACTGAAGGATGAGGTTGCTAGCCTTAGAAATGTAAGGGAATGTAGGAAAGAGATGAACCAGAGGAGGAAAGAGTTGAATCAGAGTAAGCAGGCTCTGCAGGCTCCCCCAGCAGAAGCTGGTTATCCAAAACACAGAGGGGAATGGACGCAGGTTCCTCTCAAAAAACACAAAGTAAAACCTCCTTGCCTCCCCTCACCTTCCCCGCTGCTCTTGGAAAACAGGTATGGGGCACTGGAGATTGAGGGTGAGGTGATCCTGATGGTGGAGGACACACCATCTGGGGTTCTCCCTGAGGCTAAACAGCCTAAGGCAAAGCAGCCTAAGGTTAAACAGCCTTCCCCTGGCATCAGGACCTGTTCCCTCAAAAAAAAGAGGAGGGTAATTGTTATTGGTGATTCCCTTCTGAGGGGAACGGAGGGCCCCATATGTCGGCCAGACCCATCTCATAGGGAACTCTGTTGTCTGCCAGGAGTCCAAGTTAATGATGTTACCAGAAGGCTGCCTGGCCTGGTGCAGCCCTCTGACTAGTATCCCTTACTAGTTATGCAGTTAGGGAATGATGATGTTGCAACCAGAACTCCCAGGGCTATCAAAGATGACTTCAGGGCCCTGGGAGATCTGGTTGAGGGATCAGGGGCACAAATAATTTTTTCATCAATACCTTTAGTTGCAGGAGGGAATACTGTAAGAAACAGGTCAGCAGCTATAGTTAACAAGTGGCTTAATGGCTGGTGCAGTCAAAAGAATTTTGGGTTTTTTGATCTTGGAAAACTTTCTACTGCACCAGGTCAGCTGGCAACAGATGGAGTACATCTGTCCCAGAGAAGGGGAAAGGTCACAGTATATGAGAACGGCCTGTCCCCCAAAGGTAAAAAGATCCTGGGAAGGGAATTGGCAGGTTTCATCGACAGGGCTTTAAACTAGTTTTGAAGGGGGAAGGGGCTGAAACTAGTCCCCTCAGACAAGAGTGTGGGGGCGATAAGCTAGAGTCGGAGGTGAAACCAGCCGCCCGGCTGAAGTGTATGTACACTAATGCACAAAGCATTGGTAACAAACAAGAGGAGCTGGAAGCCTTGATGCAGCAGGAAAGTTATGATGTAGTTCCCATCACAGAGACGTGGTGGGATGACTCACATGACTGGAGCGCTGCAATTGATGGCTACAGGCTCTTCAGGAGAGACAGGCAAGGAAGAAGGGTTGGAGGGGTGGCCCTGTACATCAGGGAGGCACTAGATGCCATTGAGATGGAGATCAGGGACGATCGGGTTGAGTGCTTGTGGGTAAGAATTAGAGGGAAGACCGGCAGGGCAGACATCCTGGTTGGAGTCTGTTACAGACCACCCAACCAGGAAGAAGATGTTGATGAAGCACTCTATAGGCAGCTTAGGGCTGTCTCAAGATCACCTGACCTTGTTCTCATGGGCGACTTCAACCTGCCTGACATCTGCCTGGATCTCAACACAGCAGAGAGGAGACAGTCTAGGAGGTTCTTAGAGTGCATGGAGGGCTGTTGCAAGAAGGGGACGCTATACGATCAATGTGATCAGCGAAATCCAACTTTATTGAGCATCAGACACATCTTATATACAGTTTGCTATAATTATGCCCACTTGGCAACATACTATTGGTTTCTCTCTACAAGGTTACATCATTGTTTTCACAACTGTGTGGAATTCTTCTATTCGGTCTAATTGGTCTTTTTCCCAGATCTCGCCTCCTCCTTATCTTGCTTGCCTCCCTTCTCAGGGGCAGCTGGACTTCAGCATACCAAGCAATCAGCACTTTCTCACATCTCTTACTCCTCCACTATATTATCAACAGAGAATTCTTCAAGGCCTGAATTGCACAGGTGTTCCTGGGACCCAAGTCCCCTCTTGCTCAAAACAAACCCCAACAAATTCCCCCGTTTTTCTTTTGTGCAAGTAAGGCCTTGGAGGTTATCCTTTGAACACTTTGCATAATACAATTATAAACAAGTTTAACAATAATCAAAATTAGTACAATAATACCTAAAAACCTTAAAGCTTACTACTATAATTAACAAACATATTTACATCAAATCTGGGTATCCCTATCAGACACATCTGAAAAGGTTCACCCACAGTCTGAAGGCTCAATTAAAATTCATTATTGCCTGTTATGTTGCATCTTTATTTTCTCTAGGATGGTCAAAAATCATAAATTGTTTAATGGTAGCAAGATTTCTTTAATCTGTAAAGGTAGATCTGGCCAGGCTCTAGCTTCACAGACAGAAAACTTGCAGGCAATCAAGAGCAAAAGAGCTTCATTGCTTTGCCCAATATAAAATTACCCATAATAATGTGTTTTTGCTCATCCTAGTAATACTGATCTCTTATTCTCTCTTTCCCCCCTTTTTTTTTTGTTGTTGTTGTTATGAGTTTTGATTTTCCCTCTAAGTGTGTAAAATTATAGCAAACTGGTGAGATAACATATAAGTCCCTATTAACATTTTCTCTAATCACACAACAATCAACCAACCATAATATTCAGTCCTAATTCACATGGTGCTGTGGTACATTCTTCTGATAGATACTTTTGATCCCAGATTATCATAACAGTTATTGTGATCGATATTCGACTTCATGGGAAAGGCTGTTTTCTCTTAGTCTTGATTCTTCTACACATTAGTGAAGGAATACTTGTTAAAATTAATACCTATTTACTACAAAACTTAACTATATTACATGGAGCTCCTTTGAAATGCCTAGGCAGACAACTAAGAAGGTTCGAACCAAAAAGAAAATCTTACAATTTGAACTCTTTACTAAGTACATACACCTTACTGCAATTACTATGTACTAAATACCTGTAAATAGCAAATGTTTAGCATTCATTATGCTTACCAGGAAAACTTAGCAAATCTCTAAATTATAAATCTCTGAAAGACATTACAATCAGAAATGAAGAAATTAGCACTGTTGCTTTAAATCAGAACAGAGCCATGGTCGACAGTAGCCGTACCAGACACTGCTGGGGGGGGGTGGTGGGGGTGGTGCTGAGGTTAAGACCAAACCCAATTGCTGCATCACATCCCGGCCCACCAAAGCATTGATTCCATTAGGCAATGGCATAACTGTAACTGTAATTAAGGCCTGTTTTCCTTCAATCTTCACTACAATTTTGTGACTACTCTGCATTACTGCTTGAGCTCCTCCAACACCTTCTACTTCTCCTATTGCTGGCTCTAAAGGCCAGTGTCTCGGCCAGTGTGCATTACTCATGATTGTGATGTCAGCACCAGTATCTAGCAGGCAAATTAATTTCACGTGCTGGGACCCGTACCAAAATTCAACACCAGCAACTGGTCGTCTTCCCATTGGTACAGTTAAGAGAGACAGTCCCCCTGTGGATCCAAAGCTTTTGTCACCTCGTACAGGCTGATCGCATGCCATTTCTGCAACTAAATTTGGAATTGGTACCAATTGAGCTACACGGCTACCTTGCTGTATAAAAATTGGAGGATACATAGTCCACATCACAACACAAATAACACCACTGTAATCTGCATCAATTACCCCTGGCAATACCATTACCCCTTTAACACCCATAGATGATCGATCCATTAACAATGCTCCTACAGGCTGACCATTGATGTATATAGGTCCCTTTACATTTGTTTCCACTTTAATGGGCCGATTATCTATTAAGGTAACATCTACCGCTGTTGCCACGTCCAAGCCGATGCTCCCTCTGGTTGCTGGTTGTAAGGCTGAGGTGTCGTTTTCATTTCTGCGTCCTGCTGGTAATAGACTGGAGCTGCCACTTGTGTCCCGGCGCGGCGGCTCTTCGCGCTGCTCTGGTCATTTCCCGAACTTTGACATGCATTGGTGGGATGAGAATTACTTCTACAATTATCACACCATACAAATTTCACTCTACATTGTGATCGGATGTGCCCTTCTATACCACACTTATAACATCGTATCTTCCTTTGAAAAACATCCCCTTGTTGCCCCCTCGTATTAGCCTTTAAAGGAGCTAAGGCTGCCAATATTTGGGTTTGTGACTCTGCAGCCTCTTCCAATTTCAGTGATCATTCAGCCAATTTGTGCATACTATCTATGAGAAAAGCCTGTGGACCAGAAGGTATGTTAGCTGCTCTTTCCAGCATCTCCTCAATTGTGGTCCCCTGTGGTAAATTTACCAATACTGATTTTGTTTTTGTATTAGCTCCTTCAAAAGCTACATTTTTTAACATATAACCCTTTAAATAGTCAGGAACATCCAAATTACTCATTGCCTCACATACACGATCTACAAATTCTGCAAACGACTCTTCTGGCTTTTGTCTTAAAGACATATAGTGTGGCCTTTTAGGGTCTGCTTGTACTCTTTTTAATGCCTTTTGGGCACATTCCATTGATTCCTGAAAGACCGCAGGACCACGTCGAACTTGTCGTTCAACACCAAACCATTGTCCTGTTCCCATTAATTGTTGCGCTGTGACTCCAGCCAGAGGATCCCCCTGCTGCCGTTGTGTATTCTCTGAGAGATGACAAAACTGACCCGAAAACTTATCAAACATGGTCATTTGAGAAGGAGTCAAAATAATTCTCATCAGTGTCTTAATGTCCTCTGGAACCAACAAATCACTACCCCAGATATACTGCAGCATTTGTCGGGCAGGCTCGCTATGTAGCCCGCTTTCAGCTACCGTTGCTCTCAATTGCTGCAAAATCTTCCAGTCCAAAACCTGATAGTGTCCTTGATTATGATCAATATCATACATTACAGGAAAACATAGTACTTCAGACAACTCAGCAGCCACATCGTAACATCCATTTTTCATAGCCTCCTGAGCAATCGCTTTCCAGTTAATTCGCACAACCGCTCCCGAGCTAGGTTTCTTCTCCGTTTTACCCCCTTTATTTTCTAAGAGCATTTCTTTTCCCTGGGAACTTTCTAAAATCAGTTTTTGACACACGCGCTCCACCAATTTTTCTAACTGAGCCGGAGAAATAGATAATGGTGCCTCCCTCTGATTTACTGTCTCAGTTTCTGATTCTACGTTGTCGTTCAGTTCAGCCGAAGCCCCCGCTCCCTTAGCCAGGCAGGCTGCGCCTGGGGCTAGGTCATTAGGCGCCTCACTGAATTCCATCGGTGGGGGTGGAGGTGGAAATTCAGGTCTTGCAGGGCACGGTAGTGGTATTGTGCGCTGTGCCGGAGGCGGCCCCGGGCGATATTTTTCAAACACATCATTCGGTCGCAATTCAGATACAACTGGTGCTGCATCCCGTTCTGACAAATTCGCAGAAACTGCAGCAGCCATTCGCTGTTCTAACTTATATTTTTTGATACAGTTTATGCATTCTCGCCATGACTTTTGCAGCTTTATAGCAGTTTTATCACCATCTATAACCAAGTCCCACAACTTGTTCCCGTATTCTCTCCAACAAGCTTCATCAAAATAACTATCTCCGCTAGGGAAATTCCCTAAAGCGGATCCATGAGCCAAAAGCCCAGACATTACTTTAGATGATATCTCTGCCTTACGCTTTTCTAAAAAGCACTTAAATAAATCATACGCTGCCTGCCTATCCATTACTATCTATTATGCGGTAATACCTGTGCGCACAGACTCAGAGCAGTATCGGCTTACAGCGTCTTCGGTCTCTGCTGCTTCCTCCGCCTCTCTGTGGGTCGGTAAACACAGCACCAGTACTGCTATCCTGGACCGGAATACCTTTTGCTTTTCGCGCTCTCGAACCCTGATATTCCTTTTCGGAACGGCACGGCTTCCTTCTTCGCCGTGACTCCTTTCGGAGATTTGCAGAACCCTCCTTTTTGGGTTCAGGACCCACTCTGTGGGGTCCCTCGTTCGGGCGCCACTGTTGCAAGAAGGGGCCACTATACGACCAATGTGATCAGCGAAATCCAACTTTATTGAGCATCAGACACATCTTATATACAGTTTACTATAATTATGCCCACTTGGCAACATACTATTGGTTTCTCTCTACAAGGTTACATCATTGTTTTCACAACTGTGTGGAATTCTTCTATTCGGTCTAATTGGTCTTTTTCCCAGATCTCGCCTCCTCCTTATCTTGCTTGCCTCCCTTCTCAGGGGCAGCTGGACTTCAGCATACCAAGCAATCAGCACTTTCTCACATCTCCTACTCCACCACTATATTATCAACAGAGAATTCTTCAAGGCCTGAACTGCACAGGTGTTCCTCGGACCCAAGTCCCCTCTTGCTCAAAACAAACCCCAACAGAGGACAGCTTCTTATCCCAGGTGCTGCGAGAGACTACCAGGGGTAAGGCTATGCTTGACCTTCTCTTCACCAACAGGGAAGGGCTGGTGGGTGATGTGGTGGTCGGAGGGTGTTTAGGGGCCAGTGACCACGAGATAATTGAATTCTCAGTATTTGGTCAAGCTAAGAGGGGTAGCAAGAAGACCTCCACCCTGGACTTCTGGAAGGCAGACTTCAGGCTACTCAAGGAACTAATTCAGAGGGTTCCTTGGGATAAAGCCCTTAATAATAAAGGGGTCCAGGAGAGCTGGACCTACTTCAAGGAAGAATTGTTGAAAGCGCAGGAATAGGCTGTGCCAGCGTGCCGGAAGATGAGCCGCCGGGGCAGACGGCCAGCCTGGATGGTTAATGAACTTTTAATAGAACTAAGGGAAAAAAAGAGGGTGTATCATCTTTGGAAGAAAGGTGAGGCAACCCACAGAATGTTTAAGGATGTTGCCAAATCATGCAGGAAGAAAATTAGGGAGGCAAAAGCACATTTTGAGCTTAAACTGGCCTCTGCTGTGAAGGACAACAAAAACTCCTTCTATAAATATATTAATAGCAAGAGGAAGGGCAAGGACAACCTCCACTCCTTGGTTGACATGGAGGGAAATGTTGTATCAAAGGATGAGGAAAAGGCAGAGGTACTTAACACCTTCTTTGCCTCAATTTTAACTAGAAGGGCAGAACGTCTTCCAGACAGCTGGCCTGCAGGGCTGGCAGGGGACAGGGAGCTGCACAGTTTCCCTATGTTCCATGAGGAGGTGGTTGGAACTCTCCTCAGCAGCTTGGATCCCCACAGGTCCATGGGACCGGATGGGATCCATCCTAGGGTGCTGAGAGAGCTGGCAGATGAGCTGGCCAAGCCACTCTCCATAATTTTCCAGCAGTCCTGGCTCACTGGCGAGGTCCCAGAGGACTGGAAGCTGGCCAACGTGGTGTCCATCCACAAGAAGGGCCGGTTGGATGAGCCAGGGAATTATAGGCCTGTCAGCCTGACCTCAGTGCCAGGCAAGATCATGGAACAGGTCATCTTGAGTGCAATCACACAGCACTTAGAGGATGGCCAAGGGATCAGGCTCAGCCAACATGGATTTAGGAAGGGCAGGTCCTGCCTGACCAACCTGATCTCCTTCTATGATCAGGTGACCCACCTGGTGGATGTGGGGAGGCCTGTGGATGTAGTCTACCTGGACCTCAGCAAGGCCTTTGACACCGTCCCCCATAGCAAACTCCTGGCCAAGCTGTCAGCCCATGGCTTGGACGGGAGCACGCTGCACTTGGTTAGAAACTGGCTGGAGGGCCGAGCCCAGAGAGTGGTGGTGAATGGTGCCACATCCAGCTGGCAGCCAGTCACTAGTGGTGTGCCCCAAGGATCAGTGCTGGGCCCTGTGCTCTTTAACATCATTGTTGATGATCTGGATGAGGGCATTGAGTCTATCATCAGTAAATTTGCTGACGACACCAAGCTTGGGGCAGGAGTTGATCTGCTGGAGGGTAGAGAGGCTCTGCAGAGGGACCTCGACAGGCTGGACAGATGGGCAGAGTCCAACGGCATGAGATTTAACACACATCCAAATACTGGGTTCTGCACATTGGCCACAACAACCCCATGCAGTGCTACAGGCTGGGGTCAGAGTGGCTGGAGAGCAGCCAGGCAGAGAGGGACCTGGGGGTACTGGTGGATGGTAGGCTGAACATGAGCCTGCAGTGTACTCAGGCAGCCAAGAGGGCCAATGGCATCCTGGCCTGCATCAGGAACAGTGTGGCCAGAAGGAGCAGGAAGGTCATTCTGCCCCTGTATACTGCACTGGTTAGGCCACACCTCGAGTACTGTGTCCAGTTCTTGGCCCCTCAGTTTAGGAAGGATGTTGACTTGCTGGAATGAGTCCAGAGAAGGGCAATGATGTTGGTGAGGGGCTTGGAACACAAGCCCTATGAGGAAAGACTGATGGAGCTGGGGTTGCTTAGCCTGGAGAAGAGGAGACTCAGGGGTGGCCTTATTGCTCTCTACAACTACCTGAAGGGAGTTTGTAGACAGGCGGATGATGGTCTCTTCTCCCAGGCAGCCAGCACCTGAACAAGAGGACACAGTCTCAGGCTGCGCCAGGGGAGATTTAGGTTGGATGTTAGGAAGAAGTGCTATACAGAGAGAGTGATTGCCCATTGGAATGGGCTGCCTGGGGAGGTGGTGGAGTTGCCGTCATTGGAGGTGTTCAGGAGGAGACTTGATGGGGTGCTTGGTGCCATGGGTTAGTTGTTTAGGTGGGTTGGATTGGCTGAAGGGTTGGACGCGATGATCTCGAAGGTCTCTTCCAACCTGGTTTCTTCTATTCTATTTTTCTGTTCTAGAACCAGATCCTTGGAATCACTCTGATTTTGTCCTGCCAGTGGAGTTGTAGTGCCTGACATTGTCAAGTTCTCTTTTTGTTTTTGATGGGTTGGACGCGATGATCTTGAAGGTCTCTTCCTACCTGGTTTATTCTATATCTTCTATATCAATTCTGTTCTATCCCTCATCAGATGTGGAGCCTATGGAAGGGCTGGGAGGAATGGAGACGAACTGAAGAAGTTTCCAGCAGGGAAACTTGCAGAAACAGCTGCCTGTGAACAGGAAGGATTTATTACATCTCAAGTCACAGAATCACAGAGTGACAGGTTGGAAACGACTCTGAGGATCATCTGGTCCAACCTTTCCAGGTGTTTCCTGGAGTTGAAATGAGGTGGTCCCGCACCCTGTCAAGCTGAATCTTAAATGTGTCCAATAGAGTGGAACCAAGTACTTTCTTTGAGAGATGATTCCAATCTCTAAGTGCTCTCATGGTGAAACATTTTCTTCTGGATTCCAACGGGAATCTCCCCAGGAATAACTTGTACCCGTTGCCCCTTGTCTTCTCCAGGTGACTCCTTGTAAAAAGGGAGTCTCCATCCCCCTGGTAGCCACCCTTGTTCTGGTGCTGGTTGCCTGGGAGAAGAGACCAACCCCCACCTGGCTACAACCTTTACTGGAAGCCCTGAAACTGGCCATACCACTGGTGAGGTGGGCAGGAAGCAAAGAGTGTGGAGAAGGAGGGTGAGAGGCTAGGCCAGGAGGCACAGCCTTGCTATTATGCTTTAGTGGCAAGAGATGCTGCTGATGGGGGAGAGAGAGCTTTCACAGATAGAGAGATTGGCCATTGGAATGTGCTGCCCAGGCAGGTGATGGAGTCACCATCACTGGAGGTGTTAAAAAGATCCTGGACAAGGCACTTAGTGCCGTGGTTTGGTTGATTAGATGGTGTTGGGTGATAGATTGGACTTGATGATCTCAAAGGTCTTTTCCAACCTGGTTAATTCTGTATTCTGCTGGAAGGGGAGGCTGCCCCTGCCTTCTGCTGTGAGTCAGCCTTCGTGGGCTTCTCTATCAGCTCAGCAGCTTAAAAGGGTATTTGTTTAGTGTTCCCTCAGATGACTAACAATTAGCAAATGTTAATTGGAGATGGCAGTCAAATAAGGAGTGTTTGTTTAAATGTGGTTGTAGGAACATGGGGATGGGAAAGAAGTTTTCAAATGGTATTTCCATGCCTGCTGCTCCCTGCTCTTGTGACATCAGGAGTGTTGCTTAACCTCCCTGTATCTCACTGTACAGCTCAGGAAAGTCAGAATAACACCACTTGGTTGAGGGTGCTGCAGGAGTTAGCCAATCCTTTCTATTGCTTTTGGGAAATCTCAGGGAAAGGAACCTTAGAAGTGCAAGAAACTTACTGTCTGTGATCCAAATTTGTTGCTTCTTGGCCAGTGCTGAATCCCTGTCCTGCCTGTGACTGCTGTGAGCCCCCAGTGCCTAGCACAGCAGTCAGTTTGGAGCTGCTTTTGTGAACTAATTTGGAGGTGCACTAATCCTGCAGAATCAGGGGCTGCTCTCTCTCAAGGTCACCCTCTCTGAAATATGACCCCTCGAGTGTGGCTCAGTTTTGTAAGCCCAGGTCTTCTTGGCTTGCTGTATGTTCAGATTGCCATTAGAGATTGTCAAGGTCCGGAGACATTAGATGTCTCGGTCCGGAGACACAGTTCTTTTAAATATTGCCGTGTTGTGAAATTAAAGGCACAAACGAGGCCAAAGTATCAACAGCTAGACTATTTATTAGATAAATAAAGTGGACATAAGAAGGGAGAGGGAGAAAAGAGAGAGAGAGAGAGAGGGACGAGAGATAGAAGAGGAAAGGAATTATATTACCACACCCCTCATCCCCCCCAAGACAGTTAAAGTCTGTGGAGGAAAGGTGCTGCAGGAGATGTTGGGTTTATAGAGAAACGGTGTTGAGGCTTTTGCTGGAGAACAGCTGTGGTCCTCTGGGGAGATGTTGGGTTGATACAGGAACGGTGCTGAGGCTCCTCTGGGCAGCCTGGGTCTGTAGAGAAGGGGTGCTGAGGCTTGGTCCTCCGGGCAGCTTCTTTTCTCTGGAGCAGCATTGTCCCAGCTTTCTCTTCTCAGCGGCCTGGCCCGTCTCCTGTGTTTTCCTTCATCTCCGTTTTTCTCCCCGTTTTTCTCCTCTGTTTCTCTCTCCTGTTTCTCTCTACAAACCAGTAGTTGCTCAAGTCTTTTATACAGTTTTTAGTCCTTAGGTATGTATTCAAATATTGTCCCTCAGGAATTCCAGTGGCAGGAAATAATCCTTAGGTTCTGTGTATTGCTGTGTGTTTGGGCAAGATCCTGGCTGGAGGGGGGGGAATCTCCGTCTACCCCGTCTCCATCCAGACGAGGCTCAGGAAACAGGTGGAGATTATCTTGCCCTAAAGGTGTGATGGCTGGGTCCTTGGGTCCATTGTTGTAGTCCCGTGTTATCACGATGCAATCACAAGCTGATTTGCATCCAGGATTGGTGGACAGGATTCTTTCCACCTTCTTTCCAGTGGCTCTGCTATCACTTTATCTTTGTTGACTCACACAGAGAGAGACATTAGACTCTCACAGAGATGTGCTGTCCTCTCTGGTCCTTGCTGTTACACACTGTGAGGGGGTTGGTCTCTTCTCCCAGGCAACCAGCACCAGAACAAGAGGACACAGTCTCAAGCTGCATCAGGGGAGGTTTAGACTCGAGGTGAGGAGGAAGTTCTTCACCGAACGAGTCATTCGTCATTGGAACGGGCTGCCCAGGGAGGTGGTTGAGTCATCGTCCCTGGAGGCGTTCAAGAGGAGATTGGACATGGCACTTGGTGCCATGGTCTAGTCATGGGGTCTGTGTTGATAGGTTGGACTCGATGATCCTCGAGGTCCTTTCCAACCTAAGTTATACTGTGATACTGTGATACTGTTTCTGTTTTGAATCACAGAATTGCAGGGGTTGCAAGGGACCTCAAAAGCTCATCCAGTCCAACCCCCCTGCCAGAGCAGGATCACCTAGGGCAGGTCACACAGCAACACATCCAGGTTGGTTTTGAATATCTCCAGAGAGGGAGACTCCACAGCCCCCCTGAGCAGCCTGTTCCAGCGTTCCCTCACCCTCACAGTGAAAAAATTCTTCCTCGTGTTCCCATGGAGCTTCCTATGCCTCAGATTCCACCACTGCCCCTTGTGCTGGCATTGGGCATCACCCAGCAGAGCCTGGCTTCATCCTCTTGGCACTCACCCTGCACATCTTTATCAACATGAATGAGGTCACCTCTCAGCCTCCTCCTCTCCAAGCTAAGTAGCCCCAGCTCCCTCAGTCCTTTGGGTGTGTTAATTATCTGACATTTCTTCCTGTGCTCGAATTCTTCCTCTGGCTCTGTGGTGAGGGCCAAGTCACACATACAGCACTTGATGCTCATTATCAGGACCTTTGTCCTTTTGTCCTCTTTGGGCTGTCCCGTTGTCACAGGGGGGTAACATCGTTTCTGAGGGCCATGTTCAATATGTTGAAAGCAAGGGATGAAAGCAGACCTCGAGTCTTGCATCTTTGGCCAGTGTGGTTTGTTGCACTAAGGATGGAGTTGCTGGAGCTTCAGAGACAGCTTTCTGACTGCTAAGTGTGTTTCTGAACTTTCTTCTTTGCTTTAAATAGCAGCAGCTATTGTCCTTCTGGGCACTGTTAATGGCCTGCCTTTGATCTCTGCCGATTCACAGACATCCCTTCAGGTGCAATAAAGTGCAGTTCTCTACAACCCCAGCCAGCAATGGCAGGACCTGGGTCGGCAGACCTTGCTGCCCAAGCTGGTGGGTGACTGGTAAGGGCAAACAGGGCTTAGCCATTGTGATCTGAAGGATGAGGCTGAGAGAATGGGCATGAACAGCAGAGAGAGAGGACAGGGAGATGCCTGACTTCCTTCAGCTCTGCTCTCTGTTGGAAGAGGATGTTTGGGTCTGTGACCAGGAAACACTTTTGTTTATAATAGAATGGTCTGGGTTGGAAGGGACCTCCAAAGGTCATCCAGTTCAAACCCCCTGCACTGAGCAGGAGCATCCTCAACGAGGTCAGGTTGCCCAGAGACCTGTTGAGCCTCACCTTGAATATCTCCAGATCTGGGGCCCCAACCACCTCCCTGGGCAACCTGTTCCAGTGTTCCACCACCCTCAAGGTTTTCCTGCTAGGGAGCTGTTGTATCCCTCTCAGGAAAGGACAGGAGGGTCCAAGGGTACAACTGGGGACAGCATGGAGGCAGAGCAGGATGGCAGAGCTGGTAAACACCTCTGCTGAGGACTGCTTTCCTCTCCTGTTTGCTACTGATAACTCCCAATGCAGATAAATGAAGCAGATAATGTATCTGGCCATAGTTATCTTGTTCTGCAAAACAGCCAGGAGGATTTTCCCGAGTGAAGAGTTATGGCTTTTGGTCTCATTAACATTCAGCTGCTCTTTGGTGATATTTTGCTTCGTTGAGACCTGCCTTAGAAATATTACTGATTCCTCTAGCATGGTCTGCAGCAGCAATACTGTAAATCTCCAGCATTACAGGACTGACAATATCAGGGCAGTATTTCACTTTACGACCCGGCCATAAAAAGCTCTTTGGCTTTGGCTGATGATTGGATGTTGATTATGCATGCATCTGCTTTAGGACTGTGTCGTTCTGAAGAACAGAGTTTGGGCCCATAGTGATTCTCCCCTTTTATAGGATTTGTGGCTTCAGCTGGCACACAAATCAAAGGGGTTGCCAGTGATGGTCCTGGGGAAGCTGTAGAAGGCTGTGTCTGTATCAAGGACCTTGCTGGATTGTGGTTGTTATTAGGCTGTTTCAGCAGCCCTGTTCAACTTCTGTTGATCACACAGAAACATTCAGCTTGGGAGAGACCCTCAGGATCACCAAGTCCAACCCAGAACCCTACTCTACAAAGTTCACCCCTAAACCATAGCCCCAAGCACCACATCCAAACAACCTTTAAACACATCCAGGGCTGCTGACTCCACCACCTCCCTGGGCAGCACATTCCAATCCCTGACCACTCTTGCTGGGAAAAAGTGTTTCCTAATGTCCAGTCTAAACCTACCCAGTCACAGCTTGAGGCCATTCCCTCTTGTTCTGTCATTACTTGTGAGAAGGGACCACCAGCAGCCTCTTCACAATGTCCTTTCAGGTAGTTGTAGAGAGCAATGAGGTCTCCCTTCAGTCTCCAAACTAACCATCCCCAGCTCCTTCAGTTGCTCTTCATCAGATTTATTCTCCAGGCCCTTCCCATCTTCCTTGCCCTCCTCTGCCCTGGCTCCAGCACCTCCACATCTCTCTTGCATTGAGGTGCCCAAAACCAGACACAACACTTGAGGTGTGGCCTCACCAGCACTGAGTCCCAGGGGACAATCACCTCCCTGCTCCTGCTGGACACAGCATTTCTGATCCCAGGCAGGATGCCTTTGGCTTTCTTGGCCACCTGGGCACACTGATGGCTCCTATTCGGCTACTTGTCCATGAGCACCCCCAGGTCCCTCTCTGCCAGCAGCTTTCCAGCCACACTGCCCCAAGCCTGTAGCATTGCTTGGGGTTGTTGTTACCCAACTTCAGGAACTGGCACTTGGCCTTGTTGAAGCTCATCCTGGTAACCTTGGCCATGGATCCAATCTATCCAAGTTCCTCTGTTGAACTTCCTTCCACTGGTGCAGAGCAGCACTCCCACTCAACTTGGTGTCATCTTCAAACTTCCTGCTGACACACTCTGTGCCTTCATCAAGGTCATCAATAAAGATGTTAAACAGAGGGGATCCCAACACTGAGCCCTGAGGAACACCACTTGTGCCTGTCCACCAGCTGGAGGTAACTCCACTGCCCACCACTCTTTGGGCCCATTTGCCCAGCCAGTGCTTTAGCCAGCAGTGCACCCAAGCTGTCCACGAGAATTCTGTGGGAGACAGTGTCAAAGCCTTTTTGAAAGTCTATGTAGACTTGATGGTGGTGTTTGTGCCCTGGTGTGGGTTTTGCTGCTCTGAAGATGATATTTCTGATTTTGGGGTGTTTGCTTTTGGTTTTTTTTTCTCCCCAAAAGCATCTAGAGAGAAGGTTCGAGAACCTCCATGTGCGTTGGAAAACTCAGCCTGGCATCACTAGAGAAAAGCTTTCCTGCAGGCTTTGTCCCCAGTTCATTTCAATAATTATTCCTCTAGCAGTCCTCTCTGTAAGCAGTTCTGCATTCATCTTGGATTAGAGCAGCATGGATCCAATTCACAGTCTCCTTGCTGAGGTTTCCATATTGTGTTTGCCATAAAGCAAATCTCCTTGAAGCACTGTGGCTGCTGGCAGCAGGGGACTCAGAGATGCCAATTTAATTCAAAGCCTTTCATTGCAGATGCAGGTTTTAGTTCATTTGGGATGAGGAGAGTTTCTCACCATGGGAGGCCTCCAAAGGTGGCCGTGAGCAAAGAGGGAAGGGGTCAGGGCATCGCTGCTGCTTGCTGCCCCTGGCTGGCCAGCGAGGGGCTGGTGGGCACGTGGGCTGGCACTGTCTGTGCCTGTCAAAGAGGAGAGTTAATCACAGGGAGAAGGTCTTCAGCTGTGCAAAGAGCCTGCCTGGGTTGCAGGAGGGGCAGCAGGGTTATGGCATGCAAGAGAGACCTGACTGAATCCCAGCGTGCCTCAGCACTGGGATGGCACAGACTGCCCTGCCTGGAGCAGACCCCTCCTGGATGCAGTGAGCTGCTGCAGAGATGAAGGAGCAAACTGTGCAGAGCAGTGAGATTAGTTTGCCAGACCCCTTCTCAGCAGCTCTGTGTTCAACCCTGTTACCCTGCAGTAGTTTTTTCCATCTGACTGCTGTTGAGTGATGACCAGGGATGAAAACTGGTTGCATTTTGTGCCCTTCCAGTATCTGAAGGGGGCCTACAGGAAGGCTGGGGAAGGACTTCTCAGGATCTCAGGTAGTGATAGGACTAAGGGGAATGGAATGAAGCTGGAGGTGGGGAGATTCAGGCTGGATGTGAGGAGGAGGTTCTTCACCATGACAGTGGTGAAACCCTGGAATGGGTTGTCCAGGGAGGTGGTCGAGGCCCCGTCCCTGGGGGTGTTTAGGACCAGGCTGGATGAGGCTCTGGCCAGGCTGATCTAGTGTGGGGTGTCCCTGCCCATGGCAGGCGGGTTGGAACTAGATGATCCTTGTGGTCCCTTCCAACCCTGAATGATACTATGATACTATGAATCTGTGTGTCCTGGTTTGGTGCCTTCGGCTGTAAAGGAAAGGGATGTCTAACTTTTGACCTAGGAGGGGTCTGACAGAAATGGCTCAGAGCTCACAGCAGGAGGCACTGGAAGATGCTAATGCATGCACTGATTTCAGCCAGGCCTGATGCGTGCACTGGCACCTCAGTGGGCTTATAAAAGTGAAGACTGCCTTGCCACTCTCCTGCCTGCATCCACTCTGCTCCCCTCTGAGCCCAAAGGTTGATTTGATATGGAATGTTCCTTAGTTCTCCAGCTTTTGAAGCTTCTAAAAAGTCAGTCTGGGTTTCTGAGACATGGCAGGAGACTCTGCCAAGCAATGTGGTACCACCTGGTACCACACTGGCATCTGGAGATGCCAGTAGCAGCATATAAAGTCCAATAGTAGATGTTGTAGATCATCTACAGACGTGGTGGTTAACGACATGGTTTAGCAGGGGACTTGGTAGTGTTAAGTGAATAGAATAGAATAGAATAGAATAGACCAGTAATGGTTGTACTTGATCTTAAAGGGCTTTTCCAGCCTAAGCAAGTCTATAATTCTGTAGTCTTTTCCTTTCTTCACCAACAAAATCTGACTCAGGACCTGTTTGGTTACTGCCTCATTCTCCTCTTTGATAATGCAGCTGTGCTGAGCGGTTTTTGTCCTCTTCTTTGGTAGGGCTGAGGGGAGGGTGAGGTTCAAGGAAGAACCTTGCATCTGAAGCTAGCTGTAAGGTTATAAAGCAATTGCAAAGCTTACTTCCTTGAAGAGTCCCCAGAGCTACTTGTGACTGTGCTGGTGGTGTTCAGAAGTATGCTGCTGAAGTGAATTCAGGTCTGTCACTGACTCTACCCAGAGCTAGTCTAGGAGCTGAGCATCTCACCCACCTGTAGGTGCTCCTGTGCTGCAGGCCCTGTCAGCACCAGTCTCACTGGTGCCTTGTGGTAGTTTTAGGCTGTACCTTGAAAATTTCCCACAGATCTTAACAGAAAGTGGTAAAATGTAAATAAATTGCCGTTAGATGTAAAAAGGAAAGTAATGATAGGGTCTGAATAATCTCATTGGGCAGATTACCAACATCAGCTAGTTGTGTATACTCACTTTTTGTCTTTTCACTTCCTTTGCTCTAGCAGATACCAGCTCTGGCTTCTGCTGGCTTTGCTGCCCTTGGCTGCATTGCTTTGTTGTGGCTGAGTGTTAACAAACAATTCTTTGCCCTTCTCTGGGCTCCTCGGTTTAAGAAGGACATTGAGATGCTTGAATGTGTCCAGAGAAGGGCAACGAGGCTTGGGAGAGGTCTGGAGCCCAGCCCTGTGAGGAGAGGCTGAGGGAGCTGGGGGTGTTTAGCTTGGAGAATAGGAGGCTCGGGGGAGACCTTATTGCTCATCAGCACAGGCTGCAAGAGCAGCACAGCATATGCCCCTTTCTGTGTACTTTTACCACATGTGGCATGAAAGACTTCACTCATACCTGGAGTGTAAACCTTTCTGGAGAGCCCAGATCAAAATGGGAGCTCTTCTCAGCACCCTCTACACCTGCCTCAGCTTCAAGGAGTTAAAAAGAACTCATCTCTTGCTTAGCCTGGAGAAGAGGAGGCTCAGGTGTGACCTTCTTGCCTTCCACAACTACCTGAAGAGAGGTTGTAGGCAGGTGGGGCTTGGTCTCTTCTCCCAGGCAACCAGCACCAGAACAAGAGGACACAATCTCAAGCTGCACCAGGGGAGGTTTAGGCTGGATGTTAGGAAGAAGTTCTTCATAGAAAGAGATTGGCCATTGGAATGTGCTGCCCAGGGAGGTGGTGGAGTCACCATCACTGGAGGTGTTCAAAAAAGGATTGGATGTGGCACTTGGTGCCATGGTTTAGTTGTCCTGAGGTGTTAGGTATTAGGTAATAGGTTGGACTTGATGATCTCTGAGGTCTTTTCCAACCTTATTGATTCTATGATTCTCTGATTCTCTCTCCTTTGGTGTATACAGGGGGGAAGGGAGCAGGGAGTGGGGAAGCGATTAGTAGCCCCCTGGTTTGCCCAGGGGAGTTCTTGTGCTGTTTGTAAATTGTAAATCTATGTCAATGTTGTACATTTTGTACATATTTGTCACATTTCGTGTTTAGTTTTGCTGGTAAATACAGCTTCAATTCCCTTCCACTGAGCTGCTCTGGCAATTTTATGTTGGGGGGAATTTTCAAGCCACCACCTGCCTCTGCAGCCATGGCCTCTGGGCTAGCTTGGCTGGTAAGCAGGGGCTGGCTCTCAGCCACTTGCAGCTCAGCAGGATGAATCTGCTCCAAGCTCCTGAGAAACCCTCTTGCCTTTCAGTAATGCTTCTCTTTTGAATCATTACTGGGCATTTTGAAGCATCTGGGCACTTTGGAGGGCCCTGGCATAAAGTGGGCTGTTAGCGTGCACAGGGCTGCCTTGCCTGGCCATAAGCAATCCAGTTCTCCAAGACCAGATCAGCCACAGTATTCTTCTCAGTTTTCTGTCTATTTCTTAGAGATCCTGGGGAGAGCTGCATGCTCAGCAGCCTTGCTCCGTGAATCTTGGCAGTGTTTAGTGTTGTGCTGTGCCCTCTGTCTTTTACAAACACCCAGAGCTGCTGCTGCTGGCAGGACTTCCAGTTGCTATGCTCACAGGTCTCCCTGTGTGAGATAACAGCCTGCAGGAAAGGCTGCCTTGCATGTCCTTTTCTCTGAGAGGGGATGGTCAGTGGTGATGGTGGGAGACAGGCTCCTAAATCTCCTCAGGCTCCCTGCCTTGGTTTTTACTGGCAGGTCAGCAGAAGGAGATGCCATGCTTGGGCTTCTGCATTGCTGGAATGACACCTAGAAGCACACCAGAGACCACTTTGGGGTGTGTGGTGTTTCTTAGTGGGTACTCCTGTGAAATGGAAATAGTGCAGGAGAGAGTGAGGGACACTTGGTAAGGCTGTTTGCAGATTATTCACTGCAGAGAAGTGTAACAGTTATGCAAAGGTTATGCCACCAAGGGGTACATGGTATTTAGCTGTGTAATTGCTACTGGAATCCATTGCCCTTCTAGCTGAACCTCCCTGAAGTGCTTTGGAAGTGCCTAGCATTTGTTCCCTGCACATGACACAGAGGCATATAGGTTAGAGGAGGAAATTAGGCTGTGCAGATGACATCTCTTTGGTATCTGTATCATTTGGGCTGGGGAAAGCCTCTTTCTCACATGCTGAATGACCAGACACAACTCATAGATTCATAGAATGGTTTGGGCTGGAAAGGACCTTAAAGATCATCTAGTTCCAACCCCTCTGCCGTGGGCAGGGACACCTTCCACTAGACCAGGTTGCTCAAGGCCTGGTTTTGAACACCTCTAGGGAGAGGACATCCACCACCTCCCTGGGAAGCCTGTTGCAGTGTCTCACCACCTTCACCAGAAAGAATTTCTTTCTAATCTTCAGTCTAAGTCTGCCCTTGTAAAAAGTCCCTCCCTGGCTTTCATGTAGGCCAACTTCAGGTATTGGAGGGCTGCTATAAGGTCTCCCCAGAGCCTTCTTCAGGCTGAACAACATCAACTCTCTTAGCCCATCCCCATAGGGGATGTTGTCCAGCCCTCTGATCATCTTTGTGGCCTCCTGGAGAAGAGAAGGCTGCAGGCAGACCTTAGAGCTAAGGGTCTAAAAGGGATCTACAGGAAGGCTGGAGAAAAACTGTTTAGAAGGGCTTGTAGAGATAGGGTGAGGGGCAATGGTTTGAAACTGGAGCAGGGTACCTTTAGTTTGGACATCAGGAGGAAGTTCTTGGCAATGAGAGTGGTGAAATACTGGAACAAGTTGCCCAGAGATGTGGTTGAGGCATAGTCCTTGGAGACCTTCAAGACCAGACTTGATGTGTCCCCTGGTCGGCCTGATGTAATTGGACATGTACCTGCTGGGCAAGATGACCTTTGTGGGTCCCTTCCAACATGATGCAATCTAAGAATCTGTGTAATGCTAGAAGTTTAAACACTGACATTTTCCTCTTGGGTCAGGAAGGTCCTAACCACAGTTTTGAAGAGTGCTGTCACAGATTTCCAGAGCAGATCAGAGGGATAATACTAAGCACCTGTGAAGGACAATGCTGGCAGGCCACAAGGTAATGCTGCAGTTGTGATGAAGTGTCCTCTCAATTGTGCTTGGACATGCTGAAGCTGGAATGGAAAGATTTCATTGCAACTGGAATGCAGACAACAGCCATAGAGTTCTCAGTTTGTATGTAGAGAATAGACCAGAATAGAATAGACCAGAATAGAATTAACCAGGTTGGAAGAGACCTTTCAGATCATTGAGTCCAACCTATCATCCAACACCATCTAAGCAACTAAACCATGGCACCAAGCACCCCATCCAGTCTCTTCCTAAACACCTCCAGTGATGGTGACTCCACCACCTCCCTGGGCAGCACATTCCAATGGCCAATCTCTCTTTCTATGAAGAACTTTTTCCTTACATCCAGCCTAAACTTCCCTGGTGCAGCTTGAGACTGTGTCCTCTTGTTCTGGTGCTGGTTGCCTGGGAGAAGAGACCAAGCCCCACCTGGCTACAACCTCCCTTCAGGTAGTTGTAGACAGCAAGAAGGTCACCCCTGAGCCTCCTCTTCTCCAGGCTAAGCAACCCCAGCTCCCTCAGCCTCTCCTCACAGGGCTGTGCTCCAAACCCCTCCCCAGCTTTGTTGCCTTCTCTGGACACATTCTAGCAACTCATAATCTTTTCTGCACTGAGGGACTGTGGTGAAGAGGTTATTAAATTTATTAATATGAAATCTGAATTATGAAAAATATAATTTTATTAATTATCAAACTATTAATAACCGATGAATCACCAACTTATATGCATGTTCTAGTGCACGTTCGTGAAATAGATTCCACAACTGGCTTAGTGTTATAACGTAATTGAACTATCTATAAACCCTTTCTGTATTTATATAACGAAGGGTGCAGTTCCGCCGCTTGGCCACTAGATGGAGACTCGGCGGAACGCGGGCGGCTTCTGGCTGTACACAGCAATATTACAGTCTTTCTATGCGTCAGCGCTTACTCTGCTAGACGCGGATACTTTGAACTGAGTGCTAGTGGGTGGAAAGCACGTGGACGATATTCAATCCCCTTCAGACAACAGGGATCGGTCCTGGTCGGGGTCGGTCCGTGGGATCGGCCCTCAGAAGTCGGCTCGCACAGCAGGGCGGGACGACGGTGGCCGGTAGGTGGGCTCGAACGACAGAAGCAGGCGAAGCTACGGGGGTCGGCCCAACCACGGCTGTTCTCGGGGCTGATGCAAACAGCCTCGGGGAGAGAATGCAGCTGCGTTAGGCGGCGGATTCTCGTTTAATGAGGTTAAAGGAGCAACAGGACTCTCAGAGTGGTCCCAGATTCGGTGCAGTATAAGCATGAACAATGCTTTGGTTTTCCCTGGGATCCGCAGGGCTCAGAGTGGCACTCGGCGGCTCCTCAGAGCGGCACTCGGCGGCTCCTCTCCCGCTACGGCGGGGCTAGGCATACGTGGACTCGGTATTGATCAAGTCCCTTCTCCCCGGCAACTGGGCAGATCTTACCCGCGGGGGTTGGTCCAGTCCTCCGGTGGCACGATGGGCTCTTCCGATCGGCACGACTGGTTGTAGCAATGCTGAGCTCCTCAGGCTCAGCGAAGGTACTCCCTCTAGGCTTCTTCAACGATGCAGACGCTTCCAGTATGCGTGCATGTATAACAGAAGCTAACAACAATAAGCTCAATGGCAAAGGCTGCAGCTCGAGAGTTACTCTCTCGAGCAAGCACAGGGACAAAGTAAATGAGGGGGCAACGTGTTTACCAACTGGGGTGATACTTATAGATTCCTCGAGGCTGGGCTTGACCAATGGGCACTCTCATAAGCAACTGGCTTCAGCCTATAGAAAGCGTGAAGCTAGAATTATGCCCATACTTGGTGTCAGCACGAGCGTTGCATGTGCTGGGTGCGTGCAAGCCTGGCTAATGCCTTGGCTTTTGTCTCCCTCCTAGAGGGAGGGGGAACTTGCCCACATGCTGGGACAAGATTCAGTATCAGGGCATAATGTGCCTTCACCACAGGGACCCAGAACTGGACACAGGACTCAAGATGTGGCCTAACCAGTGCCGATGTTGGTCACAGAGCAGCTGAAGGGAGTTGGGACCTCTGAGTGGGAATCTAGCCTAAACCTGGCCTGGTATAGGAGACGTGTTTGTCCTCCCAGGAGAGCAGCCTCTAGCACAGGAGGTGTGGGGGGGCTGCACACAGTGCACTTCCTACAGAGTCTCTGGTATGGGAAGCAACCTGTAATAGGAGAGTCTTGTTGAGTCACATGTCACAGAATCACAGGTTGGAAAAGACCCTCAGGATCACCAAGTCCAACCCAAAACCCTACTCTACAAGGTTTGTCCCTAAACCATAGCCCCAAACACCACATTCAACCCACCCTTAAACACATCCAGGGTTGGTGACTCAACCACCTCCCTGGGCAGCACATTCCAATGCCTGACCACTCTTGATGGGAAAAAATGGTCCCTTCACCAGCTTTAGCCCTGCCAACAGCAGGCAGGGGCGGTTCAAAAGACATAATTCATATCTAGTTTCTCCAAGGATGCAGCCCTTTGAACAGACAAATTCTCCTGAGGATGGGAATCCTGCCTTTTTTGGTGGTGGTTTTCCATTTCAGAAGGCAGACCAACAAAAGTGGGACAGGATGAATGAGGTGTGTGATGTTTGATGGAGAAGTGGAAGGTATTAAATTAAGCTCTCATAGAAAAATGTCTCTTGTGATGCTTTCTTCCAGCTCCAACTCCAGCTGTAACTCAGCAATAGTGGAGGCACCACACTGACAAGTGATCCTTTTGATGACATGGGATTTTGCTATAGAATAAAGAACTCAATGAGTTGCAAGAGGAGGAAGAGCTGAAAACCCCCTCACAGAATCAGGGCTATACCAAGGCCTCCTTCCTGCCAGCTGGCTTTTCCCTTCTCAGCTGCATGTTTGGCTGGTGGGGTCTCTGAAACTGGGACCACCCTTCTGGGATGTTCAAGCAGCTCCACCTCACTCTGTAGAGCTTTTGTCTCTCTGCTGGGAAAATGCTGTGGATAACTGTCAAAGAGCCAGTGTCAACCAGTGTCATTATAACTGGGGATGGACAATGCACCAGAGTTCCTTTGTGGGTGTGCTCAGGGAAGTAGAAGCTGGAGGAGAAGAATTCCTTTTGAACTCTTCCACCAGCCTGTAAATGATTCTCATTTGTTGCTCCATAAACATTGCCTCTGGTAGAGTAATGAAGTTGTAAGTGTATCCTCTGAAACTGATTGAAAGCCTGGCTGGCTGGTGTAAGGTGTAATCCCACTTTAAAGACTCTCATTTAAAAAGATAATCTTATTTTAAGGCTCTTGATATTACCACAGCAATGCTTCCATGTGGGGAGGAGAGGGAGGAGAAGAATATAATTGGGATTTAAATAAACAAAAGAAAAAAGAGGAGAAAAAGAGCCTAGTATCTTTGGAAACCAGATGGTCCTTTCTCCAGCCACATGTGAAATAGAGTCCTGCCCATGGAGGGATTTACATGTAATTACAGCTGCCCTTGTAGTTTCCTCTTTTCCCCTTTCCTTTCCTATTCTCTCTAAAGAGGGAGGAAGCATCTCGTGTGTGAGCTGTTGTCTCTCACAGTGCCCTCATGGCATGTGTTTGGCTCCCAGGATTTCTTCTCTTCCTCTTCTTGGATGGGCACAGCAGCACCTGGCTGGAGCCTGGAGTTCTGCTATGGGCTTGCAGCCTGGCACCCAGGTCCCTGTGAGGTCAGGCTGTAGCGTGGGCTGTGCTGTGAAGCCCTGGAGAATCCCCTGTGGGAGCTCACTCAGGTGGTAATCAGAAGCTGTCCGAGGGACCACTCAAATGACTTGTGTTCCGTGACTCACCACCTCTCTGGCCAGACTGTCTAAAGGGACAGTGAAGTGCCCAGGGTAGCAGTTGGGATGCTGCATGTCTCAGTGCCCCAGGACTGTAACTCCCAAGTGCCTGATGTCTCACTGAGGCTTAATTAGTGAACCTCTCAGTGGGCTCTGCCTCTGACCACCCCACTGTGAAGGTACATAGTTGAGGTGGGGCAAGGACATCTTTGACCTTGAACTTGGGAGACTGTTTTATCTGAGAAGATTGCTAGATCAGAGAAGTGGGAGACCATCTTAGCATGCCAGTTTAGGATGGAGGTCTTCCAACGGGATGTAATGGAATTGGCAGGGCTCATTGATAGGGCTTTAAACTAGATTTGAAGGGGGAAGGGGTTAATAGTCTCCTGCTGGCTGGTGACAAACAGAGGGGCAGCTCACCAGCAGTAGAGAGAAGGAGAGATGGTAAGGGCTCTCAACTTGCTGCCCTGAGGCAAGCCACGAATGATCCACCAGGACATTCTGTGGAAACCGAGGGGATTTGGCACAAGAGGAGGACAGGGCCAGCCCAGCTGAAGTGCTTCTATGCGAATGCACGCAGCTTGGGCAACAAACAGGATGAGTTAAGGGCCACTGTGCTGCTGGGATGCCACGACATAGTGGCTGTTACTGAAACTTGGTGGGATGAATCCCATGACTGGAATGTAGGGATAGATGGATATAAACTCTTTAGGAAGGATAGGCAGGGAAGGAGAGGAGGAGGTGTTGCCCTCTATGTCAATAGCCAGTTGGAATCAGTGGAGCTCCACCTGGGGAGGGATGATGAGCTAGTTGAGAGTATATGGGTTAAAATTAAAGGCAGGACAGGGGAAGGAGATATTACTGTGGGGGTCTCCTACAGGCCACCTGAGCAGCAGATCCAAGCAGATGAGGCCCTCCATAGGCAAATAGAAGCGGCTTCCAGGTCACAAGCTCTGGTCCTCATGGGTGATTTCAACCACCCGGACATCTGCTGGAGGGACAACACAGCAAGGCACCAGCAATCCAGGATGTTCCTGGACTGCATAGAAGACAACTTCCTCCTCCAAATGGTAGAGGAACCAACAAGAAATGGTGCTATGCTGGACCTTGTTCTCACCAACAGGGAAGGGCTGGTAAGCAATGTGAGGCTCAGAGACGGCCTTGGCTGCAGTGACCATGAAGCAGTTGAATTTTGATCGCTTCAGGGATCTGCTAGCCAAAGTGTCGTGGGACAAAGCCCTGGAGGGAAGAGGGACCCAGGACAGCTGGTCAGTATTCAAGGACCACCTCCTCTGTGTCCAGGAGCTCTGTAGACCAACAAAGAGAAAAGCAGGTAAGAATGCTAGGAGGCCTGCCTGGCTGGGCAAGGAGCTACTGGACACACTATTACTTAAAAGGAAACTCTACAGGAAGTGGAGAGAAGGACAGGTAGAACAGGGGGAATATAAGGAAGCTGCCCGAGCAGCAAGAGTCCTGGTTAGGAAAGCCAAAGCAGAGTTTGAATTCAATCTAGCTAGGGAGATTAAAGGGAACACTAAGAACTTCTACAGGTATATTAATGGGAAGAAGAAGACTAGGGAAGGTGTGGGCCCCCTCAGAAAGGAAAATGGTGACATGGTCACAAGTGATGAGGAAAAGGCTGAGGTACTTAATAACTTCTTTACCTCAGTCTTCACTGCAAGGGCCTCTAGCCACACTCCTGATGTTATGGAAGTCAAAGCCAGGGACGGGGAGGAAGAACTGCCCATTGTAAGTGCAGATCAGGTTCGTGATCATCTGAAGAACCTGAAAGTGTTCAAGTCCATGGGACCCGACCGGATACACCCACGGGTACTGAGAGAACTGGCAGATGAGGTTGCTAAACCCCTCTCTATTATATTTCAAAAGTCATGGCAATCTGGTGAAGTCCCCACAGACTGGAAAAGGGGAACCATTGCCCCCATCTTCAAAAAGGGTAAGAAGGAGGAACCAGGGAACTACAGGCCAGTCAGTCTCACCTCTGTGCCTGGAAAGATCATGGAGCAGATCCTCCTGGAGTCACTACTCGCTCAAAAGAATAATGAAGAGGTGATTGGGAACAGTCAGCACGGCTTTGCCAAGGGCAAATCCTGCCTGACCAACCTGGTTACCTTCTATGAGCAGGTGACAAAATTAATAGATGAGGGGCGAGCAACTGATGTAATTTACCTGGACCTGAGCAAAGCCTTCGACACTGTCCCGCACCACATCCTGGTCTCCAAACTGGTGACACATGGGTTTGATGGGTGGACCACTAGATGGATAAGGAACTGGCTTGATGGCCGTACCCAAAGAGTGGCTGTCAATGGCTCCATGTCCCAGTGGAGGCCAGTGACAAGCGGAGTCCCTCAGGGATCAGTCCTGGGACCGGTCTTGTTCAACATCTTTGTGGGTGACATGGACAGTGGCATTGAGTGCACCCTCAGCAAGTTTGCTGATGACACCAAGCTGTGTGGTGCAGCTGGAGGGAAGGGAGGCCATCCAGAGGGACCTTGACAGGCTGGAGAGGTGGGCACAAGCCAACCTCATGAGGTTCAATAAGAGCAAGTGCAGGGTCCTGCATCTGGGTCGAGGCAATCCCAGGCACAAATCCAGGCTGGGCAGTGACTGGCTGGAAAGGAGCCCTGAGGAGAGAGACTTGGGGGTGCTGGTGGACAAAAAGCTCAACATGAGCTCTCAATGTGCACTTGCAGCCCGCAAGGCCAATCAGATCGTGGGCTGCATCAGGAGAAGTGTGGCCAGCAGGTCGAGGGAGGTGATCCTCCCCCTCTACTCAGCCCTGGTGAGACCCCATCTGGAGTACTGTGTCCAGTTCTGGAGCCCCTATTACAAGAGGGATGTGGAGGTGCTGGAGCGTGTCCAGAGAAGGGCCACGAGGATGATCAGAGGGCTGGAGCACCTCTCCTATGAGGACAGACTGAAGGAGTTGGGGCTGTTCAGTCTGCAGAAGAGAAGGCTCCGAGGTGACCTAATTGTGGCCTTCCAGTATCTGAAGGGGGCCTACAGGAAGGCTGGGGAAGGACTTCTCAGGATCTCAGGTAGTGATAGAACTAGGGGGAATGGAATGAAGCTGGAGGTGGGGAGATTCAGGCTAGATGTGAGGAGGAGGTTCTTCACCATGAGAGTGGTGAGACCCTGGAATGGGTTGTCCAGGGAGGTGGTCGAGGCCCCATCCCTGGGGGTGTTTAGGAGCAGGCTGGATGAGGCTCTGTCCAGCCTGATCTAGAGTGGGGTGTCCCTGCCCATGGCAGGGGGGTTGGAACTAGATGATCCTTGTGGTCCCTTCCAACCCTGAATGAAACTATGAAACTATGAAACTATGACACTTAGGAGGAAGGGATTACTGACCATTCACTGGTAGCATGATGTAGTTGCCATCACAGAGACGTGGTGGGACGACTCACATGACTGGAGCACTGCAATTGATGGCAACAGGCTCTTCAGGAGAGACAGGCAAGGAAGAAGGGGTGGAGGGGTGGCCCTGTACATCAGGGAGGCACTAGATGCCATTGAGACGGAGATTAGGGACGATCGGGTTGAGTGCCTGTGGGTGAGAATTAGAGGGAAGGCCAACAGGGCTGACATCCTGGTTGGAGTCTGTTATAGACCACCCAACCAGGAGGAGGATGTTGATGAGTCATTCTATAGGCAGCTTAAGGCGACTTCAACTTGCCTGATATCTGCTGGGATCTTAACATAGCAGAGAAGTGGCAATCTAGGAGGTTCTTAGAATGCATGGAGGACAGCTTCTTATTCCAGGTGCTGCGAGAGCCTACCAGGGGTAAGGCTATGCTTGACCTCCTCTTCACCAATAGGGAAGGGGTGGTGGGTGATGTGGTGGTTGGAGGGTGTTTAGGGGCCAGTGACCACGAGATAATTGAATTCTCATTATTTGGTCAAGCTAAGAGGGGTAGCAAGAAGACCTCCACTCTGGACTTCCGGATGGCAGACTTCAGGCTACTCAAGGAACTAATTCAGAGGGTTCCTTGGGATAAAGCCCTTAAAAACAAAGGGGTCCAGGAGAGCTGGTCCTACTTCAAGGAAGAATTGTTGAAGGCTCAGGGACAGGCTGTGCCAATGTGCCGGAAGATGAGCCGGCGGGGCAGACGGCCAGCCTGGATGGTTAAAGAACTTTTAATGGAACTAAGGGAAAAAAAGAGGGTGTATCACCTTTGGAAGAGAGGGGAGGCAACCCGTGAAAAATTTAAGGATGTTGCTAGGTCTTGCAGGAAGAAAATTAAGGAGGCAAAAGCGCTTTTGGAGCTTAGTCTGGCCTCTGCTGTGAAGGACAACAAAAAGGCCTTCTATAAATACATTAATAGCAAGAGGAAGGGCAGAGACAACCTCCACTCCTTGGTGGACACGGAGGGGGACGTTGTGATAAGGGATGAGGAAAAGGCAGAGATACTTAACACCTTCTTTGCCTCAATTTTTACTAGCAGGACAGAATGTCTTCCAGACAGCTGGCCTCCAGAGCTGTCAGAAGGAGCCAGGGAGCTGCATAGTTTTCCACTGCTCCAAAATGGGGTAGTTGGTGATCTGCTCAGCCGCCTGGATCCCCACAAGTCCATGGGACCAGATGGGATCCATCCTAGGGTGCTGAGGGAGCTGTCAGAGGAGCTGGCCAAGCTGCTCTCCATCATTTTTCAGCAGTCCTGGCTCACTGGAGATGTCCCAGGGAATTACAGGCCTGTCAGCCTGACCTCAGTGCCAGGCAAGATCATGGAACAGGTCATCCTGAGTGCATTAACACAGCACTTAGAGGATGGCCAAGGGATCAGGCTCAGCCAACATGGATTTAGGAAGGGCAGGTCCTGCCTGACCAGCCTGATCTCCTTCTATCAGCAGGTGACCCGCCTGGTGGATGTGGGGAGGCCTGTGGATGTAGTTTACCTGGACTTCAGCAAGGCCTTTGACACCGTCCCCCATAGCAAACTCCTGGCCAAGCTGTCAGCCCATGGCTTGGACAGCAGCACTCTGAGCTGGGTTAGGAACTGGCTGGATGGCCGAACCCAGAGAGTGGTGGTGAATGGTGTCACATCCAGCTGGCGGCCAGTCAGTAGTGGTGTACCCCAGGGATCAGTGCTGGGCCCTGTGCTCTTTAACATATTTATTGATGATCTGGATGAGGGCATTGAGTCTATCATCAGTAAATTTGCTGATGACACCAAGCTGGGGTCAGGAGTTGATCTGCTAGAGGGTAGAGAGGCTTTGCAGAGAGACCTCGACAGGCTGGACAGATGGGCAGAGTCCAACGGCATGAGATTTAACACATCCAAGTGCCGGGTTCTGCACATTGGCCACAACAACCCCATGCAGTGCTACAGGCTGGGGTCAGAGTGGCTGGAGAGCAGCCAGGCAGAGAGGGACCTGGGGGTGCTGGTTGATGGTAGGATGAACATGAGCCTGCAGTGTGCCCAGGCGGCCAAGAGGGCCAATGGCATCCTGGCCTGCATCAGGAACAGTGTGGCCAGCCGGAGCAGGGAGGTCCTTCTGCCCCTGTACACTGCACTGGTTAGGCCACACCTCGAGTACTGTGTCCAGTTCTGGGCCCCTCAGTTTAGGAAGGATGTTGACTTGCTGGAACGAGTCCAGAGAAGGGCAACAAAGTTAGTGAGGGGCTTGGAACACAAGCCCTATGAGGAGAGACTGAGGGAGCTGGGGCTGCTTAGCCTGGAGAGGAGGAGACTCAGGGGTGACCTTATTGCTGTCTACAATTACCTGAAGGGTGGTTGTAAACAGGCAGAGGTTGGTCTCTTCTCCCAGGCAGCCAGCACCAGAACAAGAGGACACAGTCTCAGGCTGCGCCAGGGGAAGTTCAGGCTGGAGGTCAGGAGGATGTTTTACACAGAGAGAGTGATTGCCCATTGGAATGGGCTGCCTGGGGAGGTGGTGGAGTCGCCGTCACTGGAGGTGTTCAGGAGGAGACTTGACAGGGTGCTTGGTTACATGGGTTAGTTGATTAGGTGGTGTTGGATGATAGGTTGGACGTGATGATCTTGAAGGTCTCTTCCAACCTGATCTATTCTATTCTATTCTATTCTATTCTATTCTATTCTATTCTATTCTATTCTATTCTATTCTATTCTATCTTTGTTAAAGGTGAGTGAGGTAAGCTGGTGTGACCATTTGAGGCTGTGCCTTTAAGAAAAAGACAGTGCGGGGACACTATGGCTGAATGTTTTGGAATGTTAATGAAAACAACCAGATATTCTAAACTAATTTCATTGGTGGATTGGTAAAAGTGCAGTTTTAAGCTTAGGTGCAGCTGGGACTTTCCTCAGTTCGCTCCTTTCCTTTCTCCTTTCCAGCTCGTCCGCTTCTGGGCTCCCTGCCAGACTGACCTTGGACAGATAAGCAAACTAAGGCCTTCTAACATACTCTGCTTTAATTAACAACTGCTCTTTTTTTCTCTTTCTAACCCTCTTTGGGGAAAAAGGGGAGAGAAGGGGGTACGGGGGGGAACCCTCCTCCGGGGGAGGGGGAAATTTCGTTCGTGTATTATTGTTTCTTTTTTTTTTTATCTTGCTGTATATTTCTGTGTATATATTGTAAATACTGTAAATTGTGTATATATCCTACATTCCCTAAAAATTGCTTCTAAATATAGCATTTCCCTTTTGCTCCTCCGGTTGGCTAGCTGTGGTTTCTTTCGTCCTCTTTGTGAGGGGGAGAAGGCTGAGCCCTTCTCTTAAACCCACCACAGCTGGATGTATCCTCCCCCTCTACTCTGCTCTGGTGAGACCCCACCTGGAGTGCTGTGTCCAGTTCTGGAGGCCTTATTACAGGAAGGATCTGGAGGTGCTGGAAGGTGTCCAGAGAAGGGCCACGAGGATGATCAGAGGGCTGGAGCTTCTCAGCTGCGAAGACAGACTGAGCGAGTTGGGGTTGTTCAGTCTGGAGAAGAGGAGGCTCTGAGGAGACCTAATTGTGGCCTTCCAGTATCTGAAGTGGGCTACAAGAAAGCTGGGGAAGGACTTATTTAGGGTGTCAGGGAGTGATAGGACTGGGGGGAATGGAACAAAACTAGAAACGGGTAGATTCAGATTGGATGTTAGGAAGAAGTTCTTCACCATGAGGGTGGTGAGACACTGGCACAGGTTGCCCAGGGAAGTGGTGGAAGCCTCATCCCTGGAGGTTTTTAAGGCCATGCTGGATGTAGCCCATGGCAGGGGGTTTGGAACTGGATGATCCTTGAGGTCCCTTCCAACCCTGACAATTCTATGATTCTATAGTTCTCTTCAACAGAAGTGATGAAATTCACTTTGAAATGTAGTGAACTAGTCAGTGTTACCTCTAAATGTGTCTTCAGCTACTGCAAAGGATTTCTGCAGGGCAGGCCATCTCCTGGGCCTGGAGGAGGGCAAACATGATGGGGAAGATGAAAGTCAAGGGAGTTGAGCAGCCAGACCACCCCAAGGGCACTGCTGTAGCTAGCTGAAGATTAGCAAACCATAACGAATACCCTAATAGTGTGGGTTTGTTCAGGCTGGAAAAAGAAAGTGGGGTGAGGGGAAGGAGTGGGTGGGTAGGGACCACAGCAAACCTTTCTTTGTATATAAAAAAAATTCAGATGCCCATCATTTTATTGTGTGTGCAGGCAGGGCAAGAAACAGACAGTTTAGCTTGCCATGGGGAGAGCTCATGCTGAATGTTTGGTAAAGTGTAGCGAGTGGCTACCTTCCTCAGCCCAGAGCCTGGGTAGAGCATCACCCTGCCTTCACTCTTCCAGCAGCTCCTGTCAGTGCCTGTTCATAGGCTGAACAAGCCTGGGAGAGGAGCTCACCAGAATTTTTACATCTCCTGACACTCTGGTTTAGAAACACCTTTCACTGTAAGCTTAGTCATTAAGCCTGGGAGTGGTCTTGAGGTATTTATGTCCATGTGCCTCTATGTCTTTTATGTCCATGTGCCTCAGTATGATGCTGAACAAGGTTCAAGTGTTGATGTGCTTACAGCTTGTTAGAAGCTCAGATGAATCAGGTGTTTTGGCTCAGAGAGCATATTGAGACCTTATTGCTGTCTACAACTGCCTGAAAGGAGGTTGTAGCCAGGTGGGGGTTGGTCTCTTCTCCCAGGCAACCAGCACCAGAACAAGAGGACACAGTCTCAAGCTGTGCCAGGGAAAGTTTAGGCTGGAGGTAAGGAGAAAGTTCTTCACAGAGAGATTGGCCATTGGAATGTGCTACACAGGGAGGTGGTGGAGTCCCTGTCCCTGGAGGTGTTCAAAAAAGGATTGGATGTGGCACTTGAAGCCATGGTTTAGTTGTCATGAGGTGTTGAGTGACAGGTTGGACTTGATGATCTCTGAGGTCTTTTCCAACCTTACTGATTCTGTGAACATTCCAACTCAAGTAACCCCATATAGTGGTATGTTCACTGCACTGTTACTTCTTCCAGCTTCTCCACTTTCCCTCCTGAATTTGCTGGTGTTTGAACTCAAATCCCCCAGACTGTGCCATGTGCTGCATCAGCTGTCTCAGTGCAAGTGCTCAGAACCAGGGACTGTGCCAGCTGGGCTGCTCTTGAAGCGTCAGCTTGGCCTCTCTACAGTTTTCTTTACCTCATCCTCTTGCTGACCATAAATCATCTTTCACATTGAGTTGATGGAGCAACCTTCCAAATCCCTAACTCAGGTTTTATGGTCTTGCTGGAGTCATGCATTTTAGTCAGAGATTAATTACACAGGGGGGGGAACCCATCTCTTGGGCCAGGACTCTCTTGCCCAGCTTCCTCCTTCAGCAGGGGCCAGGTTAGATTACATCTTGCAGCTGTATCTTGTTTGGAAGGAAGTATGCGTCTGGAGGGAATCACACCAAAATTAAAATATTTCTATGAGTAAGAGCCTGCTTTTGCTGTCACCAGTCCTGAAAAGCTTTGCCTTGGAAGCCTCAAAAATAGGTGGAAGGGGAATAAAAAGATAAAACATGTGAAATAATGTGTCTCAAATGACAGCCACGGCTGCCAGAACTTAAAGCTCCTACAGAACATTGTTAGGATGTTGTTTTGGAACGGTATTAAAGGTGCAAGCTGCAAAGGATGTAAAAATGAAAGGGAAAATGGTGGTGAGGGAGTAGTTTGTTTATGTACAAAGAAGAAGGAAGTTTTCAAACTTAGAAACAAGTAGGAAATTATGTTTGGCTTTCCCCAGTTTGCTAGGATGGAGTTTAGAATCACAGGATCATTTCACTTGGTGAAGATCTCTACGATCATCAAGTCCAACCATCGACCTATGACCAGCATGGCCATTAAACCACATCCCGAAGTGCCATGGCCAAACTTTTCTTGAACACCTCCAGGGATGGTGACTCCACCACCTCCCTGGGCAGCCTGTTCCAATGCCTGACCACTCTTGCAGGAAAGAAATTTTTCATAATATCCAACCTAAACCTCCCATGGTGCAATTTCAGGCCATCTCCTCTCTTTCTGTCTGTGCCCGGTTGACTCTGTCCCCTTAAGAAAGGGAATATGGTGGACGGAAGTTGGTAAACGGAAGGAAGAGTCTAAACTAATTTTCATTGGTCAAGTGGGAGGAAGCACTATCTGGCCTGAGAGTGAAGTGGGCATTCCCAGCACTTCTCTGTCACTCTTGCTTCCGCTTCTCCAGGGTGCAGGAACTCTTCTCTGTGCTGGGCTTTCTGCCAAGGCCTCGGCCTTGAGGATAAGATAACCAGGTCTATATTAACTGCTTTCAATTAACACAAACTGCTTTTAACTTCTCTCTTTCTTCTTTCTCCCTCTTTTCCGAACTATTCTGGGGAAAGGGGGAAGAGAGGGAGAGCGGAGGTGGGGAAACCCCTCGGCCGAGGGGGGTTACTCTCATTTCTGTGTTACTCTGTTGTATATCTTTGTATATATTGTAGATATTGTAAATTTGTAAATATTCCCCTGCAAAACCCTACACTGCTTTGTAAATATAGCTCCACTGCTTTGCTAATTCAGCTGGTGAAGTTTTTTTTTCCTTTCCCTTCAATTTTTTTTTTCCCTTTTACCTTACAAGGGGGAAGGGAAGAGGCTTCTCGGCCTTACCCTTTCACCCACCACATTTTTTTTATTGGCGTACCCAACGTGCGGCAGATAATTAGTTTAATTTATTACTTGATTGATTTAGTGTTTTCCAGCTGAATTAGCAAACATGAAGGTCTTGTGGTTTGTGGAGCGATTGTTCTTTTCAATTTTTGGGGCTCTGGTTTACAGATATTGTTTGGGTTTGATTTTGGATTACCTGGGTAAATATTTGGTGCGGACAATTTATATGTGGGTTATGTATAGAGTTAAATTATGGTATGGAAAATGTATTAATTTATTATGGCCAGTGAGATACAGGAATGTTACCTCCACCACTCTCCCAATTGAGATAAAGGGTTTTAAGATTCCGCCTGAGGAGAGAGTAACTTTAAGTGATACCTGGGACCCAAAGGTGATTTATTTGATGTGTATAAATCTGTTGCTGGTGATGGTGATTGCATATTTGCTGTTCTCTTTGTGGCGAGAGAAAAAGGTGTCCAGAGCTTGTTTTGTTATTAAAACTAGATCAAAAAGAAAACGCCGTGGCTCTCGATCAGTCCCAGAGTCATCTAGTGATGAGGACTGTGGAGAACCTGTGTCAGTCAAAAAGAAGGCTAAAAAGTTAATTGGTAAAGCAGCTCTAAATGACTTTGCTGATTCCAGCAAGCTGCCAAAGGCGGCAGCTGGTATCAACATGGCTCCTACTCCTTCTCCTTCTTCTTCTTCTCCATCGGCCATTAACGGAGCAACGTCACTTCCGCCTACTCCCTCGGTGGGACCGGAAGTCACTGCCCCAGCAGCTGATTTATCTCAGGATCTGTCAGCTTCCATTAAGGTGGCTGTAAATTCAAACACAGCTCCAGTTAAGGTGGCTCCTTTAAAGACTAGAGGTGCAAAGGCCAAAGATGGAGAAGAAGAGGAGCTGGAGACTGATCCTGGTGAGGGGCCCTCTACTCTAAGAGATCCTGCTCAGGAGGAAGAGGTGGTTTGTTTTAAAGATCTAGTTAACCTAGTGAGATCAAAGCAGGATACAGATGAAGCTAGGAAAGCAGCTGGCAAAGGTGGTTCTCAGTTTAAAGAGATCCTTAGGAGGATGACAGCAGGATTATATGGACAAAAAGTTCAGGGAGATGAAGAGGAAGATGATATTTTGGAATGTTCTTCTCCACGGGAGGAATTGCGTGATGTCCGTAAAGATTTCACCAGGGCAGATAAGGAACCAATTCTAGCTTGGCTCAGTAGGTGTTATGATACAGGTGCTCTAGCTCTAACAGTTGGAGACAAGTCAGCAGCTCAGTTAGGAACTCTCTCAAGGGATAATGGGATAGATAGACATCTAGGCAGAGCTCTCGGTAAGGTTAGTCTGTGGATACGCCTTTTAATGGCGGTTGCCCTCAGATACCCTTCCCGAGATGATCTTCCATGGAATCCTAAACCCTGGACTACCATAGATGAGGGAATTAATCGCTTGAGAGAATTTGCTGTTAGAGAGCTACTCTATGGTGAACATGAAACTCTGAATCCTGATGACATTCCTGTGGGTATTGGTCTTGCTAAAAAGATCATCAAACTTGCTCCTTCCAATTATGCAAACATTCTGGCAAGCAGAATTGTGTCAAGAAGTTATGGTGGAGCTTCTCCTACGGTTGGCCAATTCAGTGATCAAATGAGACAATTGGAGGATAGCATGACACGTGGTTCTTTAGTTTCGGCCATTACAACGATGTCTGGTGATATTCAGAATTGCATAAGAGAGTTAAAAGATGAATTTAGAAATTCCATATCCCAATTGGCACAAAGGGATAATTTCAATTCTTCCTCCAGGTGGGTACAAGTTTCATCTGTGAGGAATACGCGTCCTCCAAGGAGGTCATTCCAGAACAGGTCATTCCAAAACAGGTCATTCTAAAACAGACCACCAAGGCAATCACGTAGAACTATTTGGATAACTCTGCGTGATCAGTTTGGTGAGAACATGAACCGCTGGGATGGCCAACCAACTTCTAATCTTTTCAGGAGACTGAGGGAATTGCAAAGTGGCAGAACCCGAGGTAGCAATACCAGAAGGGTAGCTGTTACTTCCACAGTTCCCCATAATGACTCTTATGGCTCCAACAGTGGCTCCAGTTATAACATGCAAAGTTATAACCCTGCGAACTATGTGCAATGCACATGTGCGCATGTTCCCCATAACTAGGGGTGCCCTGCCTCCCGCCAGGGGGAGGAGAGGGATCACAGAGATAATAGAATCTATTGGGATGTGTACATCCAGTGGCCTGGCACTTCACAATTTCGGAAGTACAGGGCCTTGGTTGACACAGGAGCTCAGTGCACCATAATACCATCAAATTATCAGGGATCAGAATCTATAACTATTCTGGGAGTCACTGGTGGATCTCAAGAGTTAAGTAAGGTAGAGGTTAATATAAGTTGAACTGGTAAACAATGGAGGAAGCATACAGTTGTGACCGGACCTGATGCACCTTGTATTTTGGGAATTGATTTTCTGAGAGAAGGGCGTTTCAAGGACCCTAGAGGTTACAAATGGGCTTTTGGAGTAGCTTCAATAGAAATTGATGGACAAAAATTGAAGCTGTCTGCTAGACCTGAACTTTCTGATGAATCTGCAGTTGTGGGACAACATAAGATACAGGACATTAAATTGCCGGTTGCTTCTCAGACTGTACATCACAGACAATACAGAACCAACCATGACTCTTTGTTGCCCATTCAGAATCTGATTCGTCAGTTGGAGAGTCAGAAAGTCGTCAGCAAAACTCATTCACCTTTCAACAGTCCAGTGTGGCCTGTGCGGAAGCAGAATGGAGACTGGCGTCTGACAGTAGACTACCGAGCCCTGAATGAAGTGACACCACCTATGAGTGCAGCAGTACCAGACATGATGGAGCTGCAGTATGAGCTGGAATCCAAAGAGGCCAAATGGTATGCTACCATAGACATTGCTAATGCATTTTTCTCTATTCCCATAGCAGAGGAATGCAGGCCTCAGTTTGCTTTCACCTGGAGAGGAATCCAGTACACTTTCAACAGGCTGCCAATGGGCTGGATCCACAGCTCAAGCATCTGTCATGCAGTGATCCACGATACTCTGGAGAAAGGCGGTGCTCCAGAACACATCCAGTTCATCGATGATATCATCATCTGGGGTAAAACTGCTGAGGAAGTCTTCGAGAAAGGTAACAAAATCATTGACATTCTTCTGAATGCAGGTTTTGCCATCAAGCGAGACAAGGTGAAAGGGCCTACCACAGAAATTCAGTTTCTGGGAGTGCGATGGCAGGATGGACGCAGACACATTCCAGTGCATGTGGTAAATAGAGTCTCTACCATGGCAAGTCCCACAAATAAGCAAGAGACCCTACGTTTCTTGGGGATAGTGGGATTTTGGAGACTGCACATTCCTGGATACAGTCAGATTGTGAAACCTCTGTATGATGTGACTCGAAAGAGAAACCATTTCCACTGGGGACCTGAACAACAAGCAGCCTTTGACCAGATAAAGCAAGAGGTAATTCAAGCAATGGGTCTGGGACCTGTCCGAGATGGTCCAGACATTAAGAACGTTTTGTACACGGCTGCAAGTGACAATGGTCCAACCTGGTGCTTGTGGCAAAAAGCTCCAGGTGAGACACGTGGACGACCTCTTGGTTTCTGGAGTCGAGGTTACAGAGGTTCAGAGGCTAACTACACTCCAACAGAGAAAGAAATTTTAGCTGCCTATGAAGGAGTGAAAGCATCTTCTGAAGTGATTGGAACTGAATCACAACTTCTCTTAGCTCCCAGATTGCCAGTTTTGAATTGGATGTTCAAAGGCAAAGGTTCGCCACCACATCATGCCACAGACTCCACATGGTCTAAGTGGATGGCTCTGATAACACAGAGAGCTCGAATGGGAAATCTTGAAAGACCTGGTCTAGTGGAGGTGATCTCAAGTTGGCCTGAAGGCATCAACTGTGCCAAACCTCCAGAGGAGAAAGTAACTCGTGCTGAGGAAGCTCCTCCTTACAATGACCTTTCTGATGATGAAAAGAAATATGCTTTGTTCACAGACGGTTCCTGTCGTCTTGTCGGAAACAAGCGAAGGTGGAAGTCTGCAGTGTGGAGTCCAACACGCCGAGTTGCAGAGGCGAAAGATGGAGAAGGAGAATCCAGTCAGTTCGCAGAGGTAAAAGCTGTCCAGCTAGCTCTCGACGTAGCTGAACGTGAGAGATGGCCAAAGCTTTATCTCTACACCGACTCATGGATGGTAGCCAATGCTCTATGGGGTTGGCTAAAGAACTGGAAGAAGAGTGGTTGGCAGAGGAAAGGAAAACCCATTTGGGCAGCCAACCTATGGCAGGACATTGCTGATCAAATCGAGAGAATTCCAGTGAAAGTGAGGCACATCGATGCTCACATTCCTAAGAGCAAAGCTACTGAGGAACAGCAACACAACCATCAGGCAGATCTAGCTGCAAGAGTTTCTCAAGTAGACATGGACTCTAATCTTGATCTCGACTGGAAACACCGAGGTGAAATATTCTTAGCTCGGTGGGCTCACGATTCCTCAGGACATCAAGGCAGAGATGCAACATACCAATGGGCTCGTGACAGATCCATAGACATTTCCATGGATGCTATCACACAAGTCATCCATGACTGCGACATTTGTGCTGCTATTAAGCAGGCAAAACGACTTAAGCCCTTGTGGTATGGTGACCGATGGTCCAAGTACAAGTATGGTGAAGCTTGGCAGATTGACTACATCGCTCTACCACGTTCTCGTTCTGGTAAGCAATACGTGCTTACTATGGTAGAGGCAAACACTGGATGGTTGGAAACTTATCCAGTTCCACATGCAACTGCATGCAACACCATTCTCGGTCTGGAGAGACAGATCCTGTGGAGACACGGAACTCCAGAGAGGATTGAGTCAGACAACGGAACTCATTTCAAGAACAACCTTGTAAAGAACTGGGCAAAAGAGCACGGTATTGAGTGGATATTCCACATTCCCTACTATGCACCAGCTTCAGGGAAGATTGAACGCTACAACGGTTTGTTGAAGACCACTCTTAAAGCCATGGGGGGTGGATCTTTGAAAAACTGGGAAAAACATTTAGCACAAGCAACCTGGCTGGTAAATAGTAGCGGTTCGGTGAACCGAGCTGGACCTGCACATTCAGATTTGCTACGGAAAGTAGAAGGTGATAAAGTTCCTGTTGTTAGAGAAAAGAATCTGTTAGGTAAAACTGTTTGGGTATTTTCACCCTCAGGAGAGGCTAAACCTGTCCGAGGGGTGGTTTCAGCTGAAGGTCCGGGTCACACTTATTGGGTAATGCAAGAGAATGGTGAAATTCAGTGTATTCCACAAAGAAATTTAACTTTAGCTGAAAGAGGTTAACTTCGAACTGCTGTACAGCTACATCGCGCCCAAAACAAGAATCAACGAGGAATCTACGGTGCACGAACCCTGAGGTCCCTGAAAGCCCTGAGTCAACTGAGAGACCCTGAGATTTCCCTGTTTCCCTTTTTCTTTGCTTCGTCAGCGAAGAAAATGAACTGTTTTCCATTTTTCTCATTTTCTGATTTTCTTGGACTTTTGAATCATCTACATCTGAGCATAGCCAGAATGGACTATGAACTCTATTCACGAACTGTAAATATCATCTTGGATTGGATGGACAGTATAAACAGCCAATGAAAATTGTTTAGAAGGGGTGGATTGTGCCTGGTTGACGCTGTCCCCTTAAGAAAGGGAATATGGTGGACGGAAGTTGGTAAACGGAAGGAAGAGTCTAAACTAATTTTCATTGGTCAAGTGGGAGGAAGCACTATCTGGCCTGAGAGTGAAGTGGGCATTCCCAGCACTTCTCTGTCACTCTTGCTTCCGCTTCTCCAGGGTGCAGGAACTCTTCTCTGTGCTGGGCTTTCTGCCAAGGCCTCGGCCTTGAGGATAAGATAACCAGGTCTATATTAACTGCTTTCAATTAACACAAACTGCTTTTAACTTCTCTCTTTCTTCTTTCTCCCTCTTTTCCGAACTATTCTGGGGAAAGGGGGGAAGAGAGGGGAGAGCGGAGGTGGGGAAACCCCTCGGCCGAGGGGGGTTACTCTCATTTCTGTGTTACTCTGTTGTATATCTTTGTATATATTGTAGATATTGTAAATTTGTAAATATTCCCCTGCAAAACCCTACACTGCTTTGTAAATATAGCTCCACTGCTTTGCTAATTCAGCTGGTGAAGTTTTTTTTTCCTTTCCCTTCAATTTTTTTTTTCCCTTTTACCTTACAAGGGGGAAGGGAAGAGGCTTCTCGGCCTTACCCTTTCACCCACCACACTGTCACTTGTCACTAGGGAGAAAAGACCAAACCCCAGCTCACAACCACCTCCTTTCAGGGAGTTGTAGAGAGCAAGAAGGTTTCCCCTCAGCCTCCTCTTCTCCAAACTAAACATGGTGGCTGGGCCTGCTCCCCTGGAAGGCTGGAGGTTGATTTTCTGACATGGTATCAGTCTTTCAGGGATGTTGTGGAGTCTCTGTTTTTCGGAAAGATCTGAAACCTGACTGGACCCAGCCCTGGGCAGTCTGCTCTGGGTGACCCTCCTCAAGCAGATGGAAAGAACAAATTCTCAGGGATCCACTGAAACCAAACCACCCAATTCTTGTGTCCAGTTTGTTTGGTTTGTTGGATGTGTGAGGAAGGTAAAGGAGGGATTCTTCTTGCCTTTCTGCTTCTCCTTTCTGCCAGCCCAGCAGACAGCAGAGAATGCTTCTCCCATGTCAGCACAGAAGGTGCATAGAAGCTTGTGTATGTAAAAGAAGTAAAGAATTGAAATCATCACAGAGAGGAACAGTTCTGTCACCTCTTTGTGTGAAAGTATGGCTGTGTTCTGATTAAACCTTTAAGGTCAAGTAATTGCAGCAGGAAATTGCAAGTGGTGGGTAAGAGGAGCTGCCTTTGATAGTGAAAGCAGCATCCTGATCAGTGTTGTCATCAGTCATGGGACTGTAGCAGCACTTGTGATGCAGTCATTACCTGCTAGTGTGTCACTGTGCAGTTATGAGGGTGATGCTGCATGTTTGCAAGGGCTTCAGCCACTGTGAAGCTGAGACTCTGCAACAGTCTCTGCAGTTCTGCAGCATGGCATTGCTCTGGGGAGGGTGTCCAGTAAATGGGAGAAAGGTGTGTTGTAGGTACGGTCGGGGACATGGGAAGTCAAGAGAACCACCAGAGCACCAGCCCATCTCCAAGAATCAGTGCCTGGACCTTCTTGGAGAGAGACTGTTTACAGAGGCTTGTAGTGATAGGATGGGGGACAATGATTTGAAATTAGAGAAGAGTAGATTTAGTTTGGATGTTAGGAGCAAGGTCTTTACCATGAGGGCAGTGGAAGAGGTTACCCAGGGAGGTGATTGAAGCCCCATCCTTAGAGTTATTCAAGGTGAGGCTCAACAAGTCTCTGGGAAATCTGATCTAGTTGGGGATGTCCCTGCTTACTGCAGAGGGGATTGGACTAGATGACCTTTGGAGGTCCCTTAGAACCCAAACCTCGACAGCCTTGGGCAGACAATGCTCCACAAAGCTGGCATAGAATCATAGAATTGTTAGGGTGGGAAGGGACCTCAAGGCTCAGCCAGTTCCAACCCCGCTGCCATGGGCAGGGACACCTCACACTACAGGTTGCTCACAGCCACCTCCAGCCTGGCCTTCAAAACCTCCAGGAATGAGGCTTCTACCACCTCCCTGGGCAACCTATTTCAGTGCCTCACCACCCTCATGGGGAAGAACTTCTTCCTAACATTCAATCTGAATCTACCCATTTCTAATTTTGTTCCATTCCCCCTAGTCCTATCACCCCCTGACACCCTCAAAAGTCCCTCCCCAGCTTTCTTGTAGCCCCCTTCAGATACTGGAAGGTCACAATTAGGTCTCCTTGGAGCCTTCTCTTCAGCATCATTTGTGAACTAATCAACTTGAGGCACCCAGATGGCAGCAACAATGTGTGTGCTGTAGCAAAGCCTGGTGCTGACTCCTAGTGCTAATGCCATGTTCCTTGGGTAGCAGGAACAATGTTCTCTTCTAAACTGGTAATAAAGTGTGCATTTGCTTATTAGTAATGAATGTCAAGCCATTCACCATCATGGAAACATGGAAACATCCTATTTCCATGACTTTGATAAATAGCTGCTGAAGCTCATGAATTTTTTAATAGCAGGCCTATATTTAGGGGCTTTCAGTTTGGGAGAGATAAAAGGCTCTTCAGAGATGGAATTCTGCAGGCGCCTCATCTCCTGCAACTGCTGGTACCTATTTAAAGCCACTGTTGTCTTCCTGATGTATGAATATTATGCTGACATTGATTGATGTGATTTTTTTATGCCAGAGATTAGGCTCTGAGCCTGCCTGTCACCATAAAGCAAAACGTGTAACTGCAGGGGGAAACCTGCTGGGCACTTTGCTTCAGCTGCATGTGATGCTTGCTCACTTTTCCCCAGGAATCATGATGCACAACTAAATGCATCCATTGCCCTTTACCATGAAACTCTTCTGCTTCAGAGAAATCAATGCCTGGAGTATTTCACTTTTGTGTGTGGGTGGGAACGTGCATAGATGTGTGTGCATATAGAATGGTTCAGATTGGAAGGGACCTTAAAGATCATCTAGTTCCAACCTCCCTGCCACAGACAGGGACACCTTCCCCTAGATCAGCTGCTCATGGCCTCACCCAGCCTGGCCTGGAACATCTCTAGGGAGGGGACATCCACAGTCTCTTTGGACAACCTGTTCCAGTGTCTCACCACACTTTTACTGTAAAGAATTTGTTTCTAATACCCAGTTTGAATCTCCCCTCCTCCAGGTTCAATCCATTCCCTCTCATCCTATCACTACAAGCCTTTGTAAAAAGTCCCTTCCCAGCTTTCTTGCAGTCCCCTTTCAGGTACTGGAAGGCTGCTATAAGGTCTGTCCTGAGCCGTCTCTTCTCCAGACTGAACAGCCCCAACTCTCTCAGCATGTACACATCTTTGTGGCCTCCTCTGGACCTGCTCCAGCAGTTCCATGTCCCTCTTGTGCTGGGGACACCAGAGCTGGATGTAGTACTGCAGGTGGGGTCTTACAAGAGCAGAGCAGAGGGGCAGAATCACCTTCCTCATCCTGCTGGTTACTTCATGGCCAGAGATAAGTCATAGCAGTACAACATGCTGCAGTCCCAATGCATCCCAACCCTCGGTGGGGAGAAGCTCATCCTCTATTTTCATACAGGTTCTTGGGATAATTCCTTTGCCCAGTGGCCCCTGTCTGGCTGCTGCTTGCCAAAGAGCTCTTCAGAAGTGGGCTGCACATCCCATCGTGGGGTAGAGGATACAGCTACACAAAGGCACCACTCAAAAACAATTAGATGGGTGGGTTGGATTTGGTACCAGCATTTAGCTCTGCAACTGGGGCAGTTAGAGTCTGTTGCTATTCACAATATCAAGGGCACTTCAGCTGTCATTGGAAGTCACAGAGACAACTGTATTCCTACAGCTGGATAAACACCCAGCCGCGTAGCTGTGCCAAGCAGCTGGGTGCGAGCTCTTGCCTAAGCCCAGATGACAGATCACTTGGCTCTGGTCAGAAATAACTGGCACGAGGAAGGTTCTGAGCAAAAACCACAGCAAGAAAAGAACAAGTCTCTGGCTGGCTCCTGTCCTCACATGAACTGTAAGAAATTCCTAATAACTTCCTGGCTTCATTACAGCTAGTCTGGACTTCCTGGACGTCTTCTGATTGGGAAAGGGATGCAGACCCTCTTTCTTCAGCTTTATTTTGGGGAACAAGTATTTACATTCTGTCTGCATTGATGGCTAACCAAAAAAGGCAGCAGTTTGCAAGATGCACTTCTTGTAAAGCCACCTGGAAAAGAGCAAACACTGCTGCCACATCACTTATCTTGAGGACAGAAAGGGACAGACTTTTCATCTCTCAAATTCCCAAGTGCTGGAAGCAAGGATGTCTGGAGGTTAAGGTGGGGAAGCAAATTCTCCTGGTCTCCTGGTATACTTTGGCCATAGAGGCAGCATTTTGCAAGAAGCACTTTTATAAAGCTACCTGGAAAAGATCAGACACTGCTGCCACATCTTTTCTTATCTTGAGGACAAGAGGGAGGGACTTTGCAAAAGTGCTGGAAAGTTTCATAGAATCATAGAATTGTTAGGGTTGGAAGGGACCTCAAGGATCATCCAGTTCCAAACCCCTGCCATGGGCAGGGACACCTCGCACTACAGCAGGTTGCTCAGAGCCCCATCCAAAAACTTCGTTAAAAGCTTCCAGGGATGCAGCTTCTATCACCTCCCTGGGCAACTTGTTCCATTGTCTCATCACCCTCATGGGGAAGAATTTCTTTCTAACATCCAATCTGAATCTACCCACTTCTAGTTTTGCTTCATTCCCCCCAGTCCTATCACTACCTGACACTCTAAAAAATCCCTCACCAGCTTCAGATACTGGAAGGCCACAACAAGGTCTCCTCAGAGCCTTCTCCTCTCCAGACTGAATAGCCCAAACTCTCTCAGCCTGTCTATAGGAGAGGGACTCCAGCCCTCAGATCGTCTTAGTGGCCCTTTCCTGGACACTGTCCAGCACATCCAAATCCTTCTTCTACTAGGGGCTTGAGAACTGGACACAGTACTCCAGGTGGAGCCTCACCAGAGTGGAGTAGAGGGGGAGAATCAAATTAAAGTAGGGGAGCAAGTTTTCCTGGTATGCTTTGGCTATATCCCCATTATAGGAGTGCCTTGGAAGCAGGAGCAGCACAACCAGGGGAAAAAAATCTCCTGAAAACAAATAAATTAACTTTTGGGATTTTGCCTCAAAACCATGCCAAAGTTAGGCCTTAAACATGTGGTTCAGGAATGTTTTCTGCTGAAGATGCTCCTTCCAGCCTAAACATCCTCCTTGCCAGGCACAGGCTGCTGGTCGTGTAGTGACCAACTTCAAGCTCAGGCTACCTGCAGACTTACCTGTTCATGTCATTAGACACCAGAGCTTTTCCTTCTGTTCATTCACTTACACTTAAAAATTGCTCCACCTGCTAAGTATCAGCCACCTGATGGTGCTTGCAGGACAGATGGGAGATGTCTTAGGCAGTGCCAGTGTAGTCACCACTGTGCCCAGTGCCACGAAGCCCCTTCTGCCTAAGCACAGGGCTTCACACAATTCACTCCATTCACAAGAAGCAGAAGCTTGGGCACACAGCTGAAACACAAGACAGATGGAGCCAACTTGTTGCCAGACAAGCAGAGAAGGTCCTGCCACCACTGTGGGTAATTGCAGCTTTCCTCGCCTGCCTGATTTGTGATGTGAGTCTCCAAACCAGCTCCTGGGGACTTGCAAACGCCCTGTGCCAGCTGACTTCCGGCACTCAGATGCACAGAAAACAGGCAGTTCATTAAGTACAAGAGATGACCTCTGAAATCTGCCAGGAGACCAACCCATGGGCCCTTTGATGGGACTTGCCCGCTCCCTGGCAGCAGGAGGCAAAACTCACACCTCTGTTCAGCTCTCCTTAGCCCCAAAGCAGGCACTGGCTGACTGCAGTCTGCTGGCTTTCCCAGAGCCATGGCAGCTTCTGGAGCAGGATTCCTACAGAAAGACCTACAGAGGTCTCTTAACCACTTAGCAGAGGTTTGCTGTTCACACTGACATGAAGTTGAGGGATAGACAGGACTGATGGCCACAGAGGAGTCCTTATAAGGGGAGGGCAGCAGCTCACAATGCCTGCTCAGATCTGTCTGACACAGGTCTCAAAGAGTCTATTCTTTCCACAGACTGCAACACAACAGAAGTCAAAGGGGCAGAAGTCAGCATCACTGGAGGTGTTTAAAAAAAGACTGGATGAGGCACTTAGTGCCATGGTTTAGTTGATTAGATGGTGTTGGGTGATAGGTTGGGCTCGATGATCTCAAAGGTCTTTTCCAACCTGGTTAATTCTGTATTCTCTAAGTCAGCATCAAAAGCAACACTCCTCGTTTTGCTGTTCAGGAGTTCCTCTTGTTCAAGCAAGCTATTGCCAACAGATGGATGTTCCCACAACCCCAGGCAGGATGCTCCATCTGTCCCAGCCCCTCCTAGGCTTGCCCTTCTCCTTCACCTAAGAAAAACAACATCACTTTTACATTTGAGATGTGCAGAAGACAAAAGTGTCCTTCCTGATAGCAACCACCCTCGTCTTGCTTCTGGTATAAAGTCATTCTCTAATCCTCCCCAGAGTTTTCTGAGGAAGTCCAAGTCCCAGTGCAGTGCCAGACTGTTTGTAAACTGCTAACAGTTTAGTTCCTCTCTGAAACATTTCTCAGGAAGTTTTAGAGGGTGCAAAGAGAGTCTTGCAGTGCCTTCAATAAAACCATCTCAGTTTGTGCACAACTGGTCTGCACAGGCATGAACAATTCCAGGGCATTCAGCACTCCCAGTTGTTGTGCTGGGGAGCATAATGAAGTTTAATAACAGGTTGTATGATGAAAAAATGTCCAGTTTAAGCCAATTTATTTTACAATGTGTCACAGCCAAAACCTCATTCACCCACTCTGTTAGTTTCCTAATGAAATTGTCTGCAGCTCCTGCATTGTATCAGTGATGAACCTCACCCCAGCAGGGCTCCTCATTTGAGCTTTGTTTCCAGCCCCTCTTTTAAGAAGGAAGAAATTCTTCCCCATAAGGGTGGTGAGACACTGGCACAGGTTGCCCAGGGAGGTGGTGGAAGCCTCATCCCTGGAGGTTTTTAAGGCCAGGCTGGATGTGGCTGTGAGCAATTTGGTGTAGTGTGAGGTGTCCCTGCCCATGACAGGGACATGGCAGGGAGGTTGGAACTAGATGATCCTTGAGGTCCCTTCCAACCCTAACAATTCTATGATTCAATTCTAAGTCATCAGCTTCAAGTCAACAGCAGAAGAGACTAACTGCAGGCTTGTCATGCATGCCTGCTGAGTACAAGACCATAGATATGATAGATACAGTATAGACAGGGCCTTGTAGCCCTATTGTCATGAGGGATGGCATTTTTAGAGAGGCTCCCACCTTCACAGTCCCTGAGAGTTCATGCTGAGATGAGTGCATCTGTACCACTCCAGAGAAGCACAGTAATGTTTGGAGGTGTTCAGACTTTCATGTCTAAGCTCTTCAGTGAACAAGCAGTCAGGCCTGGTATTTGACATTTAACATCCCAGGAATGAAGGCTTCAGCTTTGCCTGTTTATTCTTGCACCCTCCACCAAAAGCTGATAGTCTCCTGTTTAAGCAAGGAAGATAAGAAAATGCTCTCAACCCTTTCCTTGCTGCTGGTTCATGCATCTGTAGAAGAAACCCTGAGGGCTAAATTCTCATTCTTGTGCCTCCTCTTTTGCATTCAAGCAGGGGATGGAGGCAGCAACAGCCTACAGCCAAAAATGGCTCTGAACACCTATGAAATGTTCCTTTCCATTTTGCCATTTATTTCCTCTCTACCAGGGAAGCAGTTCCAGCTTGGGTCAGTCAAAGCTACCGGATCATGGAATTGCCTAGACTGGAAAAGACCTTTACAGTATCACCAAGATTGGAAGAGACTTCAAAGATCATCGAGTCCAACCTGTCACCACAGACCTCATGACTAGACCATGGCACCAAGAGTCCACTCATTAACCTAATACCGAAAAGTCCTTAGCTAAACCATATCCCTAAACACCATGTCTGCTTGCCTCTTAAATATCAACCAGCACCAGAACAAGAGGACACAGTCTCAAGCTGCACCAGGGGAGGTTGTACTCACCTCTGTGCCTGGAAAGATCATGGAGCAGATCCTCCTGGAGGCACTACTCGCTCAGAAGAATAGTGAAGAGGTGATTTGGAACAGTCAGCATGGCTTTGCCAAGGGCAAATCCTGCCTGACCAACCTGGTTGCCTTCTATGAGCAGGTGACAAAATTAATAGATGAGGGGCGAGCAACTGATGTAATTTACCTGGACCTGAGCAAAGCCTTCGACACTGTCCCGCACCACATCCTGGTCTCCAAACTGGTGACACATGGGTTTGATGGGTGGACCACTAGATGGATAAGGAACTGGCTTGATGGCCGCACCCAAAGAGTGGCTGTCAATGGCTCCATGTCCCAGCGGAGGCCAGTGACAAGCGGAGTCCCTCAGGGATCAGTCCTGGGACCTGTCTTGTTCAACATCTTTGTGGGTGACATGGACAGTGGCATTGAGTGCACCCTCAGCAAGTTTGCTGATGACACCAAGCTGTGTGGTGCAGCAGACACGCTGGAGGGAAGGAGGCCATCCAGAGGGACCTTGACAGGCTGGAGAGGTGGGCACAAGCCAACCTCATGAAGTTCAATAAGAGCAAGTGCAGGGTCCTGCATCTGGGTCGAGGCAATCCCAGGCACAAATCCAGGCTGGGCAGTGACTGGCTGGAAAGGAGCCCTGAGGAGAGAGACTTGGGGGTGCTGGTGGACAAAAAGCTCAACATGAGCTCTCAATGTGCACTTGCAGCCCGCAAAGCCAATCAGATCCTGGGCTGCATCAGGAGAAGTGTGGCTAGCAGGTCAAGGGAGGTGATCCTCCCCCTCTACTCAGCCCTGGTGAGACCCCACCTGGAGTACTGTGTCCAGTTCTGGAGCCCCTATTACAAGAGGGATGTGGAGGTGCTGGAGCGTGTCCAGAGAAGGGCCACAAGGATGATCAGAGGGCTGGAGCACCTCTCCTATGAGGGCAGACTGAAGGAGTTGGGGTTGTTCAGTCTGCAGAAGAGAAGGCTCCGAGGTGACCTAATTGTGGCCTTCCAGTATCTGAAGGGGGCCTACAAGAAGGCTGGGGAAGGACTTCTCAGGATCTCAGGTAGTGATAAGACTAGGGGGAATGGAATGAAGCTGGAGGTGGGGAGATTCAGGCTAGATGTGAGGAGGAGGTTCTTCACCATGACAGTGGTGAGACCCTGGAATGGGTTGTCCAGGGAGGTGGTCGAGGCCCCGTCCCTGGGGGTGTTTAAGACCAGGCTGGATGAGGCTCTGTCCAGCCTGATCTAGTGTGGGGTGTCCCTGCCCATGGCAGGGGGGTTGGAACTAGATGATCCTTGTGGTCCCTTCCAACCCTGAATGAAACTATGAAACTATGAAACTAAGGTTTAGGCTAGGCGTTAGGAAGAAGTTCTTCCCAAAAAGAGTGATTGGCCATTGGAATGTGCTGCCCAGGGAGGTGATGGAGTCACCATCACTGGGGGTGTTTAGGAGGAGACTGGATGAGGCACTTGGTGCCATGGTTTAGTTGATTAGATGGTGTTGGGTGATAGGTTGGGCTTGATGATCTCAAAGGTCTTTTCCAACCTGGTTAATTCTATTCTATTCTATTCTATTCTATTCTATTCTATTCTATTCTATTCTATTCTGTCTCTAGAGATAGAGACTCCCCCACAACCCTGGGCAAGCTATTCCACTGCCTGATGATTCTTTCAGTAAAGAAATTCTTCCTAATATCCAATCTAAAGTTCATTGGGCACAACTTGAGGACATTTCCTCTTGTCCTAACACTTGTTCCTTGGTTGAACAGACCGACCCCCACCTCCCTACCCTTTCCAGGTAGTTGTAGAAAATGAGGTCTCCCCTCAGCATCTTTTTCTCTTGGCTAAACAACCCCAGTTCACTCCACTTTATTAGAATAAACCTTTAGAATAAACCAAACCAGGTTGGAAGAGACCTTCAAGATCATCATGTCCAACCCATCAACCAATCCAACCCACCCAAACAACTAACCCATGGCACCAAGCACCCCATCAAGTCTCCTTCTGAACACCTCCAATGATGGCGACTCCACCACCTCCCTGGGCAGCCCATTCCATAGCGCAATCACTCTTTCTGTATAGAACTTCTTCCTAACATCCAACCTGAACCTCCCCTGGCGCAGCCTGAGACTGTGTCCCCTTGTTCTGGTACTGGGTGCCTGGGAGAAGAGACCATCATCCGCCTGTCTACAACCTCCCTTCAGGTAGTTGTAGAGAGTGATAAGGTCACCCCTGAGTCTCCTCTTCTCCAGGCTCAGCAACCCCAGCTCCCTCAGGCTTTCCTCATAGGGCTTGTGTTCCAAACCCCTCACCAACTTTGTTGCTCTTCTCTGGACTCGTTCCAGCAAGTCAACATCCTTCCTAAACTGAGGGGCCCAGAACTGGACACAGTACTCGAGGTGCAGCCTAACCAGTGCAGTGTACAGGGGCAGAATGACCTCCCTGCTCCTGCTGGCCACACTGTTCTTGATGCAGGCCAGGATGCCATTGGCCCTCTTGGCTGCCTGGGCACACTGCAGGCTCAGGTTCAGCCTACCATCCACCAGTACCCCCAGGTCCCTCTCTGCCTGGCTGCTCTCCAGCTACTCTGACCCCAGCCTGTAGCACTGCATGGGGTTGTTGTGGCCAATGTGCAGAACCCGGCACTTGGATGTGTTAAATCTCATGCCGTTGGATTCTGCCCATCTGTCCAGCCTGTCGAGGTCCCTCTGCAGAGCCTCTCTACCCTCCAGCAGATCAACTCTTGCCCCCAGCTTGGTGTCGTCAGCAAATTTACTGATGATGGACTCAACGCCCTCATCCAGATCACCAATAAAGATGTTAAAGAGCACAGGGCCCAGCACTGATCCCTGGGGGACTCCACTACTGACTGGCCACCAGCTGGATGTGGCACCATTCACCACCACTCTCTGGGCTCGGCCATCCAGCCAGTTCCTAACCCATCGCAGTGTGCTCCCGTCCAAGCCATGGGCTGGCAGCTTGGCCAGCAGTTTGCTATGGGGGACGGTGTCAAAGGCCTTGCTGAGGTCCAGGTAGACTACATCCACAGGCCTCCCCACATCCACCAGGCGGGTCACCTGCTCATAGAAGGAGATCAGGTTGGTCAGGCAGGACCTGCCCTTCCTAAATCCATGCTGGCTGGGCCTGATCCCTTGGCCATCCTCTAAGTGCTGTGTGATTGCACTCAGGATGACCTGTTCCATGATCTTGCCTGGCACTGAGGTCAGGCTGACAGGCCTATAATTCCCTGGCTCATCCCCCCAGGGATGCTCAATAAAGTTGGATTTCGCTGATCACATTGATTGTATAGCTTCCCCTTCTTGCAACAGCCCTCCATGCACTCTAAGAACCTCCTAGACTGTCTCCTCTCTGCTGTGTTGAGATCCAGGCAGATATCAGGCAAGTTGAAGTCACCCATGAGAACAAGGTCCGGAGATCTTGAGACAGCCCTAAGCTGCCTATAGAATGCTTCGTCAACATCTTCCTCCTGGTTGGGTGGTCTATAACAGACTCCAACCAGGGTGTCTGCCCTGCTGGTCTTCCCTCTAATTCTTATCCACAAGCATTCAACCCGATCGTCCCTAATCTCCATCTCAATGGCATCTAGTGCCTTCCTGATGTAAAGGGCCACCCCTCCACCCCTTCTTCCTCGCCTTTCTGCTCCTCACAAGACCTGTGCTCTAAGCCCTGTGCCAGCCTCATTACTCTTCTTTGTTCACGCCCCAGCACTTCAATGTCCTTGTAATGAGGGGCCCAAAACTGAACTCAGTACCTATGATATGGCCTCAGCAGTGCTGAGCACAAGGGCACCATCCCCTCCCAGGTCCTGCTGGCCACACTACTGCTGATCCAGGCCAGCTGAGCACACTGCTGGCTGGTGTTCAGTCGGCTGTCAACCAACAGCCCCTGGCCCCTCTCTGCTGAGCAGCTTTCACAAGGAAATGGTTTATTTCATCAGGGAGAAAGCACAGTGCCAGGAGTCACTGCAACTGCAGGGATGTTGAGAGAGGCCAGTCCCACTGCCTCATTCAGCCCAGGCAGCAGCCCCACCACGCTGGCCATGGGAGCAGGGCCCTGTTCTTAGCTCTGTCAGCCTGCCTGGCCCCTGGGAGCAGAGCTGAGCCCTGCAGCTGGTGCTGGCTGCGTCTCTCCCATGCGGGGATTTGTTGCCTGCAAATGAATCTCGGCATTCAAACTGTCCAGGCTCATCTGCCAGTACCAACTCTAATACTCTTTAAGCTTCCTCAGATTTCTCAATGCTTAAAGCTATTACAGCCTCCTTGTTAGTTTACATTAGGCATCCCATTAACTATTTTCTTACTTTGATGTAATCAGGGGTTTGTTTGGAGATTAATTCTGGACAATGAGGGCACATGGCATGTCTTATCTGCCAGCTGACAGCCTAGAAAAGAGGAGGCCAGTCTGTGAGACAGAGCAGTCCTGTCTTTGTCAGAGAGCTGCTGTACCAAATACCCTTGGAGAGCCCAGCAAGCTTAACCACCCCCTCAGCATCAACTAGGTGCAGGGTGGTCCTTGCAGCCAGGAACCACAGGCTGTGTGAGCAGCCCCTGGTGCCGTGGCACCATGCTGGAGTGGTTCACAGCATGCCCCATGGAATCATTCTTCAGGGACATGCCAGTGCCTGTGCCTGGATCTAGTCTGCCAGCATTTGAGCTCATTTCTCTGTAGAGCAAATGTCTGCAAAGTCTAAAGATCAAAGAATCAAAGAATCAATGTTAGGAGTTGGAAGGGACCAACTTATGCAATAACCTCTCAAGGCTGCTTCTTTCTGTTCCAGATATGTTCTTGTAACACATAGTGCATATACACAGGATGAATGATTATTTGTTTTCCCAAGTACAGGACCCCAAAGCTGTTGAGATTTTTCCTTTAGGCTCACATTCCCGACACACAAAAGATCTGCTCCCTTCCCCTCTCACTCAGAACAGAAGCAAAGCAATCCTTTCACTTTTCCGTGCCAACACTATCATCTGCAAGGTGCTTGAAGTGTTTGGCACTTGTATTTTGAGTACATCTATTTAGCAAATCAGAGCAACTTCTGTACTTCAGACATCCATCCTTTATGCTCTTTGCATGTATAAAACTGACACACACAAAAATTCCAATCCCAGATTGCAAAGTTCACAGGATAGAAGCATTAAAATAGAATAGCGTAGCGTAGCGTAGAATAGAATAGAATAGAATAGACCACGTTGGAAGAGACCTTTGAGATCATCGAGTCCAACCTATCATCTAACACCATCTAATCAACTAAACCATGGCACCAAGTGCCCCATCCAGTCTCCTCCTAAACACCCCCAGTGATGGTGACTCCATCACCTCCCTGGGCAGCACATTCCAATGAACAATCTCTCTTTCCATAAAGAATTTCTTCCTAACATCTAGACTAAAGCTCCCCTGGTGCAGCTTGAGACTGTGTCCTCTTGTTCTGGTGCTGGTTACCTGGGAGAAGAGACCAACCCCCACCTGGCTACAACCTCCCTTCAGGTAGTTGTAGAGAGCAAGAAGGTCTCCCCTGAGCCTCCTCTTCTCCAGGCTAAGCAACCCCAGCTCCCTCAGCCTCTCCTCACAGGGCTGTGCTCCAAATCCCTCCCCAGCTTTGTTGCCCTTCTCTGGACACCTTCCAGCAACTCAACATCTTTCCTAAACTGAGGGGCCCAGAACTGCCTATGCAACACAAACTCTTTCTATGATCAAAAGAGAATTGTTTTCACTGCTCTCCTAGTTACATCCCTGCTTTCTCTGGATGACCCAGGGTTGCCTTTTCCAAGGCATTACAGTCTTGCTTGGCTGGAGCTTGGCATGCTGCACCACTACAGGTTAGGAGGTGATCTGCTGGAGAGCAGCCTTGTGGAGAAGGACCTGGGAGTCCTGGTGGATAACAAGTTCTGCATGGGACAGCAATGTGCCCTTGTGGCCAAGAAGGCAAATGGGATCCTGGGGTGCATTGAAAGGCTTGTGTCCAGCAGATCCAGGGAGGTTCTTCTCCCCCTCTACGCTGCCCTGGTGAGACCTGACCTGGAATACTGCATCCAGTTTTGGGCTCCCCAGTTTAAATGGGACAAGGATCTGCTGGAGAGAGTCCAATGAAGTGCTATGAGGATGATTAAGGGACTGGAACACTGCCTTATGAGGAAAGGCTGAGAGCCCTGAGGCTGTTTAGTCTGGAGAAGCCTGAGAGGGGATTTAATAAATGTTTATCAATATCTAAGGGCTGGGGGTCAAGAGGGAGGGGACAGGCTCTGTTCAGTTTCAGCCTGTGATAGGACAAGGGACAGTGGATATAAACTCCAGCACAGGAGGTTCCACCTCAGCATGAGGAGGAACTTCTTCACTGTGAGGGTCACTGAGCACTGGAACAGGCTGCCCAGAGAGGTTGTGGAGTCTCCTTCTCTGGAGACTTTCAAGACCCATCTGGATGCATTCCTCTGTGACCTGAGCTAGATTCTATGGTCCTGCTCTGGCAGGGGGTTGGACTTGATGATCTCTGGAGGCCACTCCCAAACCCTAACATCCTCTGAATCTGTATGATCAGCCACCACCCCATCTGCCTCTGATAGCGCCTCAGTAGCTGGTTATCTCACAGCACAGTGACCTTACTTGTGCCCTTTGAACACTATCACATCTTCTGCAGGTCCTTTTTCAACTGATCAGGAGTTTTTTGGATGCCAGCCTGCTCCTCCAAGTGTACTTCAGGCCCTCAATACTTCATGTTACCTGCACACCTGACAGGTCCATAGTGCAACCTGCTAACTATTTGAGGGTTATTTAATCCAGTTCTTCCGCTACTGCACCATGAAGTTCATCATATCCAGGCTCAACTTGAAGGCTTCTCAGGTTGCTAGTCACCCTGGCTAACTAATTACCCTGTCACTAGATATTCCCTTACTTCAGCCTGAGATTTCACTGTTTTTCTTAGTATGTTGTATGCATTAATCATGTTGTGAGAAACTGGTTATAATATTTGGCTTTCGCAAGGGGAATTACTGGGGACCGTGGGGCTCGATCGTTGGCCTGGATCGTTGGGCTGGATTGTTGGGCTGATGGTCTGTATTGTGTGGGGTATTGGGAGAGAAAGGGGAGGTGCCAACAGGTCTAAAGACTGGCCAGGTCAAAAGTGCAGGTTTTGTCTGTCCTGATGGAGAAGGGTGGGAGCGTGCTGGGGAATATATGAATATGTACGTTTTAATATATGAATATGTATGTTTGCCCTCTATATCAGTTCACCTCGTGTTGTTGGGGTGCGCCTCTAGCAAACTCGCTATGCGCCCAGCGCTGTGTTGCCTTTATTTTATAATAAATTGGTTATAAATTTTCAGCAGTGAGTTTGTTTCTCACAATGTGCTTGCCAATGGCCATTTCAGTGAATACTGATCCATGTGCTGTCCCTGGAAGCTTGATAAATCACTTCTTAAAAACCAGACAGGAACATTTATGGAGATGAAGTAAATGCCCACACTCCAGATTGAGCACCTAACATCACTTCTGCTTTGGTTCTGGTGAGCAGATGGGGCCTAGGACTGATGTTTCAGTTTCGGCCTCTGACCATACTGCCTCTGCCCAGCCACATGGACACTGCATCCCAGCACCTCCTGATCCAGGGCCATCAAACCTGAGGGCTAGCCCCAGGAATAGAATAGAATAGAATAGAATAGAATAGAATAGAATAGAATAGAATAGAATAGAATAGAATAGAATAGAATAAACCAGGATGGAAAAGACCTTTGAGATCATCAAGTCCAACCTATCACCCAACACTGTCTAATCAACTAAACCATGGCACCAAGTGCCTCATCCAGTCTCTTTCTAAACACCTCCAGAGCACAAGCCCTATGAGGAGAGGCTGAGAGAGCTGGGGTTGCTTAGCCTGGAGAAGAGGAGGCTCAGAGGAGACCTTCTTGATCTCTACAACTACCTGAAGGGAGGTTGTAGCCAGGTGGGGGTTGGTCTCTTCTCCCAGGCAACCAGCACCAGAACAAGAGGACACATTCTTAAGCTGTGCCAGGGGAATTTTAGCTTGAGGTGAGGAGAAAGTTCTTCCCAGAAAGAGGAATTGGCCATTGGAATGTGCTGCCCAGGGAGGTAGTGAAGTCACCATCACTAGAGGTGTTTAAAAAAGGACTGGATGTGACACTTGGTGCCATGGTTTAGTTGATGAGATGGTGTTGAGTGATAGGTTGGAATCAATGATCTCAAAGGTCTTTTCTAACCTCGTTAATTCTGTGTTCTGCATACAGAGCTGGGTCACTGTGGGCTTTCCTTTCCTTTGAAGTTTCGCTTAAAGATTTCAGTTTTACTTTTCCTGGCTTTGTCCTATTTGGTTTCTATTAAAAAAAAAAAAAAGAGCACTTAAAGCTTTCTGTGGCTTTACAAGTGGTTAACTTACACTGAGCTGGAGGAGCACCACAAACCCTGCAGTTGTGCTAGCTGGCAGAAGAGAAGACATCATGTTGTGGTGAGCATGTTCTCCTCCCACATGCTTGCTCTGTGTGTGTACCTATTGCTTTCCTGGCTGGCACCCAAATACAAACTGCCACAGGAGCCTCATTTGTGTGCCTAAGAAAAGGTCTCACAGAGGATACACACCTGTGTGTATGCAAACATGTGTTTGTGTGACTAAACCTTATATTGCCTCCTCTACTCTGCACCTGGAGTACTGTGTCTGGGTTGGGCCAATCCCAAGCACAAATCCAGGCTGAGTGCAGAGTGGGTTGAGAGTAGCTTTGAATAAAGAGACTTGAAGAAAGAGGTTGATGAGAAGCTCACCATGAACTGCCAGTGTAGTCATGCAGCCCAGAAGGCAAATCATATCCTGGGCTGCATCAAGAGGAGTGTGGCCAGCAGGGTGAGAGAGGGAATTCTGCCCCTTGACTCTGCTCTTGTGAGACCCCACCTCAAATACTGCACCCAGTGTTTGATGTCCCCACCAACAGAAGGACACACAGCTGTTGGAGGTAGTCTAGATGAGGGCAACAAAGATGATCCAAGGGCTGGAGCACCTCTGCTATGAGGATAGGCTGAGGGAGCTGGGCTTGTTCAGCATAGAGAAGAGAAGACTCTGGGGGGACTTTAGAGCTGCCTTCCAATACCTGAAAGGATCCTACAGAAAGGCTGGAGAGGGACTTTTCACAAGGGTATCTAGTGATAGGACAAGGGAGAATGGTTTGAAGCTGCAGGAGAGTAGGGTTAGACTGGATCTTAGGAAGAAGTTCTTCAGTAGAAGGTTGCTGAGACTCTGGAATAGGCTACCCAGGGAGACTGTGGATGCCTCCTGCTTGGAGATGTTCAATGTCAGGCTAGTTGAGGCTTTGAGCAGGTGAGAGGCTTCCCTGCCCATGGTGAGGAGGTTGGGATATATGATCTCTGAGGTCCCCTCCAGCCCAAGCCATTCTATGTGAAGGCCCTGCCCTTCTGCAGTTTGCAGGCCCAATACCTACAAAATCTGCAGAATGAGAGTGGATCAATTAGGCAGAAAGTTTTAGTTCTTTTGAGTCTAAGTCCATTGACAGGGTGGTTCATTTTTTCCCCTGGTGCAATAAAAACAAGCCTGACACCCTGAGTACTGTGTCCAGTTCTGGGCCCCTCAGTTTAAGAAGGATATTGAGACACTTGAACATGTCCAGAGAAGGGCAACAAGGCTGGAGAGAGGTCTGGAGCACAGCCCTGTGAGGAGAGGCTGAGGGAGCTGGGGTTGCTTAGCCTGGAGAAGAGGAGGCTCAGGGCTGACCTTCTTGCTGTCTACAACTACCTGAAGGGAGGTTGTGGCCAGGAGAGGGTTGGTCTCTTCTCCCAGGCAACCAGTGGCAGAACAAGAGAACACAATCTCAAGCTGTGCCAGGGGAAGTTTAGGCTGGAGGTGAGGAGAAAGTTCTTCCCAGAAAGAGGAATTGGCCATTGAAATGTGCTGCCCAGGGAGGTGGTGGAGTCCCCATCCCTGGAGGTGTTCAAAAAAGGATTGGATGTGGCACTTGGAGCCATGGTTTAGTTAGTCATGAGGTGCTGGGTGACAGGTTGGACTTGATGATCTCTGAGGTCTTTTCCAACCTTATTGATTGTATGATTCTATGAAATCTACCCCTCTTCTCTGTACAAGAGCTGAAGACCCTTTAAAGCAAAAAAATCAAACTCTTTGAGCTTTTCTACTAGCTAAATAGGGCAGCTGTTGTTGTAGTGGTGTTCCAGCACCAGCCTTTATTCATTCTTCAAAAGGAGCTCCTGTGTTTCGCAGAGCTCTCCTCTTGTCTCTGCTCATCTGCACCTGATGCGGCTCATCCAGATGCAGCAGAGCACAAATCTGCATGCATTAGTTTCTGATTGCAGAGGTTCAAGTGCAAGCCACTGTAAGTGTTTGTGTGCAGAGGATGGAGAGAATGCAACCATGGACCCCTTAGATTTCTTCAGACAAGAAGGTGCATTTCATTACAGCACAGGGGTAGGAACCAGAACTGAAGAGAGGTTAGACTTCTGGGCCAGGAGTCCCCAGCACTACCAGTGCTTTTATCTTAGGTGTGATGAACAGAAAAGTCTCATTAACAGAATAACAGAGTTGATAAGAATTCTCTGCTTGTTAGCTGAAATGCTGGAATGCAGGGAGGGGGAGAGGGGTTGGCAGACAGCCTTTGGATAGATAAGGAATAGTAGGATTTTTCAGTGATTTACTTCTGCTAGTCTTGGACAAGATGATCTTTTGTATAAGATAAAGGACACCTGCATGATATGTATACATCTGCTATTTTAGATAGATAAGCTTTGTATAGATAAGGAAGCATCTGGACCCCTGTCATTATAGACAGATAACTTTTTGTATAAAAGCTTGCCCAAAACTCTCTGAAGACACACAGGTCTTTGGAAATGATTCTACCTGTGTCAGGCGCGCCAGAATAGAAGCATAATACAAGAAACTTACTGAGTCTCTTGTGTGTCATTCTCTAAGTCAATTTGGCGACCGCGGCAGGACGACTCTGTTTGGCTGCAGGACCTGCTGAGGAGCCGGACCTCTCAGGGCCCGCCGAGAAATTCTCGAGGAGAGCTCCGCTGCTCATCAGATCGCTGCAGGGACAGACAAGACTGCCAGCACAGAGAAGGTATGCTTCTATGAAAGGGGTAGCTCCGTAAGTCGCGAGGGGACGCCCTGCGCGGGGAGAGAGGCATTTATTGCACCCCTAGGTAAAGAGCTCTTGGGTTGGGACCAGGGGGGTCCCAAAGGTAACTATAAGCATTGTTTATGTATCATGAACATTGTTTGTAGTGTGGGACCAGGGGGGGTCCCAAAGGGAATTATAAGTATCGTTTAAGTGTGTGAGGGGCCACGAGGGTCCCTAAAGAACATAAAATACTAGAGATTTTGAATGTGTGGCTGAGTGTGTGTGGCCAATAACTGTGTGCTAAGGACCGGTCATTATTGTTGTAGTTGTATTTGTATTTGTTTTGTGTTCTGTGTGCTGTAAAAAGAAAGTACTGTGTTGTATTGTGTAAAATGGGAGGGAGACAAAGTAGTGAGATCCCAAGACATAGCCCACTTGGTTGTATACTTGCCCACTGGGGGGAAATTGGAGGCCCCCCCAGGAGGGTCAACAAATCAAAAGACTCTAATTAAATTTTGTACCCGGTGGTGGCCATTATATAAATTAGATGGTGGAGAGAAATGGCCTGTAAATGGGAGTCTGGAGTATGATACTTTACTGCAATTGATGTTGTTTTTAAGAAGAGAAAAGAAATGGGATGAGACAATATATGCTGATATGTTTTTCTATCTCCGAGAGCATCCGGAGTTTCAAAGGGACTGTGGTGTTAGAGCTCCCTCAGATCCAATGGTTTTGGCCCTTGAAAAAGAAAACAAGGCCAAGAATAAGAGGCAGACACAGTTGAAAAGGTGTTGCTCTGCGTGTAGTATAGGGCAGAGGTGTCTTAAACTTGAGGAAATAAAAGACCTGCCTGAATTTTATCAATCTCCAGGAAAATTGCAAGAGGTAGTGACAGAGAGTTCGGAAAATAATGTCGGAGGTTTTGGGAGTGGCAGCAATTCAGATAGTGATACTGGAGTCAGTTCCCAGAGCTATGCTCAGGGAAGCCCAGTGGCAAGAAGGACCCGAGGACAGCAAGCAAATGCCCCGGCTTCCCAGGTACTCATTCAAGCCCCCCCTGCGACAAGCAGTAGGGCCTGAGGGGGACCCAGTCTGGATTAAGGTGCCTTTTACAAGTCATGATTTGGATAGTTGGAGAGAAAAGGCTAAAAATTATCGTAATGATCCCACAGGGACAGCTACACATTTTCGATTCATGGTTAGGCAGCACAATCCAGACTGGGACGATATCCAGTTATTATTAGAACAAATGACTGAAACAGAGAAACAATGAATTGAAAAACATGGATTGGAGCTTGCAACAGAAAGGATTCAAACCCGGGGAGGGGGGGCAAACATTGGAGATGTATTTCCACTCCAAAATCCGGAATGGAATACAAACAATGCCCTGCAAAGGACTAGATTGGAGGAATACCGGGAGTTTGTAGCCAGGGGAATAGAAAAAGCCATTCCGAAAGCAATTAACTGGTCTGTGTTATACTCAGTCAGACAAGGACCTGGTGAATCACCCTCAGAATTCTTGGATAAGCTGAGGGAAGTAATGAGGAAAAACACCTCTCTTGACCCTGGATCAGAAGTAGGTATACAACAACTGGTATCCCTATTTATTGGGCAATCTGCTAGTGATATCAGAAAGAAGCTGCAAAAGTTGTCACCCCCGCAGGGAAGAGATTTAGAGGCACTTTTGGATGTAGCATGGAGAGTATTTTCTAACAGGGAAGAAGAAAGTAGGAGAAAGGAGAAGAGAATGTTGGTAGCAGCGTTGCAGGAAAGTAAGAAGACTAAAGGGACTAATAGAGTGCGGTTGGAAAAGGATCAGTGTGCGATTTGCAGAAAGAAGGGACACTGGAAAAGAGAATGTCCAGAGAGGAAAAAGAAAAACAGAATACAGGCACAACTAGAAGAGGATGATTAGGGAGGACTGGAGGAGACTATAAATACCCTAGCAGATCCTCTGGTTATAATGAAGCTAGGGGAACAAGAAAATAAACTGGAATTCCTAGTTGACACAGGAGCAACCTTTTCAGTCTTAAATCAAGCACTGCTGCCTCTGGATGAGAGCTATGTTTCTGTGGTAGGGGCTACAGGTCAAACTGAGAAGGCATATTTTTTAAACCTCTTAAATATAAATATGGTAAAACTTGGGGCTTACATAAATTTTTATATATGCCAAATGCCCCAAAGTCATTGCTGGGGAGGGATTTGTTGGAAGCATTGGGAGCTGAAATTAAATTTAGTAAGGGGAAGGTAGAATTCAGAGTAAGGGAGGAACAGTTGATTGAGGTTTTAAGTCTTGCATTAATGAGCCCTCAACAAGAGAAAAACGGAATAAAAGTGTGCCCGGTTGACGCTGTCCCTTTAAGAAAGGGAATATGGTGGACGGAAGTTGGTAAACGGAAGGAAGAGTCTAAACTAATTTTCATTGGTCAAGTGGGAGGAAGCACTATCTGGCCTGAGAGTGAAGTGGGCATTCCCAGCACTTCTCTGTCACTCTTGCTTCCGCCTTTCCACAAGGCAGCAACTCTTTGCTGTGCTGGGCTTTCCGCCAAGACTTCGGCCTTGAAGATAAGAAAAGCCAAGTCTGTATTAACTGCTTCTAATTAACACAAACTGCTTTTAACTTCTTTCTTTTCTCTTTCTCCCTCTTTTCCGAACTATTCTGGGGAAAGGGGGGAAGAGAGGGGAGAGCGGAGGTGAGGATCCCCCTCGGCCGAGGGGGGTTACTCTCATTTCTGTGTTACACTGCTGTATATCTTTGTATATATTGTAGATATTGTAAATTTGTAAATATTCCCCTGCAAAATCCTACACTGCTTTGTAAATATAGCTCCACTGCTTTGCTAATTCGGCTGGTGAGTTTTTTTCCTTTCCCTTCAATTTTTTTCCCTTTTACCTTACAAGGGGAAGGGAAGAGGCTTCTCGGCCTTACCCTTTCACCCACCACATTTTTTTTTATTGGCGTACCCAACGTGGGGCAGATAATTAGTTTAATTTATTACCTGATTGATTTAGTGTTTTCTAGCTGAATTAGCAAACATGAAGGTCTTGTGGTTTGTGGAGCGATTGTTCTTTTCAATTTTTGGGGCTCTGGTTTACAGATATTGTTTGAGTTTGCTTTTGGATTACCTGGGTAAATATTTGGTGCGGACAATTTATATGTGGGTTATGTATAGAGTTAAATTATGGTATGGAAAATGTATTAATTTATTATGGCCAGTGAGATACAGGAATGTTACCTCCACCACTCTTCCAATTGAGATAAAGGGTTTTAAGATTCCGCCTGAGGAGAGAGTAACCTTAAGTGATGCCTGGGATCCAAAGGTGATTTATTTAATGTTTATAATTCTGCTGCTGGTGATAATTATCGTGTATCTCCTGATTTCTTTGCGGCGAGAGAGAAAGGTGTCCAGGGCGTGTTTTGTTATTAAAACTAGATCAAAAAGAAAACGCCGTAGCTCGAGATCAGTCCCAGAGTCATCTAGTGATGAGGACTGTGGAGAACCCGTGTCAGTTAAAAAGAAGGCTAAAAAGTTAATTGGTAAAGCAGCTCTAAATGACTTTGCTGATTCTAGCAAGCAGCCAAGGGCATCGGCTGGTATCAACATGGCACCTACTCCTTCTCCCACTCCTTCTCCTTCTTCTTCTTCTCCATCGGCCATTAACGGAGCAACGTCACTTCCGCCCCAATCCCTCGGTGGGACCGGAAGTCACTGCCCCAGCAGCTGATTTATCTCAGGACCTGTCAGCTTCCATTAAGGTGGCTGTAAATTCAAACACAGCTCCAGTTAAGGTGGCTCCTTTAAAGACTAGAGGTGCAAAGGCCAAAGATGGAGAAGAAGAGGAGCTGGAGACTGATCCTGGTGAGGGGCCCTCTACTCTAAGAGATCCTGCTCAGGAGGAAGAGGTGGTTTGTTTTAAAGATCTAGCTAACCTAGTGAGATCAAAGCAGGATACAGATGAAGCTAGGAAAGCAGCTGGCAAAGGTGGTTCTCAGCTTAAAGAGATCCTTAGGAGAATGACAGCAGGATTATATGGGCAAAGAATTCAGGGAGATGAAGAGCAAGATGATATTTTGGAATGTTCTTCGCCCCGCGAGGAATTGCGTGATGTCCGTAAAGATTTCACCAGGGCAGATAAGGAGCCAGTTCTAGCTTGGCTCAGTAGGTGTTATGATACAGGTGCTCCAGCTCTAACAGTTGGAGACAAGTCAGCAGCTCAGTTAGGAACTCTCTCAAGGGACAATGGAATAGATAGACATCTAGGCAGAGCTCTCGGTAAGGTTAATCTCTGGATACGCCTTTTAATGGCGGTTGCCCTGAGATACCCTTCCCGAGATGATCTTCCATGGAATCCTAAACCCTGGACTACCATAGATGAGGGAATTAAGCGCTTGAGAGAATTTGCTGTTAGAGAGCTACTCTATGGTGAACATGAAACTCTGAATCCTGATGACATTCCTGTGGGTATTGGTCTTGCTAAAAAGATCATCAAACTTGCTCCTTCCAATTATGCAAACATTCTGGCAAGCAGAATTGTGTCAAGAAGTTATGGTGGAGCTTCTCCCACGGTTGGCCAATTCAGTGATCAAATGAGACAATTGGAGGATAGCATGACACGTGGTTCTTTGGTTTCAGCCATTAAAACTATGTCTGGTGATATACAGAATTGCATAAGAGAGTTAAAAGATGAATTTAGAAATTCCATATCCCAATTGGCACAAAGGGATAATTTCAATTCTCCCTCCAGGTGGATACAAGTTTCATCTGTGAGGAATACACGTCCTCCAAGGAGGTCATTCCAAAACAGGTCATTCCAAAACAGACCACCAAGGCAATCACATAGAACTATTTGGATAACTCTGCGTGATCAGTTTGGTGAGAACATGAACCGCTGGGATGGCCAACCAACTTCTAATCTTTTCAGGAGACTGAGGGAATTGCAAAGTGGCAGAACCCAAGGTAGCAATACCAGAAGGGTAGCTGTTACTTCCACAGTTCCCCAGAACGACTCTTATGGCTCCAACAGTGGCTCCAGTTATAACATGCAAAGTCATAACCCTGCAAACTATGTGCAATGCACATGTGCGCATGTTCCCCATAACTAGGGGTGCCCTGCCTCCCGCCAGGGGGAGGAGAGGATAACAGAGATAATAGAATCTATTGGGATGTGTACATCCAGTGGCCTGGCACTTCACAATTTCGGAAGTACAGGGCCTTGGTTGACACAGGAGCTCAGTGCACCATAATACCATCAAATTATCAGGGATCAGAGTCTATAACTATTCTGGGAGTCACTGGTGGATCTCAAGAGTTAAGTAAGGTAGAGGTTAATATAAGTTTAACTGGTAAACAATGGAGGAAGCATACAGTTGTGACCGGACCTGATGCGCCTTGTATTCTGGGAATTGATTTTCTGAGAGAAGGGCGTTTCAAGGACCCTAGAGGTTACAAATGGGCTTTTGGAGTAAGCTTCAATAGAAATTGATGGACAAAAATTGAAGCTATCTGCCAGACCTGAACTTTCTGATGAATCTGCAGTTGTGGGACAACATAAGATACAGGACATTAAATTGCGGTTGCTTCTCAGACTGTGCATCACAGACAATACAGAACCAACCGTGACTCTTTGTTGCCCATTCAGAATCTGATTCGTCAGTTGGAGAGTCAGAAAGTCGTCAGCAAAACTCATTCACCTTTCAACAGTCCAGTGTGGCCTGTGCGGAAGCAGAATGGAGACTGGCGTCTGACAGTAGACTACCGAGCCCTGAATGAAGTGACACCACCTATGAGTGCAGCAGTACCAGACATGATGGAGCTACAGTATGAGCTGGAATCCAAAGAGGCCAAATGGTATGCTACCATAGACATTGCTAATGCATTTTCTCTATTCCCATAGCAGAGGAATGCAGGCCTCAGTTTGCTTTCACCTGGAGAGGAATCCAGTACACTTTCAACAGGCTGCCAATGGGCTGGATCCACAGCTCAAGCATCTGTCATGCAGTGATCCACGATGCTCTGGAGAAAGGCGGTGCTCCAGAACACATCCAGTTCATCGATGATATCATTGTCTGGGGTAAAACTGCTGAGGAAGTCTTCGAGAAAGGTAACAAAATCATTGACATTCTTCTGAATGCAGGTTTTGCCATCAAGCGAGACAAGGTGAAAGGACCTACCACAGAAATTCAGTTTCTGGGAGTGCGATGGCAGGATGGACGCAGACACATTCCAGTGGATGTGGTAAATAGAGTCTCTACCATGGCAAGTCCCACAAACAAGCAAGAGACCCTACGTTTCTTGGGGATAGTGGGATTTTGGAGACTGCACATTCCTGGATACAGTCAGATTGTGAAACCTCTGTATGATGTGACTCGAAAGAGAAACCATTTCCACTGGGGACCTGAACAACAAGCAGCCTTTGACCAGATAAAGCAAGAGGTAATTCAAGCAATGGGTCTGGGACCTGTCCGAGATGGTCCAGACATTAAGAACATTTTGTACACGGCTGCAAGTGACAATGGTCCGACCTGGTGCTTGTGGCAAAAAGCTCCAGGTGAGACACGTGGACGACCTCTTGGTTTCTGGAGTCGAGGTTACAGAGGTTCAGAAGCTAATTACACTCCAACAGAGAAAGAAATTTTAGCTGCCTATGAAGGAGTGAAAGCATCTTCTGAAGTGATTGGAACTGAATCACAACTTCTCTTAGCTCCCAGATTACCAGTTTTGAATTGGATGTTCAAAGGCAAAGGTTCCACACCACATCATGCCACAGACTCCACATGGTCTAAGTGGATGGCTCTGATAACACAGAGAGCTCGAATGGGAAATCTTGAAAGACCTGGTCTAGTGGAGGTGATCTCAAGTTGGCCTGAAGGTGTCAACTGTGCTAAACCTCCAGAGGAGAAAGTAACTCGTGCTGAGGAAGCTCCTCCTTACAATGACCTTTCTGATGATGAAAAGAAATATGCTTTGTTCACAGACGGTTCCTGTCGTCTTGTTGGAAACAAGCGAAGATGGAAGTCTGCAGTGTGGAGTCCAACACGCCGAGTTGCAGAGGCGAAAGATGGAGAAGGAGAATCCAGTCAGTTCGCAGAGGTAAAAGCTGTCCAGCTAGCTCTCGACGTGGCTGAACGTGAGAGATGGCCAAAGCTTTATCTCTACACCGACTCATGGATGGTAGCCAATGCTCTATGGGGTTGGCTAAAGAACTGGAAAAAGAGTGGTTGGCAGAGAAAAGGAAAACCCATTTGGGTAGCCAACCTGTGGCAGGACATTGCTGATCGAATCGAGAGAATTCCAGTGAAAGTGAGACACATCGATGCTCACATTCCTAAGAGCAAAGCTACTGAGGAACAGCAACACAACCATCAGGCAGATCTAGCTGCAAGAGTTTCTCAAGTAGACATGGACTCTAACCTTGATCTCGACTGGAAACACCGAGGTGAGATATTCTTAGCTCGGTGGGCTCACGATTCGTCAGGACATCAAGGCAGAGATGCAACATACCAATGGGCTCGTGACAGATCCATAGACATTTCCATGGATGCTATCACGCAAGTCATCCATGACTGTGACATTTGTGCTGCTATTAAGCAGGCAAAACGACTTAAGCCCTTGTGGTATGGTGACAGATGGTCCAAGTACAAGTATGGTGAAGCTTGGCAGATTGACTACATCACTCTACCACGTTCTCGTTCTGGTAAGCAATACGTGCTTACTATGGTAGAGGCAAACACTGGATGGTTGGAAACTTATCCAGTTCCACATGCAACTGCACGCAACACCATTCTCGGTCTGGAGAGACAAATCCTGTGGAGACACGGAACTCCAGAGAGGATTGAGTCAGACAACGGAACTCATTTTAAGAACAACCTTGTAAAGAACTGGGCAAAAGAGCACGGTATTGAGTGGATATTCCACATTCCCTACTATGCACCAGCTTCAGGGAAGATTGAACGCTACAACGGTTTGTTGAAGACCACTCTCAAAGCCATGGGGGGTGGATCTTTGAAAAACTGGGAAAAACATTTAGCACAAGCAACCTGGCTGGTAAATAGTAGAGGTTCAGTGAACCGAGCTGGACCTGCACATTCAGATTTGCTACAGAAAGTAGAAGGTGATAGAGTTCCTGTTGTTAGAGAAAAGAATCTGTTAGGTAAAACTGTTTGGGTATTTTCACCCTCAGGAGAGGCTAAACCTGTCCGAGGGGTGGTTTCAGCTGAAGGTCCGGGTCACACTTACTGGGTAATGCAAGAGAATGGTGAAATTCAGTGTATTCCACAAAGAAATTTAACTTTAGCTGAAAGAGGTTAACTTCGAACTGCTGTACAGCTACATCGCGCCCAAAAGAAGAATCAACGAGGAATCTACGGTGCACGAACCCTGAGATCCCTGAGAGCCCTGAGTCAACTAAGAGACCCTGAGATTTCCCTGTTTCCCTTTTCTTCGCTTCGTCGGTGGAGAAATGGACTGTTTTCCATTTTTCTCATTTTCTGATTTTCTTGGACTTTTGAATCATCTACACCTGAGCATAGCCGGAATGGACTATGAACTCTATTCACGAACTGTAAATATCATCTTGGATTGGATGGACAGTATAAACAGCCAATGAAAATTGTTTAGAAGGGGTGGATTGTGCCCGGTTGACGCTGTCCCTTTAAGAAAGGGAATATGGTGGACGGAAGTTGGTAAACGGAAGGAAGAGTCTAAACTAATTTTCATTGGTCAAGTGGGAGGAAGCACTATCTGGCCTGAGAGTGAAGTGGGCATTCCCAGCACTTCTCTGTCACTCTTGCTTCCGCCTTTCCACAAGGCAGCAACTCTTTGCTGTGCTGGGCTTTCCGCCAAGACTTCGGCCTTGAAGATAAGAAAAGCCAAGTCTGTATTAACTGCTTCTAATTAACACAAACTGCTTTTAACTTCTTTCTTTTCTCTTTCTCCCTCTTTTCCGAACTATTCTGGGGAAAGGGGAAGAGAGGGGAGAGCGGAGGTGAGGATCCCCTCGGCCGAGGGGGTTACTCTCATTTCTGTGTTACACTGCTGTATATCTTTGTATATATTGTAGATATTGTAAATTTGTAAATATTCCCCTGCAAAATCCTACACTGCTTTGTAAATATAGCTCCACTGCTTTGCTAATTCGGCTGGTGAGTTTTTTTTCCTTTCCCTTCAATTTTTTTTCCCTTTTACCTTACAAGGGGGAAGGGAAGAGGCTTCTCGGCCTTACCCTTTCACCCACCACAAAAAGAAAGCATAAAAGATCAAGTATATCCTGGGGTTTGGGACACTGAGCAGCCTGGAAGGGCCAAAAATGCCCTACCTGTGATAATAGATCTTAAGCCTGGAGCTCAACCTGTTAGATTAAAACAATATCCTTTAAGGAAAGAAGATAGGGAAGGAGTTTTGCCTATTGTAGAAAAATTCTTAAAGTATGGGCTGCTAACAGAGTGTGAATCAGCTTACAATACTCCAATTTTACCTGTAAGGAAAGCAGCTGGAGGGTATCGGTTAGTGCAGGACTTAAGGGCTATAAATAAAATAACAAAGGATATCCATCCTGTTGTGGCAAACCCATATACCCTCTTGACTCAATTGAGAACAGAATTAGAATGGTTTACTGTCTTGGATCTAAAGGATGCCTTTTTCTGTTTACCCCTGGCCCCTGAGAGCCAGCCACTGTTTGCCTTTGAATGGGAGAACCCAGAAACTAACCGAAAGTGTCAATTAACTTGGACAGTCTCGCCCCAAGGATTTAAGAACAGCCCTACTGTCTTTGGAAATCAGCTCGCAAAAGAATTAGAGAAGTGGAACAGGCCAGAAGGCAACGGAGCTCTGCTACAGTATGTAGATGACATCCTGCTGGCCACCCAGACCAGAGCGGAATGTGAAAGCTGGACTGTGAGTATGCTGAATTTCCTGGGACTTCATGGGTACCGAGTTTCCCCGCAGAAGGCCCAAATAGTACAGCAGCAAGTGACCTACTTGGGATATGAATTAACAGCAGGGCAACGAGTGCTGGGCCCTGAAAGAAAGGAGGCCATCTGTTCTATTCCACTTCCAAACACAGTAAAGGCACTCCGAACCTTTTTGGGAATGACAGGGTGGTGCCGGTTGTGGATTTATAATGATGGCCTGCTTGTGAAACCCTCTATGAATTATTGAAAGAGACTGATAAGGACTTGCAATGGAATGGAGAAGCTGAACAAGCTTTCCGTACCTTAAAGAAGGAATTGATGAGGGCACCAGCACTAGGCCTACCTGATGTCACTAAACCTTTTTATTGTATTCCCATGAAAGCCAAGGGATAGCACTCAGAGTCCTAGCACAAACCTTAGGACCCTACCGAAGGGCGGTGGCATACCTCTCTAAACAACTGGATGAGGTAAGCAAGGGATGGCCAGGATGCCTGAGGGCTGTGGCAGCAGTTGCAATTAACATTCAAGAGTCTCGAAAGTTCACAATGGGGCAGAAGATCACAGTCCTAGTATCACACACCATCTCTGCCATTCTAGAAGCCAAGGGAGGACACTGGCTGTCTCCACAACGATTTCTTAAATACCAAGCCATCCTAGTGGAGCAGGATGATGTGGAAATTAAAGTTGCTAACTTTGTCAATCCAGCCTCTTTCCTCCATGGTGGTGATGGAGAACGAGTTATTCATGATTGTTTGGAAACAATTGAGGCCACTTATTCCAGCAGACCTGACCTGAAGGAAGAACCCCTAGAAAAGGCAGACCATAACTGGTACACTGATGGAAGCAGTTTTGTGATCCAGGGAGAAAGAAAAGCTGGGTACGCTGTAACTACAGGAGAAGAGGTAATCGAGGCAGAAGCCCTACCAAGTAACACCTCCGCTCAAAAGGCAGAGATAATAGCACTGACCAGAGCTCTTGAGCTTTCCCGAGGGAAAAGTGCAAACATATGGACTGACTCCAAGTATGCCTTTGGGGTGGTACATGCCCATGGAGCCATTTGGAAAGAAAGAGGACTGTTGACATCTCAAGGAAAAGGTATTAAACATGCAGAAGAAATACTGAGGCTGCTAGAAGCAGTGCAGAAGCCTAGCAAAGTCGCCATAATGCACTGCAAAGCACACCAAAAAGGAAATACTGGTCAAGAAAGAGGCAACAGACTGGCAGATGAAACAGCTAAAAGGGTGGCCAGGGAGGGGAGGAAGGTGTCAGAGTTTGTTTTGATCCCAGATGGTAAACTGTCAATTGAGCAAAAAGAGCCAGAACCTGTGTATAGCACAGAGGATCAGAAATTAATTAAAGACCTTTTTGGGAATAGGACAGGAAAGGGCTGGGCCAGGACACCGGATGGGAGATTAATCATTCCCACGAACCTTCTCTGGGCTTTTGTTCAGATGGAACACGCAAAGACTCACTGGGGAGCAGAAGCCCTGTATCAAAAATTGGTTCAGGAGTGTATAGCACGGAAATTATACACCACGGTCGAACAGGTAACCCGGCAATGTGAGGTGTGTCTTAAGGCTAACCCCAAAGTAAGAAGAGGAGTTAGACTGGGACAAATTAGCAGAGGAAATTATCCAGGACAACAATGGCAAATTGATTTTACTGAGCTCCCAAGAAAGGGGGGATACAGGTACCTGTTGGTACTCACTGACACCTTCTCTGGTTGGCCAGAAGCATTTCCTGTCGCACAAACAAAGCACGGGAGGTTACTAAGGCAGTGTTACAAGAAATAATACCTCGTTTTGGGGTACCTGCTGCTATTTCCTCAGACAGGGGACCTCATTTTGTGGCCAAGGTGGTACAACAGGTGAGCAAAATTTTAGGGATTGATTGGCAACTCCACACCCCCTACAATCCACATTCGAGTGGGCAAGTGGAGAAAATGAACCATTTAATCAAAAACCAGATAGTAAAATTGGACAGGAAGTAAACCTTCCTTGGCCACAAGCACTACCAATTGCCCTGTTGCGAATTCGAACTAAGCAAAGAATAAAGGAAGGGTTGAGCCCATTTGAAATCCTGTTTGGAAGACCTTATGTAGTAGGAACTATGGACCCTTCTGAACCAGGGCAATTTAGAGAGGAAATGTTGAACAAGTATGTTCAGCAAATTTATAAGAACCTGAGCATTGTTAACAAACAGGTGATTGGAACCAATGTGAGAGGGTTAGACAGGCCAGTCCATGATGTGGAACCTGGAGATTATGTCTATGTCAGATCTCTTTCAGAAAACCCTCTGGAGCCCAAGTGGACCGGACCATATCAGGTGTTATTGACGTCCTTCACAGCCATCAAAATCAAGGAACAAGCTGCTTGGATTCACCACACCAGAGTCAAGAAGACTTCAGCAAGAGAATGGAAACTCGAGTCTCAGGGACCCCTGAAGCTCAAGCTGTATCGATAATTGTGATTTGTTTGTTGGTTAATACTATTGAAGGATGGGAAGGCACTAGAGGATATTGGAGAACTCTTTGGAGAAGACACAGAAGGACAGCAAATCCCCTTGTCAGATACAATACTGGATATCACAGTTTTGTTCGAGCATTGTTCCCTGCATTAGGCGTTGCACAACTTGAAAAAGCAATAGTAAATATATCAGCTACAATGGAAGTCATTGCTAATTCAGCAGCTGATGCAGTGCAGAATCTGCAGGTGGAAGTTAAGTCTGCGGGCAGTGTGTCACTACAAAACAGGCTGGCTTTGGATATTATTACAGCTGAAATGGGAGGGGTGTGTACCCTGATAAACACCACTTGTTGCACCTATGTAGATAAATCAGGACAAATTAAAACTGATGTACAAAATATATGGGAACAGGGAAAGTATTACATGAGGTAAGCAAGGATGATACATCATATGGATTATCAGACCTCTGGGAAGAGTTAACCTCATGGATGCCCAATATACGCTGGCTTAAACAGTTGTTGCTGGGAATTGTAATGATTGTTTTATTAATAATATTACTGCTAGTTTTGATTAAGATAATTATGTGTACTGGAAAGAGTAGTGTAGAATCCTACCATAAGTATAAAAATTATAAACTCAGGCATGAGCTGGAAACAGGACATTATTTTAAGAAAGTATAGTATAGGAATATACTCTTGGCTGTAAGAAAGGGGGGAATTGATGAACAGAAAAGTCTCATTAACAGAATAACAGAGTTGATAAGAATTCTCTGCTTGTTAGCTGAAATGCTGGAATGCAGGGAGGGGGAGAGGGGTTGGCAGACAGCCTTTGGATAGATAAGGAATAGTAGGATTTTTCAGTGATTTACTTCTGCTAGTCTTGGACAAGATGATCTTTTGTATAAGATAAAGGACACCTGCATGATATGTATACATCTGCTATTTTAGATAGATAAGCTTTGTATAGATAAGGAAGCATCTGGACCCCTGTCATTATAGACAGATAACTTTTTGTATAAAAGCTTGCCCAAAACTCTCTGAAGACACACAGGTCTTTGGAAATGATTCTACCTGTGTCAGGCGCGCCAGAATAGAAGCATAATACAAGAAACTTACTGAGTCTCTTGTGTGTCATTCTCTAAGTCAGGTGCACTTCAGTCTCCTTGAATCTCCCAGTGACTCTTGATAAAGGGATTGGGTTTTCATCATCTCTGGGACGAATTTTCATGGTATAATATTCCAGACAGCTGCAGGAGGGAGAGGGAAGCATATGCCTCTGTGTGTTGTAGCAAACTGCTCTGTATATTGTGACAAACAGAGCTCCCTGTGTCTCCTTTGCAATGCTGAATGTCAGGAACGTTTCATCTTAAACAAAGCTGTGATGAAAACATTTGGTCTTCTCATGATGAGGTTTTGCTGGGGAAAGATTAATTCCTTCCAGCTGTTTTAACTTTGTTATCTTGCATATTCCATCATGTTTTGTGTTAGTCTGGGGGCTTTTAACTCCTACCTTTGTGCTGGTGGCTGTCTCACTAGCTTCTTTAGGTTGCACATCTATATGTGGGTTTCGGCAGTTTTGTGCCTTTCTGAGGTCAGGCCACATGTTGAATACTGGGTTAAGTTTTGGGCCCCTCACTGAAAGAAGGACATTAAGGTGCTGGAGCATGTCCAGGGAAGGGCAATGAAGCTGATAAAGGGTCTAGAGGAACAACTGAGGGAACTGGGATTGTTTAGTCTGGAGGAGGCTGAGAGGAGACCTCATTCCTCTCTACAACTACCTGAAAGGAGGTTGAAGGGAGGTGGAGGTTGGTCTCTGCTCTCTAGTATCAGGTGATGGCCTGCAATTGTGCCTGCAATTCTCTCTAGTATTGGGTGATGGCCTGCAATTCTTTCCTGCAAGAGTACTCAGGCACTGGAACAGGCTGCCCAGGGAGGTAGTGGAGTCACCATCCCTGGAGGTGCTCAAGAAACGTGTGGATGTGGCACCTGAGAATGTGGTTTAAGGGCCATGGTGGTGTTAGGTTGATGGTTGGACTCAATGATCTGAGAGATCTTTTCCAACCAAAATAATTTTATGATGTGTCCTGGTAGATGTGGGAGGGCTAATGGCATTTGGGCAGGATGAGCTCTAGCTTGAAAGAAAATAGTTGCAGCTCTTAGCAGGTCATTCCCAATTGGTTCTAACAGGTTACAGGTATTGCTGGTTCTCTTAACTAGCTTGTTAGGACTCACTATGACATTTACCATGGGAAATGGCTGGCATCATGACATATTTGCCTAGGAGTACAATTCACAGTATTCACCTGACCACTTCATGTAAAGAAGAATGTGTTCCTCCTCAGATACAGTGCCTGGGTTAGACCCTTTGCTTGCAGAAGTAACACCAATGAAGACGTGGCTGCCTTTTGCTCATTTATTTCTTCACAGACAGCAGAGCTGAGAGAGTGACCTGAGTTGTTTTTCCATTTAATCATCTGTGGAATTGCTAATTAAATTCCAGTTGTGGGAGCTTTATTAATGGTAATGATGTGAAAGGCAGGAAAAATGCAGCTTGGTTTTTTTCCAGCTCAGGGCTGAATGTGTGGAATTGACCATTAGAAGGAAGATGTTGTTTTAGTAGTTATTGAGCAATTCAAATCTGGAAATACTGAGGAGCACTTGGAATGCCAGAACATTATCTTCACCCTCGCTTTTCAGTCTATAACCAAAAGCCATTTCTGCAGCCTAATTGGCAGACTATCTTGAAGTGCTTTGTAACCCAATTAGCATCCAGAGGAGTAATAAAGCATTTGAGTAAATGGAAGTAATTTATCTTTAAGTGACTTGCAACACCATATTTGCAACAGTGGTGCCTGCTACTTACAACTGTTGCACTGATTGCTTGACTTTGGTGAGAAAACTAATCTAACAGAAATATACTGCTCTTAATGAAGGCACATTGGACAAGCTAAATTGCTGGCATGTTTTCTGGGTTGGCATAGTGTCCCAAATGCTTGTTAGTGTAATTTCTAAGACTTTAGAACTCTGTTTGTCTTCAACTGGGTGATAAAGCCAAAGGGAAGTGTGAACCTCCTCTAGGTGTAGGCTCCTTACTGTCCAGAGCAACCAGGATTTGGAGCTGTACTGGCTTTGCCTTTGGCTTCGCTGTAGTAAAAAGCTGCCCTTGTGAACATATACAGGCTGTGCTGAGGGACTCCTCCAACACTGTCTTTGGGTTTCTATGGGCAATAACTGTTGCCTTGGATCTGTAGCTGAAGCTACAGCCTTGGCCATTTTACCCAGACTACCTGACAGCCTTTGGGTAGAGCAAAAGCATGCAGGGAAGCTGGCAGCTCTGCCCTGTTCTCATGGGACCTTCACAAAAAACTTGTTGCAAGAAGGGGCCGCTACAACGACCAATGTGATCAGCGGAATCCAACTTTATTGAGTATCAGACACATCTTATATACAGTTTACTATAATTATGCCCACTTGGCAACATATTATTGGTTACAGGTTACATGTCAACCCCACCTCTTGCGGTTTTAGCATCCTACTTCAGCTAGCCACACACATCTTGTTTGGATAAGCCCCCTACTTGTTTTACGACCCTCACGATTACACGACTACAGTGCTGGGTTGAGGCAGCCCCCTTCCCCGCCCCTGGCAACAATAAACACTCAGACAAACGGATTGCAAAAGTGATGGAAAGTTTAAATAGAAAGCAGTGAACTTTTACAGAAAAGCAAAAGCACAGTGATAAAGAAAAATCCCAAAGCAGACCCAGAGAGATCCCATCCCTACCTGAGGGTACACCCAAGACCCCCAGGGCTCCTTCTTCCCCCTCCCACTGCTAGGCTAGTCTCAGCTGGCCAGATCTGAGACTGCCCATCCCCCATGGCCTTGGGCCTAGCCAGGCCCAAAGCCAGGAGACATCTCCCCAGTTACCGGCTGACGGAGGAGGAAGAAAAGAGATAGTGCTAGACTCCGCACTGGATCTTATAGTGGTGCAAAGGATTGTGGTATGAAATACTACATAATTTCCTGTGTCCACCCCTCTGGGCTGGACCTCTGGACACAGGAAGTAAACATTGCAGGGGGCACCCAGCTCAAACTGTAACATACCACCCCTTATTTCATACCATAACCTTTGCACCCAAACACATCATTAAATCAGAAATCTTCTCATGACATGTTCGGCGAAGTCCATATCTTCATCTGGGCGTCCACCCAAACAGTCTCTCATTCAGGCTCTAATGTCAGTCCATTCCAGTTCTTCCCTCATCTAGTAGAACCTCTCAGCGATGCAGAGTTCGCTCTTCTGCGGTGCAAGCTCTTCATGGATCCGTTGGACATCCTGGTCACCTGGAAGGAACCTCACAACTTCTCAACCAACCTTTATTCCCATCTCTATTTACTCAGCGGCATATTTCCACCCCTGGGGCAAGCCAGTCAGAACAATCAGGCTCTAACTGCTTCTCCACCCCTCCAGGAAAACAGCACGCTGAGCCTTTCACAACCCTGCACGGACCTATCCCAAGCCCAGTGCTGACCGCTTTCAGCCGCGGCCCGAGGCTCTACAGATGCATGTCACGGTACACCGCCTTCCCGCTAGGCGTTCGCGTACCAAACGTGACAGCATCCAACAACTTAACCCTCCCCTGGCGGAGGGAGGGGCTGCACCACAACCTCGTGAGAAGAAGGGAGGTGGAGCCAGGTGCTCGGCGCCATTTTCGGAACTCGTCCGAAAAAGTTGGGGAAGAGACTAGGGCCGGCCCCGCCGCGCTCCGAGCGCACGGCTGTGCTCACCGCCGCCGCAGCCCGAGCGCACGACCAGGACCGCCGTCGCCGCTCCGAGCGCACGGCCGGTCCCGCCGCCACCGTAGCTCAAGTGGACGGCCGGGGACCGCCGTCGCCGCTCCGAGCGCGCGGCCGCTCCTGCCGCCGCCCGAGCACACAGCAGGGCTCCGCCCACCTCTGCCGCCGCGGTACAGAATCAAAATCGCCTCCACCCCTCGGGCATTCAAACGTCTCCTCCAGCAAAAGCCATGACCAAGTCCTCAGGGCCCTTGAGAACAGCTTTCAGCTGAAGTCCCCGTTCGCCCATAAGGAGCCGAGCTCGCCCGCTCGCCGCGGCTGGCCCTACCCCGCAGCGAGAACGGACCTGACTTTGATCTGCTCGCCACTGCTCCTCCCCCATTTCACTCCCTGCCGCTTTTACCGCTCCGCAGAGAATAAAGGTGGGGGAAGGCAGGTCCCGCATTCTCAAGCGGTGCCCCCATTCCGATGGTTAAGAACCACCCCTGCTTGAGAATAGCAGGAGGGACTCTGCCACCGGTCACGCACCAGCAGTCCCTCTGCAATCCACAAGAACTTAACACAGTCGCCCCAACAACAACACGAGCCCCCAGCTGCCAAAAAACCAAAACGACGCCCAGAACTAAATTTAAACTCTCTTATCTTTTGCAATCCGATCTGCAGAGTAGCCACAATAACCAACTCCTACTCCTGCCTGGCTCGCCAGAAATGTAAAGGGGTTGGGGGCAGATCCTCTGCCCACCTCAACCATCCTCTGCTACCAAGAATGTGCTGGGTTGAGGCAGCCCCCTTCCCCGCCCCTGGCAACAATAAACACTCAGACAAACGGATTGCAAAAGTGATGGAAAGTTTAAATAGAAAGCAGTGAACTTTTACAGAAAAGCAAAAGCACAGTGATAAAGAAAAATCCCAAAGCAGACCCAGAGAGATCCCATCCCTACCTGAGGGTACACCCAAGACCCCCAGGGCTCCTTCTTCCCCCTCCCACTGCTAGGCTAGTCTCAGCTGGCCAGATCTGAGACTGCCCATCCCCCATGGCCTTGGGCCTAGCCAGGCCCAAAGCCAGGAGACATCTCCCCCAGTTACCGGCTGACGGAGGAGGAAGAAAAGAGATAGTGCTAGACTCCGCACTGGATCTTATAGTGGTGCAAAGGATTGTGGTATGAAATACTACATAATTTCCTGTGTCCACCCCTCTGGGCTGGACCTCTGGACACAGGAAGTAAACATTGCAGGGGGCACCCAGCTCAAACTGTAACACCTTGTGACACTTCTTGATGATTCAGCTACATCCATCATGTTCTGCGGCATTCCTTATCTTGGCAGGGCGCCAGGCAGTCCTGCAGGTATCCCTTATCTTATCAGAAGACCAAATGGTCCTGCAGGCCTCTTTCCTTTTCCCATTCTTCAACAATTCCCCTGTTTTCTTTAACAACTACAAAAGATTCAGTAAAACGATCAAACTGTTTCATTACACATCTAAATATTGTTCGTGCGGCTATAATAATAATAACAATAAACAAAAAGCGCAATGCTTCCTTGGCCAACCCTTTTGCATTTTGATGAAAAGGTCGTATGTGCTTCTCGGGCCTTTACTGAGGCTGAGACTGGTACAGATAAGGATACCAACTTATCTGCTCGAGCGTTTCCTTCTCCCAGGCCAACATCAAACTTATGACTTCTAATATGCAAAATACAATATGATGCTGACCCACATCTTATGGCTTGTTGTAACCTCAACATCAACTCATATAATCTCTTATTTGTTACATCTTTAATCAGGGCATCCTCTATCCATTGTACAACCCCTGTAACATACATGGAATCTGACACTATATTAAGAGGTTGGCTCCTCCAATGCTGTAATTCCCACAACACTGCCAACAGTTCCAAAGTTTGAAGTGAGTCCTGTGGTTCTGCCTCTAACATCACATGTATCCACTGGCTAATACTCTTATCTTGCCAAGTCACTGCAGCTTTTCGGGAATGCTTCCCTGCGTCTGTAAATACTGTCAGAGCACCCACAGTTGGTTACTCCTTCTATTTTGGTATACCAATCCACGATTGCTGCAACATCCAGCCTAGAATCTTATCTTGCAAAGGTGCAGTCTTAATGAGAGCACCTTCAAAAATTGTTTGAAAAATGGTATGTTGTGGTTGTAAGGATGGAAAGACCCATTCCAATACTCAGGTCTGTACACTCTCCTGACCTCTTTTCCCCCGTTTTCTTTAAAGCTTGAGTCAAGGACCCCATAAGGTGTTTTGTTTCTGCTAAGGAAAGGTACTGGGTCCTATTAATGCTCACCGTTGGCCTAATGCTGTTTCTTTTTATTTCAGATTTCTCCTAGCTAAAACTTCCATAATTCTTACATCCTCTCTAAGTTTTGTTAAATCACATTTAAAATCACATATAAAGTGGAAATCTGAGAACATAGTATGCTTTAACTATTCTTTCTTATAATACCTGAATTCCCCTCTTTTGTTTTTATAACCTAACATTAAAATGTATTTTGTGCTATAATTGATTTTGACTTTTCCTATAACTATTTAAAATTACAACAAACTGTTGAGTTAACATTTAAATCCATACAAACATTTTCTCTAATCATACAATCATTAAGCAATTATGATATACAGCCCTAAGTGTTAAACAATTCTTTAAACTAACCATTATTATCAATCTGCAAATGTTTTTCTCTCTATTCCAGTTCTTGAACATGCTTATGCATTGAGACTAAGTGATAAAAAAGGACTTTAGATCTTAATAGTTTTGATCTTTGCATTTCACTCCTCTTAATAACAAAAATACTTGATTATGCCTAAACACATTACAAAAATTCAAACATAAATGCAATCCTTAACACTGTTTTACAATCTGCTTTAGGGGTATGTTGCATTTTTATTTTCTCTAGGATGGTCAAAAATCATAAATTGTTTAATAATAGCAAGATTTCTTTAATCTGTAAAGGTAGATCTGGCCAGGCTCTAGCTTCACAGACAGAAAACTTGCAGGCAAACAGCAAGAGCAAAAGAACTTCATTGCTTTGCCCAATAGCATTTTTGCTCATCCTAGTAATACTAATCTCTTATTGGTACCATTATAGATATATAATCCTTAAAAGCTATTACAAATACAAAATAAGACCAAAGTTCTCATTCCATAATATACCTATAACAAACCCTTAACTTATGCTAATACCAAAAATCCTTAAAACCTTGAAGAACTATGTTAAAATTAATCCATCAAATCAGTGTCTAAAAAGAAATAAAATTGTTACATTAACTAAAAAACACTTTCCAAAATTAAAACCTGTTTATACATTCCTTAACTATATTACATGGAGCTCCTTTGAAATACCTATAGGCACACAATTAAAAAAGGTTCGAACCAAAACAAAATCATACAATGTAAACTCATTACAAAGTACTTACACCTTACTGCAATTACTATGTACCAAGTACCTGCAAATACCAAATGCTTACTTATTCATTATGCTTATTAGAAAAACTTAACAAAACTCTAAATAACAAATCTCTGAAAGACATTACAATCAGAAATGACAAAATGGGTACTGTTGCTTTAAATCAGAGCAGAGTAGTGCAGCTAAAGCCGCTGCGGGAAAGGGTGGGGCTGCTGCCGAACCGCTGCTCCGCTGCCGTCGTGGCGCTGCTGGGCGCTGCTACTGTCGGTGTCGGTGGTGCGTCAGCGGTACCGCCTTGATCGAGCAGTCGGTATCCGCGGGGGCCGGCAGGGCTCGCGGGAGGATGCGGTCATAAGAACGCCGTAATTGCGAGCCTCAAGCGCTCCATTTTTTCTAAGAGGGGCCATAAAGCAAAGTCGGCGCTGTTTGAATTCCTCGCTGCGGTGTTGTCTTCCGAATCCGAGCCCTCGCTGGCGACGTTAGAGGAAGGTGTTGATAAAAGGGGTCGAACACACTGAGCTGCCTTTTTTTCGGCTTTTTCCCCGCTGTGTGCAAACGGCAGTGGTGACGGCTGGTAAACGGTGTGGTCGCCGCAAGATGTATCGGGGGCGGCCCCGGTCGATCGGTCGATAGTTCTCAAACACATCTTTCAGCTGCAACTCAGATACACCTGGCGCTGCATCTCGTCCTGACAAAGTTGCTCTAACTGCAGCAGCCACTCGCTGTTCCAGTTCATAGGTTTTATCACAGTTTATGCATTCTCGCCACGGCTTTTGCAGCTTGATGGTAACCCAGTCCCACAGTTTGTCAAAAGCTTGTCTTCTAACTTACACCATTCTCCTTCTTCATCTCCCTTCTCGTGTAAATGCTCTGCAACCCTTCTCCAATAATCTCTGTTTCTTTGTCCTAAATCATCGTTAACCTCTTCCCTCTTTACTCCCTTTGTCTCCACAACTTCTTCACCCTTCGGCAACTCAGAAGAGTGAGGCGTTGGAGGAAATTCCTCCTCTGCATATTCTAACATGGGTACTAACTCCCTTTTAAAATCCAACTTACATCCTCGCTTTTCTAAAAAGCACTTAAACAAATCATACGCCGCCTGCCTATCCATTACTATCTATTATGCGGTAATAACTGTGCGCACAGTCTACTCAGAGCAGTATCGGCTTACGGCGTCTTCGGTCTCTGCTGTTTCCTCCGCCTCTCTGTGGGTCGGTAAACACAGCACCAGTACTGCTATCCTGGACCGGAATACTTCTTGCTTTTCGCGCTCTCGAACCCTGAATAGTCCTTTTCGGAACGGCACGGCTTCCTTCTTCGCCGTGACTCCTTTCGGAGATTTGCAGAACCCTCCTTTTTGGGTTCAGGACCCACTCTGTGGGGTCCCTGTTCAAGGCGCCGGTGCCCGCATTCTCCACCATTTGTTGCAAGAAGGGGCCGCTACAACGACCAATGTGATCAGCGGAATCCAACTTTATTGAGTATCAGACACATCTTATATACAGTTTACTATAATTATGCCCACTTGGCAACATATTATTGGTTACAGGTTACATGTCAACCCCACCTCTTGCGGTTTTAGCATCCTACTTCGGCTAGCCACACACATCTTGTTTGGATAAGCCCCCTACTTATTTTACGACCCTCACGATTACACGACTACAGTGCCCTTGTGACACTTCGTGATAATTCAGCTAGATCCATTGTGTTCTGTGGCATTCCTTATCTTGGCAGGGCGCCAGGCAGTCCTGCAGGTATCCCTTATCTTATCAGAAGACCAAATGGTCCTGCAGGCCTCTTTCCTTTTCCCATTCTTCAACAAAAACTTGCTTCCAGCATTTCAGACACGTGTTGCCCTGTTGAGGTGTTGTCTTCAGGAGGACTCCAGCTTGCCTTAGCAAGTGGGGTTACAGCTCATGAGGCTTTGCAGTAATGGTTAGCCTTCCAAATGGAAATCTTTGTGACACCAGAGAGTTTCCCCCCTTGCTTTTTATTTTGTCCCAAATATTTAGTATATCTTGATGAAAACTTTCTCTTCATCACTAGTGTCATACATCAGATGTTGTATTCACTTTGAAGATCTTTCTGGGGAGGCAGAGTGAAATCTAGAGGTAGGGAAGGGATTCACTTGGATCTGGAATGTCCCAATCTACCCCAGTCCTGGGCTGCATCCCTTTTCAGCCACTGCTGGCTATCTAGCACAGCAGGTTGTCCTTGGAGCATTTGCTGTACAAGGAAGTCCACTGTCTCAGTACTGCTACCAGTTCAGTGAGGGCAGTGAGAGACACCAGGGCAGGATAAAGAATGAAAACAGCTGAGAGGTGGTGTCCTAAAAGATGTCCTCTGTGCCTGCTGTTGAGAAGGGCACACATGGGAAGTCATTGCCTGTCTGGAGAGTGTTAGGTCCTGCTGGAGATGAGCATGTGTTGCCCTGTACCCTGCCAAAGTGGCGTCAGGAGTTGAGGGGAGATCCCTTTTGGGTATAAACCCCTAAGTCATGCTTGGTGACAGTGACCCATCACCACCCACTCTGTGACTGTTCTGATTAGAGAGCAGTACTGTGCTCTTGGGATTTGTCTGCCCTCCCCAAGGCATCTTTGGGTACACAACGTTGTGGTTGTCACAGCAGCAAATTACACAGCAAACGTTTGGGGAAAGGCTGGAGCTGCCAGAGGAGAAGTTAAGCAAAGGGGGAGAAAACAGAACCTCAGGTGTAGTAGCTGTGGCTCTACTGCTCAGCAGAAGGGGGAGGACAGCTTTTTGTTATGATAATTACCAGCATGTGCAGTGGGTTTGAGTAGCTGATAAAACATCTGAGCCTTTTTCTTGCCTCCCCTTTTTGCAGCTCTCCATGAATTCCCCAACGACATCTTCATGAATGAGGACAGGAGGCATGGAGCTGTGGTCCTGCATGTCCTTTGTGTAAGTCTTTTGACTTTGCATTTCTTCTCCCACTGGTGTGGACAGAGCTGGCTGTGCTTACCTGGGTCTCCTGCCCACAAAGGCTTCTGCTCTCAGTTGTGATTCAGAGTGGACTTGGTAACTGCACTGAGTGTAGCATACTTCTGTTGTATCTATACGGCATGAGATAGAACACATCTAAGTGCCAGGTTCTGCACATTGGCCACAACAACCCCATGCAGTGCTACAGGCTGGGGTCAGAGTGGCTGGAGAGCAGCCAGGCAGAAAGGGACCTGGGGGTACTGGTCGATAATAGGCTGAACATGAGCCAGCAGTGTACCCAGGTGGCCAAGAAGGCCAATGGCATCCTGGCCTGCATCAGGAATAGTGTGGCCAGCAGGAGCAGGGAGGTCATTCTGCCCCTGTACACTGCACTGGTTAGGCCACACCTCGAGTACTGTGTCCAATTCTGGGCCCCTCAGTTTAGGAAAGATGTTGAGATGCTAGAAGGTGTCCATAGAAGGGCAACAAAGCTGGGGAGGGGTTTGGAGCACAGCCCTATGAGGAGAGGCTGAGGGAACTGGGGTTGCTTAGCTTGGAGAAGAGGAGGCTCAGGGGAGACCTTCTTGCTCTCTACAACTAGCTGAAGGGAGGTTGTAGCCAGGTGGGGGTTGGTCTCTTCTCCCAGGCAACCAGCACCAGAACAAGGGGATACAGTCTCAAGCTGTGCCAGGGGAGGTTTAGGCTGGATGTTAGGAAGAAGTTCTTCTCAGAAAGAGTGATTGCCCACTGGAATGGGCTGCCCGGGGAGGTGGTGGAATCACCATCGCTGGAGGTGTTTAGGAAGAGACTGGATGAGGTGCTTGTTGCCATGGTTTAGTTGATTAGATGGTGTTGGATGATAGATTGGACTCAATGATCTCAGAGGTCTTTTCCAACCTGGTTAATTCTATTCTATTCATGTTAAACCCCTTGTAAATTCCCTGGTGTAGCCTGTGAGCTGCTGTCACACTACTCTGAGTTCCTTTACTCCAGCCAGACCAACTGTGCTGATGCTGTCAAGCAGATGTGTCCTGCCTTCTGTCACTAAACATGAAGGTGCTGCAGGGTTGGCAGGTTGAGGGAAAACATTCACACAGTTGCCTGTAAAATAAATCTTATCCCTGGAAGTATCCCCCTGAAATTCTCATGGTACCCCTAATGACGTAGCTGTAGGACAGAGAAATTGGAGTTTTAGTGGTTTTCTTGTTCAAAGTTATTTTCAACTGCATTAATTTTCAGTAGTTAAGTGGCTGCAATGACTTTTTCTTGCTGAATGTATTAAAGAAAAGCTTGTAACTTCTCATCTATTACTTGCAGAGTGTCTTTGATCCTCTTGGGAATTCTGAAGGACGTCAGGCAGGCGAGGGATTTGCTTCGAAGTTTGGAAATGTGCCAAGAAGGCTTTTAATAGCTGCTATTTTAAGGACCTTACTGATAGCAGAAATCTGTGCAATTTTAGGCTTGGAGTGCTGTGATCTCAGCCCCAAGCAAGTCAGTGCAAGTGGGGTGCATGAGTAAGGCCAAAATTAAAGATACCCAAGATACGTTTGTTTAAATAACCCTGGTCTGCCTGGCTGCTGGATGCTTAGCTGGTGTTGGAGGAGCTTGTGGTCAGCAGCCACAGTGCTGTCGCTGGGGGAAAGACTCCAAATCCATCCCTTGACTTGATTCTTGACTTAATAGATTCACAGAATGGTTTGGGTTAGAAGGGACCTTAAAGACAATGTAGTTCCAATACAGCTTCCACTAGACCAGACTGCTCAAAGCCTCATCCAACCTGGCCTTGAACACCTCCAGGGAGGGAACATCCACTACCTCCCTGGGCAACCTGTTCCAATGTCTCACCACCCTCACTGTGAAGAATTTCTTTCTAATCTCCAGTCCAAATCTGCCCTCCTCAAGCTTCAATCCATTCCCCCTCATTATATCACTACCAATCCTCATAAAAAGTCTCCCTCCAGCTTTCTTGTAGGCTCCCTTCAAGTACTGGAAGGCTGCTGTGAGGTCTTCCTGGAGCCTTCTTTTTTGTCCAGGCCAAACAACCCCAGCGTTGGGTAGATGAAGACAATTCTTTTCTCTTTTGATACCTCCTTCATCTAAGAAGAACTGCCAAATTGGTACTTTGTGGGAGGAAGAGGCATTCTTATGCAGCCAATTTACTTCAATTTTTACTAGCAGGACAGAATGTCTTCCAGACAGCTGGCCTGCAGAGCTGGCAGAAGGAGCTAGGGAGCAGCATAGTTTTCCTCTCTTCCAGAATGGGATAGTTGGTGATCTGCTCAGCCGCTTGGATCCCCACAAGTCCATGGGACCAGATGGGATCCATCCTAGGGTGCTGAGAGAGCTGTCAGAGGAGCTGGCCAAGCCACTCTCCATCATTTTTCAGCAGTCCTGGCTCACTGGAGATGTCCCAGAGGACTGGAAGCTGGCCAACATGGTGCCCATCCACAAGAAGGGCCGGTTGGATGAGCCAGGGAATTATAGGCCTGTCAGCCTGACCTCAGTGCCAGGCAAGATCATGGAACAGGTCATCCTGAGTGCAATCACACAGCACTTACAGGATGGCCAAGGGATCAGGCCCAGTCAGCACGGATTTAGGAAGGGCAGGTCCTGCCTGACCAACCTGATCTCCTTCTATGATCAGGTGACCCACCTGGTGGATGTGGGGAGGCCTGTGGATGTAGTCTACCTGGACCTCAGCAAGGCCTTTGACACCGTCCCCCATAGCAAACTGCTGGCCAAGCTGCCAGCCCATGGCTTGGACGGGAGCACACTGCACTGGGTTAGTGTGGCCGGTTGACGGTGTCCCTTTAAGAAAGGGAATATGGTGGACGGAAGTTGGTAAACGGAAGGAAGAGTCTAAACTAATTTTCATTGGTCAAGTGGGAGGAAGCACCATCTGAACTGAGACTGAAATGGGCATTCCCAGCACTTCTCTGTCACTCTTGCTTCCGCTTCTCCAGGGTGCAGGAACTCTTCTCTGTGCTGGGCTTTCTGCCAAGGCTCCGGCCTTGAAGACTTGATAAGATAACCAGGCCTGTAACTGCTTTCAATTAACACAAACTGCTTTTAACTTCTTTCTTTTCTCTTTCTCCCTCTTTTCCGAACTATTCTGGGGAAAGGGGGGAAGAGAGGGGAGAGCGGAGGTGGGGAAACCCCTCGGCCGAGGGGGGTTACTCTCATTTCTGTGTTACTCTGTTGTATATCTTTGTATATATTGTAGATATTGTAAATTTGTAAATATTCCCCTGCAAAATCCTACACTGCTTTGTAAATATAGCTCCACTGCTTTGCTAATTCAGCTGGTGAGTTTTTTTTCCTTTCCCTTCAATTTTTTTTTTTCCCTTTTACCTTACAAGGGGGAAGGGAAGAGGCTTCTCGGCCTTACCCTTTCACCCACCACAGTTAGGAACTGGCTGGATGGCCGAGCCCAGAGAGTGGTGGTGAATGGTGCCACATCCAGCTGGCGGCCAGTCAATAGTGGAGTCCCCCAGGGATCAGTGCTGGGCCCTGTGCTCTTTAACATCTTTATTGATGATCTGGATGAGGGCATTGAGTCCATCATCAGTAAATTTGCTGATGACACTAAGCTGGGGGCAAGAGTTGATCTGCTGGAGGGTAGAGAGGTTCTGCAGAGGGACCTTGACAGGCTGGACAGATGGGCAGAGTCCAACGGCATGAGATTTAACACATCCAAGTGCTGGGTTCTGCACATTGGCCACAACAACCCCATGCAGTGCTACAGGCTAGGGTCAGAGTGGCTGGAGAGCGGCCAGGCAGAGAGGGACCTGAGGGTGCTGGTTGATGGTAGGATGAACATGAGCCTGCAGTGTGCCCAGGCGGCCAGGAGGGCCAATGGCATCCTGGCCTGCATCAGGAATAGTGTGGCCAGCAGGAGCAGGGAGGTCATTCTGCCCCTGTACACTGCACTGGTTAGGCCACACCTCGAGTACTGTGTCCAATTCTGGGCCCCTCAGTTTAGGAAGGATGTTGACTTGCTGGAGCATGTCCAGAGAAAGGCAACGAAGTTGGTGAGGGGTTTGGAACACAAGCCCTATGAGGAGAGGCTGAGGGAGCTGGGGCTGCTTAGCCTGGAGAGGAGGAGACTCAGGGGTGACCTTATTGCTGTCTACGACTACCTGAAGGATGGTTGTAGACAGGCAGAGGTTTTTCTCTTCTCCCAGGCAGCCAGCACCAGAACAAGAGGACACAGTCTCAGGCTGTGCCAGGGGAAGTTCAGGCTGGAGGTCAGGAGGATGTTTTACACAGAGAGAGTGATTGCCCACTGGAATGGGCTGCCCAGGGAGGTGGTGGAATCGCCATCACTGGAGGTGTTCAGGAGGAGACTTGACAGGGTGCTTGGTTGCATGGTTTAGTTGATTAGGTGGTGTTGGATGATAGGTTGGACGTGATGATCTTGAAGGTCTCTTCCAACCTGGTTTATTCTATTCTATTCTAAAATACCTGCTTTTAATGAAGTTTTTAGTCAGCTTAAATAAACAGCTTCTGTTAGCTGTCTGCAGTGATTCATGCTTGTGGATACTGGGTGACAGGCACCCCTTACCTCTGTGAGACAGGGGAGGGAAATTACTTTCATGAGTGATTTAGAATACCTACCTCTTGCTTATGACACCTACCTATCTGCTTATATTCCCCCTCAGTCTGAGTCGAGACTGACTTTTTAAAGGAGTTATTGCGGCGAGTTACCACCATGGCTAGCCCTGCCCATGGGACCTACTGGGGAAAGTTTTGGTTTTTTTAAAAAGTGTGGCGGCGCGCGCGTCAGGTTTTTGCTGATGGCAGAGGATGGAAGCTTTTGACGTCACTGAAGTTTCTCTGGAAAAGTCTGGTGGGATGAACACTGTTTTTCCTCCCTGTCCAGCTGCAGGCTTGTGACCGTTTGAGGCTGTCCCCTTAAGAAAGGGAATATGGTAGTCGGATGTTTGTAAACGAAAAGACGGATCTAAACTAATTTCATTGGTAGATTGGGAGGAAGCACCTTCTGAACTGGGAGTGCAGCAAGGTATCATGGGCATTCCTGCACTTTTCTGGTCAGTCTGTCTTCCCTCCTTCGGTGGCTTTGCAGCTCACAGCGTTCTGGGCTTTCGGCCAAGGCTTGACCTTGAAACTGATAAACTGCAAGGCCTGTATTAACTGCTTTCCAATTAACACATAACTGCTTCTAACCTTTTTTTCTCTTTTCTCTCTTTCTAACCCTCTCTGGAGAAAGGGGGAGAGAAGGGGGAGCAGAGGTGGGGAACCCCCTCAGCAGAGGGGATTGAAGCCCCAGAACAGAGAGCTTTCGAAAGCACAAAGCAGATAAAGCAGTAAATTAGCTAAGGCATGGGTCACTGTGACAGGAAAAGAAGATAAGGAATAGAGACTGACAAGAACTGTTAGGATAAGCATGATTCAGAGCCAACAAGGCCAAACTGACATTCAGAGCCAACAAGGCCAAACTAACACTTAGAACAACATCAGCAGAACCAAGCCAGGCACACCGGGAATTGACCAAATTAGGAAAGGAGTTCAAAAGTTTAAGGAGGAAGACTCATCAGGAAACCCCTGCCCATGATGAAGGCCGCCGGAATGACCACCAAGAAGATCGTCAGAAGAGATGCCCCCGCCCACGCTCAGCCTACACCATGCCCCACATGAATATGTATGCAAAGAAATGATTATGTATAAGATCTGATGCAATACTACATCCAAAGCTGTATAAAAGGCATACTTTTGTTACGGGACGGGCAGAAATCCATTTAGTGATTTCTCCAACGCGTTGCCAATAAAATGCCTCCTGTCTATCTGACTTAAACTGAGTCTCTTAGGCAGTTATTCTTGCCTTTTGGGGCAAAATTCGGCATCATTTTCTGGCGAGCCAGCCAGGAGACATACAGGAGGGGTCCTCCCCGAGCCGGGTCCGGGGCCGGGACCCTCTGGGCGCCCCTGACGACTTTTTGTCAGAAGAGACCCCCCCCGGACCAGTGCTCAAAGGATTACCAGCATCTCCTGCTCCAAACAAGAGGTATTTTAATTGTTTACTGGTTTTGGGATAAAGCGCTTTGACTGGGAAACAGGGACCAGACGTGGTCACCTGGTGGGAAAGCCCGGGAACGCCCTGGCAAAGTCCCAATAAGGGGGTTCGAGTCCCCCAGCTGGAAAATAAGGGGGTTCGAGTCCCCCAACTGGAAAATAAGAGTGTTTGTTAATCGGGTGTATGATTCTCTTAATGTCGTTGTTTTGTTTCTGAAGAGATACATTAGTGTCACACTTTGTCTAACATTGTTATGTGTCTGCAAGAATCTTGCAATTTAGTAAGACTCGAGTTTGAATTTCGGGATGAGGACTTGGTATTTTGTGTTAACTATAATCTTTTTTAGTGTGTAAGAATTTACTGTGATTATCTTTTGCAAACCTATCTTGGTTCACAGCTGTGTACCAGCGACATCTTGTGGTAAAAGCAGTGTACTCTGATAGACTGGAAAGGTAGGACAGTTTGAATGAATGTGTGGGGGTGATTGAATGAGACGCGGCATCGCTGCGAAGTGAGAGGGAGTCCCAATCCGCATTTCCTGTTCTTCGCGAGAAGCCAGGTCGGAGACGGACAAAGCGATTGGAAGTTGTGTGCATGAAGTATTAAAATATAGAGTTTACATAGTGTATATAGTGCTTGCGGGAAAAAGAGACTGTTCCGTTAAACAGAGAGCGCAGATACAGGGAACAGCCATGGGAGGTCGACAGAGTAAGGACATAAATATGAAAACCCCTTTAGGATGTATTCTAAAGCACTGGAAGGACTTGGGAGGGACTCCAGGGGGGAGCCTAAGTAAAAAGACACTCCTTAAATATTGCACACAGTGGTGGCCATTGTATAAGTTAGATGACAATGAGAAGTGGCCACCGGAGGGAACAACTAAATATAACACTATTTTACAATTGATGATCTTCCTCCGCCGGCTCAATAAATGGGATGAGGTGATGTATGCAGACATGTTCTTCACTCTAAGGAATAAACCTGAGTGGCAGAGAGAGTGCGGAATTAATGTAGCCCCTCAGGATCCTCTGGTACTAGCTCTGGAAAGGGATAAGAAGGGTCCAAAGCTGGAGGAACGTTGCTGTGATGCATGTAGTATTGGACAGCAGTGTCTCAAGCTAACAAGAAGAGATAGTGGAGAAGAGAGCAAAATAAGCCTGGGGAATACCATCCATTTGCTCCAGGGTGGGAAGGGTCTCTTCCCAGGCCAAAAGAGGAGCAAGGGATCCTAGCCCATTAAAGGAACTGGAGCGATGGTGGAAATCTAAGTTTGGGCGCAGCCCTCCGAGGGTAGACAACAGTTGGGAGGAGGGCAGTCCATTAAAATCGGGAATTGACAAGAGGAAAAGCAGCCCTCAGGGACTAAATACTCCACAGGGGTCAGGGAGCTACATGGATGCTGAGAGCCCACCCAGATTAGAAGTCGAAAGGGAGGAAGGCAGCCCGTCAGGAGCAGAGAGCCGAAGGGAGACGCTTAGCCTGCCCGAGCTCAGTCCATATGGGGGTAACAACACATCCAGAAGTGGAAACGTTAGTAAAATAAAAACCAGCACACCAAGGACTGGGGACAAAAGTAATTCACTGGGAAGCGGCGCCTCTGAATTTAAATATAGTGAGAAGGATGATAACGAGACATGCAGAAAGGGGGGCAGGGAACCACTTAATATAGTAATTCAGATAAAGGATGAGAGAAGTGGGAGGGAAGCAGAGGATGAGAAGGACAGCAGCCCGGGACAGGATAGGAGTCGGCAGATACAAAAAAAGGCAACAGACGCAGGACGAAAACCGTATGGATTGTGTAATGGAGATAAAAGGGAAAGAGGAAGAACAGGGAGTGGGGAAGAGGAAAGAGAAGAGAAAGAATAGGGGAGACGTTGGGGCACAGGAAGGAGATCCAGGGAAAGAGATCGGTCACTCGTATTATACGAGATCTGTGGCACAAGGGGAAGCAAAGCAAGGAGAGGAAGGGAACCATACGATAGCTCCTCTCCGAGAAGTTGTACCAATGGTAGGGGAAAAGACTAGAGTAAAAGTACCGTTCTCGACAAGTGATTTGAACAGTTGGAGGGATGAGGCAAGGAATTTCAGGAGAAACCCTGAGGGGAGTAGCGAAGAGGTTTGAATTAATGGCAAAGAATTTAGATATTGATTGGGAGGATATAGAAGTGATGCTGTCAGAGTTGACAGATACAGAAAGGGAACTCGTATTGGAAACAGGAAAGCGACATGCTCAGGTATTATCAGGAAGACTAGAAGATAATTTTCCCAGCAGTAAACCAGAATGGGACCCGGGCAATCCAGAGCACTATCAACAGTTAGTGCAGTATAGAAAACTGATAGCGATGGGCTTGCGTAATGCGATCCCTAAGGCTATAAATTGGTCAATGCTATATGACGTCAGGCAGGGAAAGGATGAGACCCCATCAGAGTTTTTGGATAGACTTAGGGTAGCGATGAGACAATACACACCCCTGGACCCAGCAACAGAAGAAGGGAAACAGCACTTGTTAGGGTTGATGATGGGACAGAGTAACCCAGACATTAGAAAGAAATTACAAAAACTTGAGCATCCAGCAAATAAAAACCTAGAGACACTGCTAAATGAGGCATGGAAAGTATACAATAATAGAGAGATTGAGGAGAAGAAAAAGGAGGACAAGAGAATAGCTCGAGTAGTTGCTGTAGCAGTGGCAGCTCAGAAGACAGGTTACTCGGAACCTGGAACCAGGGGAAGAGGTAGAGGCAACCCAGCAGGAAGGGGAGGAAGGCTCCAACCCCACCCAGCTAGAGTAGGGCCAAATCAATGTGCATACTGCCTACAGATGGGACACTGGAAGCGGGAATGCCCCCAACGAAGGGAAAGGTTAATGGCCACTACTACTACCACACATCAGAATAGTGAATGAGGAAGACCGGTGGGCCGTACCCTAGCAGACCCACTGGTTAAAATAGAGCTAGGGGAAGATAAAAAGGAATTGAACTTTTTGATTGATACGGGAGCAACTTTTTCGGTTTTAAATCAAGAATTGGTACCTAAAAGTGAAGAATTTGTACAAGTTGTGGGAGCAACAGGCCAACCAGAAAAGGCTTACTTTTTGAAACCCATTAAATACAAAATTGGGAAACAAATGGGAATTCATCAGTTCCTGTATTTACCAAATTCGCCTAAGCCCTTATTGGGAAGAGACTTATTGGAGAACTTGGGAGCCATAATAAAGTTCAACAAAGACAAATTGGAATTACAAGTAAATGAGGAACAACTGATTACAGCTCTAAGCCTGACGATCAGTTGTGTGGAACCTAAACCTGAGAATCACAATTTCGAGCGAATTCTGAATAAGACATACCCATTAGTCTGGGCTACTGATATACCTGGAAAATCAAAACAAGCAGTACCGATTGTTGTTGAACTTAAGGGTGGGGCAAAACCAGTAAGAAGAAAACAATACCCTCTGAGGATAGAGGACAGGAAGGGAATTGAGCCCATAATCAAAAGGTTTTTGGAACTGGGATTATTGGTAGAATGCGAATCAGATTTTAATACACCAATCCTGCCAGTAAAGAAACCTAATGGAGCATATAGACTAGTTCAGGATCTGAGAGCAGTAAACGAAATAACCAAGACATTACATCCGGTAGTTGCTAATCCATACACACTTTTAACTAGATTGAAGGATAATTTGGCCTGGTTCACTGTATTAGATTTAAAAGATGCATTCTTCTGCCTTCCCTTAGCTCCCGAGAGTCAAAAGATTTTTGCCTTTGAGTGGGAATCTGTAGCGATAGGAAGAAAGACTCAACTTACCTGGACGGTATTGCCCCAAGGGTGGTGCAATTCCCCCACGATTTTTGGGAATCAGTTAGCCAAAGAATTAGAACAGTGGGAGAGGCCGCTGGGAGATGGTACCCTTCTGCAATACGTAGACGACCTCCTAATAGCAACAGCGACAGAGGAAGAATGCATTGAATGGACTATTTCTTTGTTAAATTTCCTGGGTTTAAGTGGATATCGAGTTTCTCAACAGAAAGCACAGCTGGTGCAAAAGAAGTGGTGTACCTGGGATACGAAGTCTCCAGAGGACAGCGATCCCTGGGAGCAGCTAGGAAAGAGGCCATCTGCCAGATACCCAAACCACAGACGGTGAGAGATCTGCGCACCTTTCTGGGGATGACAGGTTGGTGTCGGCTATGGATCTACCAGTACGGGATACTTGCTAAACCGCTCTATGATTTGTTGAAGGAGACGAAGAACATCCTAGTTTGGACTCCTGAGGCAGAAGGGGCCTTTAAGAAGTTGAAGCTGGAGCTAATGAGAGCACCGGCCTTGGGTCTCCCAGATGTATCAAAACCATTCTGGCTGTTCTCCCATGAGCGACAAGGGATGGCCCTAGGAGTCCTAGCACAACAATTGGGACCACACAAGAGAGCTGTGGCATACTTCTCCAAGCGATTGGATGAAGTAAGTAAAGAGTGGCCAGGCTGTCTGAGGGCAGTGGCCGCAGTAATAATTAACATAGAAGAGGCCAGGAAGCTCACGTTGGGTCAAAAGATCACTGTGCTAGTATCTCACACTGTGTCAGCAGTACTGGAACAGAAAGGCAACCATTGGCTGTCGCCTTCCAGATTCCTAAAATACCAGGCCATCCTGGCTGAATCAGATGACATAACCATTCAGGTAACTAACATTGTGAACCCAGCTTCATTTCTAGAAGGAAGAAACCCAGCAGAACCCATCGAACATGACTGCCTGGAAACAATTGAAGCAGTATACTCCAGTCGCCCGGACCTAAAAGAAGAGCCGTTCGAGAATGCAGATAACTGGTTCTCAGATGGCAGCAGCTTTGTGAAGCGAGGAGTAAGAATGGCTGGCTATGCAGTCACTACTACAGAAAGGGTAATTGAGTTGAACCCCTTGCCTGCAGGGACCTCAGCTCAAAAGGCAGAGCTGATAGCTCTGACTCGAGCCCTGGAATTGGCGGAGAACATGCAAATTAATATATGGACAGACTCTAAATATGCTTTTTCAGTTGTACATGCTCATGGAGCCATTTGGAAAGAAAGAGGACTGTTAACTACCCAAGGAAAACGGTCAAACATGCAGAGGAGGTTCTGCGATTGCTAGAGGCGGTCCAACTCCCAGCACAGGTGGCCATAATGCATTGTAAGGGACATTTGAAAGGTAACACTATTCCAGAAATAGGAAACAGGAAGGCAGATGCAGAAGCTAAATTGGCTGCCACGAGGACTAGGGCAGTGGAAATAACGGCCCTAATACCAGGAGAGCTGGATATCAACATCCAGCCAGATTACCAGGAATCAGATCATAGATGGATTCAAAGAAATAAGGGTAAAATATTAGAAAATGGTTGGGGTCAATTGGAAACAGGACAGTTAGTAATACCAGGAAACGTGATGTGGCAGTTTGTAAAAGCAGAACATGAGAAGGCCCATTGGGGTCTAGATTCGCTTTACCAATATTTACAAACCAGGATAGCAGGACCAAAATTATTTACTACTATAAAACACGTTACATCCCAGTGCGAGCGGTGTCTGAAAAACAACCCGAATACGGGAACCAAGGTACACCAAGGAGCCATAAATCGAGGTAAATTCCCAGGTGAATCATGGCAAATTGATTTTTCAGAACTCCCAAGAAAAGGGGGGTTTCGGTATTTGCTGGTATTAACTGATACATTTTCTGGGTGGCCTGAAGCATTCCCTTGCAGGACAAATAAGGAAAAAGAAGTAACTAAAGTAATGTTGAATGAAATTATTCCACGATTTGGGGTACCGAGGAGCATTTCCTCGGATAGGGGTACACATTTCTGTGCAAAAACAGTGAGAGCAATAAGCAAAGCATTACAAATCAAATGGCAATTACACACGCCTTACCGTCCACAGGCCAGTGGGCAAGTGGAAAAGATGAACCATCTTATCAAACAGCAAATTGCCAAAATATGTCAGGAGACTAATTTGCAGTGGTATCAAGCTCTGCCTATTGCTCTACTGAGGCTGAGAGTCAAACCAAGATCAAAAGAAAAGTTAAGCCCATTTGAAATTTTGTATGGTAGACCTTATGCTATGCAAGTCGTAAATGGGGACGCTATGGGCCAAATCGGTGATTAGTACATTTATGATTATGTAATTACAGTGGGGAAACAATTGGACAGGAATGCTACTGTGGTGATAGAGCACCAACCAAAACAACCTGATTGCAAGTTACATCTGTTTAATCCCGGTGATTGGGTGTATGTTAAGAATCTTTTAGCAAAACCCCTACAAGAGAAGTGGGAAGGACCCTTCCAAGTGCTGCTGACTACCTTCACCGCGGTTCGGATCAAGGAGCGACCTACGTGGATCCATTATTCATGAGTCAAGAAAGCCCCAGAGAACAAACAAGAGGAGCAGACGTCATGATCCTGACTCCACCTCAGGCCATTACAACTCTGATCATTGGACTCTCGATAAGTATAGCTCTTCCCCAAGGCTCTGCCCCAATAGACCCATGGTCTTATGCACACCAGTGTATCCACCCAGAGATAGGACAGGAGAGACCCTATTTCGAGGTTTATGCCTTACGTAACAATCAGCCATACATGAGTGAAGTATGGCATCAACCCTCCATGGTAGCATACAAGGGAGACCAAATCCAAGTTGGGTGTCGGGAGCTAGACCCAGAGGAAGGGAAAACAAGACAACTAGTATTAACAATTCGATCCTCGATGACAGCTTCTAGAAATAACCTTGTTATCTATAGTCCAGTGAAAATGGGCAAGCCCACCGGCTGGACCCAGCAAAAGGGCCCAATTTCATGCCAGTGGAGTGACTTCAGGGAAGATCCACCCGAATTACAACCCCAAAACATAACCCTTGACCTTCACCCTCTTCTCTTTCCCGTGAGAAAGATTGTAGCATCTAGTGGTCCTGAGGAAGGGAAAGCACAGTGTGAGATGGCATTTAGATTGGATCAGTCAATGTCATTCATATGTGAAAGACAGTTGAAAATGCCGAAAGGGGGTTCAGGCCTCCTTGGCGATGCTGCCGAATATAAGGTGTGGTCACCGGAAGACATGATCCCATTGTATCCAAATATAGCCTTGCCCCCAAAAACTACTCTACCGGTAGAATGTAGATTAATACATAACCTAACCTTTATAGGGCCACAGGTGATAAGAAGATCTAACGAATTAAAATTATTGCTAGACCCCACTTATTCCCTGAAGAAGGTGCAGATGAACATTCACGCCGACGTTACTCATTTGCAGAAAGATTGCCGACCATTTATACAGCAAAGCCTTAAGGGATGGGATGCATGGCTGGCAACTAGGTCTTATCACAGGCAAAGAGATATAAGTGGATGGGTCGGCACTGGATTTGGAATAGTGAATGCAATTGATCAAGAGGTATTGGTGAACAAATTGAGCACTGTCACCACTAACTTAGGAAAACTCAAAGTGCCTCTGAGTTCATCTGTGCTCACATTAACAGAAACACAATCGCTAGTGGTAAAATTACTAACCATGGTAGCAAACCATACTGCAGAAGATTTTGTGAAGCTCTCTGACTATACAGGGGAACTTAGTAGAGACATTGCACTCGCTATACAATGCTCTCAGACACAACAATGGGTACAATCGGTAGCGGCAGGAATAATGAGAGAGGGAATGTCAGGTACATTACCTCAAGAGATAAGAGAAACAATATTAAAGGATAATTATACTACACAATTTGAGAAGGACCACCAAGCCTGGTGGCAATTAGTAAATTTCACTTATGACCCTCAACAAGATCACATTGAAGCCTATATCCTCACCATCAGTGCGGCAGAGGAAAAGCTATCTTTCCTATCCTCACTCTAGGGACAATACATCAAGATGTCATTGTCAGACCAATAGATCACAATGTCTGGGCCAGTTATGATTACACCAAAAATAAGTGGCAATCAGTTAGCACAGAGGCATGTATTCATAGAGGACAATTAGGCTATGTTTGCGAGAACGCTGTAATAGAAGCAGAAGATTTATGCTTAGATGTCGAAAATAGTGTATGTGCCTTTGAAATGCTTTCACATAATGGAACACAATCACAAGTCTACTATATAGGGGATGGGTGTGCTTGCGTTAGGACTGCTTGTGACAGCGTCACTATAGATAATTGCCAAGAGGAGACTAACAATACTAACTTCTGTGTGTGCAACTTCACCAAGATAGTGGGTTGTGATTTTCATTATACAGTCCCAATAACTACTCAACAGCTAATTAATGCAGATTTTAACCTATATCAAAATATACCAAAATTACAAATAGGGATGGACATCAAAATTCTTAAAGCAATGCTAGCACATCCTAAAGTGAAGGAATTAGTGCAAAAGGTGAATCAAACGAATAAACGAGTGGTATGGCAGGTAGAACATAATACAGAGAAAATAAAAGATGTCCTGACCAAGGTGGAACAAGTAGGCCAGCATCATTGGTGGGACATCTTTACAGGATACTCCCCAACAGCTACCCAGGTCTTTAACTATCTGGTGCACCCAATGATAATAGTAATTTTAGTTCTGCTACTATTAACTCTCACAAATATTTGTATGTGGTGGAAACTAAGAATCATAATAAAAAGGACCCAAATAATTTGGGCAATGGTACGGGCATATCAGCGCCCTATAGGATTAGAATTTGACGAAAGAATTCATCAGTTATAAGAAAAAGGGGGGAATGAAGCCCCAGAACAGAGAGCTTTCGAAAGCACAAAGCAGATAAAGCAGTAAATTAGCTAAGGCATGGGTCACTGTGACAGGAAAAGAAGATAAGGAATTGTGGTGGGTTGGAAGGGGTAAGGCTAAGGAGCCTCTTCCCTCCCCCCTGTAAGGTAAAAGGGAAAGGAAAATTGAAGGGAAAGGGAAAAAAAACTCACCAGCTGAATTAGCAAAGCAGTGGAGCTATATTTACAAAGCAGTGTAGGATTTTGCAGGGGAATATTTACAAATTTACAATATCTACAATATATACAAAGATATACAACAGAGTAACACAGAAATGAGAGTAACCCCCCCCTTGTCCGAGGGGATTCCCCACCTCCGCTCTCCCCTCTCTTCCCCCCCTTCCCCAGAGTAGTTCGGAAAAGAGGGAGAAAGAGAAAAGAAAGAAGTTAAAAGCAGTTTGTGTTAATTAGAAGGGAGTTAGTACCGGACTCCTATCAAGCCTTCAAGGCCGAAGTCTTGGCAGAAAGCCCAGCAGAGGAAGAGATGCTGCACGGAGAAAAGGCGGAAGCAAGACTGACCGAGAAGTGCTGGAAATGCCCATTTCAGTCTCAGTTCAGATGGTGCTTCCTCCCACTTGACCAATGAAAATTAGTTTAGAGTATTCCTTCCGTTTACCAACTTCCGTCCACCATACTCCCTTTCTTAAGGGGGCAACGTCAACCGGCCACAGGAATAGAGACTGACAAGAACTGTTAGGATAAGCATGATTCAGAGCCAACAAGGCCAAACTAACACTTAGAACAACATCAGCAGAACCAAGTCAGGCACACCGGGAATTGACCAAATTAGGAAAGGAGTTCAAAAGTTTAAGGAGGAAGACTCATCAGGAAACCCCTGCCCATGATGAAGGCCGCCGGAATGACCACCAAGAAGATCGTCAGAAGAGATGCCCCCGCCCACGCTCAGCCTACACCATGCCCCACATGAATATGTATGCAAAGAAATGATTATGTATAAGATCTGATGCAATACTACATCCAAAGCTGTATAAAAGGCATACTTTTGTTACGGGATGGGCAGAAATCCATTTAGTGATTTCTCCAACGCGTTGCCAATAAAATACCTCCTGTCTATCTGACTTAAACTGAGTCTCTTAGGCAGTTATTCTTGCCTTTTGGGGCAAAATTCGGCATCAGGGTGAACTCTCATTTCTGTGCTGCTTTGTTGTATATTTTTGTATATATTGTAAATTTTGTAAATTCTGTAAATTCCCCTGCATATCCTATATTGCTTTGTAAATATACAGCACCCATTGCTTTGCTAATTCAGCTGTGAGGTTTTTTTTCCTTTTTCAACTTTCTTTCCCTTTACTTTACAGGGGGGAGGGAGGAGGCTTTTTGGCCTTACCCTTCCAACCCTACGACAAGGCTCTGCCTCTCCCCATGTCTTTTTGAGCAGAGAGCTGTTTCTCTTTTTCCCAGCTTTCTCTGGGCACACTGTGCCTTTGCACAACTGAGGTTGAGCTCCTGCCTTGTCAGAGCTCAGGCACAGAGTGCTGAGCAGTGGGCAGGGAGTGGAGGAAGCAGTGGGTGAAGAAGGTGCCTGCGCTTGGTGGTCCCTCCTGCTTCTCCTGTGCCATCGCTCAGCGTAGCCATGGGAATGAGGTGCACCAGCGGGGCACCTGCTGCCTCCCTTGTGTGAGCTGCTTGGAAAATGTAGGTCACTCTGGATGGAGCCTGTGTTTATCTATTTCTGCACCCAGTCACAAGCCAGCCACATCTCATTTCAACAGCACAGAGCTGTCTTGTTAGGGTTATGATTTTCCAGTGCCCTGGACACACTTGGGTGCCCCGGTGCAACTAGCTAGAGCTTGGGTGCCCCAGTGCAGCCAGCTAGCTGGAGCTTGGGTGCCCCGGTGTAGATTTACCTTGGGTGCCCCAGTGCAGATATACCTTGCTAGAGCTTGGGTGCCCCAATGCAGATATACCTTGGGTGCCCCAGTGCAGCCAGCTAGCTTGGTGCTGAGCACCTCGTGATGCCACAGACTGCTGCTGCTCCAAGTACTCTGTGGGTTCTTTGTTTGATGGGGGTTTATTTTTAATTTCTCTTCACTAACTGTGGTTTAGGTGGTTTTGTAATGTAGTTGGAATTGAGGCAAGCCCTGTACTCCACTACAGTGGTTACGGTGATGGCCACTGGCTGTGCCCGTGTGTCCAGGCAGGAAGTCTGTGCGGGAAGCAGCGAGGGACAGTCACCTCTTCCTTTCCCAGCTCTCTCGAGAAAAAGGCAGGGCTGTGGGAGCTGCTGGCTCCTACAGCATGTAAGCTTTATTTTGAAAATTTTTCTAGCTTTGGGTATGAAGCAATCTTCATGTGGGAAACTCAAAGGACCACAGAACAGACGTAACAAAATATCATTTATGCCCTGTGCAACAGAATGTGTATTTTGAGTAAGACATTTAATGCTCTTTGCAGAGATTGCAATGACTTCTCTGATGGTTCTTTGTTAGAATCATAATTTTAAAGTCAGTCCTAATGTATATAATTAATCTGGTATTTGTAATCTTTTCATGCAGCACGCCTGGGTCAGGACAATCCCAAGCACAAATACAGGCTGGGTGAGGAGTGGCTTGAGAGCAGTCTTGAGGAGAAGGACTTGGGGTGTCAGTTGATGGAAAAACTCAACATGAGCCAGGAGTGGTTGCTGGCAGCCCAGAAGGCAGTCATGTGCTGGGCTGCATCAAAATAAGTGGGCCCAGAAGGATGAGGGAGGTGATTGTCCCACTCTACCCTGCTCTCATGAGACCCCCATCTGGAGTACTGTGTCCAGTCCTGGTGCCCCCATCATAAGAAGGAGATGGAACTGCTGGAGTGGGTCCAGAGGAGGCCATGAAGATGATCAGAGGGCCAGAGAACCTTCCCTATGGGGACAGGCTGTGAGAGTTGGGGCTGTTCAGCCTAGAGAAGAGAAGGCTTCATGGAGACCTTGTAGTGGCTGTCCAGTACCTGAAAAAGGCCTACGAGAAAGCTGGGAAGAGAGTCTTGACAAGGGCTTGTAGTGCTAGGATGAGAGGGAATGGATTGAAGCTTGAGGAGGGCTGAGTTAGACTGGCTGTTAGGAATAAATTCCATACAATGAGTGTGGTGAGACACTGGAACAGGTTGCCCAGGGAGGTCATGGATGTCCCTTCCCTGGAGGTGTTCAAAGTCAGGTTGGATGAGGCCTTGAGCAACCTGTTCTAGTGGAGGGTGTCCCTGCCCATGGCAGGGGAGTTGGAAGTGGATGATCCTTAAGGTCCCTTCCAAACCAAACCATGCTATGACTCTATGATATCTTCTCTTTGAGCTGAATGCAACTAAATGATGCTTGGGCTGAAACTTATTTTTTGTATTCTGCCCATCATGTTGCCATCACGCACATCCCACTCCAGCTCTGTCCATAGCCCACCCATGTGCCCCCAGCAGCTGCCTCTATCCCCCATGGCTGTTTTCAAGTGGAATAGGCTTCAGCTGCCTCTGCTTGTGCTAAACCTGCTGCTCCCTTGGTGCCTGTGAGCACAGACCTGTATGTGTTGAAGGAAGAAGCAATGGGACTCTGCTGATTTCTGAAGTTACTTAAATGGAAGCTGGTAGAATCATAGAATTGTTAGGGCTGGAAGGGACCTTAAGGATCATCTAGTTCCAACTTCCCTGCCATGAGCAGGGACACCTCACACTAGATCAGGTTGCTCAGAGCCACATCCAGCATGGCCTTAAAAACCTCCAGGGATGAGGCTTCTGCTACCTCCCTGGGCAATCTGTGCCAGTGTCTCACCACCCTCCTGGGGAAGAACTTCTTCCTAACATCCAATCTGAATCTACCCATTTCTATGTTTTTTCCATTCCCCCTAGTCCTATCATCACCTGACACCCTAAAAAGTCCTTCCCCAGCTTTCTTGTAGCCTTCTTCAGATACTGGAAGGCCACAATTAGGTCTCCTCAGAGCCTTCTCTTCTCCAGACTGAATAGCCCCAACTCCCTCAGTCTGTCCCCATAGGAGAGGTGCTCCCTAGTCTAGTACCTAGTCCCTGGATACCCCCTAGTCAACTGCAAAATGTTAAAGCCATGCTGTTGGCATTCTCCACAGTTGACATACACAACACACTTGCTCAGCCTGATGCTGTCTTCCCTCTTTCCACGTGCAATAGCCTGGGCTGGTGTCTGGACTCGATCTTTCTGAGTCTGACTTGACATGAAATTCAAGTTTTTGATTGTGTTCCTGCTGGCCCAAACTCTAAGCATTATTTTGTTTGTTTGTTTGAAAACCAAACAAAACCCCACAAAAAAAAAATAGAAAAACCCAAACCACAAATGACTTTTAAGGAAGTAACAACTGTTGTCCTCATGTGTTCATTTATCAAGAGTAGTTGTCAGTGTTTTAGTTTGTGAACCAAGCTCTTTTCTAGACCTGTACTCCTTGGATTTTGGGCACTTAATGCTGGTTTGTGCTCAAGCCAGTTAAATAAAATTTGGGAAGGCTCCCAGCCAGCAGATTTGTGACAACAATGAGGTCATTAAAAACAAATGCTCAAGCATGTAAGTCAGTTTGAGTCCAGCCTGATCTGTTTTATCAGCCTGATGTTAAGATTTGCTGAAGTCACCTACAATAATCTGACTGCAGCCAGGTGTTGGCACGGTGCCTTCAGCAGACATAGCAGCATGGCATTCCTCACTGCCTCCAGGAGGATTATGGAGAGCAGGACAGCAGTTTCTTCACATTGATTGTTTTAGTCCCTGCTCATTTCAACGCCCTTTTTGCCTTTTCCCTTGTACCTTATCCTATACATGTGTAGTCTTGGAGACAGAAGAAAATTCCCCAATTTGGGTTGTGGTTGTGCTCTCTTGAAATCAGAACACAATGAGGTTCATGGAGTCATAGAATGGTTTAGGTTGGAAGGGACTTTAAAGATCATCTAGTTCCAACCCCACTACCATGGGCAGTGACACCTTCCACTAGACCAGGCTGCTCAAAGCCTCATACAAACTGGTCTTGAACACCTCCAGGGAGGGAGCATCCACAACCTCTCTGGGCAACCTGTTTCAGTGTCTCCCCACCCTCACTGTAAAGAATTTCTTCCCAATCTCCAGTCTAAATCTACCCTCTTCAAGCTTCAATCCATTCCCTCTTGTCTTATCACAACAAACCCTTGTAAAAAGTCCCTTCCCAGCTTTCTGTAGGCCCCAGGAAGGGACTTTTTACAAGGGCTTGTAGTGTAGCTTTTGTAACTGCTATGGATGTGCCTTGCTGTTCATAGCCTGGAGAAGAGGAGGCTCAGGGGAGACCTTATTGCTATCTACAACTACCTGAAGGGAGATCGTAGCCAGGTGGGGATTGGTCTCTTCTCCCAGGCAACCAGCACCAGAACAAGAGGACACAGTCTCAAGCTGTGCCAGGGGAGGTTTAGGCTGGAGGTTAGGAAGAAATTTGATACAGAGAGAGAGAGATTGGCCATTGGAATGTGCTGCCCAGGGAGGTGGTGGAGTCACCGTCATTGGAGGTAGAATCATAGAATCATAGAATCAACAAGGTTGGAAAAGACCTCAAAGATCATCAAGTCCAACCTGTCACCACAGACCACTAGACTACTAGACCACATCCAATCCCCTCTTGAACGTCTCCAGGCATGGTGACTCCACCACCTCCCTGGGCAACACATTCCAATGGCGAATGACTCTCTGTGAAGAACTTTCTCCTCACCTCGAGCCTAAACTTCCCCTGGTGCAGCTTGTGACTGTGTCCCCTTGTTCTGGTGCTGGTTGTCTGGGAGAAGAGACCAACCCCTTCCTGGCTACAACCACCCTTCAGGTAGTTGTAGACAGCAATAAGGTCTCCTCTGAGCCTCCTCTTCTCCAGGCTAAGCAATCCCAGCTCTTTCAGCATCTCCTCATAGGGTTTGTGCTCAAGGCTTCTCCCCAGCCTTGTTGCCCTTATTTGGACCCATTCAAGATATGTCATACATATTCAGCATATATATGACATTATATATATATATTTATATTCCATAACAATTTTTATAGACCAACTTGATTTTATTTTTATTTTATATTTTGTTTTATTTTATTTTATATTTTATTTTATTTTATTTTATTTTATTTTATTTTATTTTATTTTATTTTATTTTTTGTTTCAGTTACTGTTTGTATACCTGTTGCATAGACAAGGTGCTAAATGATTCATTTCTTTGGTAAGGCATTTAGTACTTGTATATGTGTATAAGTACTTGACTTACTTTTAAGTAATACACTGATGTCCTGATTTGAGCTAGCGCAGAACGGGTAGGGTGCTTGGTTGCATGGTTTAGTTGATTAGATGGTGTTGGGTGATAGGTTGGACTCAATGATTTCAAAGGTCTCTTCCAACCAGGTCTGGTCTGGTCCCAAGTGTGGAGGCAGATGCTGAAGTGACCTGGTTTGGCTTTCAAGCATGTGCTTGTTTGGTTTGTTGTCTCCTCTCCATCCCCATTGCCTTGCCCTCCTTGGGGAGAACTTGGCTACCGCAGCAGCAGATTGCAGGAAGCCCAAGCAACCATATGATGCCCAGCGCTCTGGGACTGTCGGTTATGTCATCTATAGAGGATGTGCTCAAGTTACAGGGCTGTTGATGTACAGATTAGTGTTCATGAACTGCATTACTGCGTGTTTGGGGAGGAAAATTGTGGCCTGGCCCACTGCAGATTAATGTGATTAGCAGATCAAAACATCCAGGCTGAAGTTGGGCCCTCGCTATCCATTGTATTTCAATGGGATTTGGCCATGCCACTCTCTGGGGCTTTCCCTGATCCTTCTTCCTACGATGCACAATGTCTGTGAGTCTTCTGATTCCGTTATCTCTGTTGATACAGTTATCTGGTGGTATCATGTCAGCTGCTAGCGTTCCCTCTACAAGTTCAAGGTCTCTGCTGTACCCAGCAGAGCTGGGGATCTGGAATTCTGCTAATGTTTGTGGTCCTCTGGGCCATTTTGCCAGTGCAAAAGGCTATGTGCCTACATGACGTTAATTTGTGTTTATGAGCAGTGACAGAGGAGCACAGAAACTGTCCTGAATGACAGTCTAGAAGTGGATAGATTCAGAATGGATATTAGGAATAATTTCTTCACCATGAGGGTGGTGAGACACTGGAACAGGTTGCCCAGGGAGGGGGTAGCAGAAGCCTCATCCCTGGAGGTTTTTAAGGCCAGGCTGCATGTGGTTCTGAGCAACCTGATGTGTCCCTGCCCATGGCAGGGAAGTTGGAACTAGATGATCCTTGAGGTCCCTTCCAGCCCTAACAATTCTATGATTCTATCAGCTTCCATTTAAGTAACTTCAGAAATCAGCAGAGTCCCAGTGCTTGTTCCTTCAACACATACAGGTCTGTGCTCATAGGCACCAAGGGAGCAGCAGGTTTAGCACAAGCAGAGGCAGCTGAAGCCTGTTCCACTTGAAAACAGGGAGGCTGGAATTAGATGATCCTTGAGGTCCTTTCCCACCCTGACAATTCTATGATAGCTTGTAAGAACCTTTGGATAACTAGTTTATATCTTTCTATTACATCTCCAGAAAGGCCTGTGAATTCTTCTTCCAAGAGCATTTTATTTTTTAAAGAAGGTCTGTACCAAACCTGAGCTGAGTTGGGACACTGTAGTTTGTTTCTGTGTGATGATCTCCAGACTCAACATTTGCTCTTTTCTCTTGCAGGCCGTGTATATGTTTTATGCTTTGGCGATTGTCTGCGATGATTTCTTTGTCCCTTCATTGGAGAAGATTTGTGAAGTAAGTATGAGAAGAATTTACCTAAGCTCCTGTGCTGCTTTAGCCACCTCACAGCCCCATAATGTGATCAGATATTTATTGCTGCCCACGAGTGTTCTCCATGCTTCTTGTTTAGTTACTCAACACTGTGTGTGTGCATTGGCTTAGCTTCATGTCCTCCCTTGCAGGAGATGAGATGGGAGTCTGCTGGTGGGGAAACTTAGCTGATGCTCTTTCTTAAAGCTAGGAGTTGTCTCTTGAGTATATGCATCATACCACTTCTTGAAAATGGAGACAATTATTACTAGTACCTTTCTGATACCCAATGGTATCTTGGGGTGCATGAAGAAGATTGTGGCCAGTATGTCAAGAGAGGTTCTTCTTTCCCTCTGCTCTGCCCTGGTGAGACTACATCTGGAGTATTGTGTCCAGTTTTGGATCCCCAGTTTAAGAGGGACAGGGATATACTAGATGTTGTAGTTTGGGCTGGGTGCCCTCTGCTACAGGGGTGTTTCCTGTGTCCAGAAGTCCAGCCCAGTGGGTGGATGCAGGAAATTAGGTTATTTCCTACCATGATCCCTTGCACCACTATAAGTTTCACGGCGGGGTCTGGCACTTCCTCTTTCCTTCCTCTCCGCCACCTGGTAACTGGGGGAGAGATCTCCTGGCCATGGGCAATCTGTTTGTCTGAGTCATTATTTCTGCGCGTGGTGGGGAGGGGGGGTCTGCCCCAACTCATTACACTAGAGAATGTCCAACAGAGGCTATGAGGATAATGAAAGGATCTGAACCTCTGTCTGATGAGGAAGGGCTGAGACCCGGGACTGTTTAGCTCAGAAGAGAGAAGACTGAGAGGAGATCTTACTAATGTTTATAAATATCTGATGGGTTCATGTCAAGAAGAAGGAGCCATTCTCTTTTCAAAGGTGTCTTATGATAGGACATAGGACAATGGATACAAGCTGGAACACAGAAAGTTCCACCTCAACATGAAATAAAACTTCTCTACTGTGAGGGTGCTGATGCCCTGGAGCAGGCTACCCAGAGGGGTTGTGGAGTTGTCTCCTCTGGAGACTTTCAAAACCCACCTGGACACATTCCTGTGTGGCCTATCCTAGGTGACCCTGCTTTGGCAGGAGGATTGCACTAGATGATCTCTAGAGGTCCCTTCCAACCCCTACCATTCTGTGATTCTATAATGCAGTGGAAAAAAAGCATTCTGTAGAGCAATGACTTCCAAATTCAGCCCCATACTATGCTGCTAGCAGCAGTGAGGGTTTCCAGATAATAGGCCCAGGAGAGCTTGTTAGCTTGTCCTGTGATCTGCTGCTCCCCTCTGAGGTTCTCCTGACCTTGAGTTAGGGATCCAGCTATCAGAGACTGTGAGAGGGTTGGGAAGCTGTTTGTTGCCCATGTAGGGAAGAGTGCTTTAGTTCAATTAAGGCTTTGGTGTGTGACGCTCAGTTCTGCTTGGACCTGGAAGATGACAACCCCTTATTGATTGACTTTTGCATGGAAATACTGATCCATGGAGTGCTTCTGAGTTTCCTGTATCATTAACTTAAAACTTAGAAACCTCCCAAGTGTTAGACTGGGAAAGAAAAAAATGCACAAGAAAATGTAGCTGTGTTTTGCATTTAAAACCACAAACCAAATAACCACCTAGGGGAGGAAGGGATGCTCAGCTCTCAGCTGGCTGCCTGAGAGCTGGATCCTGCTCCTGTGTGTGTCCTGGCCCCATAGGACTGGGCTTCTGTGCTTCACTCATGCTTCCACAGCCCAGCCCAACCTGCTTCTGGTGCAGCCACTGGCAGGGCACACCCTGAGCAGACCATGCCAGAGCTGGCTTTGACTGATGGACTTTGGTTAGAAATGAAGTCCTGGTTTAGGTTCAGGACACTGTAGATGTGCAGCATGCTCACAGCCTTTCAGCTTGGCTTGTGTGGTGCCCACTCCAGGAATTGATAGGCTGATGGCTCTTCAGCTGCTCCAACCATTCACACTCTGATGGTTGCTGTGGCCTCACTTTTGTTTCTCTTGACATGTCTCTTCAAAGACACTTGGCCCCACCCTTACTTGATAGAAGTCAAAAATCTCTGGTGACTTAGCCCAGTAAAAGTCATGGATCTTGTAATTTCAAAGTCATGAGTTTCATACCTTGTGTTGTGTTGGGATAAGTTTTAAAGCAGCAGGACAGATAGGTCAGCAGGTCAGATAGGTCAGCTGTAAAGAAGCTCTTAAACACATCCACCACTTATGAGGGACTCTGTCCTTTTTTTTTTTTTTTTTGGTGAGGTTGACATACTGAAATTTTAGCAGACAAGGAGTATGTTTTAACCTAGATCAGCTTGGACAGCTACAGGGTGAACACAGCCCCTGTGCCTGAAGTGACTGGGAGCCCTCTCCAAGGACTGTCTCAGGCAATGAAGTCTTTGCATGTAGAAAATATGGTTTGGTCTTGCCAGTTAGATGTCTCTCTCAGCTGGAGGAGGCACCTGCCAATCTGCCTGGCCATAAGCGTCACTCATCAGGGCACTGGCACGGCCTGGGCCTAGGAGGAGGTGTGGGACATGGCAGGAGAAATCATTTGTGCTGACAGCTCTGATGGAAGTGTTTCATAGTTTCATTCAGGGTTGGAAGGGACCACAAGGATCATCTAGTTCCAACCCCCCTGCCATGGGCAGGGACACCCCACACTAGATCAGGCTGGACAGAGCCTCATCCAGCCTGCTCTTAAACACCCCCAGGGATGGGGCCTCGACCACCTCCCTGGACAACCCATTCCAGGGTCTCACCACTCTCATGGTGAAGAACCTCCTCCTCACATCTAGCCTGAATCTCCCCACCTCCAGCTTCATTCCATTCCCCCTAGTCCTATCACTACCTGAGATCCTGAGAAGTCCCTCCCCAGCCTTCCTGTAGGCCCCCTTCAGATACTGGAAGGCCACAATTAGGTCACCTCGGAGCCTTCTTTTCTGCAGACTGAACAGCCCCAACTCCTTCAGTCTGTCCTCATAGGAGAGGTGCTCCAGCCCTCTGATCATCCTCGTGGCCCTTCTCTGGACACGTTCCAGCACCTCCACATCCCTCTTGTAATAGGGGCTTCAGAACTGGACACAGTTGTCCAGGTGGGGTCTCACCAGGGCTGAGCAGAGGGGGAGGATCACCTCCCTCGACTTGCTAGCCACACTTCTCCTGATGCAGCCCAGGATCTGATTGGCTTTGCGGGCTGAAAGTGCACATTGAGAGCTCATGTTGAGCTTTTTGTCCACCAGCACCCCCAAGTCTCTCTCCTCAGGGCTACTTTCCAGCCAGTCACTGCCCAGCCTGTATTTGTGCCTGGGATTGCCTCGACCCAGATGCAGGACCCTGCACTTGCTCTTCTTGAACTTCATGAGGTTGGCTTGTGCCCACCTCTCCAGCCTGTCAAGGTCCCTCTGGATGACCTCCCTTCCCTCCAGCGTGTCTGCTGCACCACACAGCTTGGTGTCATCAGCAAACTTGCTGAGGGTGCACTCAATGCCACTGTCCATGTCACCCACAAAGATGTTGAACAAGACAGGTCCCAGGACTGATCCCTGAGGGACTCCGCTTGTCACTGGCCTCCACTGGGACATGGACCCATTGACAACCACTCTTTGGGTGCGGCCATCAAGCCAGTTCCTTATCCATCTAGTGGTCCACCCATCAATCCCATGTGTCACCAGTTTGGAGACCAGGATGTGGTGCGGGACAGTGTCGAAGGCTTTGCTCAGGTCCAGGTAAATGGCATCAGTTGCTCATCTATTAATTTTGTCACCTGCTCATAGGAGGCAACCAGGTTGGTCAGGCAGGATTTGCCCTTGGCAAAAGTGTCCTCTAAGCTAACCTGATATTTGTAGTTCAGCACCCTGCCATACAAGCCTTTTTTACATCATAAAAAAGCAAAAAAGGCCTCAGGAAATGCTACTGTTTTGGTGCCTGAGTATTCAGGCAACCACAGGGGGACAAGGCAGGAGCTTCTGTCCTGCTAAGCTGCTGCACTATAGGGCTGAATCTAGGGAAAGCCACTGTGAGGTTCAGGGGAGGGAGTGGAGAGGTTGCTGTGGAAGTGAGGATGGAAGATGCTGGAGTTGTAGACCTACCAAGTTATTTAACCTCCCCTCTCCACCTGCCCTAGAAGGTTAGCTCTAGAGGGGCATGTGTCAGAATGATGGTTCTGCCAAATTCTCAGTTGTGTTTGGGTTTGTACAGACATCTGATACCTAAAAACCAAACACTCTGCTTGCATGACTTCAACAGAGTATTTACAACTCCCTGGTCCTAAAAGGTTACTTTCACTTGAATAGATCTTTATTTTTTGGCTATTTCATAGAATGGCTTAGGTTGAAAGGGACCTTAGAGATCATCTACTTAAACCTCCCTGACATGACCAGGGACACCTCTCAATTAGACTCAGCTGCTCAAGGCCATGTCCAACCTGCCTTGGACATCTTCATGGAGGGGGCATCCACAGCCTCCCTGGGCAGCCTATTCCAGAGTGTCACCACCCTCCTACTGAAGAGCTTCTTCCTAAGATCCAGTCTAAACCTACTCTCCCTCAATTTAAAACCATTCCCTCTTTTTCTGTTGCTACACACCCTTAGGAAAAGTTCCACTGAAGCCTTTCTGTAGGTTCCTTTCAGGTATTGGAAGGCAGTGATGAATCTTCTATAAGAGTCTTCTCTTCCTGAGGCAGAGCAGTCCCAGCTCCCTCAGCCTATCCTCATAGCAGAGGTGCTGCAGCCCTCAACACATCTTTGTGGCCCTTGATTTTCTTCTCAGAGTTACAAATCTCTCTCATGTACTTTAATGGTTCTCAACCATTGTGTTACCCAAGACCATCAATAAAATAAGATTATAATAAAAAATTTCATTCAGTTGTGTGTGAAAGAAAATTGGTGGTAGAGCAGTGTGCCCAGGTGGCCAAGAAGGCCAAGGGCATCCTGGCCTGCATCACAAATAGTGTGGCCAGCAGGAGCAGGGAGGTCATTCTGCCCCTGTACACTGCACTGGTTAGGCCGCACCTCGTGTACTGTGTCCAGTTCTGGGCTCCTCAATTTAAGAAAGATATTGAGATACTTGAATGTGTCCAGAGAAGGACAATGAGGCTGGGGAGAGGTCTGGGGCACAGCCCTGTGAGGAGAGGCTGAGGGAGCTGGGGTTGCTTAGCCTGGAGAAGAGGAGGCTCAGGGGAGACCTTATTGCTGTCTACAACTACCTGAAGGGAGGTTGTAGCCAGGTGGGGGTTGGACTCTTCTCCCAGGCAGTCAGCACCAGAACAAGAGGACACAGTCTTAAGCTGTGCCAGGGGAAGTTTAGGCTGGAGGTGAGGAAAAAGTTCTTCCCAGAAAGACAGATTGGCCATTGGAATGTGTTGCCCAGGGAGGTGGTGGAGTCCCCATCCCTGGAGGTGTTCAAAAAAGGATTGGATGTGGCACTTGGTGCCATGGTTTAGTAGTCAGGAGGTGTTGGGTGATAGATTGGACTTGATGATCTTTGAGGTCTCTTCCAACATTATTGTTTCTGTGATTCTGATGAGAGCAGATTCTCCTAGCATTGCTCACACCAACCAATTATCTCCCCACAAGAGTGTGTAGGCTGCCCTGGAGAGCTAGGGCTGCTCTGTGAGGGAGAAGACCACCTGAGTCCTCCTCCATTCTATGATGAGATAAGACCTGGGATGTTTTCAAGGGTGGTCAATAGTTTTAAGACGCACAAACAAATAATCTTTAGAGGTAGGGGGAAGCGACCTGGTTGGCAGGAGTTCACATCTAAGAGGTTTTGGAGGGTATGGCAGTAAATGTTACATGCTTAGCGTGCAAACAACTCTACATGGTCATAACTTGCTGCTGACCTAAGATCCTCAGTAATCCAACTACCTCCTACTGTTATCTCTAGCACAAGAAGAACTGAGACCTCCTGCCTGAAGGCTTTTCTGGTCTTGGAGGTCAACCAATAGTTATTCTCCAGGTGCTCACAGCTTAGCAGCATGAATTGTAGAAGAAATGCTTCATCAAGTTTGGAAAGCAGTTGTGGAGTTAAACCAAGAAAAGGGTTGTGCTCCCAAATGTGTGTGTTGAGATGAGCATTTATTCCCAAACACTTACTGTGGTAGATGTTTGTATTCTTCCTGAGTTCAGATGTACTCACAATAAAGCCCTAATTTTCGCTTGTTCTCTAACCAGTTTGTCATCTTGCCTAGCTCCTCTCTGTTATTGGTGTCACCAAGTGTTTACAGGACGGAACTAACGTCATATGTCAATTGCAACCGTTTGTCTGCAAATGCCAGAGAAGATGTTTTTGCCTCCTAGTGTAGGAGGCACTGTGTGTTCTGCTCTGAGTCATCCTGTGCATTGCAATAAATTAGCTAGCAACTGTCCTCAAGAAAACTACCATGCCTTTAAATTAAACCATCCCCATGAAGTCAGCACAGCTGGGTTCCTTGGCTGATGGTCTTCCCTTCCAGAAGGCACCACCAAGCTGCAGACTGACCACTGTGGGATAGAATAGAATTAACCAGGTTGGAAGAGACCTTTGAGATCATCCAGTCCAACCTATCACCCAACACCATCTAATCAACTAAACCATGGTACCAAGCGCCTCATCCAGTCTCTTCCTAAACACCTCCATTGATGGTGACTCCACCACCTCCCTAGGCAGCCCATCCCAAGGGCCAATTACTCTTTCTGGGAAGAACTTTCTCCTCACCTTCAGCCTAAACCTCCCCTGGCACAGCATGAGACTGTGTCCTCTTGTTCTACTACTGGTTGCCTGGGAGAAGAGACCCACTCCCACCTGGTTACAACCTCCCTTCAGGTAGTTGTAGACAGCAAGAAGGTCAGCCCTGAGCCTCCTCTTCTCCAGGCTAAACAACCCCAGCTCCCTCAGCCTCTCCTCACAGGGCTGTGCTCCAGATCTCTCCCCAGCCTCATTACCCTTCTCTGGACACATTCAAGTGTCTCAGTATCCTTCTTAAACTGAGGGGCCCAGAACTGGACACAGGGACTCAAGGTGTGTCCTAACCAGTGCTGAGTACAGTGGCAGAATGACTTCCCTGCTCCTGCTGGCCACACTATTTTTGATACAGGCCAGGATGCCCTTTGCCTTCAGATTTCTGCTGGGGAAAGGTCCCCACTACCCTCAGCCATTTACCCCTTGCTTGTACAGCAGCAGGTGCCGACTTGCACGCGTGTGAGCAAGGTAGCTTTGTGTAGTAACAGATCAGCAGTTGATGGCTGTATGATGGGGTGGCAGCTTTATTTAGCTCCTCATTAAGCCAGGGAAGATGCCAGCAAGGTGTGTGTGGTTTTTAACAGCCTTGTCATGTTTGCTGAACAGCCACTTGTGCAGATGGAGCAGTGGGAATGCAGAGAACATTAAGGAAGTAATTAACCAACTAAATCTTAGGAAACAGCATATGCTGGGGAAGTTTTCACAGAGTTGGGTTTCATGGAGTAGGGTGGTTTTGATGGGTTTTTTTATAGAGTAGGGTTTTTCCCTATGTAATGGGTTGGGGCAAACCCCCTCCCCACCATGCGCAGAAATAACGACTTAGACAAACAGATTGCAAAAGTGATGGAAAGTTTAAATAGAGAACAGTGAGTGCATGCAGAGAACTAGAAACACAGTGACAAGAAGAAACCCGAAAACAGACCCAGAGAGATCCCATCCCCACCTGAGGGTGCACCCAAAACCCCCAGGGCTCCTCCTTCCCCCCCCCCCCCCACCGCTAGGCTAGTCTCAGCTGGCCAGATCTGAGACTGCCCATCCCCCCAGGGCGTTGGGCCTAACCAGGCCCATGGCCGGGAGATCTCTCCCCCAGTTACCAGGTGGCGGAGAGGAAGGAAAGAGGAAGTGCCAGACCCCGCCGTGAAACTTATAGTGGTGCAAGGGATCATGGTAGGAAATAACCTAATTTCCTGTGTCCACCCACTGGGCTGGACTTCTGGACACAGGAAACACCCCTGTAGCAGAGGGCACCCAGCCCAAACTACGACAGGAACCACCCCTTATTTCATACCATAATCCCTGCACCCAAACACATCATCAAATCAGAAAACTTATCATGACATGTCCGGCGAAGTCCGTGTCTTCATCTAGGTGTCCACCCAAATAATCTCTCATTCAGGCTCAAGTGTCTGTCCATTCTAGTTCTTCTTCCTTCATCCAATGGAACCTCCCAGCGATGCAGAGCTCATTCTCCTGCGGTGCAAGTTCTCCATGGATTCATTGGGCATCCTGGTCACCTGGAAAAGCCTCACGACTTCTCAGCCAAGCCTTTATTTTTCACCTATGTTCACTCGGCGGCATATTCTCCAACCCTGCGGCAGGCCAGTCGAAACAATCCAACTCTACGACTGCCTTTTTCAATCCATCCAGGGTGCCGCAACCAACCGCTTCCAACTGCGGTCCAAAACTACAGGGATGCATGTCTGAGCTACTCCGCCCCCCACTAGGCGTACCCATACCGAGGCATGACAGCATCCGGCTGCACACGCACCCCCCACCCCCACCCCCTGGAAAGGGAGGGGCTGCACCACAGCTCACTGAGAAGAAGGGAGGTGGAACCAGGCGCTCAGCGCCATTTTCGGAATTCATCCGAAAAAAATCGGGGAAAGAGATCGGAGCTGGCCCTACTGCAGCCCGAGCACACGGCCGGGGCCGCCGCTGTGTCTCCTCCGAGCGCATGGCCGGGCCCACTGCCGCTGCCGCTTGGCAAACAGCAGGGCTCCGCCCACCTCTACCGCCGCGTCACAGAATCAAAATCACCTCCACCCCTCGGGCACTCAAACGGCTTCTCCAGCGAAACCCATACATGCGTTCTCAGAGCCCTTGAAAACGGCTTTCCAGCTGGAGTCCCCGTCGGCCCCCCAGGGTTTCAGGAGCTGGCTCGCCCGCTCGCAGCGGCTGGCTCTATCCCCACAGCGAGAACGGACCTGACTCTGATCTGCTCGCCGCTGCCACTCCCCCACTTCGCTTCCCGCCGCGGAGGAACGGCAGGTTCCGCGTTTTCAAGCGGTACCCCAATGCCGATGGTCGAGAACCACCCCTGCTTGAAATAGCAGGAGAAGGTCCGTGCCACCGGCAGCGCACCAGTTATCCCTCCACAATCCACAAGAACTTACACGGTCGCCCCGGCAACATCACTTGAGCCCCCAACTGCCAAACCCAAACCGACGCCCAGAACTAAATTTAAACTCTCCATATTTTGCAATCGATCTGCAGAGTGAGCACAACAGCCAGCCCCACGTTGGTGCGCCAAAATGTAATGGGTTGGGGCAAACCCCCCTCCCCACCATGCGCAGAAATAACGACTCAGATTGCAAAAGTGATGGAAAGTTTAAATAGAAAACAGTGAGTGCATGCAGAGAACTAGAAACACAGTGACAAGAAGGAACCCCAAAACAGACCCAGAGAGATCCCATCCCCACCTGAGGGTGCACCCAAAACCCCCAGGGCTCCTCCTTCCCCCCCCCCCCCACTGCTAGGCTAGTCTCAGCTGGCCAGATCTGAGACTGCCCATCCCCCCGTGGCCTTGGGCCTAACCAGGCCCATGGCCGGGAGATCTCTCCCCCAGTTACCAGGTGGCGGAGAGGAAGGAAAGAGGAAGTGCGTAAAACTTATAGTGGTGCAAGGGATCATGGTAGGAAATAACCTAATTTCCTGCATCCACCCACTGGGCTGGACTTCTGGACACAGGAAACACCCTTGTAGCAGAGGGCACCCAGCCCAAACTACGACACCCTACCAGAAACCCCTGTTCTTTACAGTATCACACAGTATCACAGTATCACTTAGGTTGGAAAGGACCTCGGGGATCATCGAGTCCAACCTATCAACACAGACCCCATGCCTAGACCATGGCACCAAGTGCCACGTCCAATCTCCCCTTGAACGCCTCCAGGGTCGATGACTCAACCACCTCCCTGGGCAACCCGTTCCAATGCCGAATGACTCGCTCGGTGAAGAACTTCCTCCTCACCTCGAGTCTGAACCTCCCCTGGCGCAGCTTGAGACTGTGTCCCCTCGTTCTGGTGCTGGTTGCCTGGGAGAAGAGGCCAACCCCCTCCTGGCTACAACCACCCTTCAGGTAGTTGTAGAGGGCAATGAGGTCACCCCTGAGCCTCCTCTTCTCCAGGCTAAACAATCCCAGCTCCCTCAGCCTCTCCTCATAGGGCTTGTGTTCAAGGCCTCTCTTTGCCAGCCTTGTTGCCCTTCTCTGGACACGCTCAAGTGTTTCGATGTCCTTCTTAAACTGAGGGGCCCAGAACTGGACACAGTACTCAAGGTGGGGCCTAACCAAAGCAGAGTACAGGGGCACAATGACCTCCCTGCTCCTGCTGGCCACACTATTCCTAATGCAGGCCAGGATGCCATTGGCCCTCCTGGCCACCTGGGCACACTGCTGGCTCATATTCAGGTGGCTGTCGATCAGCACACCCAGGTCCCTCTCTGTTTGGGAGCTCTCCAGCCACTCCGACCCCGGCCTATAGCTCTGCATGGGATTGCCGTAGCCAAAGTGCAGCACTCGGCACTTGGACTTTTTGAATGCCATCCCATTGGACTCTGCCCATCTGTCCAGTCGGTCGAGGTCCCTCTGCAGAGCCTTTCTACCCTCTAACTGACTAACATCTGCCCCTAACTTTGTGTCATCTGCAAACTTGCTGATGACTGACTCTACCCCTTCATCCAGATCATCAACGAATATGTTGAAGAGGACAGGGCCCAGCACTGATCCCTGGGGGACACCACTGGTGACTGGCCTCCAGCTGGATGTGGCACCGTTCACTACCACTCTCTGGGCTCGGCCCTCCAGCCAGTTCCTAACCCAGCACAGAGTGTAATGGTCCAATCCACGGGCTGACAGCTTAGTCAGCAGTTTGCTGTGGGGGACGGTGTCAAAGGCCTTGCTGAAGTCCAGGTAGACCACATCCACAGGCCTCCCCACATCCACCAGACGGGTCACCTGATCATAGAAAGAGATCAGGTTGGAGAGGCAGGATCTGCCCTTCCTGAATCCATGTTGGCTGGACCTGAGCCCTTGGCCATCCTTCAGGTGCGCAGTTATTGCCGCCAGGATAATCTACTCCATTACGTAGTCCCTGGGCACCGCTAAGGGAAGTCTGTGGGAGGTAAATGTCTGCAGTGGTGAAAGGGAATGAGGAGAGGTTAAATCTTCAAGGCTGAAATCATGCCAGGGGATGGCTGCTGGACATGAACCAAGACTGAGCTCCTGCCCTACTCTTTATAGGCATAAGTAGGTGAGATAAGATGTGTCTTTCTGGGGTCATGGAGGAGACAAAGAGCTGAATCTGCCTTGCTGTTGGCCAGAGTACTGCTCCTTCTCTCCTCACAGGATATCAGAGCCACAACCTGTGCTGCCTATCAGGAGGTGCTAAGTAACGAGTGCCCGTGGTGACTTTTTTCCCCCTGTACTTAATCTATATTAACATAAAATTTGATGCAGATTGGCAGCTCTCTTGGTAGAGAATTTGATGTTTCTAGTGGAATTTCTTCAGCCTCTTGGTGTTGTAATCAATGATTCTGCTCTGTTTTTCTGCAGCGCTTGCATCTTAGCGAAGATGTGGCTGGGGCAACTTTCATGGCAGCGGGAAGCTCTGCTCCTGAGCTGTTCACATCTGTCATAGGTAACTAACCTGCTGCTGCTTCTTGAAACCTCTGCATTTCTCTGGCTTGTCTTTTCTGAGTTGAAATGGGATTGCTAAGTGCCTGTAACATTTCTTATAATGCCTGGCCCTTCCCTCGTGGGCACACATAGGAGTATTTGTGGGAAATCCTCACTACGAGAAGTGGCTCTGGAGAAGTGCCAATATCCCACAGTACTTGGAAGTGGTTTGATGTGACCACGTCACACCAGGGCCAGTTGCTGGTTCACCCTCACTGCCCCTTGGTCTGCCTTATTGTATCACAGCCCATCTGCACACCAATGAGCTCTGCAGGTGCAGCCTTCTCCCCTCCTGTTTGCCCTCCCTTGCTGTCTGCCATGACTTCTCCAGGATGCAGCATGAAAGGTTGTACCCCCAGCCTTCTGGGCTGGCACCCAGGCTAAGTCCTTGTGTCCTCAGCTGGAGGTTAATTGCTATCACCTCTGTTCTGGTTAGTCTTCTAACACTGCTTCCCTCTGGGAAAGGCAGGATGGGGAGGGGAAGAGGATTTGAAATGCTTTCTCACAGCAACAGGTTGGTCAGAACATCACAGTACCGCAGCAACTCTCTGCTTATGGGAAGTGTGATCAAGGATTTCAGTAGTCCTTAAGTCTGTGAAACCCGAGAATCTCCTTCAGCAGCCTTGAGCTAAAAGGAGACTGCAGTCAACTGTAATAAAATGATGCTGTATGGATGCTACCTGGTGCAAGGCCAAGGGTTCTTGCAGTTTCACTCATGCACTTCACTGTTGGTAGGTAATTATCAGAGCAGCAGTTGGGAGGTTAAGGTGGGTTCTCAGTCACCAAGGAGAATTATTCTCAGCATAGATACTTCCTCTAGGAGATACTTTTGCTTCAGTCATAGCTATCAGTTGCAGAGCACAAATTAATTAACACAAAGCTGCATACTCTGCAGCAACTTCTGATAGCAGAAGCAAAGCCTTGAGACATGGGAACTTTAAATTGGACAAATTTGGGGTTGTATTCCTCTGAAGGATAGTGCCGTAGCAGGGTGCACATAAAATCAGATTCCTTCAGGCAGCTTAGGGAAGCTCTAACAGTCAGATCATTATCTTGCTGTGGTGTAATCCACCAGATACTGCGCATCACTTGGTGGGTGACTGCTGCTGTGCAACATGCTTCTGAGAAGAGGATAAAGTGGAGAAGAAAAATAAATGTCTAAACTGCACTGCCTGGATAAATACTGCTGGAACCTTAAAAGCAAATAGTGAATTTAAACAGACTGACAGCTAGCAAGAGCTGGAGTGTTATTTTTAGGCTGGCTTCCTAAGGAATGAATTTTATGTGCTACCATGATGCATGTGTCTGTCAGTTCATCTCCCTCACCATTAAGCTCATTGGCCAATTTTAACCAGATTTTACAGAAGAGTGCTGAAAGTAGCTTGTAATGTAGCCCCATAAGTCATCCTGAGAGGCATCACTCAGCTTGGAAGTAGCTAGTGGCCAGGCAGCTCTGAATCAGCTCCAGATTCCACTTGCCTGTTGAAGCCAGCAGAGATGGGGATAGAGGAAAGAGCGAAGTACCAGAAAGAGGAAGTCCTGCAGATTTGTGTCTGACCAGCTGCTCCCACAGAGCTTACTGTCTGTTATGATGTGTATTGCTATAATATTGGATCACAAACCCAGGAGGTTGACAACTTAAGACATGGCTAAGGTTCTCATTAGACAATATCCAGATAGAATAGAATAGAATAGAAGAATAGAATTAACCAGGTTGGAAAAGACGTTTGAGATCATCCAGTCCAACCTATCACCCAACACCATCTAATCAACTAAACCATGGCACCAAGTGCCTCATCCAGTCTCTTCTTAAACACTTCCAGTGATGGTGACTCCACCACCATCTTTTATTCCACTTTTATTCCATTTTTATACCACTTTTATTCACCTTAGTACCTTTCTTTGCAAACTGCCCTATTAAATATGAGGATAAAGTGGCAGAACTGGTCCAAGCTTTTACATTCATTAATGGGGTGTGAGGTCTGCATCTTATTTTTTTTTGTGGGGGGGAAAAGCCCAAATCTCCTCTTTCCAATTTACACAGCTTGCCTTGAACTTGTTTTTCAGGTGTTTTTATCACAAAAGGAGATGTAGGCGTTGGAACCATCGTAGGCTCGGCTGTATTTAACATCCTCTGTATTATTGGCGTGTGTGGGCTTTTTGCAGGACAGGTAAGAGCATTTTTAATGATTCCTGCTCCATTTTGTCCCTTGACTGTGCTGTGAAATCAGCTGCCTGGTTCACAACCTCGCCACAAATCTCTCTGCCTTTGTTCTCTTTTTTTAATGGGGCCCTGTGCTGTTCCTCTTGTGTTTCTGAAATGAAAAGCAGAATGGCAAATGTCAACTCAGGCATTTTAAGCTGCCTGAGGTGTGTGGGTGGCCAAAGGCATAAAAGGTGGTTATTTAACACCTCCTCTTGGTAGCTAGTGAAAAATGCATTGTGATGTTTGTATCTGGTTCTCCTGGACCAAAGGATCCAGGAAATGTCTGTGCCTCCTGCTGGCAAAAATGCCCTTCAGTGAGCCATGCAGGATGCCTCTGGAAGAGCAGTGACACTTCTGGAGCATCACAAAAGATTCTGCTTTTGTGCAAGGCAGCACAATGCTGTTGGTGTCTGGCATGGCTTCTGAGGTTGTATGAGAAAGCCATAGTCTTTGCTTGTAATTTATCCTCTTGTTTATATCCAAAATCACCAAATAGTTTATGTGGGAAGGGACCTCTGGAGGTCTCTAAATCCAAAGCCCTGACCACTCTGAGGCCCTTGACTCAAAGCAGGACTGATTTCATAGTTTGGGTCGGGTTGCTCAGGGCCTTTGTCCATCCTTTTGTATACTTCTAAGGATGCCCCAACGTTTTTCCCCCTCAGCAGCAGCAAGGCTGTTCTCCAGCATGTCAAACTGCTTGTGACAACACAAGCTATTAATCTGAAATTGAAGTAATGAAGTTGTGAGTTCTGAGCTGCTGTCTGATTTGCAGACATGATTGACTGTATAATTAAATATCTGAATCTGCATTCCCCTTGGCACTTGCCAGCATGCCCAGGGTTTTTACAGTCTCATTAAATGTTCTCTGCAATATTGTTCTGCAGACTTATTTGTAATGAGGAGTGACGAGAACGGAGAGAGGGACGACAGCATTCAGTATGAGTGATAGTAATCATCCAACTTTATTGTTCCACACTTCATTATTTATAGTCTTATCTTATGCATAGTGTCGAGGGGTTGGAAGGGTAAGGCCAAGAAGCCTCCTCCCTCCCCCCTGTAAAGTAAAGGGAAAAGAAAATTGAAGGGAAAGGAAAAAAAAACTCACAGCTGAATTAGCAAAGCAGTGGAGCTGTATATTTACAAAGCAATGTAGGATATGCAGGGGAATATATACAAATTTACAATATTTACAATATATACAAAGGTATACAATAAAATAACACAGAAATGAGAATTCCTCCCCCCTGCTGAGGGGGTTCCCCACCTCCGCTCTCCCCCTCTCTCCCCCTATTCCCCAGAGTGGGTTAGAAAAGAGAGAGAAAGAGAAAAAAATGTTAGAAGCAGTTTGTGTTAATTGGAAAGGAGTTAATACAGGCCTTTATCAGTTTTTCAAGGCCAAAGCCTTGGCCGAAAGCCCAGGAGCTGCAAGCTGCTGCCCAAAGGAGAAGCGGAAGCAAGACTGAAGATAAAGTGCTGGAATGCCCAGTATACCCTCCTGCACTCCCAGTTCAGAAGGTGCTTCCTCCCACTTTACCAATTAAATTAGTTTAGATTGTTCTTTTCATTTACCAACTTCCGTCCACCATATTCCCTTTCTTAAAGGCACAGCCTCAAACGGTCACAGTCCACCCCTTCTAAACAATTTCATTGGCTGTTCACACTGTCCATCCAATCCAAGACGATATTTACAGTTCATGAGTAAAGTTCATAGTCCATTCCGGCTATGCTCAGATGTAGATAATTCAAAAGTCCAAGACGATCAGAAAATCAGAAAAATGGAAAACAGTTCATTTCTTCGCCGACGAAGCAAAGAAAAGGGAAACAGGGATTCTCAGGGTCTCTTAGTTGACTCAGGGCTCTCAGGGATCTCAGGGTTCGTGCACCGTAGATTTCCTCGTTGATTCTTCCTTTGGACGCGGTGCAGCTTTACAACAGTTTGACATTAACCTCTTTCAGCTAAAGTTAAATTTCTTTGTGGAATACACTGAATTTCACCATTCTCTTGCATTACCCAATAAGTGTGACCAGGACCTTCAGCTGAAACCACCCCTTGGACAGGTCTAGCCTCTCCTGAGGGTGAAAATACCCAAACAGTTTTACCTAACAGATTCTTTTCTCTAACAACAGGAACTCTATCACCTTCTACTTTCCGTAGCAAATCTGAATGTGCAGGTCCAGCTCGGTTCACTGAACCTCTACTATTTACCAGCCAGGTTGCTTGTGCTAAATGTTTTTCCCACTTTTTCAAAGATCCACCTCCCATGGCTTTGAGAGTGGTCTTCAACAAACCGTTGTAGCGTTCAATCTTCCCTGCAGCTGGTGCATAGTAGGGAATATGGGATATCCACTCCATACCGTGCTCTTTTGCCCAGTTCTTTACAAGGTTGTTCTTGAAATGAGTTCCGTTGTCTGACTCAATCCTCTCTGGAGTTCTGTGTCTCCACAGGATTTGTCTCTCCAGACCGAGAATGGTGTTGTGTGCAGTTGCATGTGGAACTGGATAAGTTTCCAACCATCCAGTGTTTGCCTCTACCATAGTAAGCACATATTGCTTACCAGAATGAGAACGTGGTAGAGTGATGTAGTCAATCTGCCAAGCTTCACCATACTTGTACTTGGGCCATCTGTCACCATACCACAAGGGCTTAAGTCATTTTGCTTGCTTAATAGCAGCACAAATGTCACAGTCATGGATGACTTGTGTGATAGCATGCATGGAAATGTCTATGGATCTGTCACGAGCCCATTGGTATGTTGCATCTCTGCCTTGATGTCCTGACGAATCATGAGCCCACCGAGCTAAGAATATCTCACCTCAGTGTTTCCAGTCGAGATCAAGATTAGAATCCATGTCTACTTGAGAAACTCTTGCAGCTAGATCTGCCTGATGGTTGTGTTGCTGTTCCTCAGTAGCTTTGCTCTTAGGAATGTGAGCATCGATGTGTCTCACTTTCACTGGAATTCTCTCGATTCGATCAGCAATGTCCTGCCATAGGTTGGCTGCCCAAATGGGTTTTCCTTTTCTCTGCCAACCACTCTTCTTCCAGTTCTTTAGCCAGCCCCATAGAGCATTGGCTGCCATCCATGAGTCGGTGTAGAGATAAAGCTTTGGCCATCTCTCACGTTCAGCTATGTCGAGAGCTAGCTGGACAGCTTTTACCTCTGCGAACTGACTGGATTCTCCTTCTCCATCTTTCGCCTCTGCAACTCGGCGTGTTGGACTCCACACTGCAGACTTCCACCTTCGCTTGTTTCCAACAAGACGACAGGAACCGCCTGTGAACAAAGCATATTTCTTTTCATCCTCAGAAAGGTCATTGTAAGGAGGAGCTTCCTCAGCACGAGTTACTTTCTCTTCTGGAGGTTTAGCACAGTTGGTACCTTCAGGCCAACTTGAGATCACCTCCACTAGACCAGGTCTTTCAAGATTTCCCATTCGAGCTCTCTGTGTTATCAGAGCCATCCACTTAGACCATGTTGAGTCTCTGGCATGATGTGGTGTGGAGCCTTTGCCTTTGAACATCCAATTCAAAACTGGTAATCTGGGAGCTAAGAGAAGTTGTGATTCAGTTCCAATTACTTCAGAAGATGCTTTTACTCCCTCATAGGCAGCTAAAATTTCTTTCTCTGTTGGAGTATAATTAGCCTCTGAACCTCTGTAACCTCGACTCCAGAAACCAAGAGGTCGTCCACGTGTCTCACCTGGAGCTTTTTGCCACAAGCACCAGGTTGGACCATTGTCACTTGCAGCCGTGTACAAAATGTTCTTAATGTCTGGACCATCTCGGACAGGTCCCAGACCCATTGCTTTAATCACCTTTTGCTTTATCTGGTCAAAGGCTGCTTGTTGTTCAGGTCCCCAGTGGAAATGGTTTCTCTTTCGAGTCACATCATACAGAGGTTTCACAATCTGACTGTATCCAGGAATGTGCAGTCTCCAAAATCCCACTATCCCCAAGAAACGTAGGGTTTCTTGCTTGTTTGTGGGATTTGCCATGGTGGAGACTCTATTTACCACATCCACTGGAATGTGTTGGCGTCCATCCTGCCACCGCACTCCTAGAAACTGAATCTCTGTGGTAGGTCCTTTCACCTTGTCTCGTTTGATGGCAAAACCTGCATTCAGAAGAATGTCAATGATTTTGTTACCTTTCTCGAAGACTTCCTCAGCAGTTTTACCCCTGACGATGATATCATCGATGAACTGGATGTGTTCTGGAGCACCGCCTTCCTCCAGAGCATCGTGGATCACTGCATGACAGATGCTTGAGCTGTGGATCCAGCCCACTGGCAATCTGTTGAAAGTGTACTGGATTCCTCTCCAGGTGAAAGAAAACTGAGGCCTGCATTCCTCTGCTATGGGAATAGAGAAAAATGCATTAGCAATGTCTATGGTAGCATACCATTTGGCCTCTTTGGATTCCAGCTCATACTGTAGTTCCATCATGTCTGGTACTGCTGCACTCATAGGTGGTGTCACTTCGTTCAGGGCTCGGTAGTATACTGTCAGACGCCAGTCTCCATTCTGCTTCCGCACAGGCCATACCGGACTGTTGAAAGGTGAATGAGTTTTGCTGACGACTTTCTGACTCTCCAACTGACGAATCAGATTCTGAATGGGCAACAAAGAGTCACGGTTGGTTCTGTATTGGCTCTGATGCACAGTCTGAGAAGCAACCGGCAATTTAATGTCCTATATCTTATGTTGTCCCACAACTGCAGATTCATCAGAAAGTTCAGGTCTAGCAGACAGCTTTAATTTTTGTCCATCAATTTCTATAGAAGCTACTCCAAAAACCCATTTGTAACCTCTAGGGTCTTTGAAACGCCCTTCTCTCAGAAAATCAATTCCCAAAATACAAGGTGCATCAGGTCCGGTCACAACTGTATGCTTCCTCCATTGTTTACCAGTCAAACTTATATTAACCTCTACCTTACTTAACTCTTGAGATCCACCAGTGACTCCCAGAATAGTTATAGACTCTGATCTCTGATAATTTGATGGTATTATGGTGCACTGAGCTCCTGTGTCAACCAAGGCCCTGTACTTTCAAAATTGTGAAGTGCCAGGCCACTGGATGTACACATCCCAATAGATTCTATTATCTCTGTTATCCCTCTCCTCCCCCTGGCGGGAGGCAGGGCACCCCTAGTTATGGGGAACATGCGCACATGTGCATTGCACATAGTTTGGAGGGTTATAACTTTGCATGTTATAGCTGGAGCCACTGTTGGAGCTACTAGGGTTGTTCTGGGGAACTGTGAAGTAACAGCTACCCTTCTGGTATTGCTACCTTGGGTTCTGCCACTTTGCAATTCCCTCAGTCTCCTGAAAAGATTAGAAGTTGGTTGGCCATCCCAGCGGTTCATGTTCTCACCAAACTGATCACGCAGATTTATCCAAATAGTTCTACGTGATTGCCTTGGTGGTCTGTTTGGAACGACCTGTTTTGGAATGACCTCCTTGGAGGACGTGTATTCCTCACAGATGAAACTTGTATCCACCTGGAGGGAGAATTGAAATTATCCTTCTGTGCCAATTGGGATATGGAATCTTTCAGATCCTTCATGCAATTCTCAATCTTTCCAGACAGAGTTTCAATGGCTGAAACCAAAGAAACACGTGTCATGCTATCCTCCAATTGTCTCATTTGATCAGTGAATTGGCCAACCGTAGGAGAAGCTCCACCATAATTTCTTGACACAATTCTGCTTGCCAGAATGTTTGCATAATTAGAAGGAGCAAGTTTGATGATCTTTTTAGCAAGACCAATACCCACAGGAATGTCATCAGGATTCAGAGTTTCATGTTCACCAGAGAGTAGCTCTCTAACAGCAAATTCTCTCAAGCGCTTAATTCCCTCATCTATGGTAGTCCAGGGTTTAGGATTCCATGGAAGATCATCTCGGGAAGGGTATCTCGGGGCAACCGCCATTAAAAGGCGTATCCACAGATTAACCTTACCGAGAGCCCTGCCTAGATGTCTATCTATTCCATTATCCCTCGAGAGAGTTCCTAACTGAGCTGCTGACTTGTCTCCAACTGTTAGAGCTGGAGCACCTGTATCATAACATCTACTAAGTCAAGCTAGATCTGGCTCCTTATCTGCCCTGGTGAAATCTTTACAGACATTTCGCAATTCCTCGCGGGGTGACGAACATTCTAAAATATCATCTTCCCTGAACTTTTTGTCCATATAATCCTGCTGTCATTTTCTCAAGATCTCTTTAATCTGAGAACCACCTTTGCCAGCTCCTTTCCTAACTTCATCTCTATCCTGCTTTGATCTCACTAGGTTAGCTAGATCTTTAAAACAAACCTTCTCTTCCTCCTGAGCAGGATTTCTTAGAGTAGAGGGCCCCTCACCAGGATCAGTCTCCAGCTCTTCTTCTCCATCTTTGGCCTTTGCACCTCTAGTCTTTAAAACAGCCACCTTAACTGGAGCTGTGTTTGAATTTACAGCCACCTTAATGGAAGCTGACAGGTCCTGAGATAAATCAGCTGTTGGGGCAGTGACTTCTGGTCCCACCGAGGGAGTGGGTGGAAGTGACGTTGCTCCGTTAATGGCCGACAGAGAAGAAGGAGGAGGAGAAGGAGGAGACGCCATGTTGATACCAGCCGCCGCCCTTGGCAGCTTGCTAGAATCAGCAAAGTCATTTAGAGCTGCTTTACCAATTAACTTTTTAGCCCTCTTTTTAACTGACACAGATTCTCCACAGTCCTCATCACTAGATGACTCTGGGACTGATCCAGAGCCACGGCGTTTTCTTTTTTATCTAGTTTTAATAACAAAACAAGCTTTGGATATCTTTCTCTCTCGCCACAAGGAATACAGAGAATACACATTACTTATCACCAGCAGCAGAATTATAGACATCACATAAATCACCTTTGGATCCCAGGCATCACCTAAAGTTACTCTCTCCTCAGGCAGAATCCTAAAACCCTTTATCTCAATTGGGAGAGTGGTGGAGGTAACATTTCTGTATCTCACTGGCCATAAGAAATCCACGCATTTTCCATACCATAATCTAACTCTATACATAACCCACATATAAATTGTCCGCACCAAATATTTACCCAGGTAATCCAAAATCAAACCCAAACAATATCTGTAAACCAGAGCTCCAAAAATTGAAAAGAATAATCGCTCCACAAACCACAAGACCTTCATGTTTGCTAATTCAGCTAGAAAACACTAAATCAATCAAGTAATAAATTAAGCTAATTATCTGCCCCACGTTGGGCGCCAAGAAAAAAAAAAAAGTCGAGGGGTTGGAAGGGTAAGGCCAAGAAGCCTCCTCCCTCCCCCCTGTAAAGTAAAGGGAAAGAAAATTGAAGGGAAAGGGAAAAAAAACTCACAGCTGAATTAGCAAAGCATTGGAGCTGTATATTTACAAAGCAATGTAGGATATGCAGGGGAATATATACAAATTTACAATATTTACAATATATACAAATATATACAATAAAGTAACACATAAATGAGAGTTCCCCCCCCTGCTGAGGAGGTTCCCCACCTCCGCTCTCCCCCTCTCTCCCCCTATTCCCCAGAGTGGGTTAGAAAAGAGAGAGAAAGAGAAAGAAAGGTTAGAAGCAGTTTGTGTTAATTGGAAAGGAGTTAATACAGGCCTTTATCAGTTTTGCAAGGCCAAAGCCTTGGCCGAAAGCCCAGGAGCTGCAAGCTGCTGCCCGAAGGAGAAGCGGAAGCAAGACTGAAGATAAAGTGCTGGAATGCCCAGTATACCCTCCTGCACTCCCAGTTCAGAAGGTGCTTCCTCCCACTTTACCAATTAAATTAGTTTAGATTGTTCTTTTCATTTACCAACTTCTGTCCACCATATTCCCTTTCTTAAAGGCACAGCCTCAAACGGTCACACATAGTTAATTCTATTCTAAGTTAACACATACTATTGGTTTCTCTCTAAAAGGTTACATCATTGTTTTCACAATTCTGTGGAATTGTTCTGCTCAGTCTAATTGCTCTTTTCCCCAGATCTCGCCTCCTCCTTATCTTGCTTGCCTCCCTTCTCAGGGGCAGCTGGACTTCAGCATACCAGGAAATCAACACTTTCCCACAGCTCCTACTCCACCACTATATTCTCAACAGAGAATTCTTCAAGGCCTGAATTGCACAGGTGTTCCTGGGACCCATGTCCCCTCTTGCTCAAAACAATCCCCAACAATTCCCCCGTTTTTCTTTTGTGCAAGTAAGACCTTGGAGGTTATCCTTTGAACACTTTGCATAATACAATTATAAACAAGTTTAACAATAATCAAAATTAGTACAATAATACCCTAAAACCTTAAAGCTTCTTTTATCAATTTTATAACCCACTGTGACACATTCCCAAACATTGGTCTTAACCAATCATCTAAGGGACTTTTTACAATTGTAACAGCACGTGTATGATTCTTTAGCCACCTAATCTCAGCATGCATCGACACTCCATGATCCGACAAGTTAAAACAACACATTCCTTCAAAATCTACGCATCCATGCCCTTGAGCCAACAACAAAAAATCAATTGCAGCACGATTTTGCAGTAATGCGTGCTTCAATGATTTTTGATCTAACAATAACCCTTCTAACACCTGAGTGGTAACATTTGCGTTTTTTACTGACCAACACGCTAATTTTTCTACTGCACTCAAGGCTTTTCCTGCAGCGGCACCTGGCACAATTATACTTACAAAGGCTCTCATTGCATACCCCCATAATTCCACTTGGTCATTACAATTTGATGGTAATTGTTCAATTGTGTGTTTTTTCCGTTGTTTTATTTGCTTTAAAAGTTTTAACCACTGAGTCTGAGAAGGTGCTATCATGGATAAAGACCCCAAATAACAGGGACCCCCCACTGGGTTTGCTGGAATTCCCTGCCAGGCACGATCTCCACAAATCAAAAATATACCTGGCGGCAATGCTTTTGCTATATGATTATTCCATAAAAGGGGTATATTTTCGTTCTTAATTGTTGAAGTCCCTGCACTGAGATCTTGAGCTCCATATGCACCCCACAGTTCTGGCATGATGAGACCTTTCATGGTTGCTTTGTCATTCCATCCACAATAGTCACCATACAGGTTATATGGTCTTTTGGGACGAACGTCAGTCCATCCCTGAGAGCTGCTTTGTATCCCAACTGGCACTTTCCCCCACCCTTCTAACACTTGCTCAAAACCTTGCTGTCCTTTAAACACACCTCCAACCACAATACACGTTCGAGTTCAGTCTCTCGATGCATTGCCAACCTGCTGAGAGCCCAATAATCGCAGTTCTTCAGGACCATAGGGTAACCGCTGAGTCAGTCCCTTAATCAATAATGCACTACAATTTGCCACTTCACTCTCATTACTACAATTATTACTACTATAATTAACAAACATATTTACATCAAATCTGGGTATCCCTATCAGACACATCTGAAAAGGTTCACCCACAGTCTGAATTCATTATTTCCTGTCATGTTGGGCCATGTTACCTATACAAGGCACAAAGCTTAAGTTGAACTAGATAGAATGCTCTAACAGAGCTGGCATAATACATGGTCAAAGATAACAAACATTGTAAAGAAGAACTTAGATCTTAATAGTTCTGATCTTTACACTTCACTCTTCTTATTGACAGAGAAGACTTGATTATGCCTGAACACATTGCACACAGAGATTGAGGCACAAATGCAATCCTTAGCACTGTCTTTTACAATCTGCTTTAGGGTAATGTTGCATCTTTATTTTCTCTAGGATGGTCAAAAATCATGAATTGTTTAATGGTAGCAAGATTTCTTTAATCTGTAAAGGTAGATCTGGCCAGGCTCTAGCTTCACAGACAGAAAACTTGCAGGCAAACAGCAAGAGCAAAAAGAGCTTCATTGCTTTGCCCAATATAAAATTACCCATAATAATGTGTTTTTGCTCATCCTAGTAATACTGATCTCTTATTGGTACCATTAAAAAACTCTTTTTTTTTTTTTTTTTTTTTTTTGCTATGGGGTATTCTCTCTTTCCCCCTTTTTTTTTTTTTTAATTTATTTGTTTGTTGATGTTTTAAACCGAAAATGAAAATGCATGTTGTGTTGTTATGAGTTTTGATTTTCCTTCTAGGTGTGTAAAATTGTAGCAAACTGGTGAGATAACAGATAAGTCCCTATTAACATTTCTCTAATCACACAACAATCAACCAACAATAATATTCAGTCCTAATTCACATGATGCTGTGGTACATTCTTCTGATTGATGCTTTTGATCCCAGATTATCATAACAGTTATTGTGATCGATGTTCAACTTCATGGGAAATGCTGTTTCCTCTTAGTCTTGATTCTTCTGCACATTAGCAAAGGAATACTTGTTAAAATTAAAACCTCTTTACTATAAACCTTAACTATATTACATGGAGCTCCTTTGAAATGCCTAGGCAGACAACTAAGAAGGTTTGAACCAAAAGAAAATCTTACAATTTGAACTCATTACTAAGTACTTACACCTTACTGCAATTACTATGTACTAAGTACCTGAAAATACCAAATGTTTACAATTCATTATGCTTACCAAGAAAACTTAGCAAAACTCTAAATAACAAATCTCTGAAAGACATTACAATCAGAAATGAAGAAATTAGCACTGTTGCTTTAAATCAGAACAGAGCCATGGTCGACAGTAGCCGTACCAGAAACCGCTGGGGGTGGGGGTTGTGGTGTAGTGCAGCTGGAGCCGCTGGGGGGGGCCGCTGGAGCGAGCCACCGCCGGGGGGGGGGGTCCGCCGGTGCGTGCCACCACCGGGGGGAGTCCGCTGGTGCGTGCCACTGGGGCCACCGCTACGGTCGGTGCTGCCTGTGTCATCGGAGCTGTCGGTGCCGCCTCGGCCGGAGCCGTCGGTGCCCGCGGGGGCCATCGGGGGTCGTGGGAGGGGTGTGGTCATAAGAATGCCGTAACCACGAGCCTCCAAGTGCTCCATGTTCTCTAAGAGGGGCCGTAAAGCAAAGTCGGCGCTGTTTGAATCTTCCGAATCCGAGCCCTCGCTGGTGATGTCAGAGGAAGATGTTGATGAACGGGATCGAACACACTGAGGCACAGGTTTCGCTGTCCTTTTTCGGCTTTTTCTCTGCTTGAGGCGAAACAGCAGTGGTGGCGGCTGGCAAACGCGGTGTAGTCGCCGCAAGATGTATCGGGGGTGGCCCCGGTCGATTGGTCGATACTTTTCAAACATATCATTCGGTCGTAATTCAGATACAACTGGCTCTGCATCCCGTTCTGACAAATTCGCTGTAACCGCAGCAGCCATTTGCTGTTTTAACTTATATTTTTTGATACAGTTTATGCATTCTCGCCACGGCTTTTGCAGTTTTATAGCAGTTTTATCACCATCTATTACCAAGTCCCACAACTTGTTCCCGTATTCTCTCCAACAAGCTTCATCAAAATAACTATCTCCGCTAGGGAAATGCCCTAAAGCGGATCCATGGGCCAAAAGCCCAGGAATTACTTTAGACGATATCTCTGCCTTACGCTTTTATAAAAAGCATTGAAATAAGGAGAGCACTACCTCTTTTTCCATATTCACCGACGTCCGCGAACTTCACTGCCGCATTCCGTTTCCCGCCGGTGTCCGCTGCTCCTTTCCTCAGGCCCGCCGATAACCGGCCCGCCCAAGCTCACTGCCGACTCACCACGTCTAGCCCGCCGATCCTTTCCTCAGGCCTACTGATCCCGGCCCGCCCAAGCTGCCGTCGGCCTACCAACTCCAGCCCGCTGACGTTTTCCACTGGCATGCCCATTTCAGCCCGCCGACTGGCCCGCCCGAGCCTTCTTCCGCGGTCGGCTCGCCCGTAATCCCCGGGTGCGGTCTCCACTGTCGTCCCCGTCGAAACAGCTCAGAGTACCCGCAGAATCGGGTCCCTGTTCGAGGCGCCACTTGACGAGAACGGAGACAGGGACGACAGCACTCAATATGAGTGATAGTAATCATCCAACTTTATTGTTCCACACTTCATTATTTATAGTCTTATGCATAGTTAATTTTATTCTAATTTAACACATACTATTGGTTTCTCTCTAAAAGGTTACATCATTGTTTTCACAACTCTGTGGAATTTTTCTACTCAGTCTAATTGCTCTTTTCCCCAGATCTCGCCTCCTCCTTATCTTGCTTGCCTCCCTTCTCAGGGGCAGCTGGACTTCAGCATACCAAGAAATCAACACTTTCCCACAGCTCCTACTCCACCACTATATTCTCAACAGAGAATTCTTCAAGGCCTGAATTGCACAGGTGTTCCTGGGACACATGTCCCCTCTTGCTCAAAACAATCCCCAACAGAGGAGAAGCAAGGTTAAGGTTGTCAGAACAGCTCCAGGAGAAGAACTTAAGGTAAGGGGCCTATGTAGCTTGGTCAATATGAAAAAGCATGCAGAGGGATTGGGCTTTCCTGGGGAAGTTTGCAATCCAGTTTTATGTGTTAGCAAAGAACTTTTCAGGATAAAGGTGAACACTTGCACTACGGGGAGGCTTCAGGAAGAGCCCACAGCAGTACTTTTCAGCTGTCTAAGCTCCTTTGATTTGCATGGGAACATGCAGCTGGAAGCTACGTGCTCAATATATTAGTAGTTGTGCTGTAGCTGTTACTGTGAAGGCTCAGGGCACGAAGCTGCCTTCCTCAGAGGTGTTCTCCTGTAATCAGTAGGAGTTTTTGCTGAGGTTACTGTTTTCAAACAAATGAAGATGATGAACTGTTCAGCATGATGGCAGAGGAACTAATTTGTCTGATTTTTTCACTCTCCTGTGGTGAAGAGGTTATTAAATTTATGAATATGAAATATGAATTATGAAAAATATAATTTTATTAATTATCAAACTATTAATAACCGATGAATCACCAACTTATATACATGTTCTAATGCACGTTCGTGAAATACATTCCACAACTGGCTTAGTGTTATGATTATAATGTGATTGAACTATCTATAAACCCTTTCTATATTTATATAACGAAGGGTGCAGTTCCGCCGCTTGGCCACTAGATGGAGACTCGGCGGGACGCGGGCGGCTTCTGGCTATACACAGCAATATTACAATCTTTCTATGCGTCAGCGCTTACTCTGCTGGACGCGGATACTTTGAACTGAGTGCTAGTGGGTGGAAAGCACGTGGACGATATTCAATTCCCTTCAGACAACAGGGATCGGTCCTGGACAGGGTCGGTCCGTGGGGTCGACCCTCTAAAGTCGGCTCGCACAGCGGGCGGGCTTGAAGGACGGAAGCAGGCGAAGCTACGGGGTCGGCCCAACCACGGCGTTTCTCAGGGCTGATGCAAACAGCCTCAGGGAGAGAATGTGGCTGCGTTAAGCGGCGTCTCTCGTTAATGAGGTTAAAGGAGCAACAGGACTCTCTGAATGGTCCCAGATTCGGTGCAGTACAAACATTAACAATGCTCTGGTTTTCCTGAATTCACAGGGCTCAGAGCGGCACTCGGCGGCTCCTCAGAGCGGCACTCGGTGGCTCCTCTCCCGCACGGCGGGTTAGGCATACGTGGACTCGGTATTAATCAAGTCCCTTCTCCCGGCAGCTGGGCAGATCTTACCCGCGGGGTTGGTCCAGTCCTCCGGCGGCACGATGGGCTCTTCCGATCGGCACGACTGGTTGTAGCAATGCTGAGCTCCTCAGCCTCAGCGAAGGTCCTCCTCTGGGCTTCTTAACGATGCAGACGCTTCCAGTATGCGTGCATGTATAACAGAAGCTAACAATAAGCTCAATGGCAAAGGCTGCAGCTCAAGAATTACTCTCTCGAGCAAGGACAGAGACAAAGTAAATGAGGGGGCAACGTGTTCACCAACTGGGGTGACACTTATAGATTCCTCGAGGCTGGGCTTGACCAATGGGCACTCTCATAAGCAACTGGCTTCAGCCTATAGAAAGCGTGAAGCTAGAATATGCCCATACTTGGTGTCAGCACAAGTGCTGCATGCGCTGGGTGCGTGCAAGCCTGGCTAATGCCTTGGCTTTTGTCTTCCTCCTGGAGGGAGGGGGAACTTGCCCACATGCTGGGACAAGATTCAGTATTGGGGCATAATGTGCCTTCACCACACTCCATGGTATTGATTGCATGCCTCAAAGCTGCTAAAAAAACTAGCTCCAAATCACAGCTTTCAGTGAAAAAGGCTTGGCTAGAGATTGTGGCTTGATGGAGAATGTCAGTCGTCATGAGAGACCACTTACAGGTAGGAGAGGTTTGTTTCTGAAGGATGTAGCATGGCTGAGATACCTTCATGAATGCCTTCAGCCTTCCAGGCCTGGTACCTTTCTGAGGTTCAAAGGGAGGATTTGCTGCTGGAAGATCCAGAGAGCTGATTGTGCCACTTTTTGCTCTGGTGAGATCTCTCCTGAAGTACTGTGTGCAGGTCTGGAGCCCTTGATATAGGAAGGACATGGACCTGATGGAGAGGGTACAGAGGAGGGCCGTGAAAATGATCAGGGGTTGGAGCACCTCTGCTTTGAGGACAGGCTGAGGGAGCTGGGGGTTTTCAGCCTGGAGAAGAGGAGGCTCTGGGGAGACCTGATAGCAGCCTTCTAGCACCTGAAGGAGGCCTACAGGAAGGATGGAGAGAGCCTGCAGTGACAGGACGAGGGCAAACAGCTTCAAAGTAGAGAAGAGCAGATTTATCTTGAACATCAGAAAGAAGCTCTTCATTATGAGGGTGGTGGAACACTGGTTGCCCAGGGAGGTGGTTGAGGCTTCTTCCCTGGAGATATTCAAGACGAGGCTCAACCAGGCCCTGGGCAGCCTGATCTAGTTGGGGATGTCCCTGCTGACTGTGGGGAGGTTGGACTGGATGACCTTTGGAGGTCCCTTCTGGTCTGGACCATTCTATGATTCTAAGTCACCCTAAGTTTGGTATGTGAGTTTTCTTCAAGCCAAGAATTGAGATTTCAACTAATTTGTCTCAACTTTGTTCTCCCTGACTCTGGTAGTCATTTGTGCATGGTTTTGACAAATTATTTAACCTCTGTTTGCTGCAGTTTAATGCACAGGGGGTAGATGAGAACTGGGATGATTGGTATCACCATGTGGCATCATTATTTAAATGAGCAAATAAAACCCCTCTGTTTAAATAATTCCTGTGCTTCCAGTAGTCTAGATAAAACTCTGGTTTGGTTTTTGCTTTTCACTTTTTCTACCTCCCAACCCCTCCCACTTTTAGTGGTATGATTCAGCTTTTTGTTGTGCTAATGTTAACAGGAGTTGGGGTTTATTGTCAGTAATGTCTCTATGGATGCACTAATGCAGCTGCTAAATTTGGTTGGCAGTTGGATTTCATTTTTCCTGGTGTCGAGGGTTGAGGGGAAGGCCCAGCCTTCTCCCTCCGCTGTAAGTGAAGGGAAGAAAATGGAAAGAAAACCGCAGCCAGATTAGCAAAGGATTGTGCTGTATTTACAAGCAGTTTAGGAAATGCAGGTTTATATACACAATTTACAATATTTACAATATATACACCGAAATATACAACAAAATAACACAGGAATGAGATTCCCCTCCACCTGAAGGAGGAAGGGTTTTCCTCCTGTACCCCCTTCTCTCCCCCTTTTCCCCAGGGTTAGAAAGAGAGAAAAAGAGCAATTGTTAATTAAAGCAAAATATGTTAGTAAGTTTTAGTGCAGGCCTTACGCTTTATCAGTTCCAAGGTCAGTCTGGCCGAAAGCCCAGAAGCTGCAAGCATGTGAAAGGAGGGGGAAGAAGTGCAAGACTGAGACAAGTCTCACTGGGAATCAAAACTTAAGGCAGTACTTTGCCTATCCACCAATGAAATTAGTTTAGACCTGTCTTTTGTTTACAAAACATTCAGCCACAATGTCCCTTTTCTTAAAGGCACAACCTCAAATGGTCACACCTGGGAACCTGCATCTGAGTGTTGAGTTGCCTTGTAATCAAGGTGAGCTTTGGGGGCAGGACATTAGTCTGTGAAGCTTGCTGTGCTCCAGCTCAAAGCAGGGTTTTCTCTTTGAGCTTAGAACTGCAGAATCAGCAGCTGGAGTCCTCTGGTTTTCAGGTGAGACCAGTGAGTCAATGGGCAAGGGTTTACCAGCCAGACATTCTTTTGAGCCTCCCCTAGGCTGCTGAGAACAGAGGACTCCTGCCCTGGAGGACAACTGTCATCTTGGTTCAAGGTTGGAAAGCTTTTGGGTTTGACAGGTGGAAGGAAGCAGAGAACTGAGCTTGAGCCTGTGGCAATTCTAGCCTGATGATGCTCATGTGGCCTTCATGTTCATCAAAACCCATCATGAAATGCTCTGCTGTTGGGAGATTCATTGAGTGGTTTGGGTTGGAAGGGACCTTAAAGATCATCTGGTTCCAATCCCCCTGCCATGGGCAGGGACACCTTCCACTAGCCCATGTTGCTCGAAATCTCATCCAACCTGGCCTTGAACACCTCCAGGGAGGGGACATACACAACCTCCCTGGGCAACCAGTTCCAGTGTCTCACCACTCTCACTGTGAAGAATTTCTTTCTAATCTCCAGTCTAAATCTGCCCTCCTCAAGTTTCAATCATTCCCTCTCATCCTATCACTACAAGTCCTTGTCAAAAGTTTCTCCCCAGCCTTCTTGTAGGTCCCCTTTGGATACTGGAAGGCTCCTCTAAGGTCTCCCCAGCACCTTCTTTTCTCCAGGCTGAATGCAGATTGTTGCTGTAGCTTTCCAGAGTGGACATGAAATGCTGAAGCTCTGTTATCCCTCTTTCACACATGGGATGCTTCCAGCTGGGGAGGGACAATTTGAAGAATATCCTGTGGCAATGCCAGCGACAAGCAGTGTGAGCAATCTGGCAGTGCAGGCCTAGAGCCTGATATGGTGGTAGGCCAAGCTCAGCATAAATGCAGAGCCAGTTAGCAGTGTAGCAAAACAGTGCCGTGCCTGCAGCATGTAACTAAAACAAGGCACTGGTAGCTATAAACATGGAAAGTTATCTTGGGACAACAGGACATGCACCTGCATCAACAAACCTAGCGTGTCGTTAGTAGTTGGACCAATAATCTATAATAGTGCGATGTGTGTTCACTCATAGGGAACCAATGAAGCCATGCCAACAAGGCACTCCGAGTTTATATAAGTTGTAGAAGTTCCCTTGCTACGCGCTTCTGCCTTTCCTTTCCCTTCTTGTTCTACACTTTACTGTGCTATACTCGCACCATAGGCCTGCAATACTGGAACAATAAAGGAACAATACTTGATCATATTGGTCAGCTGTATTGATTCCAATCTCCGTTGTCTATATCTGGTGCCCGAATACACCTGAACTCGTGGACAAGGTATCCTCGGACTATGATACTGCTCGATTCAGCATAAAGAGGTACATCTGAGCGATACGGAAAGCCGGTCGACATAGCACTGCCCTGGTGCTGGAAAAATTAGCAGCGTGCGCGCTCAAAAAGGAAGTGAATCTCACCTTGGCCTGGTGAGCGACCGGGGAGGGGCAAGGGGGAGCACGCCACGAAATAGAAGAGGCTGTGCTAAACGCCCTCCACCTATCCTCTCTGTGAGAGGTATTACTGGCAATTCTGGGATCTTAAAAGGGCTATTAGCCTGGGCTTGGAATCACCCCCACGGCACCTAAGCTTTTACTTCCGAAGCACGGGGCGAAATTGCAGCCGAGCTGTGGGATGAGGTGCTACATACTTAAAAAAGAAGCTTTTCGCTATAGCACCGTGTGACGGACGCTCACATACATTGCAATCGAAAAAAGCAGAGCAGTCTACTCCCGATTCAGCTACTGCGGTGTTTGGTTCTAACCGAGATGAAAAAGGGAGACTCGGAAGGCACCCCCCGCCCTCCGCCCCCCTCCTCTCTCCCTGCACATCGTCTGCCGCTCTGGCAGCATCCTCCTCAATTTCAATTGCCCGCTACTCCTCCTTCTCCACGAATCGCGGCTCTCTTATTACTGTCCTTTTGCACGGAAAAATCTGCTCCTGCCACGTCAATAGCGGCAGAAGCGAATCCTGATTGAACTGATAAGGCGTGCGAAATCAAAATGGAGGTCGCTATGCATTAAGAATTGCACAAAGAAGACACCATGTCCACCATCTTGGCGAGCACACTGTGTTTATTAGACACCACCACAGCTGTCCGCATCCAGCAGAAACCCATAAAAAAGCGGCAAAACCTGTGGCTTGGTGTTTTCGATCCCCTTCATCAACATCTTCCTCTAATACCGCCAGCGATGGCTTGGACTTGGAAAACAAGAGGACCCACGCTGGGAGGCCGGACAGTGCCGACTCTGCCCTACAACTCCTCTTAGAAACAAAAATGGAGCGCTTGGAAGCTCTCATCCTGGCAGCCCTCAGCATGGCAGCGCCCACCCCAGTGGCGCCCCACACCCCAGCAGTTCTCCTGGCGATGCCTCCCGCGACCCCCCATGGCCCCCGCGAGTACCAGCGGCTCCGATCAAGGCGGCATCGACCGACACACCGCCGATACCAGCACTGACACCGGCAGTGGCCCCGGCATCAGCCGCCCCCATGGCGGCAGCAGAAACGGCCCCTTCCCCCCAGCGTTTTCAGCTGCGCTACACCCCCCCCGCCTCCTACATTCCAGACATTATCAGCAGAGTATAGCACTCTGATGGAGGTTCCAATCAAGGCCCGATAGGGCAATCAGGAGGTGGGAGGGACAGGGAACTGTCCCGCTGTGCTGGTGGAAAGGTATTGTGGGAAATGTAGTCACAGATGGAGAATCTGTAGGGGGTTAACAATGACTATGGTAATCTCTGGACTGACAATGTTAAGGGAAGCTAGACAAGCCATAGCTACCTATGGGCTACAGTCAGGATACACAACTGCTGTAATCAATCAGTTGTTTTCAACACATTTGTTAATCCCTTCTGACACATGTATGTCAGCAAATGGTGTTTATTACATGATCTGAGAGCAATCGATCATGGAGGAGATGGGTCCCTTACAACCTGGCCTCCCAACTCCCAGTCCCCACAAATTGGGACCTGATTATTATTCATTTGAAGGATTGTTTTCTTTACAATTTGCTCACACTCAGAGGATTCAAAAAAGTCTGCATCTACTGAGTCATCGATTAAGGCAGACTCCACCCACTGATATCAATGGGTAGCCTCAAGGCATGCCAGAATTCTCTGGCACTCTCTTCCCACTTAGATAGACTTATAGATGAGAAAGTCACAATGAGTCTATGGATGATATTCTGATTGCAACAAAAAGTTACATCCTAAGACAGTGCTCTCTGAGTTTCAGCCCCTGTCAGCAAGTAGAGACTTGAAATTCACACCGCCTCAGACCTTGCAACTTCTCAATTAAGTGGCAATTCACTTGCAAATGCCTCGGAAGCCACGCCCCGGCAGCCATAAGACTCTTTACAAGGTGTCACCGCTAACCATCTCGTTGGGGTGAGACCTTTGCTGGATCATATCAGCAATTGCAGCTTCCTGATAAGGCTTTGCAATTAAGTCAGGATTTAGTGATCAAAGAGTGGTGCAGAATCCAGGACAATAACTCTGATCCTGTGCTTTTCACTACTCAGCAGGGTCTAACAGGGCCACTTGGTTCCTTTGTTGATACCTTACATACGGCATTCAATAATAATTCAGACCTGACTCACGATATGAAGGTAAAAATGCTGGATATTCTGGCATTTGACAATGCTAATGCTAATGAAGAAACTAAACAAGTTCTCAGCATTTTATCAACAGGTGCCACTGTCTCATGACTGCAGGATGCCACAAAGAATGAAGCATCGACAAGCAGCAATGTCTCTAGCCACAGCCATAGAAGCCATAGAAGCAGTCCTGTAACCACCAGTACGACCACCGCACAAAGGAAACAACCTGGGCGTAAATCATCGTGCCTCTGAGAAACCTAGGTACCTTAAACCAAAGTCCCTGACTGCTGGACAGACTTGAAAGTGTCACAGACCTTTGAGATTGTTGCAGGCAGGGAAGCTGCTCCCGCAGCGCGAATATACCCCATGCGACGACACCAAACCACGGTGCTTGGACCGTGCCCCCCGCCTCGCAGCCCCCTCTGGCAGCACATAGCGGACCTGACAACAGCCGCATATCACTTGTGGCATTGAGTGCACCCTCAGCAAGTTTGCTGATGACACCAAGCTGTGTGGTGCAGCAGACATGCTGGAGGGAAAGGAGGCCATCCAGAGGGACCTTGACAGGCTCGAGAAGCGGGCACAAGCCAACCTCATGAAGTTCAAGAAGAGCAAGTGCAGGGTCCTGCATCTGGGTCGAGGCAATCCCAGGCACAAATACAGGCTGGGCAGTGACTGGCTGCAAAGTAGCCCTGAGGAGAGAGACTTGGGGGTGCTGGTGGACAAAAAGCTCAACATGAGCTCTCAGTGTGCACTTGCAGCCCGCAAGGCCAATCAGATCCTTGTGGCAATGCCAGCGACGAGCAGTGTGAGCAATCTGGCAGTCCAGGCCTAGAGCCTGACATGGTGGTAGGCCATAAATGCAGAGCCAGCTAGCAGTGTAGCAAAACAGTGCTGTGCCTGCAGCATGTAACTAAAAGAAGGCACTGGTAGCTATAAACATGGACAGTTATCTTGGGACAACAGGACATGCACCTGCATCAACAACCTCGTTGTGTCATTAGTAGTTGGACCAATAATCTGTAATAGTGCAATGTGTGGTCACTCATAGAGAACCAATGGAGCTATGCCAACGAGGCTCTCCGAGTTTATATAAGTTGTAGCAGTTGCCTTGCTACGCACTTCTTCTTCGGCCTTTCCTGTCTCCTGTTTCTTCTACACTTTACCGTGCTATACTTGCACTACAGGCCTGCTCCATAGGCCTGCACCTCAGGCCTGCACCATCGGCCTGCTACACTGGAACAATAAAGGAACAATACTCGATCACATTGGTCAGCCGTATTGATTCCCAATCTCCGTCACCCCATTAACTGGCACCCGAATAAACCTGAACTCATGGACAAAGGATCCTCGGACTACAATGCTGCTCGACTCAGCAGAGAGAGGTACGTCCGAGTGATACGGAAAGCCGGTCGAACAGCACTGCCCCGGTGCTGGAAAATTAGCAGCGCGCGCGCTCACAAAGGAAGTGAATCTCACCCTGGCCCGGTGAGCGACCGGGGAGAGGCAAGGGGAAGCACGCCACCACAGAAGAGGCTGTGCTAAACGCCTTCCACCTATCCTCTCTGTGAGAGGTATTACTGGCAATTCTGGGATCGTGAAAGGGCTATTAGCCTGTGCCCAGAGTCATCCCCACGGCACCTAAGCTTTTACTTCTGAAGCACGGGATGAAATTGCAGCCCAGCTGTGGGATGAGGTGCTAAATGCTTAAAAAAGCAGCTTTTCGCTATAGCACCGTGTGACGGATCGTCACGGACATTGCAATCGAAAGAAGCAGAGCAGGCTACTCCCGATTCAGCTGCTGCGGCGTTTGGTTCTAACCGAGACGAGAAAGAGAGACTCGGAAGGCACTACCCGCCCTCCGCCGCCCCCCCGTCTCTCCTTGCATATCGTCTGCCACTCCGTCAGCATCCTCCTCAATTTCAATTGCCCGCTACTCCTTCTACACGAATCGCGGCTCTCTATTACCGTCCTTTTGCGAGGAAAAATCTGCTCCTGCCACGTCAATAGCGGCAGAAGCGAATCCTGATCGAACTGATAAGGCGCGCGAAATCAAAATGGAGGTCGCTACGCATTAAGAATTAGACAAAGGAGACGCCACCTCCGCCATCTTGGCCAGCACGCCGTGTTTATTAGTACACAAGCACAGCCGCCCGCGCCCAGCGGAGAAACCCAAAAAAAAAAAAAAAAAAAAAAAAGGCGGCGAAACCTGCGGCTTGGCGTTTTCGATCCCCTTCATGAACATCTTCCTGATACCGCCAGCGATGGCTTGGCCCTGGAAGCCGGACAGTGCGAACTCTGCCCTAGAACTCCTGGAGCGCTTGCAGGCTCGCGATCACGGCATTTTTGCACCCCCGCCCCGCCGCGAGCCCCGGCCGCCCCGATGGTGGCCCCCACCACCCCGGCAGCGCTCAGCCCGGCAGCGCTCAGCCCGGCAGCCCTTAGCCCGGCAGCGCCCACCTCAACGGCACCCCACACTCTGGCAGTTCTCCTGGCGACGCCTCCCGCGACCCCCCATGGTCCCCGCGAGTACCGACGGCTCCGATCAAGCGGCATCGACCGACGCACCACCGATAACAGCCACCCCCACAGCAGCGGCAGGAACGGCCCCAGCGGCCCCTTCCTGCCGGCAGCTTCACCGGCTACACCCCCGCCCCCTACATTCCAGTCATTATCAGCAGAGTATAGCCTCGGACGGAGATTTCAATTGAGTCCCGATGGGGCGATCGGGAGGTGGGAGGGACAGGGAACAGTCCCGCTGCGCTGGTGGAAAGGTATTGTGGGAAATGTAGTCACAGATGGAGAAGGTTAACAATGACTATGGTAATCTGAACTGACTAATGTTCTTCAACAGAAGCTAGACAAGCCATAGCTACCTATGGGCTACAGTCAGGATACACAACTGCTGTAATCAATTAGTTGTTTTCAACACATTTGTTAAGCCCTTTTGACACACGTATGTCAGCAAATGGTGTTTATTACGAGGTCTGAGAGCGATCATGGAGGAGATGGGTCCCTTACAACCTGGCCTCCCAACTCCCAGTCCCCACAAATTGGGACCTGATTATTATTCATTTGAAGGATCGTTTTCTTTACAATTTGCTCACACTCGGAGGACTTAACAAAGTCTGCATCTACTGAGTCATCGATTAAGGCAGACTCCACCCACCGATATCAATGGGTAGCCTGAAGGCATGCTTGAATCCTCAAGGCACTCTCTTCCCACTTAAACAGAATCATTGTGACATAGACTTGTGACATCTATAAGTCTATGGATGGTATTCTGATTGCAACAAAAAAGTTACATCTAAGACAGTGCTGTCTGAGTTTCAGCAGCAAGCAGACTTGAAAGTCACACCGTCTTAGCCCTTGCAACTCCTCAATTAACTGACAATTCACTTGCAAATGCCTGAGAAGCCATGGCCCGGCAGCCAGCAGACTCTACGAGGTGTCACCATTAGCCATCTCATTGGGGCGAGATCTTTGCCAGATCTTATCAGCAATTGCAGCTTCCTGAGAAGGTTTTGCAATTAAGTCAGGATGTAGTGATCAAAAGGTGGTCCACCATCCAGGACAGTAACTCTGATCCTGTGTTTCTTACTACTCAGCAGGGTCTAACAGGGACACTTGCTTTCTTTGTCAATACCATCCCTTACATACGGCATTCAATACTAATTCAGACCTGACTCACGATATGAAGGTAGAAATGTGGATATTTTGGCATTTGACAATGCTAATGAAGAAACTAAACAGGTTCTCAGCATTTTATCAACAGGTGCCACTGCCTCATGACTGCAGGACCACAACGAATGAAGGCATCGACAAGCAGCAATGTATCTAGCCACGGCCATAGAAGCAGTCCTGAAATCATCGTGCCTCTCAGAAACCTAGGTACCTTAAAGTGTCTGACTGTTGGACAGACTCGAAAGGGTCACAGATCTAATCATTTTACTCGAGATCGTCGCAGAAGCTGCTCCTGCAGAGTGAATATACCCCGCACGACGACACCAAACCAGGGTCCTTGGACCACGCCCCCCCCCTTCCCCTCCCCCCTCTGGCAGCGCACAGCGGACCTGACAACAGCCGCATATCTCCTTTTGAATCCACAAAGCGTTGTCGAGTTTAACTGGCATGGTCCTTTGGGTCACAGACCCTGTGCTCTGTTAATTGTCAGACGACAGTCTATCTTTAGACAGGGCCTTCTTATAATTCCTGGTTCAATACATTCTGATTATGACTGGGCTATGAAAATTATGCTCTATACCATTGCCTCTCCTGTTAGCACTCTTGTTGGGACAGAAGTTGCTTAATACCATCTCAGTCCCAAGTGCCTAAAACTTCTAACAGAATCCAAGGGCAAGAAGGCTCAGGTTCCAGCGATATGCCTAATACCTCATTAGCACTAAAACTCCAAAAGAGAAAACTGGAACAGATTTTATCTGTCAGACACCCTTGTGGACAAATTATACAATTTTCAATTATTATGGATACTGGAGACGATATCATCATTATACCTAGTCATAAACGGAATGGTCACTAGTCATTGCTCATGGCAAATGTTGAAGTCATGTGTTTAAAAGGTATCCAAACAACCTGGGTTAGCAAAGAGCCAGTGCAATTAGCTTTTAACTACAGCAAATCAATCACTGTAAGACCGTACGTGTTAACCCTTCCAGTTGCTCTATTGGGCTGATAAGACTTAAATCAACTAGGAGCAAAACTTGTTACTGTTCCTTCTTTATAGTGGCTACTAGTCAGCAACCAACCCACAAATTAAAATCGAAAACACATAATCCAGTATGGGTGGAACAATGGTCGTTCAGACACGATAGGCTGCAAGTCGTTAAGACCCTAATACAGAAACAATAGCAACTGGGTTACACCTTGCTAGCCACCCACCCCTACCCCCACCCCCAGAAAAGGGAGGATTTTCTAGTACTACTCTTGCCAACCAAAGCTCTGCTTTGATTTAAAGTTACAGTGCTAATTTCTTCATTTCTGATTGCAATGTCCTTAAGAGATTTGTTATTTAGAGTTTTGCTAAGTTTTCCTGGTAAGCATAATGAATGGTAAGCATTTTATATTTACAGATACCTAGTACATAGTAATTGTAGTAAGGTGTAAGTACTTAGTAATGAGTTCACATTGTAAGATTTCTTTTGGTTCGAACCTTCTTAGTTGTGTGCCATGGCATTTCAAAGGAGCTCCATGTAATATAGTTAAGACTTGTAGTAAATAGGTATTCATTTTAAAAAGTATTCCTTAGCTAAGGTAATGTCTTTATATTTCCTTCTTAGACATAGACTAGAAAAAAATACAAAAAATACAAAAAAATGCAAAAAAAAAGGTAAACAAAAAAAAACCATAGAAATATATAACAAAAGCACAAAAACTCTGGATACAAAACATAGAGTACTAAATAACAGAATAGTAATAAAAAAGAAGAGCAACAACAAAAACAAAATATTAAAAACAAATATTACACATTGAAAAATCATAAAGATTACTAACACAGAATAGCTATTAACAAAAAAAGACATAAGAATTGTTAGCAAAAAAATGAAAATAAGGATTATCAAGACTACTAGATTAAAATTAAAAAAAAATTATACAAAGAAAAAATCGAGAAAATTAAAATGAAAAATGATAATAAAAAAGAATTAATAGAAAAGGTTAAAAAAAATAATAAAAAAGTAAAAATTAAAATTAGAATAGAAAATAGATTAGATAAACATGGAAAATAAAAAATAATTACAATAAATAATATAAGATAAAAAATAAAATATTAAACACTAGATAAAAAGAAAAAATAGTAATTACAAAAATAAAAGAAATTAAAAGAAAAAATTGATTGGACTAACATATTAAAATACAGATTAAAAATTACAATAAGAAAATAAAAATTATAATAAAGAAGGTAAAAAAGAAATACATTAAAAATGACAAAAAGTATGTTAAAAATAATAATAAGAAAAACTTAAAGAACAAAGAAAAATTAAAATACAAAATAACAGAAATTAATTGAATAAAATTATATCAAAATTAGATTAAAATTAACAAACAAAGAAGTTAACAAAAAATAATTAAAAGTGCAGATAAGAAAAATAATAAAATGCAATGAAGAAAAAACCACATTAAAACAGTATAGAAATAAATTTAAAAACAAAATTTGAAATTAATTAAATATTAGACAAAAGAACTAGATTAAAAGTCAAAATATTAAACATATCAAAATAATAAATTCACAATAGAAAACAATAACTAAAAATTAAATGAAATAACAAAAAGAAACAAAATAACTAATAAAAGAAATACATTCAACATAAAGCGTGAATCAGCTCAAGTTAGAATTAAAAAGAACAAACTATGAAAATAATTTACAAAATCAAAATTGAAATGAAAATAAATTAAAAAATTAAATAAAAACAATTGCAAACATGTAAAAAATAATTAAAACCCCCATAAATCCATATAATGAAATCAAACAAAAATTAAATAGATTTATTTAAAGTAGATTTCAAAATATTAAAGAAATGAAGCAAAAAATTAATTACAAATTTAAAAATAGCTCACATTAAAAACAAACAAAAAACAGTTAAAATTAGTTACAAAATATGTGGAATCATAGACTCGTGGAATGAGTCAAGGTTGGAAAGGACCACAAGGATCATTTAGTTCCAACCACTGCCATGGGCAGGGACACCTCACACTGGATCAGGCAGGCTAGAGCCTCGTCCAGCCTGGTCTTAAACAGCTCCAGGCATGGGGCCTCGGCCATCTCCTTGGGCAACCCATTCCAGGGCTTCACCACTTTCACAGTGAAGAATTTCTTCTTCAAATCCAGCCTGAATCTTCCCATCCCCAGCCTTGTTCCATTCTCCCTAGTCCTGTCATTTCCTGACATGCTAGGATGTCCCTCCCCAGCATTCTTGTAGGCTCTCTTCAGATAGTGGATGGCCACGATCAGGTCACCTCGAGCCTTCTTTTCTGCTAACTGCAATCATCACAACAAAGAACGGCGGAAGAATCAAGACTATGAGGACACAGCATTTCCCATGCAGTCGAACATCGATCACAACAACTGCTATGATCATCTGGGATCAAACAGCATCACTCAGAAGAATGTACCACAGCATCATGTGAATTAGGACTGAATATTGTGGTTGCTTGATAACTTTGTATTCTCTCTTGTTAACTAAGTGTGCCTCTGAATGTAGACATCCTAGAGGATACAGTTTCATCTTTACATTTTGCTTAGAGATTATTAACCAAAAAAAAAAAAAAAAGGGGAAAAGAGAGAATACCCCATAGCAAAAATTAGCTCATGGCAACCCTAGAAATGCTGTAACCCTAGAAAATGTTGTAACCCTAGAAAGTGTTGTAACCCTAGAAAAATCAACTTTGCAATATGCTGTAACCCTCTCACCACAAGACAGCACGAACACGGCACAACTGTCATGAAAATGACAATCAGCAAACCTGCTTAGCACTGACCAGAATGACGGTCACGATAATCCAAGATGTCAACAGAAAACATCTAACTTATAACTGAGTGTCGTGACTGCTTTACTGTTGTGTGAACATTAAGAGATCAGAATTACTAGAATGAGCAAAAACACATTATTCAGTGTAATTTTATACTGGGCAGTGCAATGAAGCTCTTTTTGCTCTTGCTGCTTGCCTGCAAGTTTTCTGTCTGTGAAGCTAGGGCCTGGCCAGATCTAACTTGCAGATTAAAGAAATCTTGCTACCATTAAACAATTCATGATTTTTGACCATCCTAGAGAAAATAAAGATGCAACATAATCCTAAAGCAGATCGCAAAAGACAGTGCTAAGGATTGCATTTGTGCCTCGATCTCTGTGTGCAATGCATTCAGGCATAATCAAGTCTTCTCTATCAATAAGAGGAGTGAAATGTAAAGATCGGAACTGTTAAGATCTAAGTCCTTCTTTACAATGTTTGTTATCTTTGACCATGTATTATGCTAGCTCTGTAGAGCATTGTAACTAGTTCAACTTAAGCTTTGTGCTTTGTGTGGGTTACATCAGTCTGTTAGACATGCTGCACTACAGAACTCTTGCTTTTGCTGCACAGCTTAGCTTTACCTTGCTTGCTTCTGTGTTTGCAGTAGCATCTTTTATGGGATGAGAACAACTCCCATGACCAGATTGCTCACAAAAACAAAAAGGGGGATTTGTGGCAATGCCAGCGACGAGCAGTGTGAGCAATCTGGCAATGCAGGCCTAGAGCCTGACATGGTGGTAGGCCATAAATGCAGAATCAGCTAGCAGTGTAGCAAAACAGTGCTGTGCCTGCAGCATGTAACTAAAAGAAGGCACTGGTAGCTATAAACATGGACAGTTATCTTGGGACAACAGGACATGCACCTGCATCAACAACCTCGTTGTGTCATTAGTAGTTGGACCAATAATCTGTAATAGTGCAATGTGTGGTCACTCATAGAGAACCAATGGAGCTATGCCAACGAGGCTCTCCGAGTTTATATAAGTTGTAGCAGTTGCCTTGCTACGCACTTCTTCTTCGGCCTTTCCTGTCTCCTGTTTCTTCTACACTTTACTGTGCTATACTTGCACTACAGGCCTGCTCCATAGGCCTGCACCATCGGCCTGCAACACTGGAACAATAAAGGAACAATACTCGATCACATTAGTCAGCCGTATTGATTCCCAATCTCCGTCGCCCCATTAGATCCTGGGCTGCATCAGGAGAAGTGTGGCTAGCAGGTCGAGGGAGGTGATCCTCCCCCTCTACTCAGCCCTGGTGAGACCCCACCTGGAGTACTGTGTCCAGTTCTGGAGCCCCTATTACAAGAGGGATGTGGAGGTGCTGGAGCGTGTCCAGAGAAGGGCCACAAGGATGATCAGAGGGCTGGAGCACCTCTCCTATGAGGACAGACTGAAGGAGTTGGGGCTGTTCAGTCTGCAGAAGAGAAGGCTCCGAGGTGACCTAATTGTGGCCTTCCAGTATCTGAAGGGGGCCTACAGGAAGGCTGGGGAAGGACTTCTCAGGATGTCAGGTAGTGATAGAACTAGGGGGAATGGAATGAAGCTGGAGGTGGGGAGATTCAGGCTGGATGTGAGGAGGAGGTTCTTCACCATGAGAGTGGTGAGACCCTGGAATGGATTGTCCAGGGAGGTTGTCGAGGCCCCGTCCCTGGGGGTGTTTAAGAGTAGGCTGGATGAGGCTCTGTCCAGCCTGATCTAGTGTGGGGTGTCCCTGCCCGTGGCAGGGGGGTTGGAACTAGATGATCCTTGTGGTCCCTTCCAACCCTGAATGAAACAACGAATCTATGAAACTTTTGAATCCACAAAGCGTTGTCAAGTTCAATTTGCACAGTCCTTTGGGTCACAGACCCTGTGCTCTATTAAACGAGAATGGCCTATCCCTCAAAGGGAAAAAGATTCTAGGGAGGGAATTGGCAGGTCTCATAGATAGGGCTTTAAACTACTTTCGAAGGGGGAAGGGGTTGAAACCAGTCCCCCCAGGCTGGGGTCTGGGGGTGATAAGCCAGAGCCAGAGGCGAAACCAGCAGCCTGGATGAAGTGCATGTACACTAATGCACGAGGCATGGGCAACAAACAAGAGGAGCTGGAAGCCTTGCTGCAGCAGGAAAGTTATGATGTAGTTGCCATCACAGAGACGTGGTGGGACGACTCACATGACTGGACCGCTGCAATTGATGGCTACAGGCTCTTCAGGAGAGACAGGCAAGGAAGAAGGGGTGGAGGGGTGGCCCTATACATCAGGGAGGCACGAGATGCCATTGAGACGGAGATCAGGGACGATCGGGTTGAGTGCCTGTGGGTGAGAATTAGAGGGAAGGCCAACAGGGCTGACATCCTGGTTGGAGTCTGTTATAGACCACCCAACCAGGAGGAGGATGTTGATGAGTCATTCTGTAGGCAGCTTAAGGCTGTCTCAAGATCGCCTGACCTTGTTCTCATGGGCGACTTCAACTTGCCTGATATCTGCTGGGATCTTAACATAGCAGAGAAGTGGCAATCTAGGAGGTTCTTAGAATGCATGGAGGACAGCTTCTTATCCCAGGTGCTGCGAGAGCCTACCAGGGGCAAGGCTATGCTTGACCTCCTCTTCACCAATAGGGAAGGGTTGGTGGGTGATGTGGTGGTCGGAGGGTGTTTAGGGGCCAGTGACCACGAGATAATTGAATTCTCATTATTTGGTCAAGCTAAGAGGGGTAGCAAGAAGACCTCCACTCTGGATTTCCGGAGGGCGGACTTCAGGCTACTCAAGGAACTAATTCAGAGGGTTCCTTGGGATAAAGCCCTTAAAAACAAAGGGGTCCAGGAGAGCTGGTCCTACTTCAAGGAAGAATTGTTGAAGGCTCAGGGACAGGCTGTGCCAATGTGTCGGAAGATGAGCCGCTGGGGCAGACGGCCAGCCTGGTTGGTTAAAGAACTTTTAATGGAACTAAGGGGAAAAAAGAGGGTGTATCACCTTTGGAAGAGAGGGGAGGCAACCCGTGAAAACTTTAAGGATGTTGCTAGGTCTTGCAGGAAGAAAATTAGGGAGGGAAAAGCGCATTTGGAGCTTAGCCTGGCCTCTGCTGTGAAGGACAACAAAAAGTCCTTCTATAAATACATTAATAGCAAGAGGAAGGGCAGAGACAACCTCCACTCCTTGGTGGACACGGAGGGGAACGTTGTGACAAGGGATGAGGAAAAGGCAGAGATACTTAACACCTTCTTTGCCTCAATTTTTACTAGCAGGACAGAATGTCTTCCTGACAGTTGGCCTGCAGAGCTGGCAGAAGGAGCCCGGGAGCAGCATAGTTTTCCTTTGTTCCAAAATGGGGTAGTTGGTGATCTGCTCAGCCGCCTGGATCCCCACAAGTCCATGGGACCAGATGGGATCCATCCTAGGGTGCTGAGAGAGCTGGCAGATGAGCTGGCCAAGCCACTCTCCATCATTTTTCAGCAGTCCTGGCTCACTGGAGATGTCCCAGAGGACTGGAAGCTGGCCAACGTGGTGCCCATCCACAAGAAGGGCCAGTTGGATGAGCCAGGGAATTATAGGCCTGTCAGCCTGACCTCAGTGCCAGGCAAGATCATGGAACAGGTCATCCTGAGTGCATTAACACAGCACTTAGAGGATGGCCAAGGGATCAGGCTCAGCCAACATGGATTTAGGAAGGGCAGGTCCTGCCTGACCAACTTGATCTCCTTCTACGAGCAGGTGACCCGCCTGGTGGATGTGGGGAGGCCTGTGGATGAAATCTACCTGGACTTCAGCAAGGCCTTTGACACCGTCCCCCATAGCAAACTGCTGGCCAAGCTGCCAGCCCATGGCTTGGACGGGAGCACACTGCGATGGGTTAGGAACTGGCTGGAGGGCTGAGCCCAGAGAGTGGTGGTGAATGGTGTCACATCCAGCTGGCGGCCAGTCAGTAGTGGAGTCCCCCAGGGATCAGTGCTGGGCCCTGTGCTCTTTAACATCTTTATTGATGATCTGGATGAGGGCATTGAGTCTATCATCAGTAAATTTGCTGATGACACCAAGCTGGGGTCAGGAGTTGATCTGCTAGAGGGTAGAGAGGCTCTGCAGAGGGACCTCGACAAGCTGGACAGATGGGCAGAGTCCAACGGCATGAGGTTTAACACATCCAAGTACCGGGTTCTGCACATTGGCCACAACAACCCCATGCAGTGCTACAGGCTGGGGTCAGAGTGGCTGGAGAGCAGCCAGGCAGAGAGGGACCTGGGGGTGCTGGTTGATGGTAGGATGAACATGAGCCTGCAGTGTGCCCAGGTGGCCAGGAGGGCCAATGGCATCCTGGCCTGTTGTGGATTGCTTTGAGCAAGAGGGGCCTTGGGTCCCAGGAACGCCTGTGCAATTCAGGCCTTGAAGAATTCTCTGTTGACAATATAGTGGCGGAGTAAGAGATGTGAGAAAGTGCTGATTGCTTGGTATGCTGAAGTCCAGCTGCCCCTGAGATGGGAGGCAAGCAAGATAAGGAGGAAGCGAGATCTGGGAGAGAGCAATTAGACCGGATAGAAGAATTCCACAGAGTTGTGAAAACAATGATGTAACCTTTCAGAGAGCAACCAATAGTATGTTGCCAAGTGGGCATAATTATAGCAAACTGTATATAAGATGTGTCTGATGCTCAATAAAGTTGGATTCCGCTGATCACATTGGTCGTTGTAGCAGCCCCTTCTTGCAGTAAGTGGCGCTCGAACACGGGACCCTAATGAAGACGAAGGTTTAGGGTCTAAGAAGTTCTTCGGGACTTGGGAGATTCGGAGTAAGCCGGGAGGCAAGAAGACGGCCGGCCCGGGATAGCAGTACCGGAGGCTGCAAGAAAAGGGAAGACAGCCTTGAAGCCGAAGACGCTGTAGAGCCGGGAACTGCTTAAACGAGGACTGTGCGCACAGGTATTAAAGTTTAAATACGGATATGGATAGGTAGGCAGCGTATTTAAGTGCTTTTTAGAAAAGCGACAGTGTAAGATAAATTTTAAAAAGGAGTTGGTGCCGTTGTTAAGCTAGGCAGAAGAGTTAGGAGCAAAGGGCAGCCGGTAAGCAGAAAATTAGAGAAACACTGCGCCGGTGGGTCAAAAGGGCAGCCGGCAAGCAGGAAAGAAGAGGAATACTGCGCCGGTGGGTCAAAAGGGCAGCCGGCAAGCAGGAAAGGCTCCGCACCTTGGATGCACTTACAGAAGTGATCCAGCCAAGATACGCTGCCGATACCTCTGGAAAAGCTGCAAAACAGTGCAGACTGACGGTAAATATGGAGAGGCAAGCGGCGTATGATTTATTTAAGTGCTTTTTAGAAAAGCGAGGATGTAAGTTGGATTTTAAAAGGAGTTAGTACCCCGTTAGAATATGCAGAGGAGGAATTTCCTCCAACGCCTCACTCTTCTGAGTTGCCGAAGGGTGAAGAAGTTGTGGAGACAAAGGAAGTAAAAAGGGAAGAGGTTAACGACGATTTAGGACAAAGAAACAGAGATTATTGGAGAAAGGTTGCAGAGCATTTACGAGAAGGAGATGAAGAAGGAGAATGGTGTAAGTCAGGAGATGAGCTTTTTGACAAACTGTGGGACTGGGTTACCATCAAGCTGCAAAAGCCGTGGCGAGAATGCAAAAACTGTGATAAAACCTATGAACTGGAACAGCGAATGGCTGCTGCAGCTAGAGCAACTTTGTCAGGACGAGATGCAGCGCCAGGTGTATCTGAGTTGCAGCTGAAAGATGTGTTTGAGAACTATCGACCGATCGACCGGGGCCGCCCCCGATATATCTTGCGGCGACCACACCGTTTACCAGCCGTCACCACTGCCGTTTGCACACAGCGGGAAAAAGCCGAAAAAGGCAGCTCAGTGTGTTCGACCCCTTTTATCAACACCTTCCTCTAACGTCGCCAGCGAGGGCTCGGATTCGGAAGACAACACCGGCAGCAAGGAATTCAAACAGCGCCGACTTTGCCTTACGGCCCCTCTTAGAAAAAAAAAAATGGAGCGCTTGGAGGCTCGCGATTACAGCATTCCTACCACCGCACTCCTCCCGCGAGCCCTGCCGGCCCCCGCGGATACCGACGGCTCCGACCAAGGCGGTACCGGCTGACGCACCACCGACACCGACAGCACCGACAGTAGCAGCGGCCCAGCAGCGGCCACGACGGCGGCGGAGCAGCGATCGCGGCAGCAGCCCCACCCCTTTCCCCCGCAGCGGCTTTAGCTGCACTACTTTGCTCTGATTTAAAGCAACAGTACTCATTTTGTCATTTCTGATTGTAATGTCTTTCAGAGATTTGTTATTTAGAGTTTTGTTAAGTTTTTCTAATAAGCATAATGAATAAGTAAGCATTTGGTATTTATAAGTACTTAGTACATAGTAATTGCAGTAAGGTGTAAGTACTTTGTCATGAGTTCACATTGTATGATTTTCTTTTGGTTCGAACCTTTTTTAATTGTGTGCCTATAGGCATTTCAAAGGAGCTCCATGTAATATAGTTAAGGAATGTATCAACAGGTTTTAATTTTGGAAAGTGTTTTTTTAGTTAATGTAACAATTTTATTTCTTTTTAGACACTGATTTGATGGATTAGTTTTAACATAGTTTTTTAAGGTTTTAAGGATTTTTGGTATTAGCATAAGTTAAGGTTTGTAGTAAATAGGTATTAATTTTAACAACTATTCCTTCACTAATGTGCAGAAGAATCAAAACTAAGAGGAAACAGCATTTCCCATGCAGTCGAACATCGATCACAATAATTGTTATGATAATCTGGGGTCAAAAGCATCGATCAAAAAAAAAAAAAAAATAATTTTTGTCCTGAATGCTGAATCTGAAAATAGGCAGTTTGGGCTGGTAAATACAGAAAACCTATTTTGTGGTGAGGAAAAGGATTTAAATCCCCATGGAAAATTATTGAAAGGGATTGGCATAAGTGGGAAATAAAGACTAGAGAAATTTTAGTTGGGAGATATCAGGAATAATTAAAAGGATTAGTAAAAGGAAAAGTAAGAGACATAAAATTTTGAAGGAAGAGGAATTGAAGTAACATAAGCACAATGGGAAATGGTAAACGAACTAACCAAAGAAGTAGAGAAGAGACTCCAAATGGAATTTTGAAGTGGGTTAAGGAGTTAAAATCTGTAGGGCTCCTGAAGAATGTAACTGCTGCCGAGAAGAAAAAACACCTAGCTGCTGGTTGCACCCAGTAGGCTAAGGAGGCAGAGTTAACATATACTGGTGGAGCCTAATTTTGATCCTACCCCTATTTGCACATAAGGAGTCCAATCGAAATCAAAAACCACGTTCCCGTGTGTGGAATCTTGATCAGACCAGAGAGAAAAGACTTGAACTTGAAAAAGCAATAGCAAATTTTTCTGCTACAGTTGAAATTATGAGGAATGCAAGCATAGATGCAATAAAAGTGCAGCAAATTGAAATCAATAGTCTCTCAAAAATATCTACTCAGAATAGATTAGCTTTGGAATTTTTATATGTTAAAGAAGGGGGTGTATGTGTAGTCATAAATGTAAGTTGTTGTAGTTATGTTAATCTAGATAAACGAGTGGCAACAGATTTACAGGCGATTGTAAACCACAATCAGATATTACATCAGATTTCTTTAGATGATACTTCTTATGGATTTAAAGAAATATGGGATAAATTAACTTTCTGGTTACCAAATCTAAATTGGCTTAAACATTTGTTTGTAATATTGTTGGAATAATTGTAATATTGCTATGCATAATACTCTGCAATGGTTACAACATACTAAGACCTTTAAGTAAGATTGCTCATGTCAACGAGTTACAAGTAGAGAATTATGATCAGAATGTGATCAGAACAGATGAACCTCGTCATGATCCAGTTAAAGAAGTATTGAAAAAATTTAGAAATTTTAACACAAATCAATGGTGACAAAAAAAAAAAAAAAAAAAAAAAAAAAAAGGGGGGAAAGAGAGAATACCCCATAGCAAAAATAAAAAAGTTTTTTTAATGGTACCAATAAGAGATCAGTATTACTAGGATGAGCAAAACCACATTATTATGGGTAATTTTATATTGGGCAAAGCAATGAAGCTCTTTTGCTCTTGCTGATTGCCTGCAAGTTTTCTGTCTGTGAAGCTAGAGCCTGGCCAGATCTACCTTTACAGATTAAAGAAATCTTGCTACCATTAAACAAAATTATGATTTTTGACCATCCTAGAGAAAATAAAGATGCAACATAACAGGTAATAATGAATTGATTGAACTTTTTCAGACGTGTCTGATAGGGATACCCAGACTTAATGTAAATATGTTTGTTAGTTATAGTAGTAAGTTTTAAGGTTCTTAGGCATTATTGTACTCATTTTTGATTATTGTTAAACTTCTTTATAATTGTATTATGCAAAGTGTTCAAAGAATAACCTCCAAGGCCTTACTTGCACAAAAGAAAAACAGGGGAATTGTTGTGGATTGCTTTGAGCAAGAGGGGCCTTGGGTCCCAGGAACGCCTGTGCAATTCAGGCCTTGAAGAATTCTCTGTTGACAATATAGTGGCGGAGTAAGAGATGTGAGAAAGTGCTGATTGCTTGGTATGCTGAAGTCCAGCTGCCCCTGAGATGGGAGGCAAGCAAGATAAGGAGGAAGCGAGATCTGGGAGAGAGCAATTAGACCGGATAGAAGAATTCCACAGAGTTGTGAAAACAATGATGTAACCTTTCAGAGAGCAACCAATAGTATGTTGCCAAGTGGGCATAATTATAGCAAACTGTATATAAGATGTGTCTGATGCTCAATAAAGTTGGATTCCGCTGATCACATTGGTCGTTGTAGCAGCCCCTTCTTGCAGTACTGGCCTGCATAAAGAACAGTGTGGCCAGCAGGAGCAGGGAGGTCATTCTGCCCCTGTACACTGCACTGGTTAGGCCACACCTCGAGTCCTGTGTCCAGTTCTGGGCCCCTCATTTTAGGAAGGATGTTGACTTGCTGGAACGAGTCCAGAGAAGGGCAACAAAGTTAGTGAGGGGCTTGGAACACAAGCCCTATGAGGAGAGACTGAGGGAGCTGGGGCTGCTTAGCCTGGAGAGGAGGAGACTCAGGGGTGACCTTATTGCTCTCTACAACTACCTGAAGGGTGGTTGTAAACAGGCAGAGGTTGGTCTCTTCTCCCAGGCAGCCAGCACCAGAACAAGAGGACAGAGTCTCAGGCTGTGCCAGGGGAAGTTCAGGCTGGAGGTCAGGAGGAAGTTTTACACAGAGAGAGTGATTGCCCATTGGAATGGACTGCCCGGGGAGGTGGTGGAGTCGCCGTCACTGGAGGTGTTCAGGAGGAGACTTGACAGGGTACTTGGTTACATGGGTTAGTTGATTAGGTGGTGTTGGATGATTGGTTGGACACGATGATCTTGAAGGTCTCTTCCAACCTGGTTTATTCTATTCTATTCTATTCTATTCTAATTAGCAGATTGTCTACCTCTAGACAGGGCATCCCTATAATTCCTGGTTCAATACATTCTGATTATGACTGGACTATGAAAGTTATGCTCTATACCATTGCTCCTCCTGTTAGCACTCTTGTTGGGACAGAAATTGCTCAGCTAATACCATCTGAGTCCCGAGTGCCTAAAACTTCTAACAGGATCCGAGGGCAAGAAGGCTTGGGTTCCACCGATATGCCTAATATCTTATTAGCCCTAGAAATCCAAAAGGGAAAACTGGAACAGATTGTAACTGTTAGACACCTTTGTGGACAAATTATACAATTTTCAGTGATTATAGATACTGGAGACGATGTCATCTTTATACCTAGTCATAAATTGAATGGTCACTATCCATTGCTCATGGCAAATATTGAAGTCATATGTTTAAAAGGTATCCAAACAACCTGGGTTAGCAAAGAGCCAGTGCAATTAGCTTTTAACTACGGCAAATCAATCACTGTAAGACCGTACGTGTTAACCCTTCCAGTTGCTCTATTGGGCTGAGATGCCTTAAGTCAACTAGGAGCAAAACTTGTTACTGCTCCTTCTCTGTAGTGGCTACTAGTCAGCAACCAACCCTCAAATAGTATCATAGTATCATTCAGGGTTGGAAGGGACCACAAGGATCATCTAGTTCCAACCCCCTGCCATGGGCAGGGCCACCCCACACTAGATCAGGCTGGACAGAGCCTCATCCAGCCTGCTCTTAAACACCCCCAGGGACGGGGCCTCGACCACCTCCCTGGACAACCCATTCCAGGGTCTCACCACTCTCATGGTGAAGAACCTCCTCCTCACATCTAGCCTGAATCTCCCCACCTCCAGCTTCATTCCATTCCCCCTAGTCCTATCACTACCTGAGATCCTGAGCAGTCCCTCCCCAGCCTTCCTGTAGGCCCCCTTCAGATACTGGAAGGCCACAATTAGGTCACCTCGGAGCCTTCTCTTCTGCAGACTGAACAGCCCCAACTCCTTCAGTCTGTCCTCATAGGAGAGGTGCTCCAGCCCTCTGATCATCCTCGTGGCCCTTCTCTGGACATGTTCCAGCACCTCCACATCCCTCTTGTAATAGGGGCTTCAGAACTGGACACAGTACTCCAGGTGGGGTCTCACCAGGGCTGAGTAGAGGGGGAGGATCACCTCCCTCGACCTGCTGGCCACACTTCTCCTGATGCAGCCCACGATCTGATTGGCCTTGCGGGCTGCAAGTGCACATTGAGAGCTCATGTTGAGCTTTTTGTCCACCAGCACCCCCAAGTCTCTTTCCTCAGGGCCGCTTTCCAGCCTGTTACTGCCCAGCCTGGATTTGTGCCTGGGATTGCCTCGACCCAGATGCAGGACCCTGCACTTGCTCTTATTGAACTTCATGAGGTTGGCTTGTGCCCACCTCTCCAGCCTGTCAAGGTCCCTCTGGATGGCCTCCCTTCCCCTCCAGCGTGTCTGCTGCACCACACAGCTTGGTGTCATCAGCAAACTTGCTGAGGGTGCACTCAATGCCGCTGTCCATGTCACCCACAAAGATGTTGAACAAGACAGGTCCCAGGACTGATCCCTGAGGGACTCCGCTTGTCACTGGCCTCCACTGGGACATGGACCCATTGACAGCCACTCTTTGAGTGCGGCCATCAAGCCGGTTCCTTATCCATCTAGTGGTCCACCCATCAAACCCATGTGTCACCAGTTTGGAGACCAGGATGTGGTGCGGGACAGTGTTGAAGGCTTTTCTCAGGTCCAGGTAGACAACGTCAGTTGCTCGCCCCTCATCTATTAATTTTGTCACCTGCTCATAGAAGGCCACCAGGTTGGTCAGGCAGGATTTGCCCTTGGGAAAGCCATGCTGACTGTTCCCAATCACCTCTTCACTATTCTTCTGTGTCAAAATGGAAATCAAGATGGAATCAAAATGGAAAACAGATAATCCAGTATGGGTACAACAATGCTTGTTCAGACACGATCGGTTGCAAGTCGTTAAGACGCTAATACAGAAACAATAGCAACTAGGTCACACCTTGCTAGCCACCCACCCCTACCCCCACCTCCAGAAAAGGGAGGATTTTCTGGTATGACTCCTGCCAACCAAAGCTCTGCTCTGATTTAAAGCTACAGTGCTAATTTCTTAATTTCTGATTGCAATGTCCTTAAGAGATTTGTTATTTAGAGTTTTGCTAAGTTTTCCTGGTAAGCTTAATGAATGGTAAGCATAATGAACGGTAAGCATTTGGTATTTACAGATACCTAGTACATAGTAATTGTAGTAAGGTGTAAGTACTTAGTAATGAGTCCACATAGTAAGATTTTCTTTTGGTGCCTTGGCATTTCAAAGGAGCTCCATCTAATATAGTTAATATTTGTAGTAAATAGGTATTAATTTAAAAAAGTATTCCTTAGCTATGGTAATGTCTTTATATTTCCTTCTTAGACATAGACTAGAAAAAATACAAAAAATAAAAAAAAGGTAAACAAGAAGGTAACAAGTACAAAACCAAAAAAATTTTAGAAAGATATAACAAAAAGCACAAAAACTCTGGATACAAAACATAGAGTACTAAATAACAGAATAATAATTAAAAAGAAGAGCAACAATAGAAACAAAATATTAAAAACAAATATGACACACTAAAAAAACATAGAGATTACTAACAAAAATAGCTTTTAACAAAAAACATAAGAATTGTTAGCAAAAAATAAAAATAAGGATTATCAAGACTACTAGATTAAAACAAACAAACAAAAATTATACAAAGAAAAAAACCAAGAAAATTAAAATGGAAAATTATAATAAAAAATAATTAATAGAAAAGAAGGTTAAAAATATAATAAAAAATAAAAAATCAAAATTAAAATAGAAAATAGATTAAATAAACATGTAAAATAAAAATTAATTACAATAGAGAATATAAGATCAAAAAATAAAAGTTTAAACACTAGATAAAAAATAAATATAATAGAAAAAAATAAATAAAATAAATTGTAAATAAAAAATGGATTAGAATAACAAAATAAAATACAGATTAAAAAATTACAATAACAAAATAAAACTAATAATAAAGAAGGTAAAAAAGAAATAAATTTTAAAATGACAAAAAGTAAGATGCAAATAATAATAATAAAAATTTAAAGAACAAAGAAAAATTAACGTACAAAATTACAAAAATTAGAAAAAATTATATCAAAATTAGATTAAAATTAACAAAACAAAAAATTTTAAAATAATTTAAATGTGCAGATTAAAAAAAAAAAAGAAATAAAAAAAAACACCCACATTAAAACAGAATAAAAATAATTTAAAAACAAAAATTAAAATGAATGAAAGATTAAACAACAGAACTAGATTAAAAATAAAAATATTAAACATATAAAAATAATAAATTGAGAATAGAAAATAACAACTAAAAATGAAATAAAATAACTAAAAGAAACAAAAAATTAAATAATAAAATAAATACATTAAAAATAAAATTAAAAAATTACCAAAAAAATTGAAAGAAATGAAAAAATAGACAAAAACAATTGCAAACATGTAAAAATAATGAGGGGGAAAAAAATTAAACTTAGGGAAAAAAAATGCATATAATGAAATTAAACAAAAATGAAACAGATTTGTTAAAAGTAGATTGAAAAATATTAAAAAATGAAACAGAAAATTGATTAAAAATTTAAAAATAGCTCACATTAAAAACAAACAAAAAACAGTTAAAATTAGTTACAAAATATGTGGAATCATAGACTCGTGGAATGAGTCAGGGTTGGAAAGGACCACAAGGATCATTTAGTTCCAACCACTGCCATGGGCAGGGACACCTCACACTGGATCAGGCAGGCTAGAGCCTCGTCCAACCTGGTCTTAAACACTTCCAGGCATCGTGCCTCGGCCACCTCCCTGGACAACCCATTCCAGGGCTTCACCACTTTCACAGTGAAGAAGAACTTCTTCACATCCAGCCTGAATCTTCCCATCCCCAGCCTTGTTCCATTCTCCCTAGTTCTGTCATTTCCTGACATGCTAGAATGTCCCTCCCCAGCATTCTTGTAGGCTCTCTTCAGATACTGGATGGCCACGATCAGGTCACCTCGAGCCTTCTTTTCTGCTAACTGCAATCATCGCAATAAACAATGGCAGGAGAATCAAGACCATGAGGACACAGCATTTCCCATGCAGTCGAACATCGATCACAATAACTGTTATGATAATCTGGGATCAAACAGCATCACTCAGAAGAATGTACCACAGCACCATGCAAATTAGGACTGAATATTGTGGTTGTTTGATAACTTTGTATTCTCTCTTGTTAACTAAATGTGCCTCTGAATGTACATATCCTAGAGGATAGAGTTTCATCTTTGCATTTTGCTTAGTAGAGATTAACCAAAAAAAAAAAACCAACCCAAAAAACAGGGGGAAAAGAGAGAATACCCCCATCGCAAAAAATTAGCTCATGGCAACCCTGGAAATGCCGTAACCCTAGAAACATCAACTTTGCCAAATGCTGTAACCCTTTCACCATAAGACAGCACGAACGCGGCACAACTGTCATGAAAATGACAACCAGCAAACCTGCTTAGCACTGACCAGAATGACGGTCACGATAATCCAAGATGTCAACAGAAAACATCTAACTTATAACTGAGTGTCGTGACTGCTTTACTGTTGTGTGAACATTAAGAGATCAGAATTACTAGGATGAGCAAAACCAAATTATTCAGTGTAATTTTATATTGGGCAAAGCAATGAAGCTCTTTTTGCTCTTGCTGCTTGCCTGCAAGTTTTCTGTCTGTGAAGCTAGAGCCTGGCCAGATCTACCTTTACAGATTAAAGAAATCTTGCTACCATTAAACAATTCATGATTTTTGACCATCCTAGAGAAAATAAAGATGCAACATAATCCTAAAGCAGATCGCAAAAGACAGTGCTAAGGATTGCATTTGTGCCTCAATCTCTGTGTGCAATGTGTTCAGGCATAATCAAGTCGTCTCTGTCAATAAGAGGAGTGAAATGTAAAGATCGGAACTATTAAGATCTAAGTCCTTCTTTACAATGTTTGTTATCTTTGACCATGTATTATGCCAACTCTGTTAGCGCATTGTAACTAGTTCAACTTAAGCTTTGTGCCTTGTATGGGTTACATCAGTCTGTTAGACATGCTGCGCTACAGAACTCTTGCTTTTCACAGTATCACAGTATCACAGTATCACAGTATCGCCAAGGTTGGAAGAGACCTCAAGGATCATCGAGTCCAACCTGTCACCACAGACCTCATGACTAGACCATGGCACCAAGTGCCATGTCCAATCCCCTCTTGAACACCTCGAGGGATGGTTACTCCACCACCTCCCCAGGCAGCCCATTCCAATGACCAAAGGCCCATTCCAAAGTCTATCAGTCTCAGCCAGTGCTCTCCCTCCACAATTCCCACATCATCCTCTAAGGCTGTATTAATATTTATATTTTGCTATACAGCTTAGCTTTACCTTGCTTGCTTCTGTGTTTGCAGTAGCATTTTGTATGGGATGAGAACAACTCCCATGACCAGATTGCTCACAAAAAAAAAAAAGGGGGATTTGTGGCAATGCCAGCGATGAGCAGTGTGAGCAATTTGGCAGTGCAGGCCTAGAGCTTGACATGGTGGTAGGCCATGCTCAGCATAAGTGCAGAGCCAGCTAGCAGTGGAGCAAAACAGTGCTGTGCCTGCAGCATGTAACTAAAACAAGGCACTGGTAGCTATAAACATGGAAAGTTATCTTGGGACAACAGGACATGCACCTGCATCAACAAACCTAGCGTGTCGTTAGTAGTTGGACCAATAATCTATAATAGTGCGATGTGTGTTCACTCATAGGGAACCAATGAAGCCATGCCAACAAGGCACTCTGAGTTTATATAAGTTGTAAAAGTTCCCTTGCTACGCACTTCTGCCTTTCCTTTCCCTTCTTCTTCTATGCTTTACTTTACTGTGCTATACTCGCACCATAGGCCTGCACCATAGGCCTGCAATACTGGAACAATAAAGGAACAATACTTGATCATATTGGTCAGCCGTATTGATTCCAATCTCCGTCGTCTATAATATCCCACCACTGATTTCTGCAAGGGGAATTGCAGAGGGGGTGGAGGGAATCTCACCCTTTCTTTCCCACCACACCTGCTAGCAGAAGCTGCAGTATTCTTGTGGGAGCTTTTTGGTGTTGATGAGGGCAGTTGACAGCTGCAGTTGTGGTGGTGTGTTGGGTTCCAACAGCACAAGCTGCTGTGCCAACACTGGGCTCCTTGGAGATACTGGGAATGCTGAAGGCTCAGTAGAGAGGAGCACAGGCAGCAGCTCAGGAGCAGGGCTGCATCATCCTCTCTTGGACTGCTCATCTCAGAGCTGGGTGAGGAACCATCTCTGTGATGGAGTAGCTGCCTGGTGACAGAGTGTTTGGGGGTGGTGTATTGCCTGTGGACTGGGAAACCCAGAGCCAGGGCCTGCAGGGGACTTCTGCAGCATGTCCATGAGCACACTTTAGTTCTGCAGAACTGTTCAGTATCATGAGAAAGCCTTTTTTCAGTTTGTTTTGGTTTGGGGTTTTCTGACTGGTAAAAGGTTGAATTAGAAAGTACTGTCCAGCTTTCTCCAGGTTATGTTTTACTTTAAATTAGGTTGTAGCTTGCATGTGCTATTTTGGATGTATTATTCATAGAATTGTTTTCGCTGGAAGACACCCTTAAGCTCCTCAACTCCAGCCTTTATCTAACTCTACCAAGTCTGCTGCTAAACCATGTCCCTCAGCACCACATCTCTTTGACTTTTAAACACCTCCAGGGATGGTGACTCAACCACCTCTCTGGGAAGCTTGTTCCAGTGTTTGATGAGCCTTCCAGAGAAAAATTTTCTTGTGACATCCAACCTAAACCTTCCCTGGTGCAATTTGGGGCCATTTCTGTACTCACCAGGTAGCACTGACGAAACACTGTCACAGCCTTCCTAGCTTGTGCCTGCATGGGATGGGGGAAACCTCTCAGAAAACCTCCTGGCAAAGTGCCTCTTAAACAGCTGGCAAAGCAGCATGACCTCCTCCCCCCAGCCCCCAAGTCATGCTGAAGGGATGCATTTGTCTCCCCAGGGAAGCTTAGACACCTCAGGGCACCTCAGGTGGGCAGCTGCCCTCCCCTCCTCATGCCCCACCAAAGACAGTGGCTATTAATGGCCACAGATGGTGATGGAGTGCAGCATGTTGGCCTAGTTACAGACCAGCAGCTGCTGGGGAACCTGGCAGAGCCACCTCAGTGGGGGAACCAACATGCTAGTAACAAGTTACTGGATGAGAGGGAAGTGATCTGAAGTTGCACCAGGGAGGAGTTGCACCTTTAGTGAAGGTGTTACTGAGCACTGGAGTAGGCTTCCCAGGGAGGTGGTTTAGAATCATAGAATCAATAAGGTTGTAAAAGCCCTCAAAGATCATCAAGTCCAACCTGTCACCCAAGGTGTCATGACTACTAAACCATGGCACCAAGTGCCATGTCCAGTCCCCTCTTGAACACCTCCAGGGATGGTGACTCCACCACCTCCCTGGGCAGCACATTCCAATGGCTAACAACTCTCTCTGTGAAGATCTTTCTCCTCACCTCGAGCCTGAACTTCCCCAGGCGCGGTTTGAGACCATGTCCTGTAGATGCAGAGCTAAGGGGCATGGTTTAACACCAGACTTGGGAGAGTTGGGTGGTGGTTGGACTCAGTGATCTTGAAGGTCTTTTCCAGCCAAAGTATCTCTGTGATTCTAATTTAAAGGAAGGAAGGTCTTGGCTGCCCTGAGAAGGAGCAGCTACACAAACCAGCTAGGAAATGGGTGCAGGGCTGCTCTTCATGCATTGGCCTTTGGCTTCAGAAAACCCTGAGTTTGGCTGCATGCACCTTGTGCCAAGATAGAAACAAAGCTGGTATGCAGTGACCTGCAACTCCAACTGATTGCTTTCCTGAGCCTCTGGTGGCTGGTAAGTGCACCCCTCTCAGACAAGATCAGAACAGACATCCCGCTGCTGGAGCTGGAGAAGGGGAGTGTGATACCCACACCTCTGTACCACAGGACACACCTGAAAAACTCTGCTGGAAAAGCCTCGGGAAGATTGAAAGTCAAAGATAGCAGCATTAAGGTTCCTTGTGCAGCCTTAATCTGCCCCCCCGGTGTGGCCGCATTAGTGCTGAGTCTTTAATTACAGGCTCCCTTGCTGCTTTCTCAGTGCGGTCCTTCCCTTCCTCAGTGCACAGAATGGACTTTGCTCATGTAATGAGCAACTATTCATTATTTTGTTTTCTCTTCATTGTTCCATGTATGCCCTTCTGCCTTATTTACCAGGCTCTCTTCAAACCCTCTTCCAGAGGCGGAATTATTAATTTCCTCTTGAACCTCTGCCCATCTCCTCCCCATTGTAGCTGAGCAGTTGATGAATGATTAATTAATTTTCCCCAAACCTCTGTGAGATGAAGGGGTGTTTTAAAGATGGGAAAACAAAGCCCAGAGAGACTAAATACAAAAGAATAACTTGTCATTTTAGGGGCCAATTAGAACTGGCACGGGCCCCTTTTTCCCCCCTTTAGAGCATCCTTTGGCATATTCTTTGTTCAGAGGGCAGCTCCTTCGATGCTGCTCCGTTTCAGCATTGCAGAGGAGTTTTCCTTGCTGGGCTGACATGAGTTTAAGCAGCCATCTCCATAGAGCCCAGCTCTCCTTGGGAGGATTCAGCTGCTTTAGCCATATGTGCCCCTTTTCTTCTCCTGGGTTATGTTCTCCCTTCTTCAAGGGAATGCAGAAAACACTTTTGTCATCTTGAGCCTAGCTCCAACCCTACCACTGTGTTTGCCTGGAATTAAGCAAGTGACTTGGCTACTTAATCTCTTGATGTTTAGTGCTTGCTTTTCCTAGAGTGATGATGTTTCTTCAAAGCACCAAGACATTCCAGGCTTCTTTCCATTCCATCTGTCTCCCAGGCTGCTCACCCGTCATTTCTAGAGGCCTGAGAGGAAACTTTTTTCCAGACAAATTTTCCCCTCACCCCATAGTTGTCTCTCAAGCATCCAGATTATCCAGAGTCTCATAGCAGATCTCTTCTCCCCATTCCTCTTCCCTGTGGCTCCTTGATGTGCTGACTAGTGAAGAGGTGATTTGGAACAGTCAGCATGGCTTTCCCAAGGGCAAATCCTGCCTGACCAACCTGGTGGCCTTCTATGAGCAGGTGACAAAATTAATAGATGAGGGGCGAGGAACTGATGACGTTTACCTGGACCTGAGCAAAGCCTTCGACACTGTCCCGCACCACATCCTGGTCTCCAAACTGGTGACACATGGGTTTGATGGGTGGACCACTAGATGGATAAGGAACTGGCTTGATGGCCGCACCCAAAGAGTGGCTGTCAATGGGTCCATGTCCCAGTGGAGGCCAGTGACAAGCGGAGTCCCTCAGGGATCAGTCCTGGGACCTGTCTTGTTCAACATCTTTGTGGGTGACATGGACAGTGGCATTGAGTGCACCCTCAGCAAGTTTGCTGATGACACCAAGCTGTGTGGTGCAGCAGACATGCCGGAGGGAAGGGAGGCCATCCAGAGGGACCTTGACAGGCTGGAGAGGTGGGCACAAGCCAACCTCATGAAGTTCAATAAGAGCAAGTGCAGGGTCCTGCATCTGGGTCGAGGCAATCCCAGGCACAAATACAGGCTGGGCAGTGACTGGCTGGAAAGCAGCCCTGAGGAGAGAGACTTGGGGGTGCTGGTGGACAAAAAGCTCAACATGAGCTCTCAGTGTGCACTTGCAGCCCGCAAAGCCAATCAGATCCTGGGCTGCATCAGGAGAAGTGTGGCCAGCAGGTCGAGGGAGGTGATCCTCCCCCTCTACTCAGCCCTGGTGAGACCCCACCTGGAGTACTGTGTCCAGTTCTGGAGCCCCTATTACAAGAGGGATGTGGAGGTGCTGGAACGTGTCCAGAGAAGGGCCACGAGGATGATCAGAGGGCTGGAGCACCTCTCCTATGAGGACAGACTGAAGGAGTTGGGGCTGTTCAGTCTGCAGAAGAGAAGGCTCCGAGGTGACCTAATTGTGGCCTTCCAGTATCTGAAGGGGGCCTACAGGAAGGCTGGGGAAGGACTTCTCAGGATGTCAGGTAGTGATAGGACTAGGGGGAATGGAATGACGCTGAAGGTGGGGAGATTCAGGCTAGATGTGAGGAGGAGGTTCTTCACCATGAGAGTGGTGAGACCCTGGAATGGGTTGTCCAGGGAGGTGGTCGAGGCCCCATCCCTGGGGGTGTTTAAGAGCAAGCTGGATGACCTCTGTCCAGCCTGATCTAGTGTGGGGTGTCCCTGCCCATGGCAGGGGGGTTGGAACTAGATGATCCTTGTGGTCCCTTCCAACCCTGAATGATACTATGATACTATGACTCTTTGTGGATCACCAGTGAGGATTCTGGACTGGAGGAATGTTTGGGTTTTTTTTATTTTCTGTCTCTTCTCACCTATGTGAGCAATGAAATCTCCTGAGGTCTTTATCCTTGGCACAGGAGGACTGGCTTTCAGAGCCTGCCTGCATGTTTGATGCTCAAACCAAAACTGCCTATAAAGGATTTGGGAAGGAGTTGAGCACCTCTCCTATGGGGACAGACTGAGCGAGTTGGGGCTATTCAGTCTGGAGAAGAGAAGGCTCTGAGGAGACCTAATTGTGGCCTTCCAGTATCTGAAGAAGGCTACAAGAAACCTGGGAAGGGACTTTTTAGGGTGTCAGGGAGTGATAGGACTGGGGGGAATGGGAAAAAAAATAGTAATGGGCAGATTGGATGTTAGGAAGAAGTTTTTCACCATGAGGCTGGTGAGACACTGGAACAGGTTGCCCAGGGAGGTGGTAGAAGCCTCATCCCTGGAGGTTTTTAAGGCCAAGCTGGATGTGGCTGTGAGCAACCTGATGTAGTGTGAGGTATCCCTGCCCATTGCAGTGGGTTGGAACTGGATGGTCCTTGAGGTCCTTTCCCACCCTGACAATTCTATGATTCTGTGATTTTCTAAGCTATTATCCATCCATACTCTGAAAATCAGATCTCTTTATAAAATGTCTTGGACTGGGCCTCTGGAAGCTGAAAAGTTCAACCTCTGATGTGTGTTTGAAATCTCTGACTGAGGCATGGGTAAAGTTTGCCTGTGTGTATGGCTGAGTGCAGCTCACTTGGCTGTGGTGCTGAGCCTTAGAAGCTTTTTTCTTCTTTCTTCTTATACAATATTCTGGAGGTGTCTGGCAAGCACGCATACACACCCCCCAAGGAAGATTTGCCTGATTTCATCCAGGTAGCAGGTACCATTTTGAAGCAGTAGATGCTTTTAGTATATGGAATTGTATGAAGACCTGTCCTCATTCCTCAAATGTTGCTGTAGTGCAGGTTGGATGTGTCTGTAGCTGCCTTCTCAGTTGTCCATAGACCAATGCATATCAATTGTCCAGCTAAGTCACATAACCCAAACATTGCTTTTTTAGCTGCTGTCTCTGCTTTGCTTTCTGCTGGCAGAGAGGGTATGAGAAAGAGAATGCTGAAGGGATGAAATCACAGCAGATGCAGCCCTTCAAACAGTTCACCAGTGTCACAGATTCACAAATTGCATGGAGTTGGAAGGGACCCTCAAAGGTTATCTTGTCAACTGCATTCCAGATAGGAGGGAAGAGATACAAGCATGGAGCCTGCTGTCTGTCTTCTGATTAGACTTTTCCTGATGGCTGCAAACCAGCTCTGTATGGGAGGACTGACCTTAGCCCAGGGTCCTCACCAAGCCTCAGTGGTTTTATCCTGTCTTCTCCCACTCTGATGTTTGTGCTTCACAAATTCTCCCCTCCTTCCACTGTCCCCTTGTCATATTTGGCAGCAATGATCTGGGATTCTCAGAAGCTTAATTCAGCTCTCATTCAGGCAACTACAAGCAAAATTTGTTCAGGTTTAAAAATCACCCCCCATTCCAGAGTCTTCTCTTTCTTGCAGCTCTGCTGCTCTCTCCATGTTACCCAGTCCTCTTCTGTCTTTGTCAGGCACTAAACCCCAGCCTTTTGCAGTGTTGCAGGAGAGGATGAAGGATGAGAAGAAGCTGGTGAAAAGTGCAGAAGTGAAAGCAATATCACCACCAACTGCAAGTCACTCCAGCATGAAACAGTGATTTTCAATCTGCATAGCTTGATTTGTTCATTTCCACTTAACTGCTGTCTTTTTCAATTGAGTTTTATTTTACCTTTCCCCAGAACAAGAAAGGCTGCTCTGGGTGGAGCAGGGGACTGTGATTGCTGGCTTGTGATAGAGGTGTTCTTGGTTGCTTTGGTTTTTTCAGAGGCTCTTCTAGTTACTTCTTCTGCAAAGGAAGGGATCTAGCTGATGGTCAGGTACCTTTCCTTGATATATTGGAGTAATAAAAGGATTACCTTGACTGTCTGACTTGCCTCCTTCAGCTCCAGAGGTATTCCTTTACCTCAATTAATTCAGAAGACTCTCCTCTGCCTCAGTCCTCCCACTAAAGCTTTTTTGAAACCATTCTGGTTTCAGTCTGGCCTGTTCAATATATATATTGATGATCTGGATGTGGGGATTGAGTCCATCATCAGTAAATTTGTAGATGACACCAAGTTGGGAGCAGGTGTTGATCTGTTAGAGGGTAGAGAGGCTCTGCAGAGGGACCTCGACAGGCTGGACAGATGGGCAGAGTCCAACAGGACGGCATTCAACAAGTCCAAGTGCCAGGTGCTGCACTTTGGCCACAACAACCCCATGCAGTACTACAGGCTGGGGTCAGAGAGGCTGGAGAGCAGCCAGGCAGAAAGGAACTTGGGGGTGCTGGTTGACTGCAGCTGAACATGAGCCAGCAGTGTGCCCAGGTGGCCAAGGCAGCCAATGGCATCCTGGCCTGCATCAGGAATAGTGTGGCCAGCAGGAGCAGGGAGGTCATTCTGCCCTGTACTCAGCACTGGTTAGGCCACACCTTAAGTCCTATGTCCAGTTCTGGGCCCCTCAGTTTAAGAGATTGCAGCTAGGTGGGTGTTGGTCTCTTCTCCCAGGAAATCCAGGCCTCTCCCAGGCCTGCTGCACCAGGCCAGCTGGCAACAGATGGAGCACATCTGTCCCAGAGGAGGGGTAAGATCAGAGTGTACGAGAATGGCCTATCCCTCAAAGGGAAAAAGATTCCGGGGAGGGAATTGGCAGGTCTCATAGATAGGGCTTTAAACTAGTTTCGAAGGGGGAAGGGGTTGAAACCAGTCCCCCCAGGCAGGAGACTGGGGGTGATAAGCCAGAGCCAGAGGTGAAACCAGCAGCCCGGATGAAGTGCATGTACACTAATGCACGAAGCATGGGCAACAAACAAGAGGAGCTGGAAGCCTTGCTGCAGCAGGAAAGTTATGATGTAGTTGCCATCACAAGAGACGTGGTGGGACGACTCACATGACTGGAGTGCTGCAATTGATGGCTACAGGCTCTTCAGGAGAGACAGGCAAGGAAGAAGGGGTGGAGGGGTGGCCCTTTACATCAGGAAGGCACTAGATGCCATTGAGACGGAGATTAGGGACGATCGGGTTGAGTGCCTGTGGGTGAGAATTAGAGGGAAGGCCAACAGGGCTGACATCCTGGTTGGAGCCTGTTATAGACCACCCAACCAGGAGGAGGATGTTGATGAGTCATTCTGTAGGCAGCTTAAGGCTGTCTCAAGATCGCCTGACCTTGTTCTCATGGGCGACTTCAACTTGCCTGATATCTGCTGGGATCTTAACATAGCAGAGAAGTGGCAATCTAGGAGGTTCTTAGAATGCATGGAGGACAGCTTCTTATCCCAGGTGCTGCGAGAGCCTACCAGGGGCAAGGCTATGCTTGACCTCCTCTTCACCAATAGGGAAGGGTTGGAGGGTGATGTGGTGGTCGGAGGGTGTTTAGGGGCCAGTGACCACGAGATAATTGAATTCTCATTATTTGGTCAAGCTAAGAGGGGCAGCAAGAAGACCTCCACTCTGGACTTCCGGAGGGCAGACTTAGGCTACTCAAGGAACTAATTCAGAGGGTTCCTTGGGATAAAGCCCTTAAAAACAAAGGGGTCCAGGAGAGCTGGTCCTACTTCAAGGAAGAACTGTTGAAGGCTCAGGAACAGGCTCAGGGAAAAAAAGAGGGTGTATCACCTTTGGAAGAGAGGGGAGGCAACCCGTGAAAAATTTAAGGATGTTGCTAGGTCTTGCAGGAAGAAAATTAGGGAGGCAAAAGCGCATTTGGAGCTTAGCCTGGCCTCTGCTGTGAAGGACAACAAAAAGTCCTTCTATAAATACATTAATAGCAAGAGGAAGGGCAGAGACAGCCTCCACTCCTTGGTGGACACGGAGGGGAACGTTGTGACAAGGGATGAGGAAAAGGCAGAGATACTTAACACCTTCTTTGCCTCAATTTTTACTAGCAGGACAGAATGTCTTCCAGACAGCTGGCCTGCAGAGCTGGCAGAAGGAGCCAGGGAGCAGCATAGTTTTCCACTGTTCCAAAATGGGGTAGTTGGTGATCTGCTCAGCCGCCTGGATCCCCACAAGTCCATGGGACCAGATGGGATCCATCCTAGGGTGCTGAGGGAGCTGTCAGAGGAGCTGGCCAAGCCGCTCTCCATCATTTTTCAGCAGTCCTGGCTCACTGGAGATGTCCCAGAGGACTGGAAGCTGGCCAACGTGGTGCCCATCCACAAGAAGGGCCAGTTGGATGAGCCAGGGAATTATAGGCCTGTCAGCCTGACCTCAGTGCCAGGCAAGATCATGGAACAGGTCATCCTGAGTGCAATCACACAGCACTTAGAGGATGGCCAAGGGATCAGGCTCAGCCAACATGGATTTAGGAAGGGCAGGTCCTGCCTGACCAACCTGATCTCCTTCTATGAGCAGGTGACCCACCTGGTGGATGTGGGGAGGCCTGTGGATGTAGTCTACCTGGACCTCAGCAAGGCCTTTGACACCGTCCCCCATAGCAAACTGCTGGCCAAGCTGTCAGCCCATGGCTTGGACGGGAGCACACTGCACTGGGTTAGGAACTGGCTGAAGGGCCGAGCCCAGAGAGTGGTGGTGAATGGTGCCACATCCAGCTGGCGGCCAGTCAATAGTGGAGTCCCCCAGGGATCAGTGCTGGGCCCTGTGCTCTTTAACATCTTTATTGATGATCTGGATGAGGGCATTGAGTCTATGTGGTGAAGAGGTTATTAAATTTATGAATATGAAATATGAATTATGAAAAAATATTATTTTATTAATTATCAAACTATTAATAACCGATGAATCACCAACTTATATGCATGTTCTAGTGCACGTTCGTGAAATAGATTCCACAACTGGCTTAGTGTTATGATTATAACATAATTGAACTATCTATAAACCCTTTCTGTATTTATATAACGAAGGGTGCAGGTCCGCCGCTTGGCCACTAGATGGAGACTCGGCGGAACGCGGGCGGCTTCTGGCTGTACACAGCAATATTACAATCTTTCTATGCGTCAGCGCTTACTCTGCTAGACGCGGATATTTTGAACTGAGTGCTAGTGGATGGAACGATATTCAGTTCCCTTCAGACAACAGGGATCGGTCCTGGTCGGGGTCGGTCCGTGGGGTCGGCCCTCTAAAGTCGGCTCGCACGGCAGGGCGGGACGACGGTGGCCGGTAGGCGGGCTCGAACGACGGAAGCAGGCGAAGCTACGGGGGTCGGCCCAACCACGGCTGTTCTCGGGGCTGATGCAAACAGCCTCAGGGAGAGAATGCAGCTGCGTTAGGCGGCGGATTCTCGTTTAATGAGGTTAAAGGAGCAACAGGACTCTCGTATTGGTCCCGGGTTCGGTGCAGTATAAGCACGAACAATGCTTTGGTTTTTCCTGGGATCCGCAGGGCTCAGAGCGGCACTCGGCGGCTCCTCTCCCGCTACGGCGGGGCTAGGCATACGTGGACTCGGTATCGATCAAGTCCCTTCTCCCCGGCAACTGGGCAGATCTTACCCGCGGGGGTTGGTCCAGTCCTCCGGTGGCACGATGGGCTCTTCCGATCGGCACGACTGGTTGTAGCAATGCTGAGCTCCTCAGGCTCAGCGAAGGTCCTCCCTCTGGGCTTCTTCAACGATGCAGAGGCTTCCAGTATGCGTGCATGTATAACAGAAGCTAACAACAATAAGCTCAATGGCAAAGGCTGCAGCTCGAGAGTTACTCTCTCAAGCAAGCACAGAGACAAAGTGAATGAGGGGGTCGGCGTGTTTACCAACTGGGGTAATACTTATAGATTCCTCGAGGCTGGGCTTGACCAATGGGCACTCTCATAAGCAACTGGCTTCAGCCTATAGAAAGCGTGAAGCTAGAATTATGTCCATACTTGGTGTCAGCACGAGCACTGCATGCGCTGGGTGCGTGCAAGCCTGGCTAATGCCTTGGCTTTTGTCTTCCTCCTGGAGGGAGGGGGAACTTGCCCACATGCTGGGACAAGATTCAGTATCTGGGCATAATGTGCCTTCACAACAGTCTATCATCAGTAAATTTGCTGATGACACCAAGCTGGGGACAGGAGTTGATCTGCTAGAGGGTAGAGAGGCTTTGCAGAGAGACCTCGACAGGCTGGACAGATGGGCAGAGTCCAACAGGACGGCATTCAACAAGTCCAAGTGCCAGGTGCTGCACTTTGGCCACAACAACCCCATGCAGTACTACAGGGTGGGGTCAGAGAGGCTGGAGAGCAACCAGGCAGAGAGGGACCTGGGGGTGCTGGTTGATGGTAGGCTGAATATGAGCCTGCAGTGTGCCCAGGCAGCCAAGAGGGCCGATGGCATCCTGGCCTGCATCAAGAACAGTGTGGCCAGCAGGAGCAGGGAGGTCATTCTGCCCCTGTACACTGCACTGGTTAGGCCACACCTCGAGTCCTGTGTCCAGTTCTGGGCCCCTCAGTTTAGGAAGGATGTTGACTTGCTGGAACGAGTCCAGAGAAGGGCAACGAAGTTAGTGAGGGGCTTGGAACACAAGCCCTATGAGGAGAGACTGAGGGAGCTGGGGCTGCTTAGCCTGGAGAGGAGGAGACTCAGGGGTGACCTTATTGCTCTCTACAACTACCTGAAGGGGGGTTGTAAACAGGCAGAGGTTGGTCTCTTCTCCCAGGCAGCCAGTACCAGAACAAGAGGACACAGTCTCAGGCTGCGCCAGGGGAAGTTCAGGCTGGAGGTCAGGAGGAAGTTTTACACGGAGAGAGTGATTGCCCATTAGAATGGGCTGCCCGGGGAGGTGGTGGAGTCGCCATCACTGGAGGTGTTCAGGAGGAGACTTGATAAGGTGCTTGGTTACATGGGTTAGTTGATTAGGTGGTGTTGGGTGATAGGTTGGACGCGATGATCTTGAAGGTCTCTTCCAACCTGGTTTATTCTATTCTATTCTATTCTATTCTATTCTATTCTATTCTATTCTATTCTATTCTATTCTATTCTATTCTATTCTATTCTATCAGCATCAGAACAAGAGGACACAGTCTCAAACTGCACCATGGGAGGTTTAGGCTTGAGGTGAGGAGGAAGTTCTTCACAGACAGAGCTGTTAGCCGTTAGAATGGGCTGCCTGGGGAGGTGGTGGAGTCACCATCCCTGGAGGTGTTAAAAAAGGGACTGGATGTGGCACTTTGTGCCATGGTTTAGTAGTCATGAGGTCTTGGGTGACAGGTTGGACTTGATCTTTGAGGTCTTTTCCAACCTTATGATTGAATGATTCTATGGTATAAGATGAGGATGTCTTACAGCCTCATCAGCTGACTTGTGAAAAGATACATAAGAAATAGGGGTTACAAAGAAGGAAGAGCTGAGAGGAGGAAACTGAACAGAGATGTAACAAGCAGGTAGGACATTGTTTATTGAAGAGACTGGGACTCCTGTAATCTATTTTAACCTAGTTCTGTCATATACTTAGCTTAATCTTTTAAGCCTTAGTTTAACTGACAACAAGTAATTCAGACTGGAGTCATTAGTGACCTTTGGCTTGATGATTGCATTCTTAAGATTGCTTTTGGGATTTTTGTCTTCTGGATTGTGGAGGGAGGAGTTGGAATGTTGGGGTTTTTCTTCATTGGTATCTGTGACCAGTATTGGAAAACATATACAACTGTGGGGAAGTAGTTTAAGGAGAACTTAATGCCAGTTGTTGGGATTCTCCTAGTCTGGGGCACATTTTTTTCGTGTGCTGGCAAGATTTTATAGTGGCACTGAGCCTTTTCTTTCCCTGATAGATGTGTGTTTCAGCCTTGAAAGCAAGAAGGGCACAGAATAATAAACCAGACAAGGATCCAGCAATAAGACTTTCACAGAAGCTAGAATTTGTCCCAGAAGGCAAGGCTGTGGTCCTAATGGGAACATACTACTGCCGACATGGCCATGTGGATATGAAACCCCAAGCACTGGCAAAACAGAGCCAGGGCTGTGGTCTGGATGGTGAATAATCCAGGTCTGGTCTGGCTGGCACAGATCTTGCTGCCTTCGTTTTTTTTTTATATTGGCATTTCAAACCCTTCTTACTACATTCAATATTCTTCAACACTTCTTACTACATTCAGAACAAGAGGACACAGTCTCAAGCTGCACCAGGGGAAGTTTAGGCTGGAGGTGAGGAGAAAGTTCTTCCCAGAGAGAGAGAGACGTGGCCAGGCAAGATTATGGAACAGGTCATCTTGAGTGCAATCACACAGCACTTAGAGGATTGCCAAGGGATCAGGCCTAGCCAGCATGGATTTAGGAAGGGCAGGTCCTGCCTGACTGACCTGATCTCCTTCTACGATCAGGTGACCCGCCTGGTGGATGTGGGGAGGCCTGTTGATGTAGTCTACCTGAACCTCAGCAAGGCCTTTGACACCGTCCCCCATAGCAAACTGCTGGCCAAGCTGTCAGCCCATGGCTTGGATGGGAGCACACTGCAATGGATTAGGAACTGGCTGGAGGGCCGAGCCCAGAGAGTGGTGGTGAATGGTGCCACATCCAGCTGGTGGCCAGTCACTAGTGGTGTGCCCCAAGGATCAGTGCTGGGCCCTGTGCTCTTTAACATCTTTATTGATGATCTGGATGAGGGCATTGAGTCCATCATCAGTAAATTTGCTGACAACACCAAGCTGGGGGCAGGAGTTGATCTGCTGGAGGGTAGAGAGGCTCTGCAGAGAGACCTCGACAGGCTGGACAGATGGGCAGAATCCAACGGCATGAGATTTAACACATCCAAGTGCCGACTTCTGCACATTGGCCACAACAACCCCATGCAGTGCTACAGGCTGGGGTCAGAGTGGCTGGAGAGCGGCCAGGTAGAGAGGGACCTGGGGGTACTAGTCGATGGTAGGCTGAACATGAGCCTGCAGTGTGCCCAGGCAGCCAGGAAGGCCAATGGCATCCTGGCCTGCATCAAGAACAGTGTGGCCAGCAGGAGCAGGGAGGTCATTCTGCCCCTGTACACTGCACTGGTCAGGCCGCACCTCGTGTCCAGTTCTGGACCCCTCAGTTTAGGAAGGACGTTGACTTGCTGGAGCGTGTCCAGAGAAGGGCAACGAAGTTGGTGAGGGGTTTGGAACACAAGCCCTATGAGGAGAGGCTGAGGGAGCTGGGGCTGCTTAGCCTGGAGAGGAGGAGACTCAGGGGTGACCTTATTGCTCTCTACAACTACCTGAAGGGAGGTTGTAGACAGGCAGATGTTGGTCTCTTCTCCCAGGCAGCCGGTACCAGAACAAGAGGCAGTCTCAGGCTGCATCAGGGGAGGTTTAGGTTGGATGTTAGGAAGAAGTTCTATACAGAGAGCGTGATTGCCCATTGGAATGGGCTGCCTGGGGAGGTGGTGGAGTCACCATCATTGGAGGTGTTCAGGAGGAGACTTGACAGGGTGCTTGGTGCCATGGGTTAGTTGTTTAGGTGGGTTGGATTGGTTGATGGGTTGGACGTGATGATCTTGAAGGTCTCTTCCAACCTGGTTCATTTTTCTATTCTATTATTCTATGATTGGCCATTGGGATGTGCTGCCCAGGGAGGTGGTGGAATCACCATCCCTGGAGGTGTTCAAGAGGGGATTGGACTTGGCACTTGGTGCCATGGTTTAGTCATGAGGTCTGTGGTGACAGGTTGGACTTGATGATTTTTGAGGTCTCTTCCAACCTTGGTGATTCTGTGATTCTGTAATAGTAGAATACAAATGGGGGAGGCAATTGGACGAGTTGAAAATTCATTTTCTAAGACCATCGGAGAATCTTGTACAATGTATAGGGTTGGAAGGGACCCCTGGAGGTTATCTTGTCTAGCCTTCCTGCTGGGACATCTTTAACTAGATCAGGTTGCTCAGAGCCCTGTCAAAGTGGACCTTGAATGTCTCCAGGGATGGGGCCTCAACCAGATACCTGGGCAACCTGTTCCAGTATTTCACCACCTTCGTTGTGAAGAACTTCCTCCTAATGTCCCACCTAAGTACACTGCTCTGTTTTGAAACTATTGCCCCTAACAAAACCCCAAAACAAGTCTAGTTCCTAATCACCACCAAACACTGTCACTGAGGTCAAGTTTTCTCTGTCAAAATTAGCAGCCTTCTAGTACAAGAAAGTTTGGGAGGGACTTTTGACAAGGGCTTGTAGTGATAGGATGAGAGGGAATGGATTGAAGCTAGAGGAGGGCAGATTTAGACTGGTGATTAGAAAGAAATTCTTCACAGTGAGAGTGGTGAGACACTGGAACTGGTTGCCCAGGAAGGCTGTGGATGTCCCCTTCCTGGAGGTGTTGAAGGCCAGGTTGGATGAGGTCTTGATCAACCTGGGCCCCTGGCAGCGGGGTTGAAACTAGATGATTTTTAAGGTCCCTTCCAACCCATTTTATGAGTCTTGATCAGCCTGGGCTAGTGGAAAATGTTCCTGCCCATAGCAGCATGGTTGAAACTAGATGATCTTTCAGGTCCCTTCCAACCCAAACCATTCTATGAATCTATAAAAAATCACACACAGATCAATAGTGTGGACTTACCACTTAAACAATTTGTAGTTTAAAAGCAAAGGAAACCAAAAAAATCTTGGGTTTATGCTTGACAAGGCCTGGCCAGTCTAAGGAGGCTGGGGAATGTGCATGGCTTCCTTTGCCATGTCTCCAGCTGCCCTTGAGTTCTGCTGCGAATCTTGCACAGAACTGCCTGGGGTCCAGGAGATGTCTGCAAATGTAGGTCTTCAGAGCCCTGCTGCCTTGGCTCTGCAGGAATCTGAGCTGAGAAGCCAGCACCAGTCTGAATAACTCCTGGACAATTCTGAGCACTGAGGGAGCGGGGAAATATTTTTGGCTTTGTCCTGTGGTTTGGAGAGAATGTCACAGAGACAGATTGCTGCCTTGGTAATGAAAAGATCAAGAGCTGCCTAAAAAAAAAAAAAAAGAATAAAAAAAGAAAAGGCAAATATTCTTGGGGAAATAATGAGAATAAATTGGATTGGGCTGCAGTGTACAGGCCGGGAGCCGGAGTGCTGGCTGAACTCTGCAGAGAATGGCTAACCAGTGGTAAAATTAGGGGGCTGGTAATTGGAAGGAAGCTTTCTTCCTCAATTTAAGAAGGGCATTGAGACACTTGAATGTGTCCAGAGAAGGGCAATGAGGCTGGAGAGAGGTCTCGAGCACAAGCCCTATGAGGAGAGGCTGAGGGAGCTGAGGTTGCTTAGCCTGGAGAAGAGGAGGCTCAGGGCTGACCTTATTGCTCTCTACAACTACTTGAAGTGAGCTTGTAGCCAGGTGGGGGTTGGTCTCTTCTCCCAGGCAACCAGCAACAGAACAAGAGGACACAGTCTCAGGCTGCACCAGGGGAGGTTTAGGCTGGAGGTGAGGAAAATGTTCTTTCCAGAAAGAGTAATTGGCCATTGGAATGTGCTGCCCAGGGAGGTGGTGGAGTCACCATCACTGGAGGTGTTCAAAAAAGGATTGGATGTGGCACTTGGAGCCATGGTTTAGTTGTCCTGAGGTGTTAAGGTATTAGGTTGGACTTGCTGATCTCTGAGGTCTTTTCCAACCTGGTTGATTCTATGATTCCCAGTGAGTCCATTAGATCAGAGCTGCTTGGCAGTTACTGCCTTAGAGAAACAAGGATTTTAAGACCTGGATTTTTATTGTTTTTGTTGGCCTGACTCATGCTCATATTTGATGTTTCACTTCAGGTGGGAAGGGTGTCTAGTGTGGGTCAAAGCTCTGAGCAAGCCCAGGTGCTGCACTGCAGGATTCTGGTGTCTTTGCCAGGAGGTGCTCAGTCAGGGGACTGAGCTGGGTGCTCACAGTGTCCCAGGATGCATCTCAGCAACAGGGAGACAGCACTGTGGTGTGCAGAAGTCCTTTACTCTGAGGGTGGTGGAAGATTGGAACAGGTTGGCCAAGGAGGTAATAAATGTCCCATCCCTGGAGATACTCAAGGTCAGGCTTGATAGGGCTCTGAGCAACCTGATCTTGTTGGTCATGTCCCTACTTACTGCAGGGATGTTGGACTAGATGACCTCCAGAGGTGTCTTCTAACCCAATGCATTCTATGAAATCTCTGTAATTCTATGCTCCTTAGCCTTTGGCTAGGGTTTGGCTGGACTCAATGATTTCAGGATCTTGTGCAGTAGGAACAGAATATGAAGCAGGAAATGGTTAAAAGCTGCACCCTGGGAGGTTTAAGCTAGATATTAGGAAATATGTCTTCACAGAGAGGGTTATCCAACATTGCAGTGCTCTGGCCAGGCCAGTGGTGGAGTCGTCATCCCTGGGGGTGTTCAAGAGGCATGTGGACCTGACTGTTAGGGACATGGTTTTGTGTTGACCTTTCAGTACTGGGTCAAAGGTTGGACTGGATGATCTTTGAGGTCTCTTCCAACCAGATAGATTTCTGTGATCTCCACAGGTTCCCTCTAATCCCTACCATTCTATGACTCTATGATGTTGCCTGCCTGCTGGTTTTCCAGGAAGGCTGCCTCAACCCATCACAGCTGCACAGGCAGCAACAGCTTTCCATGTGGGAATTATTAAAAAATCTCAGCTGTTGCAGAGTGGTTCAGCATGCCAGGAGGGGATGTGGGGTCAGGGACTCCTGCTCTGCTGAGCAAGATAGTTCCTTGTGCATTTGCATGGTGGTTTGGCAGCCAGCCTTGCCTGCCCTTCACCTGCCCTTCACCTGCACAATGGGGATGTCCTGGCTGGGGAGGAGGCTGCTCCAGCTAGCATGGTTTGGTTTCTCATGCCTCTGCAGCTTGCTGAGCTCAGCTCCTCACAAAACAACCAGAGGTGTTTGGACCTTGCTCTCCTGGATGTGGAAACATGCAGTGGGAATAATTGTGTGACTCACTCAGAGCTTCATGTCTGAGTCTGGCAGATGATGGCTGGGGAAGCATCAAGGGTGAGACGTATACCCTGTGATCTCTGCTGTGTTTGATTTGCACCTAATGATTATTAGCTGCTGATTGATTTGCTCATTGCAGGTAGGGTGTAATAGTGCCTAAAACAAGGGAAGTTTGGTGAAAATTGCCTTGCAGGTTGTGATGGTCAGGCAGTTCCTCTCTTTATAAACACTTCTGGAAGATGGCAGTAATTACCTTAAGAAATTCCTTCCTGCCTTGTGTCTTCATTACAGTTGCTATAGGACTGATACACTTAACTGCAAGAGAGGGAGAGAGAGAAGGTGTGTGCAGAATATTAAACATGCAGTTGCCATTTCCCACCTTCTGTTTGGTCGTGACGTTTCAAACAGCACAAAATCTGCAGCCTCCGAATCACAGGTGTCACCTTTAGCTCTCCCTTCCCTGTTTTTCCTGAGGGCTGAATGCTGCCCAGTGCTGTAGGCTGCCTTGGAGTAGGGAATGCCACCTCCACCCCACCTACATCCTCAAGGGGCTGCACTTCCCTTCTGGAAGGATTTGTCTTTTTCAGTCACAGGAGGGATTGTGACCCTGGTTTGTGGGACTAAGAAAGAGAGAGAGGAATTTGATTGAGATGAAATTATCTCAGAGAAGATGTTAAGTGTGGAAAGTATTGGAAGAGTGTCCCTAAAATGATAGTAGTGTGGAAGGATGTGGCCAGAAGTCATCTCTGTGGCAGATTTCAGACACTGATGACGGCTGCAGCTGAGAAGATGCAGCTTGGATGCCAGGAAAAATATACCCCTGGTGAGAGCTGGGAGCTGCTGAACTTTGAGGGACCTATGAGCAGCCTCTGAGATCCTACTTGACCTGCTTGACTGATTCTGCATCTATATTACAGAGTGGGTCAAAGTGTCATCAGGAACCTACCACCCTCTAAACCACACCAACTCTTGAATATGGAATTTCTAGCCCATGCCTCAGCTCAGGTTGTTCTCACCAGCTCCTGGTTCCCACACTCAGGCATAATCCTGTGTTTTGTCATGGAAACTACACTGGTGAAAATGAGGCCTCCTCTTATGATCAGGTGACAGCCTGGTGGATGTGGGGCAAGCTCTGGATGTAGTTTAGCTGGACTTCAGCAAGGCCTTTGATACCATCCCCCACAGCAAACTCCTGGCCAAGCTGTCAGCTTGTGGCTTAGACAGCAGCACTCTATGCTGGGTTAGGAACTGCCTGGAGGGCTGAGGCCAGAGAGTGGTGGTGAATGGTGCCACATCCAGCTGGCAGCCAGGCACTAGTGGTGTCCCCCAGGGATCAGTGTTGGGCCCCATGCTGTTCAATATCTTTACTGATGATCTGGAGGAGGGGATTGAGTCCATCATCAGTACATTTGCAGACAACACCAAGTTGGGCAAAGGTGTTGATCTCTTAGAGGGCAGAAGGGCTCTGCAGAGGGACCTTGCCAGGCTGGACAGATGGGCAGAGTCCAACAGGACAGCATTTGACGAATCCAGGTGCCAGGTGCTGCACTTTGGTCACAACAACCCCATGCAGTGCTACAGGCTGGGGTCAGAGTGGCTGGAGAGCAGCCAGGCAGAAAGGGTCCTGGGGGTGCTGGTTGACAGCAGCTGAACATGAGCCAGTAGTGTGGCCAGGAAGGCCAATGGCATCCTGGCCTGCATCAGAAATCGTGTGGCCAGCAGATAAACAGAGGGAAAAACTGCCAAAGCATAATTGCATGTGAACAAGTTTGGTATGAGAGAGAAAGGAACAAGGTGCAACAGCTCAGTGTGTGTCTGTGACATTTAGAATAGAATAGAATAGAATAAACCACGTTGGAAGAGATCTTTGAGATCATCATGTCCAACCTATCATCCAACACCACCTAATCAACTGAACCATGCAACCAAGCACCCTATCAAATCTCCTCCTAAACACCTCCAGTGATGGTGACTCCACCATCTCCCTGGGCAGCCCATTCCAATGGGCAATCACTCCCTCTGTGTAGAATTTCTTCCTAACCTCCAGCCTAAACCTCCCTTGGCATAGCTTGAGACTGTGGATCCCTCCCTTCTGAAGGATTTTAGCCCCACATGAATTTATTCTCCAGTGCTGCTGCTGGGCAAAACACTATTTGAATCTCCTATAGAAAGAAGGGAGAGTGCTTAATTAAATCACAACTCACCTGATCTTAGGCCTCAGGGCTGCAGACAGAACATGGACTGCATAGCTTCAGTCTCAGCTGACCACCTCACCCTCCAGGCTAGCTCACTTCTTTACATACATGTAGATATCTCCCAGGAGATGTGCAGAGGCCCTGCAGGGGCTGCCTGCTGAAAGTCATAGATGGGTCTACAGTCTAATTTAATGCAGAGATGAATGAAAACAAGACAGTGATGCTGTCTTTTAATAGAATAGAATAGAATAGAATAGACCAGGTTGGAAGAGACCTTCAAGATCATCGTGTCCAACCCATCAACCAATCCAACCCACCTAAACAACTAAACCATGGCACCAAGCACCCCATCAAGTCTCCTCCTGAACACCTCCAATGATGGTGACTCCACCACCTCCCCAGGCAGCCCATTCCAATGGGCAATCACTCTCTCTGTATAGAACTTCTTCCTAACATCCAACCTAAACCTCCCCTGATGCAGCCTGAGACTGTGTCCTCTTGTTCTGGTACTGGCTGCCTGGGAGAAGAGACCAACATCTGCCTGTTTACAACCTCCCTTCAGGTAGTCATAGAGAGCAATAAGGTCACCCCTGAGTCTCCTCCTCTCCAGGCTAAGCAGCCCCAGCTCCCTCAGTCTCTCCTCATAGGGCTTGTGTTCCAAACCCCTCACCAACTTTGTTGCCCTTCTCTGGACTCGTTCCAGCAAGTCAACATCCTTCCTAAACTGAGGGGCCCAGAACTGGACACAGTACTCAATATACCACAACCAGCAAGGATGAGCAGGCAGGTGTGAGGATCTGTGTAATTACCTGAGCTGAGCAAAGTTAAAAGAGCTTGTGCATTGTTGGGGGAAATTGAAAAACCCTGGTAGATGGGTCCCTCTCAGGGCAGTCCCAGAGAGTGAGACCCTTGACAGGTTCACCAAAGGCAGGCAGGGATATTCTGCTTCTCAGAAGTCAGGGTTTCCCAGGCTGCTGTCACAGAATCATAGAATCAAGCAGGTTGGAAAAGAACTCAGAGATCAAGTCCAACCTGTTACCTAACACCTCATGACAACTAAATCATGGCTCCAAGTGCGACATCCAGTCCTTCTTTGAACACCTCCAGGGACGGGGACTCAACCACGTCCCTGGGCAGCACATTCCAATTGCCGATTACTCTTTCTGTCAAGAACTTTCTCCTCACCTCCAGCCTAAACTTCCCCTGGCACAGCTTGAGACTGTGTCCTCTTGTTCTGCCACAGGTTGCCTGGGAGAAGAGACCCACTCCCACCTGGCTACAACCTCCCTTCAGGTAGTTGTAGACAGCAAGCAGGTCTCTCCTGAGCCTCCTCTTCTCCAGGCTAAGCAACCCCAGCTTCCTCAGCCTCTCCTCACAGGGCTTGTGCTCAAGGCCTCTCCCCAGCTTTATTGTCCTTCTCTGGACACGTTCAAGAGTCACAATGTCCTTCTTAAATTGAGGGGGCCAGAACTGGCCACAGGACTCAAGGTGTGTCCTAACCAGTTGTGGTGGGTTGGAAGGGTAAGGCCAAGAAGCCTCTTCCCTCCCCCCTGTAAAGTAAAGGGAAAAGAAAATTGAAGGGAAAGGAAAAAAAAACCTCACAAGCTGAATTAGCAAAGCAGTGGAGCTTTATATTTACAAAGCAATGTAGGATATGCAGGGGAATATATACAAATTTACAGTATTTACAATATATACAAAGATATACAATAAAGTAATACAGAAATGAGAGTTCCCCCCTCTGCCGAGGGGGTTCCCCACCTCCGCTCTCCCCTCTCTCCTCCCCCTTTCCCCAGAGTGGGATAGAAAGAGAAGGAAAAGAGAGAAAAAAAAATGTTAGAAGCACTTGTGTTAATTGGAAAGGAGTTAATACAGGCCTTATCATTTTTTTCAAGGCCGGAGCCTTGGCAGAAAGCCCAGCACAGAGAGAGCTGCTGCACCGTGGAGAGGCGGAAGCAAGACTAAAGATAGAGTGCCGGAGTGCCCAGGATAGTCCTCCTGCACTCCCAGTTCAGAAGGTGCTTCCTCCCACTTCACCAATGAAATTAGTTTAGATTATTCTTTCCGTTTACCAACTTCCGTCCACCATATCCCCTTTCTTAAGGGGGCAACGTCAACCGGTCACAATCCACCCCTTCTAAACAATTTCATTGGCTGTTCATACTGTCCATCCAATCCAAAACGATATTTACAGTTCGTGAGTAAAGTTCACGGTCCATTCCGGCTATGCTCAGATGTAGATGATTCAAAAGTCCAAGAAAATCAGAAAATGAGAAAAAATGGAAAACAGTTCATTTCTACGCCGACAAAGCAAAAAAAAAGGGAAACAGGGATTCTCAGGGTCTCTTACTTGACTCAGGGCTCTCAGGGATCTCAGGGTTCGTGCACCCTAGATTCCTCGTTGATTCTTCCTCTGGACGCGATGTAGCTGTACAGCAGTTCGAAGTTAACGTCTTTCAGCTAAAGTTAAATTTCTTTGTGGAATACACTGAATTTCACCATTCTCTTGCATTACCCAATAAGTGTGACTCGGACCTTCAGCTGAAACCACCCCTCGGACAGGTCTAGCCTCTCCTGAGGGTCAAAATACCCAAACAGTTTTACCTAACAGATTCTTTTCTCTAACAACAGGAACTCTATCACCTTCTACTTTCCATAGCAAATCTGAATGTGCACGTCCAGCTCGGTTCACTGAACCTCTACTATTTACCAGCCAGGTTGCTTGTGCTAAATGTTTTTCCCAGTTTTTCAAACATCCACCCCCCATGGCTTTAAGAGTGGTCTTCAACAAACCGTTGTAGCGTTCAATCTTCCCTGAAGCTGGTGCATAGTAAGGAATATGGAATATCCACTCAATACCGTGCTCTTTTGCCCAGTTCTTTACAAGGTTGTTCTTGAAATGAGTTCCGTTGTCTGACTCGATCCTCTCTGGAGTTCCGTGTCTCCACAGGATTTGTCTCTCCAGACCAAGAATGGTGTTGCGTGCAGTTGCATGTGGAACTGGATAAGTTTCCAACCATCCAGTGTTTGCCTCTACCATAGTAAGCACGTACTGCTTACCAGAACGAGAACGTGGTAGAGTGATGTAGTCAATCTGCCAAGCTTCACCATACTTGTACTTGGACCATCTGTCACCATACCACAAGGGCTTAAGTCGTTTTGCCTGCTTCATAGCAGCACAAATGTCACAGTCATGGATGACTTGCGTGATAGCATCCATGGAAATGTCTATGGATCTGTCACGAGCCCATTGGTATGTTGCATCTCTGCCTTGATGTCCTGATGAATCATGAGCCCACCGAGCTAAGAATATCTCACCTCGGTGTTTCCATTCGAGATCAAGATTAGAGTCCATGTCTACTTGAGAAACTCTTGCAGCTAGATCTGCCTGATGGTTGTGTTGCTGTTCCTCAGTAGCTTTGCTCTTAGGAATGTGAGCATTGATGTGTCTCAATTTCACTGGAATTCTCTCGACTCGATCAGCAATGTCCTGCCACAGGTTGGCTGCCCAAATGGGTTTTCCTTTTCTCTGCCAACCACTCTTCTTCCAGTTCTTTAGCCACCCCATAGAGCATTGGCTACCATCCATGAGTCGGTGTAGAGATATAGCTTTGGCCATCTCTCATGGTCAGCCACGTCGAGAGCTAGCTGGACAGCTTTTACCTCTGCGAACTGACTGGATTCTCCTTCTCCATCTTTCGCCTCTGCAACTCGGCGTGTTGGACTCCACACTGCAGACTTCCACCTTCGCTTGTTTCCGACAAGACGACAGGAATCGTCTGTGAACAAAGCATATTTCTTTTCATCATCAGAGAGGTCATTGTAAGGAGGAGCTTCCTCGGCACGAGTTACTTTCTCCTCTGGAGGTTTAGCACAATTGATACCTTCAGGCCAACTTGAGATCACCTCCACTAGACCAGGTCTTTCAAGATTTCCCATTCGAGCTCTCTGTGTTATCAGAGCCATCCACTTGGACCATGTTGAGTCTGTGGCATGATGTGGTGTGGAACCTTTTCCTTTTAACATCCAATTCAAAACTGGTAATCTGGGAAGTAAGAGAAGTTGTGATTCAGTTCCAATAACTTCAGAAGATGCCTTTACTCCTTCATAGGCAGCTAGAATTTCTTTTTCTGTTGGAGTATAATTACCCTCTGAACCTCTGTAACCTCGACTCCTGAAACCAAGAGGTCGTCCACGTGTCTCACCTGGAGCTTTTTGCCACAAGCACCAGGTTGGACCATTGTCACTTGCAGCCGTGTACAAAATGTTCTTAATGTCTGGACCATCTCAGACAGGTCCCAGACCCATTGCTTGAATCACCTCTTGCTTTATTTGGTCAAAGGCTGCTTGTTGTTCAGGTCCCCAGTGGAAATGGTTTCTCTTTCGAGTCACATCATACAGAGGTTTCACAATCTGACTGTATCCAGGAATGTGCAGTCTCCAAAATCCCACTATCCCCAAGAAACGTAGGGTCTCTTGCTTATTGGTGGGATTTGCCATGGTGGAGACTCTATTTACCACATCCACTGGAATGTGTCGGCGTCCATCCTGCCACCGCACTCCCAGAAACTGAATCTCTGTGGTAGGTCCTTTCACCTTGTCTCGCTTGATGGCAAAACCTGCATTCAGAAGAATGTCAATGATTTTGTTACCTTTCTCGAAGACTTCCTCAGCAGTTTTACCCCAGACGATGATATCATCGATGAACTGGATGTGTTCTGGAGCACCGCCTTTCTCCAGAGCATCGTGGATCACTGCATGACAGATGCTTGAGCTGTGAATCCAGCCCATTGGCAATCTGTTGAAAGTGTACTGGATTCCTCTCCAGGTGAAAGCAAACTGAGGCCTGCATTCCTCTGCTATGGGAATAGAGAAAAATGCATTAGCAATGTCTATGGTAGCGTACCATTTGGCCTCTTTGGATTCCAGCTCATACTGTAGCTCCATCATGTCTGGCACTGCTGCACTCATAGGTGGTGTCACTTCATTTAGGGCTCGGTAGTCTACTGTCAGACGCCAGTCTCCATTCTGCTTTCGCACAGGCCACACTGGACTGTTGAAAGGTGAATGAGTTTTGCTGACGACTTTCTGACTCTCCAACTGACGAATCAGATTCTGAATGGGCAACAAAGAGTCACGGTTGGTTCTGTATTGGCTGTGATGCACTGTCTGAGAAGCAACCGGCAATTTAATGTCCTGTATCCTATGTTGTCCCACAACTGCAGATTCATCAGAAAGCTCAGGTCTAGCAGACAGCTTCAAATTTGTCCATCAATTTCTATAGAAGCTACTCCAAAAGCCCATTTGTAACCTCTAGGGTCTTTGAAACGCCCTTCTCTCAGAAAATCAATTCCCAAAATACAAGGTGCATCAGGTCCGGTCACAACTGTATGCTTCCTCCATTGTTTACCAGTTAAACTTATATTAACCTCTACCTTACTTAACTCTTGAGATCCACCAGTGACTCCCAGAATAGTTATAGACTCTGATCCCTGATAATTTGATGGCATTATGGTGCACTGAGCTCCTGTGTCAACCAAGGCCCTGTACTTCCAAAATTGTGAAGTGCCAGGCCACTGGATGTACACATCCCAATAGATTCTGTTATCTCTGTTATCCCTCTCCTCCCCCTGGCGGGAGGCAGGGCACCCCTAGTTATGGGGAACATGCGCACATGTGCATTGCACATAGTTTGGAGGGTTATAACTTTGCATGTTATAACTGGAGTTCAGAAGGTGCTTCCTCCCACTCGTCCAATGAAATTAGTTTAGATTGTTTTTTTCATTTACCAACTTCCATCCACCATATTCCCTTTCTTAAGGGGACAGCCCCAACCAGTGACAGATATTCAAAGGCAAAGGTTCCACACCACATCATGCCACAGACTCCACCTGGTCTAAGTGGATGGCTCTGATAACACAGAGAGCTCGAATGGGAAATCCTGAAAGGCCTGGTCTAGTGGAGGTGATCTCAAGTTGGCCTGAAGGTACCAACTGTGCTAAACCTCCAGAGGAGAAAGTAACTCGTGCTGAGGAAGCTCCCCCTTACAATGACCTTTCTGATGATGAAAAGAAATATGCTTTATTCACAGACGGTTCCTCTCGTCTTGTTGGAAACAAGCAAAGGTGGAAGTCTGCAGTGTGGAGTCCAACACGCCAAGTTGCAGAGGCAAAGGATGGAGAACTGGAGCCACTGTTGGAGCCATAAGAGTCGTTCTGGGGTACTGTGGAAGTAACAGCTACCCTTCTGGTATTGCTACCTCAGGTTCTGCCACTTTGCAATTCCCTCAGTCTCCTGAAAAGATTAGAAGTTGGTTGGCCATCCCAGCGGTTCATGTTCTCACCAAACTGATCACGCAGAGTTATCCAAATAGTTCTACGTGATTGCCTTGGTGGTCTGTTTTAGAATGACCTGTTTTGGAATGACCTGGTTTGGAATGACCTCCTTGGAGGACGTGTGTTCCTCACAGATGAAACTTTTATCCACCTGGAGGAAGAATTGAAATTATCCCTTTGTGCCAATTGGGATATGGAATTTCTAAATTCATCTTTTAACTCTCTTATGCAATTCTGTATATCTCCAGACATAGTTTTAATGGCCGAAACCAAAGAAACACGTGTCATGCTATCCTCCAGTTGTCTCATTTGATCAGTGAATTGGCCAACCGTGGGAGAAGCCTCACCATAACTTCTTGACACAATTCTGCTTGCCAGAATGTTTGCATATTTGGAAGGAGCAAGTTTGATGATCTTTTTAGCAAGACCAATCCCCACAGGAATGTCATCAGGATTCAGAGTTTCATGTTCACCAGAGAGTAGCTCTCTAACAGCAAATTCTCTCAAGCGCTTAATTCCCTCATCTATGGTAGTCCAGGGTTTAGGATTCCATGGAAGATCATCTTGGGAAGGGTATCTCACGGCAACCGCCATTAAAAGGCGTATCCACAGATTAACCTTACCGAGAGCTCGGCTTAGATGTCTATTGCATTATCCCTTGAAAGAGTTCCTAACTGAGCTGCTGACTTGTCTCCAACTGTTAGAGCTGGAGCACCTGTATCATAACACCTACTGAGCCAAGCTAGAACTGGCTCCTTATCTGCCCTGGTGAAATCTTTACGGACATTTCGCAATTCCTCCCGTGGAGAAGAACACTCTGAAATATCATCTTCGTCTTCGTCTCCCTGAATTCTTTGTCCATATAATCCTGCTGTCATTCTCCTAAGGATCTCTTTAAGCTGAGAACCACCTTTGCCAGCTGCTTTCCTAACTTTATCTGCATCCTGCTTTGATCTCACTAGATTAGCTAGATCTGTAAAACAAACCTTCTCTTCTTCCTCAGCAGGATCTTTTAGAGTAGAGGGCCCCTCACCAGGATCAGTCTCCAGCTCTTCTTCTCCATCTTTGGCCTTTCCACTTCTAGTCTTTAAAGTAGCCACCTTAACTGGAGCTGTGTTTGAATTTACAGCCACCTTAATGGAAGCTGACAGGTCCTGAGATAAATCAGCTGCTGGGGCAGTGACTTCCGGTCCCACCGAGGGAGTGAGTGGAAGTGACGTTGCTCCATTAATGGCCGACGGAGAAGAAGAAGGAGGAGAAGGTGTAGGAGAAGGAGTAGGCGCCATGTTGATACCAGCTGACGCCCTTGGCAGCTTGCTAGAATCAGCAAAGTCATTTAGAGCTGCTTTACCAATTGACTTTTTAGCCTTCTTTTTAACTGACACAGATTCTGCACATTCTTCGTCACTAGATGTCTCTGGGACTGACCCAGAGCCACGGCGTTTTCTTTTTGATCTAGTTTTAATAACTAAACAAGCTCTGGACACCTTCCTCTCTCGCCGTAAAGAAATCAGTAGATACACGATAATTATCACCAGCAGCAGAATTATACACATCAAATAAATCACCTTTGGATCCCAGGCATCACCTAAAGTTACTCTCTCCTCAGGCGGAATCTTAAAACCCTTTATCTCAATTGGGAGAGTGGTGGAGGTTACATTCCTATATCTCACTGGCCATAATAAATTAATACATTTTCCATACCATAATTTAACTCTATACATAACCCACATATAAATTGTCCGCACCAAATATTTACCCAGGTAATCCAAAATCAAACCCAAACAATATCTGTAAACCAGAGCCCCAAAAATTGAAAAGAATAATCGTTCTACAAACCACAACACCTTCATGTTTGCTAATTCAGCTAGAAAACACTAAATCAATCAAGTAATAAATTAAACTAATTATCTGCCGCACGTTGGGCGCCAATAAAAAAAAAATGTGTGGTGGGTTGGAAGGGTAAGGCCAAGAAGCCTCTTCCCTCCCCCCTGTAAAGTAAAGGGAAAAGAAAATTGAAGGGAAAGGAAAAAAAAACCTCACAAGCTGAATTAGCAAAGCAGTGGAGCTTTATATTTACAAAGCAATGTAGGATATGCAGGGGAATATATACAAATTTACAGTATTTACAATATATACAAAGATATACAATAAAGTAATACAGAAATGAGAGTTCCCCCCTCTGCCGAGGGGGTTCCCCACCTCCGCTCTCTCCTCTCTCCTCCCCCTTTCCCCAGAGTGGGATAGAAAGAGAAGGAAAAGAGAGAAAAAAAAATGTTAGAAGCACTTGTGTTAATTGGAAAGGAGTTAATACAGGCCTTATCAGTTTTTTTCAAGGCCGGAGCCTTGGCAGAAAGCCCAGCACAGAGAGAGCTGCTGCACCGTGGAGAGGCGGAAGCAAGACTAAAGATAGAGTGCCGGAGTGCCCAGGATAGTCCTCCTGCACTCCCAGTTCAGAAGGTGCTTCCTCCCACTTCACCAATGAAATTAGTTTAGATTATTCTTTCCGTTTACCAACTTCCGTCCACCATATCCCCTTTCTTAAGGGGGCAATGTCAACCGGTCACACCAGTGCTGAGTACAGGCCAGAATGACTTCCCTGCACCTGCTGGCCACACTATTGCTGATTCAGGCCATCAGAGGTTTGTTTGTGTTCCAGAAAAGCTCCAGGATTTTTAAGTGCTGCCATTTGCAGTAACTGTAAGAATCCCTTCATTTTTGTCTGGATCAGACACAGATCCCCTTGAATGCCCTGAGTCACCATCCCTGGAGGTGTTCAAGAGGGGATTGGTTGTGGCACTTGGTGCCATGGTTTAGAAGCCATCAGTCCTTTGCCAACCATTCTTTTTCCAGTTCTTTAGCCAACCCCATAGAGCATTGGCTACCATCCATGAGTCGGTGTAGAGATAAAGCTTTGTCCATCTCTCACGTTCAGCTACGTCGAGAGCTAGCTGGACAGCTTTTACCTTTGCAAACTGACTGGATTCTCCTTCTCCATCTTTCGCCTCTGCAACTTGGCGTGTTGGACTCCACACTGCAGACTTCCACCTTCGCTTGTTTCCAACAAGACGACAGGAACCGTCTGTGAACAAAGCATATTTCTTTTCATCATCAGAGAGGTCATTGTAAGGAGGAGCTTCCTCGGCACGAGTTACTTTCTCCTCTGGAGGTTTAGCACAGTTGATACCTTCAGGCCAACTTGAGATCACCTCCACTAGACCAGGTCTTTCAAGATTTCCCATTCGAGCTCTCTGTGTTATCAGAGCCATCCACTTAGACCAGGTGGAAGTACAAATATGGTGAAGCTTGGCAGATTGACTACATCACTCTACCACGTTCTCGTTCTGGCAAGCAGTACGTGCTTACTATGGTAGAGGCAAACACTGGATGGTGGGAAACTTATCCAGTTCCACATTGTGGCCGGTTGACGGTGTCCCCTTAAGAAAGGGAATATGGTGGACGGAAGTTGGTAAACGGAAGGAATAGTCTAAACTAATTTTCATTGGACGAGTGGGAGGAAGCACCTTCTGAACTGGAGTGAAATGGGCATTTCCAGCACTTCTCTGTCACTCTTGCTTCCGCCTTTCCACAGTGCAGCAGCTCTCTGTCTGTGCTGGACTTTCTGCCAAGGCCTCGGCCTTGAGGATAAGATAACCAGGCCTGTATTAACTGCTTCCAATTAACACATACTGCTTTTAACTTCTTTCTTTCTCTTTCTCCCTTTTTTCCGAACTATTCTGGGGAAAGGGGAAAGAGAGGAGAGCGGAGGTGGGGAACCCCTCGGCCGAGGGGGTTACTCTCATTTCTGTGTTACTCTGTTGTATATCTTTGTATATATTGTAGATATTGTAAATTTGTAAATATTCCCCTGCAAACCCTACACTACTTTGTAAATATAGCTCCACTGCTTTGCTAATTCAGCTGGTGAGTTTTTTTTTCCTTTCCCTTCAAATTTTTCTTTTCCCTTTTACCTTACAAGGGGGAAGGGAGGAGGCTTCTTGGCTTTACCCTTCCACCCACCACACACATGCAACTGCACGCAACACCATTCTCGGTCTGGAGAGACAGATCCTGTGGAGACACAGAACTCCAGGGAGGATTGAGTCAGACAACGGAACTCATTTCAAGAACAACCTTGTAAAGAGTTGGGCAGAAGAGCACGGTATTGAGTGGATATTCCATATTCCCTACTATGCACCAGCTTCGGGGAAGATTGAACGCTACAACGGTTTGTTGAAGACCACTCTCAAAGCCATGGGGGGTGGATCTTTGAAAAACTGGGAAAAACATTTAGCACAAGCAACCTGGCTGGTAAATAGTAGAGGTTCAGTGAACTGAGCTGGACCTGCACATTCAGATTTGCTACGGAAAGTAGAAGGTGATAGAGTTCCTGTTGTTAGAGAAAAGAATCTGTTAGGTAAAACTGTTTGGGTATTTTCACCCTCAGGAGAGGCTAGACCTGTCCGAGGGGTGGTTTCAGCTGAAGGTCCGGGTCACACTTATTGGGTAATGCAAGAGAATGGTGAAATTCAGTGTATTCCACAAAGAAATTTAACTTTAGCTGAAAGAGGTTAATTTCAAACTGTTGTAAAGCTGCACCGCGTCCAAAGGAAGAATCAACGAGGAAATCTACGGTGCACGAACCCTGAGATCCCTGAGAGCCCTGAGTCAACTAAGAGACCCTGAGATTTCCTGTTTCCCTTTTCTTTGCTTTGCCGGCGAAGAAACAAACTGTTTTCCATTTTTCTCATTTTCTGATTTTCTTGGACTTTTGAATCATCTACATCTGAGCATAGCCGGAATGGACTATGAACTTTACTCATGAACTGTAAATATCGTCTTGGATTGGATGGACAGTGTGAACAGCCAATGAAATTGTTTAGAAGTGGTGGACTGTCACCGTTTGGGGCTGTCCCCTTAAGAAAGGGAATATGGTGGATGGAAGTTGGTAAATGAAAAAACCAATCTAAACTAATTTCATTGGTAAAGTGGGAGGAAGCACCTTCTGAACTGGGAGTGCAGGAGGGTATACTGGGAATTCCAGCACTTTATCTTCAGTCTTGTTTCCGCTTCTCCTTCGGGCAGCAGCTTGCAGCTCCTGGGCTTTCGGCCAAGGCTTTGGCCTTGAAAACTGATAAACGCCTGTATTAACTGCTTTCCAATTAACACAAGACTGCTTCTAACCTTTTTTCTTTGTCTCTCTCTTTCTAACCTGATCTGGGGAATAGGGGGAGAGAGGGGGAGAGCGGAGGTGGGGAACCCCATCAGCAGAGGGGGGAACTCTCATTTCTGTGCTACCTTATTGTATATCTTTGTATATATTTTGTAAATATTGTAAATTTGTATATATTTCCCTGTATATCCTACATTGCTTTGTAAATATACAGCTCCACTGCTTTGCTAATTCAGCTGTGAGTTTTTTTTTCCTTTCCCTTCAATTTTCTTTCCCTTTACTTTACAGGGGGGAGGGAAGAGGCTTCTTGGCCTTACTCTTCCAACCCTACCACAACATCCAATTCAAAACTGGCAATCTGGGAGCTAAGAGAAGTTGTGATTCAGTTCTAACTACTTCTGAAGCTGCTTTTACTCCTTCATAGGCAGCTAGAATCTCTTTCTGTTGGAGGTCTAACAAATAGATTCAGTTTCTGTCCATCAGTTTCTACAGAAGCTACTCCAAAAGCCCATTTGTAACCTCTAGGGTCTTTGAAACGCCCTTCTCTCAGAAAATCAATTCCCAAAATACAAGATGCGTGTCGTGGGTTTGAGAGAAAGGCCCAGTCTTCTCCTCCCACAAAGAGAAGAAAAAATAACCACAGCTAGCCAGCCGGAGAAGCAAAAGGGAAATGCTATATTTACAAGCAATTTTTAGGGAATGCAGGATATATATACACAATTTACAGTATTTACAATATATACAAAGAAATATACAGCAAGGTAAAAAAAAGATAATACAGGAATGAAATTCCCTCCTCTACTGAGGAGGGTTCCCCCCCTGTACCCCCTTCTCTCCCCTTTTTCCCCAAAGAGGGTTAGAAAGAGAGGAAAAGAGCAATTGTTAATAAATTGTTAATAAAGTTATTAATTAAAGCAAAGTGTTAGTAGGCCACATGCTTATCTGTCCAACGTCAGTGTGGCAGAGAGCCTAGAAGCGGACGGGCTGGAAAGGGAGGAGGGAAGGAAGTGAACTGAGGAAAGTTTCAGCTGCACCCAAACTCAAAACTGCCCTCTTTACCAATCCACCAATGAAATTAGTTTAGAATATCTGATTGTTTTCGTTAACATTTCCAAAACATTCAGCCATAGTGCCCCAGTACTGTCCTTTTCTTAAAGGCACAGCCTCAAATGGTCACAGTGCGTCAGGTCCAGTCACAACTGTTTGCTTCCTCCATTGTTTACCAGTTAAACTTATATTAACATCCATCTTACTTAACTCTTGAGATCCACCAGTGACTCCCAGAATAGTTATAGACTCTGATCCCTGATAATTTGATGGTATTATGGTGCACTGAGCTCCTGTGTCAACCAAGGCCCTGTCCTTCCAAAATTGTGAAGTGCCAGGCCACCGGACGTACACATCCCAATAGATTCTGTTATCTCTGTTATCCCTCTCCTCCCCCTGGCAGGAGGCAGGGCACCCCTAGTTATGGGCAACATGCCCACATGTGCATTGAGCACAGTGTGCAGTGGTAGAACTGGAGCCACTGTTGTAGCTATTATAGTTGTTCTGGGGAACTGTGGAAGTAACAGCTATCCTTCTGGTATTGCTACCTTGGGTTCTGCCACTTTGAAGTTCCCTCAGTCTCCTGAAAAGATTAGAAGAAGTTGGTTGACCATCCCACCTGTTCATGTTCTCACCAAACTGATCACACAGAGTTATCCAAATAATCCTACGTGATTGCCTTGGTGGTCTGTTTTGGAATGACCTATTTTGGAATGTCCTGTTTTGGAATGACCTCCTTGGAGGACGTGTATTCCTCACAGATGAAACTCGTATCCACCTGGAGGAAGAATTGTAATTATCTCTTTGTGCCAATTGGGATATGGTGTTTTTAAATTCATCCTTCAGCTCTTTCATGCAATTCTCAATTTTTCCAGACAGAGTTTCAATGGCTGAAACCAAAGAAACACATGTCATGCTATCCTCCAATTGTCTCATTTGACCAGTGAATTGGCCAACCGTAGGAGGAGATCTACCATAATTTCTTGACACAATCCTGCTTGCCAGAATGTTTGCATAATTAGAAGGAGCAAGCTTGATGAGCTTTTTAGCAAGACCAGTTCCTACAGGAATGTCATCAGGATTCAGAGTTTCATGTACACCATAGAGTATCTCTCTAACAGCAAATTCTCTCAGGCGCTTAATTCCCTCATCTATGGTAGTCCAGGGTTTAGGATTCCATGGAAAATCATCTCGGGAAGTGACGAGAACGGAGACAGGGACGACAGCACTCAATATGAGTGATAGTAATCATCCAACTTTATTGTTCCACACTTCATTATTTATAGTCTTATCTTATGCATAGTTAATTCTATTCTAATTTAACACATACTATTGGTTTCTCTCTAAAAGGTTACATCATTGTTTTCACTACTCTGTGGAATTTTTCTACTCAGTCTAATTGCTCTTTTTCCCAGATCTCGCCTCCTCCTTATCTTGCTTGCCTCCCTTCTCAGGGGCAGCTGGACTTCAGCATGCCAAGTAATCAGCACTTTCCCACAGCTCCTACTCCATTGCTATATTAATAACAGAGAATCCTTCAAGGCCTGAATTGCACAGGTGTTCCTGGGACCCATGTCCCCTCTTGCTCAAAACAATCCCCAACAGGGAAGGGTATCTCAGGGCAACTGCAAATAAAAGGCGTATCCACAGATTAACCTTACCGAGAGTCTTGGCTAGATGTCTATCTATTCCATTATCCTTCAAGAGAGTTCCTAGCTGAGCTGCTGACTTGTCTCCAGCTATTAGAGCTGGAGCGTCTGTATCATAACATCTACTAAGCCAAGTTAGAACTGGCTCCTTATCTGCTCTGATGTAATCTTTACACACGTTTCTAACCTCTTCACGAGGAGAAGAACATCCAGAAATGTCATCTTCTTCTCTATCACATCTTCCTGAACATGTTGTCCCCATAGTCCTGCTGTCACTCTCCTAAGGATCTCTCTAAGCTGAGAAGCACCACTAGCTGCTGTCCTAGCTGCATCTCTTTCTGGTGTTGATCTCAATAATTCAGCAGTGTTTGAATTTGCAGCCACCTTAACAGAAGCTGACAGGTTTTGAGACAGATCAGCTGCTGTGGAAGGGGCTTCTGGTCCTGCCGAGAAGGCGGGCGGAAATGACCTTGCCTCGTTAATGGCTGCCACTGAAGAAGACGGGGGAGCCGCCATGTTGGGAGCTGCCGCCACCCCTGGCTGCTTGCCAGAACCAGCAACAGCACCGTTCAAAGCAGCCTTTCTAATAGACTTTTTAGCTTTATCTTTAACTGACACAGATTCTCCATTCTCCTCACCACTGGACATCTCTGGGGCTGACTCAGAAGTATGCCGCCTCTTCTTTGATCTATGCTTAATAATGAAGCAGGCTTTAGACACTTTTTTCTCCCGTTGCAAGGAAAATAACAAATACACATTAATTATCACCGATAGCAGGATTACACACATCAAATCACCTTTGGATCCCAGCCATCACTTAAAATTACTCTTTCACCTACTGGAATCTTAAACTGCCTTATCTCAATCGGGAGAGTGCTAGAGGTCACATTCCTGTATCTGGTAAGCCAAAAGAATCCCAGACAGCGATCATATAGAAGCCGGATCTTATACACAAACCACAAATAAATTTTCTGCATTAAATATTTACCTAGGTGATCCAGAATTGAACCTAAACAATATTTGTACATCAGAACCAAGCATACTGAAAAGAGCAATTGCTTAAAAATCCAAAGCACCTTCATGTTTGCTTCTCCGAGTCAAGCAAGCAATAAATCAAGCTAATTATCCGCCCCACATTGGGCGGCCAAAAGAAATGTGGTGGTTTGGAGAGAGAAGACCTAGCTTCTTCTCCCCCACAAAGAGGAAGAAAAAACACAGCTAACCCAGCTGGAGAAGCAAGGGAAATGCTATATTTTACAAGCAATGTGGAAAATGCAAGATATGTACACAAAATATACAGTATTTACAATATATACAGAAATATACAGCAAAGTAACAAAAACAAGAATACAGGAATGAAATTCCCTCCTCCATGACAGAGGAGGGTTCCCCCCCTGTACCCCCTTCTCTCCCCCTACCTCCCTTTTTCCCAAAGAGGGTTAGAAAGAGAGAAAAGGTAATTATTAATAAAGCAGAATCTTACTAGGCCTCATGCGAATTAGTTGCTTATCTTTTCAGGGTCGCTCTGGCAAGGAGCCCAGAAGCAGGCAAGCTGGAAAGGAGAAGGAAAGGAGCGAACTGAGGAAAGTTCCAACTAACTCAAAACTTAAAGTTGCATTCTACCAATCTACCAATGAAATTCGTTTAGAATATCTGATTGTTTTTGTTTATATTCCAAAACATTCAGCCAGAGTGTCCCAGCACTGTCCCTTTTCTTAAAGGCACAGCCTTAAACGGCCACAGGTCTTTTCCAACCTTATTGATTCTATGATTCAAGACTATGGGTTTGAATGAACCCTAGACTGCATTTCACTGAAGCAAAGGCAGTGGAACCTGCTACATTTTTACCTGAGCCTGGTGAAGTAGCTTTTCTGCTTTCTACTCAGCACTGACACAGGTGACAAACAGCTCATGATTTTGATTTTGCAAGTGAGGCACAGTTCCCACTTTTAACATAAATTTCTGGCATGCAAGGACCTGCCCTCATAGGCAGGTTTTGCTCTGTCAAATAATTTCTTTCTCTCCTGAGTACCTGGTAGAGAAAGTTTCTTGGTCTCTTTATGGAAAATACTCTTAATTTTCTGCTTGGCTTGGCTGAGCAGCTGTGACTTCAGGATGATTGGTTGGATTTGCATAAGGTCATTAAGATCCAATAATGGTGTTTATTGCTAAGACATCTGCCATTTATATTCATGCAGGGAAAGTAAGATTAAACCTCAGCTAATGTCATTGCTATTACCAGTGCAGTTTAGGACAATGAAAGCCAGGAATAAGTGAAGATTTCAGAGTGGACTGTAGGTGATTCTCTTCCTGAATCTAAGGGCCCAGTGGAGTGATGGGAGGCTATGTGAGCCCAGCAGTCTCTCTTTGAGGAAACCCTGGTTAGGTTGTTACTGAAGTCCACACAATACTAAGAGGTGGCACTACCACAGGCAGAGAGGGACCTAGGGGTGCTGGTTGACAGTAGGCTGAACATGAGCCAGCAGTGTGCCCAGGTGGCCAAGAAGGCCAATGGCATCCTGGCCTGGATCAGGAACAGTGTGGCCAGCAGGAGCAGGGAAGTCATTCTGCCCCTGTGCTCAGCACTGGTTAGGCCACACCTTGAGTCCTGTGTCCAGTTCTGGGCCCCTCAGTTTAGGAAAGATGTTGAGTTGCTGGTCTCTTCCAACTTGGTCTATTCTATTCTATTCTATTCTGGAACTAGGCTTGTGCTGCATCTGGGTGGGTGTGAGCAACAAACTATGTACACACCCTGAAACTTCTCCCTTACTAGTTCTCTTCAGCTGTGGCTCAGATGCCCAGAGAAGGGCAAACAAGCTGGTGGAGGGTCTAGAGAATAAGTCTTATGAAGAACAGCTGGGGAAATGGGATAGTTTAGTCTGGAGAAGAGGATGCTGAGGGGAGATCTCATTGCTCTCTACAACTCCTTGAAAGGTGGTTGAAGTGCAGTGGGGATTGGTCTCTTCTCCCTAGTGTCAGGTGATAGAACAAGAACAAATGGCCTGAAATTGTGCCAGGTTTAGATTGGATGTTGGGAAAAATTTCTTTGCTGCAAGAGTGGTCAGGCATTGGAACAGGCTGCCCAGGGAGGTGGTGGAGTCATCATCCCTGGAGGTGTTCAAGAAATGTGTGGACATGGCACTTCAGGACATGGTTGAATGGTCGTGGTGGGTGTTAGGTTGATGGCTGGACTTGATGATCTTAGAGGGCTTTTCCAAGCAAAATGATTCAGCAGTTTTTCTGTGGTTTCCAGCTTCAGTTTGGTTGCTCTGAGACAAAAACAAGGGCTTTGCTGGGGACTGAGCTCTGTAAACCACAAGGAAGTGAAATGCTGCTGGACTTCATCTCCCCATCCTCTTCAGAATGAGAACTGGCACCTGAGACAGAGCCCTTTTCATTTTTATATCATTCCAAAAGCTGAAGCCATGTCTTAACTGCATGGAACTGCTGGTTCCATTTCCCTAATGGCTGTTCCTGACCTCCACCTGGGTTCACTGCCTCCTGTAGCACTGCCCAGCAGTTAGTCATCTGTCTTAGTTTAACATGAGATCTATTACACAGGGCTCATTTGGACTTGTGTCCAGAATTTGCAGAACAGTACTGTCAGGAAAACCTCACCTTCTGCAGAAGATCCCTCCAGGCTTTTCAGAGCCACCTCAAGGGTGGCTCCTGCAAACCAGGAGTAGTGTGGGAGGAGGTTCCCACTGTTTCTTGCTGTAGCTGATTGAAGAAGCTGACAGGTCCTGCTTCCAGCTGGTAGTGATTCAGGGTGCCTGCAAGGTATCACAGTGAGCAGGAGTGTTGTCAGTCAGCACAGATGAGCATTCAAAAACCAGATCCCAGCTCTGTTAGGGTGGTGTAAGAGCTTCCCAGATTGCTTCTGTGCAGCCTACATCAAAGAGGGCCAGCAGGAAGACTGACCTAGATGGCTTCTGGATGCCTTTTGACAAGCCCTTAATGAGAATTTAAAGGTAGTGAAAGAAAAGCTGAGGGAACAGCATCTGCTATGAAACCACCCAGTTGCCTGCCTGCACCTTTCATTCCCCAGGCTAGCAGAGCCTGGCAGTGCTGCATATTCTCTTGGCTTAGAATCATAGAATTGTCAGGGTTGGAAGGGACCTCAGGGATCATCTAGTTCAAACCCTCCTGCCACACTGCATCAGGTTGCTCAGAGCTACATCCAGCCTGGTCTTAAAAACCTCCAGGGATGGGGCTTCCACCACCTCGCTGGACAACATGTTCCAGTCTCCCATCTTTGGAGAGGGAGGGAGACAGCAGCAGGGGAAAGGGGCTTGTGTTTGCTGCATGTTTTCTTATCCTGTCTTGCAGCATTGCTAGCAGGCAATGGCGTCTCAGGCAGCCACAGCTTTCAGGCTGTAGCTGACCATTGAAAGAAGAAACTGCTTCTCCAGAGCAGAGCTTTGTGACTCTGGGTACAGCCTCATTCAAACTCTGTGGAATAAAAATCCAGACTGGTGACTGATTAATTTAGAAAGACTCAGGGACCCCAGAGCGGCACAAAATGCCTACCCAAAACAGCAGCCATGGTCAGTCAGTAAGGGACATTTGCTGGAGGTGCAGTGCTGTAGGAGATATGTTTGTGTTAAAACGATTTGATGCTCTGCTGCTTCCCTTTAAAACTCAATAGAAAGGCTTATCTTTGCCTGAAAAATGCCTCTGCTGAGCAGCAATCTCTCTGTCAAGATCTCACATCAATGAACCAAACTGCACAAGAGGAGTCAACAGCACTGTGTACACAACACAGTGCGTGGCGGAAGAGAGAGGAGGCAGCTTGAGGAGCGCAGCTCTGGGAGTTTGGATTTTGGCTTTGATTCCCTTGCTTTTTAGGCGGTAAGGGGCTGGTGGCTCGGGACTTCCCGAAGAGAGGAGGAGGGGCAGGGGGCTCGGATTGCATACCTGCCGGAGGGCAGTGACGTAGCTGGGGGAGGGTGCAAACCAAACAGAACCCAGCGCGTGGCGGAAGAGAGAGGAGGCAGCTTGAGGAGCGCAGCTCTGGGAGTTTGGCTTTTGGCTTTGATTCCCTTGCTTTTCAGGCGGTAAGGGGCTGGTGGCTCGGGACTTCCCGAAGAGGGGAGGAGGAGCAGGGGGCTCGGATTGCCTACTTGCCGGAGGGCAGTGACGTAGTGGGGGAGGGGTTGCCGCGGAGACCGCGCGCAAACCAAACAGAACCCAGCGCGTGGCTGAAGAGAGAGGAGGCAGCTTGAGGAGCGCAGCTCGGCTTCTCACTGACGGGGGGGGGGGGGGAAGGGGAAAAAGAAAAAAAAAAAAAGCCGGGTGGAGAGGGTGGTTACTGCAAGATGGTCACCACTAGAGCAAAGTCTAGCAGAAGGACAGTGGGCACCCAAACAGAGACCACACACAAGCATGCAGATGTTCAGGTAGGTGGCTGCAGTGAGTGCTGGAGCCTGGCACTCGATATGGAGGCTGGAGGGAGCAGCTGTTTCAGGTGTGAACAGGTCAGTGATCTGATGAGCATGGTGGTCAAACTAAAAGAAGAGGTGGAAAGGCTAAGAGCTAGAAGAGATGGCGAGCAGAAAATTGACGATTCCCATAATGTAATCTCTTCTAAACCAGAACAGGGGGTAACACTTAGGGGAACAGGGAGTTTGATACCTTCCCAGAAGCAAGATTCTCAACCTCCCTGTAGTAACCCACATGAGCAGGGCCAATGGGAACAGGTCTCTGCCCGACGGAAGAAGTGCAAACAAAGGAAGTCTGCTCCTGTGAGCAGCACGCTGCCTCCAGTGCAGTTACAGAACAGGTATGAGGCTCTGCAGGAGGAACAGGTCATTGGTAAGGCCGAGGACTCAAGAAGGTCAGAAGCTGCACCAATGACAGGTTGCCTCAGGCCAGCCGTCAAAACTTACCCAGAAAAGAAACCTCGCAGGGTCATCGTCATAGGAAACTCCCTACTGAGGGGAACGGAGGGCCCAATATGCAGACCAGACCAATTTCATAGAGCGGTCAGATGCCTCCCTGGTGCCCAAGTGAAAGACGTAGACAGAATTCCCAACCTCGTGAGTCCTTCAGACTACTACCCACTGCTGGTCTTTCAGGTGGGCAGTGACGATGTAACAGTGAGAGGCTCACAATCTATTAAAAAAGACTCCAGAACTTTAGGGCAAATGCTAAAGGGATCAGGGGCTCAAGTCGTGTTCTCTGCCATCCCCCTAACGTCAGCAATGGATGAGGACACACTGAGGAAGGGCCGACAGATCAATTCACGGCTCAGGGGCTGGTGCCATCGACAGGGCTTTGGGTTCCACAATCATGGATTGGTTTTCAAGGCACCTGAGCTGAAAACAACTCATGGGACACACTTGTCCCAGAGGGGGATAAGAATCCTGGGGCAGGAATTGGCAGGGCTCATTGATAGGGCTTTAAACTAGATTTGAAGGGGAAGGGTTAATAGTCTCCTGCTGGCTGGTGACAAACAGAGGGGCAGCTCACCAGCAGTAGAGAGAAGGAGAGCTGGTAAGGGCTCTCAACTTGCTGCCCTGAGGCAAGCCACGCATGATCCACCAGGACATTCTGTGGAAACCGAGGGGATTTGGCACAAGAGTAGGACAGGGCCAGCCCAGCTGAAGTGCTTCTATGCGAATGCACGCAGCTTGGGCAACAAACAGGATGAGTTAAGGGCCACTGTGCTGCTGGGATGCCACGACATAGTGGCTGTTACTGAAACTTGGTGGGATGAATCCCATGACTGGAATGTAGGGATAGATGGATATAAACTCTTTAGGAAGGATAGGCAGGGAAGGAGAGGAGGAGGTGTTGCCCTCTATGTCAATAGCCAGTTGGAATCAGTGGAGCTCCAACTGGGGAGGGATGATGAGCTAGTTGAGAGCGTATGGGTTAAAATTAAAGGCAGGACAGGGGAAGGAGATATTACTGTGGGGGTCTCCTACAGGCCACCTGACCAGCAGATCCAAGCAGATGAGGCCCTCCATAGGCAAATAGAAGCGGCTTCCAGGTCACAAGCCCTGGTCCTCATGGGTGATTTCAACCACCCGGACATCTGCTGGAGGGACAACACAGCAAGGCACTAGCAATCCAGGATGTTCCTGGACTGCATAGAAGACAACTTCCTCCTCCAAATGGTAGAGGAACCAACAAGAAATGGTGCTATGCTGGACCTTGTTCTCACCAACAGGGAAGGGCTGGTAAGCAATGTGAGGCTCAGAGACGGCCTTGGCTGCAGTGACCATGAAGCAGTTGAATTTAACATCCTCAGGGCAATCAGGAGGAAGTATTCCAAGCTCACGACCCTAGACTTTAGGCGTGCAGATTTTGATCGCTTCAGGGATCTGCTAGCCAAAGTGTCGTGGGACAAAGCCCTGGAGGAAGAGGGACCCAGGACAGCTGGTCAGTATTCAAGGACCACCTCCTCTGTGTCCAGGAGCTCTGTGTACCAACAAAGAGAAAAGCAGGTAAGAATGCTAGGAGGCCTGCCTGGATGGGCAAGGAGCTACTGGACACACTATTACTTAAAAGGAAACTCTACAGGAAGTGGAGAGAAGGACAGGTAGAACAGGGGGAATATAAGGAAGCTGCCCGAGCAGCAAGAGTCCTGGTTAGGAAAGCCAAAGCAGAGTTTGAATTGAATCTAGCCAGGGAGGTTAAAGGGAACACTAAGAATTTTTACAGGTATATTAATGGGAAGAAGATGACTAGGGAAGGTGTGGGCCCCCTCAGAAAGGAAAATGGTGACATGGTCACAAGTGATGAGGAAAAGGCTGAGGTACTTAATAACTTTTACCTCAGTCTTCACTGCAAGGGCCTCTAGCCACACTCCTGATGTTATGGAAGTCAAAGCCAGGGACGGGGAGGAAGAACTGCCCATCGTAAGTGCAGATCAGGTTCGTGATCACCTGAAGAACCTGAAAGTGTTCAAGTCCATGGGACCCGACGGGATACACCCACGGGTACTGAGAGAACTGGCAGATGAGGTTGCTAAACCCCTCTCTATTATATTTCAAAAGTCATGGCAATCTGGGGAAGGCCCCACAGACTGGAAAAGGGGAAACATTGCCCCCATTTTCAAAAAGGGTAAGAAGGAGGAACCAGGGAACTACAGGCCAGTCAGTCTCACCTCTGTGCCTGGAAAGATCATGGAGCAGATCCTCCTGGAGTCACTACTCACTCAGAAGAATAGTGAAGAGGTGATTGGGAACAGTCAGCATGGCTTTGCCAAGGGCAAATCCTGCCTGACCAACCTGGTTGCCTTCTATGAGCAGGTGACAAAATTAATAGATGAGGGGAGAGCAACTGATGTCATTTACCTGGACCTGAGCAAAGCCTTCGATGCTGTCCCACACCACATCCTGGTCTCCAAACTGGTGACACATGGGTTTGATGGGTGGACCACTAGATGGATAAGGAACTGGCTTGATGGCCGCACCCAAAGAGTGGCTGTCAATGGGTCCATGTCCCAGTGGAGGCCAGTGACAAGCGGAGTCCCTCAGGGATCAGTCCTGGGACCTGTCTTGTTCAACATCTTTGTGGGTGACATGGACAGTGGCATTGAGTGCACCCTCAGCAAGTTTGCTGATGACACCAAGCTGTGTGGTGCAGCAGACACGCTGGAGGGAAGGGAGGCCATCCAGAGGGACCTTGACAGGCTGGAGAGGTGGGCACAAGCCAACCTCATGAAGTTCAATAAGAGCAAGTGAAGGGTCCTGCATCTGGGTCGAGGCAATCCCAGGCACAAATCCAGGCTGGGCAGTGACTGGCTGGAAAGTAGCCCTGAGGAGAGAGACTTGGGGGTGCTGGTGGACAAAAAGCTCAACATGAGCTCTCAATGTGCACTTGCAGCCTGCAAGGCCAATCAGATCCTGGGCTGCATCAGGAGAAGTGTGGCTAGCAGGTCGAGGGAGGTGATCCTCCCCCTCTACTCAACCCTGGTGAGACCCCACCTGGAGTACTGTGTCCAGTTCTGGAGCCCCTATTACAAGAGGGATGTGGAGGTGCTGGAACGTGTCCAGAGAAGGGCCACGAGGATGATCAGAGGGCTGGAGCACCTCTCCTATGAGGACAGACTGAAGGAGTTGGGGCTGTTCAGTCTGCAGAAGAGAAGGCTCCGAGGTGACCTAATTGTGGCCTTCCAGTATCTGAAGGGGGCCTACAGGAAGGCTGGGAAGGACTTCTCAGGATGTCAGGTAGTGATAGGACTAGGGGAATGGAATGAAGCTGGAGGTGGGGAGATTCAGGCTAGATGTGAGGAGGAGGTTCTTCACCATGAGAGTGGTGAGACCCTGGAATGGGTTGTCCAGGGAGGTGGTCGAGGCCCCGTCCCTGGGGGTGTTTAAGAGCAGGCTGGATGAGGCTCTGTCCAGCCTGATCTAGTGTGGGGTGTCCCTGCCCATGGCAGGGGGGTTGGAACTAGATGATCCTTGTGGTCCCTTCCAACCCTGAATGAAACTATGAAACTATGAAACAGCAGGGAAGGAGCAGATTCCAGCTGCTGAGGCACTGAGTTGGATTCACTGTCAACCCCTTGCTGCTGATCTCTGTAGGCTCTTGTGTCCAGTTCTGGGCCCTTCAGTTTAGGAAAGATGTTGAGTTGCTGGAAGGATATTGATACTCTTGAACGCGTCCGGAGAAGGGCAACAAAGATGGGGAGGGGTTTGGAGCACAGCCCTGTGAGGAGAGGCTGAGGGAGCTGGGGTTGCTTAACCTGGAGAAGAGGCTCAGGAGAGACCTTATTGCTGTCTAAAACTACCTGAATAGAGGTTGTAGGCAGGAGGGGGTTGGTCTCTTCTCCCAGGCAACCAGCACCAGAACAAGAGGACATAGTCTCAAGCTGTGCCAGGGGAGGTTCAGGCTGGATGTTAGGAAGAAGTTCTTCCCAGAAAGAGAGATTGGCCATTGGAATGTGCTGCCCAGGGAGGTGGTGGAGTCACCATCACTGGAGGTGTTTAGGAAGAGACTGAATGTGGCACTTGTTGCCATGGTTTAGTTGATTAGATGGTGTTGGGTGCCAGGTTGGACTGGACGATCTCAAAGGTCTTTTCCAACCTGGTTGTTGCTATTCTATTCTGTTCTTACAGCTGATTGCTGTAATCTGTAATCTTGACACCCTTGCCCAAGCATTCCTGCCTCTCCATGTTAACTGATTATTAGCTCTTTATACCTGAAAATCTGGACTTTCTGTGCCAGAGGGTAACAGAGAAACCAGATTAGGAGGATTGCTTCCAAAGCCTGGCATTTCCAGGCTGTGTTTGTAGCTGATCATTCAGCCCAAGAACACAAAGCAGAGAATGGGCCACGAGAGGAGGAAAAGCCCTAGAACAATTTGGAGTGAAAATGATCTGTGAAGAACATGGATTGAAGAAGGAGGTTGGACAAGGTTACCTTTGAGGGTCCCTTCCAGCCTGATGCCATCTGTGAAAACACATGGATGTGCTCAGGTAGTATTCAACATGCTTCCCCTGGAGAGTTGAGCAGAGAAAGTACCTAGCAGCACATACATCTCCAGATTGCGTCATGCCTTTTTTTGACAGCAACAGGAGCACAGACATCCTCACTGAGATAGCAGCAGCCATGGTCTGCATCACACACTTCAGCCTGGACCCATCACTGTAACAGGGAGAGCAGGTGAATGGCTTGCTTGAAAACAGCCAGCTGGATGCTCCCTCTCTTTTTCTGGTGGGAGAGAAGCCTTTGTACTGCTAAAGGGAGAGAACTAATTTGGAAAGGCAGAAGAGAGAAGGGTCAGGTTTCTAGAAGATAAATGGTGAAGCTCTAGGATGTATCATAGGGTATATTGCCACTGAGGCCCTGTGTGCCCTGAGCTGGCCTGGGGGCCAAGAGCAGCAGGTGTCTGATTTTCAGCTGTTTCCTCCCTGGTGTCTGATTCGAAGGGGGAAGGGGCTGAAACCAGTCCCCCCAGGCAGGAGTCTGGGGGTGATAAGCTAGAGCCAGAGGTGAAACCAGCAGCCCAGCTGAAGTGCATGTACACTAATGCACGAAGTATGGGCAACAAACAAGAGGAGCTGGAAGCCTTGCTGCAGCAGGAAAGTTATGATGTAGTTGCCATCACAGAGATGTGGTGGGACGACTCACATGACTGGAGCGCTGCAATTGATGGCTACAGGCACTTCAGGAGAGACAGGCGAGGAAGAAGGGGTGGAGGGGTGGCCCTGTACATCAGGGAGGCACTAGATGCCATTGAGATGGAGATCAGAGACCATCAAGTTGAGTGCCTGTGGATGAGAATTAGAGGGAAGGCCAACAGGGCTGACACCCTGGTTGGAGTCTGTTATAGACCACCCAACCAGGAGGAAGATGTTGATGAGTCATTCTATAGGCAGCTTAAGGCTGTCTCAGGATCGCCTGACCTTGTTCTCATGGGCGACTTCAACTTGCCTGATATCTGCTGGGATCTTAACATAGCAGAGAGGAGGCAATCGAGGAGGTTCTTAGAATGCATGGAGGACAGCTTCTTATCCCAGGTGCTGTGCGAGCCTACCAGGGGTAAGGCTATGATTGACCTCCTCCTCACCAACAGGGAAGGGCTGGTGGGTGATGTGGTGGTTGGAGGGTGTTTAGGGGCCAGTGACCATGAGATAATTGAATTTTCGGTATTCAGTCAAGCTAAGAGGGGTAGCAAGAAGACCTCCACTCTGGACTTCCGGAGGGCAGACTTCAGGCTACTCAAGGAACTAATTCAGAGGGTTCCTTGGGATAAAACCCTTAAAAACAAAGGGGTCCAGGAGAGCTGGTCCTACTTCAAGGAAGAACTGTTGAAGGCGCAGGGACAGGCTGTGCCAATGTGCCGGAAGATGAGCCGCCGGGGCAGACGGCCAGCCTGGATGGGTAATGAACTTCTAAAAGAACTAAGGGAAAAAAAGAGGGTGTATCATCTTCGGAAGAAAGGTGAGGCAACCCGTGAAAAGTTTAAGGATGTTGCTAGGTCTTCTAGGAAGAAAATTAGGGTGGCAAAAGCACATTTGGAGCTTAGTCTGGCCTCTGCTGTGAAGGACAACAAAAAGTCCTTCTATAAATACATTAATAGCAAGAGGAAGGGCAAGGACAATCTCCACTCCTTGGTGGACATGAGGGGAACGTTGTAACCAAGGATGAGGAAAAGGCAGAGATACTTAACACCTTCTTTGCCTCAATTTTTACTAGCAGGACAGAATGTCTTCCAGACAGCTGGCCTGCAGGGCTGGCAGAAGGAGCCAGGGAGCAGCATAGTTTTCCACTGTTCCAATATGGGGTAGTTGGTGATCTGCTCAGCAGCTTGGATCCCCACAAGTCCATGGGACCAGATGGGATCCATCCTAGGGTGCTGAGAGAGCTGGCAGATGAGCTGGCCAAGCCACTCTCCATCATTTTTCAGCAGTCCTGGCTCACTGGAGATGTCCCAGAGGACTGGAAGCTGGCCAACGTGGTACCCATCCACAAGAAGGGCCAGTTGGATGAACCAGGGAATTATAAGCCTGTCAGCCTGACCTCAGTGCCAGGCAAGATTATGGAACAGGTCATCTTGAGTGCAATCACACAGCACTTACAGGATGGCCAAGGGATCAGGCCCAGCCAGCATGGATTTAGGAAGGGCAGGTCCTGCCTGACTGACCTGATCTCCTTCTACGATCAGGTGACCCGCCTGGTGGATGTGCGGAGGCCTGTGGATGTAGTCTACCTGGACCTCAGCAAGGCCTTTCACATTGTCCCCCATAGCAAACTGCTGGCCAAGCTGTCAGCCCATGGCTTGGACGGGAGCACACTGCATTGAGTTAGGAACTGGCTGGAGGGCTGAGCCCAGAGAGTGGTGGTGAATGGTGCCACATCCAGCTGGTGGCCAGTCACTAGTGGTGTGCCCCAAGGATCAGTGCTGGGCCCTGTGCTCTTTAACATCTTTATTGATGATCTGGATGAGGGCATTGAGTCCATCATCAGTAAATTTGCTGACGACACCAAGCTGGGGGCAGGAGTTGATCTGCTGGAGGGTAGAGAGGCTCTGCAGAGGGACCTCGACAGGCTGGACAGATGGGCAGAGTCCAACGGCATGAGATTTAACACATCCAAGTGCCGGGTTCTGCACATTGGCCACAACAACCCCATGCAGTGCTACAGGCTGGGGTCAGAGTGCCTGGAGAGCAGCCAGGCAGAGAGGGACCTGGGGGTGCTGGTTGATGGTAGGCTGAACATGAGCCTGCAGTGTGCCCAGGCGGCCAAGAGGGCCAATGGCATCCTGGCCTGCATCAAGAACAGTGTGGCCAGCAGGAGCAGGGAGGTCATTCTGCCCCTGTACACTGCACTGGTTAGGCCACACCTCGAGTCCTGTGTCCAGTTCTGGGCCACTAGTTTAGGAAGGATGTTGACTTGCTGGAGCGTGTCCAGAGAAGGGCAACAAAGTTGGTGAGGGGCTTGGAACAGAAGCTCTATGAGGAGAGGCTGAGGGAGCTGGGGTTGCTCAGCCTGGAGAAGAGGAGACTCAGGGGTGACCTTATTGCTCTCTACAACTACCTGAAGGGGGGTTATAGACAGGCAGATGTTGGTCTCTTCTCCCAGGCACCCAGTACCAGAACAAGGGGACACAGTCTCAGGCTGTGCCAGGGGAGGTTTAGGCTGGACGTCAGGGGGAAGTTTTACACAGAGAGAGTGATTGGTCATTGGAATGGGCTGCCCAGGGAGGTGGTGGAGTCACCATTGCTGGGGGTGTTCAGGAGGAGACTTGACAGGGTGCTTGGTTGCATGGTTTAGTTGATTAGGTGGTGTTGGATGATAGGTTGGACGCGATGATCTTGAAGGTCTCTTCCAACCTGGTTTATTCTATTCTGTTCTGTTCTATCTCCATTGATAAGAACCACAGAAGTCCAGCTGGAACTGATAAAGTTTTGATCTCTCTGCTCTCTGGCCCTTCAAGCATTCTGAATAGAATACAGAATTAACCAGGTTGGAAAAGACCTTTGAGATCATCAAGTCCAACCTATCATCCAACACCATCTAACTAAACCATGGTACCAAGTGCCTCATCCAGTCTCTTTTTAAACGCTTCCAGTGATGGTGTAATGTTATAGTATATAGTTACATATATAGTAAATGTTACATATAAGAGCTTGCAGGGTGAAAGTGTAGCAATGAGAAGCCAAGTATCTGATATTGGTTGTTATACCCTGTCACGGTCCGGAGACATTAGATGTCTCGGTCCGGAGACACAGTTCTTTTAAATATTCCCGTGTTGTGAAATTAAAGGCACAAACGAGGCCAAAGTATCAACAGCTAGACTATTTATTACATAACTAAAGTGGACATAAGAAAGGGGAGAGGGAGAAAAGAGAAATAAAGTGGACATAAGAAGGGAGAGGGAGAAAAGAGAGAGAGAGAGAGAGACGAGAGATAGAGAGAGAGAGAAGAGGAAAGGAATTATATTACCACACCCCTCATCCCCCCCAAGACAGTTAAAGTCTGTGGAGGCAAGGTGCTGCAGGAGATGTTGGGTTTGTAGAGAAACGCTGGTGAGGCTTTTGCTGGAGAACAGCTGTGGTCCTCTGGGGAGATGTTGGGTTGATACAGGAACAGTGCTGAGGCTCCTCTGGGCAGCCTGGGTCTGTAGAGAAGGGGTGCTGAGGCTTTGGCTGGAGCTGTGGTCCTCCGGGCAGCTTCTTTTCTCCGGAGCAGCATCGTCCCGGCTTTCTCTTCTCAGCGGCCTGGCCCGTCTCCTGTGTTTTCCTTCATCTCCGTTTTTCTCCCCGTTTTTCTCCTCTGTTTCTCTCCTCTGTTTCTCTCTACAAACCAGTAGTTGCTCAAGTCTTTTGGGCGGAAACCACCCTGCCCAGAAAGCCTGATGGCTGGGTCCTTAGGTCCATTGTTGTAGTCCGGTGTTATCACGATGCAATCACAAGCTGATTTGCATCCAGGATTGGTAGACAGGATTCACTTTATCTTTGTTGATTTACATTAAGAGAGACAAACTTGTCGTCTTCCACATACCCAGAGGAGTGATGCTGTGGCATGCAGCTGAGCTGGGTTTTTTTAAGCCTGGACTACAGAGCTCTCATCCTTTCACCTCTGGGGCTGCCAGAGCCGGTTCCATGCGTAGTAGTCAAGAGAAGGCCAATGGGTACTTGTCTGGAGTTTGAACTGAGGGTGTTTCCTTCAAAGAGAGGAATCGTGTAGCCTATCAATGTTTTTATAGCTGCCTCCTTATGCTGGGCTCCCAGGGGACCAGCCCTCTGCTGGGTTACAGTACTGCTGATTTAAAACTCAAACTTGATCATGTTTTCACCCTAGCTGATTGCTTTCTTGGTGTCCTTTCTGCCTTAGTCTGCAAAACTGTGAATTGAGTGGTTTCCAGTAGGTTAAGAGTTATTGGAGTCCTTGGTTGATGCAAGACACAGAGCTGAGGCATTCAAGGTCTTGACAGCTCTAACGAGGCTACACCGTTCTTGTCAGCAGGCTGAAAGAGCTACCATTTCCCTCCCTGCTAATTAGCTCCTTTCACCCTTGGTAAAAGGACATGGCTACCTTATGTGCATGGCTTTCCTGTATCAGATTATTCCTCCCGGTGATCAAATGGTTCAAAGGCTTCAGTTAAATGAGCCACACCCTAAGGAGCCTTGAGATGCAATTGTCTCATGCTTCCTGCAGTCAGGGAGAACTACTGGAATGTCTGTGAAATGTGAGCCTGCATAACTCACACAATCACAGAATGTTAGGGGCTGGAAGGGACCCTGAAAAATCATCCAGTCCAAACCCCCTGCCAGAGCAGGATCCCCTAGAGCAGATCACACAGGAATTCAGCCAGGTGGGTTTTGAATATCTCTGGAGAGAAAGACTTCACAACCCCCCTAGGCAGCCTGTGCCAGGGTTCTGTCACCCTCACAGAGAAAAATTCTTCCTCACATTCACATGGAACTTCTATGCCTCAACCAGGGAATTACAGGCCTGTAGCCAGGGAATTACAGGCCTGTCAGCCTGACCTCAGTGCCAGGCAAGATCATGGAACAGGTCATCCTGAGTGCAATCACACAGCACTTACAGGATGGCCAAGGGATCAGGCCTAGCCAGCATGGATTTAGGAAGGGCAGGTCCTGCCTGACCAACCTGATCTCCTTCTACGATCAGGTGACCTGCCTGGTGGATGTGGGGAGGCCTGTTGATGTAGTCTACCTGGACCTCAGCAAGGCCTTTGACACCGTCCCCCATAGCAAACTCCTGGCCAAGCTGTCAGCCCATGGCTTGGATGGGAGCACACCGCAATGGATTAGGAACTGGCTGGAGGGCCGAGCCCAGAGAGTGGTGGTGAATGGTGCCACATCCAGCTGGCAGCCAGTCACTAGTGGTGTGCCCCAAGGATCAGTGCTGGACCCTGTGCTCTTTAACATTGTTATTGATGATCTGGATGAGGGCATTGAGTCCATCATCAGTAAATTTGCTGACGACACCAAGCTGGGGGCAAGAGTTGATCTGCTGGAAGGTAGAGAGGCTCTGCAGAGGGTCCTCGACAGGCTGGACAGATGGGCAGAATTCAACGGCATGAGATTTAACACATCCAAGTGCCGACTTCTGCACATTGGCCACAACAACCCCATGCAGTGCTACAGGCTTGGGTCAGAGTGGTTGGAGAGCAGCCAGGCAGAGAGGGACCTGGGGGTACTGGTCGATGGTAGGCTGAACATGAGCCTGCAGTGTGCCCAGGCAGCCAAGAGGGCCCCACAGTCAGCAGCGACATCCTCAACTAGATCAGGTTGCCCAGGGCGTTGTCGAGCCTCATCTTGAATATCTCCAGGGAAGGGACCTCAACCACCTCCCTGGGCAACCTGTTCCAGTGTTCCACCACCCTCAGTTCCACCACCCTCATAGTGAAGAACTTCCTGATATCTAGTCTAAATCTGCCCTTCTCTAGTTTGAAGCCATTGCCCCTCGTCCTGTCATTGCAGACTCTTGTAAACAATCTCTCTCCGTCCTTCTTGTAGTCCCCTTCAGGCACTGGAAGGCTGCTATCAGGTCTCCCCAGAGCCTCCTCTTCTCTAGGCTGAACACCCCCAGGTCCCTCAGCCTGTCCTTGTAGCAGAGGTGCTCCAACCCCCTGTGGCCCTCCTCTGGCCCCTCTCCATCAGGTCTGTGTCCTTCCTATAGTGAGGGCTCCAGACCTGCACACAGTCCTCCAGTACCTTAAGCAGCATGATAAAAGCTCAGTGGAACAATGTCAAATCATGTTACAAAACCTCTTATGAAAATTGCTCGATCAAAACCAAGGGGCCTGCTACCTCTGAGATGTGAGATTTAATTAAGGATCCTGGAATAGAACCATGAAGCCAACTGCAGGTTTCTACAGGGGGAAATTTCCATCATAAAGCATCTCCATTCGTCTACCCTTGCGTGCATTGAAAGGTATTGTCAGCTGGTGTAAATCTCATCTGACTTCAAGGACTTGAAAGGCACTGCTCTTTGATTTCAGACAGGAGTTGCTTGCATGCCAATGGCAGCAAAAAGAGATTTTACACTGGCGTGAAGTACATCCTCTTTAAAAAGCTGTAGTAGCAGTAGGCTGCAGAGGTGTTGTAAGTATAATAAGGTGTTCTAAGGGCAATGGCATCCTGGCCTGCATCAGGAATAGTGTGGCCAGCAAGAGCAGGGAGGTCATTCTGCCCCTGCACTCAGCACTGGTTAGGCCACACCTTGAGTACTGTGTCCAGTTCTGGGCCCCTCAGTTTAAGAAGGATATTGAGATGCTTGAACATGTCCAGAGAAGGGCAACAAGGCTGGGGAGAGGTCTCAAGCACAGCCCTATGAAGAGAGGCTGAGGGAGCTGGGACTGTTTAGCCTAGAGAAGAGGAGGCTCAAGGGAGACCTCATTGCTGTCTGCAACTACCTGAGGGGAAGTTGTAGCCAGGTGGGGGTTGGTCTCTTCTCCCAGGCAACCTGTGGCAGAACAAGAGGACGCAGTCTCAAGCTGTGCCAGGGGAAGTATAGGCTGGAGGTGAGGAGAAAGTGACTTCTGTTCCTCAGGTTAACCTCCCATGAATGAGTCAGCATGGGTGAATTTGACAGTTTTAGCAAGAACATGCCCATCATCCAGCAGTCTAAACTTCCTGGAAACCTAGTGTGTGATGCCAGCAGCAGGACTCAGGTGGATGTGGTTGTGTGGCTGTAGGACAGTAAGGAGGACCCACATTGCTAGGCAGCTGCTGGGGACTGGTGAATAGAATAGAGTAAAATAGAATTAACCAGGTTGGAAAAGACCTTTGATATCATAGAATCAACCAGGTTGGAAAAGACCTCAGAGATCATCGAGTCCAACCTATCACCCAACACCATCTAATCAACTAAACCATGGCACCAAGCACCCCATCCAGTCTCTTTTTAAACACTTCCAGTGATGGTGACTCCACCACCTCCCTGGGCAGCACATCCCAATGGCCAATCTCTCTTTCTGTGAAGAACTTCCTAACATCCAGCCTAAACCTCCCCTGGCACAGCTTGAGACTGTCCCCTCTTGTTCTGGTGCTCTCCTGCCCACTGGACCATTGAATGCTTTGCACTCTTGCTCAGAATTTCCAGGTGGTTTCCTCTCCCAAGGCAGGCAGGAGTCATGCATTGGGAAAAATTAATGCAAGATACAGATGCAAACCATGAGTTGGGTGGAGGGAGTGGTGGTGTCCTGTCCCAGAGGCTCAACAGGGCTGTTCATCTCCTGTGACTGTTCTTCATGGAGACACTCTTTGCTGAACCGCACTGGCACAGAAGGGTCCTGCTTGTAAAGCTTAGCCCCTTCCTGCTGCCTTGACTGCAGCAGCACCTGCAGCCTCTGGCTACAGAACACAGCCAGACCTGGGACTGCTGCTGCAGAGCCCATTGTGTACAGCAGGGCTTCAGGAGAAGAGGATGTCAGACAGCTTGCTGAGCTTGTGGGAAACCTCTTTGTCATCTACAGTACTTGGGACTTGATTCACCTTTCCTTGGCTTTGACAACACTGGTGTGATTTAGCATGTCTGTGACTGCATGGAAGTAACCTGTTGTGACCTTACAGCTTTCACTCCTCAGGTTTTGCTGTCCTACATCTCCCTACTGCTCAAGCAGCTGCAGAAAGCCAGAGTTGCTCCTAGTTTGGGTCTGCTCTTTGTGTCCCAGAGTGCGTGGGGACAGCTCACACAGTTGTCACGGGCTTATCCTTGGCACACACTGTGAAGTGTGGCAGTCCTACTGGTGAGAGCCTGGCTGACAGCTTCTCTTTACCTCTTTTCCCAGGTGGTTTCACTGTCATCATGGAGCCTCTTGAGGGACTCAATCTACTATACACTCTCAGTTGTTGCACTCATTGTGGTAAGTTTTTGAACGTTACTCTTCTGTGGGAGCTTACCATGTGTCTACTGCCACCTGGAAAGGGAATCTGCTAAGAGATCATGGTCTTGTAGCTAAGATCCTAGCTCCAGGGGGGTTGTGCTTGAGGGAAAATTGACTTGTGATCTCTGTAGGAAAACTTGGCCCGAGGGTAGGAGGTCAAGGAATGTCTGGAGAGCCCCAGGCTGTAAGTGGGGAGAAGTGCAGTGCCCCAGTCCCAGCACAGCTGCAGGGTGCAGAGCTGAAACCCTGTGCTGCAGCTCCCCCACCAGCTCTGGAGTGGGTGTGTTGGTCAGTCCTCTCCTGACAGTGACGTTCACAGCCTCCTAAACTGACCTATAACTGACCTGTAAGGAGGCAGGATTTGTGCCCACAGGAAAGAGATCTTACAAAGCATTACAGTTTGGGTTTCCACACATAATTGGGGCACTGCTTGTTCAGTGGACACTAGCAGGAGCAGATCTTTTAATGATGGGTACAGTTTCAGTAGCTCTTAAAGCTGCTATGCCAGCTTTCAACAGGCTCAGTAAGTACTTCAGATGTCTCACATCTGGGCTATTCAGTGAAAAAAACACCCAAAAAGTGTTTAGGTAAAGGCACTGCCATCAGTTTAGCATTGCCTATGCAACCAAAACCAGTCAGGAAGTGTAAAAATTCAGTTTTTTGGTAACTGTTCATAGAATCAGTAAGGTTGTGTAGTGGGTTGAGAGAAGGCCTAGCTCCCCTCCCCCAGAAAGAAAAAAAAAACCCACAGCTAACTCAGTCGGGGAAGCAAAAGGAATGCTATATTTACAAGCAAAAATGAAATGCAGGTTATATATATATATAATATACAGTATTTACAATATATATACAGAAATATACAGCAAAGAAAAATACAGGAACAAAACTCCCTCCTCCAGACAGAGGAGGGTTCCCCCTCTGTACCCCCCTCTCTCCCCCTACCTCCCTTTTTTTCCCAAAAAAGGCTAGAGAGAGAGAAAAGGTAATTAATAAGGATGAAATTTTGTTAGGCCTTAAAAAGCGCATGCAGGATTAGTGCTTATCTTATCCAAGGTCAGAACTCTGTCTGCTCAGAAGCAGACAGGCTGGAAAAGCAGGACAGAGAGAAACTGAGAAAAATTCCAACTGAACTCAAACTTAAAGTTGCATTCTACCAATCTACCAATGAAATTTGTTTAGAATATCTGATTGTTTTCAGTATTATTCCAAAACATTCAGCCAGAGTGTCCCAGCACTGTCCCTTTCTTAAAGGCACAGCCTCAAACGGTCACAGGTTGGAAGAGACCTCAAAGATCATCAAGTCCAACCTGGCACCCAACACCTCATGACTACTAAATCATGGCACCAAGTGCCACATCCAGTCCCCTCTTGAACACCTCCAGGGATGGTGACTCCACCACCTCCCTGGGCAGCACATTCCAGTGGCCAATTACTCTTTCTGTGAAGAACATTTTCCTCATCTCGAGCCAAAACCTCCCCTGGTGCAGCTTGAGACTATGTCCTCTTGTTCTGGTGCTGGTTGCCTGGGAGAAGAGACCAACCCCCTCCTGCCTACAACCTCTTTTCAGGTAGTTTTAGACAGCAATAAGGTCTCTCCTGAGCCTCTTCTTCTCCAGGTTAAGCAACCCCAGCTCCCTCAGCCTCTCCTCACAGGGCTGTGTTCAAAGCCTCTCCCCAGCCTTGTTGCCCTTCTCTGGACGCGTTCAAGAGTATCAATATCCTTCTTAAATTGAGGGTCTGGGACTCTAGATTCTCTAAGTGTCGTAGGTTTGAGAGGAAGGCCCAGCCTTCTCCCCCCCACAAAGAGGAAAAGGAATAAAAACCACAGCTAGCCACAGCTGGAGAAGCAAAGGGAATGCTATATTTACAAGCAGGTTTAGGGAATGCAGGGTATATATACACAATTTACAGTATTTACAATATATACACAGAAATATACAGCAAAGGAAAAAAAAAATAATACAGGAACGAAATTCCCCCCTTTCTGGAGGAGGGTTCCCCCCCGTACCCCCTTCTCTCCCCTTTTTCCCCAAAGAAGGTTAGAAAGAGAGAAAAGGAGCAGTTGTTAATTAAAGCAAAGTGTTAGTAGGCCACGCTTATCTGTCCAAGGTCAGTCTGGCAGAGAGCCTAGAAGCAGACCAGCTGGAAAAGGGAGAAGGGAAGAATCGAAACTGAGGAAAGTGTCAGTCGCACTCAAAACTTAAAGTTGCATTCTACCAATCTACCAACGAAATTCGTTTAGACCTGTCTTTTGTTTACAAAACATTCAGCCATAGTGTCCCTTTCTTAAAGGCACAGCCTCAAACGGTCACAGAAAGGAAGAGTGATTTTGTGAGGTTAACTTCCTTTGGGGTGCTTGGTGCCATGGTTTAGTTGATTAGATGGTGTTGGATGGTGGGTTGGATGTGATGATCTTGAAGGTCTCTTCCAACCTGGTATGGTCTGGTCTATTCTATTGTATTCTATTCTATTGTATTTCCTATGTAAGCAAGGAGGGAACTTTAGAGTCAGAAGCCTAACACTGGTGCTTCTGAAGTTTGTGCTGCTTTATTAGTGGCAGTTTTCAGCAGTGTGTTTTGCCTCCATCCTGCACATGCCTCTGTACCATCCGCACTCTGTCGGTGCCAAGGCCTCTAGCTGTCTAATCTCAAACACAGGGTTTGCCTCAACCTCTTTGTACTTTCATTCTGCATACTGCAATGTCAGCCTTTTTTGCAACTGATAAAAAAAATATAACCTTTCTGCATAATTATTAGCAATGAGCTTTGACAGCAGCCTCATACCAGGAAGTGTTCCTAAGTGGCAAACTTTGCCCCATTAATTTTAATGAGTGACATTGCTATGAGCTGGAAGATGTCTAGCAGGCATTCTCCTCCCCTAATCCCCAGGAAGCACAGATGTGGGCAGTGCCTGGCATTCAACCTCCTGTTGTTTGGGTTGGGGATTTCCTTTATTGCATGTCGGCAAACAAGTTAAAGAAAAATAAATCTGTGGAAGCTGTCATGCTTTTAATTTTTTAAGCATTGCATGATATTCGTCGGGCAGCTTCCTCGAGACAGCACCCAGACCAGCAACCGCCGGGGACCAGCCGCTGCTCTCCTTTTCGGGCTGCGGGAATCGCCATCGCTGCCGAGTTTTGCCGCGGGGAAGGAGCAGCCGCTCTTTCACGTGGTCAGACTCGTGATCCCAGCAGCAGGAGCGGCTGAATTTAAAAGGCTCTGCTGCGGCTCTAGGGGTTCACTTCGTCGGGCAGCCCGTATTCTCTTGTACTCTCACGCGCCGCCCTTTTTTTTTTTCTTTTTTTTTTTTTTTTTTAAATTGGTAGTAGGTGCTGTGGCCAGGGGGCCAGGGACAGCCATGGTTGTAACTCGCAGCAAAATCTCCCTAAAAAAATCAGTGTCGACGCAGACTTAGGTAGAACAGAAGCAGGTAGCTGTCCAGGTATCTGGCTGTAGAGAATGCTGGAGCCTGGCACTTGAGACGCAGGGTAGTGGGGGCAACTCTTGTATAAGGTGTGAGCAGGTTGACTATCTGCTTAATATGGTGGCCAGACTGAGGGATAAGTTTGCTAGCCTTAGAAATGTAAGGAAATGTAGGAAAGAGATGAACCAGAGGAGGAAGGAGATGGACCAAAGGAGGAAAGAGGTGAATCAGAAGAGGAAAGAGTTGAATCGGAGTAAGCAGGCTCTGCAGGCTCCCCCAGCAGAGGCTGGTTATTCAAAAAGCAGAGGTGAATGGACGCAGGTTACTCTCAAAAGACGCAAAGTTAAACCTCCTTGCCTCCCCTCACCTTCCCCGCTGCTCTTGGAAAACAGGTATGGGGCACTGGAGATTGAGGGTGAGGTGATCCTGATGCTGGAGGACACACCATCTGGGGTTCTCCCTGAGGCTAAGCAGCCTAAGGTTAAACAGCCTAAGGCAAAGCAGCCTAAGGTTAAACAGTCTTCTGCTGGCATCAGGACCTGTTCCCTCAAAAAAAAGAGGAGGGTAATTGTTATTGGTGATTCCCTTCTGAGGGGAATGGAGGGCCCTATATGTCGGCCTGACCCATCTCATAGGGAACTCTGTTGTCTGCCAGGAGCCCAAGTTAATGATGTTACCAGTAGGCTGCCTAAACTGGTGCAGCCCTCTGACTACTACCCTTTACTAGTTATGCAGTTAGGGAATGATGATGTTGCAACCAGAACTCCCAGGGCTATCAAAGATGACTTCAGGGCCCTGGGAGACCTGGTTGAGGGGTCAGGGGTACAAATAATTTTTTCATCAATACCCTTAGTTGCAGGAGGGAATACAGTAAGGAACAGGTCAGCAGCTATAGTTAACAAGTGGATAAGAGGCTGGTGCAGTCAAAAGAATTTTGGTTTTTTTGATATTGGGAAACTTTCTACTGCACCAGGCCAGCTGGCAACAGATAGAGTACATCTGTCTCAGAGAAGGGGAAAGATCACTGTATATGAGAATGGACTGTCCCCCAAAGATAAAAAGATCCTGGGTAGGGAATTGGCGGGTCTCATCGACAGGGCTTTAAACTAGTTTTGAAGGGGGAAGGGGCTGAAAATAGTCCTCTCAGACAAGAGTCTGGGGGCGACAAGCTAGAGTCGGAGGTGAAACCAGCAGCCCAGCTGAAGTGCATGTACACTAATGCACGAAGCATGGGTAACAAACAGGAGGAGCTGGAAGCCTTGATGCAGCAGGAAAATTATGATGTAGTTGCCATCACAGAGATGTGGTGGGATGACTCACATGACTGGAGCAATGCAATTGACGGTTACAAGCTCTTCAGGAGAGACAGGCGAGGAAGAAGGGGTGGAGGGGTGGCCCTTTAAATCAGGAAGGCACTAGATGCCATTGAGCTGGAGATTAGGGACGATCGGGTTGAATGCTTGTGGATAAGAATTAGAGGGAAGACCAGCAGGGCAGACACCCTGGTTGGAGTCTGTTATAGACCACCCAACCAGGAGGAAGATGTTGACGAAGCATTCTACAGGCAGCTTAGGGCTGTCTCAAGATCTCCGGACCTTGTTCTCATGGGCGACTTCAACCTGCCTGACATCTGCTGGGAACTCAACATGGCAGAGAGGAGACAGTCTAGAAGGTTCTTAGAATGCATGGAGGACAGCTTCTTATCCCAGGTGCTGTGCGAGCCTACCAGGGGCAAGGCTATGCTTGACCTCCTCTTCACCAACAGGGAAGGACTGGTGGGCGATGTGGTGGTCGGAGGGTGTTTGGGGTCCAGTGACCACGAGATAATTGAATTCTCGGTTTTTGGTCAAACCAAGAGGGGCGGCAAGAAGACCTCCACTCTGGACTTCTGGAGGGCAGACTTCAGGTTACTCAAGGAACTAATTCAGAGGGTTCCTTGGGATAAAGCCCTTAAAAACAAAGGGGTCCAGGAGAGCTGGACCTACTTCAATGAAGAATTGTTGAAGGCTCAGGGACAGGCTGTGCCAATGTGCCGGAAGATGAGCCGCCGAGGCAGACGGCCAGCCTGGATGGTTCATGAACTTTTAATGGAACTGAGGGAAAAAAAGAGGGTGTATCACCTTTGGAAGAGAGGGGAGGCAACCCACAGAATGTTTAAGGATGTTGCTAGGTCTTGTAGGAAGAGAATTAGGGAGGCAAAAGCACACGTGGAGCTTAGTCTGGCCTCTGCTGTGAAGGACAACAAAAAGTCCTTCTATAAATACATTAATAGTAAGAGGAAGGGAAAGCACAACCTCCACTCCTTGGTGGATACGGAGGGGAACATTGTAACCAAGGATGAGGAAAAGGCAGAGATACTTAACACCTTCTTTGCCTCAATTTTTACTAGAAGGGCAGAACGTCTTCCTGACAGCTGGCCTTCAGAGCTGGCAGAAGGAGCCAGGGAGCTGCACAGTTTCCCTGTGTTCCATGAGGAGGTGGTTGGAACGCTCCTTAGCAGCTTGGATCCCCACAAGTCCATGGGACCAGATGGGATTCATCCTAGGGTGCTGAGAGAGCTGGCAGATGAGCTGGCCAAGCCACTCTCCATAATTTTCCAGAAGTCCTGGCTCACTGGCGAGGTCCCAGAGGACTGGAAGCTGGCCAACGTGGTGTCCATCCATAAGAAGGGCCGGTTGGATGAGCCAGGGAATTACAGGCCTGTCAGCCTGACCTCAGTGCCAGGCAAGATCATGGAACAGGTCATCTTGAGTGCAATCACACAACACTTACAGGATGGCCAAGTGATCAGGCCTAGCCAGCATGGATTTAGGAAGGGCAGGTCCTGCCTGACCAACCTCATCTCCTTCTATGATCAGGTGACCCACCTGGTGGATGTGGGGAGGCCTGTTGCTGTAGTCTACCTGGACCTCAGCAAGGCCTTTGACACCGTCCCCCATAGCAAACTGCTGGCCAAGCTGTCAGCCCATGGCTTGGATGGGAGCACACTGCGATGGGTTAGGAACTGGCTGGATGGCCGAACCCAGAGAGTGGTGGTGAATGGTGCCACATCCAGCTGGTGGCCAGTCACTAGTGGTGTGCCCCAAGGATCAGTGCTGGGCCCTGTGCTCTTTAACATCTTTATTGATGATCTGGATGAGGGCATTGAGTCCATCATCAGTAAATTTGCTGATGACACCAAGCTGGGGGCAAGAGTTGATCTGCTGGAGGGTAGAGAGGCTCTGCAGAGGGTCCTCGACAGGCTGGACAGATGGGCAGAATCCAACAGCATGAGATTTAACACATCCAAGTGCCGGGTTCTGCACATTGGCCACAACAACCCCATGCAATGCTACAGGCTGGCGTCAGAGTGGCTGGAGAGCAGCCAGGCAGAGAGGGACCTGGGGGTGCTGGTTGATGGTAGGCTGAACCTGAGCCTGCAGTGTGCCCAGGCAGCCAAGAGGGCCAATGGCATCCTGGCCTGCATCAAGAACAGTGTGGCCAGCAGGAGCAGGGAGGTCATTCTGCCCCTGTACACTGCACTGGTTAGGCCACACCTCGAGTCCTGTGTCCAGTTCTGGGCCCCTCATTTTAGGAAGGATGTTGACTTGATGGAACGAGTCCAGAGAAGAGCAACAAAGTTGGTGAGGGGTTTGGCACACAAGCCCTATGAGGAGAGGCTGAGGGAGCTGGGGTTGCTGAGCCTGGAGAAGAGGAGACTCAGGGGTGACCTTATCACTCTCTACAACTACCTGAAGGGAGGTTGTAGACAGGCTGATGATGGTCTCTTCTCCCAGGCACCCAGTACCAGAACAAGGGGACACAGTCTCAGGCTGCGCCAGGGGAGGTTCAGGTTGGATGTTAGGAAGAAGTTCTATACAGAAAGAGTGATTGCGCTATGGAATGGGTTGCCCGGGGAGGTGATGGAGTCGCCGTCACTGAAGGTGTTCAGAAGGAGACTTGATGGGGTGCTTGGTGCCATGGGTTAGCTGTTTGGGTGGGTTGGATTGGTTGATGGGCTGGACGCGATGATCTTGAAGGTCTCTTCCAACCTGGTTTGGTTTATTCTAAATAAAGGTTTATTCTAAATATTTTTATGGCTCATTCAGCCTTGTCATAGAATCAGTAAGGTTGGGAAAGACCTCAGGGATCATCAAGTCCAACCTATCACCCAACACCTTATGACTAACTGTTATGGTTGATCCTGATACCTCGTGGCACACGTGAAGATCTAGACAAATCAAAATGGCGTCGACCACGTGGAAGCTGCAGGAGCACCGTTTCACTTTCTGTTGGTGTCTGCCGCTTATTATTGAGGCAGGATTTGTTCCCAAAGGATTTGTAGCTGAAAGCTTTGTAGAGAGGAGGTTTCTTGGCTGTAATCCTTTTGTAGCAGCACTCGCTCCTTTCTCCAGTCAAACGAAACTGTCCCGGGGACTCAGCTCCTCTGGGGTTTCGCCTCTTGGCCTGACAAGACATGTGTCTGTCCTCTGGGCTTTACAACGCTGAAAATAGTGAGTGGTCTTTGCTGTCTTGTCTGGGTAAACTGAAACACAGTTCAGCTTCCAAGCGAAGCTCGTGGTTCCTTCCAGAGTGTGGACAATTGCAAGACGATGCTCTGGCTCTTTGGGCTGATTTCCCGAGGCAATAATAGCCAGTAGCAATACAGATCTAGGGATAAAACCCTGATATTGCAACCTATAGAAAGCCTTCTTTCCAAACGTGGCCAAAAGCACACCCACCTGGCTTATTCTGGCTCTGAAACATGTTCAGGCAAGCCTAAAGAACCAGATCTACTAACTTCTGCCTCATTGTCTGATTCAGAGTAATTTTGAGGCTTTTTTGTCCATTCAGGACACTAACTAAACCATGGCTTCAAGTGCCACATCCAATCCTTTTTTGAACACCTCCAGGGATGGTGACTCCACCACCTCCCTGGGCAGCACATTCCAATGGCCAATTACTCTTTCTGGGAAGAACTTTCTCCTCACTTCCAGCCTAAATCTCCCCTGGCACAGCTTGAGACTGTGTCCTCTTGTTTTGTTTCTGATTGCCTGGGGGAAGAGACCAACCCCCACATGTCTACAACCTCCCTTAAGTTAGTTACAGAAAGTAATAAGGTCTTCCCATGAGCCTTCTCTTCTCCAGGCTAAACAACCATAGCTCTCTCAGCCTCTTTTCACAGGGCTGTGCTCCAGACCTCTCCCCAGCCTTGTTGCCCTTCTCTGGACACGTTCAGGTGTCTCAATGTCCTTCTTAAATTGAGTGGCCCTGAACTGGACACAGGACTCAAGGTGTGGCCTAACCAGTGCTGAGTACAGAGGCAGAATGACCTCCCTGCTCCTGCTGGCCACACTATTCCTGATACAGGCCAGGATGCCATTGACCTTCCTGGCCACCTGGGCACACTGATGGCTCATGTTTAGCCTACTATCAACCAGTATCCCCAGGTCCCTCTCTGCCTGGCTGCTCTCCAGCCACTCTGACCCCAGCCTGTAGCTCTGCATGGGATTGTTGTGGCCAAAGTGCAGCACCCAGCACTTGGACTTGTTGAATGCCATCCTGTTGGATTCTGTCCATCTGTCCAGCCTGGCAAGGTCCCTCTGCAGAGCTCTCCCACCCTCCAACAGATCAACACCTGCTCCCAACTTGGTATCGTCCTTGTCAGTTCTTTCTGGATGTTGAGAACCATCCTCTGTGGTATTGTGTCTAGCACACTCCTGAAGTTCCTAGCTGTGTCTCTGTGTAATGAGAAGGTGGTTGTCCTGGTTTCATGAGACAAAAATCATATGCCAGCCATGGTCTGCAGGTCATTAGCAGTTTCAAGTCAGCCAGGGGCACCATGTCAAGCTGGCTACAGGTGTATCCCATCCCATAATTATCACTCTTGGTATAAGTAAATTTGTTGAGGAGGGGGGCTCCTCTTCTTGCTTGGCTGCCTTCTGATTCTGCTCCTCCTCTTCCTTATCCTCCTGTGTCTCCCTATCCCTGGAGGGGCTTCCACACTATGCTATTCCTGAGGACTCTCTCCTGTTTATTGTGACATCTGTACATTTGCCGGGCCAAGTAGAACTTTGTGCTGTTTATTACTACTTCATTACAGTTTGGCTGTTTCGTTGAATCTGTTTTCATACCAACTCCTGGGGCTCCTCTACTTTTCCTGACCCCCTTTCTTTGATGGAATGGGGGTCATTGGGTGATAGCCTGCACCTAGGGCTAACCTGTAGCAGTTGCTCTAAACATAGACATTTTGTATGGCTCATTGAACAGACAGCTCTGTAATCCTTAAGACTTCTCTGTTACACATAATTTATGTATAAGCCGTTTTTCATGACTACAGAACTGCAAGAAGTTCTTTTTTTTGGGGGGGAGGGAAACTCAGAATATTGTTACTTTTTTATTTCCCCTAAGCCTCAAGTTACTTCTCTCCAGGTGTATTGGCTGCTCTTCTGTTCATCTTACCAGCCATGAGGTTCAGGGTCCTTCAGGCAGCAGGACTGTGCATCTCCAGGCATTAGTGGAAGCTTGAAGACAGGGCCAGAAGTCTTGTGTTACAGCACTACATGGCTAATTGTGGCTTGGGAGATGTGAAATGTGTCCCACTTCTCTTCAGCCTTACTCCACATCAATCATTGCAAATTATTTTCAAACACCTATGAGGGGTAAAAAAATAAAAGCCAACAGAGAAAGATGGGAGGAAAGGAAAACATTTTCATTTGTTAAAGATTCAGCTCTTGGTGGATTTAGCAACCCTTTCATAAGCAATATTGCTCCCCAGCTGATGGCAAGTGAGGATTTCTCCTTTCAGAGTCAAACACTGCTTCAGTTTAGGAAGTTTCTCCTCCCCCTTCACTCACCCAGGGACCCCCTGGCTTCACAGTGGCTGGGCTCTTTCCTATCCTTTTTAGGCAGAATCAAATTCAGGTGGCAGGACATTGTTAGTCAAACACTGACTGTGGTCCCTGATGGCTCAGCTGGGAGACAAGCCACAGGCTCCACGAAGAGCATAGCAACACATATGGTTGCTCCTTTGTCAGACTTCTGTGTGCCTTAGATTTTTAGAAGGTTCTCCAGTGCTTTGGCATATAGGGAGAATTTGCCATATCAGGGCATGGAGGCTTTGCTGAAGCTGAAACAGTCATCTTTCTTGAGTGATGTGATACTGCTTGTAGAAGGGTGCTCTCACAGTGATTTAAACAGCAGCTTCTGGTGCTGTATTAAAAGCTGTGCTCCACTAGTGTCTTTCCTAATTATAAATACACCTGAGAAGAGATTCAGCCACTTTAAAAAGCCTGATACTCTGCCAGGTAAATCAATATGATGTTGTCTCCTTCTATTTCCACCACCAAAGGAATTGAAGTGCTGCAGTAATAAAGAGCAAAGCAGTATAAACTTATCTGTTTGGTGCTTCAGGCCATTTGATAAGAATCACCGAGATTAGAAGTGAGTAAAAACCACCCTTCCCATGCCTGCCTCACCTTGGTTCAGCCCTGTGATTTATTTGTTAAAATAACACTACAAAGCTGTCATGTTTTCTTGTAGAACTTGGCAAAACTCCTTACACATTCACAGATTCACAAATTGCATTGGGTTGGAAGGGACCCTCAAAGGTCATCTTGTCCAATCCATCTGCAGTCTGCAGGGACACCTCCAACTCCATCAGGCTGCCCAGGGCCGCATCAAGTCTCATAGAAGCATAGAATTGTTAGGGTTGGAAGGGTCCTCAAGGATCATCTAGTCCCAACCTCCCTGTCATGGGCAGGGACACCTCACACTACATCAGGTTGCTCACAGCCACATCCAGACTGGCTTTAAAAACCTCCAGGGATGAGTCTTCCACCACCTCCCTGGGCAACCTGTGCCAGTGTCTCACCAGCCTCATGGGGAACAACTTCTTCCTAACATCCAATCTGAATCTACCCATTTCTAGTTTTGTTCCATTCCCCCCAGTCCTATCACTCCCTTCCACCCTAAAAAGTCCCTCTCCAGCTTTCTTGTAGCCCCCTTCAGATACTGGAAGGCCACAATAAGGTCTCCTTGGAGCCTTCTCTTCTCCAGACTGAACAGCCCCAACTCCCTCAGTCTGTCCTCACAGGAGAGGAGCTCCAGCCCTCTGCTCATCCTCATGGCCCTTCTCTGGACATTCATCTTGAACATCTCCAGGGAGAGGGCCTCAACCACATCCCTGGACAACCTGTTCCAGCATTTTACCACCCTCATTACTTCCTCCTTACTCCCCTTGAAAAGAAAAAGATGCTTATGTATCTTAACTGGAAGGGACATGATCAGAGCCACTAGTGACAAGAAGAGGGAGGGGTGCCATTTTCTGTCACAAAGGTCAATGCCCAGACTTTCATGTCCCAACACACTGTGACCTAAAACAGACCTTCTCAGATTTAGATCAGGCTGACTGGCAACTGTAACTTGCAACACACTGAACATTTTGTAGTCAGTTTTTCTTCCAGTAACCAGCATAGCTTTTGCTTGGCCGGCAGGCAGAAGTTGCTCTTTACAGGTGATACAGCTGGCAGCAGGAAGCATTTCCCTGTGTTTCCAAAGGCTTATTCCCTTTTCCACCCTTTTCTCTCGTGTGGTGCCATGGATGTCTGTCTTTAGTGCAAACAAGACCTCTCTGCACAGTCTGGGGCTGAAAGCAGGTGCTTTGCAAGGACAGATGGAAAAGGGGCTCCTCACCGAGGCCGATGGGCAGAACCCACAGGCTGCAGGGTGCTGTGTGCCAGCCCAGTTCCAGCCTCCCAGAGGAGCCCTGTGCTGCCATGAAGGGCTGGCCATTCTGGGCAACCTGGCACACAGCTGGTTGGCCCTCCCAGGCCCCCTGTGTGCAGGCTGAGTGGCCTGTCTGGCCCTCCTGGTCATCTGAGGTGGAAGGAGAAGTGGAGGCACAGGACTATTGCCTGGCCCCTTCTGCTCCCAGCACTGCAGGCAGTGGTGCCGGAGCTGGGCTGGGGAAGGGCCCAGCTGCAGAGGACTGCAGCCATCTGCCGGTGACCTCCTTCCAAATCCAGGCATGGACAGGCAGACACCCTTCACCTCCCTGGCACAACCTTGTCTCTTCCCCAGCATGGAGCATCTTACACTCACGGGAGGAGATGTTTCTTTCCCAAGGAGGTTTGCACAGTACTATTTATGAAGGCTTTGGTATCCCTCTGCAGGTGTGCTCACGACTGCCACGGTACCTAAAGTCAGCTGGCATGGTGAGCACCTTAGATCTCAGGGAAACAATGCCCAGTTTTCACCCAGCAAAATTTCACACCACCTTGGAGCTGGCTGCAAATGTGTGAACTGCTTGCCCAGTTACCACCAAAGAATGGGTCAGGGGAAGGGTTCACATCTCTGGTGAGACCACACATGCAGTTCAGAGGCAGGTACAGTCCCTTCTCTGACTCACTTCTACTTTCTCTCTATCCTCTTCTGCTTCCCTGCTACAACAGCCCCGGTACACAAGGAGTATCTGCCTTTCCTAAGAGAGAAACTAAAGATTGAAAAGTTCAAAGGCTGGGCAGGAGAGGTGGTTGAGGCCCCATCCCTGGAGGTGTTTAAGACCAGGCTGGATGAGGCTCTGGCCAGCCTGATCTAGTGTGAGGTGTCACTGCCCATGGCAGGGGGGTTGGAACTAGATGATCCTTGTGGTGCCTTCCAACCCTTACTGATCCTATGATTCTATTCTATGAGAAGTACTAAAACAGACCAAAGCTTAATGCGATTGCCCTGAGCCCCGGGTGCTTCTCCCTGCTCCCTTAGTCAGGTGCTGAGCTGTGTCACACTGTGATTTTGTGTATAACATGCCTATTTCTAAACTTTTTCTCCACAGTTTATTTATGATGAAAAAGTTTCCTGGTAAGTGAATCCCTTTACATCTTTTTCCTGGTCTTACCACAGAAATGGGGGTTCAGCAGGGGAGAAGGCAGAAAGCTAAGTTCTAGAGGGTGGTTCAGGCAGCTGTGTGAGAAACCTCAGTGCAAGATGGGCTGGAATAACTCATGTTCTGAAATAACACATGTTCTGAGCTAGAGAGGAGAACATCACTCAGACTGTTGTCTGATAAAGTGGCAGCAGCAGGTGCCCTCTGCCCACTCTGCAGCAGCCTGGGGATTGTGATGTGTTCAGCAGAGGCAGAGACTGCTGCTGGGGTGCTGGGGGTGCCACAGTTGTCAACTGCCAGGGAATGGAAAGAGCCAGCCAAGCAGTCCTAAATAACTGTGTTCTGATAATTAGATTTTTAGTAATTTGAAAACCAGGAGCAATATTCAAGAGAGAATGATTGGTTGGAAGAAAGAAAGGAAAAAAACCAGTTAATATCCTCATGAATGTGCTTAAATGTACTGCAGTCGGTATGGTAGGCTTGGAGGGCTTTCAAACACTTCTCAAAGTGTACTTTTCAGTTTTGCTTTCATGGTTTTGTTTGCAGCACCTCTGAGGGCTGGTGGAGTGACAGTGGTAGCTTTGATTTCATGCACAGCCAGGATTATTTGGATTACAAGCACTAGAGGGACTCAGGCTCTTCGGGTTGCGTGTTTTCATACTCTTGTTCTCACTGGGGGGATTTCTGTGTCGTTTCAGAGGAGGATTGCTGAAACACTAAGTTTTGCAATGGGTTGTTGTCCTTGGGTTTTTGGGGGTTTCTTTTAAACTAAAATTAACTTGAGGCCCAGTTGTGTTTGACTGTGCCCTTTGCCTAAAACACTTCAGTTCCGAAGCTGGGTGTTGAGCTGCCACAAGCAAGGAATTAGGTTTGATATGGTTAGGCTCAGAATCCTTAAGGTGAAAATGGCCTTTGAGTTTTACTAGACAGCAATCTGATAATGGATGATTTCCACAGGGAATAGAAGTTTGCCCTAGGGAACTGTGCATAAACCAGCATTATGGTCATATGGAAACGATTACCCAGAAACAAGTTGTGAAAGTCAGACTCTGTTTTGTTTTCATACAGATTTCATTAGTTGGGCATAGAAACTGTGCAGAAAACTCCTGACAGTATCTGATCAATGATCTGAGCTGCTGCATTCTCTCTGGTGATGCAGCAGGAGTAGCAACAGAGCAGCTGCTCCTTGTTTGGGTTGTCTAGGCATGATCAGTGTGGTGGCAACCTGCTTCGCACCAGTGAAGGCAGAGCAGGATGGCTGCTCCCCTCCCACTGCCACAGCTTCCACTAGCTGTTGTCCCTACAGAAGTGTTGGTGCTCATGGGTGTGCAATTTGTTCACTGACCTTCTGGATTTAGTCACTTGTTCTTAGCTGATGGGTTCATTTGGCCAAGCAAAACCAGAGCAGAAGTCAAGAATACACACACATGGTGTGTGAGACATTTCATTATGTATCTCCCTTTCTAGAGGTGTGCAAAACTGGCCCAGGAGGGTCAGTTTGTGGTGTGAGAGCTGGGGAATGGCTGCTGTGCCCTGCTCTGATGTGTTCGCTGTGTCACTCTTGTTCACAGGTGGGAGTCCTTAGTCTTGGTGCTGATGTATATTATCTACATCATCATCATGAAGTAAGTCAAATGTGCCCTCGGTTTGTTTAGATCGTGTAAGGCTCCTCCTGCTCCAGAGCTTTTCCAGAGATTGTGAAGGTAATTAAAGAGCCACAGGCTGTGGGCAGGGCTTCCACTGCATCTCGCAGCTTGTACACTGGCACCACCTCTAGTAGCAGGGCTTAAAGCATCTTGCCCTGCTTTGTACTTATGTGTAATTTAGCCTGAGGAGGCTGGAAGGGGCTGCTTATCCCTGTAGTACAGACCTGAGGATCAGACTTCTAAAGGTGAGTGATGCTTTCTGGATCTCACCCTGTGTGAACCAACCATGGCTAATCATAGTATCATAGTATCATTCAGGGTTGGAAGGGACCACAAGGATCATCTAGTTCCAACCCCCCTGCCATGGGCAGGGCCACCCCACACTAGATCAGGCTGGACAGAGCCTCATCCAGCCTGCTCTTAAACACCTCCAGGGACGGGGCCCCAACCACCTCCCTGGACAACCCCTTCCAGGGCCTCACCACTCTCATGGTGAAGAACCTCCTCCTCACATCTATCCTGAATCTCCCCACCTCCAGCTTCATTCCATTCCCCCTAGTCCTATCACTACCTGAGATCCTGAGAAGTCCCTCCCCAGCCTTCTTGTAGACCCCCTTCAGATACTGGAAGGCCACAATTAGGTCACCTCAGAGCCTTCTCTTCTCCAGACTGAACAGCCCCAACTCCTTCAGTCTGTCCTCACAGGATAGGTGCTCCAGCCCTCTGATCATCCTTGTGGCCCTTCTCTGGACATGTTCCAGCACCTCCATATCCCTCCTGTAAAAGGGGCTCCAGAGCAGACAACTGAATGTGTCTCTGATTACCAGCAAAGCAGCCTCTTCTCACTTTAGTGTCCTTAATAAGAAATAAACACACAGGAGATTCCAGCCTACTTTTTACGGGCGCAGAACTCTAATGCAAGTTGTTCTTGCTTGCTTGGAAACCCATGCTAAAACTCCAGCACAGTCAACATTGATTTTTCTGAGCATCTGAGCTGTGTAAGTTCTTTCATGCAATTTCATGCTAGCAAAGCAGGTCCGTTGTGCTGTTTGGTTCCCCTTCTTCTGCTTTGTTTTTAAAAGCTGGTGGAAAGGAAACCCAAATTTAAACTGGAACATTCAACAAAACCTACCAGCTGCCAAGCACACCAGTGGTCTTGTCTCAACAAGTAAGAGTAGAGATTTGTTTTGAAATTATGAGTAGATTAAACATTGTGAGAGCTCAGTTCTCAGTGAGAGCAGCAAAACAGGCTGGGATGAAGGGAACACAAGGCAGAATTCCTCTCCTTTCTCATGAGAAGACACTTTAATGTGTCATAGAATCAATAAGCCTGGAAAAGATCTCAGAGATCATCAGGTCCAACTTATCACCCAACACCTCATGAGAACTAAACCATGGCTTCAAGTGCCACATCCAATCCTTTTTTGAACACCTCCAGGGATGGTGACTCCACCACCTCCCTGGGCAGCACATTCCAATGGCCAATTACTCTTTCTGGGAAGAACTTTCTCCTCACTTCCAGCCTAAATCTCCCCTGGCACAGCTTGAGACTGTGTCCTCTTGTTTTGTTTCTGATTGCCTGGGGGAAGAGACCAACTCCCACATGTCTACAACCTCCCTTCAGTTAGTTACAGAAAGCAATATGGTCACCCCTGAGCCTTCTCTTCTCCAGGCTAAACAACCATAGCTCCCTCAGCCTCTTTTCACAGGGCTGTGCTCCAGACCCCTCCCCAGCCTCATTGCCCTTCTCTGGACACGTTCAAGTGTCTCAATGTCCTTCTTAAATTGAGTGGCCCAGAACTGGACAAAGTACTGAAGTTGTGTCTTAACCAGTGCTGAGTACAGAGGCAGAATGACCTCCCTGCTCCTGCTGGCCACACTATTCCTGATTCAGGCCAGGATGCCATTGACCTTCTTGGCCACCTGGGCTGGTCAGATAGCCCCAGCCTTGCACCAGCTAACCAACCAGCAAAACAGGCATTTGTAATGTCTGAATCTAGAATGGATCAATTATTTTTTTTTCTGAAAGCAATGCTGCAGTGTAAACAGATGTTTCAGACCTGTTTGAATATAGCTGGAGAGGTTGTTTGCCTTGGTGAGGGACCTCAGCCAGGTGTTCACAGTGGTCTACCCTTGCCTTTGAGTATCGTGGTGAGATACTTTACTTGTGTTTGTGTCCTCTCTTGGCTGATCTAAATAAAATAAGAAACAATGGTAATAAAATAAGAAGCAGAGGTCATTACTATTTTCTTCCTAAAGCTGAGACAGAACTTAGCCTGTGGGCATGTGGGGTAGGTCTTCACAGGTCACACAACACTTACACTCAGGTGTGATTATATGAGAGGAAAAAAACCTGAATCATGACAAGTAATTGTTGCTTGCTATATAGAATGTTAATTCCCCATAACACATAAGCATCTGTGCAATTTAGGATTCATGTCTTGTATCTTTCATAGCCTTCTGGGTAGGGAGAGATTGCACTGTATGCAATTCAGTTGAAGTTCTGGTTGGATTTCATTAACACCTGAGGGGTTTTATTCCCTCCCATAGTTGGACCACGCACAATATGAGCCTAGGAAAGGCAGAGCATCAAGAAATCCCCCTAGAAGAAGCAAATGTACATCTGGAGTTTGTTTCCTTTGCTCAGGTACAACTCAACCATACATCACTTGTTTGAAAGGAAGACAAAAACCTCTGCCAACATGGTGAATGGTCTGGCAAACAACACAGAGATGGATGATAACAGCAACTGCGATGCCACGGTGGTGTTACTAAAGAAAGGTAACTGTTCCAGTAAGTCACCTTGCTTGTTTGCATTGCTCTGAATCTTTATAAGTTTGTCATGTGGACACCTTCTGTCTTACCAGCCATGAAACAGGTGGGGAGGTGGCCCTTTTCAGAGATTCCTACAGTGGTTTGGGTTGGAAGGGACCACTGAAGATCAACTAGTTTCAAGCCCCTTGTCATGGGCAGGGACACAGCCCCAACTCCCTCAGTCTGTCCTCATCGGAGAGGAGCTCCAGCCCTCTGCTCATCCTCATGGCCCTTCTCTGGGCACACCCCAGCACATCCAGATCCTTCCTGTAATAGAGGCTCCAGAACTGGATGTAGTACTCCAGGTGTGGTCTCACCAGAGCAGAGTACAGGGGGAGAATCACCTCCCTCAACCTGCTGGCTATGCTTCCCTTGATGCAGCCCAGGATGTAGTTGGCTTTCTGGGCTGCAAGTGCACACTGCTGGCTCATGTTGAGCTTCTCCTCCACACGTACCCCCAGGTCCTTTTCTTCAGGGCTGCTCTCAAGCCAGTCCCTGCCCAGCCTATATCAGTGCCTGGGATTACTCTGACCCAGTTGCAGGACCTTGCTCAGCAGCAGGAAGCTAATCTATATTCACAGAGGATAATTTTTTTTAGATTTGTAACAGCCAACAAATGTGTGCAGTGACTGCTTGGGATTTATGTGCACCTATCCCCATCCCAGTTGCTGGTTTGACTCCAGAAGGAGCTCTATCTGATCTAAAGCTGTCCTGGTCTCTGACTACAGAGGTGCTGCCCTATTTGTTTCAAATTAAAATTGACACAATTAGGTGTCTCTTCCTGTAAGCAATGATTTAAAGACCTAGCCATGTAAGGAACAAAAGATGAAATATATATGGATTCATTTGCTAACAGCAGACTGAGTTGATGCCAGCTATCATTTTACTGCCCTGCTGCTGAGGGAAGACTTTTGTGGGTGCTGTGCACACTGATTTGAGGAAGCTCCCCAGTTCAAGAGAGACCTGCTGGAGAGAATCCACCAGAGAGACATGAGGATGATTAGGGGAGTTGAGCATCTCTCCTATGAAGAGAGACTGAGAGCCCTGGGGCTGTTTAGTCTTGAGAAGACTGAGAGGGCATCTCATCAATGTGTATAAATATCTGAGGGGTGGGTGTCAAGTGGAGGGGGCCAAGCTCAGTAATAAGACAACAAACAACAGGTTCAAGCTTGAACATAGAATATTTCACTTCAACATGAGGAGAAACTTCTTTACAATGAGGGTGACAGAGCACTGGAGCAGGCTGCCCAGAGAAGTTGTGGAGTCTCCTTCTCTGGAGACTTTCAAAATTCACCTGGAAGCATTCCTGTGCAGACTACTCTAAGTGATCCTGCTTTGGCAGGGCGGTTGGACCTGATGATCTCTTGAGGTCCCTTCCAACCTCTGATGTACTGTGATACTGTGAAGCTGGTTTTATGGGAATAGCTATCCTTAGCTTGGGGCTCTGAGCAGCAAAGCTGTGCTGGCAAGGTGACAGCAGTCTGTACTAGTAAAGCTAGACTGGTAAAACTCAGCCAAAACTCAGGCCTTAGGCATCTAGGTTTTACCCACTGGCCTCAGGATAGTGCACAACTGAGGCACCGCTGACTGTGGGATTTAGGTCTCCCCAGAATGCTTTTTTGCATGACCCTGCTCAGCTGATGGTAATTTTTCTTTTGGTTTGGGCCACTGGTGTTGCTTAAGATGACTGAGGAAGGAATATGAAAGGATTGCTTCATTTTCTTGCAGATTGTTCCTGTGTTTACTTGGCAGTGGGCCACTAGAGGCCCAGGCAGGTGGGAGGCACTGCTGTGCAGACCAACCAGCAGTGTGGAGTTGCAAGCAGCACCCATTTCAGCAGGTTGCCTGAGGGGTTCAGACACTACTCTTTGTTTTCTGAGGCCTGTTTTGAACCAAAAAAAAGAATCATACAGAAGGATTTTTGTGTTTGGGGAATTTTCCCCCCAGGTGCCATGCAGGAAATGCCAGCATGGAAAAAGCCACAAGGAAAAGCTGTCTAGGTGTTTTGACTTAGTTGAATATGGATGACTCTACTTACCTCCCCTAATCCATGGAAACCTTCTCAATTAGAGAAAAAAAGAGTTGAGGAGATGCTCTACTGTGAGACTGACAGTGATGGTAGTAAACAGCCTTGCTGTGAAACATTTGCCAGTGTTCAGCACTGCTTTTAATAAACCCAAGGAGATGTGTCAGGGAAGACCTCAGGTTTTCCTGCTTCTGAGTCCCAGTTCCGGAATTCACGTTTGCAGAAAGGATGGATACTGGCACTGTGCCACCCCAGAGGTAGTGGACAGTGGCACTGTGCCTCAGCTGGAGTGTGATTGAGGTCCCTGCTCCTGTCTTCTTACTCCTTTTTTCCTGCATCATGGGTTACACCGCATAGACTGGCACATGAGCTTGCTGCCGGGTTTGATGGCACTTCCCAGCCATGAGCTGCAATCCCAGGATGCAGGAACCTGCTTTGCTTTTGCACTGGTGTCCTGCAGGAGCAGTGTGACAGTTTCCTCACCCCCATGCACAGTTAATGATGGGTGAGGCCAGTATTGTTCAGGCGCCAGATATGGGCGACGGAGATTGGAATCAATATGGCTGACCAATATGATCGAGTATTGTTCCTTTATTGTTCCAGTGTTGCAGGCCTATGGTGCAGGCCTGTAGTGCGAGTATAGCACAGCAAAGTAAAGTGTAGAAGAGGAGACAGGAAAGGCAGAAGTGCATAGCAAGGGAACTTCTACAACTTATATAAACTCGGAGTGCCTTGTTGGCATGGCTTCATTGGTTCCCATCGCACTATTACAGATTATTGGTCCAACTACTAACAACACACAAGGTTTGCTGATGCAGGTGCATGTCCTGTTGTCCCAAGATAACTTTCCATGTTTATAGCTACCAGTGCCTTGTTTTAGTTACATGCTGCAGGCACAGCACTGTTTTGCTCCACTGCTAGCTGGCTCTGCACTTATGCTGAGCATGTGTCTAAGTCCGGAGAGGGAAAGAGACTCAGTTCTTTAAGAATGTTCCCGTGATGTGAAATTAGAGGCACAAACGAGGCCAAAATATCAACAGCTAGACTATTTATTGCATAAAGTGGACATAAGAAGGGGAGAGGGAGAAAATAGAGAGGGAGAGAGAGAAGAGAGAGGAGGAAAGGAATTATATTACCACACCCCTCACCCCCCAAGACAGTTTGAGTCTGTGGAGGAAAGGTGCTGCAGGAAATGTTGGGTTGGTACAGGAATGGTGCTGAGGCTCTGGCTGGAGAAGAGCTGTGGTCCTCTAGGCAGCCTGGGTCTGTAGAGAAAGGGTGCTGAGGCTTTGGCTGGAGAAGAGATGTGGTCCTCTGGGCAGCCTGGGTCTGTAGAGCTTCCAGGCTCCACGGGCTCTTTTCTCCAGAGCAGCATTGTCCTGGGCATTTCCTTCTCAGCGGCATGGTCTGTCTCCTGTATTTTCCTTAATCATCCAGTCTGGGGGATACAGTCCCCCACATTTTTCTTTCTTGTTTTTCTCCTAAGTAGCCAGTAGTGGCTCAAGTCTTTTATACAGTTTTTAGTCCTTAGGTATGTGTCCAAGTATTGTCCCTCAGGAATTCAGAGGCAAGGAAATCATCCTGAGGTAAACGTCCAGGTATCATTCCCCCGGAAATCTTTCTGTGCATTTCTGTGTGTTTGGGCAAGGTTCTGGATGGAGGGGGGGCCCTCCGGCTCCTCCATCTCCATCCAGACAAGCCCCCACACTCATTACACATCAGGAAAACAGGTGGTGAATCCATTGTGTTACCCTTCTCAGGGTACTTGATGGGTGGAGATTATCTTGTCTCATGCATATTCCCGAAGGTGGCCTCGGTCCATTGTTGTCAGGCCAACTGTGGCCCAGTGAGCAATGTTATCTTTGCACCTTCCAAGAGTCGTTCTAGTGGCTCTGCCCAACACATATCAGCTATTGTCTGGGCAAGCAGCAAGTGATTTTATCTTTGTTGAGTCACACCAAGAGAGACAAACTTTTAGTCTATCACAGCATGGCCTACCACCATATCAGGCTCTAGGCCTGCACTGCCAGATTGCTCACACTGCTCGTCGCTGGCATTGCCACACAGTATCCTCCCAGAAGTGCAGCTCCAAACAGTGGAATTAATGCAACTTTACTGCAGCACCATTTCTGCTTTGGTAGAACAGCTGCCTTGGAAGCAGTGATCTGCCTGACGCAGGCCTGTGATGAAGTGTGCAGAGCAGCTTTAATTCTCTGTAATGAGCATGAGTGGAGGTACTGGGTTGCCAGCTCATTTAAAGGCAGAAATGGAGAGTGTGTAAAGACAGAAATTAAGGACAGAGAGGGCACTTCTTGAATGACAGCAGCTGAAGGAATGGTTCTTAAAAGGACTTCTGGAACTTGCACATTTGTTATTCTGAGAGCATGGTGGGGCAGGGAGGGAGGCTGCTGCAGAAGACCTCAATTCCTCTTTCTTCCTTGGCTGCAGGAAACTTCCACCGCAAAGCCTCAGTGATTATGGTGGATGAACTTCTGTCTGCCTACCCACACCAGCTTTCATTTTCTGAGGCTGGGCTCCGGATCATGATAACCAGCCACTTCCCTCCCAAAACACGTCTCTCCATGGCCAGCCGCATGCTGATCAATGAGGTATGGCTTTTGTCTCCCCCTGCCTCCCCTTCTCCTCCTGAATTTGCTTTTTCCTCTAGCAGTGTTTGGGTTGAAATGGAATTCTTGTGTTTTTCTTATGGAAACTTCTGGAACTCTTGTCTTCTGGATTTTATCTTCCCCCAGCTCCCTTTCTTCTCCTGAATTTCCTCTTTCCTCCAGCAGTGTTTGGGTTGAAATGGAACTCCTATGTTTCTCTGGCAACTTCTGGAACTCTTGTCATCTTCTGCATCCCTGGTAGCACTTTCCCAGATTTATTCTTCTGACACTGACTTGACTTCATCATGCCCTGCTGTCTGTCCCCACTGAGATTTTAGCAGAGCAAGTTTCAGGTTGTGGTTATGTTACCTGTAGCTGTTAGGTGCACCTGCAGGGTGCCCCCTGCATTCATCTGACATGAATATCACTTGCACTTGTCTGATAACATGGTACTCCATGGAGTCTGCACTTAGTCTGACCCTGGTCTTAGAATCATAGAATTGTTAGGGTTGGAAGGGACCTCAAGGATCATCCAGTTCCCACCCCATGGGCAGAGACACCTCACACTACAGCAGGTTGCTCACAGCCACATCCAGCCTGGCCTTAAAAACCTCCAGGCATGAGGCTTCCACCACCTTCCTGGGCAACCTCTGCCAGTGTCTCACTTCCCTCATGGGGAAGAACTTCTTCCTAACATCCAATCTGAATCTACCCATTTCTAGTTTTGTTCCATCCCCCTAGTCCTGTCACTCCCTGACACCCTCCAAAGTCCCTCCCCAGCTTTCTTGTACCCCCTTCAGATACTGGAAGGCCACAATAAGGTCTCCTTGGAGCCTTCTCTTCACCTGACTGAACAGCCCCAACTCCCTCAGTCTGTCCTCATAGGAGAGGTGCTCCAGCCCTCTGCTCATCCTCATGGCCTCTGGGAGTCCTGGAGTCAGTGTTTTTTTCTCTTCTAGAAGCTGTGCAGATCTGGTCATCCCCAAGCAAGCATCACTTTACACCTGCTTTGAAAGCCACATGTTCAAAGGACTCAGCTCACTTCTTCCTCTTTCCCTCCCTTTCTCTCTCTCCTGTGCCTGTATTTCCAGAGGCAAAGGCTGATCAACAGCAGGACTTACACCAATGGTGAGTCAGAAGTAGCAATCAAATTCCCTATCAAGCATGTGGTGGAGAATGGGACAGGCCCCAGCAACTCCGGCGAGCAGGGAGTGAACGGCACGCGGCAGGACGAGGACATCGCTGAGGCTGGGAATGAGACAGAGAACGAGAATGAGAACAACGAGAATGATGATGCGGAGGAGGAAGATGACGATGACCACGAAGGATCATACACACCTTTTGACCTACCCAGTAAGAAGCTGCTTGGGTTTCTGTTGTTCCAGAATGCGAAACGCGGCTTGGGTATGCCAGAAAGCATGGCAGGTGTGTGCTGAGGTAGAAGTGTTTTGGAGCTCCTGGCAGCCTGCACCTTGTAGTGTAGTTTGTGCTCACAGGTAAAAATCATAGAATCAATAAGGTTGGAAAAGACCTCAGAGGTCATCAAGTCCAACCCACTACCTAACACCTCATGACTAACTGAAACATGGCACCAAGTGCCACGTCCAATCCCTTTTTGAACACCTCCAGGGATGATGACTCTACCACCTCCCTGGGCAGCACATTCCAATGGCCAATTTCTCTTTCTGGGAAGAACTTTCTCCTCACCTCCAGCCTAAACTTCCCCTGGCACAGCTTGAGACTGTGTCCTCTTGTTCTGGTGCTGGTTGCCTGGGAGAAGAGACCAACCCCCACCTGGCTACAACCTCCCTCCAGGTAGTTGTAGACAGCAAGAAGGTCTCCCCTGATCCTCCTCTTCTCCAGGCTAAATAATCCCAGCTCCCTCAGCCTCTCCTCATAAGGCTGTGCTTGAGACCTCTCCCCAGCCTTGTTGCCTTTCTCTGGACACGTTCAAGTGTCTCAATGTCCTTAAACTGAGAGGCCCTGAACTGGACACAGGACTCAAGGTGTGGCCTAACCAGTCCTGAGTACAGGGGGAACAGACAAAGAGGAACTGGGAAACAACAGGAACTTCTCAGAATACAGACTCTTGGGCTTCATGTGCCTCTGCTGTAGCTCATGTGTTGGCCCAGTGCTGCTGTTGCAGTCAGAGGGGAGAGGCAGTGATCTCCACTGGGTGATTCCAGTCCCCAAAACCTGGATCATCCTCTGGGGAGATCTTTATTCCTCTGCTGATTCCAGAGGAAGCTGAGAATGAAAGGGCTGCTGGCAAATGAATCATAGAATCACAGAATTGTTAGGGTTGGAAGGGACCGCATGTATCATCCAGTTCAAATCCCCCTGCCATGGGCAGGGACCCCTCACTCTACATCAGGTTGCTCAGAGCCACATCCAGACAGGCCTTAAAAACCTCCAGGGATGAGGCCTCCACCACCTCCCTGGGCAACCTGCTCCAGCTCTTAGCACAGTACTAAGGTGAGGTGCTAGCAGAGGCAAGTCAGTGATGGTGCTGGTGTGGAGCAAGGAGAAAAGAAGGTGCTGGATGCCTCATATTGCTGCTGTTAACTAGGCACAACCACAGTGTCTTCTCACTCTTCCTGGCTTAGAGTATGTGCCTCAGGTTGCTGACCACTGTGATGTTGTAGGATGGAGATCTCCTTTGTGCCAGGTTCCTACTACCCTAAAATGAAAACATTCTGTCTAAACCAGACAAGAATTGTGATTGTTTCCTCCTCCCCTCTTACCCCCCCTTTTTTTCCCCTTCTCTTTCGTTTTACAGCTGGCAAGATAGAAATCTTGAAGTGGCTCTTCACATGGCCATTGAGTTTTGTCCTGTACTTCACAGTGCCCAACTGTAACAAACCCCACTTGGAAAAATGGTTCATGGTTACCTTTGCTTCTTCTACCCTCTGGATTGCAGCTTTCTCCTACATGATGGTGTGGATGGTATGTACCAGCTAAAGCAGAGACCACAGCCTGGGACAGGAAACAGAAAGTAGATTCTGTCAGCTTAGAGAGGTGTGTAGACATTTCTCTGTACTGAAAGTTTTAGGTAAGAACCACTAAATCTGCTTCCACTTGCACTAGACCTGTCCACACTCAGAGGAGAAAATTAGGGGGCCAGTATCCATGGCCTTTGAACTTGATTCAGGGCTGGAATTTCACCCAGCTTTTTAACACTTGCACCAATTTAACACCTCCTTGCTGTGCAGGGCAGTGTAAAGAGGGCCTGATGCTACTAACAATCTGGCCTCAAATACCTTTTCCTTTTATTGGAGCATGCTAGCTGAAGAGACAGGTTTGTGTGTGGTAGGACTTTGAACTCAGCCAAATTCTTGCACAACTACTCTAGCTAATAGGAACTTAATTCTACCTCATGAGGCTGCACCAGGGTATTAGGAAGCACTTCCTCAAAGAAAGGCTGATTAGCCACTAGGATGGACTGCCCAAGAGGATGGTGGAGTCACCATCACTGGAGGTCTTTAAAAAAATATTGGATTGGAATAGAATACAATCAACCAGGTTGGAAAAGACCTCAGAGATCATCAAGTCCAACCTATGACCTAATACCTAACACCTCAGGACAACCATGGCTCCAAGTGCCACATCCAATCCTTTTTTTAACACCTCCAGAGATGGTGACTCCACCACCTCCCTGGGCAGCACATTCCAATGGCCAATTTCTCTTTCTGGGAAGAACTTTTTCCTCACCTCCAGCCTAAACTTCCCCTGGCACAGCTTGAGACTGTGTCCTCTTATTCTGGTGCTGGTTGCCTAGGAGAAGAGACCAACCCCCACCTGGCTACAACCTCCCTTCAGGTAGTTGTAGAGGGCAATGAGGTCTCCCCTGAGCCTCCTCTTCTCCAGGTGTGCTGGGTTGAGGCAGCCCCCTTCCCCACCCCTGGCAACAATAAACACTCAGACAAACGGATTGCAAAAGTGATGAAAAGTTTAAATAGAAAGCAGTGAACTTTTACAGAAAGCCAAAAGCATAGTGACAAAGAAAAATCCCAAAGCAGACCCAGAGAGATCCCCTCCCCACCTGAGGGTACACCCAAGACCCCCAGGGCTCCTTCTTCCCCCTCCCACTGCTAGGCTAGTCTCAGCTGGCCAGATCTGAGACTGCCCATCCCCGCATGGCCTTGGGCCTAGCCAGGCCCAAAGCCAGGAGACATCTCCCCCAGTTACCGGCTGACGGAGGAGGAAGAAAAGAGAAAGTGCTAGACTATGCACTGGATCTTATAGTGGTGCAAAGGATTGTGGTAGGAAATACTACATAATTTCCTGTGTCCACCCCTCTGGGCTGGACTTCTGGACACAGGAAGTAAACATTGCAGGGGGGCACCCAGCTCAAACTGCAACACACCACCCCTTATTTCATACCACAGTCTTTGCACCCAAACACATCATTAAATCAGAAATCTTCCGATGACATGTTCGGCGAAGTCCGTATCTTCATCTGGGCATCCACCCAAACAGCCTCTCGTTCAGGCTCTAGTGTCAGTCCATTCCAGTTCTTCTTCCCTCATCTAATGGAACCTCTCAGCGATGCAGAGTTCACTCTTCTGCGGTGCAAGCTCTTCATGGATCCATTGGACATCCTGGTCAACTGGAAGGAACCTCACAACTTCTCAACCAAACCTTTATTCCCATCTCTATTTACTCAGCGGCATATTTCCACCCCTGGGGCAAGCCAGTCAGAACAATCAGGCTCTAACTGCTTCTCCACCCCTCCAGGAAAACAGCACGCTGAGCCTTCCACAACCCTGCACGGACCTATCCCAAGCCCAGTGCTGACCGCTTCCAGCCACGGCCCAAGGCTCTACAGATGCATGTCACGGTACACTGCCTTCCCACTAGGCGTTCGCATACCAAAACGTGACAGCATCCAACAACTTAACCCTCCCCTGGCAGAGGGAGGGGCTGCACCACAACCTAGTGAGAAGAAGGGAGGTGGAGCCAGGTGCTCGGCACCATTTTCGGAACTCGTCCGAAAAAGTCGGGGAAGAGACTAGGGCCGGCCCCGCCGCAACCCGAGCGCACGGCCAGGACCGCCACCGCCACTCCAAGCGCACGGCCAGACCCACCGCCGCCGCAGCCCGAGTGAACGGCCGGGGGCCACCGCCGCCGCTCCGAGCGCACGGCCGGACCCGCCGCCGCTGCAGCCCAAGCGGACGGCCGGGGGCCACCAGCGCCGCTCCGGGCACACGGCCGGACCCGCCGCCACCCGAGCATACAGGAGGGCTCCAGCCATCTCTATCGCCGTGGTACAGAATCAAAATCGCCTCCACCCCTCGGGCATTCAAACGCCTCCTCCAGCAAAAGCCATAAGCACGTCCTCAGGGCCCTTGAGAACAGCTTTCAGCTGGAGTCCCCGTTCCCCCATTGGGAGCCGAGCTCGCCCGCTCGCCGTGGCTGACCCTACCCCACAGCGAGAACGGACCTGACTCTGATCTGCTCGCCGCTGCCCCTCCCCCACTTCACTCCCTGCCACTTCTGCCGCTCTGCAGAGAATAAAGGTGGACGAAGGGCAGATCCTGCATTCTCAAGCGGTGCCCCCATTCCGATGGTTAAGAACCACCCCTGCTTGAAATAGCAGGAGGGACTCTCTGCCCACTGTAACCATCCTCTGCCCCCGGTACCGGCGCTCTGCCCCCCTCCCTCCCCCCCCCTCCCCCGGACCCTCTTAGGTGGGCAGAGGATCTGCCCCCAACCCCTTTACATTCTTGGCGAGCCAGCCAGGAGTAGGAGTTGGTTATTGTGGCTACTCTGCAGATCGGATTGCAAAAGATAAGAGAGTTTAAATTTAGTTCTGGGCGTCGTTTTGGTTTTTTGGCAGTTGGGGGCTCGTGTTGTTGTTGGGACGATTGTGTTAAGTTCTTGTGGATTGTAGGGGGACTCCTGGTGCGTGACCGGTGGAACAGAGTCCTTCCTGCTATTTCAAGCAGGGGTGGTTCTTAACCATCGGAATGGGGGCACCGCTTGAGAATGCGGGACCTGCCTTCCTCCACCTTTATTCTCTGCGGAGCGGAAAAAGCGGCAGGGAGTGAAGTGGGGGAGGGGCAGTGGCGAGCAGATCAAAGTCAGGTCCGTTCTCGCTGCGGGGTAGGGTCAGCCGCGGCGAGCAGGTGAGCTCGGCTCCCAATGGGCGAACGGAGACTCCAGCTGAAAGCTGTTCTCAAGGGCCCTGAGGACGTGCTCATGGCTTTTGCTGGAGGAGGCGTTTGAATGCCCGAGGGTGGAGGTGATTTTGATTCTGTACCACGGCAATAGAGATGGCCGGAGCCCTCCTGTATGCTCGGGCGGCGGCGGGTCCGGCCGTGCGCTCGGAGCGGTGACGGCGGTCCTCGGCCGTTCACTTGAGCTGCAGTGGCGGCGGGACCGGCCGTGCGCTCGGAGCGGCGACGGCGGTCCCCAGCTGGCCACTCGGGCTGCAGTGGTGGCGGGACCGGCCGTGCGCTCGGAGCGGCGACGGCGGTCCCCAGCTGGCCACTCGGGCTGCAGCGGCGGCGGGCCCGGCCGTGCGCTCGGGCTGCGGCGGGGCTGGCCCTAGTCTCTTCCCCGACCTTTTCGGACGAGTTCTGAAAATGGCGCCGAGCACCTGGCTCCACCTCCCTTCTTCTCACTAGGTTGTGGTGCAGCCCCTCCCTCCGCCAGGGGGGGGTTGTATTGTTGGATGCTGTCACGCCTCGGTACGCGAACGCCTAGTGGGAAGGCGGTGTACCGTGACATGCATCTGTAGAGCCTCGGGCTGCGGCTGAAAGTGGTCAGCACTGGGCTTGGGATAGGTCTGTGCAGGGTTGTTAAAGGCTCAGCGTGCTGTTTTCCTGGAGGGGTGGAGAAGCAGTTAGAGCCTGATTGTTCTGACTGGCTTGCCCCAGAGGTGGAAATATGCCGCTGAGTAAATAGAGATGGGAATAAAGGTTTGGTTGAGAAGTTGTGAGGTTCTTTCCAGGTGACCAGGATGTCCAATGGATCCATGAAGAGGTTGCGCCGCAGAAGTGTGAACTCTGCATCGCCGAGAGGTTCCATTAGATGAGGGAAGAAGAACTGGAATGGACTGACACTAGAGCCTGAACGAGAGACTGTTTGGGTGGATGCCCAGATGAAGATATGGACTTCGTCAAACATGTCATCAGAAGATTTCTGATTTAATGATGTGTTTGGGTGCAAGGATTGTGGTATGAAATAAGGGGTGGCGTGTTGCAGTTTGAGCTGGGTGCCCCCCTGCAATGTTTACTTCCTGTGTCCAGAAGTCCAGCCCAGAGGGGTGGACACAGGAAATTATGTAGTATTTCCTACCACAATCCTTTGCACCACTATAAGATCCATTGCATAGTCTAGCACTTTCTCTTTTCTTCCTCCTCCGTCAGCCGGTAACTGGGGGAGATGTCTCCTGGCTTTGGGCCTGGCTAGGCCCAAGGCCATGCGGGGATGGGCAGTCTCAGATCTGGCCAGCTGAGACTAGCCTAGCAGTGGGAGGGTGAAGAAGGAGCCCTGGGGGTCTTGGGTGTACCCTCAGGTGGGGAGGGGATCTCTCTGGGTCTGCTTTGGGATTTTTTCTTTGTCACTATGCTTTTGGTTTTCTGTAAAGGTTCACTGCTTTCTATTTAAACTTTCCATCACTTTTGCAATCCGTTTGTCTGAGTGTTTATTGTTGCCAGGGGTGGGGAAGGGGGCTGCCTGAAACCCATCACACCAGGCTAAGCAACCCCAGCTCCCTCAGCCTCTCCTCACAGGGCTGTGCTCCAAACCCCTCACCAACTTTGTTGCCCTTCTCTGGACACCTTCCAGCAACTCAACATCTTTCCTAAACTGAGAGGCCCAGAACTGGACACAGGACTCAAGGTGTGGCCTAACCAGTGCTGAGTACAGGGCAGAATGACTTCCCTGCTCCTGCTGGCCACACAATTCCTGATGCAGGCCAGGATGCCATTTGCCTTCTTGGCCACCTGGGTACACTGCTGGCTCATGTTCAGCCTACTGTCAACTAGTACCCCCAGGTCCCTTTCTGCCTGGCTGCTCTCCAACCTCTCTGACCCCAGCTTCTAGCACTGCATGGGGTTGTTGTGGCCAAAGTGCAGCACCCAGCACTTGGACTTGTTAAATGCTATCGTGTTGCACTCTGCCCATCTGTCCAGCCTGTCAAGCTCCCTCTGCAGAGCTCTCCCACCCTCTAACAGATCAACACCTGCCCCCAACTTGATGTCATCTGCAAATTTACGAATAGAATAGAATAGACCAGACCAGGTTGGAAGAGACCTTCAAGATCATCGTGTCCAACCTATCATCCAACACCACCTAATCAACTAAACCATGGCACCAAGCACCCCATCCAGTCTCTTCCTAAACACCTCCAGTGATGGTGACTCCACCACCTCCCTGGGCAGCCCATTCCTGTGGCAATGCCAGCGACGAGCAGTGTGAGCAATCTGGCAGTCCAGGCCTAGAGCCTGACATGGTGGTAGGCCATAAATGCAGAATCAGCTAGCAGTGTAGCAAAACAGTGCTGTGCCTGCAGCATGTAACTAAAACAAGACACTGGTAGCTATAAACATGGACAGTTATCTTGGGACAACAGGACATGCACCTGCATCAACAACCTCGTTGTGTCATTAGTAGTTGGACCAATAATCTGTAATAGTGTAATGTGTGGTCACTCAGAGGGAACCAATGGAGCTATGCCAACGAGGCTCTCCGAGTTTATATAAGTTGTAGCAGTTGCCTTGCTATGCACTTCTTCTGCCTTTCCTGTCTCCTGTTTCTTCTACACTTTACAGTGCTATACTTGCACTACAGGCCTGCTCCATAGGCCTGCACCTCAGGCCTGCAACATAGGCCTGCACTACTGGAACAATAAAGGAACAATACTCGATCACATTGGTCAGCCGTATTGATTCCTATCTCTGTCTCCCCATTAACTGGTGCCCGAATAAACCTGAATTCATGGACAAGGGATCCTCGGATTACAATACTGATCGACTCAGCACAGAGGTACGTCCGAGCGATACGGAAAGCCGGTCGGACAGCACTGCCCCGGTGCTGGAAAAATTAGCAGCGCGCGCTCACAAAGGAAGTGAATCTCACCCTGGCCCAGTGAGTGACCGGAGGAGGGGCAAGGGGAAGCACGCCACCACAGAAGAGGCTGTGCTAAACGCCTTCCACCTATCCTCTCCGTGAGAGGTATTACTGGCAATTCTGGGATCGTAAAAGGGCTATTACCCTGTGCCCAGAGTCATCCCCACGGCAATAAGCTTTTACTTCCGAAGCGCGTGACGAAATTGCAGCCCAGCTGTGGGATGAAGTGCTAAATGCTTAAAAAAGCAGCTTTTCGCTATAGCACCGTGTGACGGCTCGTCATGGACATTGCAATCGAAAAAAGCAGAGCAGGCTACTCCCAGTTCAGCTGCTGTGGCGTTTGGTTCTAACCGAGACGAGAAAGAGAGACTCGGAAGGCACTCCCCGCCCTCTGTCCCCCCCCGTCTCTCCTTGCACATCGTCTGCCGCTCCGTCAGCATCCTCCTCAATTTCAATTGCCCGCTACTCCTTCTACACAAATCGCGGCTCTCTATTACCGTCCTTTTGCATGGAAAAATCTGCTCCTGCCACGTCAATAGCGGCAGAAGCGAATCCTGATCGAACTGATAAGGCGCGCGAAACCAAAATGGAGGTCGCTATGCATTAAGAATTAGACAAAGGAGATGCCACCTCCGCCATCTTGGCCAGCACACCGTGTTTATTAACACACCGCCAGAGCCGCCCGCGCCCAGCGGAGAAACCCAAAAAAAAAAAAAAAAAAAAAAGCGGCGAAACCTGCGGCTCGGCGTTTTCGATCCCCTTCATCAACATCTTCCTGATACCACCAGCGATGGCTTGGGCTTGGAAGCCAGACAGTGGGAACTCTGCCCTAGAACTCCTGGAGCGCTTGCAGGCTCGCGATCACGGCATTTTTGCACCCCCACCCTGCCGCGAGCCCCGGCCGCCCCGATGGTGGCCCCCACCACCCCGGCAGCACTCACCTCGGCAGCCCTCAGCCCTCAGCACGGTGGCGCCCACCCCAACAGCGCCCCACACTCTGGCAGCTCTCCTGGCGATGCCTCCTGCGACCCCGATCAAGCGGCATCGACCGACGCACAACCGACAACAGCGGCCCCGGCAACAGCCACCCCCAGAGCAGCGGCAGGAACGGCCCCAGCGGCCCCTTCCCCCCAGCGATTTCAGCTGCGCTACACCCCCCCGCCTCCTACATTCCAGTCATTATCAGCAGAGTATAGCCTCGGACGGAGATTTCAATTGAGTCCCGATGGGGCGATCGGGAGGTGGGAGGGACAGGGAACTGTCCCGCTGCGCTGGTGGAAAGGTATTGTGGGAAATGTAGTCACAGATGGAGAAGGTTAACAATGACTATGGTAATCTGAACTTACTAATGTTCTTCAACAGAAGCTAGACAAGCCATAGCTACCTATGGGCTACAGTCAGGATACACAACTGCTGTAATCAATTAGTTGTTTTCAACACATTTGTTAAGCCCTTTTGACACACGTATGTCAGCAAATGGTGTTTATTACGAGGTCTGAGAGCGATCATGGAGGAGATGGGTGCCTTACAACCTGGCCTCCCAACTCCCAGTCCCCACAAATTGGGACCTGATTATTATTCATTTGAAGGATCGTTTTCTTTACAATTTGCTCACACTCGGAGGACTTAACAAAGTCTGCATCTACTGAGTCATCGATTAAGGCAGACTCCATCCACCGATACCAATGGGTAGCCTGAAGGCACTCTCTTCCCACTTAAACAGGCTCATTGTGACATAGACTTGTGACATCTATAAGTCTATGGATGGTATTCTGATTGCAACAAAAAAGTTACATCGTAAGACAGTGCTGTCTGAGTTTCAGCAGCAAGCAGACTTGAAAGTCACACCGTCTTAGCCCTTGCAACTCCTCAATTAACTGACAATTCACTTGCAAATGCCTGAGAAGCCATGGCCCGGCAGCCAGCAGACTCTACGAGGTGTCACCATTAGCCATCTCATTGGGGCGAGATCTTTGCCAGATCTTATCAGCAATTGCAGCTTCCTGAGAAGGTTTTGCAATTAAGTCAGGATGTAGTGATCAAAGGGTGGTCCACCATCCAGGACAATAACTCTGATCCTGTGTTTCTTATTACTGAGCAGGGTCTAACAGGGACACTTGGTTTCTTTGTCAATACCATCCCTTACATACGGCATTCAATACTAATTCAGACCTGACTCACGATATGAAGGTAGAAATGTGGATATTTTGGCATTTGACAATGCTAATGAAGAAACTAAACAGGTTCTCAGCATTTTATCAACAGGTGCCACTGCCTCATGACTGCAGGACCACAACGAATGAAGGCATCGACAAGCAGCAATGTATCTAGCCACGGCCATAGAAGCAGTCCTGAAATCATCGTGCCTCTGAGAAACCTAGGTACCTTAAAGTGTCTGACTGTTGGACAGACTCGAAAGGGTCACAGATTTAATCATTTTACTCGAGATCGTCGCAGAAGCTGCTCCTGCAACGTGAATATACCCCGCACGACGACACCAAACCAGGGTCCTTGGACCGCGCCCCCTCCCCCCTTCCCCCCCCTCCTCCAGCCCCCTCTGGCAGCGCACAGCGGACCTGACAACAGCCGCATATCTCCTTTTGAATCCACAAAGCGTTGTCGAGTTTAACTGGCATGGTCCTTTGGGTCACAGACCCTGTGCTCTGTTAATTGGCAGACGACAGTCTATCTTTAGACAGGGCATTCTTATAATTCCTGGTTCAATACATTCTGATTATGACTGGGCTATGAAAATTATGCTCTATACCATTGCCTCTCCTGTTAGCACTCTTGTTGGGACAGAAATTTCTTAGCTAATACCATCTCAGTCCCGAGTGCCTAAAACTTATAACAGAATCCAAGGGCAAGAAGGCTCAGGTTCCACTGATATGCCTAATACCTCATTAGCCCTAAAAATCCAAAAGGGAAAACTGGAACAGATTTTATCTGTTGTGGACACCGTTGTGGACAAATTATACGATTTTCAATTATTATGGATACTGGAGACGATGTCATCATTATACCTAGTCATAAACGGAATGGTCACTAGTCATTGCTCATGGCAAATGTTGAAGTCATGTGTTTAAAAGGTATCCAAACAACCTGCGTTAGCAAAGAGCCAGTGCAATTAGCTTTTAACTACAGCAAATCAATCACTCTAAGACCGTACATGTTAACCCTTCCAGTTGCTCTATTGGGCTGATATGCCTTAAGTCAACTAGGAGCAAAACTTGTTACCGTTCCTTCTTTGTAGTGGCTACTAGTCAGCAACCAACCCTCAAATTAAAAAGGAAAACACATAATCCAGTATGGGTGGAACAATGGTCGTTCAGACACGATAGGCTGCAAGTCGTTAAGACCCCAATACAGAAACAATAGCAACTGGGTCACACCTTGCTAGCTACCCACCCTTACCCCCACCCCCAGAAAAGGGAGGATTTTCTAGTACTACTCTTGCCAACCAAAGCTCTGCTTTGATTTAAAGTTACAGTGATAATTTCTTAATTTCTGATTGCAATGTCCTTAAGAGATTTATTATTTAGAGTTTTGCTAAGTTTTCCTGGTAAGCATAATGAATGGTAAGCATTTTATATTTACAGATACCTAGTACATAGTAATTGTAGTAAGGTGTAAGTACTTAGTAATGAGTTCACATTGTAAGATTTCTTTTGGTTCGAACCTTCTTAGTTGTGTGCCATGGCATTTCAAAGGAGCTCCATGTAATATAGTTAAGACTTGTAGTAAATAGGTATTAATTTTAAAAAAAAGTATTCCTTAGCTAAGGTAATGTCTTTATATTTCCTTCTTAGACATAGGCTAGAAAAAAATACAAAAAATAAAAAAAAATGCAAAAAAAAAAAAGGTAAAAAAAAAAACCATAGAAATATATAACAAAAGCACAAAAACTCTGGATACAAAACATAGAGTACTAAATAACAGAATAGTAATAAAAAAGAAGAGCAACAATAAAAACAAAATATGACACATTGAAAAATCATAACTAACACAGAATAGCTATTAACAAAAAAAAGACTTAAGAATTGTTAGCAAAAAAATGAAAATAAGGATTATCAAGACTACTAGATTAAAACAAACAAAATTTATACAAAGAAAAAATCGAGAAAATTAAAATGAAAAATGAAAATAAAAGAAAATTGATAGAAAAGGTTAAAAAATATAATAAAAAAGTAAAAATGAAAATTAAAATTAAAATGGAAAATAGATTAGATAAAATAAACATGGAAAATAAAAAATAATTACAATAAATAATATAAGATAAAAAATAAAAGATTAAACACTAGATCAAAAAAATCGAAATTACAAAAAATAAAAGAAATTGAAAAAGAAAAAATTGATTAGAATAACAAATTAAAATACAGATTAAAAAAATTACAATAAGAAAATAAAAATTATAATAAAGAAGGTAGAAAAGAAATAAATTAAAAATTACAAAAAGTAAGTTTAAAATTATAATAAAAATTTAAAGAACAAAGAAAAAATTAAAATACAAAATAACAAAAATTAATTGAATAAAATTATATCAAAATTAGACTAAAATTAACAAACATAAAAGTTAAGAAAAAATTATTAAAAAGTGCAGATAAAAAAAATAATAAAATGCAATGAAGAAAAAACCACATTAAAACAGTATAGAAATAAATTTAAAAACAAAATTTGAAATTAAATATTAGATAAAAGAACTAGATTAAAAGTCAAAATATTAAACATATCAAAATAATAGATTCACAATAGAAAATAATAAATAAAAATTAAATACAATAACAAAAAGAAACAAAAGAAATAAAAGAAATACATTCAACATAAAGCGTGAAACAACTCAAGTTAGAATTAAAAAGAAAAAACTATGAAAATAATTTACAAAATCAAAATTGAAATGAAAATAAATTAAAAAATTAAATAAAAACAATTGCAAACATGTAAAAAATAATTAAAACCCCCATAAATCCATATAATGAAATCAAACAAAAATGAAATAGATTTATTGAAAGTAGATTTCAAAATATTAAAGAAATGAAGCAAAAAATTAATTACAAATTTAAAAATAGCTCACATTAAAAACAAACAAAAACCACTCAAAATTAGTTACAAAATCTGTGGAATCATAGACTCGTGGAATGAGTCAAGGTTGGAAAGGACCACAAGGATCATTTAGTTCCAACCACTGCCATGGGCAGGGACATCTCACACTGGATCAGGCAGGCTAGAGCCTCGTCCAGCCTGGTCTTAAACACCTCCAGGCATGGGGCCTTGGCCATCTCCTTGGGCAACCCATTCCAGGGCTTCACCACTTTCACAGTGAAGAATTTCTTCTTCACATCCAGCCTGAATCTTCCCATCCCCAGCCTTGTTCCATTCTCCCTAGTCCTGTCATTTCCTGACATGCTAGGATGTCCCTCCCCAGCATTCTTGTAGGCTCTCTTCAGATAGTGGATGGCCACGATCAGGTCACCTCGAGCCTTCTTGTCTGCTAACTGCAATCATCGCAACAAACAACGGCGGAAGAATCAAGACCACGAGGACACAGCATTTCCCATGCAGTCGAACATCGATCACAACAACTGCTATGATCATCTGGGATCAAACAGCATCACTCGGAAGAATGTACCACAGCATCATGTGAATTAGGACTGAATATTGTGGTTGCTTGATAACTTTGTATTCTCTCTTGTTAACTAAGTGTGCCTCTGAATGTAGACATCCTAGAGGATACAGTTTCATCTTTACATTTTGCTCAGTAGAGAGTATTAACAAAAAAAAAAAAAAAAAAAAGGAGGAAAAGAGAGAATACCCCATAGCAAAAAATTAGCTCATGGCAACCCTAGAAATGCTGTAACCCTAGAAAATGTTGTAACCCTAGAAAGTGTTGTAACCCTAGAAACATCAACTTTGCAATATGCTGTAACCCTCTCACCACAAGACAGCACGAACACGGCACAAATGTCATGAAAATGACAATCAGCAAACCTGCTTAGCACTGACCAGAATGACGGTCACGATAATCCAAGATGTCAACAGAAAACATCTAACTTATAACTGAGTGTCGTGACTGCTTAACCGTTGTGTGAACATTAAGAGATCAGAATTACTAGGATGAGCAAAAACACATTATTCAGTGTAATTTTATATTGGGCAGTGCAATGAAGCTCTTTTTGCTCTTGCTGCTTGCCTGCAAGTTTTCTGTCTGTGAAGCTAGGGCCTGGCCAGATCTACCTTTACAGATTAAAGAAATCTTGCTACCAATAAACAATTCATGATTTTTGACCATCCTAGAGAAAATAAAGATGCAACATAATCCTAAAGCAGATCGCAAAAGACAGTGCTAAGGATTGCATTTGTGCCTCGATCTCTGTGTGCAATGTGTTCAGGCATAATCAAGTCTTCTCTGTCAATAAGAGGAGTGAAATGTAAAGATCGGAACTGTTAAGATCTAAGTTCTTCTTTACAATGTTTGTTATCTTTGACCATGTATTATGCCAGCTCTGTAGAGCATTGTAACTAGTTCAACTTAAGCTTTGTGCTTTGTGTGGGTTACATCAGTCTGTTAGACATGCTGCACTACAGAACTCTTGCTTTTCCTACACAGCTTAGCTTTACCTTGCTTGCTTCTGTGTTTGCAGTAGCATCTTGTATGGGATGAGAACAACTCCCATGACCAGATTGCTCACAAAAACAAAAAGGGGGATTTGTGGCAATGCCAGCGACGAGCAGTGTGAGCAATCTGGCAGTGCAGGCCTAGAGCCTGACATGGTGGTAGGCCATAAATGCAGAATCAGCTAGCAGTGTAGCAAAACAGTGCTGTGCCTGCAGCATGTGACTAAAACAAGACACTGGTAGCTATAAACATGGACAGTTATCTTGGGACAACAGGACATGCACCTGCATCAACAACCTCGTTGTGTCATTAGTAGTTGGACCAATAATCTGTAATAGTGTAATGTGTGGTCACTCAGAGGGAACCAATGGAGCTATGCCAACGAGGCTCTCCGAGTTTATATAAGTTGTAGCAGTTGCCTTGCTACGCACTTCTGCCTTTCCTGTCTCCTGTTTCTTCTACACTTTACAGTGCTATACTTGCACTACAGGCCTGCTCCATAGGCCTGCACCTCAGGCCTGCAACATAGGCCTGCAACACTGGAACAATAAAGGAACAATACTCAATCACATTGGTCAGCCGTATTGATTCCCAATCTCCGTCGCCCCATTACATTCCAATGGGCAATCACTCTCTCTGTGTAGAACTTCCTCCTAACCTCCAGCCTAAACCTCCCCTGGTGCAGCTTGAGACTGTGTCCTCTTGTTCTTGTGCTGGTTGCCTGGGAGAAGAGACCAACCTCTGCCTGTCTACAACCTCCCTTAAGGTAGTTGTAGAGAGTCTCCTCTTCTCCAGGCTAAGCAACACCAGCTCCCTCAGTCTCTCCTCATAGGGCTTGTGTTCCAAACCCCTCACCAACTTTGTTGCCCTTCTCTGGATATGCTCCAGCAAGTCAATGGTGGACTCAGTTTATAATAATGCCTGCAAACTTCACCCAAGATCACTGGTACACAGGGTAGTGGGCCTCCATGTACTCCCTTTTCCAGGTCAGTGTTAGGGAAACTGTGGATGAAAGGTAAGAGGGTACATAGCAGGTGAGTCCTGTCCTCTGCCAGGTGATGAGCACACCAAACAAAACCTGTTGTTGCTTCTTCTTGTAGCAAGATGAGTTTTCACTGGGCAGTCATGCAGAATTTGGCCCAGATGGTCCTTGATTTTAATTCCTGTAAACAGCTTGACAGTTTATTTATTCTCCTTAGGTGACAGTCATTGGTTACACACTGGGAATTCCAGATGTGATCATGGGCATCACATTCTTGGCAGCTGGAACCAGTGTGCCGGACTGCATGGCAAGCCTGATCGTAGCGAGGCAAGGTGGGTTCAGCACAGAGATGTCGCACTGCTATTGGAAGTGTTTCCTTGTGTCTTCTTCCACTTCAGGTGGCACAGATGTGTCTGTAATGTGAAAACATGACAGAGCCCCTTCCCTGAGGATAACATTTAAAACAAGAACAGAGAAAGAATTGTGTGACTATTGCAGAGAACTGCTAACAGGTTCTTCATGGCAATGTGGAGCAAGTTCAGGCACTATTATCAGCTTCAAGCCTTCCCCAAATGCCAGTGTTTGTTCTTAATTTAGGTACTTTGGTATAGAATTGTTTAGAACATGGCATAAGGGTCACTTCCCTCGTGAGGACTGGAAGATACTGCTGTTCTTAAGGAAAACTTCTTTTTCTCCCTCACCTTTTGACTCTTTTTTAAGAGAAAAAAGAAAGTTCTCAGTTCTGGTTTGAGGAGCAAAACCAGTGGCTCTTCACTGACACAGATGAGCACTCAATAGACTGCCCAAAGACCCAATCTAAGTAGTTCAGTATAGAAACTCATGTGTTGTAGTTACAGTAAAGCATCAGAAGCCCTTCTGTCACATCACAAGAGTGCTGGCAGGTCACAGCCAGTGGCCAAGCTCTGCACAGCAGCAGCAGATTAGTTAAGGAAAGTTTTCAAATGGGCCTGGAAGGTGGATTCAGCCCCTTCAACCCTGTAATGAGCAGAGCAAAGAGGAAAGGGAAGGGATGGGGTGAGAGTGATCTCCCTTAACTCTCTGCCTTCATTCATGGAAATTGTCTGGATTAGCTCTGATTGGTGTATTACTGTTTTAAATGTTGAAAGACACTCCTGAGACGTGTCTGACCTGTACCTGGTTTCCATTCCTGCAGGTATGGGGGATATGGCTGTGTCCAACTCCATTGGAAGCAATGTTTTTGATATTTTAATTGGCCTGGGCCTCCCCTGGGCTTTGCAGACCCTTGCAGTGAATTATGGATCATATGTAAGTCCTGCATTTCTTTACATGCTGGTTTGGTTTTATTTGATTACTTCCTTTCTTATAAAGCAGATCTGCTTAGGGAAAAAAAAAAAACCACACCCAAACCCACAAAACAGAACAAACCAAAAAACTCCAAGTCCAAAATTTTGTCAAATTTGAAGAAATAAATAGTTTTACTCTGCTATGATGTAATTGTCATTGGGCATTCCCCATCCTTTCAAGGACAAGAACTTCCAACTCCTCCTTAAAGGCAGCTGCAATAAGCTAACTCATTAGAGCATGCAATATGTTCATGCAGATGAATATATTCCATCTAAGAAGAATGATCCTGTTCTTATTAAGTCAGAGGGGATAAACACATGCCTGGAAAGTTAAGAATAAAGCAGACCTGTACAGCTTTCTAGTTAGCACAGTGGAAGGTGAAGGAAGCTGTTAACTAATGATTTTTCAGAACATGACCATCATCACAGTATCACAGTATCACAGTATCACTTAGGTTGGAAAGGACCTCGGGGATCATCGAGTCCAACCTATCAACACAGACCCCATGACTAGACCATGGCACCAAGTGCCACGTCCAATCTCCCCTTGAACGCCTCCAGGGGCGATGACTCAACCACCTCCCTGGGCAACCCGTTCCAATGCCGAATGACTCGCTCGGTGAAGAACTTCCTCCTCACCTCGAGTCTGAACCTCCCTGGCGCAGCTTGAGACTGTGTCCCCTCGTTCTGGTGCTGGTTGCCTGAGAGAAGAGGCCAACCCCCTCCTGGCTACAACCACCCTTCAGGTAGTTGTAGAGGGCAATGAGGTCACCCCTGAGCCTCCTCTTCTCCAGGCTAAACAATCCCAGCTCCCTCAGCCTCTCCTCATAGGGCTTGTGTTCAAGGCCTCTCACCAGCCTTGTTGCCCTTCTCTGGACACGCCCAAGTGTTTCGATGTCCTTCTTAAACTGAGGGGCCCAGAACTGGACACAGTACTCAAGGTGCGGCCTAACCAAAGCAGAGTACAGGGGCACAATGACCTCCCTGCTCCTGCTGGCCGCACTATTCCTAATGCAGGCCAGGATGCTATTGGCCCTCCTGGCCACCTGGGCACACTGCTGGCTCATATTCAGGTGGCTGTCGATCAGCACACCCAGGTCCCTCTCTGTTTGGGAGCTCTCCAGCCACTCCGACCCCAGCCTATAGCTCTGCATGGGATTGCCGTAGCCAAAGTGCAGGACTCGGCACTTGGACTTGTTGAATGACATCCCACTGGACTCTGCCCATCTGTCCAGTCGGTCGAGGTCCCTCTGCAGAGCCTTTCTACCCTCTAACTGACTAACATCTGCCCCTAACTTTGTGTCATCTGCAAACTTGCTGATGACTGACTCTACCCCTTCATCCAGATCATCAACGAATATGTTGAAGAGGACAGGGCCCAGCACTGATCCCTGGGGGACACCACTGGTGACTGGCCTCCAGCTGGATGTGGCACCGTTCACTACCACTCTCTGGGCTCGGCCCTCCAGCCAGTTCCTAACCCAGCACAGAGTGTAATGGTCCAATCCACGGGCTGACAACTTAAGGAAGCACTGCAGAGCTTTCCTGTTTGGGTACAGCCACCCAACACCAGTGAAGCCATCCTTTGCTTCCCAAATGATAAAAGATCCATCCTCCCTCCCCTAAAGGTGTTGCAAGCTCCCACCTGAGAAGGAAGAGCAGGAGATAGCCTGAAGTCCTAGAGAGAAGTTACTGTTGCTATTAGCTTGGCACCACTCACAGAGCAATGCAGGGCAGGAAAGATGATCTTTGAGGTCTCTTCCAACCTTGGTGATTCTGTGATTCAATTACAATGAGTGCATGAAAAGTTAAAAGACTGGAGAATCACAAAATTTTGAGGTTAGCAAGATTGTCTAGTCCTCAGGCTGCTGCTCTAAGCAGGGTCAGCTAGAGCCAGGATTCTTAGGATGGGTCCTGGATTCCTCCAAGGATGAAGACTGTTCCAGTGTTTGACCACTCTCACAGTAGAAAAGGATTTCTGTGTGTAAAATTGTGTATGGCCTCTTGTCCTCTCAATGGATGCTGCTCAGAAGAGTTTGGTTGTACCTTCTCTGTCCTTTCCCATCACCTATTTATATGCATCAGTAAGATCCCCCTCAATCTTGTCCAGAGAGAACAGCCCCAGCTCATTCAGCCTCTTTCTGACAGAAGTTGCAATCCCTTAAATCATCCTTGTGGGCCTTGAGTGGACTTGCTCCAGGAGTCCATATTGTCTGTGTATTGAGGAGCCCAGAACTGGACCAGGCACTCAAGATGTGTCTCACCAGTGCTGAGTAAAATAATCATGGAATTGTTAGGGTGGGAAGGGACCTCAAGGATTATCTAGTTCCAACCCCCCTGCCATGGGCAGGGACACCTCACACTACAGCAGGTTGCCTGGAGCTACATCCAGCCGGGCCTTGAAAATTTCCAGGGATGAGGCTTCCACCACCTCCCTGGGCAACCTGTGCCAGTCTCTCACCACCTTCATGGGGAAGAACTTCTTCCTAACATCCAATTTGAATCTACCCATTTCTAGTTTTGTTCCACTCCCCCTAGTCCTATCACTCCCTGACACCCTAAAAAGTTCTTCCCCAGCTTTCTTGTAGCCCCTTTCAGATCCTGGAAGGCCACAATTAGGTCTCCTTGGAGCCTTCTCTTCTCCAGACTGAACAGCCCCAACTCCCTCAATCTGTCCTCCTAGGAGAGGAGCTCCAGCCCTCTGCTCATCCTCGAGGCCCTTCTCTGGACGCCGTCCAGCACGTGTCCCTATACCTGCTGGCGATGCTTCTCCTAATTCAGCCCAGGATGCTCTTGGTGCTTCTGTCCTTGGATCTTTGCACTTCTTGAAAAGAGGAGTCACAAAAGCTGTAGGAATAAAATCTCTTTCTTTAACAAGCAGCTTATCTGGAGCTCTTCTGTGTTTTTGTGGAAAAGGATTGAAAACAAGTGGCTGAGAAGCAGCAGCCAGCTTTCAGGGGAGGATAACAACGTCACTACTGTTTTGCATACCCCAAATGTTCATTGTGCAGCCCTGACCACATGGTTAGAAAAGGCAGGCTTGGAAACAGCCCCACAATTAGCAAAGAATTTCCTCAGTTTTCACTTGCATTTCCTGGATTTCTCTCCAAATCCCAGGATAACTGGACTTCAAAACAAAACAAGCCTCTCCCTCCACCCCCTCCATCCCCATTAGTAGTAATCATTTATTACTAAATCACCAGAACAGACTGGCATCAGCTGGCTTAGGTGCAGCCTGGTGAGAGCATGAAGAGCTACAAGGTGCTGTTTGTTATACAGGGAGCCCTGATGATGTGCCCGGCACCAAGGTCAGCAGAGGCGAAAGAAGAGGAAGTGTCTTCTGCTCCCTGAGGTTCTTAGTGTTGAGCCCTGGGCTGCTCACACAAGCAAGGCCTGGTTGCTGTGTGGTGGTTCACAGGCTGAGGCCAACCTGCTTGACCACTAAATGTGACTGTGAGTCAGAAGCAGTAGGTAATGTCTGAGCTAGCAATCACAATTTAGAACTGCTCCTAGAGAATAGAATAGAATAGAATAGAATAGAATAGAATAGAATAGAATAGAATAGAATAGAATAGAATAGAATTAACCAGGTTGGAAAAGACCTTCGAGATCATCCAGTCCAACCTATCACCCAACACCATCTAATCAACTAAACCATGGCATCAAGTGCCTCATCCAGTCTCTTCCTAAACACCTCCAGTGATGGTGACTCCACCACCTCCCTGGGCAGCATATTCCAATGGCCAATCTCTCTTTCTGGGAAAAACTTCTTCCTAACGTCCAGCCTGAACCTCCCATGGCACAGTTTGAGACTGTGTCCTCTTGTTCTGGCACTGGTTGCCTGGGAGAAGAGGCAGTCTTTGTGGCATCTCCTGCAAAGTAGGAGCTCCTCAAAGCCATTACAATTCATGGATTCATAGAATGGTTTGTGTTGGAAGGGACATTAAAGACCATCTAGTTCCAGCTCCCCTGCCGTGGGCAGGGACACCTTCCACTAAACCAGGTTGCTCAAGGCCTCATCCAGCCTGGCTTTGAACACCTCCAGTCAGGGGGTGTCCATGACCTTTCTGGGCAGCCTGTTCTAGAATTTCTTTCTAATCTCCAGTCTAAATCTGCCCTTCTCAGGCTTCAATCCATTCTCTTTCATTGTGGTAGAACTGAATGCAGTACTTCAGGTGGGGTCTCACCAGAGCAGAGGGGGAGAATCCTCTCCCTGCCCTGCTGGTCACACTTCTCTTGAAGTAGTTCAGCACACAGCTGCCTTCTGGGCTGCCAGCAACCATTGCTGGCTCATGTTAAATTTTTCACCATCTGACACCTCCAAGTCCTTCTCCTCCAGACTGCTCTTGAGCCACTCCTCACCCATGTCTTATGTATGGAAGGAAGGAGACATTTGTGAGGCAAAAAGAGCTTGCTTGCTTGTGAAACAATTACCACCTCCCCAGAATGTTTAATATAAGAGGAGTGTTGGCAAAGCTAAGCTTTTGCTGAAAGCAGAGAGTAAACACATTTTAATAAACAAGCTGTTAAGGCAGTGATAGCTTTTGTGGAAGCCAAAAAATTGGATTGTGTGATTTGAGAGTTAAGAATTGCCTCCTCAGAGCCCCCTCCAGCCTTATTTTTCTGAAAGTCTAAACACTGGGGGGGCTTTCTCCAGAGTGCAATATTTCTGTCTGTAACATCACTGTGTCTCTTTTGTGTGAAACTGTCTGAGTCAGGATCCCCTGTGGCCGGATTTTACTCTCTGTTAATGCTGATGTAAAGAGTTCTGGCACGTTACCATGCATAGATGGGGAAGAGGATGTGCTACCTTTGACTCTCCCTTTGTCCACCTCTGTGCCAAGGTGGGCACGTGTGTGGCAGTGTGGTGTCCTGCTCAGCCACACGTGGCCAAGTGGCTTCTCACAGTAACCAGCCAAGCAGCTGCTCCTAATCCGGAGGAGATTTATGGGGCTTCATTCTGAATGTGAAGAGCAGTCTCACTGCTAATGGTGCTTTCAGCTGCTTTAGCACCCTTCATAGGATGAGCTTCTGTTTGAGCCTTCCTTGAACTCCCTAAGGGCAGGTGGGTGTTTCAGAGCCCATTTTACAGATGGTGCCTTTAGATTTGAGGTAGGCAGAGAGCTTTGGCTGAGGTGCAGCCTGGAAGCCCAGGGCTGCTTGAGAGGCTTGAATATATTGAAAGCATTGTCACCCCAGGCCCTGGTTGCTGCCTGGTTTTGTCATGTGCCTGGCAGAAACCACGGGAAGCTACATGCAGAATCAGGACTTCTTGCTAAACAAGTTCACTCTATGAGATAGTGTCTGAGGGGGAAAAAGTTCAGCTTGTGATCTGATAGATAAGACAGGAAAAGAGCAAGAGAGGACCTGTCAAAGAGAGATAAATGGACTTGTTGGAGGTCATGCAGTAGGTAAGTGGCAGAACTGGAAATAGGTTGTGAATGTCTTGAGACACACCCTGGTGCTGCCTTGCTAAATCTCAGTCATTTTGATTAAGTGACTGACTCTTTCCCAGGCCTGTGGTTGATGGACGTTCCAGCTTATTATTTACTTTATTCTTCCTTTCTTCTTGCAAGAAAGGAATGGCAAACCATCCTTTGCTTCTCAGGCTGCATCTTGGAAGCATCTGTCACCACCACTTCTGGTTCTGTGCCTTGCATTTTCCTGTAGGATGTAGGTACACCACAAGTGGAGCCTTCAGGGCAGAAGAGACTTTAGGCCAGGCTGAGCAGGGGGGGCTGTACCCACATGAGGTGATGTAGGAAACTGGCACACCAGGCGGTGCCACCATCTGCTCCAGAGCGCTGGTCCCTGACCTCACTCACCCTGTCTCCCTTGTGTGTATCTCTGACCACAAATGAGGGCTGTCTCAATGTGATCATCAATGTGCAAAACTGGATTTTTATTCTCTTCCTTCCAGTGCTGGCTGGAGCCAGAGAATGCTCCACCTTGTGCTTCTCCAGGAAAATGTTAGTACTGAGGCAGAGAAGAAAAGGTCCTTCTTTGCACTCACCCTTCTCCTTCAACTCAGTTGTCAGTCCCACAGTTCTTGATTTTGGCCACTGACACCTTTCCCACCAAAAGGCAGATCTAGTTAAGGTCAAAGAGCTTCCACATCAGATCCCTCCTGTTTCTACAATGTCTAATCCCTAACCCAATTACGCTTATGATTTTAAGAGTCCTTGTTATTTCTGGACACCCATTAGTGTCCAGGCATTAACTCCGCTTTCCTCGATGCTTCCCACTGGACCTTCCAGCTCCCCTACTCAGAGGTCACTTGGCCACCCTCATGCTGTAGCTCTGGCCTTCTGTTATCAACCATAGCTCATCTAGCATGCCAGCAGGACTTTCAGAGAAAAAGCAGCATCCCTGTGGACCAAGAGAGACCTTTGAAAGAGTTCACTTTCTCATCTCTCCCAGCTCCGAGTCCTGGACACGTTGCTGACTCTCTAATCCTGTAAGTATCCTTCCCCACTGGCTCTGGCAAATCCAGAGTGGAAGGACATTTGCTCCATGTCTTCCATCCAATTGCTTCCCTCTGGAATCTCTTTTTGGATGCAGAGCTGTAAACCAGACATCAGCCAGGAGTACTTTAGAGAACAGGAATTTTAGTCTAAGGATTAACTAGCCAGGTTCATTTGTTTGCATCAGCATTTGGGACCACAATCATAGATCTCTCCACCACTCCTCTGCCTCTTAAATTCAGCCAATCTCAGCAAAATCGGACAGTAAATCAGAAGTCTTGGAGACATTGCATTGCTTTTACACAAAAAGGCAGCCAGAGAGAGGAGGAGGAGGAACCCCAGAGGGAGCCTTGTTAGGCACAGGAGAATCAAGAGAGAATCAAATGCTCGAGGAACACATCGAGATGGCCAAGCATCACTTCTTTGCAACTCACTGACCAGTTTGCTCTTCACTATGGCAATCTTCAGGCACTGTGATGAATCTTACAACACTAGGACAGTGGCCTTCATCTCCTCACAACCAACACCTGTGTATCTGTTCCCTGCCCCATTTTGCCCTGGAGTACCTGCATATGGAGCATTTTAAATCCCCCAAGAGAAGAGGGAGGATAGGTTCAATGGGTCTGTCAGTCCCTGGGGCAGACACTGAGGTCAGTAACAGGACAGTGACTCTGGATGTCTGCACGAGTCCCTGTTTTCCACAGTATCACCCTTCACTCTAGGTGTTACTCCTCCTGCTCTGGGGTGCCAGACCCTTTGCAGCTGTCACATTTGCATCTGGAACCTGACCTGTTGATATCCCAGCAGCAGCAATGCAGCTTTGACAGTGAGTAATTCTGATCCCAAAGACCTGCAGGAAAAGATCCCCCAAACAAGGGACCTGCAACTTTTTTAAGCCAAGGGACTGGAAACATAACAGAGTCTTTATAATATTCCTGAATGAGGTAATTCCTCTTATGTTTGGACTCTGGGGCAAACCCAGTTTGAATATTGTCAATAGCTCCTTGTTTTCCCTTCAGCAACTTCCAGAAAAGAACTGGAGAATGGAATCACTTTGTTTTCCATTGTTTTTCCTCTGCTGTTTGGTTTCAGCCTCTGTTCCTTATTGCCTGCAGGAGCTGTGCTGGGAATAGCTGGAGCTGGCATCTTTCTGTGTGCTCCGCAAGAAGCAGGGAAGATAGTGTCCATTCAAATTCAGACACAGAAGGTTTTGAACTTGCAAACCTTTCATGTGTGATCAGTCAAAACAGTGTCTTTATGCCTTGCTCTAGCCACCAAATAAAAGCCAAACCTCAAAGGAGAGTTTGGGAATGTTGATTTTTTTTCCCTCCTTGCAGTATGAGGGAGTACTTCATCTATTTAGAATAGAATAAACCAAACCAGGTTGGAAGAGACCTTCAAGATCATCGCGTCCAACCCATCAACCAATCCAACCCACCCAAACAGCTAACCCATGGCACCAAGTACCCCATCAAGTCTCCTCCTGAACACCTCCAATGACGGCGACTCCACCACCTCCCTGGGCAGCCCATTCCAATGGGCAATCACTCTTTCTGTATAGAACTTCTTCCTAATATCCAACCTGAACCTCCCCTGGCGCAGCCTGAGACTGTGTCCTCTTGTTCTTGTGCTGGCTGCCTGGGAGAAGAGACCAACATCTGCCTGTCTACAACCCCCCTTCAGGTAGTTGTAGAGAGTGATAAGGTCACCCCTGAGCTTCCTCTTCTCCAGGCTGAGCAACCCCAGCTCCCTCAGCCTCTCCTCATAGAGCTTGTATTCCAAGCCCCTCACCAACTTTGTTGCCCTTCTCTGGACTCGTTCCAGCAAGTCAACATACTTCCTAAACTGAGGGGACCAGAACTGGACACAGTACTCGAGGTGTGGCCTAACCAGTGCAGTGTACAGGGGCAGAATGACCTCCCTGCTCCTGCTGGCCACACTGTTCTTGATGCAGGCCAGGATGCCATTGGCCCTCTTGGCTGCCTGCGCACACTGCAGGCTCATGTTCAGCCTGCCATCGACCAGTACCCCCAGCTCCCTCTCTGCCTGGCTGCTCTCCAGCCACTCTGATCCTAGCCTTTAGCACTGCATGGGGTTGTTGTGGCCAATGTGCAGAACCTGGCACTTGGATGTGTTCAATCTCATGCCGTTGGACTCTGTCCATCTGTCCAGCCTGTCGAGGTCTCTCTGCAGAGCCTCTCTACCCTCCAGCAGATCAACTCCTGACCCCAGCTTGGTGTCGTTCGCAAATTTACTGATGATGGACTCAATGCCCTCATCCAGATCATCAATAAAGATGTTAAAGAGCACAGGGCCCAGCACTGATCCTTGGGGCACACCACTAGTGACTGGCCACCAGCTGGATGTGGCACCATTCACCACCACTCTCTGGGCTCGGCCCTCCAGTCAGTTCCTAACCCATCGCAGTGTGCTCCCGTCCAAGCCATGGGCTGACAGCTTGGCCAGGAGTTTTCTATGGGGGACGGTGTCAAAGGCCTTGCTGAGGTCCTGGTAGACTACAGCAACAGGCCTCCCCACATCCACCAGGCGGGTCACCTGATCATAGAAGGAGATCAGGTTGGTCAGGCAGGACCTGCCCTTCCTAAATCCATGCTGGCTAGGCCTGATCACTTGGCCATCCTCTAAGTGCTGTGTGATTGCACTCAGGATGACCTGTTCCATGATCTTGCCTGGCACTGAGGTCAGGCTGACAGGCCTATAATTCCCTGGCTCATCCAACCGACCCTTCTTGTGGATGGGCATAACGTTGGCCAGCTTCCAGTCCTCTGGGACATCTCCAGTGAGCCAGGACTCCTGAAAAATAATGGATAGTGGCTTGGCCAGCTCATCTGCCAGCTCTCTCAGCACCCTAGGATGAATCCCATCTGGTCCCATGGACTTGTGGGGATCCAAGCTGCTAAGGAGAGTTCCAACCACCTCCTCATGGAACATAGGGAAACTGTGCAGCTCCCTGGCTCCTTCTGCCAGCTCTGCAGGCCAGCTCTCAGGAAGACGTTCTGTCCTTCTAGTAAAAATCTGCAGACAGCTCTCTCCTGGGGAAGAAGAATTTCCTGTTCTTAAATGAACAGGGAGCTGAGCTTTTCCTTCTATAATTAAGCAGACTCCAGCTGAGGCCCTTTTTCTGCTCTTTTCTTAAAACTGTAATGATCTCCTCTCTTCCTGTGACTTCTGAACATTCTGCTAGCCTGGGTTGTCCCTGAACAACCTGAGAACACCTATTCCAGGAAAAGCCACTTATCTCTTGAGAAGGCTGCTTGACTGATTTCTGCCCTCATTTGACAGATCAAGGGAACATCTTTTTCTTAAGCTTTTCATAGCAGATTGCAGAATCTTCTGAGCTCCTGTGCTCAGAGTTAGAAGCTGCAATAAGAAATAGGGCAGGCTGTGATGGCAATCAGAGAAGTGGGAAAAGTTTCATAGTTTCATAGTTTCATAGTTTCATAGTTTCATAGATTCATAGTTTCATAGTTTCATTCAGGGTTGGAAGGGACCACAAGGATCATCTAGTTCCAACCCCCCTGCCATGGGCAGGGAAACCCCACACTAGATCAACCTGGCCAGAGCCTCATCCAGCCTGCTCTTAAACACCTCCAGGGACGGGGCCTCGACCACCTCCCTGGACAACCCATTCCAGGGTCTCACCACTCTCATGGTGAAGAACCTCCTCCTCACATCTAGCCTGAATCTCCCCACCTCCAGCTTCATTCCATTCCCCCTAGTCCTATCACTACCTGAGATCCTGAGAAGTCCTTCCCCAGCCTTCCTGTAGGCCCCCTTCAGATACTGGAAGGCCACAATTAGGTCACCTCGGAGCCTTCTCTTCTGCAGACTGAACAGCCCCAACTCCTTCAGTCTGTCCTCATAGGAGAGGTGCTCCAGCCCTCTGATCATCCTTGTGGCCCTTCTCTGGACACGCTCCAGCACCTCCACATCCCTCTTGTAATAGGGGCTCCAGAACTGGACACAGTACTCCAGGTGGGGTCTCACCAGGGCTGAGTAGAGGGGGAGGATCACCTCCCTCGACCTGCTAGCCACACTTCTCCTGATGCAGCCCACGATCTGATTGGCCTTGTGGGCTGCAAGTGCACATTGAGAGCTCATGTTGAGCTTTTTGTCCACCAGCACCCCCAAGTCTCTCTCCTCAGGGCTACTTTCCAGCCAGTCACTGCCCAGCCTGTATTTGTGCCTGGGATTGCCTCGACCCAGATGCAGGACCCTGCACTTGCTCTTATTGAACTTCATGAGGTTGGCTTGTGCCCACCTCTCCAGCCTGTCAAGGTGCCTCTGGATGGCCTCCCTTCCCTCCAGCGTGTCTGCTGCACCACACAGCTTGGTGTCATCAGCAAACTTGCTGAGGGTGCACTCAATGCCACTGTCCATGTCACCCACAAAGATGTTGAACAAGACAGGTCCCAGGACTGATCCCTGAGGGACTCCGCTTGTCACTGGCCTCCACTGGGACATGGACCCATTGACAGCCACTCTTTGGGTGCGGCCAAGCTGTAGGCTTGTAGCCCAAAATCAAATACAGAAAAAGAAAGAATCCCTTAGGAAAAGGGACAGCTGAAATAAGAAATAAGAAATAAGTGAAGAGTATCTCAGAACCACTGAAGGAACTGAATGAGGTTATTTAGTCTGGAGAAGAGAAGGTTGAGAGGACATCTCGTTGCTCTCTACAGGTACCTCAAAGGAGGCTGTAGTGAGGCCAGTGCTGGTCTCTTCTCCCAAATAACTAGTGATAGGACAAGAAGAAATGGGTTTAAGTTGTGCTGGGGGGGAGGAGGTTAGGTTGGATATTTCTTTCCTGTAAGAATGGTCAGGCATTGGAACAGGCTGCCCAGGGAGGTGGTGGAGTCACCATCCCTGGAGGTCTTCGATCAGTGTATAGATGTGAAGCTTCAGGACATAGCTTAATGGTCATGGTAGTTGGGTTATGGTTGCACTTGATGATCTTAAAGGTCTTTTCCAACCCCAATGATTCTGTGATTCTGAAACAATTCAGGAAGGGGTTGTAGGAAAACCTTGGCATTAACAGGGAGATTAGACCAGCAGGAATCTGTCACACCTGCTGTTTTGTTCTGATGAACAACCTCTGCTGTGTGCCAATTAGTGCAAGACTGTGCAGAGTAGCAGCAAACTTAGAATCATAGAATCATTAAGGCTGGAAAAGACCTCTAAGATCAAGTCCAACCTTCTACCCAATATCTCCATGACCACCAGACCATGTCCCAGAGTGCCACGTGTACTTGTTTCTTGAACATCTCCAGGGATGGTCACTCCTCCACCTCCCTGGGCAACCTGTTCCAATGCCTGGCCACTCTTGCAGGAAAGAAATTCTTCCTGATAGCCAACTTAAACTTCCCCTGTTGCAGAAATTATGGATAACCAACAGAACAAGAGGACACAGTCTCAAGCTGTGCTGGGGGAAGTTTAGGCTTGAGGTGAGGAGAAACTTCTTCCCAGAAAGAGTTGTTAACCATTGCTGCCCAGGGACGTGGTGGAGTCCCTGTCCCTGGAGGTGTTCAAAAAAGGATTGGATGTGGCACTTGAAGCCATGGTTTAGTTAGTCATGAGGTGTTGGGTGATAGGTTGGACTTGATGATCTCTGAGGTCTTTTCCAACCTGATTGATTCTATGCTTCTATGATAAGAACCCAAAATAGGCTCTCCTCTGAAACAGATTCTCCTGTGAAACAGTGCAGCCTCCTTGCTGCTGATAGATAAGGAACAGCAGTGTTTGCTAGAATTTAATGTTCTTGTTTTCCTTAACATTTGGGGCTGGATCTGTTACATTTTTCAGAGAATCATTTCCAGCTAGCCAAGAAATCCTCTGGTTATTCTTAATGGGATTAAATAACCAAGTGTTCTGTAGCAGATTTGATAGAGGAAATATGTTTGCTCAAGCCTGTCCTCCTCAGCTCTGCTGAACAGGGAGTGCTCTGTGACCTGTGCATCAGGGAATTCAAGCTGCTGCTGGCTGATCTGACACTAGAAACCTCTTCCACAACCAGTACAAGGTTTACTGGAGAGCTCCAAACAGCAATTGTATCTGCAAGGAGGGAGGTGGCTTGCAGGTGTAAATCAGCCTGCTCCAGGGCTGTCTTAAATGAGGCAAAACCCCTGGGCATGGTGCCTGAATGTTTGCTGCTCTCCACATGAGCAAAAGCCTGGTGAGGTCAGACTTGGTGCCTGTGCCAGAAAATCAGTGCACCATCCACAGCTGGGCTCCTGCACATGCTGTGCAGAGCAACTCTGTGCAAGCCAGATCAGGCTGGCTGTGTGCACAAAGAGAAACTCCTCAACGTGCATCCTGCAAGTCCAATGCACCAGAGTTACACCCAGCACCCACCTATGGAATCCATCTCCCAGCTGTCCCAGGGCAGATCTGCTTTTGGGATGGGTGTACATCAATGCCAGTTTGCTCCAACTGTCTTCTTGTCCTTTTTCATTTACCTCCCATTATTTTATAGCCCTTCTCACCTATCATCTTTGTCCTCTTTTGTCCCTTTTCTGTCTGCTCCATGGCAGGGGGAGATGCCATGCATGTATCATCTCCTGACTCACAGTGGAAACATCTGGAATTCTTCACAACTTAGTGCTTTGAGCTCACCAGTGAGGGTTTTTTTTACCCAAGGAGTTGTACTTTTTCTTCCAGAAAGTCCAGCTGTGATATGTATCCAGTTCAGCCAAATGAGCTTCTTGACAAAGTACATTCCACAGCTAGCATTTGCTTCCCCCCAGGAAACCGCCCTTTGCTATGTACATGGAAGGGTTTTAAGCCTGCTGTCCCATGACAGAGCGAGGTATCAGGCAATGACCTTAATAAATGGTCTGGGGTTTTTTGTTTTGAAGTCCTTTCTTTCTCTGGGAATAGTCAAGCCTCAATTAAGGCAAGTTCTTGTTATTTAGGTTAATTAATAGCTAATTATTTTGATGAACATTGGGAACTGGGCCAGATGCCAGGCCAGGAGCATTGCTAGTTAAGCCTGAGTTGAGCACCGTTAACCTGGAGTTAATGCAGCAATACCACTACAAGGGAAAAGTGGTGCTCCTGCTGCTGAAGGGGTTACTGTGTTTGCTTTGCGAATAGAATAGAATAGAATAGAATAGAATAGAATAGAATAGAATAGAATAGAATAGAATTAACCAGGTTGGAAGAAACCTTTGAGATCATCGAGTCCAACCTATCATCCAACACCATCTAATCAACTAAACCATGACAACAAGCACCCCATCCAGTCTCTTCCTAAACACCTCCAGTGATGTGGACTCCACCACCGCCCTGGGCAGCACATTCCAATGGCCAATCTCTCTTTCTATGAAGAACTTCTTAACATCCAGCCTAAACCTCCCCTGGTGCAGCTTGAGACTGTGTCCTCTTGTTCTGGTGCTGGTTGCCTGGGAGAAGAGACCAACTCCCACCTGGCTACAACCTCCCTTCAGGTGGATCCATGTGGGATCAGCTTGACCTGTGTTCCTGTTATGTTCCTAAAGTGGTTGTAAATAATTAGCATACACTTCTTACTTCTGAGTAATCCTCCATAGCATCTTTCATTGCCCTGAATGACCTTCAAAGAGGAACCTTGCAGAGAGTCACAGAATTGTCAGGGTTGGAAGGGACTTCAAGGATCATCTAGTTCCAATCCCCCTCCCATGGACAGGGACCCTTTCCACTAGATCAGGTTTCCCAGAGCCATATCCAGCCTGGATGGGACTTCCACCGGTTCCAGTGTCTCACCAACCTCATGGGGAAGAACTTCTTTCTAAGGTCTAATGTAAATCTGTCCTCCTGTAGCTTGGATCCATTCCCCATAGTCCTAACACTACCCAACACCCTAAAAACTTCCTCTCCAAGGTTCTTGTAGCCCCCTTCAGATACTGGAAAGCCACAATGAGGTCTCCTCGGAGCCTTTTCTTCCCCAGACTGAACAGCCCCAACTCCTTCAGCCTCTCCTCATAGGAGAGGTGCTCCAGCCCTCTGATCATCCTCATGGCCCTTCTCTGGAGTCCTAAAAAAGGCAGCTCCAAACACCTCCCTTTGGAAGCACAGTCCTCAGGAAATTGGACACAGAAGCCTTTGGAAGGGTCTTGTGGCCATTTGAGGCTGTGCCTTTAGGAAAAGGGACAGTGCTGGGACACTCTGGCTGAATGTTTTGGTGAAGACAAATGAAAACATTGATATTCTAAACGAATTTTATTGGTAGATTGGTAGAATGCAGTTTTAAGTTTTGTGCAGCTGGGATTTTCTCTCAGTTCACTCCTTTCCTTCTCCTTTCCAGCTTGCCTGCTTCTGGGCTCCCTGCCAGAGTGACTCTGAACAGATAAGCAACTAATTCGCATGAGGCCTACTAAGATTCTGCTTTATTAATAATTACCTTTTCTCTCTTTCTAACCCTCTTTGGGAAAAAGGGAGGTAGGGGGAGAGAAGGGGGGACAAGGGGGGAACCCTCATCTGTCATGGAGGAGGGAATTTCGTTCCTGTATTCTTGTTTTTTTACTTTGCTGTATATTTCTGTATATATATTGTAAATACTGTATATTGTGTATATATATAACCTGCAGTTCATTTTTGCTTGTAAATATAGCATTCCTTTTGCTTCTCCGGCTGAGTTAGCTGTGGTTTTTCTTCCTCTTTGTGGGGGAGAGGAAGGTAGGCCTTCTTTCTCAACCCACCACAGGTCTTCTTTCCAAATGTCTGCTGGTTTTGTAGAGGCTAATGATGTAACAGAGAAGCAGTGACTGTACTTTAGGATGAATTCAGACATTTTCCATGCTAAAATTATCCCAGCTGCTTCATTTGCTTCCTTTTCCTGTAAACTCCTTCCCGATCAATGTATTTTGGTGCTGACAGTTTTTACAGATGTTGGCACTGCTCAGGCAGAATTCCTGACCAAAGTCCAGACAGGAATTTACTGTAAAGTTGTAGCTGCCTTTCCTAGCCAGCTGCTGCTCATTTTGGGGTAGCAGGGAAGGTGGTTTTAAGCTTGTATTTTAGTTCCAGACCCTTAGTTTAGAGTTTGTGTTTTCATTTTAGATCAACCAAAATGGAAATCCAGGTTAGAGAAGAGGAGGCTCAGGGGAGACCTTATTGCTGTCTATAACTACCTGAAGGGAGGTTGTAGACAGGTGGGGGTTGGTCTCTTCTCCCAGGCAACCAGCACCAGAACAAGAGGACACAGTCTCAAGCTGCACTAGGGGGAATTTAGGCTGGAGGTGAGGAGAAAGTGCTTCCCAGAAAGAGTAATTGGCCATTGGAATGTGCTGCCCAGGGAGGTGGTGGAGTCCCCATCCCTGGAGGCATTCAAAAAGGGATTGGATGTGGCACTTGAAGCCATGGTTTAGTTGTCCTGAGGTGTTAAGGTATTAGGTAATAGGTTGAACTTGATGATCTCTGAGGTCTTTTCCAACCTGCTTGACTCTATGATTCTGTGATAGCTCTCAGGTATGGACCATTCACATTGGTGGAAGCAGGAGAAGAGGAGTAGATGCCTGGGAATGAATAGGATAGGATAGGATAGGATAGGATAGGATAGGATAGGATAGGATAGGATAGGATAGGATAGGATAGGATAGGATAGGATAGGATAGGATAGAATAGACCAGGTTGGAAAAGACCTTCAAGATCATCGAGTCCAATATATCATCCAACACCACCTAGTCAACTAAACCATGCAACCAAGCACCCTATCAAGTATCCTCCTGAATGTGCTGAATGAAGCAGTCTGTCTCTCCAGGAATAATATGTGCACAGAGCCCCCTGATTAGTTTGTTGTGGCTCCTCAGTGTAACAGGAAGTATGCTGTGGGGTATCAAAGGAAAACTTCTGGGTCAGAACCTGGCACTGTGTTTCTTCCCAAGCTCTTGTGGCACTGATGCTAGAAGCTGCAGTGGTCTTAGAGACATAGCTGCAAAAATACACTTCCTCCTGCCTGCCATGGGCAACCTGTAGTTTACATTAACATTTTTCACCTTCAGTTATGCAGACTGTCACAAAATTGGCCCTCACACTCTGCAGCAATCCAAACCCTGCAGTTCTCTGCATGCTGAACAGAGGGCTGAGCATCTCTCCTATGAAAACAGGCTGAAAAAATTGGGGCTGTTCAGCCTGGAGAAGAGAAGGCTCCAGGCAGACCTTGTAGAGACATTTCAATATCTGAAGTGGACTTACAGGAAGGCTGGGGAAGGACTGTTTAGAAGGGCTTGGAGTGATAGGACAAGGGGCAATCGTTTGAAACTGGAGCAGGGGAGATTTAGGTTGGACATCAGGAGGAAGTTCTTGACAATGAGAGTGGTGAAATACTGGAAGAGGTTGCCCAGGGATGTGGTTGAGACCCCATCAAGCCTGATGGAGTTGGAGGTGTCCCTGCTGCCTGCAGGGGGGTCAGACAAGATGATCTTTGAGGATCCCTTCCAATGTGATGCAATCTGTTAATCTGTGACTTTGCATTTACAACTTGCAGGCCAGGATTGCTGAATTACCAGCAGAGAGAAATGTTGTTGCTTGAAGTTGTGACATGGTTTTCTGAACTTCCTTCTCTTCCAGATTCGGTTAAACAGCAGAGGGCTTATCTATTCCGTTGGTCTCCTGCTGGCTTCTGTTTTTGTCACAGTATGTATATAGTCCGTTGTCCTTCCTTGCCAGAAGTCATTTTTATACAAGTTTTCTTCACCTTTTTCATTTCTTGCCTCCAGCTGTACTAGTGCTTACCAAGTCTGCTGTTAAGGGATAGCAATGGTCATTACTATTGTAGATTTCCAAAGGCCTCACTCTGGTGCTTTGCAGAAACCATCACTGTCACAGGGTGGCTCTCATAGGTGTTTGTTTTTCATGGGAGAAGCCTGAGAGATCTGTTAGTAATGACCAGTTATTTTTCATGCTAGAGTTGAGGCAGATCCTTTGATGTATGGTGAGATCCCTTCTCCTCCTGAGTAGGTAGACAAAATGCTGCACAGTTTGCTTTGGCCCTCTTTTAGGAGCCTTCTGAAATCCAACACAGAGCAGAACAAACTGTGCTTGCATCTGACACTATTTCTGTTGAAATCAGTGCCTCATGTTCCCTGGCCTGCCCAAGTCCAGCACAGCAGACTAGGAACCATAGAGAGAAGAGGATTTAGGTAACATACTCCAAATCTTGAGGGCTTTCATCCTGCAAGAAATTTGTGTGGGAGGCAGTAAGCAAAGTCAAGTGCAGCCTTAGACTGTGTGGGTCAAGATAGAGATGCAGAGGGGTGCATGAAGTATTTTGAGTGGGGAAAAAGGCATCTGGTCTTTGAAAATGTTTCTGATTTAATGAAATGGGATTGCTCTTACCAATAAGAAATTCACTGCAGAAACTTAAGGCCCTTGGGCCAGGACTCCAGGTGATTGCAGTGAGTGTGGCTACACTGATGTAATTCTGCTATGGTCTCCAGCTCACTTGTTGCAGTACTTGCATTGTGCTTGCCTCCAGGGGACCATGATCAGTAAGGGGAAAATCTCCTTTTCAGGAGATATACTGCTCCTGTATCTGAGAAGGTGGTTTTCCCCTGTGTTTGGAATGTTGCTGCTGTGGTGGCTTACTCTGTGTTTGTTGTGTAGGTTTTTGGTGTCCACATGAACAAATGGAAACTGGATAAGAAGCTAGGGGGTGTGTGCCTTTCCCTTTACGGCATCTTCCTGTGTTTCTCCATCATGACAGAGTTCAATGTTTTCACTTTTGTGAACTTGCCCATGTGCAGAGATCACTAATGCAGGTGGCAGACTGTCGGGAGGAACTTCCATCTTAACCTGTGCAATACAAACCACGACTGGCCTCTCCAGAGCGTGGTGCACCTCCAAGTCGTGATGTATCTCCTGCTCACTGTTCATAGGACCTCTGGCCCCATCTAGGTCTGCCCTCTCCCTGACCTCCCCCCACCACAACCTGGAAAACTCCTGCATCGATGTGAAGACTATTTTGTGTTCTTTTCAGCATTCTTGTGATATCCTAAGCTCAGCTTTTGAACAGTGTGACTGGGACTCCTGTCCTGCTCTGGCAGGGCGGTTGGACTCAATGATCTCTGGAGGTCCTTTCCAACCCCTACCATCCTCTGATCCTGTGACTCTAGATGAACTGGCTGCTAACTGGCATCGAGCCAGGCAAAACTGGACTGCTACAATTCCTTTTTAAGTTATTTGATGGAAGACTAAACTAATTTATGACTTTAAGACTATTGCTACAATGCAGAAGAGGGTACATCATACAGGGGCTGATTTTCAAGGAGAATAATTTTTGGTTGGTTGGGGTGTGTGTATGTGGCTTTTTTCCTTGGTTTTTTGGTTTTTAAGTTTTTTGGGGTTTATTTTAGGATATTTTGGTTTTAATTTCTAGAGATCATTGTGGTTTTGTTTCCTTACAGCTTCTCCTTCTGAGCACTGGGTCTCCTGTAATGATCCAGACATCACAGGGCAGTGTAATATGGGAATACAGTTCAAGGTACTTGGCACGTGAAGGGTTTACCACGTATTAAAAGAAGATTATCAAGGCAGCAGATGATGACTTTTCACCAGAAGTGATGAATCTTGTACAGGTGTGATGAGGAATGCAAGGCAAAAGTGGATTCCAAGGGTAAACACTGCCACCACTTTACTACTAATGTTGGAGTTTTATCCTTAGGGTGTTTATGGTATTTCCAAGCAATAGTTTGATTGCCGGCCTGGGAGGGGCTACCAAGGAGGTGTGTCCTGATGGGCTTTTGTTTGTTTGTTTGTTTTAATGGTCTGCACGTGGAAATGAAAGCTCAGAACTTTCTCTGCTTCATGGAAATTCTTCTTCTGGGGGGATTCAATAGTTTGTCTTATTTGTTCTGAGAAGGATGTAAGCGTGTGGCGGAACTTTTCTAAACGAGTTACAGACACTGGTTTCTTTAAAAGGAAAGAGACATATTTTGCACAGACATAGTTACTGAAGTCATAATTTGCCATTCTTTAAAGAATACACTGGACCTTGCCAGATATTTGTCTTCTTCAGCAGTTGGACTTCTCTGATCGACAGATCCTGTGGGTTCATCGCCCCTCCTTCGGAAGGGAGGAGGAAGACACACAAAGAGAGATGGCACTTTTTAAAATGTGGAATACCTTCAATGCAGACTTAACTTACAAACTTTAAGTTATTGTGAAAGTTTAGCTATTCATGGTTCCAAATAACCCTGATAGATTTTGTATAATTCTGTATTAATATGCAGGCAGATTCCACCCCATCAGAACACCCCATCACAGCTTCATTTGTATGTATTGATACTGTGGATTCTTGCCAGTGCTGGCTCTTGTAATTACTTTAAGCACTGATCACTTCTGATTCATTTTTGGTATGTTTTTCCCTCTTTCTTGAATATGTTCTACTATGAAATGTATTAGGATACTACCAGCTAGGTGAATGTTTTTGTCAATGGTACAAACAGTGGCAAAATTGGTAGTAAAGGCACAGCAAACCCTATATAAAAGAATGAAAAGAAAGTAAGAAAAAAAACCCCACAACAACAAACCAAACCCAAATCATCAAACCCTAAACTATAGCAGGAAAAAACCACAACAAACCCCAAACCAAATCTCCAGCTGAAAAGAAAACAAAAATCAGAGAGCCCCATTCACAGTCAGCAAGCCAATTGTTATTTCATTTGCACTATTGGAAGTTATGGGTTTTTTTCAACTGAATGTTGCAAATCCAACTATTTCCACCCTGTGGTTTCCATTCAACTCAGCACCTGATCTTCTCTTTGTGACACTTAAGTGGGGGGGAAGGCGCTGGCACGCGTGCCGAGGAACTCCAGCGGAACAAGCCGCCTCCCGCCATCCCCAGCGATCAAAGGGTGCTCGTGGATCCCTGGCAAGAAGAAGGAAGGCTCCAGGAACAGGCAGTGGAGGGAGTCAATGTCATGCCTGCCATCATCATTTGTCACTCTGGAAAACAATTGTGTTGCTACTTGTTGAGCTGTGCAGCCTGTTGTACGAGTAGCCTCCTCGTAACTATTGCCTGCTGGATGTTCTCTTGTGTTTAGGATGCCCAATGTACCTTCCTGTTGTGTTGCTTGTTTGGTTGGGTTAGTTGGTTTTATGGGTTGGGTTTTTTTTTGCCGTTTCTCTTTGATTTTGGTTTTTTGTTTGGTTTTTTTTTTTGCTGTTGTTAATGAGATTAACAATAATAACCACTAAAATGCCTAAAACACTTCCTGAAATCAAAACAAGGTGAAGCAGCAATCTGGCACACGTCACTTAAAACCCACCCCTTGACCACATCAGCTTGGCTCTCGTAGCAGGATGCAGTTGCTCCTAAGCAGGGTGTTTCCTTGCTGACAGAAGGGACAGATTTGGGGAAGAATTATTTAAAAACAAAACAACAACCAAAAAAAAGGTAAAAAAACCCACCAAAAAAAAGGAGAAAAAGGAAAAACAAAAAAGGCAAAAAAAAAAGAAATTTCACATCAGGGCCTATTATTACTTCTATTTTGAATATTTATACTGCTGCTCCAATGGAGCCAGTTGGATCTATTTCTATGAAATAGCCATTGCCTATCCCATGGCACAAACCAAACCACAACCCTGTGTGAGTGTTCTGTAGGAACTTGTCCTCTCGGTGTGCATTAAATACTGTAGTGTGCTGTAGCTTTGCATGCTGTGTAAAACCTGAAGTACCTTCTTTTCGAGGCTTGGGTGTTGTGCAAGAGTGTCCTGCAAGCTGTGCTAAGCCAGAAGCAAAAGGTACTTTGCCCTGACCTGTGCCATACCTGAATGGATCAAGCACTTCCTGTGTTGAAGGTTTCGATGAGATGTGCTTACGATTTGCGACCAAACCGACCAGTGCAGGCCTGGCTTGGAACAGGATAGACCAACTGAATGTGTGCAGCAATTTTTAGCATCCTCCCTGTACAAAACCAGCTTGAAGGCTTCAGCTACTTCCCTTCAAATGTAAGGAACTGCAGAGTTTTATGCTGAACTCAGATGCTTCTGTTCAGTAGCTTTATTGTAGTGAGCTGAGCAGAGGACTGGGTCTGAGGGGGTTCAGACTCTGGGGGCAGCCAGCACTCAACTGCAGTTTCCCAGTGAGAAGCTGGGCAGTGCCTGTTGCTGCCCAAGCCACAGGATGTCACTGGGATGCAGAGCCTGGTGAGCCTGGCAAGAGCAGCAGCCCACTGCCCAGCCTGGGCTGGCAGAACTGGGGCCATGATGTGGTGGGGCTGAGGCTTGGCACCAGGGTGGTGTGGTGACTGGGGCGAATGAGGGAGCTCAGGCCCAGAGTTTAGGGGGGCTGGGGTAAAACAGGGGTGAGTGTAGTTTGGGTTGGGTTGGAGTTTTTAATATGGCTGTGTTTCATTTGCAGTTCTCTTCCTTTGAAAGCAAGGGTCACCTGCACGTATGAAGCTGCTCTAAACCACTTGACTGTTTTTGTTTCCATTCCTAGCAGTTTCAGACGAATCTTAATGAGTATTTCAAAGGGAGATTAAAGAGCTTTTTCCTCAGTGGAGAGTGCCTTGTGGCCACTCCAACTTCAACTTGATTTAAATAGGTGATCCCTTGCTAGTTTGCTCAACGTGTGGTTCAAAGGCCAAGTGATAGGAAAGGATATAATACGAAGAGGTTTTCAGATACGCTGGCAAAACTGCTTTTGTCTCTACCAAAGGTGAATTTTATACTAACCTTTATTTTTCTTTTATATTTTCTTTTTTTTTTTTCCCCCTTTCTTTGTTTTTTTAATGCACTTTTTGGTAGATTGTGTCTGTGATGAGAACACCAACCTGCAATGTGTGCACGGGAGGAGATTTTTCACTGTTACAACTTGTTTGATGGTTGTTTGTTTTTTTTTTTTCCTGTGATGCTGCTTGCCTGCTTCATTTTCAGCTTTCTGTCCTCAGCTGTGGCTCTGAAATCACTGACTGGCATGCTTTGGATTTGTGATATTAGTGCTTGTGGAAACAACTGCTCATTCCTGACATTCAGATGGATGAGTGCCTGGCTTTTTCCTTGGCAAAACAAATCAGGTGGAACAGCAATCTAGTTTTAGAACAGCAGTGTGGAGCAACCCAGGGGTAACATTTAATATCCTGCTGTCAAAGCAAGAAGTTTTTTATATGCCTTTTCCAAATAACTACATTAATACTTGTGAGATAAAAATGTAGACTGATTCTTGTTAGATAGCTTTTTAGAAAACCATAACTTTCTGCTGATTGCCAAATCTTTCTTATATCAAGGGGGGGGGGGGGGGTTGGAAGCCCTCACAGAGATGCAATAGTCTAAGATTTAGCTGTTTCATAGTTACACCACTGGAGCTTGAAAGCTGTTTCAATGCATACTTTAAAAATCAAACTCAGTGGAGCATGCTTAGCTGGACTTAAATCTGCATTGTTGAAGCTTTATTTATTAGTAGCCACTGTAAGTTAATCTAAACCAAACTTAAATCCAGGTGGGAATGTCCATATAAGCTTTGTGCAGGTTTGACCTGAATCAGCTGAAAGCAGTAGAAGCTTGAATATTATGAAGACTTCAGCTGCTTCCCTTCAAATGTAAGGAACTGCAGAGTTTTGTGCTGAATGGGTGTGCCAAGCATAATGCAAGGCTTGCAGTTAAGAGGGAGAAAGTTTTCAGTATCAAATGACTTGAGTGAAAGTTGACCTCTTTTGAAATCAACAGCAAAACCCCAGTGATTATTTTGTAGGGTCAGGGAATGTGTTTGCAGCAGAGAGTCCTGGAGAGGACAGCTGCACTTTGGTTTTGAATGAATGAACTTTGTATTTTCTTGTCTGACTAGATAAATGAATCACACAGTATCACAGTATAACTTAGGTTGGAAAGGACCTCGAGGATCATCGAGTCCAACCTATCAACACAGACCCCATGACTAGACCATGGCACCAAGTACCACGTCCAATCCCCTCTTGAATGCCTCCAGGGACGGTGACTCCACCACCTCCCCAAGCAGCCCATTCCAATGACAAACGACTCGCTCGGTGAAGAACTTTCTCCTCACCTCGAGTCTAAACCTCCCCTGGTGCAGCTTGAGACTGTGTCCCCTTGTTCTGGTGCTGGGTGCCTGGGAGAAGAGACCAACCCCTTCCCGGCTACAACCACCTTTGAGGTAGTTGTAGAGGGCAATGAGGTCACCCCTGAGCCTCCTCTTCTCCAGGCTAAACAATCCCAGCTCCCTCAGCCTCTCCTCATAGGGCTTGTGTTCAAGGCCTCTCACCAGCCTTGTTGCCCTTCTCTGGACACGCTCAAGTGTTTCGATGTCCTTCTTAAACTGAGGGGCCCAGAACTGGACACAGTACTCAAGGTGTGGCCTAACCAAAGCAGAGTACAGGGGCACAATGACTTCCCTGCTCCTGCTGGCCACACTATTCCTAATGCAGAATAACTACTAATGTCACCAGGCATCTTTAAGGGAATTCACATTAATATTTTATAAGCACTTAGGGGGCCTCAAATCTAAAGCATATTTTGTAAATGCATCAACTTCCACCCAAACTACTCAGCCTTGTTTGGCTGAATGTTCAGAACCAGTCTCAGGTGCAGTCAAATCCATGCCTTTTGGAAAAGCTTTCTGTATTCCTGGGAAAGCAATGAGGGAAGAAATGGCAGGAGATACAGTTTGGCAGTGAAATCTGTTGTTCACCACCCTGAAGCAGCCTGAGGTCCAGGCCAAGTTGTCCAGGTTTGGGCAGAAGCATCTAATTTCAGGAAAGCTTCTAAAACAACCCCACACTTAGTTTAAAGCAACAGGGTTTGTGCTTTATTTATACAGTCAGAATGTCTTTACCATGGGAGAGTTTAGATTTTATTATTATTTGATTTTTTATTTTTTTCCCCCTAATAGCTTTGCAGAATAAGTTTTAAACCTTCCAAACCAACCCAACAGCAATCTTGTCAACAGAATCTGTGTCTGCCAGGTAGGATTTGAATAGTGCTAAACCTCAACCTGCTAATTGCACAGCAACAATTTAGCCTAACCACCTTATTGCCACTTGAGGGAAAACTTAACATTGCATGCCTCAACCTTTGATCTGCTCAAACATTAACCATCTGCCTCTGAAGTTTTCTATCAGCATACTGGGCAAGCAAAGCAAGGAGCTTGGATTCCCAGAGGAGTTACCCCTGTTGCTGGGCACTTTGTCTATCTCCTGCTGTAATGAAAGTGGATGCTGCTGGTTGCTGCCTGCTGGCTTGGAACGATGCTTGCTTGTTTTTCATTGTAGAAACACAGATTTCCCTTAGGACCAAGTCTTTAATTCTGGTCAGTGTTGTTTCCTGGCTGATGGGCCCTCTGATCACTGTGCTCATAGAGGCAGGCATTTGGTTGCAGAAGGCATTAACTGCAGTAATGTTTTGTGGAGAGAGGGGTCTGTGATGTAAGGAAGTTTTAGTGACCATAGGGATGTGTAGCCCTGCCGTTTAGAATGAAAAATAAAGACCTCTGCCCTTGTGCAGTGAGATCTGCGTACAACTGGTGGGGTCATTACAGAGCCCTGGGTCACAAACCCCCATGCTCCTGAAGGAGACCTATTGTGACAATTCCTGTCAACAAGTGGTACCAGCAGCTTAGGGGCACTTGGCTGCCATACTATCACTGCTGGAGTGTCAGAGCTTTCAAAGGGAAACAGCCATGGGGTGTCAGGAGCACCCACATCCTTTGTGTCCTCTGAGATGTGTCTCCCTCCTGGGCAGCCTCTGATTCCTGTGGCTGTCTTGGCTCCTGAGAAAGCTGCACCTGAGGCAGCTCTCATCCCAACCTGCACAGCTGTGCCTGCTGGTAGCACAGGGTAGCCACAGACCATGCTGCTGTTCAGGCAGGGTCTTCTTCCCACCCCACTGCAAAAGACCAGGGAAATGTGCACCTCTTCCCTGGCCTGACTCAAGTCTTGGCATGCTCCTAAGTTGCAAGCCAAAGCCCCTGCTTCACTTTTAGCCCATGCCACATGCAGAGGTCTGTGTGTTGAAAGCTCAGGAGGTGCTTCAGTGTTCTGCTGAGATGTTTGGATTAGTGCATCCAGCTGGTTGGCATCAGCAGGGTTTATTTCAGTGCCCAGCAGAAGCAGCATGTGCAGTCTAAGAGTGGGGGCCCTGGCAGGGAGCAGCTGCAGCAAAATGTTCCTGTTTGGGTGGGAACAGTGTGGTCAGTGAGCAGATGACTGATGAGGACAGCCTGTAACAGACATGCCCTGGGTTAAAATAAGGGAAGTGACTTCTAGAAGGCTTTGTACAAGTTTTGTGAACTGTCCCCTGAGAGTCAGCTACCGAGGGTTTCACTGCTGATGCAAATTAAAGAAGATTTTCCCTCATGGGTTTTTCCTTCAGTCTGTCACTTTCCTGTATGCCTCTGGAAAAGACAGTAGCCTGTGCTAGTAGCTCTGCAAACAGGGCCTGATGCAGAGCTTCCTGGAGTTAAAAACAAGGTTTTTTAGCTGAGCTGGAAGGGCTCTGGATGAAGCCCAAGCTCAGGGCAGGCTGCCGGTGGGGCTGTGTAGCATCTTTCCTGCTGCACCCGCAGGCAGATGTCCAGCTGCTCTCTTACCAAGGCACACCAGCGACACCCCGGGTGCCCCCTTGCCCTGCTTTCTCAGCAGCTCCTGCTAGCACAGAGAGAAGAGCTGGGCAGTCCCTCTGTCTGCCACCTGCTGGTTAATTCATTGGGTGTTCTCTCACGTTTCTGAGTCGTGCACAGGGCTTGCATGAGGGCTTTCAAATCTGAGGATTGGGTTGGCTTAGGGAGGAGGTGGAAGAGGAATTTTTCCATTGCTGACTTTGAGCTAAGATACCACAGCAGCATGTGGTGGTTTGGCTCTGGCCTGGAGGCCAGATACCCACCAAGCCGCTCTATCACTCCCCCTCTTAAGTGAACAGGGGAAGAAGGGAAAGAAAATATAACAGAAGCCGGGGATAAGATAGGAGCAATTTAATAACACTAATAAGCAAACAGCAAATAGACCGCGAGGAAGCAAAGAAAGCAGAGAGAGAGATGTTAGTCTCTACTTCCCATCAGCAGGACGGTGGTCGGTCTCGGGAAGCAGGGCTCTCTAAGCTTGGTGGTTCCTTGGGAGGATAAACGCCATGGACGAATCCCCAACACTTCCTTCTTTCACGTCCTTCTTATACCTGAGCTGACGTCATATGGTATGGAATACCTCTTTGGCCAGCCTGAGTCAGCTGGCTCAGTTGTGTCCCCTCCCAAGATCCTGCCCACCCCTCAATGTACTCCTGGGGCAGGGAAATGTTGAAAGGACACAGCTCAGATACCAAATTCAGCTGTAGCCAAAACACTGCTGTATTATCAACTGCTGCTGCAAAAAACCACAGCACTAAAACGATGCTGTGAGGAGAATTAACTCCACCTCAGTTCAACCCAATACACAGCAGTTCTGTCAAATACCCCAGCTGCATGCAGCTCTATCTGTAGGCATAAAGACCAGGAACCTCTGATGCTGTTGACTACTCTTGAGTCAGCACAAGTAAAGTTTGAAGTCATGCTATGAAAATTTGCTTTTACATTCTGACTTTGAGTCCTCATGCAACTTATGGGTAACTAGGATTCATTTACTCTTGGCAAGACTATGAGAACCCAGCGCGTGGCTGAAGAGAGAGGAGGCAGCTTGAGGAGCGCAGCTCTGGGAGTTTGGCTTTTGGCTTTGATTCCCTTGCTTTTCAGGTGGTAAGGGGCTGGTGGCTCGGGACTTCCCGAAGAGAGGAGGAGGGGCAGGGGGCTCAGATTGCCTACTTGCCAGAGGGCAGTGACGTAGCTGGGGGAGGGGTTGCCATGGAGACCGCGCGCAAACCAAACAGAACCCAGCGCGTGGCTGAAGAGAGAGGAGGCAGCTTGAGGAGCGCAGCTCACCTTCTCACTGACAGGGGGAAAAAAAAAAAAAAAAAAAAAAAAGCCGGGTGGAGAGGGTGGTTACTGCAAGATGGTCACCACTAGAGCAAAGTCTAGCAGAAGGACAGTGGGCACCCAAACAGAGACCACACACAAGCATGCAGATGTTCAGGTAGGTGGCTGCAGTGAGTGCTGGAGCCTGGCACTCAATATGGAGGCTGGAGGGAGCAGCTGTTTCAGGTGTGAGCAGGTCAGTGATCTGATGAGCATGGTGGTCAAACTAAAAGAAGAGGTGGAAAGGCTAAGAGCTAGAAGAGATGGTGAGCAGAAAATTGACGATTCCCATAACGTAATCTCTTCTAAACCAGAACAGGGGGTAACACTTAGGGGAGCAGGGAGTTTGATACCTCCCCAGAAGCAAGATTCTCGACCTCCCTGTAGTAACCCACATGAGCAGGACCAATGGGAACAGGTCTCTGCCCGACGGAAGAAGTGCAAACAAAGGAAGTCTGCTCCTGTGAGCAGCACGCTGCCTCCAGTGCAGTTACAGAACAGGTATGAGGCTCTGCAGGAGGAACAGGTCATTGGTAAGGCTGAGGACTCAAGAAGGTCAGAAGCTGCACCAATGACAGGTTGCCTCAGGCCAGCCATCAAAACTTACCCAGAAAAGAAACCTCGCAGGGTCATCGTCATAGGAGACTCCCTACTGAGGGGAACAGAGGGCCCAATATGCAGACCAGACCAATTTCATAGAGCGGTCAGCTGCCTCCCTGGTGCCTAAGTTAAACACGTTGTAGACAGAATTCCCAACCTTGTGAGTCCTTCAGACTACTACCCACTGCTGGTCTTTCAGGTGGGCAGTGACGATGTAACAATGAGAGGCTCACAATCTATTAAAAAAGACTTCAGAACTTTAGGGCAAATGCTAAAGGGATCAGGGGCTCAAGTCGTGTTCTCTGCCATCCCTCTAACGTCAGCAATGGATGAGGACACACTGAGGAAGGGCCGACAGATCAATTCATGGCTCACGGGCTGGTGCCATCGACAGGGCTTTGGGTTCCACAATCATGGATTGGTTTTCAAGGCACCTGAGCTGAAAACAACTCATGGGACACACTTGTCCCAGAGGGGGATAAGAATCCTGGGGCAGGAATTGGCAGGGCTCATTGATAGGGCTTTAAACTAGATTTGAAGGGGAAGGGGTTAATAGTCTCCTGCTGGCTGGTGACAAACAGAGGGCAGCTCACCAGCAGTAGAGAGAAGGAGAGATGGTAAGGGCTCTCAACTTGCTGCCCTGAGGCAAGCCACGAATGATCCACCAGGACATTCTGTGGAAACCGAGGGGATTTGGCACAAGAGGAGGACAGGGCCAGCCCAGCTGAAGTGCTTCTATGCGAATGCGCGCAGCTTGGGCAACAAACAGGATGAGTTAAGGGCCACTGTGCTGCTGGGATGCCACGACATAGTGGCTGTTACTGAAACTTGGTGGGATGAATCCCATGACTGGAATGTAGGCATAGATGGATATAAACTCTTTAGGAAGGATAGGCAGGAAGGAGAGGAGGAGGTGTTGCCCTCTATGTCAATAGCCAGTTGGAATCAGTGGAGCTCCAACTGGGGAGGGATGATGAGCTGGTTGAGAGCATATGGGTTAAAATTAAAGGCAGGACAGGGGAAGGAGATATTACTGTGGGGGTCTCCTACAGGCCACCTGACCAGCAGATCCAAGCAGATGAGGCCCTCCATAGGCAAATAGAAGCGGCTTCCAGGTCACAAGCCCTGGTCCTCATGGGTGATTTCAACCACCCGGACATCTGCTGGAGGGACAACACAGCAAGGCACCAGCAATCCAGGATGTTCCTGGACTGCATAGAGGACAACTTCCTCCTCCAAATGGTAGAGGAACCAACAAGAAATGGTGCTATGCTGGACCTTGTTCTCACCAACAGGGAAGGGCTGGTAAGCAATGTGAGGCTCAGAGACGGCCTTGGCTGCAGTGACCATGAAGCAGTTGAATTTAACATCCTCAGGGCAATCAGGAGGAAGTATTCCAAGCTCACAACCCTAGACTTTAGGCGTGCAGATTTTGATGGCTTCAGGGATCTGCTAGCCAAAGTGTCGTGGGACAAAGCCCTGGAGGGAAGAGGGGCCCAGGACAGCTGGTCAGTATTCAAGGACCACCTCCTCTGTGTCCAGGAGCTCTGTGTACCAACAAAGAGAAAAGCAGGTAAGAATGCTAGGAGGCCTGCCTGGATGGGCAAGGAGCTACTGGACACACTATTACTTAAAAGGAAACTCTACAGGAAGTGGAGAGAAGGACAGGTAGAACAGGGGGAATATAAGGAAGCTGCCCGAGCAGCAAGAGTCCTGGTTAGGAAAGCCAAAGCAGAGTTTGAATTCAATCTAGCTAGGGAGATTAAAGGGAACACTAAGAACTTTTTCAGGTATATTAATGGGAAGAAGAAGACTAGGGAAGGTGTGGGCCCCCTCAGAAAGGAAAATGGTGACATGGTCACAAGTGATGAGGAAAAGGCTGAGGTACTTAATAACTTCTTTACCTCAGTCTTCACTGCAAGGGCCTCTAGCCACACTCCTGATGTTATGGAAGTCAAAACCAGGTACGGGGAGGAAGAACTGCCCATTGTAAGTGCAGATCAGGTTCGTGATCATCTGAAGAACCTGAAAGTGTTCAAGTCCATGGGACCCGACGGGATACACCCACGGGTACTGAGAGAACTGGCAGATGAGGTTGCTAAACCCCTCTCTATTATATTTCAAAGTCATGGCAATCTGGTGAAGTCCCCACAGACTGGAAAAGGGGAAACATTGCCCCCATCTTCAAAAAGGGTAAGAAGGAGGAACCAGGGAACTACAGGCCAGTCAGTCTCACCTCTGTGCCTGGAAAGATCATGGAGCAGTTCCTCCTGGAGGCACTACTCGCTCAAAAGAATAGTGAAGAGGTGATTTGGAACAGTCAGCATGGCTTTGCCAAGGGCAAATCCTGCCTGACCAACCTGGTGGCCTTCTATGAGCAGGTGACAAAATTAATAGATGAGGGGAGAGCAACTGATGTCATTTACCTGGACCTGAGCAAAGCCTTCGACACTGTCCCGCACCACATCCTGGTCTCCAAACTGGTGACACATGGCTTTGATGGGTGGACCACTAGATGGATAAGGAACTGGCTTGATGGCCGCACCCAAAGAGTGGCTGTCAATGGGTCCATGTCCCAGTGGAGGCCAGTGACAAGCGGAGTCCCTCAGGGATCAGTCCTGGGACCTGTCTTGTTCAACATCTTTGTGGGTGACATGGACAGTGGCATTGAGTGCACCCTCAGCAAGTTTGCTGATGACACCAAGCTGTGTGGTGCAGCAGACATGCTGGAGGGAAGGGAGACCATCCAGAGGCACCTTGACAGGCTGGAGAGGTGGGCACAAGCCAACCTCATGAAGTTCAATAAGAGCAAGTGCAGGGTCCTGCATCTGGGTGGAGGCAATCCCAGGCACAAATCCAGGCTGGGCAGTGACTGGCTGGAAAGGAGCCCTGAGGAGAGAGACTTGGGGGTGCTGGTGGACAAAAAGCTCAACATGAGCTCTCAATGTGCACTTGCAGCCCGCAAGGCCAATCAGATCGTGGGCTGCATCAGGAGAAGTGTGGCCAGCAGGTCGAGGGAGGTGATCCTCCCCCTCTACTCAGCCCTGGTGAGACCCCACCTGGAGTACTGTGTCCAGTTCTGGAGCCCCTATTACAAGAGGGATGTGGAGGTGCTGGACCGTGTCCAGAGAAGGGCCACAAGGATGATCAGAGGGCTGGAGCACCTCTCCTGTGAGGACAGACTGAAGGAGTTGGGGCTGTTCAGCCTGCAGAAGAGAAGGCTCCGAAGTGACCTAATTGTGGCCTTCCAGTATCTGAAGGGAGCCTACAAGGAAGGCTGGGGAAGGACTTCTCAGGATCTCAGGTAGTGATAGAACTAGGGGGAATGGAATGAAGCTGGAGGTGGGGAGATTCAGGCTAGATGTGAGGAGGAGGTTCTTCACCATGAGAGTGGTGAGACCCTGGAATGGGTTGTCCAGGGAGGTGGTCGAGGCCCCGTCCCTGGGGGTGTTTAAGAGCAGGCTGGATGAGGCTCTGTCCAGCCTGATCTAGTGTGGGGTGTCCCTGCCCATGGCAGGGGGGGGTTGGAACTAGATGATCCTTGTGGTCCCTTCCAACCCTGAATGAAACTATGAAACTATGAAACTATTACAATGAAACCTTTCCATAGGTATCATTTTGCTTGGCCAGAAAACCTGTGCTTTTCAGATCCAAATAACAAGTTTTAACACCACCAGCACCAAAAAAAACTCTCCAGAAGGGAATTTTCTCCCTGGATACCAGCAGAAAACATCAGGATGACTGAAGGACTGGAGCATGTGCCCTGTGAGGAGAGGCTGAGAGCCCTGGGGCTTTTTAGTCTGGAGAAGACTAAGAGGGCATTTAATAAATGTTTATCAATATCTGAGAGCTGGGGGTCATGAGGGAGGGGACAGACTCTGCTCAGTTGCACCCTGTGACAGGTCAGGGGGTAATGGGTGTAAACTACATCACAGACACCTGGAACAGGCTGCCCAGGCAGGTTGTGGAGTCCCCTTCTCTGGAGACTTTTAAGACCCATCTGAATGTTTTCCTGTGTCACCTGCACTGGATTCTATGGTCCTGCTCTGGCAGGGGGGCTTGGACTCAAAGATCTCCAGAGGTCCCTTCCAACCCCTGACATCCTGTGATCCTATGAAAACAATTCTATGATTCTATGATCATTCATTTGCTGGGGCCTGAAACTGGTGAGACAAGATGCTGACATCCTGCAAGGTGAAAGTGGTCAAGTCCAACACTGTTGTGACCGTTTGAGGCTGTGCCTTTAAGAAAGGGACAGTGCTGGGACACTCTGGCTGAATATTTTGTAAACAAAGACAGGTCTAAACAAATTTCATTGGTAGATTGGTAGAATGCAGCTTTAAGTTTTAGTGCAGCTGGAATTTTTCTCAGTTCGTTCCTTTCCTTCTCCCTTTCCAGCTTGCCTGTTTCTGGGCACCTAGCCAGAGTGACCTTGGATAAGATAAGCACTAGTCCTGCATGAGGCCTACTAAAATCATTCTTCCTTAATAACTGCCTTTTTTTCTCTCTAACCCTTTTTGGGAAAAAAGCGGGGTACAGGGGGGGAACCCTCCTCTGTCCAGAGGAGGGAATTTCGTTCCTGTATTCTTTTTTTCCCCTTGCTGTATATTTCTGTATATATATTGTAAATACTGTATATATTGTTGTGAGAGATTAAAAGTTTGTCTCTCTTAGTGTGAGTCAACAAAGATAAAATCACTTGCTGCTTGCGCAGACAATAGCTGACAGAGCCACTGGAACGACTCTTGGAAGGTGCAAAGATAACATTGCTCACTGGGCCACAGCTGGCCTACAACAATGACCCAGCCATTCACGCCTTCAGGACAAGATAATCTCCACCCATCAAGTACCTTGGAAAGGGTAGACAATGATGTGTAATGGATGTGGGGGGTTTGTCTGGATGGAGGCCAAGGAGGCAGAGGGCCCCCCCCTCCACCCCCCATCCAGATCTCTTGCCCAAACATACAGAAATGCACAGAAAGATTTCCGGGGAAACGATACCTGGATATTTACCTAAGGATTATTTCCTGCCCCTGGAATTCCTGAGGGACAATACTTGGACACATACCTAAGGACTAAAAACTGTATAAAAGACTGGAGCCACTACTGGCTACTTTAGGAGAAAAACAGAGAAGAAAAACGTGGAAGAACAATGTGGGGGACTGTGTCTCCCAGACTGGATGATTAAAGGGGAGAAAAACGGAGATGAAGGAAAACACAGGAGACGGACCATGCCGCAGAGAAGGGAAAGCCGGGACAATGCTGCTCCGGAGAAAAGAGGCTGCCCAGAGGACCACAACTCTTCTCCAGCCAGAGCCTCAGCACCATTCCTGTACCAATCCAACATCTCCCCAGAGGACCACAGCTCTTCTCCAGCAAAACCCTCAGCACCGTTTCTCTACAGACCCAACATCTCCTGCAGCACCTTTCCTCCACAGACTCAAACTGTCTTGGGGGGGATGAGGGGTGTGGTAATATAATTCCTTTCCTCTCTCTCTTCTCTCTCTCCTTCTCCATTTTCTCCCTCTCCCCTTCTTATGTCCACTTTATTTATGTAATAAATAGTCTAGCTGTTGATATTTTGGCCTCGTTTGTGCCTCTAATTTCACAACACGGAAATATTTAAAAGAACTGTGTCTCTGGACCGAGGCAATTGTGTATATATACAACCTGCATTTTCACATTGCTTGTAAATATAGCATCCCTTTGCTTCTCCTGAGTTAGCTGTGGTTTTTTTCCTCTTTGTGAGGGAGGGAAAGTTAGACCTTCTTTCTCAACCCACTAATGGGGCAACGGAGATAGGAATCAATACGGCTCACCAATGTGATCGCGTTTTGTTCCATTATTGTTCCAGTGTTGCAGGCCTATGGTGCAGGCCTGAGGTGCAGGCCTATGGAGTAGGCCTGTAGTGCAAGTATAGCACAGTGAAGTGTAGAAGAAACAGGAGACAGGAAAGGCGGAAGTGCGTACCAAGGCAACTGCTACAACTTATATAAGCTCCATTGGTTCCCTATGAGTGACCACACATTGCACTATTACAGATTATTGGTCCAACTACTAATGACACAACGAGGTTGTTGATGCAGGTGCATGTCCTGTTGTCCCAAGATAACTGTCCATGTTTATAGCTACCAGTGTCTTGTTTTAGTTACATGCTGCAGGCACAGCACTGTTTTGCTACACTGCTAGCTAACTCTGCATTTATTACTGAGCATGGCCTACCGCCATGTCAGGCTCTAGGCCTGCACTGCCAGATTGCTCACACTGCTCGTCGCTGGCATTGCCACAAATCCCCCTTTTTTTTTTTGTGAGCAATCTGGTCATGAGAGTTGTTCTCATCCCATACAAGATGCTACTGCAAACAGAAGCAAGCAAGGTAAAGCTAAGCTGTGTAGCAAAAGCAAGAGTTCTGTAGTGCAGCATGTCTAACAGACTGGTGTAACCCACACAAAGCACAAAGCTTAAGTTGAACTAGTTACAATGCTCTACAGAGTTGGCATAATACATGGTCAAAGATAACAAACATCGTAAAGAAGAACTTAGATCTTAACAGTTCCGATCTTTACATTTCACTCCTCTTATTGATAGAGAAGACTTGATTATGCCTGAACACATTGCACACAGAGATTGAGGCACAAATGCAATCCTTAGCACTGTCTCTTGCGATCTGCTTTAGGATGATGTTGCATCTTTATTTTCTCTAGGATGGTCAAAAATCATGAATTGTTTATTGGTAGCAAGATTTCTTTAATCTGTAAAGGTAGATCTGGCCAGGCTCTAGCTTCACAGACAGAAAACTTGCAGGCAAGCAGCAAGAGCAAAAAACTTCATTGCATTGCCCAATATAAAATTACACTGAATAATGTGGTTTTGCTCATCCTAGTAATTCTGATCTCTTAATGTTCACACAACAGTTAAGCAGTCACGACACTCAGTTATAAGTTAGATTCTTTCTGTTGACAACTTGGTTTATCGTGACTGTCATTGAGGTCAGTGCTAAGCAGGTTTGCTGATTGTTATTTTCATGACAGTTGTGCCGTGTTTGTGCTGTCTTATGGTGAAAGGGTTAAAGCACATTGCAAAGTTGATGTTTCTAGGGTTACAGCATTTTCTAGGGTTAATATTTCTAGGGTTATAGCATTTCTAGGGTTGATGTTTCTAGGGTTACAGCATTTCTAGGGTTGCCATGAGCTGATTTTTTGCTATGGGGTATTCTCTCTTCCCCCTTTTTTTTTTTTTTCTTTGTTAATAATCTCTACTGAGCAAAATGTAAAGATGAAACTGCATCCTCTAGGATGTCTACATTCAGAGGCACACTTAGTTAACAAGAGAGAATACAAAGTTATCAAGCAACCACAATATTCAATCCTAAGTCACATGATGCTGTGGTACATTCTTCTGAGTGATGCTGTTTGATCCCAGATGACCATAGCAGTTATTGTGATCGATGTTCGACTGCATGGGAAATGCTGTGTCCTCGTGGTCTTGATTCTTCCGCCGTTGTTTGTTGCGATGATTGCAGTTAGCAGACAAGAAGGCTCGAGGTGACCTGATCGTGGCCATCCACTATCTGAAGAGAGCCTACAAGAATGCTGGGGAGGGACATCCTAGCATGTCAGGAAATGACAGGACTAGGGAGAATGGAACAAGGCTGGGGATGGGAAGATTCAGGCTGGATGTGAAGAAGAAATTCTTCACTGTGAAAGTGGTGAAGCCCTGGAATGGTTTGCCCAAGGAGATGGCCGAGGCCCCATGCCTGGAGGTGTTTAAGACCAGGCTGGACGAGGCTCTAGCCTGCCTGATCCAGTGTGAGATGTCCCTGCCCATGGCAGTGGTTGGAACTAAATGATCCTTGTGGTCCTTTCCAACCTTGACTCATTCCACGAGTCTATGATTCCACAGATTTTGTAACTAATTTTGAGTGGTTTTTGTTTGTTTTTAATGTGACCTATTTTAAAATTTGTAATTAATTTTTTACCTCATTTCTTTAATATTTTGAAATCTAATTTCAATAAATCTATTTCATTTTTGTTTGATTTCATTATATGGATTTATGTGGTTTTATATTATTTTTTACATGGTTGCAATTGTTTTTATTTAATTTTTTAATTTATTTTCATTTCAATTTTGATTTTGTAAATTATTTTTGTAGTTTTTTCTTTTTAATTCTAACTTGAGTTGTTTCACACTTTATGTTGAATGTATTTCTTTTATTATTTCTTTTGTTTCTTTTTGTTATTTTATTTAATTTTTATTTATTATTTTCTTTTCTGAATTTATTATTTTGATATGTTTAATATTTTTACTTTTAATCTAGTTCTTTTGTATAATATTTAATTAATTTCAAATTTTGTTTTAAAATTTATTTCTATACTGTTTTAATGTGGTATTTTCTTCATTGCATTTTATTATATATATTTGTTATCTGCACTTTTTAATTATTTTTTGTTAACTTTTTTGTTTGTTAATTTTAATCTAAATTTGATATAATTTTATTCAATTGATTTTTGTTATTTTGTATTTTAATTTTTCTTTGTTCTTTACATTTTTATTATTATAACTTACTTTTTGTAATTTTTTAATCTGTATTTTAATTTGTTATTCTAATATTTTCTTTTAATTTATTTTATTTTTGTAATTTTTTTTCTTTTTATCTAGTGTTTAATAGTTTATTTTTTATCTTATATTCTTTATTGTAATTATTTTTTATTTTCCATGTTTTTTTATCTAATCTATTTTATATTCTAATTATAATTTTTACTTTTTAATTATATTTTTTAACCTTTACTATTAATTCTTTTTTATTATCATTTTTAACTTTAATTTTCTCGATTTTTTCTTTCTATAATTTTTTGTTTGTTTTATTCTAGTAGTCTTGATAATCCTTATTTTCATTTTTTTGCTAACAATTCTTGTGTTTTTTCTGTTAATAGCTATTCTGTGTTAGTAATCCTTATGATTTTTCAATGTGTCATATTTGTTTTTAATATTTTATCTTTGTTGTTGTTCTTTTTTTATTACTATTCTGTTATTTAGCACTCTATGTTTTGTATCCAGAGTTTTTGTGCTTTTGTTATATATTTCGATGTTTTTTTGTTTACCTTTTTTTTTCTTTTCTTTTATTTTTTGTATTTTTTCTAGTCTATGTCTAAGAAGGAAATATAAAGACATTACCCTAGCGAAGGAATACTTTTTTTAAAATGAATACCTATTTACTACAAGTCTTAACTATATTACATGGAGCTCCTTTGAAATGCCATGGCACACAACTAAGAAGGTTCGAACCAAAAGAAATCTTACAATGTGAACTCATTACTAAGTACTTACACCTTACTACAATTACTATGTACTAGGTATCTGTAAAAACCAAATGCTTACCATTCATTATGCTTACCAGGAAAACTTAGCAAAACTCTAAATAATAAATCTCTTAAGGACATTGCAATCAGAAATGAAGAAATTAGCACTGTAACTTTAAATCAGAGCAGAGCTTTGGTTGGCAAGAGTAGTACTAGAAAATCCTCCCTTTTCTGGGGGTGGGGGTAGGGGTGGGTGGCTAGCAAGGTGTGACCTAGTTGCTATTGTTTCTGTATTAGGGTCTTAACGACTTGCAGCCTATCGTGTCTGAACGACCATTGTTCCACCCATACTGGATTATGTGTTTTCCATTTTAATTTGAGGGTTGGTTGCTGACTAGTAGCCACTACAAAGAAGGAACGGTAACAAGTTTTGCTCCTAGTTGACTTAAGGCATATCAGCCCAATAGAGCAACTGGAAGGGTTAACACGTATGGTCTTATAGTGATTGATTTGCTGTAGTTAAAAGTTAATTGCACTGGCTCTTTGCTAACGCAGGTTGTTTGGATACCTTTTAAACACATGACTTCAACATTTGCCATGAGCAATGACTAGTGACCATTCCGTTTATGACTAGGTATAATGATGATATCGTCTCCAGTATCCATAATAATTGAAAATTGTATAATTTGTCCACAAGGGTGTTTGACAGATACAATCTGTTGCTGTTTGCCCTTTTGGATTTCTAGGGCTAATAAGGTATTAGGCATATCGGTGGAACCTGAGCCTTCTTGCCCTTGGATTCTGTTAGAAGTTTTAGGCACTTGGGACTGAGATGGTATTAGCTGAGCAATTTCTGTCCCAACAAGAGTGCTAACAGGAGAGGCAATGGTATAGAGCATAATTTTCATAGCCCAGTCATAATCAGAATGTATTGAACCAGGAATTATAAGAATGCCCTGTCTAAAGATAGACTGTCATCTGCCAATTAACAGAGCACAGGGTCTGTGACCCAAAGGACCATGCCAGTTAAACTCGACAACGCTTTGTGGATTCAAAAGGAGATATGCGGCTGTTGTCAGGTCCGCTGTGTGCTGCCAGAGGGGGCTGGGGGGGGGGAGGGGGAGGGGAAGGTGGGGGGCGCGGTCCAAGGACCCTGGTTTGGTGTCGTCGTGCGGGGTATATTCACGTTGCAGGAGCAGCTTCTGCGACGATCTCGAGTAAAATGATTAGATCTGTGACCCTTTCGAGTCTGTCCAACAGTCAGACACTTTAAGGTACCTAGGTTTCTCAGAGGCACGATGATTTCAGGACTGCTTCTATGGCCGTGGCTAGATACATTGCTGCTTGTCGATGCCTTCATTCGTTGTGGTCCTGCAGTCATGAGGCAGTGGCACCTGTTGATAAAATGCTGAGAACCTGTTTAGTTTCTTCATTAGCATTGTCAAATGCCAAAATATCCACATTTCTACCTTCATATCGTGAGTCAGGTCTGAATTAGTATTGAATGCCGTATGTAAGGGATGGTATTGACAAAGGAACCAAGTGTCCCTGTTAGACCCTGCTCAGTAATAAGAAACACAGGATCAGAGTTATTGTCCTGGATGGTGGACCACCCTTTGATCACTACATCCTGACTTAATTGCAAAACCTTCTCAGGAAGCTGCAATTGCTGATAAGATCTGGCAAGGATCTCGCCCCAATGAGATGGCTAATGGTGACACCTCGTAGAGTCTGCTGGCTGCCGGGGCATGGCTTCTCAGGCATTTGCAAGTGAATTGTCAGTTAATTGAGGAGTTGCAAGGGCTAAGACGGTGTGACTTTCAAGTCTGCTTGCTGCTTAAACTCGGATAGCACTGTCTTAGATGTAACTTTTTTGTTGCAATCAGAATATCATCCATAGACTTATAGATGTCACAAGTCTATGTCACAATGAGTCTGTTTAAGTGGGAAGAGAGTGCCTTGAGGATTCAAGCATGCCTTCAGGCTACCCATTGATATCGGTGGGTGGAGTCTGCCTTAATCGATGACTCAGTAGATGCAGACTTTGTTAAGTCCTCAGAGTGTGAGCAAATTGTAAAGAAAACGATCCTTCAAACGAATAATAATCAGGTCCCAATTTGTGGGGACTGGGAGTTGGGAGGCCAGGTTGTAAGGCACCCATCTCCTCCATGATCGCTCTCAGACCTCGTAATAAACACCATTTGCTGACATACGTGTGTCAAAAAGGATTAACAAATGTGTTGAAAACAGCTAATTGATTACAGCAGTTGTGTATCTTGACTGTAGCCCATAGGTAGCTATGTCTTGTCTAGCTTCTATTAAAGAACATTAGTCAGTTCAGATTACCATAGTCATTGTTAACCTTCTCCATCTGTGACTACATTTCCCACAATACCTTTCCACCAGCACAGCGGGACAGTTCCCTGTCCCTCCCACCTCCCGATCGCCACATCGGGACTCAATTGAAATCTCCGTCCGAGGCTATACTCTGCTGATAATGACTGGAATGTAGGAGGCGGGGGGGTGTAGCGCAGCTGAAACCGCTGGGGGGAAGGGGCCGCTGGGGCCGTTCCTGCCACTGCTCTGGGGGTGGCTGTTGCTGGGGCCGCTGTTGTCGGCAGTGCGTCGGTCGATGCCGCTTGATCGGAGCCGCTGGTACTCGCGGGGGTCATGGGGGGTTGCGGGAGGCGTCACCAGGAGAGCTGCCAGAGTGTGGGGCGCTGTTGGGGTGGGCGCCGCCGTGCTGAGGGCTGAGGGCTGCCGAGGTGAGCGCTGCCGGGGTGGTGGGGGCCACCATCGGGGCGGCCGGGGCTCGCGGCAGGATGGGGGTGCAAAAATGCCGTGATCGCGAGCGTGCAAGCGCTCCAGGAGTTCTAGGGCAGAGTTCGCACTGTCCGGCTTCCAGGGCCAAGCCATCGCTGGTGGTATCAGGAAGATGTTGATGAAGGGGATGGAAAACGCCGAGCCGCAGTTTTCGCCGCCTTTTTTTTTTTTTTTTTTTTTTATGGGCTTCTCCGCTGGGCGCGGGCGGCTGTGGCGGTGTGTTAATAAACACGGTGTGCTGGCCAAAATGGAGGAGGTAGCGTCTCCTTTGTCAAATTCTTAATGAGTAGCGACCTCCATTTTGATTTCGCGCGCCTTATCAGTTCGATCAGGACTTGCTTCTTCCGCTACTGACGTGGCAGGAGCAGATTTTTCCTCGCAAAAGGACGGTAATAGAGAGCCGCGATTCGTGTAGAAGGAGTAGCGGGCAATTGAAATTGAGGAGGATGCTGACGGAGCGGCAGACGATGTGCAGGGAGAGAGAAGGGGGACGGAGGGCGGGGAGAGCCTTCCGAGTCTCTCTTTCTCGTCTCGGTTAGAACCAAACGCTGCAGCAGCTGAACTGGGAGTAGCCTGCTCTGCTTTTTTCGATTGTAATGTATGTGACGATCCGTCACACGGTGCTATAGCGAAAAGCTGCTTTTTTAAGCATTTAGCACCTCATCCCACAGCTGGGCTGCAATTTCGTCCCGCGCTTCAGAAGTAAAAGCTTAATTGCCGTGGGGATGACTCTGGGCACAGGCTAATAGCCCTTTCACGATCCCAGAATTGCCAGTAATACCTCTCACAGAGATAATAGGTGGAAGGCGTTTAGCACAGCCTCTTCTGTGGTGGCGTGCTTCCCCTTGCCCCTCCTCCGGTTGCTCACCGGGCCAGGGTGAGATTCACTTCCTTTGTGAGCGCGCGATGCTAATTTTTCCAGCACCGGGGCAGTACTGTTCGACCGGCTTTCCGTATCGCTCGGACGTACCTCGCTGTGCTGAGTCGATCAGTATTGTAGTCCGAGGATCCCTTGTCTATGAGTTCAGGTTTATTCAGGCGCCAGTTAATGGGGCGATGGAGATTGGGAATCAATACGGCTGACCAATGTGATCGAGTATTGTTCCTTTATTGTTCCAGTGTAGCAGGCCGATGGTGCAGGCCTGAGGTGCAGGCCTATGGAGCAGGCCTGTAGTGCAAGTATAGCACAGTAAAGTGTAGAAGAAACAGGAGACAGGAAAGGCAGAAGTGCGTAGCAAGGCAACTGCTACAACTTATATAAGCTCGGAGAGCCTCGTTGGCATAGCTCCATTGGTTCCCTATGAGTGACCACACATTGCACTATTACAGATTATTGGTCCAACTACTAATGACACAACGAGGTTGTTGATGCAGGTGCATGTCCTGTTGTCCCAGGATAACTGTCCATGTTTATAGCTACCAGTGTCTTGTTTTAGTTACATGCTGCAGGCACAGCACTGTTTTGCTACACTGCTAGTTAACTCTGCATTTATTATTGAGCATGGCCTACTGCCATGTCAGGCTCTAGGCCTGCACTGCCAGATTGCTCACACTGCTTGTCGCTGGCATTACCACAACCCACTGCAACTGTCTTGAGTGGTCATGCAGACAAAGGCATGATTTGAATGAAACAGGCAAAGGGATCTGATTAATCCCCAAGGGTGAGTTTGCAGGCGGCTGAAATGTGAACCCTTTGACTTCTGGCTGATGGTTGCCTCTTGTCATTTCCAAGAGCACAGGCACCAACACCAGACAAAGAAATAGCTTCAAAACTGGGACTTATATTTTACTCATCACTTCTCCCTTCAATAGTGGCTCACCAGCACTTTGCTTCACATCTGTCCTGGATGGACAAAAAGCCTCAAAATTACTCTGAATCAGACAATGAGGCAGAAGTTAGTAGATCTGGTTCTTTAGGCTTGCTTGAACATGTCTCAGAGCCAGAATGAGCCAGGTGGGCGTGCTTTTGGCCACGTTTGGAAGGAAGGCTTTCTATAGGTTGCAATACCAGGGTTTTATCCCTAGATCTGTGTTGCTAGTGGCCATTATTGCCTCGGGAAATCTATAAGTATCAGCCCAAAGAGCCAGAGCCTTGTCTTGCAATTGTCCACACTCTGGAAGGAACCACAAGCTTTGCTTGGAAGCTGAACTGTGTTTCAGTTTACCCAGACAAGACAGCAAAGACCCCTCGCTATTTTCAGCGTTGTAAAGCCCAGAGGGTAGACATGCATCTTGCTGGGCCGAGAGGCAAAACCCCAGAGGAGTTGAGTCCCTGGGACAGTTTCGTTTGACTGGAGAAAGGAGTGAGTGCTGCTACAAAAGGATTACAGCCTACAAACCTTCTCTTTACAAAGCTTTCAGCTACAAATCCTTTGGGAACAAATCCTGCCTCCGTAATAAGCTGCAGACACCAACACTTTATTCTTTTTGCTATCCTTTTTTACCTTGTTTATTGTAATGCTTATAGAGTTTGATTAATTTTTTTTGCTAAGGGGATTCTTGTTATATAACAGAAGGGGGGAAATGAAGGGTTAAATCTTGGAGAGCCGAACTCCAAGCACTGCTGGACTGATAAGAAGGAGACAGTGTTGGCCTTGATGGCTTGTGAACTATGGGAACTTGTTGCAGCAGTGCTGTTGGAGGAGGGCAGATATTTGATTATGAGTGGTTGTTATGACCTGAGAGTGTAAGACTTCAGGCATATAGCAGATTGATGTAACAGAGTCCCTGGTCCTGTCGTAAACTGCTTTTGCATTGTATTAGTTTTATAAAGAAGAATTTTGTATAATAAAGTGGACACCTGGCCTGCATCAGGCTGCGCCCCGTCTCTTAATCGCAGCAGGGTGACCACTTGCTGGATGAGGAATTGACTGGATGGTTGACTGGCAGAGTTGGGATGAACATCTCAGCGTCCAAATGGAGACCAGTGACAAGTTTAGGCTCGAGGTGAGGAGAAAGTTCTTCACTGAGAGAGTTGTTAGGCATTGGAATGGGCTGCCCAGGGAGGTGGTGGAGTCACCATCCCTGGAGATGTTCAAGAGGGGATTGGACATGGCACTTGGTGCCATGGTCTGATAGGCATGAGGTGTTGGTTGACAGGTTGGACTTGATGATCTTTGAGGTCTTTTCCAACCTTGTTGATTCTATGATTCTTTGATTCTAAGTGGTGTCCCTCAGGGATTGATATTGGGACCAGTGCTGTTTGACATCTTTTTCAGTGATATTGACAGTGGGATTGAGGCACCCTCAGGTAGTTTGCAGGGGACACCAAGCTGTGTGGTCAGGTTGATGTGCTGGAGGGAAGGGACCCATCCAGAGGGACTTGGGCAGCCTTGAGAGGTGAGTCCACACCAACCTCATGAAGTTCAACAAAGCCAAGTGCAAAGTCCAGCGCCTGCATTGGGGCAATCCGAAGCACAATTATAGGCTGGGTGAGGAGAGCAGTCTCAAGGAGAAGGACTTGGGGTGTGAGTTGATGAAAAACTCAAAATATGAGCCACCACTGGTCACCTGCAGTGCAGGAGGCAACTGTGTACTGGGCTGCATCAAAAGAAGTGTGACCAGCAGGGTAAGAGAGGGGATTCTGCTCCTCTGCTCTCGTGAGGCTCCACCTGCAGTACTGTATCCAGTTCTGGTGCCCCCAGAAGCGCATGAAGCTGCTGGAGCAGGTCCAGAGGAGGCCATGAAGATGATCAGAGGGCTGGAGAGCCTCCCCTATGGGGACATGCTGAGAGTGTTGGAGCTATTCGGCTGGAAGAAGAGAAGGCTGCAGGGAGACCTTAGAGCAGTCTTCCAGTGCCTGAAGGAGGCTACAAGGAAGCTGAGAAGGGACTTCTGACAAGGGCTTATAGTGATAGGATGAGGGGAAATGGATTGAAATCTGAGGAGGGCAGGTTTAGACTGGAGATTAGAAAGAAATTCTTTACAGTGAGGATGCTTAGACACTGGAACAGGTTGCCCAAGGCAGTCATGGATGCCTCCTCCCTGGAGGTGTTCAAGGCCAGATTGGATGAGCCCTTGAGCAAACTGGGCTGGTGGGAGGTGTCCCTGCCCATGGCAGTGGGGTTGGAACTAGATGATCTTTAAGAGACTTTCCCTTCCAACACAAACCATTCCATGAATCTGTGAATTTCTGTTATAAGACAGGAGGGATTATAATATTGTATTTTATCTCCTCTACTGGCAGAGTGGATGGCCTGAGGACTACATTGACAGGTATCAATCAGCATCAGTCTTCTGATATCAGCTAACTTGTTCTAGTTTGTATTTGAATTCTGGACTGCTGGTTTATTCCATTCTTCCATGGCTGCAGAACAGTAACCCCCTTTTGGTTTGCTTAGAGTCTCTGTGCTCAGTGGCTTCATGGCCTTTACAAATTGAGAGTGAAAGGGGACAGCCAGTTCCTTCAGTGGGATAATTTAGGCTTAAAATACTAAAAAGTGGGTTCTGCTAATTCTGTTGGTTGGTCAGCAACAGGAAGGCTGAAGATCTCTCTCTTCAGTGACAGCATTTTAGGTGTCTCTTCCTTCTGCCCTTTTGGTTGGCCTTTGTAAGCTCTTTTCCTCAGTCAAATCTTGTGGGATTGGGCAAGAGAGACCAGGCTGGATGTGGCTCTCAGCAACCTGATCTAGTGTGAGGTGTCCCTGCCCATGGCACAGCAGGGTTTGGAATTAGATGATCCTTGAGATCCCTTCCAACCCTAACAATTCTATGATTCTAAGAGATCAAAAATCATAACTAGGAACTAAGAAATGAGGTTGGTGCAGCTGCATAGCCTTAATTCCTTAGGAAACTGGAGGTGTTCAAGAGGGGATTGGACGTGGCACTTGGTGCCATGGTTTGGTCGTGAGGTCTATGGTGATGGGTTGGACTTGATGATCTTTGAGGTCTCTTCCAACCTTGGTGATTCTGTGATTCTGTGAAACTGAGCCAGGGGTAATGTAAGAAGGACTGTGAGCAGGGACCTTTTACCTTCCTCAGATCACTGTGGCCTTTGCTTTCCAGCTCAGGGTAGGAATGCTAGGAATGGGATGACTTTGCTTTGTAAAAGTGAGGTTCGAATGAGAGGATTAAGGGGAAGGATCCCGAGGAGTCCAGGAAGGTGGTTGTGGTGGGTTGGAAGGGTAAGGCCAAGAAGCCTCCTCCCTTCCCCCTTGTAAGGTAAAGGGAAAGAAAATTGAAGGGAAAGGAAAAAAAAAAAAAAACTCACAAGCTGAATTAGCAAAGCAGTGGAGCTTTATATTTACAAAGCAATGAAGGATATGCAGGGGAATATTTACAAATTTACAATATTTACAATATATACAAAGATATGCAATAAAGTAACACAGAAATGAGGGTTCTCCCCTCTGCTGAGGGGGGTTTCCCACCTCCGCTCTCCCCTCTCTCCCCCTTTCCCCAGAGTGGGATAGAAAGAGGAAGAAAAGAGAGAAAAAAAAATGTTAGAAGCACTTGTGTTAATTGGAAAGGAGTTAATACAGGCCTTATCAGTTTTTCAAGGCCGGAGCCTTGGCAGAAAGCCCAGCACAGACAGAGCTGCTGCACTGTGGAGAGGCGGAAGCAAGACTGAAGATAGAGTGCTGGAGTGCCCAGTTCACTCCCAGTTCACTCCCAGTTCAGAAGGTGCTTCCTCCCACTTCACCAATGAAATTAGTTTAGATTATTCTTTCTGTTTACCAACTTCTGTCCACCATATTCCCTTTCTTAAGGGGGCAACGTCAACCGGTCACAGTGGTGCCTGGCACCAAATCAAATTGGAGGAGAGGGAGGAAAGCAGGAGCTGTTTTGACAAGCAGTCGGAAGTCTCGGTTACATCCAGGCGCCTGAGCGGTGCTCTGGCATTCTGACCTAAATGAAAAGCAGGAGGAGAAGGGAATGGAAGAAAGATGGAAAGCACCAGCTCTTGGGAAACACACAGCTTGCCTGGGGACAGCATCCACGGAGCAGCACGGTATTCCAGGGAAGCTTGCTAAGCACACCAGTCATTCCTTTGTCCTGCCCTTCTCCTCTCCTTCACACACACACCAGCTTTGTCCTGGCTTGAGAGAGCTGTGGGAAGAGAGCAATGCTTGAAGGAGAGATCAGTGCTGCTGGAAGGGAGCCACCACTGCAACAGGAGGCAGAGGTCTAGCACCTGCTGCCCTTTGAGAGCTGTGGAGACTGCCAAGTAGGTAGAGCACTGACCACTTAAACACAGAAGGGGCTGCCTTCCAGATGGCTAGAGAAAAGGTCACATGAATTATACAGCGAGTTGGCTCCTGCAGCTTGATGACATTTTCAGATGAGTTTCTGAGCAGTCACACAGGCAATGTCTAAGCAAACCTTTCTAGACTCCCTGCCTCGGTCCTTAAAACACAGAGGAAGGAGAAAATGCTCATCTCTGGTATGTGCAGAAGACTTCCTTGTTGCTTTTCTCCACCTGGCTTCCCAATTCCCTTGCTGACAGCTTCACACTGTTTGAACTCCACAAAGGTAACTGCAGAGCAGTGGTTTGTGACCGGTTGACACTGTCCCCTTAAGAAAGGGAATATGGTGGACGGAAGTTGATAAACAAAAAGAAGTATCTAAACTAATTTCATTGGTAAAGTGGGAGGAAGCACCTTCTGAACTGGGAGTGCAGGAGGGTATCCTGGGCATTCCAGCACTTCTCTATCAGTCTTGCTTCCGCTCCTCTGCAGGGCAGCAGCTCTCTGTCCTGGGCTTTCGGCCAAGGCTTTGGCCTTGAAACCGATAAGCTACCAAGGCCTGTATTAACTCCTTTCCAATTAACACAAACTGCTTCTAACATTTTTTCTCTTTCTCTCTCTTTCTAACCCGCTCTGGGGAAAAGGGGGAGAGAGGGGGAGAGCGGAGGTGGGGAATCCCCTCAGCAGAGGGAGGAACTCTCATTTCTGTGCTACTCTGTTGTATATCTTTGTATATATTGTAAATATTGTAAATTTGTATATATTCCCCTGCATATCCTACATTGCTTTGCAAATATACAGCTCCACTGCTTTGCTAATTCAGCTGTGAGTTTTTTTTCCCTTTTCAATTTTCTTTCCCTTTACTTTACAGGGGGAGGGAGGAGGCTTCTTGGCCTTACCCTTCCAACCCTATGACATGGTTTTTCAGTGTGTTTTGGATCTGAACAGGCATTGGTTGTGGAGAGCTCTGCTGAGAAACAAAACCTCCTGGCAGTAAGTTTGTTTCTCTGTGGTTGTTTCTGTGCACTCTGAAGGTTCCTTGGAACTCCAAGGTGGGAAGCAGGTAGGGGCCCACCCCCAGGTTTTGGAGTGTTGCACCCACCTCAGGCCATCCATTTTACCAGCAGGTATTAATATCTGTTTGCATGTTTAGTAGCCTGAAAGAAGCAACTACCTGAAGGGAGGTTGTAGCCAGGTGGGGGTTGGTCTCCTCTCCCAGGCAACCAGCACAAGAAAAAGAGGACAGTATCAAGCTGTGCCAGGGGAAGTTTAGGCTGGAGGTGAGGAGAAATTTTTTCACAGAGAGAGTTGTTAGCCATTGGAATGTGCTGCCCAGGGAGGTGGTGGAGTCCCTATCCCTAGAGGTGTTCAAAAAGGGATTGGATGTGGCACTTGAAGCCATGGTTTAGTTACTCATGAGGCGTTGGGTGATGGTTGGACTTGATGATCTCTGAGGTCTTTCCCAACCTTATTGATTCTATGATTCTATGATTCTATGATATGCACTGAAAACCAACACACAACAGAATAACCCTCACCACAAACAATAAAACAACGAAACAAAAGGGGAAAAATAATGCAAAAGAACCAGGTATGCTCTTCCTACTGAGCTGATTTGAATCAGAAACACTGAAACTCACTCAGAAATGAAGCAGTGTTTAGTAAGACACTTGGGAATGACTGTGTGGCCATCAAGGGCAGTGCAGATCGATTCAGTGGCAATGCAAAGGGAAGGACTTGAACTCATCTGAGGCTCAGAGTCATTGTCATACAGAGGGTAATACTGCATCACAGAATGGCTCAGGTTGGAAGGGACCTTAGAGGTAACTTAAGAGCTATCCTCCAGGACTCTTGGAGGCCATGGGGCAAAGAGTTTCTGGTGGTTGTCTTCTTACTCTTAGACAGTCCTTGATCTTGATTCCCCCTCCTTCTTAGGCACACTTACAGGCAGTAAGAATGTTTTGTGTTTCCTCAGTGTTTTTCCTAACATTAGTGAAGATTCACAAACTGTAGCCCTGCCTTCTCCAGCTTGTCTCAGGAAGATGTGGTAGTGCAACTTCTTTGTTGATAAGATGCAAAGAGTTCCTGGCCCAGACACAGAGCATTCATGGCAAATGTTTCAATATATTTCAGCATCTTTCTGGATTCTGGATGTTTGTCTGCAGATGTTCAGACACGGTCCTCCTGGGGAGGAATGTCTTTTTACACACATGGGAATCTGAATCAAACAAGCCTTCTGTATTGGTGAAAGAGAATCCCAAATGGGTTCTTTACCATGGGAGTGGTGAGACACTGGAACAGGTCACCCAGGGAGGTGGCAGAAGCCTCATCCCTGGAAGTTTTTAAGGCCAGGCTGGATGTGGCTGTGAGCAACCTGATCTAGTGTGAGGTGTCCCTGCCCATGTCAGGAGGATTGGAAGTGGATGATCCTTGAGGTCCCTTCCAACCCTGACAATTCTATGATTCTAACCCTGCTGCCAAGGGTAGGGACACATCTCAGCTAGACTTGGTTGCCCAAGGTCTCATCTGACCTGGCCTTGAACAGCTCCAGGGAGGAGGCATCCACAGCTGTTCTGGGCAACCTGTTCCAGAGTCTTCTGGAATCTATTGTAGCCTCGTCTGGAATCCATTCAAATATAATCACAGTAATCACAGTATAACTAAGGTTGGAAGAGACCTCGAGGATCATCGAGTCCAACCTATCAACACAGACCCCATGACTAGACCATGGCACCAAGTGCCACGTCCAATCTCCTCTTGAACACCTCGAGGGATGGTGACTCCACCACCTCCCTGGGGAGCCCATTCCAATGACGAACGTTTCGCTCGGTGAAGAACTTTCTCCTCACCTCGAGTCTAAACCTCCCCTGGCGCAGCTGGACACTCTGTCCCCTTGTTCTGGTGCTGGTTGCCTGGGAGAAGAGACCAGCCTCTTCCTGGCTACAACCACCTTTCAGGTAGTTGTAGAGGGCAATGGGGTCTGCCCTGAGCCTCCTCTTCTCCAGGCTAAGCAACCCCAGCTCCCTCAGCCTCTCCTCACAGGGCTGTGCTCAAGGCCTCTCACCAGCCTTGTTATCCTTCTCTAGACACGTTCAAGTGTTTCTGTGTCCTTCTGTGGTGGGTTGGAAGGGGTGAGGCCAAGAAGCCTCTTTCCTCCCCCCTGTAAGGTAAAAGGGAAAGAAAAATTGAAGGGAAAAGAAAAAAAACTCACCAGCCGAATTAGCAAAGCAGTGGAGCTATATTTACAAAGCAATGAAGGATATGCAGGGGAATATTTACAAATTTACAATATCTACAATATATACAAAGATATACAACAGAGTAACACAGAAATGAGAGTAACTCCCCTCGGCCGAGGGGGCTCCCCACCTCCGCTCTCCCCTCTCTTCCCCCCTTTCCCCAGAATAGTTCGGAAAAGAAGGAGAAAGAAGAAAGAAAGAAGTTAAAAGCAGTTTGTGTTAATTAGAAGCAGTCAATACAGGCCTGGTTAATCTTATCTCCAAGGCCAAAGTCTTGGCAGAAAGCCCAGCACAGCCAGAGAGTTGCTGCCTTGTGGAAAGGCGGAAGCAAGAGTGACAGAGAAGTGCTGGGAATGCCCACTTCACTCTCAGGCCAGATAGTGCTTCCTCCCACTCACCCAATGAAATTGTTTAGACTATTCCTTCCGTTTACCAACTTCCGTCCACCATATTCCCTTTCTTAAAGGGACACCATCAACCGGCCACAGTCCACCCCTTCTAAACAATTTCATTGGCTGTTCACACTGTCCATCCAATCTAAAATGATATTTACAGTTCGTGAGTAAAGTTCATAGTCCATTCCGGCTATGCTCAGATGTAGATGATTCAAAAGTCCAAGAAAATCAGAAAATGAGAAAAATGGAAAACAGTTCATTTCTTCGCCGACGAAGCGAAGAAAAGGGAAACAGGGAAATTTCAGGGTCTCTTAGTTGACTCAGGGCTCTCAGGGATCTCAGGGTTCGTGCACCGTAAATTTCCTCGTTGATTCTTCTTTTGGGCGTGATGTAGCTGTACAGCAGTTCGAAGTTAACCTCTTTCAGCTAAAGTCAAATTTCTTTGTGGAATACACTGAATTTCACCATTCTCCTGCATTACCCAATAAGTGTGACCCGGACCTTCAGCTGAAACCACCCCTCGGACAGGTTTAGCCTCTCCTGAGGGTGAAAATACCCAAACAGTTTTACCTAACAGATTCTTTTCTCTAACAACAGGAACTCTATCACCTTCTACTTTCCGTAGCAAATCTGAATGTGCAGGTCCAGCTCGGTTCACTGAACCTCTACTATTTACCAGCCAGGTTGCTTGTGCTAAATGTTTTTCCCAGTTTTCAAAGATCCACCTCCCATGGCTTTGAGAGTGGTCTTCAACAAACCGTTGTAGCGTTCAATCTTCCCTGAAGCTGGTGCATAGTAGGGAATGTGGAATATCCACTCAATACCGTGCTCTTTTGCCCAGTTCTTTACAAGGTTGTTCTTGAAATGAGTTCCGTTGTCTGACTCAATTCTCTCCGGAGTTCCGTGTCTCCACAGGATCTGTCTCTCCAGACCGAGAATGGTGTTGCGTGCAGTTGCATGTGGAACTGGATAAGTTTCCAACCATCCAGTGTTTGCCTCTACCATAGTAAGCACGTATTGCTTACCAGAACGAGAACGTGGTAGAGCGATGTAGTCAATCTGCCAAGCTTCACCATACTTGTACTTGGACCATCTGTCACCATACCACAAGGGCTTAAGTCGTTTTGCCTGCTTAATAGCAGCACAAATGTCACAGTCATGGATGACTTGTGTGATAGCATCCATGGAAATGTCTATGGATCTGTCACGAGCCCATTGGTATGTTGCATCTCTACCTTGATGTCCTGACGAATCGTGAGCCCACCGAGCTAAGAATATCTCACCTCGGTGTTTCCAGTCGAGATCAAGATTAGAGTCCATGTCTACTTGAGAAACTCTTGCAGCTAGATCTGCCTGATGGTTGTGTTGCTGTTCCTCAGTAGCTTTGCTCTTAGGAATGTGAGCATCGATGTGCCTCACTTTCACTGGAATTCTCTCGATTCGATCAGCAATGTCCTGCCATAGGTTGGCTGCCCAAATGGGTTTTCCTTTTCTCTGCCAACCATTCTTCTTCCAGTTCTTTAGCCAACCCCATAGAGCATTGGCTACCATCCATGAGTCGGTGTAGAGATAAAGCTTTGGCCATCTCTCACGTTCAGCCACGTCGAGAGCTAGCTGGACAGCTTTTACCTCTGCGAACTGACTGGATTCTCCTTCTCCATCTTTCGCCTCTGCAACTCGGCGTGTTGGACTCCACACTGCAGACTTCCACCTTCGCTTGTTTCCAACAAGACGACAGGAACCGTCTGTGAACAAAGCATATTTCTTTTTCATCGTCAGACAGGTCATTGTAAGGAGGAGCTTCCTCGGCACGAGTTACTTTCTCCTCTGGAGGTTTAGCACAGTTGATACCTTCAGGCCAACTTGAGATCACCTCCACTAGACCAGGTCTTTCAAGATTTCCCATTCGAACTCTCTGTGTTATCAGAGCCATCCACTTAGACCATGTGGAGTCTGTGGCATGATGTGGTGTGGAACCTTTGCCTTTGAACATCCAATTCAAAACTGGTAATCTGGGAGCTAGAAGAAGTTGTGATTCAGTTCCAATCACTTCAGAAGATGCTTTCACTCCTTCATAGGCAGCTAAGATTTCTTTCTCTGTTGGAGTGTAGTTAGCCTCTGAACCTCTGTAACCTCGACTCCAGAAACCAAGAGGTCGTCCACGTGTCTCACCTGGAGCTTTTGCCACAAGCACCAGGTTGGACCATTGTCACTTGCAGCCGTGTACAAAATGTTCTTAATGTCTGGACCATCTCGGACAGGTCCCAGACCCATTGCTTGAATTACCTCTTGCTTTATCTGGTCAAAGGCTGCTTGTTGTTCAGGTCCCCAGTGGAAATGGTTTCTCTTTCGAGTCACATCATACAGAGGTTTCACAATCTGACTGTATCCAGGAATGTGCAGTCTCCAAAATCCCACTATCCCCAAGAAACGTAAGGTCTCTTGCTTGTTTGTGGGATTTGCCATGGTAGAGACTCTGTTTACCACATCCACTGGAATGTGTCTGCGTCCATCCTGCCATCGCACTCCCAGAAACTGAATCTCTGTGGTAGGTCCTTTCACCTTGTCTCGCTTGATGGCAAAACCTGCATTCAGAAGAATGTCAATGATTTTGTTACCTTTCTCGAAGACTTCCTCAGCAGTTTTACCCCAGACGATGATATCATCGATGAACTGGATGTGTTCTGGAGCACCGCCTTTCTCCAGAGCATCGTGGATCACTGCATGACAGATGCTTGAGCTGTGGATCCAGCCCATTGGCAGCCTGTTGAAAGTGTACTGGATTCTTTTCCAGGTGAAAGCAAACTGAGGCCTGCATTCCTCTGCTATGGGAATAGAGAAAAATGCATTAGCAATGTCTATGGTAGCATACCATTTGGCCTCTTTGGATTCCAGCTCATACTGTAGTTCCATCATGTCTGGTACTGCTGCACTCATAGGTGGTGTCACTTCATTTAGGGCTCGGTAGTCTACTGTCAGACGCCAGTCTCCATTCTGCTTCCGCACAGGCCACACTGGACTGTTGAAAGGTGAATGAGTTTTGCTGACGACTTTCTGACTCTCCAACTGACGAATCAGATTCTGAATGGGCAACAAAGAGTCACGGTTGGTTCTGTATTGTCTGTGATGTACAGTCTGAGAAGCAACCGGCAATTTAATGTCCTGTATCTTATGTTGTCCCACAACTGCAGATTCATCAGAAAGTTCAGGTCTGGCAGATAGCTTCAATTTTTGTCCATCAATTTCTATTGAAGCTACTCCAAAAGCCCATTTGTAACCTCTAGGGTCTTTGAAACGCCCTTCTCTCAGAAAATCAATTCCCAGAATACAAGGTGGATCAGGTCCGGTCACAACTGTATGCTTCCTCCATTGTTTACCAGTTAAACTTATATTAACCTCTACCTTACTTAACTCTTGAGATCCACCAGTGACTCCCAGAATAGTTATAGACTCTGATCCCTGATAATTTGATGGTATTATGGTGCACTGAGCTCCTGTGTCAACCAATGCCCTGTACTTCCGAAATTGTGAAGTGCCAGGCCACTGGATGTACACATCCCAATAGATTCTATTATCTCTGTTATCCCTCTCCTCCCCCTGGCGGGAGGCAGGGCACCCCTAGTTATGGGGAACATGCGCACATGTGCATTGCACATAGTTTGCAGGGTTATAACTTTGCATGTTATAACTGGAGCCACTGTTGGAACCATAAGAGTCATTCTGGGGAACTGTGGAAGTAACAGCTACCCTTCTGGTATTGCTACCTCGGGTTCTGCCACTTTGCAATTCCCTCAGTCTCCTGAAAAGATTAGAAGTTGGTTGGCCATCCCAGCGGTTCATGTTCTCACCAAACTGATCACGCAGAGTTATCCAAATAGTTCTACGTGATTGCCTTGGTGGTCTGTTTTGGAACGACCTGTTTTGGAATGACCTGTTTTGGAATGACCTCCTTGGAGGACGTGTATTCCTCACAGATGAAACTTGTATCCACCTGGAGGAAGAATTAAAATTATCCCTTTGTGCCAATTGGGATATGGAATTTCTAAATTCATCTTTTAACTCTCTCATGCAATTCTCAATCTTTCCAGACAGAGTTTCAATGGCTGAAACCAAAGAACCACGTGTCATGCTATCCTCCAATTGTCTCATTTGATCACTGAATTGGCCAACCGTGGGAGAAGCTCCACCATAACTTCTTGACACAATTCTGCTTGCCAGAATGTTTGCATAATTGGAAGGAGCAAGTTTGATGATCTTTTTAGCAAGACCAATACCCACAGGAATGTCATCAGGATTCAGAGTTTCATTAAACTGAGGGGCCCAGAACTAGGCACAGTACTCAAGGTGCGGCCTAACCAATGCAGAGTACAGGGACACAATGACCTCCCTGCTCCTGCTGGCCACACTATTCCTAATGCAGGCCAGGATGCCATTGGCTTTCTTGGCCACCTGGGCACACTGCTGGCTCATATTCAGGTGGCTGTTGATCATACCCCCAGGCCCCTCTCCGTTTGGGAGCTCTCCAGCCACTCTGACCCCAGCCTGTAGCTCTGCATGGGATTGCCGTAGCCAAAGTGCAGCACTCGGCACTTGGACTTGTTAAATGCCATTCCATTGGATTCTGCCCATCTGTCTAGTCGGTCGAGGTTCCTCTGCAGAGCCTTTCCACCCTCTGACTAACATCTGCTCCTAACTTGGTGTCATCTGCAAACTTGCTGATGATTGACTCAACCCCCTCATCCAGATCATCAATGAAGATGTTAAAGAGGACGGGGCCCAGCACTGATCCCTGGGGGACTCCACTGGTGACTGGCCGCCAGCTGGATGTGGCACCGTTCACTACCACTCTCTGGGCCCGGCCCTCCAGCCAGTTCCTAACCCAGCACAGAGTGTAGTGGTCCAAGCCACGAGCTCAGAGCTTGGCCAGGAGTTTACTGTGGGGGACAGTGTCAAAGGCCTTGCTGAAGTCCAAGTAGACCACATCCACAGGCCTCCCCTTGTCCACCAGACTGTGGCAATGCCAGCAACGAGCAGTGTGAGCAATCTGGCAGTGCAGGCCTAGAGCCTGACATGATGGTAGGCTATGCTCAGCATAAATGCAGAGTTAGTTAGCAGTGGAGCAAAACAGTGCTGTGCCTGCAGCATGTAACTAAAACAAGACACTGGTAGCTATAAACATGGACAGTTATCCTGGGACAACAGGACATGCACCTGCATCAACAACCTCGTTGTGTCATTAGTAGTTGGACCAATAATCTGTAATAGTGCAATGTGTGGTCACTCATAGGCAACCAATGGAGCTATGCCAACAGGGATCTCCGAGTTTATATAAATACTAGCAGTTGCCTTGCTACGCACTTCTGCCTTTCCTGTCTCCTGTTTCTTCTACACTTTACAGTGCTATACTTGCACTACAGGCCTGCTCCATAGGCCTGCACCTAAGGCCTGCAGCATCGGCCTGTAACACTGGAACAATAAAGGAACAATACTCGATCATATTGGTCAGCCGTATTGATTCCTATCTCCGTAGTCCCATATCTGGCACCCGAACAGGGACACTTGGTTTCTTTGTCAATACCATCCCTTACATACGGCATTCAATACTAATTCAGACCTTACTCACGATATGAAGGTTGAAATGCTGGATATTTTGGCATTTGACAATGCTAATGAAGAAACTAAACAGGTTCTCAGCATTTTATCAACAGGTGCCACTGCCTCATGACTGCAGGACCACAACGAATGAAGGCATCGACAAGAAGCAATGTATCTAGCCACGGCCACAGAAGCAGTCCTGAAATCATCGTGCCTCTGAGAAACCTAGGTACCTTAAAGTGTCTGACTGTTGGACAGACGCAAAATGGTCACAGATCTAATCATTTTACTCGAGATTGTCGCAAAAGCTGTTCCCGCAGTGCAAGTACACCCCGCGACGACGCCAAAACAGGGTGCTTGGTCCGCGTGCCCCCTTCCCCCTTCCCCCAGTCCCCTTTGGCATCGCATAGCGGACCTGACAACAGCCGCATATCACCCTTTGAATCCACAAAGCGCTGTTGAGTTTAACTGGCATGGTCCTTTGGGTCACAGACCCTGTGCTCTGTTAATTGGCAGATTGTCTACCTTTAGACAGGGCCTTTGTATAATTCCTGGTTCAATATATTCTGATTATGACTGGGCTATAAAAATTATGCTCTATACCATTGCCTCTCCTGCTAGCACTCTTGTTGGGACAGAAATTGCTCAGCTAATACCATCTCAGTCCCGAGTGCCTAAAACTTCTAACAGGATCCAAGGGCAAGAAGGCTCGGGTTCCACCGATATGCCTAATACCTTATTAGCCCTAGAAATCCAAAAGGGCAAACAGCAACAAATTGTATCTGTCAAACACCCTTGTGGACAAATTATACAATTTTCAATTATTATGGATACTGGAGACGATGTCATCATTATACCTAGTCATAAACGGAATGGTCACTAGTCATTGCTCATGGCAAATGTTGAAGTCATGTGTTTAAAAGGTATCCAAACAACCTGGGTTAGCAAAGAGCCAGTGCAATTAGCTTTTAACTACAGCAAATCAATCACTGTAAGACCATACGTGTTAACCCTTCCAGTTGCTCTATTGGGCTGATAAGCCTTAAGTCAACTAGGAGCAAAACTTGTTCCTTCTTTGTAGTGGCTACTAATCAGCAATCAACTCTCAAATTAAAATGGAAAACACATAATCCAGTATGGGTGGAACAATGGTCGTTCAGACACGATAGGCTGCAAGTCGTTAAGACCCTAATACAGAAACAATAGCAACTAGGTCACACCTTGCTAGCCACCCACCCCTACCCCCACCCCCATAAAAGGGAGGATTTTCTAGTACTACTCTTGCCAACCAAAGCTCTGCTCTGATTTAAAGTTACAGTGCTAATTTCTTCATTTCTGATTGCAATGTCCTTAAGAGATTTATTATTTAGAGTTTTGCTAAGTTTTCCTGGTAAGCATAATGAATGGTAAGCATTTGGTTTTTACAGATACCTAGTACATAGTAATTGTAGTAAGGTGTAAGTACTTAGTAATGAGTTCACATTGTAAGATTTCTTTTGGTTCGAACCTTCTTAGTTGTGTGCCATGGCATTTCAAAGGAGCTCCATGTAATATAGTTAAGACTTGTAGTAAATAGGTATTCATTTTAAAAAGCATTCCTTCGCTAGGGTAATGTCTTTATATTTCCTTCTTAGACATAGACTAGAAAAAATACAAAAAATGCAAAAGAAAAAAAAAAGGTAAACAAAAAGCTAACATGTGCAAAAAAATTTTAAACATAGAAATATATAACAAAAGCACAAAAACTCTGGATACAAAACACAGAGTACTAAATAACAGAATAGTAATAAAAAAGAAGAGCCACAATAAAAATAAAATATTAAAAGCAAATATGACACACTGAAAAATCATAAGGATTACTAACACAGAATAGCTATTAACAGAAAAAACTTAAGAATTGTTAGCAAAAAATTAAAATGAGGATTATCAAGACTGCTAGATTAAAACAAACAAAAAATTATACAAAGAAAAATAAAGAAAATAAGAAAGAAAAATTATAATAAAAAAGATAGAAAAGAAGAAGGCTAAAAAATATAATGCAAAAGTAAAAATCAAAATTAAAACATAAAATAGATTAAATAAAACAAACATGGAAAATAAAAAATAATTACTATAAAGAATATAAGATAAAAAATAAAAGATTAAACACTAGATAAAAAGAAAAAAATAGAAATTACAAAAATAAAAGAAATTGAAAATAAAAAATTGATTAGAACAACAAATTAAAATGGAGATTAAAAATTACAATAACAAAATAAAAATTATAATAAAGAAGGTAAAAAAGAAATAAATTAAAAATGACAAAAAGTAAGTTAAAAATAATAATAAAAATTTAAAGAACAAAGAAAATTAAAATACAAAATAACAAAAATTAATTGAATAAAATATATATAAAATTAGATTAAAATTAACAAAACAAACAAAAAGTTAACAAAAATAATTAAAAATACCCAAAAAAATGCAATAAAAAAATTAAAACAATATAAAAATAATTTAAAAACAAAAATTAAAATGAATTAAAGATTAAAAAAAAAACTAGATTAAAAGTCAAAATATTAAACATATCAAAATAATAAATTCACAATAGAAAATAATAACTAAAAATGAAGTAAAATAACAAAAGAAACAAAAAATAAATAATAAAAGAGACACAATCAACATAAAGCGTGAAACAACTCAAATTAGAATTAAAAAGAAAAAACTATAAAAATAATTTACAGAAAATCAAATTGAAATGAAGCAAAAAAATAATTAAAAATTTAAAAATAGCTCACATTCAAAGCAAACAAAAGAGAGAATACCCCATAGCAAAAAATTAGCTCATGGCAACCCTAGAAATGCTGTAACCCTAGGGACATCAACCCTAGAAGTGCTGTAACCCTAGAAGCATCAACCCTAGAAAGTGCTGTAACCCTAGAAACATCAACTTTGCAATGTGCTGTAACCCTTTCACCACAAGACGGCACAAACACGGCACAAATGTCATGAAAATAACAATCAGCAAACCTGCTTAGCACTGACCAGAATGACGGTCACGATAATCCAAGATGTCAACAGAAAGCATCTAACTTATAACTGAGTGTCGTGACTGCTTAACTGTTGTGCGAACATTAAGAGATCAGAATTACTAGGATGAGCAAAACCACATTATTCAGTGTAATTTTATATTGGGCAGTGCAATGAAGCTCTTTCTGCTCTTGCTGCTTGCCTGCAAGTTTTCTGTCTGTGAAGCTAGAGCCTGGCCAGATCTACCTTTACAGATTAAAGAAATCTTGCTACCATTAAACAATTCATGATTTTTGACCATCCTAGAGAAAATAAAGATGCAACATCATCCTAAAGCAGATCGCAAGAGACAGTGCTAAGGATTGCATTTGTGCCTCAATCTCTGTGTGCAATGAGTTCAGGCATAATCAAGTCTTCTCCGTCAATAAGAGGAGTGAAATGTAAAGATCGGAACTGTTAAGATCTAAGTTCTTCTTTACAATGTTTGTTATCTTTGACCATGTATTATGCCAGCTCTGTAGAGCATTGTAACTAGTTCAACTTAAGCATTGTGCCTTGTATGGGTTGCACCAGTCTGTTAGACATGCTGCACTACAGAACTCTTGCTTTTGCTACACAGCTTAGCTTTACCTTGCTTGCTTCTGTGTTTGCAGTAGCATCTTGTATGGGATGAGAACAACTCCCATGACCAGATTGCTCACAAAAACAAAAAGGGGGATTTGTGGTAATGCCAGCGACGAGCAGTGTGAGCAATCTGGCAGTGCAGGCCTAGAGCCTGACATGGTGGTAGGCCATGCTCAGCATAAATGCAGAGTTAGCTAGCAGTGTAGCAAAACAGTGCTGTGCCTGCAGCATGTAACTAAAACAAGACACTGGTAGCTATAAACATGGACAGTTATCTTGGGACAACAGGACATGCACCTGCATCAACAACCTCGTTGTGTCATTAGTAGTTGGACCAATAATCTGTAATAGTGCAATGTGTGGTCACTCATAGGGAACCAATGGAACTGTCACCGGTTGGGGCTGTCTCCTTAAGAAAGGGAATGTGGTGGACGGAAGTTGGTAAATGAAAAGAATTATCTAAACTAATTTCATTGGTAAAGTGGTAGGAAGCACCTTCTGAACTGGGAGTGCAGGAGGAGTATCCTGGGCACTCCGGCACTTTTATCTTCAGTCTTGCTTCCGCTTTTCCTTCGGGCAGCAGCTTGCAGCTCCTGGGCTTTCTGCCAAGGCTTCGGCCTTGAAACCGATAAGCTATAAGGCCTGTATTAACTGCTTTCCAATTAACACTATTTCTAACTTTTTTTTCTCTTTCTCTCCTAACCTGCTCTGGGGAATAGGGGGAGAGAGGGGGAGAGCGGAGGTGGGGAACCCCCTCAGCAAGGGGGGGAACTCTCATTTCTGTGTTACTTTATTGTATATATTTGTATATATTGTAAATATTGTAAATTTGTATATATTCCCCTGCATATCCTGCATTGCTTTGTAAATATACAGCTCCACTGCTTTGCTAATTCAGCTGTGAGTTTTTTTTCCCTTTTCCCTTCAATTTTCTTTCCCTTTACTTTACAAGGGGGAAGGGAGGAGGCTTCTTGGCCTTACCCTTCCAACCCCCCCTACCACATTATTTTTCTTGGCTTACCCAACGTGCGGCAGATAATTAGTTTAATTTAGTACTTGATTGATTTAGTGTTTTCTAGCTGAATTAGCAAACATGAAGGTGTTGTGGTTTGTGGAGAGATTATTCTTTTCAATTTTTGGGGCTCTGGTTTACAGATGTTGTTTGGGCTTGATTTTGGATTACCTGGGTAAATATTTGGTGCGGACAATTTATCTGTGGGTTATGTATAGAGTTAGATTATGGTATGGACCAATAATCTGTAATAGTGCAATGTGTGGTCACTCAGAGGGAACCAATGGAGCTATGCCAACAGGGCACTCCGAGTTTATATAAATACTAGCAGTTGCCTCGCTACGCACTTCTGCCTTTCCTGTCTCCTGTTTCTTCTTTACAGTGCTATACTTGCACTACAGGCCTGCTCCATAGGCCTGCACCTCAGGCCTGCACCATCGGCCTGCAACACTGGAACAATAAAGGAACAATACTCAATCACATTGGTCAGCCGTATTGATTCCTATCTCCGTTGTCCGATACCAGACGGGTCACCTGATCATAGAAGGGGATCAGGTTGGAGAGACAGGACCTGCCCTTCCTAAAGGAGGTGGTGGAGTCGCCGTCATTGGAGGTGTTCAGGAGGAGACTTGATGGGGTACTTGGTGCCATGGGTTAGTTGTTTGGGTGGGTTGGATTGGTTGATGGGTTGGACGCGATGATCTTGAAGGTCTCTTCCAACCTGGTTTGGTTTATTCTAAATAAAGTTTATTCCAAATAAATCCATGTTGGCTGGACCTGAGCCCTTGGCCATCCTTCAGGTGCGCAGTTATTGCCGCCAGGATAATCTACTCCATCACTTTCCCTGGCACTGAGGTCAGACTGACTGGCCTGTAGTTTCCAGGTTCCTCCATCCGACCTTTCTTATGAATGGGGACCACATTGGACAGTTTCCAGTCATCTGGGACCTCACCAGTGAGCCAGGACTGGAGGAAAATGATGGAGAGCGGCTTGGCCAACTCATCTGCCAGCTCTCTCAGCACCCTAGGATGGATCCCATCCGGTCCCATGGACTTGTGAGTGTCCAAAGGTCCCAAACTAATTCCTCATGGATTACCGGGGCACTACACTGCTCTCCAACCCCATCGCCCAGCTCAGGAGGCCACTCATCCTGAACTCCTGCCTTACTGTTAAAAATTGAGGCGAAGAAGGCTTTCAGGACCTCAGCCTTTTCCTCGTCTTAAGCAGCACCAGAACAAGAGGACACAGTCTCAAGCCGTGCCAGGGGAGGTTTAGGTTGGATGTTAGGAAGAAGTTATTCACAGAAAGAGAGATTTGCCATTGGAATGTGCTGCCCAGGGAGATGGTGGAGTCACCATCACTGGAAGTGTTTAGGAAGAGACTGGATGGGGTGCTTGGTGCCATGGTTTAGTTGATCAGATGGTGTTGGATGATAGGCTGGACTCGATGATCTCAAAGGTCTTTTGCAACCTGGTTAATTCTGTATTCTGACTTCTGCTTCTTCACAAATGAAGATGTGTCTTCTTGTTGCAGAGCTATTCTTTCTGCTTCTTTGGTGATTCCCCCCCCTCTTTGTTAATGTTGATAGCAAAGGACTGGAATCAAGTTGGTTATGATTTGTAAAGTCACTGCATCCATGCAAAGAAATTAATCTTTTGTTATTTCATGGTGCTGTGCTTTTAAGTTCAACTCTCAGCCTCATCCCATGAAGGGAGAGCTAGCCAACAGCTTTTTAACACTTCCCCACATGGAGATGGATTTCCACTGTGAGGCTCTGATGAGAGATCTGACAACAACTCCTGTTCATGTGCCTTCCTGAAAGGCAGGAAATGAATGAGTATAGATGCTGCAGAATTGCACTGCCAGCTCAGTGTGAGAAATTAAAAGTTTGTCTCTCTTTGTGTGAGTCAACAAAGATAAACTGATATGTGTTGAGCAGAGCCACTGGAAGGAAGGTGCAAAGAATCCTGTCTACCAATCCTGGATGCAAATCAGCTTGTGATTGCATCGTGATAACACGGGACTACAACAATGTACCCAAGGACCCAGCCATCACACCTTTAGGGCAAGAGAATCTCCACCCATCAAGTACCCTGGGCAGGGTGACACAATGGTTTTTACCACCTGTTTCCTGATATGTAAGGAATGTGGGGGCTTGTCTGGATGGAGACGGAGGAGACAGAGGCCTCCACCCCCTCCATCCAGAATCTTACCCAAACACACAGCAATACACAGAAAGATTTCCGGGGGAACGATACCTGGACATTTACCTAAGGATTATTTCCCCCTGGAATTCCTGAGGGACAATACTTGGATATATACCTAAGGACTAAAAACTGTATAAAAAGACCTGAGTGATACTGTCAAAGCAGGAAGAGAGAAGATGGCACCACACGCTGGAACATCACGGGGCAACACAATGCATCTTGGACTCTCACCACCCCTGACCATTGGTAATATAATGTCTTTCCAACTTTCTCCTTTTATCTCTCTCTCTAATTCCTTCCCTCTTCTCCCTCTCTCTCTCCCTCTCCATTTTCTCCCTCTCCTCTTCTTATTTCCACTTTGTTTATGTAATAAATAGTCTAGCTGTTGATATTTTGGCTTCATTTGTGCCTCTAATTTCACAACACGGGAATATTTAAAAGAACTGTGTCTCCAGACCGAGACACTCAGTACCACATATTTTTTACCTTCCCTCTCTTTAATTTGAAGGACTTTTTGAAAAGAGCATTCAAATGGAATGTCTATCTGTACAGTGATTCAGGAGCACTCTGACATTCCAGCTTTCCAAGCATGTGTGGACCCCCACTCCAAGTTGCTCAAAGTCTCTGCAGAGTGCAGGCCAAGGCTAGCCTCGGGACTCTACATGCATCCTGCCCTCTCTGAGTGCCATGTAAGCAAAATGTGAGGGCCAGGGCATCTGACCCCAACTCCTCACCAGCAGCCTCATTAGATCAGGAAGCAAGAAGGGAAGGAGCAGTAACAACCCTCCAGCTGCCAATGAAAGCTCATTCCAGCTGCCTCTGTGCTGGAAGCCATTGATTTCTCTACAGCCTGAGCCAAAGGGACATGAGAGTGGTGATGGTGGTAGTAGCTGCATTTGGGCAATAGTTTCCTCACTCCACCTGAATTCTGAATCGCTGCTGCTGTCTCAAACCCACAACTTGAAGCACAGCAGCTTCACTTGAGTCAGGTCTGGGCACCATTTTCCAAGCAGAACTAGCAGCTCCTGATTAACCTCTGCCTTTGTTATGGTGGTTGTGGTACTACCAAATGAGAACATGCTCTTGTCACCTCCCAAAACCCACAGGCTGTCATTTCCAGTCCTTCTCCTACAACTGTCTTAATGTGCAGGCCAGTAATAATTGTGAGTCATCCTTTCATCTTTACAAGACTACTGAAAAATCAAACAGAAAGGAGAAAAAGGCAGTGTCTGTAGCCTGCCTTGAGACTGGTTGCTAAATGAAGTCAACTATGCTTCAAATCTCCAGTTACAGGAAGTGACATGCACCATGCCAAGCTGTGGGAGAACCGTGATCAACTAATTATTTGTCCCTTCAGCGTGGGATTTTAACAGTACACTCTTTAATTGACAGCCAGCTGAACATGAGCCAGCAGTGTGCCCAGGTGTCCAAGTAGGCCAATGGCATCCTGGCCTGCATCAGGAATAGTGTGGCCAGCAGGAGCAGGGAGATCATTCTGCCCCTATACTCAGCACTCATTAGGACACACCTGGACTACTGTGTCCAGTTCTGGGCCCCTCAATTTAATGGGAATGGAACAAAACTTGAAATGGGTAGATTCAGATTGGATGTTAGGAAGAAGTTCTTCCCCAAAAGGGTGGTGAGAGACTGGAACAGGTTGCCCAGGGAGGTGGTGGAAGCTTTATCCCTGGAGGTTTTTAAGGCCAGGCTGGATGAGGCTGTGAGCAACCTGCTGTAGTGTGGTGTCCCTGCCCATAGCAGGGTGGTTGGAACTGGATGATCCTTGAGGTCCATTCCAACCCTAACAATTCTATGATTCTATGATTGAATATAAGTCAGGGTATGTATGGTGGATGTCCATAGAGTAGAGCTTGACTGGTGGTGTAAAGGGAATGAAAAGATCAGCCACAAAACCACCACCTCTAGGTTTGGTTGGTTGATTTTGCTTTGGGGTGGTTGGTTTGCTTGGTTTTCTTTGTTGGTTTGTTTGGTTTTTAATTGTTGGTTTGTTTGGGTTTTTTTGTTGCTGATTTTCTTTTTCCCTGTAGATTTTTTTTCCCTTAAAGAAGCTATTCCAAATGTTTAAAAGAAAAAGAAGACATTTACCTCTGCACCAGAGACAATTAATCAGTCCTCTTGCAAACATGACTTTGTGATGACTGAAGGAGACTTCAGAAGTCATTCTGCTGAGGGCATGAACAGATGCAATTTAGTTCAACCAGAAAAGGATGTAATGGATGAGGCTCTGGCCAGCCTGATCTAGTGTGAAGTGTCCCTGCCCATGGCAGGGGGTTGGAACTAGATGATCCTTGTGGTCCCTTCCAACCCTGACTGATACTACGAGAATAGAATAGAATAGAATAGAATAGAATAGAATAGAATAGAATAGACCAGGTTGGAAGAGACCTTCAAGATCATCGCGTCCAACCTATCATCCAACACCACCTAATCAACTAACCCATGTAACCAAGCACCCTGTCAAGTCTCCTCCTGAACACCTCCCTGCAGTGATGGTGAGTCCACCACCTCCCCGGGCAGCCCATTCCAATGGGCAATCACTCTCTCTGTGTAAAACTCCCTCCTGACCTCCAGCCTGAACTTCCCCTGGCGCAGCCTGAGACTGTGTCCTCTTGTTCTGGTACTGGCTGCCTGGGAGAAGAGACCAATCTCTGCCTGTCTACAACCCCCCTTCAGGTAGTTGTAGAGAGCAATAAGGTCACCCCTGAGTCTCCTCCTCTCCAGGCTAAGCAGCCCCAGCTCCCTCAGTCTCTCCTCATAGGGCTTGTGTTCCAAGCCCCTCACCAACTTTGTTGCCCTTCTCTGGACACGCTCCAGCAAGTCAACATCCTTCCTAAACTGAGGGGCCCAGAACTGGACACAGGACTCGAGGTGTGGCCTAACCAGTGCAGTGTACAGGGGCAGAATGACCTCCCTGCTCCTGCTGGCCACACTGTTCTTGATGCAGGCCAGGATGCCATTGGCCCTCCTAGCCGCCTGGGCACATTGCAGGTTCAACCAGTACCCCCAGGTCCCTCTCTGCCTGGCCGCTCTCCAGCCACTCTGATCCTAGCCTGTAGCTCTGCATGGGGTTGTTGTGGCCGATGTGCAGTACCCGGCACTTGGATGTGTTAAATCTCATGCTGTTGGACTCTGCCCATCTGTCCAGCCTGTCGAGGTCCGTCTGCAGAGCCTCTCTACCCTCCAGCAGATCAACTCCTGACCCCAGCTTGGTGTCGTTCGCAAATTTACTGATGATGGACTCAATGCCCTCATCCAGATCATCAATAAAGATGTTAAAGAGGATGGGGCCCAGCACTGATCCCTGGGGGACTCCACTACTGACTGGCTGCCAACTGGATATGGCACCATTCACCACCACTCTCTGGGTTCGGCTCTCCAGCCAGTTCCTAACTCAATGCAGTGTGCTCCCGTCCAAGCCATGGGCTGACAGTTTGGCCAGGAGTTTGCTGTGGGGGACAGTGTCAAAGGCCTTGCTGAGCTCCAGGTAGACTACATCCACAGGCCTCCCCACATCCACCAGGCGGGTCACCTGATCATAGAAGGAGATCAGGTTGGTCAGGCAGGACATGCCCTTCCTAAATCCATGCTGGCTGGGCCTGATCCCTTGGCCATCCTCTAAGTGCTGTGTGATTGCACTCAGGATGACCTGTTCCATGATCTTGCCTGGCACTGAGGTCAGGCTGACAGGCCTATAATTCCCTGGCTCATCCAACTGGCCCTTCTTGTGGATGGGCACCACGTTGGCCAGCTTCCAGGCCTCTGGGACATCTCCAGTGAGCCAGGACTGCTGGAAAATTATGGAGAGTGGCTTGGCCAGCTCATCTGCCAGATCTCTCAGCACCCTAGGATGGATTCCATCTGGTCCCATGGACTTGTGGGGATCCAGGCAGCTGAGCAGATCACCAACTGCCCCATTCTGGAAGAGAGGAAAACTATGCTGCTCCCTAGCTCCTTCTGCCAGCTCTGCAGGCCAGCTGTCAGGAAGACATTCTGTCCTGCTAGTAAAAATTGAGGCAAAGAAGGTGTTAAGTATCTCTGCCTTTTCCTCATCCTTTGTTACAATGTTCCCCTCCGTATCCACCAAGGAGTGGAGGTTGTCCTTTCCCTTCCTCTTGCTATTAATGTATTTATAGAAAGACTTTTTGTTGTCCTTCACAGCAGAGGCCAGTCTAAGCTCCAAATGTGTTTTTGCGTCCCTAATTTTCTTCCTACAAGACCTAGCAACATCCTTAAATTTTTCATGGGTTGCCTCACCTTTCTTCCAAAGATGATACACCCTCTTTTTTTCCCTTAGTTCTATTAAAAGTTCATTAACCATCCAGGCTGGCCGTCTGCCCCAGCGGCTCATCTTCCGACACATTGGCACAGTCTATCCCTGAGCCTTCAACAATTCTTCCTTGAAGTAGGTCCATCTCTCCTGGACCCCTTTGTTTTTTAGGGCTTTATTTCAAGGAACCCTCTGAATTAGTTCCTTGAGTAGCCTGAAGTCCGCCCTCCGGAAATCCAGAGTGGAGGTCTTCTTGCTACCCCTCTTAGCTTGACCAAATACCGAAAATACAATTATCTCGTGGTCATTGGCCCCTAAACACCCTCCGACCACCACATTGCCCACCAGCCCTTCCCTATTGGTGAAGAGGAGGTCAAGCATAGCCTTACCCCTGGTAGGCTCGCACAGCACCTGGGATAAGAAGCTGTCCTCCATGCATTCTAAGAACCTCCTCGATTGCCTCCTCTCTGCTATGTTAAGATCCCAGCAGATATCAGGCAAGTTGAAGTCGCCCATGAGAACAAGGTCAGGCGATCTTGAGACAGCCTTAAGCTGCCTATAGAATGACTCATCAACATCTTCCTCCTGGTTGGGTGGTCTATAACAGACTCCAACCAGGGTGTCTGCCCTGTTGGCCTTCCCTCTAATTCTTACCCACAGGCACTCAACCCGATCGTCCCTGATCTCCGTCTCAATGGCATCTAGTGCCTCCCTGATGTACAGGGCCACCCCTCCACCCCTTCTTCCTTGCCTGTCTCTCCTGAAGAGCCTGTAGCCATCAATTGCAGCACTCCAGTCATGTGAGTCGTCCCACCACGTCTCTGTGATGGCGACTACATCATAACTTTCCCGCTGCAGCAAGGCTTCCAGCTCCTCTTGTTTGTTGCCCATGCTTCGTGCATTAGTGTACATGCACTTCAGCTGGGCTGCTGATTTCACCTCTGGCTCTGGCTTATCACCCCCAGACTCCTGCCTGGGGGGACTGGTTTCAGTCCCTTCCCCCTTCGAAACTAGTTTAAAGCCCTATCTATGAGACCTGCTAATTTCCTCCCCAGAGTCTTTTTCCCTTTGAGGGATAGGCCATTCTTGTACACTCTGATCTTACCCCTCCTCTGGGACGGATGTGCTCCATCTGTTGCCAGCTGGCCTGGTGCAGTAGAAAGTTTTTCAAGATCGAAAAACCCAAAATTCTTTTGACTGCACCAGCCTCTAAGCCACTTGTTGACTTCAGCTGCTGACCTGTTCCTTATGGTATTCCCTCCTGCAACTAAGGGTATAGATGAAAAAATTATTTGTGCCCCTGACCCCTCAACCTGATCTCCCAGGGCCCTGAAGTCATCCTTGATAGCCCTGGGAGTTCTGGTTGCAACATCATCATTCCCTAACTGCATAACTATCAAGGGATAATAGTCAGAGGGCTGCACCATACCAGGCAGTCTTCTGGTAACATCTCCAACCCTAGCTCCTGGAAGGCAACAAACCTCCCTGTGAGTAGGGTCTGGCCGACATATGGGACCCTCTGTTCCCCGCAGGAGGGAATCGCCAATAACAATTACCCTCCTCTTTTTTTTAAGGGAGCAAGTCCTGATGCCAGGGGAAGGCTGTTTAACCTTAGGCTGTTTAATAAACAGGTCCAAATCACTTGGGGAGACTGCAACCTGCAACTCATAGAGAGAAGATCTCTCACCTCTGGAAACTGCATTTCAAGTGTAAAACAAGCTATAAGTGACCTCCCCAGGGAAAACAAATAGAATTTGTGCCCTAGTTTTGCATCTTTATGATGGATAAAGGTGGCCAGGTGGAGGAGGAGGGTTCATTTTCACCACTTTCTGCTTCTCTGATGTTTTGGGGTGTTTTTTTTGTTCTGCACTAAGAATTCACACCTTTGCTTAGGCAGGGTTTGGGGGTGGCTGAAGCTGCAAAGACAACACAGCAGCAGATTCTACAAAAGTGAGTATGAAACATACACTCTTCAACAACTCCTGCAGCAAAAGCAGTGCTGGCTTGCCTTTGCACTCTGACTTTCCTAACTTTAATGAGTAGAGTAGAGTAGAGTAGAGTAGAGTAGAGTAGAGTAGAATAGAATAGAATAGAATAGAATAGAATAGAATAAACCAGGTTGGAAAAGACCTGGACGATCAGATGTGGCTCAGTTGGTAGTGCATAAGACCCTTAAGGGGAAGGTCATGAGTTCAAGCCTGCAGTGGGCAGTAGTGTCCTCCCTATTCTAGTCATGAGGTCTGTGGTGACAGGTTGGACTCAATGATCTTTGAGATCTCTTCCAACCTTAGTGATACTGAATACTGAAACCTCTCACAGATCATCGAGTCCAACCTATCATCCAACACCATCTAATCAACTAAACCATGGCACCAAGCACCCCATCCAGTCTCCTCTTAAACACCTCCAGTGATGGTGACTCCATCACCTTCCTGGGCAGCACATTCCAATGGCCAATCTCTCTTTCTGTGAAAAACTTCCTGACATCCAGCCTAAACCTTCCCTGGTACAGCTTGAGACTGTGTCCTCTTGTTCTTGTGCTGGTTGCCTGGGAGAAGAGACCAACCCCCACCTGGCTACAATCTCCCTTCAGGCAGTTGTAGAGAGCAATAAGGTCTCCTCTGTGCTTCCTCTTTTCTCCAGGCTAAGCAACCCCAGCTCCCTCAGCCTCTCCTCATAGGACTTGTATGTCTAGAAATGCAACAACTTCCCCCCCCACCTCCACCCTCTAAAAACCAAATTCTAACTTTACAGGCTGTAAGTGAGACAAAAAATGTTTGTCAAGTGAAGTAATCACATAGATGAAGCCAAAAAGATGCAGATTTGGCATATCACTTTGGCAGGGGGCAGGGAGTGAGAGCATCTTCGGAGTCCAACACAGCCAAGTGGAACAGCTCCAAACTGTGACGTGAAGCATGCTTGTCTTTGAACCACAAACCTAATCACGGGGAAGTCTCTACAGAGAGACAGCATCCGTGTGGATTCCAACATTCCTTCTGGGTTGCCAGCACACAGAGCCGGAAAGCAAACAATCAAACCAGTGGAAAATATTTTTAGGACAACTGCTGGGCTGGCAGCGATGAAAGACATTTTCTGCATGAAGATCAAAGGCTGCACCTCCTCTCTGCACTCACAGACAGAGGCATGGGACCAGTGTGTGTGCCTCTTCTGCACTGCACAATGCCTTGACACCTGGAAATAGCTGCAGAGGTATCAATAAATGAACTACTTCTGCCTGAGAAGCACCACTGCTTCTTGTGGACATGGTGTGTACTTGAAAAGTAAGGTAAAACTTTGGCTGCTGGTGTTACAAAGACAAACAAAGCTCTTTTAGGTGAAGCAGCCACTCCCAATTACTTTTCATTCAGGGATCTCAAGCTCTTCTTTCAGTGAAAGTATAATGGGAAGGGAGGCCAGCTGAAGTGTCCCAAACTTCTCATGTGTGACCGTTTGAGGCTGTCCCCTTAAGAAAGGGAATATTGTGGTTGGATGTTTGTAAACGAAAGACGGATCTAAACTAATTTCATTGGTAGATTGGGGGGAAGCACCTTTTGAACTGGGAGTGCAGCAGAGAATCCTGGGCATTCCTGCACTTTGCTTGCTCCCCTTTTGCAGCTCGCAGTTTTTCTGGGCTTTTGGCCAGGTTTGACCTTGGAGCAGATAAGACACTGTCTAACATTCTAACACATAACCGCTTTTAATTAATTTTCTCTTTTCTCTCTTTCTAACCCTCTCTGGGGAAAGGGGGAGAGAAGGGGGAGCAGAGGTGGGGAACCCCCTCAATAGAGGAGGGAACTCTCATTTCTGTGTTACTTTGTTGTATATTTCTGTATATATTGTAAATACTGTAAATTCTGTACATAAACCTGCATTTTTTCCTAAACTGCTTTGTAAATATACAGCACCCACTCCTTTGCTAATCTGGTTGTGAGGTTTTTTTTCCCTTTCACCTTTCTTTCCCTCTACTCACAGTGGGGGGGGGAAGGGCCTGGCCTTTCCCTCAACCCTACGACATCATGCAGTGAAGAAGCAAGGAGAGTCCAGTCATCAAGGGAGGCTCAGATTTAATAAGGGAACTGCGGTCTCCACTCAGCTTGTGCAGAGCATGAAAACAACACAAGTATTTCACCGCCTTCAAACAAGCCCTTTCTGCACCTTTCTGTACTGGAAACTGTTTGCATCAGAATCCTTACAACAACTGCAGCTCCTCCTCACTATTATTCCAAGTATTACTGAAAATATTACTCCAGGAGTAACTTCAAAGGGAGGGCTGGATTTCATAACCATGGCGGTCAGTGGCTGAACAGTCCCAGGCACAGAGTCCTTCCAGCTGGGAGAGTGACATTCGACTCCCCCACGATGCTGTGTCAGGAAGGGGATGACCAACCAGCACAGTGATTTCAGATCCGTGTTGTTGCAACTAAGCAGTAACTGGGGAAGTGCTGATTGCTTGGTATGCTGAAGTCAGGCTGCCCCTGAGAAGGGAGGCAAACAAGATAAAGAGGAGGCGAGATCTGGGAAAAAGAGCAATTAGACTGAGTAGAAAAATTCCAGAGTTGTGAAAACAATGATGTAACCTTTTAGAGAGAAACCAATAGTATGTGTTAAATTAGAACAGAATTAATTATGCATAAGATAAGACTATAAATAATGAAGTGTGTGTCGAGGGTTGGAAGGGTAAGGCCAAAAAGCCTCCTCCCTCCCCCCTGTAAAGTAAAGGGAAAGAAAATTGAAGGGAAAGGAAAAAAACCTCACAGCTGAATTAGCAAAGCAATGGGTACTGTATATTTACAAAGCAGGGAAACGCAGGGGAATACATACAAAATTTACAATATTTACAGTATATACAGAAATATACAACAAAGTAGCACAGAAATGAGAGTTCCCCCTCTGCTGAGGGGGTTCCCCACCTCCGTTCCCCCCTCTCTCCCCCTTTCCCCAGAGCGGGTTAGAAAAGAGAGAAAAGAGGAAAAAGTTAGAAGCAGTTATGTGTTAATTGGAAAGCAGTTAATACAGGCCTTGCAGTTCATCAGTTTCAAGGTCAAGCCTTGGCCGAAAGCCCAGAAACAGCAAACTGCTGCCACCGAAGGAGTGGAAGAAAGACTGACTGGAAAAGTGCAGGAATTCCCAGGAAACTCTGCTGCACTCCCAGTTCAGAAGGTGCTTCCTCCCACTCTATCAATGAAATTAGTTTAGATCCGTTTTTTTTTGTTTACAAACATCCGACCACCATATTCCCTCTCTTAAGGGGACAGCCTCAAACGGTCACAGTGTGGAACAATAAAGTTGGATGATTACTATCACTCATATTGAGTGCTGTTGTCCCTGTCTCTGTTCTCGTCAAGTGGCGCCTCGAACAGGGACCCGATTCTGCAGGTACTCTGAGCCGTGTCGTCAGGGACGACAGTGGAGACCGCACCCAGGAATTATGGGTGAGCCGACCGCGGAGGAAGGCTCGGGCAGGTCAGTCTTGGCAGGTCGATATTGGCAGGCCTGTGGAAAAGGTTGGCAGGCTAGACTTGGCGGGCTGACGGAAGCTTGGGCGGGCCAGTATTACCAGGCCTGAGGAAAGGATCAGCGTGCTAGACTTGGTGGGCCGGTGGGAAGCTCGGGTGGGTCGATATCGGCGGGCCTGAGGAAAGGAGCAGCAGACACTGGCGGGTAACGGATCGCGGCAGTGAAGTTCACGAACGTCAGTGAATATGGAAAAAGAGGTAGCGCTCTCTTTATTTCAATGCTTTTTATAAAAGCGTAAGGCGGAGATATTGCCCAAAGTAATTCCTGGGCTTTTGGCCCATGGATCCGCATTGGGGTATTTCCCTAGCGGAGATAGTTATTTTGATGAAACTTGTTGGAGAGAATATGGAAACAAACTGTGGGACTTGGTAATAGATGGTGATAAAACTGCTATAAAGCTACAAAAGCCGTGGCAAGAATGCATAAACTGTATTAAAAAATATAAGCTAGAACAGCGAATGGCTGCTGCAGTTACAGCAAATTTGTCAGGATGAGATGCAGCCCCAGTCCTATCTGAGTTGCAGCCGAACGACGTGTTTGAAAAGTATCAACCGATTGACCAGGGCCACCCCCGATACATCTTGCGACGACCACACCGCGTTTGCCAGCCACCACCACTGCTGTTTAGCCTCAAGCAGAGAAAAAGCCGAAAAAGGGCAGCAAAACCTGTGCCTCAGTGTGTTCGATCCCGTTCATCAACATCTTCCTCTGACATCGCTAGCGAGGGCTCGGATTGGGAGGACTCAAACAGCGCCAACTTTGCTTTACGGCCCCTCTTAGAAAAAATGGAGCGCTTGGAGGCTCGTGGTTACGGCATTCTTACAACCGCACTCCTCCTGCGAGCCCTGATGGCCCCCGTGGGCACCGACGGTTCCAGCCAAGGCAACATTGACAGCTTTGACGACACAGGTAGCACCGACCGTAACAGTGGCCCCGGTGGCTCACACCAGCGGGCTCCCCCCAAGAGGCTTCAGCTACGCTACACCCCCCCTCCCCCGCCCTCTTAGATCTCAGACACTGCGTGTTAACCCTTCCAGTTGCTCTAATTGGGCTGAGATGCCTTAAGTTAGCTGGAAGCATCACCCCCCCTTCCCTTTTCTACCAAAGCTCTGTTCTGATTTAAAGCAAAAGTGAAAATTTCTTCATTTCTGATTGTAATGTCTTTCAGAGATTTGTTATTTAGAGTTTTGCTAAGTTTTCCTAGTAAGCATAATGAATAGTAAGCATTTGGTATTTACAGGCACTTAGTACATAGTAATTGTAGCAAGGTATACCTACTTAGTAATGAGTTTACATTGTAAGATTTCTTTTGGTTTAAACCTTCTTAGTTGTGTGCCTAGGCATTTCAAAGGAGCTCCATGTAATATAGTTAAGGATTGTAGTAAACAGGTTTTAATTTTAGAAATTGTTCTTTACTTAGTGGAACAACGGCAGTTTTTAAAAGCCGCCCGGGCTGTGCGCGTGGCGCCATTTCGGCTCGGTAGCTGATCGGGACCGCTCGTCCGGAACCGCTCCGCTTAAGCTGTGAGCTTCTCGGGGTTTTTCTTTTGCTTTCCTTTCGGGGCTTCGCGGGTCGGGAGGACTGCTGGTAGGGGAGGAGCCGGCAGGATCGTGCTCACGAGCCTGCACGGGTCACGGAGCCTGACGTCAGCCGCGGCAGTTTTTAAAAGCCGCCCGGGCTGTGCGCGTGGCGCCATTTCGGCTCGGTAGCTAGGCTAGCGGCTGGGGGACAAAAAAAAAAAAAAAAAAAAAAAAAAAAAAAGCCCAAACAGCAAACGCAAACCTTAAGCGTTGCATCATGGTCGTCACTCGGACGAGGGGTAAAAAAGCAGCATCTGCCCAGACAGAGCTGTTTTACCAACATGCTGGAGTCCAGGCTGTCAGCTGCAGAGAGTGCTTCAGCCTGGCACTTGGAATAGAGGGGAGGGAGAGGACACCTGTGTCCGGTGTGAGCAGGTGAATTTTCTCCTCAGCATGGTGGCAGAGCTGAAGGATGAAGTGGCCGAGCTGAAGGAGGAGGTAGCTAGGCTAAGGACCATAAGGGAAAGTGAAAGGGAGTTAGACTTGTGGGAGAAGGCTCTGCAGATCTCCCCTGCTGAGGGAAGGGTTCCTGGAGGAGGAGAGGGATGGATACAGGTCCCTGCCAGGGGTGGCAAGAGAAATCCACCCCGACCCTCTCCTCCTCCTCCGCTGCCCTTGAATAATAAGTATGAGGCCCTGCAGGCTGAGGGCAGTAAGGAAGAGAGGGCTGAGGCTGAGGAGCAGCCATCCAGAGGGGAGCCTAAGGCCAAACGGTCCCCACCAGCTGTAACGACCAGCCCGGGGAAGCCTAAGCCCAAGCGGTCCCCACCAGCTATAGCAACCAGCTCCACAAAGAAAAGGAGAAGGGTTATAGTTGTTGGGGACTCTCTCCTGGGGGGTACTGAGGGACCCATATGTCGTCCCGACCCATCCCACAGGGAGGTCTGCTCCCTACCAGGGGCAGGGGTTAGGGACATTGCGGAGAGAATCCCTAAATTAATCCAGCCCACTGACTATTACCCTCTGATGGTAATACAGGCTGGGAGTGATGAGATTGACAGGAAGGGTACCAGGGCAATTAAGAAGGAATTCAGGGCCCTTGGACAATTGATTGATGGGGCAGGAGCTCAAGTGGTGTTCTGCTCAGTTCCCTCAGTGTCAGGGGTGTACACTGAGAGGAATGGGAGAACCCATACCATCAACAATTGGCTCAGGGGATGGTGCCAGAGGCAGAACTTTGGGTTCTATGACCATGGGGCAACTTTCACTGCACCTGACCTGCTGGGTCCTGATGGGGTGCATCTGTCTAGAAGGGGTAAGAGAGTCCTGGCACTGGAGTTGGCAGGGCTCATTAGGAGGGCTTTAAACTAGGTCTGAAGGGGGTGGGTGAGGCAATTGGTCCCTCTGCAGAGGTAAGAGTAGGGCGCAAGGTAGGGTCAGTTGAGAAGTCAGGAACCCAGCTGCGATGCATGTACACCAATGCACGCAGCCTGGGCAACAAGCAAGAGGAGTTGGAGGTCCTAATCCATCAGGGCGACTATGATGTAGTCGCCATCTCAGAAACTTGGTGGGACAGCACCCACGATTGGAGTGCTACAATGGGGGGCTACAGGCTCTTTAGGAGAGACAGGCGAGGGAGAAGAGGAGGAGGGGTGGCTCTGTATATTAGAGAGTCACTCTCTGCCACACAACTTGAGGTGGAAGATGAGGGAGTTGAGAGCCTGTGGGTCAAAATCAGAGGACAACCTAACAAGTCTGACATCCTGATTGGAATCTGTTACAGACCACCCAACCAGGATGAGGCGGCTGATGAGTTGTTCTACAAGCAACTGGAGGCTGTCTCAAGATCATCAGATCTTGTCCTTGTTGGTGACTTCAACCTCCCAGATATCTGCTGGGAACTTAATTCAGCAGGGAGGAGGCAGTCCAAAAGATTCCTGGAGCGAATGGAGGACTGCTTCCTGACACAGCTGTTAAGCGAGCCTACCAGGGGACAGGCTCTGCTTGACCTGCTGTTCTCCAATAGGGAAGGGCTGGTGGGAGACGTGGTCGTGGGAGGCTGCCTAGGGTGCAGTGACCACGAGATAGTGAAGTTTTCAATATGCAGGGAGATAGGGAGGAGCACCAACAGAACCTTCACCTTGGACTTCCGAAGGGCGAACTTCAGCCTATTTAAGAAACTTGTTTGTAAAGTCCCTGGGTACCAGCCCTCATGAACCAAGGGGTTCAGGAGGGTTGGACCTACTTCAAACAGGAGCTCTTGAAGGCACAGGAATTGGCGGTTCCTACGTGCCGGAAGGCAAGCCGGCGGGGAAGGCGACCAGCCTGGATGAGCAAGCAGCTCCTGGAGGATTTAAGGGGGAAGAGGAGGCTGTATCACCTTTGGAAGGAGGGGAAGGCTTCTCGAGGTATGTTCAAGGAAGCTGTTAGATTATGTAGGAATAAAATTAGGAGGCTAAGGCCCAGCTGGAACTGAAGCTGGCCACCTCTGTCAAAGACAATAAAAAGCATTTTTATAAATATATTAACAATAAGAAGAAGGGCAGGAAGAACCTGCACTCCCTAGTGGACCTGGAGGGGAACACGGTGACTGAGGATGAGGAGAAAGCTGAGGTCCTGAACACATTCTTTGCCTCAATTTTTAACAGCAAGGCAGGAGTTCAGGACGAGTGGCCTCCGGAGCTGGGCGATGGGGTCGGCGAGCAGTGTAATGCCCCGGAAATCCATGAGGAGTTAGTTCGGGACCTGCTGAGCCACTTGGATATTCACAAGTCCATGGGACCGGATGGGATCCATCCTAGGGTGCTGAGAGAGCTGGCAGATGTGCTAGCTAGGCCACTCTCCATCATTTTCCTCCAGTCCTGGCTCACCGGTGAGGTCCCAGATGACTGGAAACTGGCCAACGTGGTCCCCATCCACAAGAAGGGTCGGATGGAGGAACCTGGAAACTACAGGCCGGGTCAGCCTGACCTCAGTGCCAGGGAAAGTGATGGAGCAGATTATCCTGGCGGCAATAACTGCGCACCTGAAGGATGGCCAAGGGCTCAGGTCCAGCCAACATGGATTCAGGAAAGGCAGATCCTGCCTCTCCAACCTGATCTCTTTCTATGATCAGGTGACCCGTCTGGTGGATGTGGGGAGGCCTGTGGATGTGGTCTACCTAGACTTCAGCAAGGCCTTTGACACCGTCCCCCACAGCAAACTGCTGACTAAGCTGTCAGCCCGTGGATTGGACCATTACACTCTGTGCTGGGTTAGGAACTGGCTGGAGGGCCGGGCCCAGAGAGTGGTAGTGAACGGTGCCACATCCAGCTGGAGGCCAGTCACCAGTGGTGTCCCCCAGGTATCAGTGCTGGGCCCTGTCCTCTTCAACATATTCATTGATGATCTGGATGAAGGGGTAGAGTCAGTCATCAGCAAGTTTGCAGATGACACAAAGTTAGGGGCAGATGTTAGTCAGTTAGAGGGTAGAAAGGCTCTGCAGAGGGACCTCGACCGACTGGACAGATGGGCAGAGTCCAATGGGATGGCATTCAACAAGTCCAAGTGCCGAGTGCTGCACTTTGGCTATGGCAATCCCATGCAGAGCTATAGGCTGGGGTCGGAGTGGCTGGAGAGCTCCCAAACAGAGAGGGACCTGGGTGTGCTGATCGACAGCCACCTGAATATGAGCCAGCAGTGTGCCCAGGTGGCCAGGAGGGCCAATGGCATCCTGGCCTGCATTAGGAATAGTGTGGCCAGCAGGAGCAGGGAGGTCATAGTGCCCCTGTACTCTGCTTTGGTTAGGCCGCACCTAGAGTACTGTGTCCAGTTCTGGGCCCCTCAATTTAAGAAGGACATCGAAACACTTGAGCGTGTCCAGAGAAGGGCAACAAGGCTGGTGAGAGGCCTTGAACACAAGCCCTATGAGGAGAGGCTGAGGGAGCTGGGATTGTTTAGCCTGGAGAAGAGGAGGCTCGGGGTGACCTCATTGCCCTCTACAGCTACCTGAAGGGTGGTTGTAGCCAGGAGGGGGTTGGCCTCTTCTCCCAGGCAGCCAGCACCAGAACGAGGGGACACAGTCTCAAGCTGCGCCAGGGAAGTTCAGACTCGAGGTGAGGAGGAAGTTCTTCACCGAGCGAGTCATTCGGCATTGGAACGGGTTGCCCAGGGAGGTGGTTGAGTCATCGACCCTGGAGGCGTTCAAGGGGAGATTGGACGTGGCACTTGGTGCCATGGTCTAGGCATGGGGTCTGTGTTGATAGGTTGGACTCGATGATCCCCGAGGTCCTTTCCAACCTAAGTGATACTGTGATACTGTGATACTGTGAACTTTATTTCTTTTTAGACATTGATTTGATGGATTAATTTTAACATAGTTCTTTAAGTTTTTAAGGATTTTTGGTATTAGCATAAGTTAAGGGTCTGATATAGGTATATTATAGAATGAAAATTTTTAGTGCTTTCTTTGTATTCATAATAGCTTTAAGGATTATATATATATAAAAAAAAGGCATATTTTATAACTAAGGTTTAGTGATACTAGCAATGCAGTACTGCAATCATCTCAACAACAGCACACGAATCAAGAAGATGAAAAAACAGCATTTCCCATTAAGTCGGAAATCACCAGAACTACCTAACACTGATCACAATGACTATTATAATAATCTGAGACCAAAAGCAACAATGAGAAAAATGTACCATACAACATCTGAATTAGGACTGAATATTATGGTTGGCTGATTGTTGTGTGATTAGAGAAATCTTCATATGGACTTATATGTTATCTCACCAGTTTGCTATAATTTTACACACCTAGAGGGAAAATCAAAATTCATTATAACACAGCATGCATTTTCATTTTAGGTTGAAAGCAACAACAACCAAATAAATAAATAAATAAATAAAGGGTGGAAAGAGAGAATACTCCATAGCGAAAAAAAAAGTTTTTAATGGTACCAATAAGAGATTAGTATTACTAGGATGAACAAAAACACATTATTACGTGTAATTTTATATTGGGCAAAGCAATGAAGCTCTTTTGCTCTTGCTGTTTGCCTGCAAGTTTTCTGTCTGTGAAGCTAGAGCCTGGCCAGATCTACCTTTACAGATTAAAGAAATCTTGCTACCATTAAACAATTCATGATTTTTGACCATCCTAGAGAAAATAAAGATGCAACATACCCCTAAAGCAGATCGCAAAAGACAGTGTTAAGGATTGCATTTGTGTCTTAATCTCCGTGTACAATGTGTTCAGACATAATCAAGTCTTCTCTGTCACTAAGAGGAGTGAAATGTAAAGATCGGAACTATTAAGAGCTAAGTTCTTCTTTACAATGTCTGTTATCTTTGACCATGTATTATGCCAACTCTGTTAGAACATTCTAACTAGTTCAACTTAAGTGCCGTGCCTTCTATGGGTAACACAGGCCAACATGACAGGCAATAATGAATTTTGTTTGAGCTTACAGACTGTGAGTGAACCTTTTCAGACGTGTTTAATAGGGATAACCAAATTTGATGTAAATATGTTTGTTAATTATAGTAGTAATAATTGTGGTAATGAGAATGAACCCAGCGCGTGGCTACAGAGAGAGGAGGCAGCTTGAGCAGCGCAGCTCTGGGAGTTTGGCTTTTGGCTTTGATTCCCTTGCTTTTCAGGCGGTAAGGGGCTGGTGGCTCGGGACTTCCCCGAAGGGAGGAGGAGGGGCAGGGGGCTCAGATTGCCTACCTGCCGGAGGGCAGTGACGCAGCTGGGGGAGGGGTTGCCGCGGAGACCGCGCGCAAACCAAACAGAACCCAGCGCGTGGCTGCAGAGAGAGGAGGCAGCTTGAGCAGCGCAGCTCGGCTTCTCACCGACAGGGAAAAAAAAAAAAAAAAAAAAAAAAAGCTGGGTGGAGAGGGTGGTTACTGCAAGATGGTCACCACTAGAGCAAAGTCTAGCAGAAGGACAGTGGGCACCCAAACAGAGACCACTCACAAGCATGCAGATGTTCAGGTAGGTGGCTGCAGTGAGTGCTGGAGCCTGGCACTCGATATGGAGGCTGGAGGGAGCAGCTGTTTCAGGTGTGAGCAGGTCAGTGATCTGATGAGCATGGTGGTCAAACTAAAAGAAGAGGTGGAAAGGCTAAGAGCTAGAAGAGATGGTGAGCAGAAAATTGACGATTCCCATAACGTAATCTCTTCTAAACCAGAACAGGGGGTAACACTTAGGGGAACAGGGAGTTTGATACCTCCCCAGAAGCAAGATTCTCAACCTCCCTGCAGTAACCCACATGAGCAGGGCCAATGGGAACAGGTCTCTGCCCGACGGAAGAAGTGCAAACACAGGAAGTCTGCTCCTGTGAGCAGCACACTGCCTCCAGTGCAGTTACAGAACAGGTATGAGGCTCTGCAGGAGGAACAGGTCATTGGGGAGGCTGAGGACTCAAGAAGGTCAGAAGCTGTACCAATGACAGGTTGCCTCAGGCCAGCCATCAAAACTTACCCAGAAAGAAACCTCGCAGGGTCATCGTCATAGGAGACTCCCTGCTGAGGGGAACAGAGGGCCCAATATGCAGACCAGACCAATTTCATAGAGCGGTCAGCTGCCTCCCTGGTGCCCAAGTTAAAGACGTTGTAGCCAGAATTCCCAACCTCGTGAGTCCTTCAGACTACTACCCACTGCTGGTCTTTCAGGTGGGCAGTGACGATGTAACAATGAGAGGCTCACAATCTATTAAAAAAGACTTCAGAACTTTAGGGCAAATGCTAAAGGGATCAGGGGCTCAAGTCGTGTTCTCTGCCATCCCTCTAACGTCAGCAATGGATGAGGACACACTGAGGAAGGGCCGACAGATCAATTCATGGCTCAGGGCTGGTGCCATCGACAGGGCTTTGGGTTCCACAATCATGGATTGGTTTTCAAGGCACCTGAGCTGAAAACAACTCATGGGACACACTTGTCCCAGAGGGGGATAAGAATCCTGGGGCAGGAATTGGCAGGGCTCATTGATAGGGCTTTAAACTAGATTTGAAGCGGGAAGGGGTTAATAGTCTCCTGCTGGCTGGTGACAAACAGAGGGGCAGCTCACCAGCAGTAGAGAGAAGGAGAGATGGTAAGGGCTCTCAACTTGCTGCCCTGAGGCAAGCCACGAATGATCCACCAGGACATTCTGTGGAAACCGAGGGATTTGGCACAAGAGGAGGACAGGGCCAGCCCAGCTGAAGTGCTTCTATGCGAATGCGCGCAGCTTGGGCAACAAACAGGATGAGTTAAGGGCCACTGTGCTGCTGGGATGCCACGACATAGTGGCAGTTACTGAAACTTGGTGGGATGAATCCCATGACTGGAATGTAGGCATAGATGGATATAAACTCTTTAGGAAGGATAGGCAGGGAAGGAGAGGAGGAGGTGTTGCCCTCTATGTCAGTAACCAGTTGGAATCAGTGGAGCTCCAACTGGGGAGGGATGATGAGCTAGTTGAGAGTGTGTGGGTTAAAATTAAAGGCAGGACAGGGGAAGGAGATATTACTGTGGGGGTCTCCTACAGGCCACCTGAGCAGCAGATCCAAGCAGATGAGGCCCTCCATAGGCAAATAGAAGCGGCTTCCAGGTCACAAGCCCTGGTCCTCATGGGTGATTTCAACCACCCGGACATCTGCTGGAGGGACAACACAGCAAGGCACCAGCAATCCAGGATGTTCCTGGACTGCATAGAAGACAACTTCCTCCTCCAAATGGTAGAGGAACCAACAAGAAATGGTGCTATGCTGGACCTTGTTCTCACCAACAGGGAAGGGCTGGTAAGCAATGTGAGGCTCAGAGACGGCCTTGGCTGCAGTGACCATGAAGCAGTTGAATTTAACATCCTCAGGGCAATCAGGAGGAAGTATTCCAAGCTCACGACCCTAGACTTTAGGCGTGCATGTTTTGATCGCTTCAGGGATCTGCTAGCCAAAGTGTCGTGAGACAAAGCCCTGGAGGGAAGAGGGACCCAGGACAGCTGGTCAATATTCAAGGACCACCTCCTCTGTGTCCAGGAGCTCTGTGTACCAACAAAGAGAAAAGCAGGTAAGAATGCTAGGAGGCCTGCCTGGATGGGCAAGGAGCTACTGGACACACTATTACTTAAAAGGAAACTCTACAGGAAGTGGAGAGAAGGACAGGTAGAACAGGGGAATATAAGGAAGCTGCCCGAGCAGCGAGAGTCCTGGTTAGGAAAGCCAAAGCAGAGTTTGAATTGAATCTAGCCAGGGAGATTAGAGGGAACACTAAGAACTTTTACAGGTATATTAATGGGAAGAAGAAGACTAGGGAAGGTGTGGGCCCCTCAGAAAGGAAACTGGTGACATGGTCACAAGTGATGAGGAAAAGGCTGAGGTACTTAATAACTTCTTTACCTCAGTCTTCACTGCAAGGGCCTCTAGCCACACTCCTGACGTTATGGAAGTCAAAGCCAGGGACGGGGAGGAAGAACTGCCCATTGTAAGTGCAGATCAGGTTCGTGATCATCTGAAGAACCTGAAAGTGTTCAAGTCCATGGGACCCGACGGGATACACCCACGGGTACTGAGAGAACTGGCAGATGAGGTTGCTAAACCCTCTCTATTATATTTCAAAAGTCATGGCAATCTGGTGAAGTCCCCACAGACTGGAAAAGGGGAAACATTGCCCCATCTTCAAAAAGGGTAAGAAGGAGGAACCAGGGAACTACAGGCCAGTCAGTCTCACCTCTGTGCCTGGAAAGATCATGGAGCAGATCCTCCTGGAGTCACTACTCGCTCAAAAGAATAGTGAAGAGGTGATTGGGAACAGTCAGCATGGCTTTGCCAAGGGCAAATCCTGCCTGACCAACCTGGTGGCCTTCTATGGGCAGGTGACAACATTAATAGATGAGGGGCGAGCAACTGATGTCATTTACCTGGACCTGAGCAAAGCCTTCGACACTGTCCCGCACCACATCCTGGTCTCCAAACTGGTGACACATGGGTTTGATGGGTGGACCACTAGATGGATAAGGAACTGGCTTGATGGCCGCACCCAAAGAGTGGCTGTCAATGGGTCCATGTCCCAGTGGAGGCCAGTGACAAGCGGAGTCCCTCAGGGATCAGTCCTGGGACCTGTCTTGTTCAACATCTTTGTGGGTGACATGGACAGTGGCATTGAGTGCACCCTCAGCAAGTTTGCTGATGACACCAAGCTGTGTGGTGCAGCAGACACGCTGGAGGGAAGGGAGGCCATCCAGAGGGACCTTGACAGGCTGGAGAGGTGGGCACAAGCCAACCTCATGAAGTTCAATAAGAGCAAGTGCAGGGTCCTGCATCTGGGTCGAGGCAATCCCAGGCACAAATCCAGGCTGGGCAGTGACTGGCTGGAAAGTAGCCCTGAGGAGAGAGACTTGGGGGTGCTGGTGGACAAAAAGCTCAACATGAGCTCTCAATGTGCACTTGCAGCCCGCAAAGCCAATCAGATCCTGGGCTGCATCAGGAGAAGTGTGGCTAGCAGGTCGAGGGAGGTGATCCTCCCCCTCTACTCAGCCCTGGTGAGACCCCATCTGGAGTACTGTGTCCAGTTCTGGAGTCCCTATTACAAGAGGGATGTGGAGGTGCTGGAACGTGTCCAGAGAAGGGCCACGAGGATGATCAGAGGGCTGGAGCACCTCTCCTATGAGGACAGACTGAAGGAGTTGGGGCTGTTCAGTCTGCAGAAGAGAAGGCTCCGAGGTGACCTAATTGTGGCCTTCCAGTATCTGAAGGGGGCCTACAGGAAGGCTGGGGAAGGACTTCTCAGGATCTCAGGTAGTGATAGGACTAGGGGGAATGGAATGAAGCTGGAGGTGGGGAGATTCAGGCTGGATGTGAGGAGGAGGTTCTTCACCATGAGAGTGGTGAGACCCTGGAATGGGTTGTCCAGGGAGGTGGTCGAAGCCCCGTCCCTGGGGGTGTTTAAGAGCAAGCTGGATGAGGCTCTGTCCAGCCTGATCTAGTGTGGGGTTTCCCTGCCCATGGCAGGGGGGTTGGAACTAGATGATCCTTGTGGTCCCTTCCAACCCTGAATGAAACTATGAAACTATGAAACTATGAAATGAAGTGGCAAATTGTAGTGCATTACTGATTAAGGGACTGACTCAGCGGTTACCATATGATCCTGAAGAACTACGACTGTTGGGCTCAGAACAAGTTGGCAATGCATCAGCTAACCATACTCGAACATGTATGATATTTGGAGCAAAGTTTTGAGGATAGCAAGGCTTTGAGTGAAGTACAAGGATTAGCGTGTTGGTCAGTAAGAAACGCAAATGTTACCACTCAGGTGTTGGAAGAGTTATTGTTAGATCGAAACTCATTGAAACATGCATTACTGCAAAATCATGCTGCAACTAATTTTTTGTTGTTAGCTCAAGGACATGGATGTGAAGATTTTGAAGGAATGATGTAACCTTTTAGAGAGAAACCAATAGTATGTGTTAGAATAGAATTAACTATGCATAAGATAAGAATATAAATAATGAAGTGTGGAACAATAGAGTTGGATGATTACTATCACTCATATTGAGTGCTGTCGTCCCTGTCTCCGTTCTCAAATTCCCTCACTGCTTGTTTCTGTATGGAGTCCACTACCTAGAGGTCACATGAGCCAGCTGACTCCTCCATGACCTACTGTGGTGCACACATCTTTAGAGAGCAAATGAACATCAAGTGGTGAAGGAAAGACAAAGTATAAAAACTCTCTTTTCATCCTCCTTCCCTCCCTAATCAGATCCTGGGCTGCATCAGGAAAAGTGTGGCTAGCAGGTCGAGGGAGGTGATCCTCCCCCTCTACTCAACCCTGGTGAGACCCCACCTGGAGTACTGTGTCCAGTTCTGGAGCCCCTATTACAAGAGGGATGTGGAGGTGCTGGAACATGTCCAGAGAAGGGCCACAAGGATGATCAGAGGGCTGGAGCACCTCTCCTATGAGGACAGACTGAAGGAGTTGAGGCTGTTCAGTCTGGAGAAGAGAAGGCTCTGAGGAGACCTAATTGTGGTCTTCCAGTATCTGAAGGGGGCATACAGGAAGGCTGGGGAAGGACTTCTCAGGATGTCAAGTAGTGATAGGACTAGGGGGAATGGAATGAAGCTGGAGGTGGGGAGATTCAGGCTGGATGTGAGGAGGAGGTTCTTCACCATGAGAGTGGTGAGACCCTGGAATGGGTTGTCCAGGGAGGTGGTCGAGGCCCCGTCCCTGGGGGTGTTTAAGAGCAGGCTGGATGAGGCTCTGTCCAGCCTGATCTAGTGTGGGGGTGTCCCTGCCCATGGCAGGGGGGTTGGAACTAGATGATCCTTGTGGTCCCTTCCAACCCTGAATGAAACTATGAAACTATGAAACCTCCAGTGATGGTGACTCCCCCACCTCCCTGGGCAGCACATTCCAATGGCCAATCTCTCTGTCTGTGAAGAATTTCTTCCTAACATCCAGCCAAGACCATGTCCCCAGCAGAATCACAGAAACATTCAGGTTAGAAAAGGCCCTCAGGGTCCCCAAGTCCAACCAAGAACCTTACTGTGCCAAATTCACCCCTAAACCATGTCCACAGAAACATTCATGTTGGAAGAGACCCTCAGGAGGTCGGAAAAGACCCTGAGGTGTGGAAATGAGCAAATCACTGGGATGGTGACCCACAGGGGTGCTCTCCTCCTCTGCCCAAGCACACCCTGAAGTGTTCAGTTAGTACAAAGACAGTGTTGTAGTTTGGGCTGGGTGCCCTCTGCTACAGGGGTGTTTTCTGTGTCCAGAAGTCCAGCCCAGTGGGTTGTGAGTGTGTGAGTGGGTTATAACCACACACACTCAGCACATCATTATAGTGCAGCAGAAAAATTTACCATCACTTTTCTAAGTTTTAGTAGGCCTAATTATTAATTCAACCTATTTACCATTACTAATGTTGGAGAATTTATCGACACCTGGGGACATGGTCTTAGATTTTGATAAGACTCCTTCCAGTTCAGCCAGGATCCTCGATTATAACAAATACCATTTCTTAAAACATTTACGCTTTACCCATTCCCAATGACATCAAGTCCCAGGATGTTTTATACACAGAATGAAATCCTCGATGTTTTCTTGCAATGCAGATTCGATGTCACACAATGTCAGATGTTTCAAAAGGTGGGTTTGTCTCACTAGCTCCAGAGCCTTCAGACCGAGGTGTTACAGGTGCAAGTCAGTCAGGTTCAGAGGCACATTCCTGAAGTGGTGCCCATCCACAAGAAGGGCCAGTTGGATGAGCCAGGGAATTATAGGCCTGTCAGCCTGACCTCAGTGCCAGGCAAGATCATGGAACAGGTCATCCTGAGTGCATTAACACAGCACTTAGAGGATGGCCAAGGGATCAGGCTCAGCCAACATGGATTTAGGAAGGGCAGGTCCTGCCTGACCAACCTGATCTCCTTCTATGAGCAGGTGACCCGCCTGGTGGATGTGGGGAGGCCTGTGGATGTAGTTTACCTGGACTTCAGCAAGGCCTTTGGCACCGTCCCCCATAGCAAACTGCTGGCCAAGCTGTCAGCCCATGGCTTGGACAGCAGCACTCTGAGCTGGGTTAGGAACTGGCTGGATGGCCGAGCCCAGAGAGTGGTGGTGAATGGTGTCACATCCAGTTGGCGGCCAGTCAGTAGTGGAGTCCCCCAGGGATCAGTGCTGGGCCCCATCCTCTTTAACATCTTTGTTGATGATCTGGATGAGGGCATTGAGTCCATCATCAGTAAATTTGCGAACGACACCAAGCTGGGGTCAGGAGTTGATCTGCTGGAGGGTAGAGAGGCTCTGCAGAGGGACCTCGACAGGCTGGACAGATGGGCAGAGTCCAACAGCATGAGATTTAACACATCCAAGTGCCGGGTACTGCACATCGGCCACAACAACCCCATGCAGAGCTACAGGCTAGGATCACAGTGGCTGGAGAGCGGCCAGGTAGAGAGGGACCTGGGGGTACTGGTTGAACCTGCAATGTGCCCAGGCGGCTAGGAGGGCCAATGGCATCCTGGCCTGCATCAAGAACAGTGTGGCCAGCAGGAGCAGGGAGGTCATTCTGCCCCTGTACACTGCACTGGTCAGGCCACACCTCGAGTCCTGTGTCCAGTTCTGGACCCCTCAGTTTAGGAAGGACGTTGACTTGCTGGAACGAGTCCAGAGAAGGGCAACGAAGTTAGTGAGGGGCTTGGAACACAAGCCCTATGAGGAGAGACTGAGGGAGCTGGGGCTGCTTAGCCTGGAGAGGAGGAGACTCAGGGGTGACCTTATTGCTCTCTACAACTACCTGAAGGGGGGTTGTAAACAGGCAGAGGTTGGTCTCTTCTCCCAGGCAGCCAGCACCAGAACAAGAGGACACAGTCTCAGGCTGCGCCAGGGGAAGTTCAGGCTGGAGGTCAGGAGGGAGTTTTACACAGAGAGAGTGATTGCCCATTGGAATGGGCTGCCTGGGGAGGTGGTGGAGTCGCCGTCACTGGAGGTGTTCAGGAGGAGACTTGACAGGGTGCTTGGTTACATGGGTTAGTTGATTAGGTGGTGTTGGGTGATAGGTTGGACGCGATGATCTTGAAGGTCTCTTCCAACCTGGTTTAGTCTATCCTATCCTATCCTATCCTATCCTATCCTATCCTATCCTATTCTATTCTATTCTATTCTCGTATTCTATTCTATTCTATTCTATTCTATTCTATTCTATTCTATTCTATTCTATTCTTTTACTCAGTAAACATGTGTCCACCCTTGTTTTGCAGTATGGACAGTTGGATCTGTTGTTAACAAAACCAAGAAAAGATCCTTCCCAGGAGGAAATTAGTGACTCCTTTCCAAGTTGTTATTAACACTTTACCCCCAGCTTCAATCCCATATACATCAGGAATCCCAAAGGTGGGATCTGAGACCAGAACAAAACAAAAAGCCGCTATCTGGGCCTCCTCTACTAATAAAGGCCACTGATAAGCAAATTGGCCCTCACCTACTTACAGAATCTAATAACTTGGAACAATGCCCTACAGGATTTTTACTTCCAGTCCAGTCCTGGGTCAACACCTCATATAGATGTACAAAAAGATCAAATGATTTGTCCATGTCAGGCAAATTTAAAACAGAGCATCAATCAACATTCTTTTTATTTATCCAATCACTCATCATCTTCTGGACTTCATTTAATATTACTATTGAGGGCTAATTTATCACATAAGAATTTTACTTTTTTTTTATTCCTCTCTATCCATAATCAACAGTACCCTTACAGCAGTTACCAACATTCTAGCTTTTGCCTTCTGTTTCTCTTCATCACTCCTTACAAACACCTTCTGAGCTTCATGTAGTAATTTCTCTAAACCTCTGTCTTGCCAATCCTCGATCTTTTCCAATTTCTAATATCTGCCCATGGTTTTGCCACAAACTGCATCCTGAGAAGTATCACCCCAGCTGCAGAACTGGGATCTATTCCAGAACAGAGATGCAAACTTCTCTTTAATCTTACCATCCACTCCATAGGAGGCTCTATAGCAATGTGGTCCCCATCCACAAGAAGGGTTGGATGGAGGAACCTGGAAACTACAGACCTGAACTCATAGACAAGGGATCCTCGGACTACAATACTGATCGACTCAGTACAGAGAGGTACGTCCGAGCGATACGGAAAGCCGGTCGAACAGCACTGCCCCGGTGCTGGAAAAATTAGCATCGCGCGCTCACAAAGGAAGTGAATCTCACCCTGGCCCGGTGAGCAACCGGAGGAGGGGCAAGGGGAAGCACGCCACCACAGAAGAGGCTGTGCTAAACGCCTTCCACCTATCCTCTCTGTGAGAGGTATTACTGGCAATTCTGGGATCGTGAAAGGGCTATTAGCCTGTGCCCAGAGTCATCCCCACGGCAATTAAGCTTTTACTTCTGAAGCGCGGGACGAAATTGCAGCCCAGCTGTGGGATGAGGTGCTAAATGCTTAAAAAAGCAGCTCTTCGCTATAGCACCGTGTGATGGATCGTCACATACATTGCAATCGAAAAAAGCAGAGCAGGCTACTCCCGGTTCAGCTGCTGCAGCGTTTGGTTCTAACCGAGACGAGAAAGAGAGACTCGGAAGGCTCTCCCCGCCCTCCGTCCCCCTTCTCTCTCCCTGCACATCGTCTGCCGCTCCGTCAGCATCCTCCTCAATTTCAATTGCCCGCTACTCCTTCTACATGAATCGCGGCTCTCTATTACCGTCCTTTTGCGCGGAAAAATCTGCTCCTGCCACGTCAGTAGCGGAAGAAGCAAATCCTGATCGAACTGATAAGGAGCGCGAAACCAAAATGGAGGTCGCTACGCATTAAGAATTTGACAAAGGAGACGCTACCTCCGCCATTTTGGCCAGCACACCGTGTTTATTAACACACCGCCACAGCCGCCCGCGCCCAGCGGAGAAGCCCATTAAAAAAAAAAAAAAAAAAAAAAAAAAAAAGGCGACGAAACCTGCGGCTCGGCATTTTCCATCCCCTTCATCAACATCTTCCTGATACCGCCTGCGATGGCTTGGGCTTGGAAGCCGGACAGTGCGAACTCTGCCCTAGAACTCCTGGAGCGCTTGCAGGCTCGCGATCACGGCATTTTTGCACACCCACCCCGCCGCAAGCCCCGGCCGCCCCGATGGTGGCCCCCACCACCCCGGCAGCGCTCACCTCGGCAGCCCTCAGCCCTCAGCACGGCGGCGCCCACCCCAACAGCGCCCCACACTCTGGCAGCTCTCCTGGCAACGCCTCCCGCGACCCCCCATGGCCCCCGCGAGTACCAGCGGCTCCGATCAAGCGGCATCGACCGACACACCGCCGACAACAGCGGCCCCGGCAACAGCCACCACCAGAGCAGCGGCAGAAACGGCCCCAGCAGCCCCTTCCCCCCAGCGGTTTCAGCTGCGCTACACCCCCCCACCTCCTACATTCCAGTCATTATCAGCAGAGTATAGCCTCGGACGGAGATTTCAATTGAGTCCCGAAGGGGCGATCGGGAGGTGGGAGGGACAGGGAACTGTCCCGCTGTGCTGGTGGAAAGGTATTGTGGGAAATGTAGTCACAGATGGAGAAGGTTAACAATGACTATGGTAATCTGAACTGACTAATGTTCTGGAACAGAAGCTAGACAAGCCATAGCTACCTATGGGCTACAGTCAGGATACACAACTGCTGTAATCAATTAGTTGTTTTCAACACATTTGTTAATCCTTTTTGACACACGTATGTCAGCAAATGGTGTTTATTACGAGGTCTGAGAGCGATCATGGAGGAGATGGGTGCCTTACAACCTGGCCTCCCAACTCCCAGTCCCCACAAATTGAGACCTGATTATTATTCATTTGAAGGATCGTTTTCTTTACAATTTGCTCACACTCTGAGGACTTAACAAAGTCTGCATCTACTGAGTCATCGATTAAGGCAGACTCCACCCACCGATATCAATGGGTAGCCTGAAGGCACTCTCTTCCCACTTAAACAGACTCATTGTGACATAGACTTGTGACATCTATAAGTCTATGTATGATATTCTGATTGCAACAAAAAAGTTACATCTAAGACAGTGCTGTCTGAGTTTAAGCAGCAAGCAGACTTGAAAGTCACACCGTCTTAGCCCTTGCAACTCCTCAATTAACTGACAATTCACTTGCAAATACCTGAGAAGCCATGCCCCGGCAGCCAGCAGACTCTACGAGGTGTCACCATTAGCCATCTCATTGGGGCGAGATCCTTGCCAGATCTTATCAGCAATTGCAGCTTCCTGAGAAGGTTTTGCAATTAAGTCAGGATGTAGTGATCAAAGGGTGGTCCACCATCCAGGACAATAACTCTGATCCTGTGTTTCTTATTACTGAGCAGGGTCTAACAGGGACACTTGGTTCCTTTGTCAATACCATCCCTTACATACGGCATTCAATACTAATTCAGACCTGACTCACGATATGAAGGTTGAAATGTGGATATTTTGGCATTTGACAATGCTAATGAAGAAACTAAACAGGTTCTCAGCATTTTATCAACAGGTGCCACTGCCTCATGACTGCAGGACCACAACGAATGAAGGCATCGACAAGCAGCAATGTATCTAGCCACGGCCATAGAAGCAGTCCTGAAATCATCGTGCCTCTGAGAAACCTAGGTACCTTAAAGTGTCTGACTGTTGGACAGACTCGAAAGGGTCACAGATCTAATCATTTTACTAGAGATCATCGCAGAAGCTGCTCCTGCAACGTGAATATACCCCGCACGACAACACCAAACCAGGGTCCTTGGACCGCGCCCCCCACCTTCCCCTCCCCCTCCCCCCCCCCCAGCCCCCTCTGGCAGCGCACAGCGGACCTGACAACAGCCGCATATCTCCTTTTGAATCCACAAAGCGTTGTCGAGTTTAACTGGCATGGTCCTTTGGGTCACAGACCCTGTGCTCTGTTAATTGGCAGATGACAGTCTATCTTTAGACAGGGCCTTCTTATAATTCCTGGTTCAATACATTCTGATTATGACTGGGCTATGAAAATTATGCTCTATACCATTGCCTCTCCTGCTAGCACTCTTGTTGGGACAGAAATTGCTCAGCTAATACCATCTCAGTCCCAAGTGCCTAAAACTTCTAACAGAATCCAAGGGCAAGAAGGCTCAGGTTCCACCGATATGCCTAATACCTTATTAGCCCTAAAAATCCAAAAGGGAAAACAGGAACAGATTTTATCTGTCAGACACCCTTGTGGACAAATTATACAATTTTCAATTATTATGGATACTGGAGACGATGTCATCATTATACCTAGTCATAAACGGAATGGTCACTAGTCATTGCTCATGGCAAATGTTGAAGTCATGTGTTTAAAGGTATCCAAACAACCTGGGTTAGCAAAGAGCCAGTGCAATTAGCTTTTAACTACAGCAAATCAATCACTATAAGACCGTACATGCTAACCCTTCCAGTTGCTCTATTGGGCTGATAAGCCTTAAGTCAACTAGAATATAATAGAATAGAATAGAATAGAATAGAATAGAATTGAATAGAATAGAATAGAATAGAATAGAATAGAATAGAATAGAATAGACCAGGTTGGAAGAGACCTTCAAGATCATCGCGTCCAACCTAGCACCCAACACCACCTAATCAACTAACCCATGTAACCAAGCACCCTGTCAAGTCTCCTCCTGAACACCTCCAGTGACGGCGACTCCACCACCTCCCCGGGCAGCCCATTCCAATGGGCAATCACTCTCTCTGTGTAAAACTTCCTCCTGACCTCCAGCCTGAACTTCCCCTGGCACAGCCTGAGACTGTGCCCTCTTGTTCTGGTGCTGGCTGCCTGGGAGAAGAGACCAACCTCTGCCTGTTTACAACCCCCCTTCAGGTAGTTGTAGAGAGCAATAAGGTCACCCCTGAGTCTCCTCCCCTCCAGGCTAAGCAGCCCCAGCTCCCTCAGTCTCTCCTCATAGGGCTTGTGTTGCAAGCCCCTCACCAACTTTGTTGCCCTTCTCTGGACTCGTTCCAGCAAGTCAACATCCTTCCTAAACTGAGGGGCCCAGAACTGGACACAGGACTCGAGGTGTGGCCTAACCAGTGCAGTGTACAGGGGCAGAATGACCTCCCTGCTCCTGCTGGCCACACTGTTCTTAATGCAGGCCAGGATGCCATTGGCCCTCTTGGCTGCCTGGGCACACTGCAGGCTCATGTTCAGCCTACCATCAACCAGCACCCCCAGGTCCCTCTCTGCCTGGCTGCTCTCCAGCCACTCTGACCCCAGCCTTTAGCACTGCATGGGGTTGTTGCGGCCAATGTGCAGTACCCGGCACTTGGATGTGTTAAATCTCATGCCGTTGGACTCTGCCCATCTGTCCAGCCTGTCGAGGTCTCTCTGCAAAGCCTCTCCACCCTCTAGCAGATCAACTCCTGACCCCAGCTTGGTGTTGTCCGCAAATTTACTGATGATAGACTCAATGCCCTCATCCAGATCATCAATAAAGATGTTAAAGAGGATGGGGCCCAGCACTGATCCCTGGGGGACTCCACTACTGACTGGCCGCCAGCTGGATGTGACACCATTCACCACCACTCTCTGGGTTCGGCCATCCAGCCAGTTCCTAACCCAGCTCAGAGTGCTGCTGTCCAAGCCATGGGCTGACAGCTTGGCCAGCAGTTTGCTATGGGGGACAGTGTCAAAGGCCAAACTTGTTACCGTTCCTTCTTTGTAGTGGCTACTAGTCAGCAACCAACCCTCAAATTAAAATGGAGTAAACATAATCCAGTATGGGTGGAACAATGGTCGTTCAGACACGATAGGCTGCAAGTCTTTAAGACCCTAATACAGAAACAATAGCAACTGGGTCACACCTTGCTAGCCACCCACCCCTACCCCCACCCCCAGAAAAGGGAGGATTTTCTAGTACTACTCTTGCCAACCAAAGCTCTGCTCTGATTTAAAGTTACAGTGCTAATTTCTTCATTTCTGATTGCAATGTCCTTAAGAGATTTGTTATTTAGATATTTGCTAAGTTTTCCTGGTAAGCATAATGAATGGTAAGCATTTGGTTTTTACAGATACCTAGTACATAGTAATTGTAGTAAGGTGTAAGTACTTAGTAATGAGTTCACATTGTAAGATTTCTTTTGGTTCAAACCTTCTTAGTTGTGTGCCATGGCATTTCAAAGGAGCTCCATGTAATATAGTTAAGACTTGTAGTAAATAGGTATTCATTTTAAAAAAAGTATTCCTTAGCTAAGGTAATGTCTTTATATTTCCTTCTAAGACATAGACTAAAAAAAAAAAAAAAAAAAAAAAAAAAAAAAAAAAGGTAAACAAAAAAACATAGAAATATATAACAAAAGCACAAAAACTCTGGATACAAAACATAGAGTACTAAATAACAGAATAGTAATAAAAAAGAAGAGCAACAATAAAACCAAAATATTAAAAACAAATATTACACATTGAAAAATCATAAAGATTAGTAACACAGAATAGGTACTAACAAAAAAAAACATAAGAATTGTTAGCAAAAAAATGAAAATAAGGATTATCAAGACTACTAGATTAAAACAAACAAAGAAAGTCGAGACAAAATGAAAAATGGTAATGAAAAAGAATTAATAGAAAAGGTTAAAAAAATAATAAATATGTAAAAATTAAAATTAGAATAGAAAATAGATTAGATAAAATAAACATGGAAAATAAAAAATAATTACAATAAATAATATAAGATAAAAAATAAAAGATTAAACACTAGATAAAAAGAAAAAAATAGAAATTACAAAAATAAAATAAATAGAAAGAAAAAATTGATTGGAATAACAAATTAAAATACAGATTAAAAAATTACAATAAGAAAATTAAAATTAAAGAAGGTAAAAAAGAAATAAATTAAAAATGACAAAAATAAGCTAAAAATAATAATAACAAAAACTTAAAGAACAAAGAAAAATTAAAATACAAAATAACAAAAATTAATTGAATAGAATTATATCAAAATTAAATTAAAATTAACAAACAAAAAAAGTTAACAAAAAATAATTACAAGTGCAGATAAAAAAATAATAAGATGCAATGAAGAAGAAACCACATTAAAACAGTATAGAAATAAATTTTAAAACAAGATTTGAAATAAATTAAATATTAGACAAAAGAACTAGATTAAAAGTCAAAATATTAAACATATCAAAATAATAAATTCACAATAGAAAATAATAAATAAAAATTACATAAAATAACAAAAAGAAACAAAATAAATAATAAAAGAAATACATTCAACATAAAGCGTGAAACAACTCAAGTTAGAATTAAAAAGAAAAAATTATAAAAATAATTTACAAAATCGAAATTGAAATGAAAATAAATTAAAAAATTAAATAAAAACAATTACAAACATGTAAAAAAAAATATAAAACCCTATAAATCCATATAATGAAATCAAACAAAAATGAAATAGATTTATTGAAAGTCGATTTCGAAATATTAAAGAAATGAAGCAAAAAATTAATTACGAATTTAAAAATAGCTCACATTAAAAACAAACAAAAGCCACTCAAAATTAGTTAGAAAATCTGTGGAATCATAGACTCGTGGAATGAGTCAAGGTTGGAAAGGACCACAAGGATCATTTAGTTCCAACCACTGCCATGGGCAGGGACATCTCACACTGGATCAGGCAGGCTAGAGCCTCGTCCAGCCTGGTCTTAAACACCTCCAGGCATGGGGCCTTGGCCATCTCCTTGGGCAACCCATTCCAGGGCTTCACCACTTTCACGGTGAAGAATTTCTTCTTCACATCCAGCCTGAATCTTCCCATCCCCAGCCTTGTTCCATTCTCCCTAGTCCTGTCATTTCCTGACATGCTAGGATGTCCCTCCCCAGCATTCTTGTAGGCTCTCTTCAGATAGTGGATGGCCACGATCAGGTCACCTCGAGCCTTCTTGTCTGCTAACTGCAATCATCGCAACAAACAACGGCGGAAGAATCAAGACCATGAGGACCCAGCATTTCCCATGCAGTCGAACATCGATCACAACAACTGCTATGATCATCTGGGATTGTGGTCGGTTGAGCCTGTCCCCTTAAGAAAGGGAATATGGTGGACGGAAGTTGGTAAACGGAAAGAATAATCTAAACTAATTTCATTGGTGAAGTGGGAGGAAGCACCTTCTGAACTGGGAGTGCAGAAAAGTATACTGGGCATTCCAGCACTTTATCTTCAGTATTGCTTCCGCTCCTCCACAGTGCAGCAGCTCTCTCTGTGCTGGGCTTTCTGCCAAGGCTTCAGCCTTCAAACTGACAAACCTGATAAGGCCTGTATTAACTCCTTTCCAATTAACACAAACTGCTTCTAACTTTTTTTTTCCTCTTTCTCTCTCTTTTCTGACCTGCTCTGGGGAGGAGGGGGAGAGAGGGGGAGAGCGGAGGTGGGGAACCCCATCAGCAGAGGGGGGAGCTCTCATTTCTGTGCTACTCTGTTGTATATCTTTGTATATATTGTAAATATTGTAAATTTGTATATATTCCCCTGCATATCCTACATTGCTTTGTAAATATACAGCTCCACTGCTTTGCTAATTCAGCTGTGAGTTTTTTTTCCTTTCCCTTCAATTTTCTTTCCCTTTACCTTACAAGGGGGAAGGGAGGAGGCTTCTTGGCCTTACCCTTCTAACCCCACCACATTTTTTTTTTTCTTGGCGCCCAACGTGCGGCAGATAATTAGTTTAATTTAGTACTTGATTGATTTAATGTTTTCCTGCTGAATTAGTAAACATGAAGGTGTTGTGGTTTGTGGAGCGATTATTCTTTTCAATTTTTGGGGCTCTTGTTTACAGATATTGTTTGGGTTTGATTTTGGATTACCTGGGTAAATATTTGGTGCGGACAATTTATATGTGGGTTATGTATAGAGTTAGACTATGGTATGGAAAATGTATTAATTTCTTATGGCCAGTGAGATACAGGAATGTTACCTCCACCACTCTCCCAATTGAGATAAAGGGTTTTAAGATTCCACCGGAGGAGAGAGTAACTTTAGGTGATGCCTGGGTGTGGCCGGTTGACGTTGCCCCCTTAAGAAAGGGAATATGGTGGACGGAAGTTGGTAAACAGAAAGAATAATCTAAACTATTTCATTGGTGAAGTGGGAGGAAGCACCTTCTGAACTGGGAGTGAAATGGGCATTTCCAGCACTTCTCTGTCAGTCTTGCTTCCGCCTCTTCTTCGTGCTGCAGCTCTGTCTGTGCTGGGCTTTCTGCCAAGGCCTCGGCCTTGAAGACTTGATACAGGCCGGTATTAACTCCTTTCCAATTAACACCAAACTGCTTTTAACTTCTTTCTTTCTTCTTCCCTCTTTCTAACCTATTCTGGGGAAAGGGGGGGAGAGAGGGGAGAGCGGAGGTGGGGAATCCCCTCTGCCGAGGGGGGTTACTCTCATTCCTGTGCTACCTTATTGTATATCTTTGTATATATTGTAGATATTGTAAATTTGTAAATATTCCCCTGCAAACCCTACACTGCTTTGTAAATATAGCTCCACTGCTTTGCTAATTCAGCTGGTGAGTTTTTTTTTCCTTTCCCTTCAAATTTTTCTTTTCCCTTTTACCTTACAAGGGGGAAGGGAGGAGGCTTCTTGGCTTTACCCTTCCACCCACCACACTGGGATCCAAAGGTGATTTATTTCATGTCTATAATTTAGCTGAGGGTGATAATTATCGTGTATCTCCTGATTTCTATGCGGCGAGAGAGAAAGGTGTCCAGAGCTTGTTTTGTTATTAAAACTAGATCAAAAAGAAAACGCCATGACTCAGGATCAGTCCCAGAGTCATCTAGTGATGAAGAGTATGCAGAATCTGTGTCAGCTAAAAAGAAGGCTAAAAAGTCAATTGGTAAAGCAGCTCTAAATGACTTTTCTGTTGATTCTGGCAAGTTGCCAAGGGCGTCGGCTGGTATCAACATGGCGCCTACTCCTTCTCCTACACCTTCTCCTCCTTCTTCTTCTCCGTCGGCCATTAACAGAGCAACATCATTTCCGCCCACTCCCTCGGTGGGACCGGAAGTCACTGCCCCAGCAGCTGATTTACCTCAGGACCTGTCAGCTTCCATTAAACTGGCTGTAAATTCAAACACAGCTCCAGTTAAGGTGGCTGTTTTAAAGACTAGAGGTGCAAAGGCCAAAGATGGAGAAGAAGAGCTGGAGACTGATCCTGGTGAGGGGCCCTCTACACTAAAAAATCCTGCTGCGGAGGAAGAGAAGGTTTGTTTTAAAGATCTAGCTAACCTAGTGAGATCAAAGCAGGATACAGATGAAGTTAGGAAAGCAGCTGGCAAAGGTGGTTCTCAGCTTAAAGAGATCCTTGGGAGAATGACAGCAGGATTATATGGACAAAAAGTTCAGGGAGACTGTGACCGGTTGACGTTGTCCCCTTAAGAAAGGGAATATGGTGGACGGAAGTTGGTAAACAGAAAGAATAATCTAAACTAATTTCATTGAATAGGATAGAATAAACCAGGTTGGAAGAGACCTTCAAGATCATCACGTCCAACCTATCACCCAACACCACCCAATCAACTAACCCATGTAACCAAGCACCCTGTCAAGTCTCCTCCTGAACACCTCCAGTGACGGCGACTCCACCACCTCCCCAGGCAGCCCATTCCAATGGGCAATCACTCTCTCCGTGTAAATCTTCCTCCTGACCTCCAGCCTGAACTTCCCCTGGCGCAGCCTGAGACTGTGTCCTCTTGTTCTGGTGCTGGCTGCCTGGGAGAAGAGACCAACCTCTGCCTGTTTACAACCCCCCTTCAGGTAGTTGTAGAGAGTAATGAGGTCACCCCTGAGTCTCCTCCCCTCCAGGCTAAGCAGCCCCAGCTCCCTCAGTCTCTCCTCATAGGGCTTGTGCTCCAAGCCCCTCACTAACTTCGTTGCCCTTCTCTGGACTCGTTCCAGCAAGTCAACATCCTTCCTAAACTGAAGGGCCCAGAACTGGACACAGGACTCGAGGTGTGGCCTAACCAGTGCAGTGTACAGGGGCAGAATGACCTCCCTGCTCCTGCTGGCCACACTGTTCTTAATGCAGGCCAGGATGCCATTGGCCCTCTTGGCTGCCTGGGCACACTGCAGGCTCATGTTCATCCTACCACCAACCAGCACTCCCAGGTCCCTCTCTGCCTGGCTGCTCTCCAGCCACTCTGACCCCAGGAAGCACCTTCTGAACTGGGAGTGCAGGAGGAGTATCCTGGGCACTCCGGCACTTTATCTTCAGTCTTGCTTCCGCCTCTTCTTCAGGCAGCAGCTTTCTGTGCTGGGCTTTCTGCCAAGCCTTCGGCCTTGAAACTGATAAAGGTCTGTATTAACTCCCTTCCAATTAACACAAACTGCTTCTAACTTTTTTTCTCTTTCTCTCTTTCTTCTAACCTACTCTGGGGAAAGGGTGGAGAGAGGGGAGGTGGGTAACCCCCTCTGCCGAGGGAGGAAACTCTCATTTCTGTGTTACTTTATGGTATATCTTTGTATATTTTGTAAATATTGTAAATTTGTATATATTCCCCTGCATATCTTACGTTGTTTTGTAAATATATAGCTCCACTGCTTTGCTAATTCAGTTGGTGAGGTTTTTTTTTCCTTTCCCTTCAATTTTTCTTTCCCTTTACTTTACAGGGGGGAGGGAAGAGGCTTCTTGGCCTTACCCTTCCAACTCCACCACATTTGTTTTCTTGGCATACCCAACGTGCGGTAGATAATTAGCTTAATTTATTACTTGATTGATATAGTGTTTTCCAGATGAATTAGCAAACATGAAGGTGTTGTGGTTTGTGGAGCGATTATTCTTTTCAATTTTTGGAGCTCTGGTTTACAGATATTGTTTGGGTTTGATTTTGGATTACCTGGGTAAATATTTGGTGCGGACAATTTATATGTGGGTTATGTATAGAGTTAGACAATGGTATGGAAAATGTATTAATTTCTTATGGCCCACTCCCTTGGTTGGACCGGAAGTCACTGCCCCAGCAGCTGATTTACCTCAGGACCTGTCAGCTTCCATTAAGGTGGCTGTAAATTCAAACAAAGCTCCAATTAAGGTGGCTACTTTAAAGACTAGAAGTGGAAAGGCCAAAGATGGAGAAGAAGAGGTGGAGACTGATCCTGGTGAGGGGCCCTCTACTCTAAAAGATCCTGCTGAGGAGGAAGAAAAGGTTTGTTTTAAAGATCTAGCTAACCTAGTGAGATCAAAGCAGGATACAGATGAAGTTAGGAAAGCAGCTGGCAAAGGTGGTTCTCAGCTTAAAGAGATCCTTAGGAGAATGACAGCAGGATTATATGGACAAAGAATTCAGGAGACGAAGACAAAGATGATATTTCAGAGTGTTCTTCTCCCCGCGAGGAATTGAGAAATGTCCATAAAGATTTCACCAGGGCAGATAAGGAGCCAGTTCTAGCTTGGCTTAGTAGGTGTTATGATACAGGTGCTCTGGCTCTAACAGTTGGAGACAAGTCAGCAGCTCAGTTAGGAACTCTCTCAAGGGATAATGGAATAGATAGACATCTAGGCAGGGCTCTTGGTAAGGTTAATCTGTGGATACGCCTTTTAATGGCGGTTGCCCTGAGATACCCTTCCCGAGATGATCTTCCATGGAACCCTAAACCCTGGACTACCATAGATGAGGGAATTAAGCGTTTGAGAGAATTTGCTGTTAGAGAGCTACTCTATGGTGAACATGAAACTCTGAATCCTGATGACATTCCTGTGGGTATTGGTCTTGCTAAAAAGATCATCAAACTTGCTCCTTCCAATTATGCTAACATTCTGGCAAGCAGAATTGTGTCAAGAAATAATGGTGGAGCTTCTCCCACGGTTGGCCAATTAAGTGATCAAATGAGACAATTGGAGGATAGCATGACATGTGGTTCTTTGGTTTCAGCCATTAAAACTATGTCTGGAGATATACAGAATTGCATAAGAGAGTTAAAAGACTAATTTAGAAATTCCATATCCCAATTGGCACAAAGGGATAATTTCAATTCTCCCTCCAGGTGGATACAAGTTTCTTCTGTGAGGAATACACGTCCTCCAAGGAGGCCATTCCAAAACAGCTCATTCCAAAACAGACCACCAAGGCAATCACGTAGAGCTATTTGGATTACTCTGCGTGATCAGTTTGGTGAGAACATGAACTGCTGGGATGGCCAACCAACTTCTAATCTTTTCAGGAGACTGAGGGAATTGCAAAGTGGCAGAACCCGAGGTAGCAATACCAGAAGGGTAGCTGTTACTTCCACAGTTCCCCAAAACAACTCTTGTGGCTCCAACAGTGGCTCCAGTTATAACATACAAAGTTATAACCCTGCAAACTATGTGCAATGCACATCTGCGCATGTTCCCCATTAACTAGGGGTGCCCTGCCTCCTGCCAGGGGGAGGAAAGGGATAACAGAGATAACAGAATCTATTGGGATGTGTACATCCAGTGGCCTGGCACTTCACAATTTCGGAAGGACAGGGCCTTGGTTGACACAGGAGCTCAGTGCACCATAATACCATCAAATTATCAGGGATCAGAGTCTATAACTATTCTGGGAGTCACTGGTGGATCTCAAGAGTTAAGTAAGGTAGAGGTTAATATAAGTCTAACTGGTAAACAATGGAGGAAGCATACAGTTGTGACCAGACCTGACGCACCTTGTATTTTGGGAATTGATTTTCTGAGAGAAGGGCATTTCAAAGACCCTAGAGGTTACAAATGGGCTTTTGGAGTAGCTTCTATAGAAATTGATGGACAAAAATTGAAGCTGTCTGCTAGACCTGAGCTTTCTGATGAATCTGCAGTTGTGGGACAACATAAGATACAGGACATTAAATTGCCGGTTGCTTCTCAGACTGTGCATCACAGACAATACAGAACCAACTGTGACTCTTTGTTGCCCATTCAGAATCTGATTCGGCAGTTGGAGAGTCAGAAAGTCGTCAGCAAAACTCATTCACCTTTCAACAGTCCAGTGTGGCCTGTGCGGAAGCAGAATGGAGACTGGCGTCTGACGGTAGACTACCGAGCCCTAAATGAAGTGACACCACCTATGAGTGCAGCAGTACCAGACATGATGGAGCTACAGTATGAGCTGGAATCCAAAGAGGCCAAGTGGTATGCTACCATAGACATTGCTAATGCATTTTTCTCTATTCCCATAGCAGAGGAATGCAGGCCTCAGTTTGCTTTCACCTGGAGAGGAATCCAGTACACCTTCAACAGATTGCCAATGGGCTGGATCCACAGCTCAAGCATCTGTCATGCAGTGATCCACGATGCTCTGGAGAAAGGCGGTGCTCCAGAACACATCCAGTTCATCGATGATATCATCATTTGGGGTAAAACTGCTGAGGAAGTCTTAGAGAAAGGTAACAAAATCATTGACATTCTTCTGAATGCAGGTTTTGCTATCAAGCGAGACAAGATGAAAGGACCTACCACAGAGATTCAGTTTCTGGGAGTGCGATGGCAGGATGGACGCCGACACATTCCCGTGGATGTGGTAAATAGAATCTCCACCATGGCAAATCCCATAAACAAGCAAGAGACCTTATGTTTCTTGGGGATAGTGGGATTTTGGAGACTGCACATTCCTGGATACAGTCAGATTGTGAAACCTCTGTATGATGTGACTCGAAAGAGAAACCATTTCCACTGGGGACCTGAACAACAAGCAGCCTTTGACCAAATAAAGCAAGAGGTGATTCAAGCAATGGGTCTGGGACCTGTCCGAGATGGTCCAGACATTAAGAACATTTTGTACACGGCTGTAAGTGACAATGGTCCAACCTGGTGCTTGTGGCAAAAAGCTCCAGGTGACACACGTGGACGACCTCTTGGTTTCTGGAGTAGAGGTTACAGAGGTTCAGAGGCTAATTATACTCCAACAGAGAAAGAAATTTTAGCTGCCTATGAAGGAGTAAAGGCATCTTTTGAAGTGATTGGAACTGAATCACAACTTCTCTTAGCTCCCAGATTACCAGTTTTGAATTGGATGTTCAAAGGCAAAGGCTCCACACCACATCATGCCACAGACTCAACATGGTCTATGTGGATGGTTCTGATAACACAGAGAGCTCGAATGGGAAGTCTTGAAAGGCCTGGTCTAGTGGAGGTGATCTCAAGTTGGCCTGAAGGTATCAACTGTGCTAAACCTCCAGAGGAGAAAGTAACTCGTGCTGAGGAAGCTCCTCGTTACAATGACCTTTCTGATGATGAAAAGAAATATGCTTTGTTCAGAGACGGTTCCCGTCGTCTTGTTGGAAACAAGCGAAGGTGGAAGTCTGCAGTGTGGAGTTCAAAACGCCACGTTGCAGAGGCAAAAGATGGAGAAGGAGAATCCAGTCAGTTCGCAGAGGTAAAAGCTGTCCAGCTAGCTCTCGACGTAGCTGAACGTGAGAGATGGCCAAAGCTTTATCTCCTCACCGACTCATGGATGGTAGCCAATGCTCTATGGGGTTGGCTAAAGAACTGGAAGAAGAATGGTTGGCAGAGGAAAGGAAAACCCATTTGGGCAGCAGACCTGTGGCAGGACATTGCTGATCGAATCGAGAGAATTCCAGTGAAGGCGAGACACATCGATGCTCACATTCCTAATAGCAAAGCTACTGAGGAACAGCAACACAACCATCAGGCAGATCTAGCTGCAAGAGTTTCTCAAGTAGACATGGACTCTAATCTTGATCTCGACTGGAAACACCGAGGTGAGATATTAGCTCGGTGGGCTCATGATTCATCAGGACATCAAGGCAGAGACGCAACATACCAATGGGCTCGTGACAGATCCATAGACATTTCCATGGATGCTATCACACAAGTCATCCATGACTGTGACATTTGTGCTGCTATTAAGCAGGCAAAACGACTTAAGCCCTTGTGGTATCGTGACAGATGGTCCAAGTACAAATATGGTGAAGCTTGGCAAATTGATTACATCACTCTACCATGTTCTCCTTCTGGTAAGCAATACGTGCTTACTATGGTAGAGGCAAACACTGGATGGTTGGAAACTTATCCAGTTCCACATGCAACTGCACGCAACACCATTCTCGGTCTGGAGAGACAGATCCTGTGGAGACACGGAACTCCAGAGAGGATTGAGTCAGACAACGGAACTCATTTCAAGAACAACCTTGTAAAGAACTGGGCAAAAGAGCACGGTATTGAGTGGATATTCCATATTCCCTACTATGCACCAGCTTCAGGGAAGATTGAACGCTACAACGGTTTGTTGAAGACCACTCTTAAAGCCATGGGGGGTGGATCTTTGAAAAACTGGGAAAAACATTTAGCACAAGCAACCTGGCTGGTAAATAGTAGAGGTTCAGTGAACCGAGCTGGACGTGCACATTCAGATTTGCTACGGAAAGTAGAAGGTGATAGAGTTCCTGTTGTTAGAGAAAAGAATCTGTTAGGTAAAACTGTTTGGGTATTTTCACCCTCAGGAGACGCTAAACCTATCCGAGGGGTGGTTTCAGCTGAAGGTCCTGGTCACACTTATTGGGTAATGCAAGAGAATGGTGAAATTCAATGTATTCCACAAGGAAACTTAACTTTAGCTGAAAGAGGTTAATTTCAAACTGTTGTACAGCTACATCACGCCCAGAGGAAGAATCAACGAGGAATCTACGGTGTACGAACCCTGAGATCCTTGAGAGCCCTGAGTCAACTAAGAGACCCTGAGATTCCCTGTTTCCCTCCTCTTTGCTTCGCCGGCGAAGAAATGAACAGTTTTCCATTTTCCTCATTTTCTGATTTTCTTGGACTTTTGAATCATCTACATCTGAGCATAGCCGGAATGGACTATGAACTTTACTCACGAACTGTAAATATCGTTTTGGATTGGATGGACAGTATGAACGGCCAATGATATTGTTTAGAAGGGGTGGACTGTGGCCGGTTGAGCCTGTCCCCTTAAGAAAGGGAATATGGTGGACGGAAGTTGGTAAACGGAAAGAATAATCTAAACTAATTTCATTGGTGAAGTGGGAGGAAGCACCTTCTGAACTGGGAGTGCAGAAAAGTGTACTGGGCATTCCAGCACTTTATCTTCAGTATTGCTTCCGCTCCTCCACAGTGCAGCAGCTCTCTCTGTGCTGGGCTTTCTGCCAAGGCCTTCAAACTGACAAACCTGATAAGGCCTGTATTAACTCCTTTCCAATTAACACAAACTGCTTCTAACTTTTTTTTTCCTCTTTCTCTCTCTTTTCTGACCTGCTCTGGGGAGGAGGGGGAGAGAGGGGGAGAGCGGAGGTGGGGAACCCCATCAGCAGAGGGGGGAGCTCTCATCTCTGTGCTACTTTGTTGTATATCTTTGTATATATTGTAAATATTGTAAATTTGTATATATTCCCCTGCATATCCTACATTGCTATGTAAATATACAGCTCCACTGTTCTGCTAATTCAGCTGTGAGTTTTTTTTTCCTTTCCCTTCAATTTTCTTTCCCTTTACCTTACAAGGGGGAAGGGAGGAGGCTTCTTGGCCTTAACCTTCTAACCCCACCACAGGGATCAAACAGCATCACTCAGAAGAATGTACCACAGCATCATGTGAATTAGGACTGAATATTGTGGTTGCTTGATAACTTTGTATTCTCTCTTGTTAACTATGTGTGCCTCTGAATGTAGACATCCTAGAGGATACAGTTTCATCTTTACATTTTGCTTAGTAGAGATTATTAAAAAAAAATAAAAAATAAAAAATAAAAAAAGGGGGAAAAGAGAGAATACCCCATAGCAAAAAATTAGCTCATGGCAACCGTAGAAATGCTGTAACCCTAGAAATATTAACCCTAGAAAATGCTGTAACCCTAGAAACATCAACTTTGCAATGTGCTGTAACCCTCTCACTGCAAGACAGCACGAACACGGCAGAACTGTCATGAAAATGACAATCAGCAAACCTGCTTAGCACTGACCAGAACGACGGTCACGATAATCCAAGATGTCAACAGAAAACATCTAACTTATAACTGGGTGTCGTGACTGCTTTACTGTTGTGTGAACATTAAGAGATCAGAATTACTAGGATGAGCAAAAACACATTATTCAGTGTAATTTTATATTGGGCAGTGCAATGAAGCTCTTTTTGCTCTTGCTGCTTGCCTGCAAGTTTTCTGTCTGCGAAGCTAGGGCCTGGCCAGATCTACCTTTACAGATTAAAGAAATCTTGCTACCATTAAACAATTCATGATTTTTGACCATCCTAGAGAAAATAAAGATGCAACATCATCCTAAAGCAGATCGCAAAAGACAGTGCTAAGGATTGCATTTGTGCCTCAATCTCTGTGTGCAATGCATTCAGGCATAATCAAGTCTTCTCTGTCAATTAAGAGGAGTGAAATGTAAAGATCGGAACTGTTAAGATCTAAGTTCTTCTTTACAATGTTTGTTATCTTTGACCGTGTATTATGCCAGCTCTGTAGAGCATTGTAACTAGTTCAACTTAAGCTTTGTGCTTTGTGTGGGTTACATCAGTCTGTTAGACATGCTGCACTACAGAACTCTTGCTTTTGCTACACAGCTTAGCTTTACCTTGCTTGCTTCTGTGTTTGCAGTAGCATCTTGTATGGGATGAGAACAACTCCCATGACCAGATTGCTCACAAAAACAAAAAGGGGGATTTGTGGCAATGCCAGCGACGAGCAGTGTGAGCAATCTGGCAGTCCAGGCCTAGAGCCTGACATGGTGGTAGGCCATGCTCAGCATAAATGCAGAGTTAGTTAGCAGTGGAGCAAAACAGTGCTGTGCCTGCAGCATGTAACTAAAACAAGACACTGGTAGCTATAAACATGGACAGTTATCTTGGGACAACAGGACATGCACCTGCATCAACAACCTCGTTGTGTCATTAGTAGTTGGACCAATAACCTGTAATAGTGCAATGTGTAGTCACTCATAGGGAACCAATGGAGCTATGCCAACGAGGCTCTCCGAGTTTATATAAGTTGTAGCAGTTGCCTTGCTACGCACTTCTGCCTTTCCTGTCTCCTGTTTCTTCTACACTTTACCGTGCTATACTTGCACTACAGGCCTACTCCATAGGCCTGCACCTCAGGCCTGCACCATCGGCCTGCAACACTGGAACAATAAAGGAACAATACTCGATCACATTGGTCAGCCGTATTGATTCCCAATCTCTGTCGCCCCATTATTCTATGATCAGGTGACCCGTCTGGTGGACGTGGGGAAGCCTGTGGATGTGGTCTACCTGGACTTCAGCAATGCCTTTGGCACCGTCCCCCACAGCAAACTGCTGGCTAAGCTGTCAGCTCTTGGCTTGGACCACTACACTCTGTGTTGGGTTAGGAACTGGCTGGAGGGCCGGGCCCAGAGAGTGCTAGTGTATGGTGCCACATCCAGCTGGCGGCCAGTCACCAGGGGTGTCCCCCAGGGATCAGTGCTGGGCCCCGTCCTCTACAACATCTTCATTGATGATCTGGATGAGGGGGTTGAGTCAGTCATCAGCAAGTTTGCAGATGAGACCAAATTAGGAGCAGATGTTAGTCAGTAAGAGGGTAGAAAGGCTCTGCAGAGGGACCTCGACTGACTAGACAGATGGGCAGAATCCATTGGAATGGCATTTAACAAGTCCAAGTGCTGGGTACTGCACTTTGGCCACTGCAATCCCATGCAGAGCTACCGGCTGGGGTCAGAGTGGCTGGAGAGCTCCCAAACAGAGAGGGACCTGGGTGTGCTGATCGACAGCCACCTGAATATGAGCCAGCAGGGTGCCCAGGTGGCCAAGAGGGCCAATGGTATCCTGGCCTGCATTAGGAATAGTGTGGCCAGCAGGAGCAGGGAGGTCATTGTGTCCCTGTACTCTGCTTTGGTTAGGCCCCACCTTGAGTACTGTGTCCAGTTCTGGGCCCCTCAGTTTGAGAAGGACATCGAGACACTTGAGCGTGTCCAGAGAAGGGCAACAAGGCTGGTGAGAGGCCTTGAGCACAAGCCCTATGAGGAGAGGCTGAGGGAGCTGGGATTATTTAGCCTGGAGAAGAGGAGGCTCAGGGGTGACCTCATTGCCCTCTACAACTACCTCAAAGGTGGTTGTAGCCAGGAAGGGGTTGGTCTCTTCTCCCAGGCAACCAGCACCAGAACAGGGGGACACAGTCTCAAGCTGCGCCAGGGGAGGTTTAGACTCGAGGTGAGGAGGAAGTTCTTCACCAAGCGAGTCATTCGTCATTGGAATGGGTTGCCCAGGTAGGTGGTTGAGTCATCATCCCTGGAGGCGTTCAAGAGGAGATTGGACGTGGCACTCTGTGCCATGGTCTAGTCATGGGGTCTGTGTTGATAGGTTGGACTCGATGATCCTTTCCAACCTAAGTTATACTGTGATACTGTGATACTGTGATACTTCCTCTGATGCTCACTATAGGCTTTATCAAAATTTCTGGGCACAGCTTCTTCAATTCCTTGTATTACCTCCCATGTTCTGTCTCCCTTGAAGCTGTTGATGGTCCCACTGAGGATCTTGATTAGGCCACTTCTGATTTCTTGGTGGCCCCCCCACTCTGATTTTACCTCTCCCATATTCTCACACCAGCCTGTCTGCCTTTTCCTTGTCTTTGTCCTTAAATATGGGAACAGGGGTAGGGCATGAAGCCCTAATCTAAACAGCAGCATATTCATCTTCTTCCCTACTAAAACACTTTTTCAAAGCTTGGCAAATCCAATCATCAAAAGACAAACAATTTTTTCTTTGATTTTCCTTTTCTCAACTCATCATCCCAACACTGTAATATGATCCCTAACACTCTCTTTGAGATGGGAATGGGAGGGAGTTCTGATGACTTGCTTTTGTCCCATTCTCCTGATCACTAATCACTGCCCGGGAGTCAAAACCGAGCGGCGGCAGTTGAAACACCAGCTCCGAGCCATCAGCCAGTTCCCTGCAAACGACCGACCCCCCCTCACTGTGCCGATCCCCTGCAAAGTCAAACGGCAAAAAAAAACACCCCTCACCCACCGCAGCCCAGGTCCCTGCCCTCCTGTGGAAACCTGAAACCACGGAAAAAAAAACATCCTGAAGCAGATCCCTCAAACCGAGGTCCCCCCCTAGAAACCGGGACGTCAGACCCGCAAGCGTGTTCACGCCACGGGCTCCCACAGTTCAAGCCTCCCTAAGGAACCGACCGCAGGACACGAAAAACTCCTGAACCCGGGTCCCCCACCGCCGTGTGGTGAAGAGGTTATTAAATTTATGAATATGAAATATGAATTATGAAAATATTATTTTAATTAATTATCAAACTATTAATAACCGATGAATCACCAACTTATATACATGTTCTAGTGCACGTTCGTGAAATGGATTCCACAACTGGCTTAGTGTTATGATTATAACGTAATCGAACTATCTATAAACCCTGTCTATATTTTATAACCGAAGGGTGCAGTTCCGCCACTTGGCCACTAGATGGAGACTCGGCGGGAGGCGGGCGGCTCCTGGCTATACACAGCAATATTATGATCTTTCTATGCGTCAGCGCTTACTCTGCTAGATGCGGATACTTTGAACTGAGTGCTAGTGGATGGAAAGCATGTGGACGATGTTCAATTCCCTTCAGACAACAGGGATCGGTCCTGGACAGGGTTGGTCTGTAGGGTCGGCCCTCTAAAGTCGGCTCGCACGGCAGGGCGGGACGACGGTGGCCGGTAGATGGACTCGAACGACGGAAGCAGGCAAAGCTACGAGGGTGTGGAAGACGACAAGTTTGTCTCTCTTAATGTAAATCAACAAAGATAAAGTGAATCCTGTCTAGCAATCCTGGATGCAAATCAGCTTGTGATTGCATCGTGATAACACCGGACTACAACAATGGACCTAAGGACCCAGCCATCAGGCTTTCTGGGCAGGGTGGTTTCCGCCCAAGAGACTTGAGCAACTACTGGTTTTGTAGAGAGAAACAGAGAGAGAAACAGAGGAGAGAAACAGAGGAGAAAAACGGGAGAAAAACGGAGATGAAGGAAAACACAGGAGACGGGCCAGGCCGCTGAGAAGAGAAAGCCAGGACGATGCTGCTCCGGAGAAAAGAAGCTGCCCGGAGGACCACAGCTCCAGCCAAAGCCTCAGCACCCCTTCTCTACAGACCCAGGCTGCCCAGAGGAGCCTCAGCACTGTTCCTGTATCAACCCAACATCTCCCCAGAGGACCACAGCTGTTCACCAGCAAAAGCCTCACCAGCGTTTCTCTCTACAAACCCAACATCTGCAGCACCTTGCCTCCACGGACTTTAACTGTCTTGGGGGGGGATGAGGGGTGTGGTAATATAATTCCTTTCCTCTTCTATCTCTCGTCCCTCTCTCTTTCTCTCTTCTCTCCCTCTCCCTCCTTATGTCCACTTTATCTAATAAATAGTCTAGCTGTTGATACTTTGGCCTCGTTTGTGCCTTTAATTTCACAACACGGGAATATTTAAAAGAACTGTGTCTCCGGACCGAGACATCTAATGTCTCCGGACCGTGACATTTAACTGGCGTAGTCGGCAGGATTCCCGTGCAGTGAAAAGTATCACAGCAAAATTATTGCATTTCTGAGAACCCCGAAATGTGTGTGTGTGCCTGAGACGTACTTTTAGTACGAAGCGAGAGTGGAGTCCAGATTCGTGTTTCCACTCGCCCGCGAGGGAAGTGGCCGGAGAAGGACGAAGCGAAATTTTCAGAGAGACTGTGTGGGAGTTCTCAAAAGGTTTAAATGTGTGTGCTTTCTCGGGGAAGATTATCTGGGGTACAACTGTTGGTTTTATAGTGTGACCTCCTCGAGAATCCTCTGTACCCTGCTTTAAATTTGTGTGCTTTCCCGGGGAAGATTATCTGGGGTACAACTGTTGACTGTATAGTGTGACCTCCCCGAGAATTCTCAGTACCCTCTTTTAGGAAACCCAGTTTTGGTGATATTTGTAAAGTGTGTATCCTCTCGGGGAAAGTGTGGCTTTCCTGAGAAGCCCAGGTTGTTGTTGTTTTTTCTTGTGTGTGACCTCTCCTGAGAAATCTATTGTGCATTTTTCCTGGAGAAGATTAGTTTGGAGTAATCCTTTTAAAAGTGTATGTTTTTCCAGGGAAGATTTTGCTGGTACAAACAGTGTTTTGATTGATTTCCCTGTGAAACTTAGTGCCCTATTAAGAAATGCTTTGTGAAACAAAAGAGATGGCCGGGAGTGAGCGGCTTTTTAACCTTTTAGAAGTTCACGGTGCCCGCCCATCTGTACAGGTACTTGACTGGGCCCGTGGAAATTGGCATAATTTCCAGAGTGTGGCTGATAGAATTGTGGTCCTGCAGAAAGATGCAAGAGCAAAAGCCAGGAAAGGCAAAGGTTTTATTTGTGCGGTTTTAGGTGCCTGTTTAGCCGCCTCAGTGAAGGAGAAAGAGGAATGGCATGAACAGGAGAATAAAACTATTTCCTCTTTGCAGGACTTAGTTTCGTCACTACAAAGCCACGTTGCCACTTTGAAAGACGTAGTGGCAGATCTTAAAATTCAATTGGAAAAGGAGAGGAGGCAAAATTCGTATTTGGACTCAAAAGAGGGTGTGAATTACTTGGAGTCTGCCCCTATGTGCCCTCGGGCAGAATTGACAGCGGCTAAGGAAGCTGCTGCGCATATCAGACCTCTCATTAAAACTGAAGTTTTATATGAGGATGGGGAGGTTACCCCCACTATCACAACCAAAGAAACGCCTTTCTCCTACACTGAATTGGCCAAAATTTGTGCAGAATTTGCACGCTCTGCTGAGGAATCTGAGGTGGAATATGTCTGGCGAGTTTCAAAAACTGGAGGTGATCAGATTCTGTTAACAGAAGCTGAAGCCATGGGCTATTGGGGTGATAATGTTTTCTAACTACAAAAACCAGAAGTGGACCCTAAGCCTTACTCAGAGGGCTGCCTATTGGGCAGGGGGTTTGATCCAAAGGAGAGGGGTGAACCCCTAATTCTGCGGGGAGGGATGAATCAGATAATGGAGAATGTGCAAAAGGCTGCATGCCTGCAGATGATTTATGAAAGGGAACTAAAACATCATTTTGAATCTCCCCTTTCTGTCCTGGTGGATGCAAACAGAATGACTCCTTTGATCAGGGGTCTCCCTGACTTGCTTAAAATAAGAGGTATCCAGCTTCAAAAGAAATAGCTAATACCCCACTTTCTTCCTGGACATGGCAAGACGTGGGGAGGGAGTTATTAGATTATGCTAGGCAGTATAGTATACATGAAATAAAAAACCTCAAACTAGAGGCTTGAGACATGTGAAAATGACTCACCCACCAAGCCCCCAAGGCCAGATGCGCCGTATTCCTAGCAGGCACCTGGCTAGGGGCAGGGAACACTTGAATACCCGGCAATATTGGTGGGGGATGGGTCGGGAGAAAGGTATTCCAAAAGAAGTGGTTGATGGGGTAGCCACGAGACAACTACAAATCATTGTGCAATGTTGGCCGAGCCTAAAAAAGAGGGCTGAGGTCACTGCTCCCCTCTTGGTGGGACCATTTGGTGAGGGGAGGGGTATGGCCCCCAGGGCAACCAAGGGCTTCACTTCCCAGTGGTGAATTGGGGGGTGAAGCATGAGTCAGGAGATCACCAAAAAATTGTACTTGGTTTGGAAAAAGGCTTTTGGGTTTAGCTTGGCTTTGAGAGAACCTGAACCAATCAACGATACTTACAGGCCCATTCAAAGTAATTATCACCTGAGAGGGTTGCTCTGAATGGTAACCTGGAAATACCAGTTTTGTATGTTTCAAGGTTGTGTTTCTTATTTAAGTTCTAATGCTAAATTTAAGTTCTAACGCTGAAGACTACCTGATGTATTGTCAGAAGGACTTGTCTTGCTACAATATGGAAGACTTCTCAAGTTTTGCATCACAGAAGACATCTCTTCAAGGACTGTACTTTCCATAACCCGCAGACATTCAGATCTGGACGGAAGCTCTCACTTCAATTCCAAACTGAAGGACTGACGGGGTGGGGGGGGTATGGGTTTGTTTGTTCTCCTGGCTTCCAGGAGGAACAAGGATGCTTTCACCTTCTGTAATTACCTGGTTTAATTTTGTTATAATTGTCAATCTTGTATAAATCCCTGTTGCATACAGTGATTCAACATGTAGTGTCAATATGCAATTTGTGACTAATGACGATGTAAAACAGATTCGTGCCATTAGGCGATCAAAATGTATTGTAAAAATTGTTTAAAAATTCTCTCCTTTCCTTTCCTTTCTTTTCTTTTCTTTCTCTCTCACTTTTATCTTTGATTGACGGGGTGGTGTGGAAGACGACAAGTTTGTCTCTCTTAATGTAAATCAACAAAGATAAAGTGAATCCTGTCTAGCAATCCTGGATGCAAATCAGCTTGTGATTGCATCGTGATAACACCGGACTACAACAATGGACCTAAGGACCCAGCCATCAGGCTTTCTGGGCAGGGTGGTTTCCGCCCAAGAGACTTGAGCAACTACTGGTTTTGTAGAGAGAAACAGAGAGAGAAACAGAGGAGAGAAACAGAGGAGAAAAAACGGGGAGAAAAACGGAGATGAAGGAAAACACAGGAGACGGGCCAGGCCGCTGAGAAGAGAAAGCCAGGACGATGCTGCTCCGGAGAAAAGAAGCTGCCCGGAGGACCACAGCTCCAGCCAAAGCCTCAGCACCCCTTCTCTACAGACCCAGGCTGCCCAGAGGAGCCTCAGCACTGTTCCTGTATCAACCCAACATCTCCCCAGAGGACCACAGCTGTTCACCAGCAAAAGCCTCACCAGCGTTTCTCTCTACAAACCCAACATCTGCAGCACCTTGCCTCCACGGACTTTAACTGTCTTGGGGGGGGGATGAGGGGTGTGGTAATATAATTCCTTTCCTCTTCTATCTCTCGTCTCTCTTTCTCTCTCTCTCTTTTCTCCCTCTTCCTTTCTTATGTCCACTTTATGTAATAAATAGTCTAGCTGTTGATACTTTGGCCTCGTTTGTGCCTTTAATTTCACAACACGGGAATATTTAAAAGAACTGTGTCTCCGGACCGAGACATCTAATGTCTCCGGACCGTGATAGAGGGTCGGCCCAACCACGGTGATTCTCGGGGCTGATGCAAACAGCCTCGGGGAGAGAATGCAGCTGCGTTAGGTGGCGGATTCTCGTGTACTGAGGTTGAAGGAGCAACAGGACTCTCAGAGTGGTCCCGGGTTTGGTGCAGTATAGGCACGAACAATGCTTTGGTTTTCCCTGAGATTCTCAGGGCTCAGAGCGGCACTCGGCGGCTCTCTCCCGCTACGGCGGGGCTAGGCATACGTGGACTCGGAATCGATCAAGTCCCTTCTCCCCGGCAACTGGGCAGATCGTACCCTTGGGGGGTTGGTGCAGTCCTCCGGTGGCACAATGGGCTCTCCTGGTCCGACCCTGTCCAGGACCGATCCCTGTTGTCTGAAGGGAATTGAATATCGTCCACGTGCTTTCCACCCACTAGCACTCAGTTCAAAGTATCCACGTCTAGCAGAGTAAGCGCTGACGCATAGAAAGATTGTAATATTGCTGTGCATAGCCAGAAGCCGCCCGCGTCCCGCCGAGTCTCTATCTAGTGGCCAAGCGGCGGAACTGCACCCTTCGTTATATAAATATAGAAAGGGTTTATAGATAGTTCAATTACGTTATAATCATAACACTAAGCCAGTTGTGGAATCCATTTCACGAACGTGCACTAGAACATGTATATAAGTTGGTGATTCATCGGTTATTAATAATTTGATAATTAATTAAAATAATATTTTCATAATTCATATTTCATATTCATAAATTTAATAACCTCTCCACCACAATGGTCTCTTTTATGTGCAGCTCAAATAAATCATGAAGTCTCTGGCTTTGTGCCTCTGACTTCGCCAGTTCCCTTTCCAATTGGGAAACTTTTTGGTCAAAGAATTTAATTTCCTCCTGCATCTGTATAATACAAGATGCCATCAGGACAGCGTGTTCGCTGTTGGGTTCACTCAGCTTTGCGAAAATGCCATCTATATTTTTAAAATTTAATTTTGCCCATTCCAAGTCTGGAGCTGTAATTTTGTATCCCAAGTTATGGAAATATTTCACAGCTGTTCACCCTGCTCGCTGAGCCATATTGTGGTGAAGAGGTTATTAAATTTATGAATATGAAATATGAATTATGAAAATTTAAATTTTAATTAATTATCAAACTATTAATAACCGATGAATCACCAACTTACATACATGTTCTAGTGCACGTTCGTGAAATAGATTCCACAACTGGCTTAGTGTTATGATTATAACGTAATTGAACTATCTATAAACCCTTTCTATATTTATATAACGAAGGGTGCAGTTCCGCCGCTTGGCCACTAGATGGAGACTCGGCGGGCGGCTCCTGGCTATACACAGCAATATTACGATCTTTCTATGCGTCAGCGCTTACTCTGCTAGACGCGGATACTTTGAACTGAGTGCTAGTGGATGGAAAGCATGTGGACGATATTCAATTCCCTTCAGACAACAGGGATCGGTCCTGGACAGGGTCGGTCTGTAGGGTCGGCCCTCTAAAGTCGGCTCGCACGGCAGGGCGGGACGACGGTGGCCGGTAGATGGACTCGAACGACGGAAGCAGGCAAAGCTACGAGGGTCGGCCCAACCACGGCGATTCTCGGGGCTGATGCAAACAGCCTCGGGGAGAGAATGCAGCTGCGTTAGGTGGCGGATTCTCGTGTACTGAGGTTGAAGGAGCAACAGGACTCTCAGAGTGGTCCCGGGTTTGGTGCAGTATAGGCACGAACAATGCTTTGGTTTTCCCTGAGATTCTCAGGGCTCAGAGAGGCACTCGGCGGCTCTCTCCCGCTACGGCGGGGCTAGGCATACGTGGACTCGGTATCGATCAAGTCCCTTCTCCCCGGCAACTGGGCAGATCGTACCCTTGGGGGTTTGGTCCAGTTCTCCGGTGGCACGGTGGGCTCTCCCGGTCAGTACTGGCTGTGGCGACGCTGAGCTCCTCAGAAACAGCGAAGGTCCTCCCTCTGGGCTTCTCACCATGCACGGGCTTTCAGTATGTGTGCATGTATAACAGAAGCTAACAACAATAAGCTCAATGGCAAAGGCTGCAGCTCGAGAGTTACTCTCTCGAGCAAGCACAAAGCGAATGAGGGGGCAACGTGTTTACCAACTGGGGTGATACTTATAGATTCCTCGAGGCTGGGCTTGACCAATGGGCACTCTCATAAGCAACTGGCTTCAGCCTATAGAAAGCGTGAAGCTGGAATTATGCCCATACTTGGTGTCAGCATGAGCACTGCATGCGCTGGGTGCGTGCTGGCCTGGCTAATGCCTTGGCTTTTCTCTTCCTCCTGGAGGAGGGGGAACTTGCCCACATGCTGGGACAAGATTCAGTATTGGGGCATAATGTGCCTTCACCACACGCCGGAACCCCGGAAACCCGGACGTCAAACCTGCAACCGCCACCGTGACATGGGCCCCCACCGCCCAGGCCCCTCCAGAAACCGGACCACAGGATACCAAAACCCCGAAATCAGGCCCCTTACCACCGGGACGCCGAAAACCTGGACGCAGCGCTGGTCGCCCGATCCTTACGGACGACCAGTCCCCACAGCCTCTAGACCGTAGAAACAACGCTGCCCCTTCACAGCTCGAATTCTCCAGGGCTGTGAAGACGACCTGACTACCATCCAGAATCCTGGAATCCTCACCCACAGTGAAATTCCAGGACCCCGTAGCCAGGACCCCTACCCAAGCAAAACTCACCGAACGGCCTGGATCCTATGCATCCTGATTGACACGAATTATTACTCCATACATCACACTCACCAATTCTTCAGTAAAAAAACCCAACTGACTATCCACAATACACAATAGCCCAACAATCCTTGCCTTGGGGCTTTAAAAGACACAATCCTCCTTCCAACCCCAAGTGCCCCTTCTCCCTAGATCAACAAGTTATCTACACCTAACCCCCCTCTATTTTCTTCTGACCGTCATCTGCCCTTCTTCCAGAACTACCCTTATGTCCAACTGAACCATCTCTCCCTAGCAAATTACGTCTTGCACTTGGTACTACACTAAAATATACCCTAGCCCAATTCTAGCTTCAGTCTCCAATTTAACATCCTTAGCTACCGGGACTTTAAACCTTTCCCCTTTTGCCCCTAAAACTCGCTCTCCACACCCCCTCTAGGAACCTTGGTAACACGAATAACCCTCCTTCTCCGACCTGAGCCTGGCCACCTCCTGGGCCTGATCCTTTACCAGTCCCTGGTGGGCACGGCTCAGCCACTGCAGCTCTCCCCACAACAGCTCTTGCTCCGCCCGCCACACTACCGCAGGTGCTGGTGCAAACACTGACACTGGCCTTGCAGCTCTGGCTGTCCTATGCACAGCCCCTACCCTAATGGCCCCGGCTCCAGGCCCGCCCGGAGCCGATCCAACTAAGCTTAAAAAAAAAACCCTTAAGATCTCTCTTCTCCTTAGGCACTCTCGTTTCAAATGCCCAACCTTCCCACAATCTACTTTTCTCCCTAGGCCTTTCCTCCATTATCCTTTTTGCCTTATCCTTATCCTGCATATTGTGGCTCCAACATGCAACCCCAGAGGACTGTCTGGGGGTATATCCCTGGGTACCCTCGTTGCTCCCATGTCTCCCGGGGCTGCTCCACACCTGACCCCTGCCCCATTTCCCGAGGTCCACGCTTTCCATCACCAACCGCTTTGTCCCTTCACTGGCCAAGTCCCTCGTGGGATATTGGAAATGCAGTTAGAAAGACTCTGTACTCGCTTCGTGGATCCGGACCGTCCAGCCCACGTCTCATGCACGCACACACTCTCACTGACCTCAATACCCGCCCAACCGGACAATACAGTCCTTTTCTGGCCCAGGTCTTTGTGCACAAGAATTACAGGCTAGGTCCGGGAGCTCCTTCCCTTGCCTTTATCTTATAACATTGGCTGGATCTACCCGTGTTCCGAGAGGCTTCCAGGGTCCTCCGTCCAGGCCACCGAAATCAGCGGGGGCACCCCCCCTTCTGAAGGGCCCCTAAAGCCGTTGCAGACAGGGTAATCACGTCGGGGTCACCAAATTGTGAGAAACGAACTCACTGCTGAAATTTATAACCAGTTTATAATAAAATAAAGGCAACACAGCGCTGGGCGCATAGCGAGTTTGCTAGAGGCGCACCCTAACAACACAAGGTGAACTTATATAGACAGCAAACATACATATTCATATATTAAAACGTACCTATTCATATATTCCCCAACACGCTCCCACCCCTCTCCATCCGGACTGAGACAAAACCTGTACTTTTGACCTGGTCAGTCTTTAGTCCTGTTGGTGCCTCACCTTTCTTTCCCAATACCCCACACAATACAGACCATCAGTCCAACAATCCAGCCCAATGATCAAGCCCACGGTTCCCAGTAATTCCCCTTGCGAAAGCCAAATATTATAACCAGTTTCTCACAGGGTGGACACAGGGAATTATGTATTTCGTACCATGATCCCTTGCACCACTATGTTACAGTTTGAGCTGGGTGCCCCCCTGCAATGTTTACTTCCTGTGTCCAGAAGTCCAGCCCAGAGGGGTGGACACAGGAAATTATGTAGTATTTCCTACCACAATCCTTTGCACCACTATAAGATCCAGTGCGGAGTCTAGCACGCCCTCTTTTCTTCCTCCTCCGTCAGCCAGTAACTGGGGGAGATGTCTCCTGGCTTTGGGCCTGGCTAGGCCCAAGGCCACGGGGGGATGGGCAGTCTCAGATCTGGCCAGCTGAGACTAGCCTAGCAGTGGGGGGGGAAGAAGGAGCCCGGGGGGTCTTGGGTGTACCCTCAGGTGGGGATGGGATCTCTCTGGGTCTGTTTTGGGATCTTTCTTTGTCATTGCGCTTTTGGCTTTCTGTAAAAGTTCACTGCTTTCTATTTAAACTTTTCCATCACTTTTGCAATCCATTTGTCTGAGTGTTTATTGTTGCCAGGGGTGGGGAAGGGGGCTGCCTCAACCCAGCACACACTATAAGTTTTACGGCAGAATCTGGCACTTCCTCTTTCCTTCCTCTCCGACATCCGGTAACTGGGGGAGAGATTCCCCGGCCATGGGCCTGGATAGGCCCAAGGCCACGGGGGGATGGGCAGTCTCAGATCTGGCCAGCTGAGACTAGCCTAGTAGTGGGGGGGGGAAGGAGGAGCCCTGGGGGTTTTGGGTGCACCCTCAGGTGGGGATGGGATCTTTCCGGGTCTGTTTTGGGGTTCTTCTTGTCACTGTGTTCCTAGCTTTCTGCACGCACTCACTGTTCTTTATTTAAACTTTCCATCACTTTTGCAATCCATTTGTTTGAGTCGTTATTCCTGCGCGTGGTGGGGAGGGGGTTTGCCCCAACCCATTACAGAGAGGATATATTTTATTGATAAACATTATATTGTCTTAAGTGTAGATGTCTGACACATTATTAAATCAAATGACAAAACATTTAAAGTAATTCATTCTAATAAAGTTTTTTTTTTTTCTTCCTTTTTTTTTTTTGATAATTCCATAGACAAAAGTGCTGTGATTTTGTTTCTTTCTAGTTATAACACACTAAAAAACACAGGAATACAAGTTTCTAATTTAATAGGTTGCCAGCAAACAGAGAAGGAAAAAAATAAAGGGGGGAAAAACAAAAAACAAAAGGAAGGAAAACAAAAATTTTGCATGCTTTCATTTCTGTTAAACATTTGTAACTTACACAGGCAAGTGGAACAGCTATGCAATAGAAAACTACCCTACAACAAGTTGTAAAACAAACAGAGACAAAGGACTGACCTCATAATACTTGTACAAGTAGGATAAAACCCCCTCGGAACTCACTTCAGAAGGTCACAAATGTTTTGTCTGTGGCTCCACCATGTCAACACTTCTAAGCTGACTCTGGTCACAAATTATATTTATTAGAATAAACCTTTATTAGAATAAACCAAACCAGGTTGGAAGAGACCTTCAAGATCATCGTGTCCAACCCATCAACCAATCCAACCCACCCAAACAGCTAACCCATGGCACCAAGCACCCCATCAAGTCTCCTCCTGAACACCTCCAATGACGGCGACTCCACCACCTCCCTGGGCAGCCCATTCCATAGCGCAATCACTCTTTCTGTATAGAACTTCTTCCTAACATCCAACCTGAACCTCCCCTGGCGCAGCCTGAGACTGTGTCCTCTTGTTCTGGTACTGGCTGCCTGGGAGGAGAGACCATCATCAGCCTGTCTACAACCTCCCTTCAGGTAGTTGTAGAGAGTGATAAGGTCACCCCTGAGTCTCCTCTTCTCCAGGCTGAGCAACCCCAGCTCCCTCAGCCTCTCCTCATTGGGCTTGTGTTCCAAACCCCTCATCAACTTTTTTGCCCTTCTCTGGACTCGTTCCAGCAAGTCAACATCCTTCCTAAACTGAGGGGTCCAGAACTGGACACAGTACTCGAGGTGCGGCCTAACCAGTGCAGTGTACAGGGGCAGAATGACCTCCCTGCTCCTGCTGGCCACACTGTTCTTGATGCAGGCCAGGATGCCATTGGCCCTCTTGGCTGCCTGGGCACACTGCAGGCTCATGTTCAGCCTACCATCCACCAGTACCCCCAGGTCCCTCTCTGCCTGGCTGCTCTCCAGCCACTCTGACGCCAGCCTGTAGCACTGCATGGGGTTGTTGTGGCCAATGTGCAGAACCCGGCACTTGGATGTGTTAAATCTCATGCCGTTGGATTCTGCCCATCTGTCCAGCCTGTCGAGGTCCCTCTGCAGAGCCTCTCTACCCTCCAGCAGATCAACTCTTGCCCCCAGCTTGGTGTCATCAGCAAATTTACTGATGATGGACTCAATGCCCTCATCCAGATCATCAATAAACATGTTAAAGAGCACAGAGCCCAGCACTGATCCTTGGGGCACACCACTAGTGAGTGGAATTGGATTGTTCTGGTACACCACTGAGTGTTGTGTCCTCAGGCTGTAAGTGGACATACATTACACTGTGCACTTGCACTCAGTTCCACCTACAGTTATTTGGTTTGGGGTTTGGTTTTGTTTCTCTTATGGCTAGAAGCATCACAGGATCATCCCACTCAGTGAAAAGGAACCCAGACAGTGGTGTTTGATCCCAAATCAAACAAAAAAAGAAGTGCTCCCATCAGTCACTTTTATTGCTGTGCTTCCTGCAGCTTTGGTGCTGTGGCTGCGCCACAAAGGAAAGAACTCAACACTCCCATAACTCAAAGGAATCCGTATGGTTTTATCACACTGGTTTGGAACAAGCCATAGCAGGGATTGCATTCAGCAGCCTAAAACTTTAGTAATGACAGTGTTCTAGAATAGCTCCATGAAGTTACCAGATCTTGGCACTAGCCAACTGCTGGGCCAGGAGATGATTTAAACACCACCACCCCACCCCCAGCCCCAGCAGCAGGAACTGAGGAGCTGATTAGGTTAGGGATGTCACCCTGAAAATAGGACAGTTTGGGCTCAGCTCTGAAGAAGGCTGAAAGGGGCTGAAAGTGGCCCAGTGTGCAAAAAACCCACCTGTCCTCACACCAGCAGAGCTGCTCTCTTACAAGTCCATACTTGCAAACTCACCTCAGCTGCAGGGGCACCAGTGGGCAAAGCCCTTGCAAAAAAGAGAAGGAAAAGAAAGTTTCTGCAGGGAGCCTGCACCCACCGGCACCCACTGCTCTTCAGGGGTGAGCAGGGCCCCAGTGCTGCTGAGAATTCAGCCATGGTTTTTAGTGCATAGATGGGAGTTATCCAAGGTGTTGAGCTAATGCAAGCCTGCTCCAAAACAATGCTAGATGAGGCAGGGAAAGAGAAGGGAGGTGCAGGTGAGGGGCTCCTGAAATGACTGAATATACAACATCTATGAGGAACAAGAGGTCTGTCTGCTCACCTTTTTGTTCTGGTGAAATCCTGATGTACCAGTGTGTAAATTCCCATTGCCATGCTGCTGCTGGGATCACAGGCAGAAGTGAGCTGCACCCTGCAGGGCTGCTCACCATGCATGCACGTCTGTGACCTGGTGGACCATGGACTGTCAGAACTTCAGATCACTCCTGGCTGAAGCTCTGACAGGTGCACTAGCAGCAGGAACACCTGAACCATTTCAGATTGCACAGGACTTCAAGAGACAGCAAAAAAAAAAACCCACCCCAATCCCAAATCCCCCAAACAAACCTCTCCCTAAATCCAACTCAGTGCATTCTGTGATTCTGTGTGCAGAGACACGGATCGGTGGCAGCGGTAGGGGTAGCAGGAGATCTTTCTTCTGGGCTTCGAATTAAGCTTTTGATCTTCTGGAGATGGGAAGCAAATCCAGCAGCTGGGAGGAATGTGGTGTGCATTTCGTGCGGGGATGTTTTAGAAACTTAGTTACATCATCACCAATTCTGTTTACATTTCCCTGAGAGCGCGATGACTTGTTAACATAAAGACTCGAACAAAAGCAAAATGAAACTTCAGGGACTTCATTGTGCATTAGACATCACATCTCCAGCTGCCAACAGCACTCTAACAAGCTGCTTTTCAAGCAGGAGCAAGGTCCAGGACCTTTCCTTGGAGTAAAGATTTGCAACCAGAATATCAGGAGATGGAAAAAAAAAAAAGGCACCCCTCCAGCAGAGCCTCTTTTCCCTGGGATAAATCATCCAGCAAGGAAAACAAAGTACAGCACTGCCTCTCTCCTCCCAGTATGGTTGAAGATATTTCCTGGGGTCAGAGGTATTCAACCTGACACTTGATCTTGTACATGCTTTGACAGAATTAAACTCATTCATTCCTTCAAGACTTGCCAGCTCACCTAGGCAGCATTTAATAAAGTGGAGAAGATTCAGGTGAGAGAAACTTTAAAGGCTGTGCTTTGAAACCACAGGATCTGGCAGAGACTACCACATGTAGTAATATGGTGGCACATCAGATTCCTGATCATCTGAAGTTAGGGTTACAAGGGAACTCTGGCAGTTCTAAGAAGCATCAAACAGCTCTAAGCCTTGTTTTGCTGCTGCTTATTTATTCATCCCCTACAAGTTTCCAAGAAAACACTGAGCAGTGAATCCCAACTCATGGACAACAAGATCAGAGGAGGAGGAAATAATGTGTGATGCACATTATGCTTCATTCTGTTGTGCATGGGACAGAAAGAAGCAACTCTTCCACAGCTCTCTTTTCCCATGGCACAGCCCTTACTCACTGCACACAGTTTCACTACTCTGCTGCAGCTGGTGCTCCAGGGAGGACTCTCTTACACTGAGCAAAGCAGTAGATCCAGACCTGACTCAAAGCACATGAACCCCAAAAATGCACCCTTACCTTTCCCACTCTGAAAGCCATGACAGGGCTAAAAGGGGCCCTCACTGGCAAGAAGAAATCAATAGAATAGAATCAACCAGGTTGGAAAAGACCTCTGAGATCACTGAGTCCAACCTATCACCCAACACCATCTAATCAGCTAAACCATGGCACCAAGAGCCTCATCCAGGCTCTTCTTAAACACCTCCAGTGATGGGGACTCCATCACCTCCTGGGCAGCACATTACAATGACCAATCACTCTTTCTATGAACTTCTTCCTAGCATCCAGCCTAAACCTCCCCTGGTGCAGCTTGAGACTGTGTCCTCTTGTTCTGGTGCTGGTTGCCTGGGAGAAGAGACCAACCCCCACCTGGCTACAACCTCCCTTCAGGGAGTTGTAGATGGCAGTAAGGTCTCCCCTGAGCCTCCTCTTCTCCAGGCTAAGCAACCCCAGCTCCCTCAGCCTCTCCTCACAGGGCTGTGCTCCAGACCCCTCCCCAGCTTTGTTACCCTTCTCTGGACACCTTCCAGCAACTCAACATCTTTCCTAAACTGAGGAGTCCAGAACTGGACACAGGACTCAAGGTGTGGCCTAACCAGTGCTGAGTACAGGGCAGAATGACCTCCCTGCTCCTGCTGGCCACACTATTCCTGATACAGGCCTGGATGCCATTGGCCTTCTTGGCCACCTGGGCACACTGCTGGTTCAATGAACTCCAGAATTAAAGCTCTTCCATTATTAGCACAGCTGAAATACCCTTTCACCTGACCAAATGTCAGCCCCAACATCTCAGCTAGGACTAAGGGGACATCAGTGCTCTCTCTGCAGAAAAGCAGCTTACTCATACTGTCCGGAAAACAAACCTCAACCCTCCAGCCCAGTCCAAGTCAATAACCCACATACAAGCTACAAAGAAGAATTAAATGCAGTAGCCCATGACTGACACATGACCCTCCTCTCTCAGGAACACAGCCTAGTTGAAGACACTCTTGAAAGCACTGGCTCTAGCAAAGGCCTAACCAAAATGCTGGCAATGCATTGGTTTGCAAACCATGGCATCATAACCTTCAGCAGGTCTACCAGAAGCACTATTGCCAGCCCTGGAAGTGTTTAAAGCCAGGTTGAACAGGGCCTTAAGCAAGCTAGTCTAGTGGGAGGGGTCCCTGCCCATGGCAGGGAGGCTGGAACTAGATGACCTTTAAAGTCCCTTCCAACACAAACCATTCTGGGATTCTATGATTCCAGTTTGCTTTCAGTCTTGAAAAGAAACATTCCAAGTGAAGATGAATGTCATCTATCACTCCTTTAGTCACCTCTTACAAACACTGCCTGCATTAAGGGACTGGCAATGATTATCAGCTTTGCAAGGGCAGACAGGGAAGTCAATCAAACCACGCCTCAGGGGAACACCAAGGAAAAATTGTCCCTAAATCTTCAATGCATGGCAAAGTTCACTGCACACCAGCTTGTCTCTTGGGAATGCAGACTGCTACTAGCATGTTACACAACCCTTTCTGTCTTAGATAAAATGCATACTTGTGAATATAATGGGTTGGGGCAAACCCCCTCCCCACCACGCGCAGAAATAACGACTTAGACAAACAGCTTGCAAAAGTGAAGGAAAGTTTAAATAGAAAACAGTGAGTGCGTGCAAAGAACTAGAAACACAGTGACAAGAGAGAGACCCAAAATAGACCCAGAAAAATCCCATCCCCACCTGAGGGTGCACCCAAAACCCCCAGGGCTCCTCCTTCCCCCCCCCCACTGCTAGGCTAGTCTCAGCTGGCCAGATCTGAGACTGCCTATCCCCCTGTGGCCTTGGGCCTAACCAGGCCCATGGCCGGGAGATCTCTCCCCCAGTTACTGGGTGGCGAAGAGGAAGGAAAGAGGAAGTGCCAGACCCCGCCATGAAACTTATAGTGGTGCAAGGGATCATGGTAGGAAATAACCTAATTTCCTGTGTCCACCCAGTGGGCTGGACTTCTGGACACAGGAAACACCCCTGTAGCAGAGGGCACCCAGCCCAAACTACAACAGTGAAGCTAGGATAAGAACTGAGGCAGAGGCATTGTTTGTGGCATCTCTCTGCCCCTCTCCCTGATAAAGGGATGCAGTATTTCTCACCAGGAAGTACTACTTTTTATCAGGAGGGTGAGAGTTGTAAAGATCAGATGGCACGTGGGCAAAGCCTTGTGTAAAAGCAATCCCTACCAAACTTGCCAGTAGCCCTAATTACACAATAACCTTCTTTCTGTGATGCCATAAAACTCTCATTTGCCTTTGCTCTCCATGGGTGCTGAATAATCACAGAATCATGCTTCATGACCTTCCCTTCTGTCATCCACTAACAAAAAATCCTTGAAAATAAAGTTATTCCACAAAGTCAAAAAGCTTTGGCTTCTTCCAAGAACTTGGAATCATAGAATGGTCTGGGTTGGAAAGGATCTCCCATGGTCATCCAGACCAACCCCCTCTGCAGTAAGCAGGGACACCCTCACCTTGTAGAGTTCAGGTTCTGTGCTTGCTCCTTTAACCTAAGCCTTGTGCAGCTTCACAACACAATTTTAAGATACAGAAATCTCTTCAACGCTCTGAGGTTTTGACTCACCAGTGAGAATTAGTGAAAGAAAAGGATTGTTTCTGAGAACCCAGGATGCTTAACAGAATGTGGAAGCTCACTTCATGCAAATCTTGAACCTTTATGAATGGCTGATGCAGTACTTTATGCAATCAGCCTTTAAATTCCTCCTCCACCCCCCCTCTTTTCTTTTCTAATCTGAAAACTCCCCAAGTCTTTACTAGCTGATGAAATGCGAGTTTCCAGTTCCCCCAGCTCCCAATATGGTGTTTGTAAAATGAGTCCATTGCTCCTCTTTCATTTCCCAGCAACAAGCCCCCCTGTAATTCACACCAAAGGCAGGGATGTGATATATTCTCCTACTGACCTACTGGAAAGCAAACCAACTCCATGGGAATGGGGAAGTATTGCACTTGTGAGTGCTAGGACCATTTTTGCTGCAGGGGATTCCTGCCTGCTGCAAACATTAACCACCCTGTCATAAAGCTGGGACAATAAATGCCAGCTTCACCCAAGCTATTTCCTAGCACATGACATTCACTTTAAATTAGAGATCTTCACATCTAACCAGAGACATTTACTGCTAAAAAGAGCTGGAGAAAATTAGGCAAAGGAGAACTACTTCCTTACTAAAAGAAAATTACTAAAATAAGCCCCTAAACCCCTACAAAATTAACCAACTCTACTTGTTGGTATCTTACGAGGGTGGTGAGGCACTGGCACAGGTTGCCCAGGGAGATGGTGGAAGCCTCATCCCTGAAGGTTTTGAAGGCCAGGCTGGATGTGGCTGTGAGCAAACTGCTGTAGTGTGAGGTGTCCCTGCCTATGGCAGGGGGGTTGGAACTGGATGATCCTTGTGGTCCCTTCCAGCCCTATCAATTCTATGATTCTATGAAATGTGGATTTCAATTCTTGCAAATGGTTCCTCATAAGAGTGATATTACAGAGTCCAAAGAGTATTTGCTGTTTAAATATTTCTACTCCTGTAGATCAAGAGGTGAGCATTGCAGAAGCCCATTTGGATCTCTCAGCATTCCTCAGCTTCTCTACTAATTAAAGTTACTAAAGGAACCTGAGGTCTCATCACTTTTTGTGTCCCCTCAGAAGAGTGGTACGATGCTTTCAATGGCTTAGTCTGCTTGGTTCTTGACTCAGAAAAACCTGACCTTAGCTTTAGGTGGGACTGAAATTACCCTCCTAAATCTTCAGCCAGCATGGGGCAATGTTTGTTTGAACCAGGGCATCAGCTCTTAGTGCACAAGGAATAAATAAAATCCATAAATCATAGAATCATAGACTCAACCAGATTGGAAAAGACCTCAGAGATCATCAAGTCCAACCTATTACCTAACACTTAACACCTCAGGACAACTAAACCATGGCTTCAAGTGCCATCACTAATCCTTTTTTGAATACCTCCAGGGATGGTGACTCCACCACCTCCCTGGGCAGCCCATTCCAATGGCCAATTACTCTTTCTGTGAAGAACTTTCTCCTCACCTCCAGCCTAAATTTCCTCTGGCACAGTTTGAGACTGTGTCCTTGTAGTGAAGGATGCTTATGGTCAGGATTGTGCCCCAAACATTTGTGTAGGATATATTTCTCTGTGTGCTAACCCTCCTTTGTTCCCCCTCCTTTCTGGAGGCGGCAGGGGGGGGATCCTGGCGCCACTGAGTCCAGGTAAACAGCCTACCTGGGCGTGGTCTCACCCCTGTAGCACACAAGAGGCAGGCTATATGTTTGTCTCCCTGGGTATAGCATATACTTAGGTCATATTTGGTAGGTGTCAGTTCATTGGTTAATCTTTGCGTTAGCAACAGATGCTTATTGGACCAGTATTCACTGGGGCAAATGGTAAATAGGGGTCGTTTGGTAAATGAGCCCCCCCACCTTGGTGTTGGAACCTCTGTGTGTGTGTGCGTGCGTGCCAGTGCTTCAAGAGGCCTCGTGGTCCTTTGCCACCGTCACCCAGTTGCGTGCGGTGCCGTGGACAGCACTCTGTGGGATCAACCGCTGTGTGATCCATCGTTGTAGGAGAAAACCTGGTAGACCGTGTGAACCAGTGTTGCTGACCTGCCACAGCCCCCTCCAAGCGAGGAACCTTTTGTATCCTGGGAGAGAACAGCAGAGCCACGCGGTGCAGCCAAGCGGCCGGCGCCATTTCCTGTGTCATTATGGCACATCCGTGCCACGTTCTCTGGACTATAAACATTATTAAGGAAAGACTTCACGAAGTTCTCAGCTTGTGAGTAAGCCAAGCCTTTCTTTATAAAGCTTCAGTTAAGGTAGCGTTTAAATTGCTCTGGGTGGAGGGTTGCCGGTCGCTGACCAACCCCTCCCTCGCCACTCTCTGACTCAGTTTCGATTATAAGTTCTGTGAATCATTTTGATTTAAGTGCCCATACATAACATTCTGTAAAGATAGTTCCACTAACTGAATACCTGTGAAGGGTGACTGTAAATACCCCGTTACAGAGTTTGTATATATATATATATATAAATAAACTTATATTTTCATTGATACATCTGCCGCTCATTTCTGAGGGCATATCCACTACAGTCCTCTTGTTCTGTTGGAGGTTGCCAGGGAGAAGAGACAACCCCCATGTCTACAACCTGCTTTCAGGTAGTTGTAGACATCAAGAAGGTCTGCCCTGAGCCTCCTCTTCTCCAGGCTAAACACCCCCAGCTCCCTCATCCTCTCCTCACAGGGCTGTGCTCCAGACCTCTCCCCAGCCTTGTTGCCCTTCTCTGGACAATACATCACTGCAGAACTTCCTGACTTGAGGTCCACAAGTGCTCTTTTATTTTTTCCCTTTCAAGCTGTCTTTATGTTCAGAGAATGCAGCTGGAATTTCAAGTGACTACCAATAATTACAAGTAGCAGATATACTAAACCATGAGCTGTTTAAGCTTCTGAGCTGCTAGAGCACAGAGATGTAACTGCCAAGCACCACTCACAACACCTTCCTAATAGAATATGGAAACAGAGGAGAACAAGCAACCATCTCTTGCTCTATAAATAGATGGGCACAAGACTATCTTAAATACTGCTACCCAGCAGCTCAGCAGGGGCCATGATAGGGTTTTATTTCTATGCAGATGCAACCTGGTTACATCAGGGCTTCATTTTAGCAAGTAGACAGACCAAGTGTGTGTGTGCACTATATAGATGCTGCTTGAACATAAATCTACATGCATACATTAAACCAAAACCATAATGCCAAAAATTTGCCAATGAATGATAGGTGCTTATGACTGAGGCCCTCAGTACAACTAATATGGTCTAGAATAACCTGGCTTCATAAAGCATAAGATACCCAGGTCAGATCTATAATCCCTTAAGCAGATCAGTGGTGTTTATTGTGTAATTGAGTGTCTTTGCAGGGCTGTATCCATTTCATTCGTTTGGAGGCAACTTAAGGTGCAGAGTATCCTCATCTGCAAACTTCCCTTTGAAGAGTCTTTGAAAAGCCATCCTATGAAAAGTCTTCCCATGCAGTGTATGTTTCACTGGTTTGGGACATTTTAAAGGCAGGCAGGAGGCTCACCCTCCTTTGGAATCAGTTTCTTTGAGACTAGTGTGCAGAGCAATGATCTCCTTGCATTTTCTCTCATCAGTTTACTGGATCAAAAGCTCTGTCCTACTTCTGCCAGCCCAGTGCATGAATTCTGTGTTAAGGAGGACATGGATCAGAGCCTTCCAAGCCAGGATTCAGCCTGCAAGATGGAAAGTGGAAGTGAAATCCTGAACCCTGAGAACACCAGGAGCAAGATAAAATCTTAAGGAAGCAAGCAGGCAGCTCCTGGGTATGCAGAGACATCTCCTTTTGAAGAAAGATTTGATGGCATATCCCAACATTTACACAGGGTCTGCATATCTCATCCCTATCAGAAGTCCTCATCTCAAGTCCCAGAGTGATACATCGTCCTAAACCAGCTGTGCTCCAGAACTAACAACCCACTGAAGTGCTTGAACAGGCTCCCATTGTTCTGAGACTGATCAGCAAGCAATTATACAGCAGCTCTACCAGACAGATGGCAAGGGTCAGCAGAGAGGTAAGGGTGGACAAGGGTCACCACCTCGACACTTAGCACAGCTGCCATCAGAGTACATCTGTCCACAACATGCTTGTGTCCTTGACTGCAGGATGGGAGGGTGCATTCTCTGTTTGTAGATGGCACAAAGACAATTCAAACCCTCTTCCCTCAAACGATCACAAATTACAGCACTGCAGGGCTGATCTCCTTCGATGCCTTCCCTCAGCCTCATTCCTTTCTTCCCTTACCAAACAGCTCAGCTCTCCTTATTTTAGCCTTTGAAAAAATTTAGAATATGAAAAAATGACAAGGTGTAATTCCAAGTCTGTAACAGAGAGGAAGAAGGGTTTGCCTTCTGCTAAGAACTGCATTTGATTTCTCCAGCCACAGTTAGCCATCCCATGGGCAATCAACACTTCCTCAACAGAGGCCGTCCTCAACAACATCAAATCCAGAAGTGACATAGATGCTAATGCAGGACCAAATCAGGTCTTTCATTACCATAGTTTCATAGTTTCATTCAGGGTTGGAAGGGACCACAAGGATCATCTAGTTCCAACCCCCCTGCCATGGGCAGGGACACCCCACACTAGATCAGGCTGGACAGAGCCTCATCCAGCCTGGTCTTAAACACCCCCAGGGACGCGGCCTCGACCACCTCACTGGACAACCCATTCCAGGGTCTCACCACTCTCATGGTGAAGAACCTCCTCCTCACATCTAGCCTGAATCTCCCCACCTCCAGCTTCATTCCATTCCCCCTAGTCCTATCACTACCTGACATCCTGAGAAGTCCTTCCCCAGCCTTCCTGTAGGCCCCCTTCAGATACTGGAAGGCCACAATTAGGTCACCTCGGAGCCTTCTCTTCTGCAGACTGAACAGCCCCAACTCCTTCAGTCTGTCCTCATAGGAGAGGTGCTCCAGCCCTCTGATCATCCTCGTGGCCCTTCTCTGGACACGTTCCAGCACCTCCACATCCCTCTTGTAATAGGGGCTCCAGAACTGGACACAGTACTCCAGGTGGGGTCTCACCAGGGTTGAGTAGAGGGGGAGGATCACCTCCCTCGACCTGCTAGCCACACTTCTCCTGATGCAGCCCAGGATCTGATTGGCTTTGCGGGCTGCAAGTGCACATTGAGAGCTCATGTTGAGCTTTTGGTCCACCAGCACCCCCAAGTCTCTCTCCTCAGGGCTACTTTCCAGCCAGTCACTGCCCAGCCTGGATTTGTGCCTGGGATTGCCTCGACCCAGATGCAGGACCCTGTACTTGCTCTTATTGAACTTCATGAGGTCGGCTTGTGCCCACCTCTCCAGCCTGTCAAGGTGCCTCTGGATGGCCTCGCTTCCCTCCAGCGTGTCTGCTGCACCACACAGCTTGGTGTCAGCAAACTTGCTGAGGGTGCACTCAATGCCACTGTCCATGGCACCCACAAAGATGTTGAACAAGACAGGTCCCAGGACTGATCCCTGAGGGACTCTGCTTGTCACTGGCCTCCACTGGGACATGGACCCATTGACAGCCACTCTTTGGGTGCGGCCATCAAGCCAGTTCCTTATCCATCTAGTGGTCCACCCATCAAACCCATGTGTCACCAGCCTGGAGACCAGGATGTGGTGCGGGACAGTGTCGAAGGCTTTGCTCAGGTCCAGGTAAATGACATCAGTTGCTCTCCCCTCATCTATTAATTTTGTCACCTGCTCATAGAAGGCCACCAGGTTGGTCAGGCAGGATTTGCCCTTGGCAAAGCCATGCTGACTGTTCCCAATCACCTCTTCACTATTCTTTTGAGCGAGTAGTGACTCCAGGAGGATCTCCTCCATGATCTTTCCGGGCACAGAGGTGAGACTGACTGGCCTGTAGTTCCCTGGTTCCTCCTTCTTACCCTTTTTGAAGATGGGGGCAATGGTTCCCCTTTTCCAGTCTGTGGGGACTTCACCAGATTGCCATGACTTTTGAAATATAATAGAGAGGGGTTTAGCAACCTCATCTGCCAGTTCTCTCAGTACCCGTGGGTGTATCCCGTCGGGTCCCATGGACTTGAACACTTTCAGGTTCTTCAGATGATCACGAACCTGATCTGCACTTACAATGGGCAGTTCTTCCTCCCCGTCCCTGGCTTTGACTTCCATAACATCAGGAGTGTGGCTAGAGGCCCTTGCAGTGAAGACTGAGGTAAAGAAGTTATTAAGTACCTCAGCCTTTTCCTCATCACTTGTGACCATATCACCATTTTCCTTTCTGAGGGGGCCCACACCTTCCCTAGTCTTCTTCTTCCCATTAATATACCTGAAAAAGTTCTTAGTGTTCCCTTTAATCTCCCTAGCTAGATTCAATTCAAACTCTGCTTTGACTTTCCTAACCAGGACTCTCACTGCTCGGGCAGCTTCCTTATATTCCCCCTGTTCTACCTGTCCTTCTCTCCACTTCCTGTAGAGTTTCCTTTTAAGTAATAGTGTGTCCAGTAGCTCCTTGCCCATCCAGGCAGGCCTCCTAGCATTCTTACCTGCTTTTCTCTTTGTTGGTACACAGAGCTCCTGGACACAGAGGAGGTGGTCCTTGAATACTGACCAGCTGTCCTGGGCCCCTCTTCCCTCCAGGGCTTTGTCCCACGACACTTTGGCTAGCAGATCCCTGAAGCGATCAAAATCTGCACGCCTAAAGTCTAGGGTTGTGAGCTTGGAATACTTCCTCCTGATTGCCCTGAGGATGTTAAATTCAACTGCTTCATGGTCACTGCAGCCAAGGCCGTCTATGAGCTTCACATTGCTTACCAGCCCTTCCCTGTTGGTGAGAACAAGGTCCAGCATAGCACCATTTCTTGTTGGTTCCTCTACCATTTGGAGGAGGAAGTTGTCTTCTATGCAGTCCAGGAACATCCTGGATTGCTAGTGCCTTGCTGTGTTGTCCCTCCAGCAGATGTCCGGGTGGTTGAAATCACCCATGAGGACCAGGGCTTGTGACCTGGAAGCCGCTTCTATTTGCCTATGGAGGGCCTCATCTGCTTGGATCTGCTGCTCAGGTGGCCTGTAGGAGACCCCCACAGTAATATCTCCTTCCCCTGTCCTGCCTTTAATTTTAACCCATACACTCTCAACTATCTCATCATCCCTCCCCAGTTGGAGCTCCACTGATTCCAACTGGCTATTGACATAGAGGGCAACACCTCCTCCTCTCCTTCCCTGCCTATCCTTCCTAAAGAGTTTATATCCATCTATGCCTACATTCCAGTCATGGGATTCATCCCACCAAGTTTCAGTAACAGCCACTATGTCGTGGCATCCCAGCAGCACAGTGGCCCTTAACTCATCCTGTTTGTTGCCCAAGCTGCGCGCATTCGCATAGAAGCACTTCAGCTGGGCTGGCCCTGTCCTCCTCTTGTGCCAAATCCCCTCGGTTTCCACAGAATGTCCTGGTGGATCATTCGTGGCTTGCCTCAGGGCAGGAAGTTGAGAGCCCTTACCAGCTCTCCTTCTCTCTACTGCTGGTGAGCTGCCCCTCTGTTTGTCACCAGCCAGCAGGAGACTATTAACCCCTTCCCGCTTCAAATCTAGTTTAAAGCCCTATCAATGAGCCCTGCCAATTCCTGCCCCAGGATTCTTATCCCCCTCTGGGACAAGTGTGTCCCATGAGTTGTTTTCAGCTCAGGTGCCTTGAAAACCAATCCATGATTGTGGAACCCAAAGCCCTGTCGATGGCACCAGCCCCTGAGCCATGAATTGATCTGTCGGCCCTTCCTCAGTGTGTCCTCATCCATTGCTGACGTTAGGGGAATGGCAGAGAACACGACTTGAGCCCCTGATCCCTTTAGCATTTGCCCTAAAGTTCTGGAGTCTTTTTTAATAGATTGTGAGCCTCTCATTGTTACATCGTCACTGCCCACCTGAAAGACCAGCAGTGGGTAGTAGTCTGAAGGACTCACGAGGTTGGGAATTCTGTCTACAACGTCTTTAACTTGGGCACCAGGGAGGCAGCTGACCGCTCTATGAAATTGGTCTGGTCTGCATATTGGGCCCTCTGTTCCCCTCAGTAGGGAGTCTCCTATGACGATGACCCTGCGAGGTTTCTTTTCTGGGTAAGTTTTGATGGCTGGCCTGAGGCAACCTGTCATTGGTGCAGCTTCTGACCTTCTTGAGTCCTCGGCCTTACCAATGACCTGTTCCTCCTGCAGAGCCTCATACCTGTTCTGTAACTGCACTGGAGGCAGCGTGCTGCTCACAGGAGCAGACTTCCTTTGTTTGCACTTCTTCCGTCGGGCAGAGACCTGTTCCCATTGGCCCTGCTCATGTGGGTTACTACAGGGAGGTTGAGAATCTTGCTTCTGGGAAGGTATCAAACTCCCTGTTCCCCTAAGTGTTACCCCCTGTTCTGGTTTAGAAGAGATTACATTATGGGAATCGTCAATTTTCTGCTCACCATCTCTTCTAGCTCTTAGCCTTTCCACCTCTTCTTTTAGTTTGACCACCATGCTCATCAGGTCACTGACCTGCTCACACCTGACACAGGAGCTGCTCCCTCCAGCCTCCATATCGAGTGCCAGACTCCAGCACTCACTGCAGCCACCTACCTGAACATCTGCATGCTTGTGGGTGGTCTCTGTTTGGGTGCCCACTGTCCTTCTGCTAGACTTTGCTCTAGTGGTGACCATCTTGCAGTAGCTTCCCCCCCCCCCCGTCAGTGAGAAGCCGAGCTGCGCTCCTCAAGCTGCCTCCTCTCTCTTCAGCCACGCGCTGGGTTCTGTTTGGTTTGCGCGCGGTCTCCGCGGCAACCCCTCCCCCAGCTAAGTCACTGCCCTTCGGCAGGTAGGCAATCCGAGCCCCCTGCCCCTCCTCCTCTCTTCCTCTTCGGGAAGTCCCGAGCCACCAACCCCTTACCGCCTGAAAAGCAAGGGAATCAAAGCCAAAAGCCAAACTCCCAGAGCTGTGCTCCTCAAGCTGCCTCCTCTCTCTTCAGCCACGTGCTTTTAGCCACCATTGTGCTTTATTTTTATGAAGTATTGATGGGTTTGTTCTTTTTGCATGGAGGCAAAGCAAACCATGGACTCCAGTTGTGCATTATGGAAGATTTATGGAAAATAAAGCTATTTTAAATCCTTTCCTTTCACCACCACCTCCCCTTTCCCGCCATATCTGCCCCTTTTCCAACCCTACCCACCCCATTTTCCCCCTTTTTCCCCTCAAATCCCAGAGCACCTGGGCTCTGTTGGAGTCTCCTCCCACCCCATGTGTGGCCACTTGGCCCTCCCCACCCAGCCCCCTATTTAATCACCCTAAGGAGAAGCAGAAGCCCTATGCTGAGCCCATGTGGGCTGGAGCACCTTCCTGCCATCCCTGCTGAGTGCTCATGGTGCACACTGGGTGGTTGTGACAACAATGGCTGGGGGGCCTGGTGGCCCTCTGGTTAGGTAGGAAGAACGTTTATGTCTTCTCCAATGTCATCCATGGGTGCTGGCTAGGCTTCCTTACTGGGGCTGAACTCCTCTGTGTGGTGTCTTGGCTGGTTGAGGGTCTTGCCCCAGGCTCTGGAATCACAGAATCACCAAGGTTGGAAGAGACCTCAAAGATCATGAAGTCCAACTTGAATGGGAATGGGTGCAAAATTGGTGGTGGTGGAGTAGGGGCTGCTTAGGGAGGATGACGGATGGTGTAGAGGGAGTAGGGGCTGCTTAGGGAGGATGATGGTGAGGGGAGCAGATCAAGCTGCTCAGTTCATTGAGACCAACTGCTGACCTAATAGAATAAACCAGGTTGGAAGATATCGGACGACGGAGATGGGAATCAATATGGCTGACCAATGTGATCGAGTATTGTTCCTTTATTGTTCCAGTGTTGCAGGCCGATGCTGCAGGCCTATGGAGCAGGCCTGTAGTGCAAGTATAGCACAGTAAAGTGTAGAAGAAACAGGAGACAGGAAAGGCAGAAGTGCGTAGCAAGGCAACTGCTAGAATTTATATAAACTCGGAGTGCCCTGTTGGCATAGCTCCATTGGTTCCCTCTGAGTGACCACACATTGCACTATTACAGATTATTGGTCCAACTACTAATGACACAACGAGGTTGTTGATGCAGGTGCATGTCCTGTTGTCCCAAGATAACTGTCCATGTTTATAGCTATCAGTGTCTTGTTTTAGTTACATGCTGCAGGCACAGCACTGTTTTGTTCCACTGCTAGCTAACTAGGAGGGTAATTGTTATTGGTGATTCCCTCCTGAGGGGAACAGAGGGCCCCATATGTCGGCCAGACCCTACTCACAGGGAGGTTTGTTCCCTTCCAGGAGCCATGGTTGGAGATGTTACCAGAAGACTGCCTGGTATGGTGCAGCCCTCTGACTATTATCCCTTGATAGTTATGCAGTTAGGGAATGATGATGTTGCAACCAGAACTCCCAGGGCTATCAAAGATGACTTCAGGGCCCTGGGAGATCTGGTTGAGGGATCAGGGGCACAAATAATTTTTTCGTCTATACCCTTAGTTGCAGGTGGGAATACCATAAGGAACAGGTCAGCAGCTGAAGTCAACAAGTGGCTTAGAGGCTGGTGCAGGGAAAAGAATTTTGGGTTTTTTGATGTTGAAAAACTTTCTGCTGCACCAGGCCAGCTGGCAACAGATGGAGCACATCTGTCCCAGAGGAGGGGTAAGATCAGAGTGTACGAGAATGGCCTATCCCTCAAAGGGAAAAAGATTCTGGGGAGGGAATTGGCAGGTCTCATAGATAGGGCTTTAAACTAGTTTCAAAGGGGGAAGGGGTTGAAACCAGTCCCCCCAGGCTGGGGTCTGGGGCTGATAAGCCAGAGCCAGAGGTGAAACCAGCAGCCCGGCTGAAGTGCATGTACACTCATGCATGAAGCATGGCCAACAAACAAGAGGAGCTGGAAGCCTTGCTGCGGCAGGAAAGTTATGATGTAGTTGCTATCACAGAGACGTGGTGGGATGACTCACATGACTGGAGCGCTGCAATTGATGGCTACAGGCTCTTCAGGAGAGACAGGCAAGGAAGAAGGGGTGGAGGGGTGGCCCTGTACATCAGGGAGGCACTAGATGCCATTGAGACGGAGATTAGGGACGATCGGGTTGAGTGCCTGTGGGTAAGAATTAGAGGGAAGGCCAACAGGGCTGACATCCTGGTTGGAATCTGTTATAGACCACCCAACCAGGAGGAGGATGTTGATGAGTCATTCTATAGGCAGCTTAAGGCTGTCTCAAGATCGTCTGACCTTGTTCTCATGAGTGACTTCAACTTGCCTGATATCTGCTGGGATCTTAACATAGCAGAGAAGAGGCAATCTAGGAGGTTCTTAGAATGCATGGAGGACAGCTTCTTATCCCAGGTGCTGCGAGAGCCTACCAGGGGCAAGGCTATGCTTGACCTCCTCTTCACCAATAGGGAAGGGTTGGTGGGTGATGTGGTGGTCGGAGGGTGTTTAGGGGCCAGTGACCATGAGATAATTGAATTCTCATTATTTGGTCAAGCTAAGAGGGGTAGCAAGAAGACCTCCACTCTGGATTTCCGGAGGCGGACTTCAGGCTACTCAAGGAACTAATTCAGAGGGTTCCTTGGGATAAAGCCCTTAAAAACAAAGGGGTCCAGGAGAGCTGGTCCTACTTCAAGGAAGAACTGTTGAAGGCTCAGGGACAGGCTGTGCCAATGTGCCGGAAGATGAGCCGCCGGGGCAGACGGCCAGCCTGGATGGTTAAAGAACTTTTAATGGAACTAAGGAAAAAGAGGTGTATCACCTTTGGAAGAGAGGGGAGGCAACCCGTGAAAAATTTAAGGATGTTGCTAGGTCTTGCAGGAAGAAAATTAAGGAGGCAAAAGCACATTTGGAGCTTAGTCTGGCCTCTGCTGTGAAGGACAACAAAAAGTCCTTCTATAAATACATTAATAGCAAGAGGAAGGGCAGAGACAACCTCCACTCCTTGGTGGACACGGAGGGGAACGTTGTGATAAGGGATGAGGAAAAGGCAGAGATACTTAACACCTTCTTTGCCTCAATTTTTACTAGCAGGACAGAATGTCTTCCTGACAGCTGGCCTGCAGAGCTGGCAGAAGGGGCCAGGGAGCAGCATAGTTTTCCACTGTTCCAAAATGGGGTAGTTGGTGATCTGCTCAGCAGCTTGGATCCCCACAAGTCCATGGGACCAGATGGGATCCATCCTAGGGTGCTGAGAGAGCTGGCAGAGGAGCTGGCCAAGCCGCTCTCCATCATTTTTCAGCAGTCCTGGCTCACTGGACACATCCCAGAGGACTGGAAGCTGGCCAACGTGGTGCCCATCCACAAGAAGGGTCGGTTGGATGAGCCAGTGAATTATAGGCCTGTCAGCCTGACCTCAGTGCCAGGCAAGATCATGGAACAGGTCATCCTGAGTGCATTAACACAGCACTTAGAGGATGGCCAAGGGATCAGGCTCAGCCAACATGGATTTAGGAATGGCAGGTCCTGCCTGACCAACCTGATCTCCTTCTATGATCAGGTGACCCGCCTAGTGGATGTGGGGAGGCCTGTGGATGTAGTTTACCTGGACCTCAGCAAGGCCTTTGACACCGTCCCCCATAGCAAACTCCTGGCCAAGCTGTCAGCCCATGGCTTGGACAGCAGCACTCTGAGCTGGGTTAGGAACTGGCTGGATGGCCGAGCCCAGAGAGTGATGGTGAATGGTGTCACATCCAGCTGGCGGCCAGTCAGTAGTGGAGTCCCCCAGGGATCAGTGCTGGGCCCCATCCTCTTTAACATCTTTGTTGATGATCTGGATGAGGGCATTGAGTCTATCATCAGTAAATTTGCTGATGATACCAAGCTGGGGTCAGGACTTGATCTGCTAGAGGGTAGAGAGGCTTTGCAGAGAGACCTCGACAGGCTGGACAGATGGGCAGAGTCCAACGGCATGAAATTTAACGCATCCAAGTGCTGGGTTATGCACATTGGCCACAACAACCCCATGCAGTGCTACAGGCTGGGGTCAGAGTGGCTGGAGAGCAGCCAGGCAGAGAGGGACCTGGGGGTGCTGGTTGATGGTAGGCTGAACATGAGCCTGCAGTGTGCCCAGGCAGCCAAGAGGGCCAATGGCATCCTGGCCTGCATTAAGAACAGTGTGGCCAGCAGGAGCAGGGAGGTCATTCTGCCCCTGTACACTGCACTGGTTAGGCCACACCTCGAGTCCTGTGTCCAGTTCTGGGCCCTTCAGTTTAGGAAGGATGTTGACTTGCTGGAACGAGTCCAGAGAAGGGCAACGAAGTTGGTGAGGTGCTTGGAACACAAGCCCTATGAGGAGAGACTGAGGGAGCTGGGGCTGCTTAGCCTGGAGAGGAGGAGACTCAGGGGTGACCTTATTGCTCTCTACAACTACCTGAAGGGGGGTTGTAAACAGGCAGAGGTTGGTCTCTTCTCCCAGGCAGCCAGCACCAGAACAAGAGGACACAGTCTCAGGCTGCGCCAGGGGAAGTTCAGGCTGGAGGTCAGGAGGAAGTTTTACACGGAGAGAGTGATTGCCCATTGGAATGGGCTGCCCGGGGAGGTGGTGGAGTCGCCGTCACTGGAGGTGTTCAGGAGGAGACTTGACAGGGTGCTTGGTTACATGGGTTAGTTGATTGGGTGGTGTTGGGTGATAGGTTGGACGTGATGATCTTGAAGTTTCTCTTCCAACCTGGTCTATTCTATTCTATTCTAACTCTGCATTTATTACTGAGCATGGCCTACCCCCATGTCAGGCTCTAGGCCTGCACTGCCAGATTGCTTACACTGCTCGTCGCTGGCATTGCCACAAATCCCCCTTTTTGTTTTTGTGAGCAATCTGGTCATGGGAGTTGTTCTCATCCCATACAAGATGCTACTGCAAACACAGAAGCAAGCAAGGTAAAGCTAAGCTGTGTAGCAAAAGCAAGAGTTCTGTAGTGCAGCATGTCTAACAGACTGGTGTAACCCATACAAGGCACAAAGCTTAAGTTGAACTAGTTACAATGCTCTACAGAGCTGGCATAATACATGGTCAAGGATAACAAACATTGTAAAGAAGAACTTAGATCTTAATAGTTCCGATCTTTACATTTCACTCCTCTTATTGACGGAGAAGACTTGATTATGCCTGAATGCATTGCACACAGAGATTGAGGCACAAATGCAATCCTTAGCACTGTCTCTTGCAATCTGCTTTAGGATTATGTTGCATCTTTATTTTCTCTAGGATGGCCAAAAATCATGAATTGTTTAATGGTGGCAAGATTTCTTTAATCTGTAAAGGTAGATCTGGCCAGGCTCTAGCTTCACAGACAGAAAACTTGCAGGCAAGCAGCAAGGGCAAAAAGAGCTTCATTGCTTTGCCCAATAAAAAGTTACACATAATAATGCTTCATAGTTTCATTCAGGGTTGGAAGGGACCACAAGGATCATCTAGTTCCAACCCCCCTGCCATGGGCAGGGACACCCCACACTAGATCAGGCTGGACAGAGCCTCATCCAGCCTGCTCTTAAACACCCGTGTTTTTGCTCATCCTAGTAATTCTGATCTCTGAATGTTCACACAACAGTTAAGCAGTCACGACACTCAGTTGTAAGTTAGATTCTTTCTGTTGACATCTTGGTTTATCGTGACTGTCATTGAGGTCAGTGCTAAGCAGGTTTGCTGACTGTCATTTTAATGACAGTTGTGCCGTGTTCATGCTGTATTGTGGTGAGAGGGTTACAGCACATTGCAAAGTTGATGTTTCTAGGGTTGGGGCGTTTCTAGGGTTGCCATGAGCTAATTTTTTGCTATGGGGTATTCTCTCTTTTCCCCCTTCTTTTTTTTTTTTTTTTGTTGATAATCTTCACTGAGCAAAATGTAAAGATGAAACTGCATCCTCTAGGATGCCTACATTCAGAGGCACACTTAGTTAACAAGAGAGAATACAAAGTTATCAAGCAACCACAATATTCGGTCCTAATTCACATGATGCTGTGGTACATTCTTCTGAGTGATGCTGTTTGATCCCAGATGATCATAGCAGTTGTTGTGATCGATGTTCGACTGCATGGGAAATGCTGTGTCCTCATGGTCTTGATTCTTCTGCCGTTGTTTGTTGCGATGATTGCAGTTAGCAGAAAAGAAGGCTCGAGGTGACTTGATCGTGGCCATCCAGTATCTCTTTTATTATTTATTTTTTGTGTACTTTTGTTATTTTATTTCATTTTTAGTTACTGTTTTCTATTGTGAATTTATTATTTTGATATGTTTAATATTTTGACTTTTAATCTAGTTCTTTTGTTTAATCTTTAATTTCAATTTTTGTTTTTAAATTTATTTCTATACTGTTTTAATGTGGTTTTTTCTTTATTGCACTTTTTTTATCTGCACTTTTTCATTATTTTTTGTTAACTTGTTTTGTTAATTTTAATCTAATTTTTATATATAATTCAATTTTTGTTATTTTGTATTTTAATTTTTCTTTGTTCTTTAAATTTTTATTATTATTATTTTTAACTTTTTGTAATTTTTAATTTATTTCTTTTTTACCTCATTATCATTCTTCTTTTGTTTTTGTAATTTTTTAATCTGTATTTTAATTTGTTATTCTAATCAATTTTTTCTTTCAATTTCTTTTATTTTTGTAATTTCTATTCTTTTCCTTTTATCTAGTGTTTAATATTTTATTTCTTATCTTATATTCCTTATTGTAATTATTTTTTATTTTCCATGTTTGTTTAATTTAATCTATTTTCTATTTTAATTTTGATTTTTACTTTTGTATTATATTTCTTAACCTTCTTTTCTATTAATTATTTTTTATCATTTTTCATTTTAATCTTAACTTTTTCTTTGTATAATTTTTTGTTTGTTTTAATCTAGTAGTCTTGATAATCCTCATTTTAATTTTTTGCTAACAATTCTTATGTTTTTTGTTAATAGCTATTCTGTGTTAGTAATCTTTATGATTTTTCAGTGTGTCATTGTCGAGGGTTGGAAGGGTAAGGCTAAGAAGCCTCCTCCCTTCCCCCTTGTAAGGTAAAGGGGAAAAAAAAATTGAAGGGAAAGGGAAAAAAAACCTCACCGCTGAATTAGCAAAGCAGTGGAGCTGTATATTTACAAAGCAATGTAGGATATGCAGGGGAATATATACAAATTTTCAATATTTACAATATATACAAAGATATACAATAAAGTAACACAGAAATGAAAGTTCCCCCCTCAGCAGAGGGGATTCCCCACCTACGCTCTCCTCTCTCTCCCCCCCTTTCCCCAGAGTAAGGTCAGAAAAGAGAGAGAAAGAGAAAGAAAGAAGTTAAAAGCAGTTTTGTGTTAATTGGAAAGAAGTTAATACAGGCCTTCTATCTTATCGGTTTCAAGGCCGAAGTCTTGGCAGAAAGCCCAGCACAGAAAGCTGCTGCCCAAAGAAGAGGCGGAAGCAAGACTGAAGATAAAGTGCTGGAATTTCCAGTATACTTTCTGCACTCCCAGTTCAGAAGGTGCTTCCTCCCACTTCACCAATGAAATTTGTTTAGATTATTCTTTCCGTTTACCAACTTCCATCCACCATATTCCCTTTCTTAAGGGGACAGGTTCAACCTGTTTATTTTTATTGTTGATCTTCTTTTTTATTACTATTCTGTTATTTAGTACTCTGTGTTTTGTATCCAGAGTTTTTGTGCTTTTGTTATATATTTCTATGTTCTTTTGTTTACTTTTTTTTGCATTTTTTTGTATTTTTTTCTAGTCTATGTCTAAGAAGGAAATATAAAGGCATTACCTTAGCTAAGGAATACTTTTTTTTAAATGAATACCTATTTACTACACATCTTAACTATATTAGATGGAGCTCCTTTGAAATGCCATGGCACACAACTAAGAAGGTTCGAACCAAAAGAAAATCTTAAAATGTGAACTCATTACTAAGTACTTACACCTTACTACAATTACTATGTACTAGGTATCTATAAATACCAAATGCTTACCATTCATTATGCTTACCAGGAAAACTTAGCAAATGTCTAAATAACAAATCTCTTAAGGACATTGCAATCAGAAATGAAGAAATTAGCACTGTAACTTTAAATCAGATCAGAGCTTTGGTTGGCAAGAGTAGTACTAGAAAATCCTCCCTTTTCTGGGGGGTGGGGGTAGGGGTGGGTGGCTAGCAAGGTGTGACCCAGTTGCTATTGTTTCTGTATTAGGGTCTTAACAACTTGCAGCCTATCGTGTCTGAATGACCATTGTTCCACCCATACTGGATTATGTGTTTTCCATTTTAATTTGAGGGTTGATTGCTGATTAGTAGCCACTTCAAAGAAGGAACAGTAACAAGTTTTGCTCCTAGTTGACTTAAGGCTTATCAGCCCAATAGAGCAACTGGAAGGGTTAACACGTACGGTCTTACAGTGATTGATTTGCTGTAGTTAAAAGCTAATTGCACTGGCTCTTTGCTAACCCAGGTTGTTTGGATACCTTTTAAACACATGACTTCAACATTTGCCATGAGCAATGGCTAGTGACCATTCCATTTATGACTAGGTATAATGATGACATCGTCTCCAGTATCCATAATAATTGAAAATTGTATAATTTGTCCACAAGGGTGTTTGACAGATACAATCTGTTGCTGTTTGCCCTTTTGGATTTCTAGGGCTAATAAGGTATTAGGCATATCGGTGGAACCCGAGCCTTCTTGCCCTTGGATCCTGTTAGAAGTTTTAGGCACTCAGGAGTCAGATGGTGTTAGCTGAACAATTTCTGTCCCAACAAGAGTACTAGCAGGAGAGGCAATGGTATAGAGCATAATTTTCATAGCCCAGTCATAATCAGAATGTATTGAACCAGGAATTATAAGAAGGCCCTGTCTAAAGGTAGACAGGTCTGCCAATTAACAGAGCACAGGGTCTGTGACCCAAAGCACCATGCCAGTTAAACTCGACAGCGCTTTGTGGATTCAAATGTGATATGCGGCTGTTGTCAGGTCCGTGATGCGCTGCCAGAGGGGGCTGGGGGGGGGCGCGGTCCAAGGACCCTGGTTTGGTGTCGTCGTACAGGGTATATTCATGCTGCAGGAGCAGCTTCTGCGATGATCTCAAGTAAAATGATTAGATCTGTGACCATTTTGAGTCTGTCCAACAGTCAGACACTTTAAGGTACCTAGGTTTCTCAGAGGCACGATGATTTCAAGACTGCTTCTATGGCCGTGGCTAGATACATTGCTGCTTGTCGATGCCTTCATTCGTTGTGGTCCTGCAGTCATGAGGCAGTGGCACCTGTTGATAAAATGCTGAGAACCTGTTTAGTTTCTTCATTAGCATTGTCAAATGCCAAAATATCCACATTTCTACCTTCATATCGTGAGTCAGGTCTGAATTAGTATTGAATGCCGTATGTAAGGGATGGTATTGACAAAGGAACCAAGTGTCCCTGTTAGACCCTGCTCAGTAATAAGAAACACAGGATTGGAAAGCCTTCTCAGCAAGCTGCATTTGCTGATAAGATCTGGCAAAGATCTCGCCCCAATGAGATGGCTAATGGTGACACCTCGTAGAGTCTGCTGGCTGCCGGGGCATGGCTTCTCAGGCATTTGCAAGTGAATTGTCAGTTAATTGAGAAGTTGCAAGGTCTAAGACGGTGTGACTTTCAAGTCTGCTTGCTGCTGAAACTCAGACAGCACTGTCTTAGATGTAACTTTTTTGTTGCAATCAGAATACCATCCATAGACTTATAGATGTCACAAGTCTATGTCACAATGAGTCTGTTTAAGTGGGAAGAGAGTGCCTTCGGGCTACCCATTGATATCGGTGGGTGGAGTCTGCCTTAATCGATGACTCAGTAGATGCAGACTTTAAGTCCTCCGAGTGTGAGCAAATTGTAAAGAAAACGATCCTTCAAATGAATAATAATCAGGTCCCAATTTGTGGGGACTGGGAGTTGGGAGGCCAGGTTGTAAGGCACCCATCTCCTCCATGATCGCTCTCAGACCTCGTAATAAACACCATTTGCTGACATACGTGTGTCAAAAAGGATTAACAAATGTGTTGAAAACAACTAATTGATTACAGCAGTTGTGTATCCTGACTGTAGCCCATAGGTAGCTATGGCTTGTCTAGCTTCTGTTCAAGAACATTAGTCAGTTCAGATGACCATAGTCATTGTTAGCCTTCTCCATCTGTGACTACATTTCCCACAATACCTTTCCACCAGCTAAGCGGGACAGTCCCCTGTCCCTCCCACCTCCCGATCGCCCCATCGGGACTCTAATTGAAATCTCCGTCCGAGTGCTGATAACGTGTGGAATGTAGGAGGCGGGGGGGGGGTGTGCAGCGCAGCTGAAACCGCTGGGGGGAAGGGGTCGCTAGGGCCTTTCCTGCCGCTGCCGTGGGGGTGGTTGGTATCGGTGGTGCGTCGGTCGATGCCACTTGATCGGAGCCGCCGGTACTCGCGGGGGCCATGGTGGGGTCGCGGGAGGCGTCGCCAGGGGAACTGCCGGAGGGTGGGGCGCTGTTGGGGTGGACGCCGCCGGGCTGAGCGCTGCCGGGGTGGTGGGGGCCACCATCGGGGTGGCCGGGGCTCGCGGCGGGGCGGGGGTGCAAAAATGCCGTGATCGTGAGCCTGCAAGCGCTCCAGGAGTTCTAGGGCAGAGTTCGCACTGTCCGGCTTCCAAGGCCAAGCCGTAGCTGGCGGTATCACGAAGATGTTCATGAAGGGGATCGAAAACGCCGAGCCGCAGGTTTCGCAGCTTTTTTTTTTTTTAATGGGTTTCTCCGCTGGGCGTGGACGGCTGTGGTGGCGTGTTAATAAACACGGTGTGCTTGCCAAGATGGTGGAGGTGGCGTCTCCTTTGTCTAATTCTTAATGCATAGCGACCTCCATTTTGATTTTGTGCGCCTTATCAGTTAGATTGGGATTCGCTTCTACCGCTATTGACGTGGCAGGAGCAGATTTTTCTGCGCAAAAGGATGGTAATAAAGACCCACAATTCGGTTAGAAGGAGTAGCGGGCAATTGAAATTGAGGAGGATGCTCACGGAGCAGCAGACGATGTGCAGGGAGAGGGGGCGGGGGGCGGAGGGCGGGGTGTGCCTTCCGAGTCTCTCTTTCTCGTCTCGGTTAGAACCAAACGCCGCAGCAGCTGAACCGGGAGTAGACTGCTCTGCTTTTTTCAATTGCAATGTCGGTGGGCATGACTCTGGGCACAGGCTAATAGCCCTTTTGAGATCCCAGAATTGCCAGTAATACCTCTCACGGAGAGGATAGGTCGAGGGCATTTAGCACAGCCTCTTCTGTGGTGGCGTGCTTCCCCTTGCACCTCCTCCGGTCGCTCACCGGGCCAGGGTGAGATTCACTTCCTTTGTGAGCGCGTGATGCTAACTTTTTCAGCACCGGGGCAGTGCTGTTCGACTGGCTTTCCGTATCGCTCGGACGTACCTCTCTGTGTTGAGTCGATCAGTATTGTAGTCCGAGGATCCCTTGTCCATGAGTTCAGGTTTATTCGGGTGCCAGATGTAGACGACAGAGATTGGGAATCAATACGGCTGGCCAATATGATCGAGTATTGTTCCTTTATTGTTCTAGTGTTGCAGGCCTGAGGTGCAGGCCTATGGAGCAGGCCTGTAGTGCAAGTATAGCACTGTAAAGTGTAGAAGAAACAGGAAAGGCAGAAGTGCGTAGCGAGGCAACTGCTACAACTTATATAAACTCGGAGTGCCCTGTTGGCATAGCTCCATTGGTTCCCTATGAGTGACCACACATTGCACTATTACAGATTATTGGTCCAACTACTAATGACACAACGAGGTTGTTGATGCAGGTGCATGTCCTGTTGTCCCAAGATAACTGTCCATGTTTATAGCTACCAGTGTCTTGTTTTAGTTACATGCTGCAGGCACAGCGCTGTTTTGCTCCACTGCTAGCTGGCTCTGCATTTATGCTGAGCATGGCCTACCATCATGTCAGGCTCTAGGCCTGCATTGCCAGATTGCTCACACTGCTCGTCGGTGGCATTGCCACAGGAAGAGACCTATCATTCAACACCACCCAATCAACTAAAGCATGCAACCGGGCACCCTATCAAGTCTTCTCCTAAACACCTTCAATGATGGTGACTCCACCACCTCCCCTCTCTCTGTGTAGAATTTTTTCCACAATGGCTATTAAACCACATCCTGAAGTGCCAGGTCCACACACATCTGGAACACCTCTGGTGATGGTGTCTCCCTTGGCAGCCTCTTCCAATGCCTGACCATCCTTTCAGTAAAGAAATTTTTCCTCATATCCAACCTAAACCTCTCCTGGCATAATTCTAGGCCATTTCCTCTCATTCTATCACCTGGTGTAAGACAGCATTGCTTTGACCTGCTTTCTCAAGGCTAAGTAGGCATATGCCTTTCATTTTAATCACAGAATCACCAAGGTTGGAAGAGACCCCAAAGATCATCAATTACAACCTGTCACCACAGACCTCATGACTAAACCATGGCACCAAATGCCACGTCCAGTCCTGTCTTGAACACCTCCAGGGATAGTGACTCCACTACCTCCCTGGGCAGCCCATTCCAATGGCTAATGACTCTCACAGTGAAGAACTTTCTCCTCACCTCCAGCCTAAACTTCCCCTGGTGCAGCTTGAGACTGTGTCCTCTTGTTCTGGTGCTAGTTGCCTGGGAGGAGAAGAGATCAAATCCCACCTGGCTACAACCACCCTTCAGGTAGTTGTAGATAGCAATAAGGTCTCCCCTGAGCCTCCTCTTCTCCAAGCTATGTAACCCCAGCTCCATCAGCCTCTCCTCATAGAGCTTGTGGTCGAGGCATCTTTTGGAATTGCTCTAGCCCCCCACCTTGAGTAGACTTTCCCAGCGCTGTGTATCTTTGAACGTGCTCCTAATCACAGTTGATAATGCCAGCAACAATAAAAAAAAAAAACACAGCTAGCCAGAGCCGGAGAAGCAAAAGGAATGCTATATTTACAAGCAGTTTTAGGGAATGCAGGGTATATATACACAATTTACAGTATTTACAATATATACACAGAAATATAGAGCGAAGTAATACAGGAACGAAATCCCCCACCCCCTTCTGGAGGAGGGTTCCCCCCCGTACCCCCCCTCTCTCCTCTTTTTCCCCAAAGAGGGTTAGAAAGAGAGAAAAAGAGCAATTGTTAGTAGAAGCAGTTATAAATTAGTAGGCCATGCTTATCTGTCCAAGGTCAGTCTGGCAGAGAGCCTAGAAGCGGACAAGCTGGAAAGGGAGGGAAGAGCGAACTGAGGAAAGTCTCAGCAGCACTCAAAACTTAAAGTTGCATTCTACTAATCTACCGATGAAATTCATTTAGACCTGTCTTTTGTCTACACAACATTCAGCCACAGTGCTCCAGCACTGTCCCTTTCTTAAAGGCACAGTCTCAAATGGTCACAGTCCACCCCTTCTAAACAATTTCATTGGCTGTTCATACTGTCCATCCAATCCATGACAATATTTACAGTTTGTAAGTGAAGTTCATAGCCCATCCCGACTATCCTCAGATGTAGATGATTGAAAAGTCCAAGAAAATCAGGAAATGAGAAAAATGGAAAACAGTTTATCTCTTCGTGGACGAAGCGAAGAAAAGGGAAACAGAGATTCTCAGTTAATTAAGGGCTCTCAGGGTTCATGCACCATGGATTCCTCGTAGATTCTTCCTTTGGATGCGATGTAGCTGTACAACAGTTTGAAATTACACTCTTTCAGCTAAAGTTAAATTTCTTTGTGGAATACACTGAATTTCACAATTCTCTTGCATTACCAAATAAGTGTGACCTGGAACTTCAGCTGAAACCACCCCTCGGACAGGTTTAACCTCTCCTGAGGGAGAAAATAATCAAACAGTTTTACCTAACAGATTCTTTTCTCTAACAACAGGAACACTATCACCTTCTACTTTCTGTAGCAGGTCAGAATGTGCAGGTCCAGCTCGGTTCACTGAACCTCTACTATTTACCAGCCAGGTTGCTTGTGCTAAATGTTTTTCCCAGTTTTTCAAAGATCCACCCCCCATGGCTTTAAGAGTGGTCTTTAACATACCGTTGTAGTGTTCAATCTTCCCTGAAGCTGGTGCATAGTAAGGAATATGGAATATCCACTCGATACAATGCTCTTTTGCCCAGTTCTTTACAAGGTTGTTCTTAAAATGAGTTCCGTTGTCTGACTCAATCCTCCCTGGAGTTCCATGTCTCCACAGGATTTCTCTCCAGACCGAGAATGGTGTTGCGTGCAGTTGCATGTGGAACTGGATAAGTTTCCAATCATCCAATGTTTGCCTCTACCATAGTAAGCACGTATTGCTTACCAGAACGAGAACGTGGTAGAGTGATGTAGTCAATCTGCCAAGCTCCACCATACTTGTACTTGGACCATCTGTCACCATACCACAAGGGCTTAATTCGTTTTGCTTGCTTAATAGCAGCACAAATGTCACAGTCATGGATGACTTGTGTGATAGCATCCATGGAAATGTCTATGGATCTGTCACGAGCCCATTGGCTCGGTGTTTCCAGTCGAGATCAAGATTAGAGTCCATGTCTACTTGAGAAACTCTTGCAGCTAGATCTGCCTGATGGTTGTGTTGCTGTTCCTCAGTAGCTTTGCTCTTAGGAATGTGAGCATCGATGTGTCTCACCTTCACTGGAATTCTCTCGATTCGATCAGCAATGTCCAAATGGGTTTTCCTTTCCTCTGCCAACCATTCTTCCAGTTCTTTAGCCAACCCCATAGAGCATTGGCTACCATCCATGAGTTGGTGTAGAGATAAAGCTTTGGCCATCTCACACGTTCAGCTACGTCGAGAGCTAGCTGGACAGCTTTTACCTCTGCAAACTGACTGGATTCTCCTTCTCCATCCTTCGCCTCTGCCACTTGGCGTGTTGGACTCCACACTGCAGACTTCCATCTTCGCTTGTTCCCAGCAAGACGACAGGAACCGTCTGTGAACAAAGCATATTTCTTTTCATCATCAGAAAGGTCATTGTAAGGTGGAGCTTCCTCAGCATGAGTTACTTTCTCCTCTGGAGGTTTAGCACAGTTGGTACCTTCAGGCCAACTTGAGATCACCTCCACTAGACCAGGTCTTTCAAGATTTCCCGTTCGAGCTCTCTGTGTTATCAGAGCCATCCATTTAGACCACATTGAGTCTGTGGCATGATGTGGTGTGGAGCCTTTGCCTTTGAACATCCAATTCAAAACTGGTAATCTGGGAGCTAAAAGAAGTTGTGATTCAGTTCCAATTACTTCTGAAGCTGCTTTTACTCCTTCATAGGCAGCTAGAATCTCTTTTTCTGTTGGAGTGTAATTAGCCTCTGAACCTCTGTAACCTTGACTCCAGAAACCAAGAGGTCGTCCACGTGTCTCACGTGGAGCTTTTTGCCACAAGCACCAGGTTGGACCATTGTCACTGGCAGCCGTGTACAAAATGTTCATAATGTCTGGACCATCTCGGACAGGTCCCAGACCCACTGCTTGAACTACCTCTTGCTTTATTTGGTCAAAGGCTGCTTGCTGTTCAGGTCCCCAGTGGAAATGGTTTCTCTTTCGAGTCGCATCATACAGAGGTTTCACAATCTGACTGTATCCAGGAATGTGCAGTCTCCAAAATCCCACTATCCCCAAGAAACGTAAGGTCTATTGCTTGTTTGTGGGGTTTGCCATGGTAGGGACTCTATTTACCACATCCACTGGAATGTGTCGGCGTCCATCCTGCCACCACACTCCCAGAAACTGAATTTCTGTGGTAGGTCCTTACACCTTGTCTCGCTTGATGGCAAAACCTGCATCCGGAAGAATGTCAATGATTTTGCTACCTTTCTCGAAGACTTCTTCAGCAGTTTCACCCCAGACGATTGCGGTGAAGGCACGTTATGCCCAGATAATGAATCTTGTCCCAGCATGTGGGCAAGTTCCCCCTCCCTCCAGGAGGAAGACAAAAGCCAAGGCATTAGCCAGGATTGCACGCACCCAGCGCATGCAGTGCTCGTGCTGACACCAAGTATGGGCATAATTCTCGCTTCACGCTTTCTATAGGCTGAAGCCAGTTGTTTATGAGAGTGCCCATTGGTCAAGCCCAGCCTCGAGGAATCTATAAGTATCACCCCAGTTGGTAAACAAGTTGCCCCCTCATTCACTTTGTCTCTGTGCCTGCTCAAGAGAGTAACTCTCGAGCTGCAGCCTTTGCCATTGAGCTTATTGTTGTTAGCTTCGGTTATACATGTATGCATGTGAGAAGCCCAGAGGGAGGACCTTCGCTGTTTCTGAGGAATCCAGCGTTGCTACAGCCAGTAGTGCCGACCGGGAGAGCCCATTGTGCCACCGGAGGACTGGACTGACCCCCGAGGGTAAGATCTGCCCAGTTACCGGGGAGAAGGGACTCGACTGATAACCGAGTCCACATATGTCTAGCCCCGCCGTAGCGGGAGAGAAGTCGCCGAGTGCCGCTCTGAGCCCTGTGAACCTCAGAGAAGACTAAAGCATTGTTCGTGCCTATACTGCACCAAGCCAGGACCACTACGAGAGTCCCGTTGCTCCTTTAAGCTCGGTAAACGAGAATCCGCCGCCTAACGCAGCTGCATTCTCTCCCCGAGGCTGTTTGCATCAGCCCGAGGACCGCCGTGGGGGGGCTGACCCCCGTAGCTTTGCCTGCTGCCACGCATTGTCCAAGCCCGCCTACTGGCCACCGTTGTCCCGCCCTGCCATGCGAGCCACGGGCCGACCCCAACCAGGACCGATCTCTGTTGTCTGAAGGGATTCGAATATCTTCCAGGTGTTTTCCACCCACTAGCACTCAGTTCAAAGTATCCGCGTCTAAGCAGAGTAAGCGCTGACGCATAGAAAGATTGTAATATTGCTGTGTATAGCCAGAAGCCGCCCGCGTCCCGCCGAGTCTCTATCTAGTGGCCAAGCGGCGGAACTGCACCCTTCGTTATATAAATATAGAAAGGGTTTATAGACAGTTCAATTACGTTATAATCATAACACTAAGCCAGTTGTGGAATCTATTTCACGAAGGTGCACTAGAACATGTATATAAGTTGGTTATTCATTGGTTATTAATAGTTTGATAATAAAAATAATACTTTCATAATTCATATTTCATATTCATAAATTTAATAACCTCTTCACCCCAACGATGATATCATCGATGAACTGGATATGCTGTGGAGCACCACCTTTTTCCAGAGCATCGTGGATTACTGCATGACAGATGCTTGAGCTGTGGATCCAGTCCATTGGCAATCTGTTGAAAGTGTACTGGATTCCTCTCCAGGTGAAAGCAAACTGAGGCCTGCATTCCTCTGCTATGGGAATAGAGAAAAATGCATTAGCAATGTCTATGGTAGCATACCATTTGGCCTCTTTGGATTCCAGCTCATATTGGAGTTCCATCATGTCTGGTACTGCTGCACTCATAGGTGGTGTTACTTCATTCAGGGCTCGGTAGTCCACTGTCAGACGCCAGTCTCCATTCTGCTTTCACACAGGCCACACTGGACTGTTGAAAGGTGAATGAGTTTTACTGATGACTTTCTGACTCTCCAACTGCCGAATCAGATTCTGAATGGGCAACAAAGAGTCACAGTTGGTTCTGTATTGTCTGTGATGCACAGTCTGAGAAGCACCCGGCAATTTAATGTCCTGTATCTTGTGTTGTCCCACAACTGCAGATTCATCAGAAAGCTCAGGTCTAACAGACAGCTTCAACTTTTGTCCATCAATTTCTATTGAAGCTACTCCAAAAGCCCAATTGTAACCTCTAGGGTCTTTGAAACGCCTTTCTCTCAGAAAATCAATTCCCAAAATACAAGGTGCGTCAGGTCCGGTCACAACTGTATGTTTCCTCCATTGTTTACCAGTTAAACTTATATTAACCTCCACCTTACTTAACTCTTGAGATCCACCAGTGACTACTGGAGTTGTTCTCGGGAACTGTGGAAGTAACAACTACCCTTCTGGTATCGCTACCTCGGGTTCTGCCACTTTGCCGTTCTCTCAGTCTCCTGAAAAGATTAGAAGTTGGTTGGCCATCCCAGCAGTTCATGTTCTCACCAAACTGATCATGCAGAGTTATCCAAATAGTCCTACGTGATTGCCTTGGTGGTCTATTTTGATTTGATCTGTTTTGGAATGACCTCCTTGGAGGACGTGTATTCCTCACAGATGAAACTTGTATCCACCTGGAGGAAGGATTAGAATTATCTCTCTATGCCAGTTGGGATGTGGAATCTTTCAGCTCTTTCATGCTACTCTCAATTTTTCCAGATGGAGTTTCAATGGCTGAAACCAAAGTAACACGTGTCATACTATCCTCCAATTGTCTCATTTGATCAGTGAATTGGCCAACCATAGGAGGAGCTCCACCATAATTTCTTGACACAATTCTGCTCGCCAGAATGTTTGCATAATTGGAAGGAGCAAGCTTGATGATCTTTTTAGCAAGACCAATACCCACAGGAATGTCATCAGGATTCAGAGTTTCATGTTCACCATAGAGTAGCTCTCTAATAGCATATTCTCTCAAGCGCTGAATTCCCTCATCTATGGTAGTCCAGGGCTTAGGATTCCATGGAAGATCATCTCGGGAAGGGTATCTCAGGGCAACCGCCATTAAAAGGCGTATCCACAGATTAACCTTACCGAGAACCTTGCCTAGATGTCTATCTATTCCATTATCCCTCGAGAGAGTTCCTAACTGAGCTGCTGACTTGTCTCCAACCATTAGAGCTGGAGCACCTGTATCATAATATCTAAACCAAGCTAGAACTGGCTCCTTATCTGCTTTGGTATAAGCTTTATGGACATTTCTCAATTCTTCCTGTGGTGAAGGACATTCTGAAATGTCATCTCCTTGTTCATCTACCACATCTTCCTCAACTTGTCCATATAATCCTGCTGTCATTTGCCTAAGGATCTCTTTAAGCTAGCTTCTGTCCTAGCTGCATCTTCATCCTGTTTTGATCTCACTAATTCAGCTAGATCTTTAAAACAAACCTTCTCTTCCTCCTCAGCAGGATCTTTTCTAGTAGAGGGTCCCTCACCAGGATCAGTCTCCTGCTCTTCTGCTCCATTAGCTCCTGGATCCTCTTTGGTCTTTCCACTTTTAGTCTTTAGAACAGCTACTTGCTTAATTGGAGCTGTGTTTGAATTTACAGCCACCTGAACAGAAGCTGACAGGTTTTGAGACAGATCAGTTGCTGTGGGAGTGGCTTCCGGTCCCGCCGTGCAAGGAGGCGGAAATGACTGTGTCTTGTTAATGGCCGAAGAAGGAGGTACCATGTTGGCAGTTGCCGCTGCCCCTGGCAGCTTGCCAGAATCCGATGCAAAACTGTTCAAAGCAGCTTTTCCAATAGACTTTTTAGCTTTCTCTTTAACTGACACACATTCTCCGCACTCCTCATCGCTGGACGTCTCTGGGGCTGACCCAGAGGTACGCCGCCTTCTCTTTGGTCTATGCTTAATAATAAAACACGCTCTGGACACCTTTCTCTCGTGACGCAAAGAATACAGCGAATACACATTAGTTGTCACCAGCAGCAGGATTTCACGCATTAAATAAATCTCCTTTGGATCCCAGCCATCACTTGAAGTTACTCTTTCCCCTACTGGGATCTTAAAGTCCTTTATCTCAATCGGGAGAGTGCTAGAGTTTACATTCCTGTATCTCGCTGGCCAAAAGAAATCCAGGCAGTGACCATACAGGAGCCTCACCTTGTACATAAACCATAAATAAATTGTCTGCATCAAATATTTACCTAGGTAATCCAGAATCAAACCGAAACAATACCTGTAGATCAGAGCCCCAAAAATTGAGGAAAAACAGATGCTCCAAAATCCACAACACCTTTATCTTTGTTAGTCCGGCTCGAGCAAGCAATAAATCAAGCTAGTTATCCTCAAGCCCCATGTTGGGCGTCAAAAAAATGTCGAGGGTTTGAGGGGAAGGCCCAGCCTTCTCCCCCCCCACAAAGTGAGGGGGAAAAACAAAAAAACAGCCACAGCCAGATCAGCAAAAGGAATGCTATAGTTACAAGCAGTTTTAGGGAATGCAGGGTATATACACAATTTACAGTATTTACAATATATACACAGAAATATACAGCAAAGTAATACAGGAATGAAATCCCCCCCTTCTGGAGGAGGGTTCCCCCCCTCTCTCCCCTTTTTCCCCAAAGAGGCTTAGAAAGAGAGAAAAAGAGCAATTGTTAGTAGAAGCAGTTATAAATTAGTAGGCCACGCTTATCTGTCCATGGTCAGTCTGGCAGAGAGCCTAGAAGCGGACAAGCTGGAAGGGGAGGGAAGAGCGAACTGAGGAAAGTCTCAGCAGCACTCAAAACTTAAAGTTGCATTCTACTAATCTGCCAATGAAATTCGTTTAGACCTGTCTTTTGTTTACAAAACATTAAGCCACAGTGCTCCAGCACTGTCCCTTTCTTAAAGGCACAGCCTCTAAACGGTCACACTCGGTCGTGCCCACCCTGGGTTCTCCTCCCTCGGGTGTCTCAGGAAGCTCCCCGCTGCCCGGAGAGGGTTGGCTTGCTCCGGGCGAGGATCGTGTCGGCAGCCTGGCGGAGCGGAGCGGAGCGGCACTCAGGAGGGCCGGGAGCGGGGGGCGGGCGCATGGCACAGGCGTCTGGTCCACGGGGGAGCCTGCTCCGTGGTGGAGGAAGGGGCGGCCCGAGCTGAGCGGCGTGGAGGGTGCAAACCACGCTCCCGCCCCGAGCCTCGGCTCGGCCAGGCCCCGCTGGCCGGGGGCGGCTCCCGGCGGCACTGCCCGTTGTTGGCCGGCGGAGTGAGGTAAGGGGCGGGGGAAGCGCGGCGGTCGGGCGGCTGCGGGAATCTCGGCGCGGGTAGGCCGGCCCCGGGCTGGAGGAGCCCGCGGGAACGGGTCTTAAGCGGCCGTTTGAAACCGGCTCCCTGAAAGTCGCGGCGGAAGAGGGCGGACCGTGGGGAGCCAGGGCCGCGGAGCAGGCCGGGGTCGCTGCCCTGCCGGTCTGTGCTGGTCCTCTGGCGCTGCGCGCTGCTGGGAGTCGTCGCCCTCCGCCCCGCCGGGACGCAGGTGAGGAGCTGGGCTGCAGCCCGTACTCTTTTCCTCCCCCTTTCGCCAGCCCGGCTGCCGTCTCCTTCTCCAGCAGTAGCCGCGGCCAAGTGAAGGCCGGCTCAGGCCCGTCTCCCCGCGACAGTGCCCGGGGGACGTGCTGCAGAGCAGCGCACCCAGGGCTGCAGCTCCGCAGCTCGGCTTCTGGCCGCGGGGCCGGGGCTCCGTCTGGCCTGGTTGGGGACACAGCTGCCCGGCTGTTGTTAAGCCATCTTCCCTGCTGCTGTGCTTCCCTTCCGTGTAGCCGGGTCCCAGGGGCTCCGGGGGGGAAGCTTGGTGCGCGTTTGCGGTCCTAAGCCGGAGCGGGGCCTGTGAGCATCGCAGCCGCGCACGCTGTAAACAGCCCTCGAGCCAGGCTGGAGGCAGAGCTCTCAGCCTCGGCACCCCCATCGCTTCTCTGGCTGCAATAGGAATTCCTGGGCTCCAAGTGACGGGGATACAATGTATGTCTTGCCGGTTCCTCTTCTTAAATGTTTCCTTATGAATGCTGCGGTTACTTTCAATCGCACAGGTCCGGCTTCACAGGTGAAGTGCAGGAAGTGTACTTTCCTCTATTAGCTTGCTGCTTTTGGTTTCTCCTCCTTCCAAGCTGCACACCTCTCGTGTGTTTTATTTGCTTATTTCCTAAAGTGCAGCTCTTAAATCTATTTAAGTAAGGAACATCTTTAGGTGCCTTTGCCAGCAGAGGATGAGGATTAAACAAAAACACTGGACTTGGTGGAATTAGATCATGGTTGGGCTTGGTGATATCAAAGGTCTTTTCCAACCAAAATGATTCTGTGGTTTTCTGCCTGGTATTTCTGTGGGGGCAAAAGCCACAGGGGATGAACAGATCAGTGTTTGCAGTAGTGTCCTGGGTTAGAACATAGCTGCTGGGAGGCAGCTGAGGTTCTTATCAGCCTGGAGTTCATTGTAGGTGCAGAAGTGCAGTTGCCCAGGTGTAGGCTACAAGGCTGCTGAGGCTGTGCTTAGGACAAGTGCTCAAAGCTGTGGACTCTGCCACTCTGTAGCAACTCTGTCTTCAATTCAGCTGCATCTCTGTGCACGCTCTGAGTAATTCTGTGGTTAATTATTCACTGGGCTCGTTCAGCCTGGAGAAGGAGACCTTCTTACCACGAACCAGTACGTAAAGGGTGGCTATCAGGAGGATGGAGCCTCTAATGGGTACAAGTTACTCCTGGGGAGATTCCCATTGGACTCAAGAGGAAAATGTTTCACCGTAAGAACAGTCAGATATCGGAATCATCTCTCAAGGAAAGTAGTGGATTCCCCTACACTGGACAGTTTAAGACCCAGCTTGACAGGGTGCTGGGCCAGCTCATTTCAACTACACTATCACCTAGAAAGGTTGGAGCAGATGATGCTTGAGGTCCTTTCCAAGCTGGCATTCTGCAGTTCTGTGGAACCAAGCTCTTGCCTTTTCTCAGGTTGGTTCTTTATTGAGGTTTAGATGATCAGGGAGACTGTGGCAAGTAGAGTTGTCTGCTAATCCTGCAGCTTGGCAAGAGAATTGTGCTGTGGTTCTGAAGAACAGTCTCCTATGTGTCCCTGTCTGTAATTCTGGGATGCATTTGTATTTTGTATTTGTTGTGAGGATTTGTATTCAGTCCACTGCCTCATTCTTTGTTAATTAAAACCATCAAGTAATAATTACCAAGAATATCAGCATTATGGACAGTAGTGAAAATTATGATGGAACAGCTGTATGGGACAAGATTCCTTTATGTTGCTAGGAGTCCACTCACCAAATAGGTTTTGAGGCTGACTTTGTTTTTCTTCAAGGGATTTCTGTTAAGTTGGAGATTGTTTATGTTTGGTAAACTCATAAATGTTTGGGGTTTTGTTTGATTCTGTTCTCTGCCCGGTCTGGTATCAGATAGTACTGTGGGAAATCAGCATCCAGGGTAAGGTATCCCTGGTAGGTCAGTGTGTCAGGACTCAGTTGTGCAGTAGCTGTAATGTAGGTTTCATCTCTGGCTAAGGCTTTAAAAAGACAGCTAGCATAAATATTAGCCTGTGCTGAGAAACTGATGCTGTTAAACTTCAGGATTTCAAGGTTGCTTTTGAAAAACTTCTGGTGGCTTTGGCTTGAGACATTCCTGTGCTCAGCAAGGTGCAAGCTCAGCAGTGCGTAGTCTCTGCTGTTCACTGTTTGTTTTTCTCTCAGAAGTGCAGATTCTCTTGCATCAGGGCTATTGTCAAGGGTTGAGGGGAAGGCCTCAAGCCTTCTTCCCCCCCTAGTAAGTAAAGGGAAGAAAATTGAAAGAAAAAAAAAACACAGCCGGATTAGCAAAGGATCGTGTGCTGTATTTACAAAGCAGTTTAGGAAATGCAGGGGAATATATATACACAGAAATATACAACAAAGTAACACAGATTGAGATTCCCTTCCCCCATCAGGAGGAAGGGTTCCCCCCCCCCCCGTACCCCCTTCTCTCCCCCTTTTCCCCAGAGAGGGTTAGAAAGAGAGGAAAGGAATAATTGTTAATTAAAAGCAGTTAGTACAGGCCTTTGTTTATAAAACATTCAGTCACAATGTCCCTTTTCTTAAAGGCACAGCCTCAAACGGTCACAATGTTAGAAGAAGCTCCTTCACTGAAAGGGTTCTCAAACAATGGCACAGGCTGCCCAGGGGGAGGTGGTTGAATGCCCACCCCTGTAGGTGCTGTGAGAAACGAACTCACTGCTGAAAATTTATAACCAGTTTATTATAAAATAAAGGCAACACAGCGCTGGGCGCATAGCGAATTTGCTAGAGGCGCACCCCAACAACACAAGGTGAACTTATATAGATGGCAAACATACATATTAATATATTAAAATGTACATATTCATATATTCCCCAACACGCTCCCACCCCTCTTCATCAAGACTGAGACAAAACCGGACTGAGACAAAACCTGCACTTTTGACCTGACCAGCCTTTAGACATGTTGGCACCTCACCTTTCTTCCACAATACCCCACAAAATAACCAACCAATCAGCCCAACGATCCAGCCCAACAATTGAGCCCCTTGCGAAAGCCAAATATTATAACCAGTTTCTCACAATCCCTCCCCTTCTTTCTACTACATTTGGCTTGAGCCATAATAACCTAACTTGGCAACAATTCTACAACAAGCAAAATAATTCCAATTTAAACTTCCTGGTAAAGGGAATGGAATAACAACTGATGTTCCATGCCTGAAAATATTTCCTCTTTTACTTTAATAGGCACCATACACAGGGAGTGGCTATGGTATAATCCTGGGAATTAGGAGTCCGGTTTGACTTGTAACTCCACTCACATGGCCTATGGGGTTGCTGCCCACAGCCATGGTTCTAGATCTTCTTCGTGGCAATTACAGAGGTCTACCCCGTCTTGCCTCCTTCAATCCCACCAATACTCTGCTTGGATTATATCCCCGTGTCCAGGGAGGTGTTATGTTTTCAGGCAAGGACCATTACCACTCCTGCTCTGATACTGGAACTCGTCTGATGACCATCCTTAGGTCCTCCATTTGGAGTACCACAGTCCATTCGGTGGGTGGATCCACAGGTCCTTTAACTCTTTTTGCGTGTGTCCATCCTCTCTCGACTGTCCGCACTGAAGTCTCTGTAGTAAGCAAGACCTGAAAGGGTCCTTCCCACTGAGGTGTAAGTGTGTGTTCTTTCCACATTTTTATCATAACCCAATCTCCTGGTTTAAATTCGTGGATTTGGAAATCCAAAGGAACTGACTGAGATAACATCCCTTGAGCCCGTAAATGTTGTAATGTTCTCCCAATTACCATCACATAATTTCTAATGTTTTTGTCCCCCTATTCATAATTAGCCATTTCCTTCCCACCTTGTAAATAAGGTAGCCCAAACATCATTTCATAAGGTGATACACCAACATCAGATCTCAACTGTGTCCTGATCCAGAGCGGGGCCAAGGGTAGGCACTTAACCCATGTCATCTGGGTCTCAATCATTAATTTGGTAAGGGTTTGTTTCAGTGTTTGGTTCATTCTTTCTACTCTCCCCGAACTCTGTGGGTGCCAGGGGGTATGAAGTTCCCAATGTATGCCCAAACTGTCCATTAATTGTTGGACCACCTTTGATGTAAAATGAGTGCCTCGATCAGAATCTATCCGGTGTACCAACCCATATCTGGGAATTATGTCTTCCAATATCACTTTAGTTACTACATTGGCGATTGCTCTGGAGACCGGCACAACTTCTACCTAATGTGTCAAATGTTCCACTAGAACTAGGAGGTATTTCCATCTGTTTATCTGAGGTAGTTCAGTAAAATCTACTTGAATAGTGTGACCAGTTGACGTTGTCCCCTTGTGGTGGGTTGGAAGGGTAAGGTCAAGAAGCCTCCTCCCTTCCCCCTTGTAAGGTAAAAGGGAAAAAAAATTGAAGGGAAAGGAAAAAAAACTCACAAGCTGAATTAGCAAGGCAGTGGAGCTATATTTACAAAGCAGTGTAGGATTTGCAGGGGAATATTTACAAATTTACAATATCTACAATATATACAAAGATATAGAATAAAGTAACACAGAAATGAGGGTTCCCCCCTCTGCTGAGGGGGATTTCCCACCTCCGCTCTCCCCTCTCTCCCCCTTTCCCCAGAGTGGGATAGAAAAAGGAAGAAAAGAGAGAAAAAAAAATGTTAGAAGCAGTTCGTGTTAATTGGAAGGGAGTTAATACCTGCCTTTATCTGGTCTTCAAGGCCGAGGCCTTGGCAGAAAGCCCAGCACAGAGAGAGAGCTGCTGCACCGTGGAGAGGCGGAAGCAAGACTGATAGAGAAGTTCCCGGAGTGCCCAGTTCACTCCCAGTTCAGAAGGTGCTTCCTCCCACTTCACCAATGAAATTTGTTTAGATTATTCTTTCCGTTTACCAACTTCGTCCACCATATTCCCTTTCTTAAGGGGTGTGGCCGGTTGACGCTGTCCCCTTAAGAAAGGGAATATGGTGGACGGAAGTTGGTAAAGGGAAAGAATAATCTAAACTAATTTCATTGGAAGAGTGGGAGGAAGCACCTTCTGAACTGGGAGTGAACTGGGCACTCCGGCACTCTATCTGCAGTCTTGCTTCCGCCTCTTCTTTGGGCAGCAGCTTTCTGTGCTGGGCTTTCTGCCAAGACTTCGGCCTTGAAACCGATAAGATAGAAGGCCTGTATTAACTGCTTTCCAATTAACACAAAACTGCTTTTAACTTCTTTCTTTCTCTTTCTCTCTCTCTTTTCTGACCTACTATGGGGAAAGGGGGGGAGAGAGGGGAGAGCGGAGGTGGGAAACCCCCTCTGCCGAGGGGGGTTACTCTCATTTCTGTGCTACTCTGTTGTATATCTTTGTATATATTGTAAATATTGTAAACTTGTATATATTCCCCTGCAAATCCTACATTGCTTTGTAAATATACAGCTCCACTGCTTTGCTAATTCAGCTTGTGAGTTTTTTTTCCCTTTCCCTTAAATTTTTTTTTTCCCTTTTACTTTACAGGGGGGAGGGAAGAGGCTTCTTGGCCTTACCCTTCCAACCCACCACAAATAGCTTGGAAGGGGCGTAAGGATATGGTACGTCCCCCAGATGGAACCTGCCTCATGACTTTCTTGTTTACTTTTTGACATACTAGGCATTTGGTGGTTACCTGCCTAGCTATCTCATAAACTCCAATACAGCCATAATCCCGTAGGAAATGATCACACAGAGCTCTTGTTCCCCAATGGGTGTTAAGGTGTAATCGCTCGAGGATTTTTCGGGCTAAGGCTTTTGAAATCAGTTGTCTCCCATCCTCCAATTTCCAGATCCCTTTTTCATCTTTCCTTCCCCCTATCTTTTGAAGTGCCTGTTCCTCTATAGGAGTGAATACTGGTGATTCCTCCTGTTCATCTGATGCTGTTACTTGTATATGGAGGACATGCTCCTCTCCTCCTTCTGCTACTTGCTTAGCTTCACTGTCAGCTAAGTTGTTCCCTCTAATGATTAACGAAGTTCCCTTCTGATGTCCTTTTACATGAACCACCGCTATTTCTTCTGGTAGTTTCAATGCCTCTAAGACTTCCCTGATTAGGGCTTCATGAATCAAATTTTTCCCTTTTGAATTTAACATCCCCCTTTCTTCCCAAATTTTTCCAAATGTATGAACTATTCCAAAAGCATACTTAGAGTCTGTATAAATGGTTCCCACTTTATTCATTAAAAGGTGCAAAGCCCAATTCAGTGCATATAACTCACAGGTCTGAGCTGACCAATGGGAGGGTAATTTCCCTTTTTCAATCGTTTCCAATCTTAGCCCATCAACCACTGCATATCCTGACAAGCGTTTCCCATTTACACACCGAGAGGACCCATCCACAAAATATTTCTCCCCTTCTGGTAATTCCTGTTCAAATAAATCTTCCCTTGTTTTAGTCTGGTATTGAATAACCTCCAGACAGTCGTGTACTAAAGCTTCAGTAGGCTCCCCGTATAAAAAGTGAGCTGGATTTAGGCTTTGGCTAGTGGAGATTGTTAGATCTGTACCATCAATCAAGATTGCTTCATATTTTAAAATCCTAGAATCAGCTAGCCATTTTTCTGCTTTTTGGTTCAGTGTATTTCTCACTGAATGGGGAGTATATACTTCCAATTTTCCTCCTAGTGTTAATTTTCTACTTTCTTCCACCATGAGTGCTGTGGCTGCCACTGCTTGAATGCATGCCGGCCAACCTCGGCTTACAGGATCTAATAACTTTGATAAGTATGCTACTGGTTTACGTGACCCTCCCCATTCTTGAGTCAGAACTCCATAGGCCACCCCTCCTTCCACATTAACAAAGAGTTGGAATGGCATATCCAGGGAAGGGAGGCTCAAAACTGGAGCAGTAGTCAAAGCCTTTTTAATTGTTTCAAATTTCTCCTCATCTTCCCCTGTCCAAACAAAGTTATCATCTCCTACTAATTTTTCATATAAAAACTTGACTAACTGGCTATATCTATCAATCCTAATAATCCTAATAATCTTCTGACTTGTTTCTTTGTTTTAGGTGCTTGGAGAGATATAATCACTTCTACTCTTTCAGGATCTATCTTCCTGGCTCCATTACTTCAGGTTCCACAAATTGTAATTTGCTTTTAGATACCCTTAATCCCGAATTTCCCAGGAAATTCAAGAGGTTTATGGTGGTCCTTCTAACTTCAACTGCCCCTTCTCCTGAAATTAATAAATCATCTACATATTGTGTGATTAAAACATCCTTTTCCTGTGGAAATGACAATAACAATTTTTCCAGGTTTTGACCAAATAGATCAGGAGATTCTGTAAAACCTTGGGGCAATCTGGTCCACCTCAATTGTTGCTTTCTCCTGGTGACTGGATCTTCCCATTCAAAGGCAAAGATATCTCTACTGTTTTCAGCTAATGGGCAGGCCCAGAAGGCATCTTTAAGATCTATTACACTATACCATTTATGATTTGGAGGTATGTGACTCAACAATGTGTAAGGATTAGAAACTACAGGAAACCGAGTCACAGTTCTCTTATTCACCTCCCGCAGGTCTTGCACCAACCTGTAAGTTCCATCCTCTTTCTTTACTGGTAGTATGGGGGTGTTATGCAGGGACATACAAGGTTCCAAGGTTCCCTCTTTAAGGAGGCGGTCTATAACTGACTTTAATCCCTCTCTCCCTTCTTTAGATATGGGATACTGTTTTGCTCTGATAGGACGTTCTGGTTGCTCTATAGTTACTTGTATAGGTTCAATGTCTAAGCTCCCTGTATTTTCTTCACTGGCCCAGACTTCTGGGTTAATCCCTGCCTCATCCTCAGTGTTTAATTGTAATATTCTGACCCTCATCTGCCCCTCTTCTGGAACTACCCCTATGCCCAATTGAACTTGTAAGTCTCTCCCTAGTAAATTACATCCTGCGCTTGACACTACCAAAATATCTCCTACCCCAATTCTAGCCTCAGTTTCTAATTTAACATCCTTAACTACAGGGACTTTAAACCCCTTCCCCCTTTGCCCCTAAAACCTTTACAGTATTTTTACTCTCCACACACCCTTCAGGAACTTTGGTAACACAAGTACGTTCAGCTCCTGTATCTACTAAAAATTCCAAAATTTCTTCCTGGGGTCCTACTTTTAATTTTATCAAGGGCTCCTGTTGGTATTTTTGCCCCAGGTAAAAGAGCCCCTGACACCCCTATTGCTGATCTTCCTCAAAAACTTTAAGATCTCTCTTCCTCATTTGACAATCTCATTTAAAATGTCCAATTTTCCCACAATAATAACATTCAGTACCCTTACTTCCAGTTTGGGCATTCCCCGGGTCCCAGTGAGGCCTGGGGGTTTTATCCCTCATAGGTCGAGGGGGTGGAGGGTGGGAGAATTGTGTTTTCTTCTCAGGTTTCCCCACCTGACCTGCTTCCCTCATGCTGGCTACCATAATTTTGGCCTTAGCTTTTGCTTTTTCCTCATCTCTACGCACATACACCTTCTGTGCTTCCCTCAATAATTCTTGAAGTCCTCTATCTTGCCAATCTTCTATTTTTTCTAATATCTGGCCAGGAATGAATGACAAAATTTACCTTTAACAATATCTGGCCATCCTGACTGCTGGGATCTATTCTTGAATATTGCTGTATATTTTTCCGTAACCTCTCAAGCCAATCAGTAGGGGTTTCCTCCCTTCCCTGTTGACTATCAAATGCTTTTTTTGTATTTTGCCCCCTGGGTACTGCTTCCTTTATGCCTCTAATAACCAAGGTTCGATATTCATTCGTGTTTTGTCTGCCCCTATCCTCATTATGGTTCCAATTAGGAGAAGCTAGGGGCATCTTTTGATCACCTGGAGGTCCCTGCTGATTTTCCCTTTCCCAAATTCTCATTCCAGTTGTCCTAATCATCTGTCTTTCCTCTGAAGTAAAAAGGATTCCCATGATTGATCGCATTTCTTCCCACGTGTAAATACTTGGCCCCAAGAATTGATCAAATTGTTCTGCTACTCCAACTGGGTCTTCCAGGAGACCTTTTAATTCCTTCTTAAAGTTTCTCACCTCAGTAGAAGTGAGAGGGGCATTTACATATCCAATTCCCCCATTTGCTCCCCCCAGGGGCACCTCTCTCAAAGGATATAATGGCACTCCTTCATGTGGATTGTCTGAGTCACTAGGCTCTTCCTTTAAAACCATGACATTTGCCTGTCTTCTAGTTTGCCTACCTCCTCTCCTTTGGCGGGTGGACTTAGACGGGGGAGGACTAGGGGTTAGGCTAGTGTGTCCCTCTGCAGGGGGAGTGGGGGCCATTGCTGCCAAGGGGACGGGGGCTGCAGGGAGGGCGGGGGCTGTAGGGAGGTCAGGGGCTGCTGGTACTGCAGGGTTATAAGGTGGGGGTAAGTGATTCAGTGGTTCCTACTTTTCAGGTTCTAGTTCTTCCTCTTCCGCCACCTTAAAAACCGTTACTGGTGCTGCTGACCAGACGTTGCCTTTCCAGCAAGCAGCATATTCACTCTCCCCCTGATTAAAAGGCTCCTTACTGTTAACATAAAGGTTGAGAGCCTGACAGATCCATCCTTCCGAGGACCCATATTGGGGCCAAAATAAATTGTCTGATCTGATCTTCTCTCTAGCCCATTTCTCCATACAATAATATATCATTGTTCCCTTATCTTTATCCCGCCTATTAGGATTCTCTTCCCAATACGCTAATTGTAACCCCAGAGGGCTGTCCGGGGGTATATCCCTGGGTACCCTTTTGCTCCCATTTTTCCTGGGGCTGGTCTGTTTACCCAACCCCTGCCCCATTTCCCGAGGTCCACGCTTTCTGTCCCCAATTGCTTCGTCCCTTCACTGGCCAAGTCCCTTGCGGGAGATTGGAAACGCAGTTAGAAGGACTCCGCACTCGCTTCGTGGATCTGGACTGTCCAGCCCACGTCTCACGCACGCACACACTCTCACTGACCTCAATACCCGCCCAACCGGACAATACTTGTAGCCCTTTTCTTGCCAGGGTCTTTGTGCACTAGAATTACAGGCAGTCGCGACAATTGGGAGCTCCTTCCCTTGCCTTTATCTTATAACTTTTGCTGAATCTACCCATGTTCCGAGAGGCTTCCAGGATCCTTCTTCCGGGCCGCCGAAATCGGTGGGGGCGCCCCCCTCCCTTCCGAAGGGTCCGTGAAGTCGTCGCAGGCAGGGTAATCACGTCGGGGTCACCAAATTGTGAGAAACGAACTCACTGCTGAAAATTTATAACCAGTTTATTATAACATAAAGGTAACACAGTGCTGGGCGCATAGCGAATTTGCTAGAGGCGCACCCCAACAACACGAGGTGAACTTATATAGACGGCAAACATACATATTAATATATTAAAATGTACATATTCATATACTCCCCAGCACGCTCCCACCCCTGTCTATCAAGACTGAGACAAAACCTGCACTTTTGACCTGGTGTGACTGTTTGAGGTTGTGCCTTTAAGAAAAGGGACACCATGGCTGAATGTTTTATAAACAAAGGACAGGTCTAAACTAATTTCATTGGTGGATTGGTAGAAAGCAACTTTAAACTCTGAGTTCAGTAGAGACTAGTCTCAGTCTTGCACTTTCTCCTTCCGCAGCTTGCAGCATCTGGGCTTTCGGCCAGACTGACCTGGAGCAGATAAGGCCTCTACTAACATATTTTGCTTTAATTAACAATTGCTCCTTTTCTCTCTTTCTAACCCTCTTTGGGGAAAAAGGGGAGAGAAGGGGGTACAGGGTGAAACCCTTCCTCCTGGCGGGGGAGGGGAATCTCATTCCTGTGTTACTTTGTTGTATATTTCTGTATATATTGTAAATACTGTAAATTGTGTATATATTCCCCTGCATTTCCTAAACTGCTTTGTAAATACAGCACATTTCCTTTGCTAGTCCGGCTGTGGGTTTTTTTTCTCTTTCATTTTTCTTTCCCTTCACTTTACGGGGGGGGAGAAGGCTGGGCCTTCCCCTCAACCCTCGACACCTGACCAGTCTTTAGATATGTCGGCACCTCACCTTTCTTCCCCAACACCCCCCACAATAACCAACCAATCAGCCCAACGATTGAGCCCCACAGTCCCCAGTAATTCCCCTTGCGAAAGCCAAATATTATAACCAGTTTCTCACAGTGCTTAAAAGAAGCAGAGATGTGGTGCTGAGGGACATAATTTAGCACCAGACTTATTAAAGTTAGATCATGGTTGGACTTGATGATAGAATATAATAGAATTAACCCGGTTGGAAAAGACCTTTGAGATCATCGAGTCCAACCTATCACCCAACACCATCTAATCAACTAAACCATGGCACCAAGCACCCCATCAAGTCTCTTAGCAAACACCTCCAGTGATGGTGACTCCACCACCTCCCTGGGCAGCACATTCCAATGGGCAATCACTCTCTCTATGAAGAATTTCTTCATAACAGCCAATCGAAACCTCCCCTGGTGCTGCTTGAGACTGTGTCCTCTTGTTCTGGTGCTGGTTGCCTGGGAGAAGAGACCAACCCCCACCTGGCTACAACCGCCCTTCAGGTAGTTGTAGACAGCAAGGAGGTCTGCCCTGAGCCTTCTCTTTTCTAGGCTAAGCAACCCCAGCTCCCTTAGTCTCTCCTCACAGGGCTGTGCTCCAAATCCCTCCCCAGGTTTGTTGCCCTTCTCTGGACACCTTCCAGCAAGTCAACATCCTTCCTAAACTGAGGGGCCCAGAACTGGACACAGGACTCAAGGTGTGACCTAACCAGTTCTGAGTACAGGGGCAGAATGACTTCCCTGCTCCTGCTGGCCACACCATTCCTGATAAATGCCGGGATGCCATTTGCCATCTTGGCCACCTGGGCACACTGCTGTCTCATGTTCAGCCTACTATCAACCAGTACCCCCAGGTCCCTCTCTGCCTGGCTGCTCTCCAGCCACTCTGACCCCAGCCTGTAGCACTGCATGGGGTAGCTATGGCCAATATGTAGAACCCAGCACTTAGATGCATGTGCTGGGTTTAAGAGAAAGGCTCAGCCTTTCTCCCCCTGTGACCGGTTGAGGCTGTGCCTTTAAGAAAGGGAATATGGTGGACGGAAGTTGGTAAACGAAAAGAAGGATCTAAACTAATTTCATTGGTAGAGTGGGAGGAAGCACCTTCTGAACTGGGAGTGCAGGAGGGTATCCTGGGCATTCCGGCACTTTTATCTTCAGTCTTTCTTCCGCTCCTCCGCCGAGCAGCAGCTCTCTCTGTGCTGGGCTTTCGGCCAAGGCTTGACCTTGAAAATTGATAAAACTGCAAGGTCTGTATTAACTGCTTTCCAATTAACACATAACTGCTTCTAATTTTTTTCTCTTTCTCTCTCTTTCTAACCTGCTCTTGGGAAAGGGGGAGAGTGGGGGAGAGCGGAGGTGGGGAACCCCCTCAGCAGAGGGGGGAACTCTCATTTCTGTGCTACTTTATTGTATATCTTTTTATATATTGTAAATATTGTAAATTTGTATATTCCCCTGCGTTTCCCTGCTTTGTAAATATACAGCTCCCATTGCTTTGCTAATTCAGCTGTGAGTTTTTTTTTCCCTTTCCCTTCAATTTTCTTTCCCTTTACTTTACAGGGGGAAGGGAGGAGGCTTTTTGGCCTTACCCTTCCAACCCTACGACACCCCCCCACAAAGAGGAAGAAAGAAACCACAGCTAGCCAACCGGAGGAGCAAAAGGGAAATACTGTATTTACAAGCGATTTTTAGGGAATGCAGGATATATACACAATTTACTGTATTTACAATATATACACAGAAATATACAGCAAAGTAAAAAGAAAAACAATAATACAGCAACAAAATCCCCCCCTCCGGAGGAGGGTTCCCCCCTGTACCCCCTTCTCTCCCCTTTTTCCCCAAAGAGGGTTAGAAAGTGTGGTGGGTGAAAGGGTAAGGCCGAGAAGCCTCTTCCCTTCCCCCTTGTAAGGTAAAAGGGAATAAAAAATTGAAGGGAAAGGAAAAAAAAAGCTCACCAGCCGAATTAGCAAAGCAGTGGAGCTATATTTACAAAGCAGTGTAGGATTTTGCAGGGGAATATTTACAAATTTACAATATCTACAATATATACAAAGATATACAGCAGTGTAACACAGAAATGAGAGTAGCCCCCCTCGGCCGAGGGGGATCCTCACCTCCGCTCTCCCCTCTCTTCCCCCCTTTCCCCAGAATAGTTCGGAAAAGAGGGAGAAAGAAGAAAGAAAGAAGTTAAAAGCAGTTTGTGTTAATTAGAAGGGAGTTAATACAGGCCTGGCCTTTCTTATCTCCAAGGCCGAAGTCTTGGCAGAAAGCCCAGCACAGGGGAGCTGCTGCCTAGAGAAGATGCGGAAGCAAGAGTGACAGAGAAGTGCTGGGAATGCCCACTTCACTCTCAGGCCAGATAGTGCTTCCTCCCACTTGACCAATGAAATTGTTTAGAATATTCCTTCCGTTTACCAACTTCCGTCCACCATATTCCCTTTCTTAAAGGGACACCGTCAACCGGCCACAGTCCACCCCTTCTAAACAATTTTCATTGGCTGTTTATACTGTTCATCCAATCCAAGATGATATTTACAGTTCGTGAATAGAGTTCATAGTCCATTCCGGCTATGCTCAGGTGTAGATGATTCAAAAGTCCAAGAAAATCAGAAAATGAGAAAAATGGAAAACAGTTCATTTCTTCACCGAAGAAGCAAAGAAAAGGGAAACAGGGAAATTTCAGGGTCTCTTAGTTGACTCAGGGCTCTCAGGGATCTCAGGGTTCGTGCACCGTAGATTCCTCGTTGATTCTTCTTTTGGGCGCGATGTAGCTGTACAGCAGTTCGAAGTTAACCTCTTTCAGCTAAAGTTAAATCTCTTTGTGGAATACACTGAATTTCACCATTCTCTTGCATTACCCAATAAGTGTGACCCGGACCTTCAGCTGAAACCACCCCTCGGACAGGTTTAGCCTCTCCTGAGGGTGAAAATACCCAAACAGTTTTACCTAACAGATTCTTTTCTCTAACAACAGGAACTCTATCACCTTCTACCTTCCGTAGCAAATCTGAATGTGCAGGTCCAGCTCGGTTCACCGAACCTCTGCTATTTACCAGCCAGGTTGCTTGTGCTAAATGTTTTCCCAGTTTTCAAAGATCCACCCCCATGGCTTTAAGAGTGGTCTTCAACAAACCGTTGTAGCGTTCAATCTTCCCTGAAGCTGGTGCATAGTAGGGAATGTGGAATATCCACTCAATACCGTGCTCTTTTGCCCAGTTCTTTACAAGGTTGTTCTTAAAATGAGTTCCGTTGTCTGACTCAATCCTCTCTGGAGTTCCGTGTCTCCACAGGATTTGTCTCTCCAGACCGAGGATGGTGTTGCGTGCAGTTGCATGTGGAACTGGATAAGTTTCCAACCATCCAGTATTTGCCTCTACCATAGTAAGCACGTACTGCTTACCAGAACGAGAACGTGGTAGAGTGATGTAGTCAATCTGCCAAGCTTCACCATACTTGTACTTGGACCATCTGTCACCATACCACAAGGGCTTAATTCGTTTTGCCTGCTTAATAGCAGCACAAATGTCACAGTCATGGATGACTTGCGTGATAGCATCCATGGAAATGTCTATGGATCTGTCACGAGCCCATTGGTATGTTGCATCTCTGCCTTGATGTCCTGATGAATCGTGAGCCCACCGAGCTAAGAATATCTCACCTCGGTGTTTCCAGTCGAGATCAAGATTAGAGTCCATGTCTACTTGAGAAACTCTTGCAGCTAGATCTGCCTGATGGTTGTGTTGCTGTTCCTCAGTAGCTTTGCTCTTAGGAATGTGAGCATCGATGTGTCTCACTTTCACTGGAATTCTCTCGATTCGATCAGCAATGTCCTGCCACAGGTTGGCTGCCCAAATGGGTTTTCCTTTTCTCTGCCAACCACTCTTCTTCCAGTTCTTTAGCCAACCCCATAGAGCATTGGCTACCATCCATGAGTCGGTGTAGAGATAAAGCTTTGGCCATCTCTCACGTTCAGCTACGTCGAGAGCTAGCTGGACAGCTTTTACCTCTGCGAACTGACTGGATTCTCCCTCTCCATCTTTCGCCTCTGCAACTCGGCGTGTTGGACTCCACACTGCAGACTTCCACCTTCGCTTGTTTCCAACAAGACGACAGGAACCGTCTGTGAACAAAGCATATTTCTTTTCATCATCAGAAAGGTCATTGTAAGGAGGAGCTTCCTCAGCACGAGTTACTTTCTCCTCTGGAGGTTTAGCACAGTTGATACCTTCAGGCCAACTTGAGATCACCTCCACTAGACCAGGTCTTTCAAGATTTCCCATTCGAGCTCTCTGTGTTATCAGAGCCATCCACTTAGACCATGTTGAGTCTGTGGCATGATGTGGTGTGGAGCCTTTGCCTTTGAACATCCAATTCAAAACTGGTAATCTGGGAGCTAGAAGAAGTTGTGACTCAGTTCCAATCACTTCAGAAGATGCTTTTACTCCTTCATAGGCAGCTAAAATTTCTTTCTCTGTTGGAGTATAATTAGCCTCTGAACCTCTGTAACCTCGACTCCAGAAACCAAGAGGTCGTCCACATGTCTCACCTGGAGCTTTTTGCCACAAGCACCAGGTTGGACCATTGTCACTTGCAGCCGTGTACAAAATGTTCTTAATGTCTGGACCATCTCGGACAGGTCCCAGACCCATTGCTTGAATTACCTCTTGCTTTATCTGGTCAAAGGCTGCTTGTTGTTCAGGTCCCCAGTGGAAATGGTTTCTCTTTCGAGTCACATCATACAGAGGTTTCACAATCTGACTGTATCCAGGAATGTGCAGTCTCCAAAATCCCACTATCCCCAAGAAACGTAGGGTCTCTTGCTTGTTTGTGGGACTTGCCATGGTAGAGACTCTGTTTACCACATCCACTGGAATGTGTCGGCGTCCATCCTGCCATCGCACTCCCAGAAACTGAATTTCTGTGGTAGGTCCTTTCACCTTGTCTCGTTTGATGGCAAAACCTGCATTCAGAAGAATGTCAATGATTTTGTTACCTTTCTCGAAGACTTCCTCAGCAGTTTCACCCCAGACGATGATATCATCGATGAACTGGATGTGTTCTGGAGCACTGCCTTTCTCCAGAGCATCGTGGATCACTGCATGACAGATGCTTGAGCTGTGGATCCAGCCCATTGGCAGCCTGTTGAAAGTGTACTGGATTCCTCTCCAGGTGAAAGCAAACTGAGGCCTGCATTCCTCTGCTATGGGAATAGAGAAAAATGCATTAGCAATGTCTATGGTAGCATACCATTTGGCCTCTTTGGATTCCAGCTCATACTGGAGCTCCATCATGTCTGGTACTGCTGCACTCATAGGTGGTGTCACTTCATTTAGGGCTCGGTAGTCTACTGTCAGACGCCAGTCTCCATTCTGCTTCCGCACAGGCCACACTGGACTGTTGAAAGGTGAATGAGTTTTGCTGACGACTTTCTGACTCTCCAACTGACGAATCAGATTCTGAATGGGCAACAAAGAGTCACGGTTGGTTCTGTATTGTCTGTGATGCACAGTCTGAGAAGCAACCGGCAATTTAATGTCCTGTATCTTATGTTGTCCCACAACTGCAGATTCATCAGAAAGTTCAGGTCTAGCAGACAGCTTCAATTTTTGTCCATCAATTTCTATTGAAGCTACTCCAAAAGCCCATTTGTAACCTCTAGGGTCCTTGAAACGCCCTTCTCTCAGAAAATCAATTCCCAAAATACAAGGTGCATCAGGTCCGGTCACAACTGTATGCTTCCTCCATTGCTTACCAGTTAAACTTATATTAACCTCTACCTTACTTAACTCTTGAGATCCACCAGTGACTCCCAGAATAGTTATAGACTCTGATCCCTGATAATTTGATGGTATTATGGTGCACTGAGCTCCTGTGTCAACCAAGGCCCTGTACTTCCGAAATTGTGAAGTGCCAGGCCACTGGATGTACACATCCCAATAGATTCTATTATCTCTGTGATCCCTCTCTCTCCCCTGGCGGGAGGCAGGGCACCCCTAGTTATGGGGAACATGCGCACATGTGCATTGCACATAGTTCGCAGGGTTATAACTTTGCATGTTATAACCGGAGCCACTGTTGGAGCCATAAGAGTCGTTCTGGGGAACTGTGGAAGTAACAGCTACCCTTCTGGTATTGCTACCTCGGGTTCTGCCACTTTGCAATTCCCTCAGTCTCCTGAAAAGATTAGAAGTTGGTTGGCCATCCCAGCGGTTCATGTTCTCACCAAACTGATCACGCAGAGTTATCCAAATAGTTCTACGTGATTGCCTTGGCGGTCTGTTTTGGAACGACCTGTTCTGGAATGACCTGTTTTGGAATGACCTCCTTGGAGGACGTGTATTCCTCACAGATGAAACTTGTATCCACCTGGAGGAAGAATTGAAATTATCCCTTTGTGCCAATTGGGATATGGAATTTCTAAATTCATCTTTTAACTCTCTTATGCAATTCTGAATAGCACCGGACATCGTTTTAATGGCCGAAACTAAAGAACCACGTGTCATGCTATCCTCCAATTGTCTCATTTGATCACTGAATTGGCCAACCGTAGGAGAAGCTCCACCATAACTTCTTGACACAATTCTGCTTGCCAGAATGTTTGCATAATTGGAAGGAGCAAGTTTGATGATCTTTTTAGCAAGACCAATACCCACAGGAATGTCATCAGGATTCAGAGTTTCATGTTCACCATAGAGTAGCTCTCTAACAGCAAATTCTCTCAAGCGCTTAATTCCCTCATCTATGGTAGTCCAGGGTTTAGGATTCCATGGAAGATCATCTCGGGAAGGGTATCTCAGGGCAAGCGCCATTAAAAGGCGTATCCACAGATTAACCTTACCGAGAGCTCTGCCTAGATGTCTATCTATTCCATTATCCCTTGAGAGAGTTCCTAACTGAGCTGCTGACTTGTCTCCAACTGTTAGAGCTGGAGCACCTGTATCATAACACCTACTGAGCCAAGCTAGAACTGGTTCCTTATCTGCCCTGGTGAAATCTTTACGGACATCACGCAATTCCTCCCGTGGAGAAGAACATTCCAAAATATCATCTTGCTCTTCATCTCCCTGAATTCTTTGCCCATATAATCCTGCTGTCATTCTCCTAAGGATCTCTTTAAGCTGAGAACCACCTTTGCCAGCTGCTTTCCTAGCTTCATCTGTATCCTGCTTTGATCTCACTAGGTTAACTAGATCTTTAAAACAAACCACCTCTTCCTCCTGAGCAGGATCTCTTAGAGTAGAGGGCCCCTCACCAGGATCAGTCTCCAGCTCCTCTTCTTCTCCATCTTTGGCCTTTGCACCTCTAGTCTTTAAAGGAGCCACCTTAACTGGAGCTGTGTTTGAATTTACAGCCACCTTAATGGAAGCTGACAGGTCCTGAGATAAATCAGCTGCTGGGGCAGTGACTTCCGGTCCCACCGAGGGATTGGGCGGAAGTGACGTTGCTCCGTTAATGGCTGATGGAGAAGAAGAAGAAGGAGAAGGAGTGGGAGAAGGAGTAGGTGCCATGTTGATACCAGCCGATGCCCTTGGCTGCTTGCTAGAATCAGCAAAGTCATTTAGAGCTGCTTTACCAATTAACTTTTTAGCCTTCTTTTTAACTGACACGGGTTCTCCACAGTCCTCATCACTAGATGACTCTGGGACTGATCTCGAGCTATGGCGTTTTCTTTTTGGTCTAGTTTTAATAACAAAACAAGCTCTGGACACCTTTTTCTCTCGCCACAAGGAATACAGAGAAAACACATTAGTTATCACCAGCAGCAGAATTATACACATCACATAAATCACCTTTGGGTCCCAGGCATCACCTAAAGTTACTCTCTCCTCAGGCGGAATCTTAAAACCCTTTATCTCAATTGGGAGAGTGGTGGAGGTAACATTCCTGTATCTCACTGGCCATAATAAATTAATACATTTTCCATACCATAATTTAACTCTATACATAACCCACATATAAATTGTCCGCACCAAATATTTACCCAGGTAATCCAAAATCAAACCCAAACAATATCTGTAAACCAGAGCCCCAAAAATTGAAAAGAATAATCGCTCCACAAACCACAAGACCTTCATGTTTGCTAATTCAGCTAGAAAACACTAAATCAATCAAGTAATAAATTAAACTAATTATCTGCCGCACGTTGGGTACGCCAATAAAAAAAAATGTGGTGGGTGAAAGGGTAAGGCCGAGAAGCCTCTTCCCTTCCCCCTTGTAAGGTAAAAGGGAATAAAAAATTGAAGGGAAAGGAAAAAAAGCTCACCAGCCGAATTAGCAAAGCAGTGGAGCTATATTTACAAAGCAGTGTAGGATTTTGCAGGGAATATTTACAAATTTACAATATCTACAATATATACAAAGATATACAGCAGTGTAACACAGAAATGAGAGTAGCCCCCTCGGCCGAGGGGATCCTCACCTCCGCTCTCCCTCTCTTCCCCCTTTCCCCAGAATAGTTCGGAAAAGAGGGAGAAAGAAGAAAGAAAGAAGTTAAAAGCAGTTTGTGTTAATTAGAAGGGAGTTAATACAGGCCTGGCCTTTCTTATCTCCAAGGCCGAAGTCTTGGCAGAAAGCCCAGCGCAGGGGAGCTGCTGCCTAGAGAAGATGCGGAAGCAAGAGTGACAGAGAAGTGCTGGGAATGCCCACTTCACTCTCAGGCCAGATAGTGCTTCCTCCCACTTGACCAATGAAATTGTTTAGAATATTCCTTCCGTTTACCAACTTCCGTCCACCATATTCCCTTTCTTAAAGGGACACCGTCAACCGGCCACAGAAAGAAAGAAAAAGAGCAATTGTTAATAAAGCAGAATATGTTAGTAGGCCTTATCTGTCCAAGGTCAGTCTGGCAGGGAGCCCAGAGGCAGACGAGCTGTAAAGGGAGAAGGGAAGGAGCGAACTGAGGAAAGTCTCAGCTGCACCTAAGCTTAAAACTGCCTTTTTACCAATCCACCAATGAAATTAGTTTAGAATATCTGGCTGTTTTCGTCAACATGCCAAAACATTCAGCCATAGTGTCCCAGTACTGTCCTTTTCTTAAAGGCACAGCCTCAAACAGTCACAATGTGTTACATCTCATGCCCTTGGTCTATGCCCATCTGTCCAGCCTGTCAAGGTCCCTCTGCAGAGCTCTCCTACCTGCTAACAGATCAACTCCTGCTCCCAGCTTGGTGTAATCTACAAACTTGCTGACACAGCAGAAAAGTCCTGAGACCCTAGAAGTCCCTAAAAGACATGTGGATGTGGTGCTGAGGGGCATTGTTTAGTGCTGACTTGTAATGCTGTGTCAACAGCTGGATTTGATGACCTGAAAGATCTTTTCCAAGCAGACTGATTCTATGGTAAACACTTCAAATAGCTTGGGAGCAGGAAACCAGGATTCTGCAGTGTGTTTGCTAAAGGCCACACCTGTCTGGTTTGTTTGTCCTGGAAGCTTCAGAGCTCTCTAGATCACTTAAATTGTGTCTGTCCTTTTGCCACAGGATAACTCCAGCTTTGGCCCGTGGCTTTACCAGCATCTGTCTAGACAGCTGTTTAAAATGATAGTTGTTTTGGAAAGTGACAAGAGCTCAGTTTGGGGAGGCTCAGTTTGGTGAACTTTTAGTCCTGTGACTTTTACTGCTGGGAGTTTGAATTTGACATGAATGGGGCCCATGACAACCTCATGAGATTCAACAGGACCAAGTGCAAGGTCCTGCACCTGGGTCGGGGCACTCCCAGGCACCAGGAACTGGTTTGAGAGCAGCCCTGAAGAAAAGGCCTTGGGGGTACGTGTGGAGGAGAAGCTCAACATGAGCCAGCAGTGAGGACTTGCAGCCCAGAAAGCCAATCACATCCTGGGCTGCAGCAGGAGAAGCATAGCCAGCAGGTCGAGGGAGGTGATTCTCACCCTCTACTCTGCTGTGGTGAGACCCCACCTGGAGTACTGCATCCAGTTCTGGAGCCTCTATTACAGGAAAGATCTGGAGATGCTGAACTGTGTCCAGAGAAGGGCCACAAGGATGAGCAGAGGACTGGAGCTGCACTCCTATGAGGACAGACTGAGGGAGTTGGGGTTGTTCAGTCTGGAGAAGAGAAGGCCCTGGAGAGACCTTGTTGTGGCCTTCCAGTATCTGAAGTGGGCTCCAAGAAAGCTGGGGAGGGACTTTGTAGGGTGTCAGAGAGTGATAGATTCAGATTGGATATTAGGGAGAAGTTCTTCCCCATGAAGGTGGTGAGAGACTGGCACAGGTTGTCCTGGGAGGTGGTAGATGCCTCATCCCTGGAGGTTTTTAAGACCAGGCTGGATGTGGCTCTGGGTAACCTGATCTAGTAGAAAGTGTCCCTGGCCATGGCAGGGGGGTTGGAACTGGATGATCCTTGAGGTCCTTTCCAACCCTAACAATTCTATGAATCTGTGAATAGTAGCTGTTTTAAAACTCATGCCCTGCAGCATTTCTCTGACTGTGTGTTAGACCTGGGAGCTGCTGCTGAAGTCTCTCCAAACTGCTTTTACATAATTGACATGTTAGAAAATCATCTCTGAGCCTTGAGTAAGCATTTCCAGTAGTTAAATGTATCAGAGTTGTAAAAGTGGTTAAGTGAATTACAAATGTGGCTCAAGAATTTACTTGCCCCTCTCCTGTGTCCCAGAAAGGTTCCAACCCTTCTTGCTTTGCCATGTGGGAAATAGGCTTTAAAGTGGGGTCGAATCCAGGAACTTTAACACAGTAAAACCAATGAACCAAAGTTAATTGCACAGCAGGAATGTTTGAGTCTTACCAACTTATGGGGAACTACTCAGCCTCAGTTCTAACTTGTCTTCATTTTATATAATCGTAGAATGGTTTGGGTTGGAATAGACCTGAAAGATCATCCAGTTACAACCCCACTGCCATGGGCAGGGACACCTTCCACCAGCCCAGGTTACTCAAGGACTCATCCAACCTGGCCTTGAACTCCTCTAAGGAGGAGGCATCCACAGCCTCCCTGAGCAACCTGTTTCAGTGTCTCCCCACCCTCACTGGAAAGAATTTCTTCCTAATCTCCAGTCTAAATCTGCCCTCCTCAAACTTCAATCCGTTCCCTCTCATCCTATCACTACCAGCCCTTGTCAAAAGTCCTTTCCCAGCTTTCTTGTAGGCTCTTTCCAGGGGCCTGTACGCTTTGCAAACTGCATTGCTTGGGAATTTTTGACACATTCTTTGGGTCAGAGAGAAAAATAAAGCTTCACCATCCAGTGAGCAGCTAGCTTGTGTTTGGTTTATTCAAAGTCTCTATTTAGTCATTCCATAAAAAAAAATCTTGAATTGCTGCTCCTTGCCCTGATAAATGCACAGCTCATCCCTTTTGGCAGCAATTCCCTGAAGAGATATTCTTGGTGTTTGTTTTGCAGCCTGTCCCTCAACATATTTAACTTCATTGCCATTTTTTTCCCCCTCTTACCCCTGGGAGTTATGCTCTGCCAAGATAAATACTTGAATTGTTAGAGTGCAGATGAATTTTTGTTTTGCTGTCTATATGAAGAACATCATTTCATGAATGACAGGGCATATGGTAGCTATCACTCAGAATGTGTCTCCCATATGAGTAACAGCAGCTCTAAAGCTCAGAGAAGTGTCCTAGCTCTCCCTTGCATGTCATATTCCTTGCTGAAGATAATATATTAGCATGAGCACACCCTTTTGGCAGGCATACAGGGCATCTTTATTACTGCCAGACTTCTATTTGCCATGCCATAAACTAGTCTTGAGGACCATTAGATTTATTAGGGCTGAGTCCAGAGAGTGTTGGTGAATGGTGCCACATCCAGCTGGCAGCCAGTCACTAGTGGTGTCCCCCAGGGATCAGTGCTGCGCCCTATCCTGTTCCATATCTTTATTGATGATCTGGATGAAGGGATTGAGTCGTGGCTGAAGAGAGAGGAGGCAGCTTGAGGAGCGCAGCTTGAGGAGCGCAGCTCTGGGAGTTTTGCTTTTGGCTTTGCTTCCCTTGCTTTTCAGGCGGTAAGGGGCTGGTGGCTCGGGACTTCCCGAAGAGAGGAGGAGGGGCAGGGGGCTCGGGTTGCCTAGTGACGTAGCTGGGGGAGGGGTTGCCGCGGAGACCGCGTGCAAACCAAACAGAACCCAGCACGTGGCTGAAGAGAGGGGAGGCAGCTTGAGGAGCGCAGCTCAGCCTTCTTACTGACAGGGAAAAAAACAAACAAACGAAAAAAAAAACACGGGTGGAGAGGGTGGTTACTGCAAGATCGTCACTACTAGAGCAAAGGCTAACAGGACAGTGGGCACCCAAACAGAGACCACTCACAAGCATGCAGATGTTCAGGTAGGTGGCTGCAGTGAGTGCTGGAACCTGGCACTCGATATGGAGGATGGAGGGAGCAGCTCCTGTGTCAGGTGTGAGCAGGTCAGTGATCTGATGAGCATGGTGGTCAAACTAAAAGAAGAGGTGGAAAGGCTAAGAGCTAGAAGAGATGGCGAGCAGAAAATTGACGATTCCCATAATGTAACCTTTCTAAACCAGAACAGGGGGTAACTCCTAGTGGAACAGGGAGTTTGATACCTTCCCAGCAGCAAGCCTCTCAACCTCCCTGTAGTAACCCACATGAGCAGGGCCAGTGGGAACAGGTCTCTGCCTGACGGAAGAAATGCAAACGAAGAAAGTCTGCTACTTTGAGCAGCACGCTGCCTCCAGTGCAGTTACAGAACAGGTATGAGGCTCTGCAGGAGGAACAGGTCATTGGTAAGGCCGAGGACTCAAGAAGGTCAGAAGCTGCACCAATGACAGGTTGCCTCAGGCCACCCATCAAAACTTACCCAGAAAAGAAACCTTGTAGGGTCATCGTTATAGGTGACTCCCTACTGAATGGAACAGAGGCCCAATATGCAGACCAGAACCATTTCATAGAGAGGACAGCTACCTCCCTGGTGCCCAAGTAAAAGACATTGTAGATAGAATTCCCAAACTCGTGAGTCCTTCAGACTACTACCCACTGCTGGTCTTTCAGGTGGGCAGTGACGATGTAACAATGAGAGGCTCACAATCTATTAAAAAAGACTTCAGAACCTTAGGGCAAATGCTAAAGGGATCAGGGGCTCAAGTCATGTTCTCTACTATCCCTCTAACGTCAGCAATGGATGAGGACACACTGAGGAAGGGCCGACAGATCAATTCATGGCTCAGGGGCTGGTGCCATCGACAGAGCTTTGGGTTCCACAATCATGGATTGGTTTTCAAGGCACCTGAGCTGAAAACATCTTATGGGACACACTTGTTCCAGAGGGGGATAAGAATCCTGGGGCAGGAATTGGCAGGGCTCATTGATAGGGCTTTAAACTAGATTTGAAGGGGGAAGGGGTTTATAGTCGCCTGCTGGCTGGTGACAAACAGAGGGGCAGCTCACCAGCAGTAGAGAGAAGGAGAGCTGGTAAGGGCTCTCAACTTGCTGCCCTGAGGCAAGCCACGAATGATCCCCCAGGACATTCTGTGGAAACCGAGTGGAATTGGCAGAAGAGGAGGACAGGGCCAGCCCAGCTGAAGTGCTTCTATGCGAATGCGCGCAGCTTGGGCAACAAACAGGATGAGTTAAGGGCCACTGTGCTGCTGGGATGCCACGACATAGGGGCTGTTACTGAAACTTGGTGGGATGACTCCCATGACTGGAATGTAGGGATAGATGGGTATAAACTCTTTAGGAAGGATAGGAAGGGAAGGAGAGGAGGAGGTGTTGCCCTCTGTGTCAATAGCCAGTTGGAATCAGTGGAGCTCCACCTGGGGAGGGATGATGAGCTAGTTGAGAGTATATGGGTTAAAATTAAAGGCAGGACAGGGGAAGGAGATATTACTGTGGGGGTCTCCTACAGACCACCTGACCAGCAGATCCAAGCAGATGAGGCCCTCCATAGGCAAATAGAAGCGGCTTCCAGGTCACAAGCCCTGGTCCTCATGGGTGATTTCAACCACCCGGAGGGACAACACAGCAAGGCACCAGCAATCCAGGATGTTCCTGGACTGCATAGAAGACAACTTCCTCCTCCAAATGGTAGAGGAACCAACAAGTAATGGCACTATGCTGGACCTTGTTCTCACCAACAGGGAAGGGCTGGTAAGCAATGTGAGGCTCAGAGACGGCCTTGGCTGCAGTGACCATGAAGCGGTTGAGTTGAATATCCTCAGGGCAATCAGGAGGAAGTACTCCAAGCTCACGACCCTAGACTTTAGGCGTGCAGATTTTGATCGCTTCAGGGATCTGCTAGCCAAAGTGTCGTGGGACAAAGCCCTGGAGGGAAGAGGGACCCAGGACAGCTGGTCAGTATTCAAGGACCACCTCCTCTGTGTCCAGGAGCTCTGTGTACCAACAAAGAGAAAAGCAGGTAAGAATGCTAGGAGGCCTGCCTGGATGAGCAAGGAGCTACTGGACACACTATTACTTAAAAGGAAACTCTACAGGAAGTGGAGAGAAGGACAGGTAGAACAGGGGGAATATAAGGAAGCTGCCCGAGCAGCAAGAGTCCTGGTTAGGAAAGCCAAAGCAGAGTTTGAATTGAATCTAGCCAGGGAGATTAAAGGGAACACTAAGAACTTCTACAGGTATATTAATGGGAAGAAGACGACTAGGGAAGGTGTGGGCCCCCTCAGAAAGGAAACTGGTGACATGGTCACAAGTGATGAGGAAAAGGCTGAGGTACTTAATAACTTCTTTACCTCAGTCTTCACTGCAAGGGCCTCTAGCCACACTCCTGATGTTATGGAAGACAATGCCAAGGATGGGGAGGAAGAACTGCCCATTGTAAGTGCAGATCAGGTTCGTGATCACCTGAAGAACCTGAAAGTGTTCAAGTCCATGGGACCCAACAGGATACACCCACGGGTACTGAGTAGAACTGGCAGATGAAGTTGCTAAACCCCTCTCTATTATATTTCAAAAGTCATGGAAATCTGGTGAAGTCCCCACAGACTGGAAAAGGGGAAACATGACCCCCATTTTCAAAAAGGGTAAGAAGGAGGAACCAGGGAACTACAGGCCAGTCAGTCTCACCTCTGTGCCTGGAAAGATCATGGAGCAGATCCTCCTGGAGGCACTTCTGGCTCAGAAGAATAGTGAAGAGGTGTTTGGGAACAGTCAGCATGGCTTTGCCAAGGGCAGATCCTGCCTGACCAACCTGGTTGCCTTCTATGAGCAGGTGACAAAATTAATAGATGAGGGGCGAGCAAATGATGTCATCTACCTGGACCTGAGCAAAGCCTTCGACACTGTCCCGCACCACATCCTGGTCTCCAAACTGGTGACACATGGCTTTGATGGGTGGACCACTAGATGGATAAGGAACTGGCTTGATGGCCGCACCCAAAGAGTGGCTGTCAATGGGTCCATGTCCCAGTGGAGGCCAGTGACAAGCGGAGTCCCTCAGGGATCAGTCCTGGGACCTGTCTTGTTCAACATCTTTGTGGGTGCCATGGACAGTGGCATTGAGTGCACCCTCAGCAAGTTTGCTGATGACACCAAGCTGCGTGGTGCAGCAGACACGCTGGAGGGAAGGGAGGCCATCCAGAGGCACCTTGACATGCTGGAGAGGTGGGCACAAGCCAACCTCATGAAGTTCAATAAGAGCAAGTGCAGGGTCCTGCATCTGGGTCGAGGCAATCCCAGGCACAAATACAGGCTGGGCAGTGACTGGCTGGAAAGTAGCCCTGAGGAGAGAGACTTGGGGGTGCTGGTGGACAAAAAGCTCAACATGAGCTCTCAATGTGCACTTGCAGCCCGCAAGGCCAATCAGATCCTGGGCTGCATCAGGAGAAGTGTGGCTAGCAGGTCGAGGGAGGTGATCCTCCCCTTCTACTCAGCCGTGGTGAGACCCCATCTGGAGTACTGTGTCCAGTTCTGGAGCCCCTATTACAAGAGGGATGTGGAGGTGCTGGAACGGGTCCAGAGAAGGGCCACAAGGATGATCAGAGGGCTGGAGCACCTCTCCTATGGGACAACTTTCACTGCACCTGACCTGCTGGGTCCTGATGGGGTGCATCTATCTAGAAAGGGTAAGAGAGTCTCAGTATTCCTAAGGTTGGAAGAGACCTCAAAGATCATCGAGTCCAACCTGTCACCACAGACCACATGACTAGAGTCGGGAAGACACTACTGCCCACTGCAGGCTTGAACTCACAACCTTCCCATTAAGGGTCTGATGCACTACCAAGCTGAGCCACCCTGCTCCCCAGCCCCTGAGCCCCTGCTCCAGTCCTGGTACTGGAGTTGGCAGGGCTAATTAGGAAGGCTTTAAACTAGGCCTGAAGGGGGTGGGTGAGGCAATCGGTCCCTCTGCAGAGGTAAGAGTAGGGCGCAAGGTAGGGTCAGTTGAGAAGTCAGGAACCCAGCTGCGATGCATGTACACCAATGCATGCAGCCTGGGCAACAAGCAAGAGGAGCTGGAGGTCCTAATTCATCAGGGCGACTATGATGTAGTCGCCATCTCAGAAACTTGGTGGGACAGCACCCATGATTGGAGTGCTACAATGGGGGGCTACAGGCTCTTTAGGAGAGACAGGCGAGGGAGAAGAGGAGGAGGGGTGGCTCTGTATATTAGAGAGTCAATCTCTGCCACACAACTTGAGGTGGAAGATGAGGTAGTTGAGAGCCTGTGGGTCAAAATCAGAGGAGAACCTAACAAGTCTGACATCCTGGTTGGAATCTGTTTCAGACCACCCAACCAGGATGAGGAGGCTGATGAGTTGTTCTACAAGCAACTGGAGGCTGTCTCAAGATCATCAGATCTTGTCCTTGTTGGTGACTTCAACCTCCCAGATATCTGCTGGGAACTTAATTCAGCAGGGAGGAGGCAGTCCAGAAGATTCCTGGAGCGAATGGAGGACTGCTTCCTGATACAGCTGTTAAGTGAGCCTACCAGGGGACAGGCTCTGCTTGACCTGCTGTTCTCCAATAGGGAAGGGCTGGTGGGAGATGTGATCGTGGGAGGCTGCCTAGGGTGCAGTGACCACGAGATAGTGAAGTTTTCAATATGCCGGGAGATAGGGAGGAGCACCAACAGAACCTTCACCTTGGACTTCCGAAGGGCGAACTTCAGCCTATTTAAGAAACTTGTTTGTAAAGTCCCCTGGGTACCAGCCCTCATGAACCAAGGGGTTCAGGAGGGTTGGACCTACTTCAAACAGGAGCTCTTGAAGGCACAGGAATTGGCGGTTCCCACATGCCGGAAGGCAAGCCGGCGGGGAAGGCAACCGGCCTGGATGAGCAAGCAGCTCCTGGAGGATTTAAGGGGGAAGAAGAGGCTGTATCACCTTTGGAAGGAGGGGAAGGCTTCTCGAGGTATGTTCAAGGAAGCTGTTAGATTATGTAGGAATAAAATTAGGGAGGCAAAGGCCCAGCTGGAACTGAAGCTGGCCACCACAGTCAAAGACAATAAAAAGCATTTTTATAAATATATTAACAATAAGAAGAAGGGCAGGAAGAACCTGCACTCCCTATTGGACCTGGAGGGGAACACGGTGACTGAAGACGAGGAGAAGGCTGAGGTCCTGAACACCTTCTTTGCCTCAATTTTTAACAGCAAGGCAGGAGGAGTTCAGGACGAGTGGCCTCCTGAACTGGGAGATGGGGTTGGGGAGCAGTGTAATGCCCCGTAAATCCATGAGGAATTAGTTCAGGACCTGCTGAGCCACTTGGATATTCACAAGTCCATGGGACCGGATGGGATCCATCCTAGGGTGCTGAGAGAGCTGGCAGATGTGCTGGCCAGGCCACTCTCCATCATTTTCCTCCAGTCCTGGCTCACAGGTGAGGTCCCAGATGACTGGAAACTGGCCAATGTGGTCCCCATCCACAAGAAAGGTCGGATGGAGGAACCTGGTAACTACAGGCCTGTCAGCCTGACCTCAGTGCCAGGGAAAGTGATGGAGCAGATTATCCTGGCGGCAATGACTGCCCACCTGAAGGAAGGCCAAGGGCTCAGGTCCAGCCAATATGGATTTAGGAAGGGCAGATCCTGCCTCTCCAACCTGATCTCTTTCTATGATCAGGTGACCCGTCTGGTGGATGTGGGGAGGTCTGTGGATGTGGTCTACCTGGACTTCAGCAAGGCCTTTGACACCGTCCCCCACAGCAAACTGCTGACTAAACTGTCAGCCCGTGGATTGGACCGTTACACTCTATGCTGGGTTAGGAACTGGCTGGAGGGCTGGGCCCAGAGAGTGGTAGTGAACGGTGCCACATCCAGCTGGAGGCCAGTCACCAGTGGTGTCCCCCAGGGATCAGTGCTGGGCCCCATCCTCTTCAACATCTTCATCGATGATCTGGATGAAGGGGTAGAGTCAGTCATCAGCAAGTTTGCAGATGACACAAAGTTAGGGGCAGATGTTAGTCAGTTAGAGGGTAGAAAGGCTCTGCAGAGGGACCTCGACCGACTGGACAAATGGGCAGAGTCCAATGGGATGTCATTCAACAAGTCCAAGTGCCGAGTGCTGCACTTTGGCTACGGCAGTCCCATGCAGAGCTACAGGCTGGGGTCGGAGTGGCTGGAGAGCTCCCAAACAGAGAGGGACCTGGGTGTGCTGATCGACAGCCACCTGAATATGAGCCAGCAGTGTGCCCAGGTGGCCAGGAGGGCAAATAGCATCCTGGCCTGCATTAGGAATAGTGTGGCCAGCAGGAGCAGGGAGGTCATAGTGCCCCTGTACTCTGCTTTGGTTAGGCCGCACCTTGAATCCTGTGTCCAGTTCTGGGCCCCCCAGTTTAAGAAGGACATCGAAACACTTGAGCGTGTCCAGAGAAGGGCAACAAGGCTGGTGAGAGGCCTTGAGCACAAGCCCTATGAGGAGAGGCTGAGGGAGCTGGGATTGTTTAGCCTGGAGAAGAGGAGGCTCAGGGGGGACCTCATTGCCCTCTACAACTACCTGAGAGGTGGTTGTAGCCAGGAGGGGGTTGGCCTCTTCTCTCAGGCAACCAGCACCAGAACAAGAGGACACAGTCTCAAGCTGCGCCAGGGGAGGTTTAGACTCAAGGTGAGGAGGAAGTTCTTCACCGAGCGAGTAATTCGACATTGGAACGGGTTGCCCAGGGAGGTGGTTGAGTCATCGACCCTGGAGGCGTTCAAGAGGAGATTGGACGTGGCACTTGGTGCCATGGTCTAGTCATGGGGTCTGTGTTGATAGGTTGGACTCGATGATCCTCGAGGTCCTTTCCAACCTAAGTGATACTGTGATACTGTGACTGAAGGAGTTGGGGCTGTTCAGTCTGCAGAAGAGAAGGCTCCGAGGTGACCTAATTGTGACCTTCCAGTATCTGAAGGGGGCCTACAGGAAGGCTGGGGAGGGACTTCTCAGGATCTCAGGTAGTGATAGAACTAGGGGGAATGGAATGAAGCTGGAGGCGGGGAAATTCAGGCTGGATGTGAGGAGGAGGTTCTTCACCATGAGAGTGGTGAAGCCCTGGAATGGGTTGTCCAGGGAGGTGGTTGGGGCCCCGTCCCTGGAGGTGTTTAAGAGCAGGCTGGATGAGGCTCTGGCCAGCCTGATCTAGTGTGGGGTGTCCCTGCCCATGGCAAGGGGGTTGGAACTAGATGATCCTTGTAGTCCCTTCCAACCCTGAATGATACTATGATACTATGATCATCAGTAAATTTGCAGATGACACCAAACTGGGGGCTGGAGTTGATCTGTTAGAGTGTAGGAGAGCTCTGCAGAGGGACCTTGACAGGCTGGACAGATGGACAGAGTCCAATGGTGTGAGATTTAGCACATCTAAGTCTTCACTGGGGCCCCTGTCACTTCCTGACACTCTAAAAAGTCCCTCCCCAGCTTTCTTGTAGCCCCCTTCAGTTACTGGAAGGCCACAATTAGGTATCATGGGAGCCTTCTCTTCTCCAGACTGGATAGCTCCTACTCCCTCAGTCTGTCTCCATAGGAGAGGAACTCCAGCCCTCTGATCATCCTCATGGCCCTTCTGTTGACACCTTCCAGCACCTTCAGATCCTTCCTGTAATAGAGGCTCCAGAACTAGATGCAGTGCTTCAGGTGGGGTCTCAGCAGAACAGAGTAGAGGGGGAGAATCACCTCCCTCGACCTGCTGGCTATGCTTCTCTTGCTGCAGCCCAGGATGTGATTGGCTTTCTGGGCTGCAAGTGCACACTGGTAGTTCCTGCTGAGCTTCTCCTCTACCAGCACTCCCAAGTCCTTTTCTTCAGAGCTGCTCTTAAGCTAGTCCCTGCCCAGCCTATATTGGTGCTTGGGATTGCCCCGACCCAGATATGCTTTTGAGGACTTCAGGGAGTGATATTGTGATTTTTTTTTGGGGGGGAGGGGGGGGGGAAGCTGCTAGGAAGTATGACAGCAGTTTGAAGGTGCTTAGGGACTTGGAATGCATTTCTGGTCAAGAAAGTAACAAACTGAAGTTGTCAGAAGTTCAGTGAACAGGCAGGCTTCAAACAAGTAGCTGCTGCTGCTGAATTCTGCAGTGTTGGTGGCATGGAGAGCCTGGTGTTTGGTGCTGTAGAAAGAAGCAATGATAGAAAGCTTAGACAGATGTGTCACTGGCAGGATGGATAAAGTGATGAAGGAGAAACATAATTTCAGAGTGAAATGTGATTTAGATGTTTACACAGCTTGGTTACAATTTGAATCTCTTCTAGCTATGCATTGCCAAACAATAGATTCCCTGGACAAGAGGGACTCTTGCAGTTACATTCTGCAGAATAGAATAGAATAGAATAGAATAGAATAGAATAGAATAGAATAGAATAGACCAGGTTGGAAGAGACCTTCAAGATCATCACGTCCAACCTATCACCCAACACCACCCAATCAACTAACCCATGTAACCAAGCACCCTGTCAAGTCTCCTCCTGAACACCTCCAGTGACGGCGACTCAACCACCTCCCCAGGCAGCCCATTCCAATGGGCAATCACTCTCTCCGTGTAAAACTTCCTCCTGACCTCCAGCCTGAACTTCCCCTGGCGCAGCCTGAGACTGTGTCCTCTTGTTCTGGTGCTGGCTGCCTGGGAGAAGAGACCAACCTCTGCCTGTTTACAACCCCCCTTCAGGTAGTTGTGGAGAGTAATGAGGTCACCCCTAAGTCTCCTCCTCTCCAGGCTAAGCAGCCCCAGCTCCCTCAGTCTCTCCTCATAGGGCTTGTGTTCCAAGCCCCTCACTAACTTCGTTGCCCTTCTCTGGACTCGTTCCAGCAAGTCAACATCCTTCCTAAACTGAGGGGCCCAGAACTGGACACAGTACTCAAGGTGTGGCCTAACCAGTGCAGTGTACAGGGGCAGAATGACCTCCCTGCTCCTGCTGGCCACACTGTTCTTAATGCAGGCCAGGATGCCATTGGCCCTCTTGGCTGCCTGGGCACACTGCAGGCTCATGTTCAGCCTACCATCAACCAGCACCCCCAGGTCCCTCTCTGCCTGGCTGCTCTCCAGCCACTCTGACCCCAGCCTGTAGCACTGCATGGGGTTGTTGTGGCCAATGTGCAGAACCCGGCACTTGGATGCATTAAATCTCATGCCGTTGGACTCTGCCCATCTGTCCAGCCTCTCGAGGTCTCTCTGCAAAGCCTCTCTACCCTCTAGCAGATCAACTCCTGTCCCCAGCTTGGTGTCATCAGCAAATTTACTGATGATAGACTCAATGCCCTCATCCAGATCATCAACAAAGATGTTAAAGAGGATGGGGCCCAGCACTGATCCCTGGGGGACTCCACTACTGACTGGCCGCCAGCTGGATGTGACACCATTCACCACCGCTCTCTGGGTTCGGCCATCCAGCCAGTTCCTAACCCAGCTCAGAGTGCTGCTGTCCAAGCCATGGGCTGACAGCTTGGCCAGGAGTTTGCTATGGGGGACGGTGTCAAAGGCCTTGCTGAGGTCCAGGTAAACTACATCCACAGGCCTCCCCACATCCACTAGGCGGGTCACCTGCTCGTAGAAGGAGATCAGGTTGGTCAGGCAGGACCTGCCCTTCCTAAATCCATGTTGGCTGAGCCCGATCCCTTGGCCATCCTCTAAGTGCTGTGTTAATGCACTCAGGATGACCTGTTCCATGATCTTGCCTGGCACTGAGGTCAGGCTGACAGGCCTGTAATTCCCTGGCTCATCCAACCGGCCCTTCTTGTAGATGGGCACCACGTTGGCCAGCTTCCAGTCCTCTGGGACCTCGCCAGTGAGCCAGGACTGCTGGAAAATGATGGAGAGCGGCTTGGCCAGCTCCTCTGACAGCTCCCTCAGAACCCTAGGATGGATCCCATCTGGTCCCATGGACTTGTGGGGATCCAGGCGGCTAAGCAGATCACCAACTACCCCATTTTGGAACAGTGGAAAACTATGCTGCTCCCTGGCTCCTTCTGCCAGCTCTGGAGGCCAGCTGTCTGGAAGACATTCTGTCCTACTAGTAAAAATTGAGGCAAAGAAGGTGTTAAGTATCTCTGCCTTTTCCTCATCCCTTATCACAACGTTCCCCTCCGTGTCCACCAAGGAGTGGAGGTTGTCTCTGCCCTTCCTCTTGCTATTAATGTATTTATAGAAGGACTTTTTGTTGTCCTTCACAGCAGAGGCCAGACTAAGCTCCAACTGCGCTTTTGCCTCCCTAATTTTCTTCCTGCAAGACCTAGCAACATCCTTAAATTTTTCACGGGTTGCCTCCCCTCTCTTCCAAAGGTGATACACCCTCTTTTTTTCCCTTAGTTCCATTAAAAGTTCTTTAACCATCCAGGCTGGCCGTCTGCCCCGGCGGCTCATCTTCCGGCACATTGGCACAGCCTGTCCCTGAGCCTTCAACAGTTCTTCCTTGAAGTAGGACCAGCTCTCCTGGACCCCTTTGTTTTTAAGGGCTTTATCCCAAGGAACCCTCTGAATTAGTTCCTTGAGTAGCCTGAAGTCTGCCCTCCGGAAATCCAGAGTGGAGGTCTTCTTGCTACCCCTCTTAGCTTGACCAAATAATGAGAATTCAATTATCTCGTGGTCACTGGCCCCTAAGCACCCTCCGACCACCACATCACCCTCCAACCCTTCCCTATTGGTGAAGAGGAGGTCAAGCATAGCCTTGCCCCTGGTAGGCTCTCGCAGCACCTGGGATAAGAAGCTGTCCTCCATGCATTCTAAGAACCTCCTAGATTGCCACTTCTCTGCTATGTTAAGATCCCAGCAGATATCAGGCAAGTTGAAGTCGCCCATGAGAACAAGGTCAGACGATCTTGAGACAGCCTTAAGCTGCCTATAGAATGACTCATCAACATCCTCCTCCTGGTTGGGTGGTCTATAACAGACTCCAACCAGGATGTCAGCCCTGTTGGCCTTCCCTCTAATTCTTACCCACAGGCACTCAACCCGATCGTCCCTAATCTCCGTCTCAATGGCAACTAGTGCCTCCCTGACGTACAGGGCCACCCCTCCACCCCTTCTTCCTTGCCTGTCTCTCCTGCAGAGCCTGTAGCCGTCAATTGCAGTGCTCCAGTCATGTGAGTCATCCCACCACGTCTCTGTGATGGCAACTACGTCATAACTTTCCTGCCGCAGCAAGGCTTCCAGCTCCTCTTGTTTGTTGGCCATGCTTCGTGCATGAGTGTACATGCACTTCAGCCGGGCTGCTGGTTTCACCTCTTGCTCTGGCTTATCACCCCCAGACCCCAGCCTGGGAGGACTGGTTTCGACCCCTTCCCCCTTTGAAACTAGTTTAAAGCCCTATCTATGAGTCCTGCCAATTCCTTCTCCAGAATCTTTTTCCCTTTGAGGGATAGGCCATTCTCGTACACTCTGATCTTACCCCTCCTCTGGGACAGATGTGTTCCATCTGTTGCCAGCTGGCCTGGTGCAGCAGAAAGTTTTTCAAGATCAAAAAACCCAAAATTCTTTTCCCTACACCAGCCTCTAAGCCACTTGTTGACTTCAGCTGCTGACCTGTTCCTTATGGTATTCCCACCTGCAACTAAGGGTATAGATGAAAAAATTATTTGTGCCCCTGATCCCTCAACCAGATCTCCCAGGGCCCTGAAGTCATCTTTGATAGCCCTGGGAGTTCTGGTTGCAACATCATCACTCCCTAACTGCATAACTATCAAGGGATAATAGTCAGAGGGCTGCACCATACCAGGCAGTCTTCTGGTAACATCTCCAACCATGGCTCCTGGAAGGGAACAAACCTCCCTGTGAGTAGGGTCTGGCCGACATATGGGGCCCTCTGTTCCCCTCAGGAGGGAATCGCCAATAACAATTACCCTCCTCTTTTTTTTAAGGGAGGAAGTCCTGATGCTGGGGGAAGGCTGTTTAAGCTTAGGCTGTTTCACCTTAGGTCGTTTCACCTTAGGCTGTTTTGCCACAGGGAAACCCCAGATGACGATGCCCTCCGATATCAGAATCACCTCACCCTCAACCTCCAATGCCCCGTACTTGTTTTCCAAGGGCAGTGGGGGGGGTGAGGGGGGGCAAGGAGGTTTAACCTTGCATCTTTTGACAGGAACCTGCATCCATTGCCCTCTTCTTTTTGGATGACTGGCCTCTGCTGGGGGGGCCTGCAGAGCCTGGTTACTCAGGTTCGTCACCCTTCTGCAATTGCATACATCTCTAAATCTAGCAACCTTATCCTTCAGTCCAGCCACCAGGCTAAGCAGACAGTCGATCTGCTCACACCTAAAGCAGGAGCCGTCCCCTCTACCCTGTATCTCAAGTGCCATATAAATAAAGCTGAAGGGGAAAAAAATTGGTTCTGCCCCTTCCAACTAAGAGCCTAGCAGCTGACAGCAGCTGCTTCTGTTATGTTTTGGACCATAAGGGAAGTGAAATAGCTTTGCTCGTGCTACAACCTTGTATTGGGTTGAACTGAGGTGGAGTTAATTCTCCTCACAGCATCGTTTTAGTGCTGTGGTTTTTTGCAGCAGCAGTTGATAATACAGCAGTGTTTTGGCTACAGCTGAATTCGGTATCTGAGCTGTGTCCTTTCAACATTTCCCTGCCCCAGGAGTACATTGAGGGGTGGGCAGGATCTTGGGAGGGGACACAACTGAGCCAGCTGACTCAGGCTGGCCAAAGAGGTATTCCATACCATATGACGTCAGCTCAGGTATAAGAAGGACGTGAAAGAAGGAAGTGTTGGGGATTCGTCCATGGCGTTTATCCTCCCAAGGAACCACCAAGCTTAGAGAGCCCTGCTTCCCGAGACCGACCACCGTCCTGCTGATGGGAAGTAGAGACTAACATCTCTCTCTCTGCTTTCTTTGCTTCCTCGCGGTCTATTTGCTGTTTACTTATTAGTGTTATTAAATTGCTCCTATCTTATCCCCGGCTTCTGTTATATTTTCTTTCCCTTCTTCCCTGTTCACTTAAGAGGGGAGTGATAGAGCGGCTTGGTGGGTATCTGGCCTCCAGGCCAGAGCCAAACCACCACAGTCCTTTTGGTGCATTGGCCGGGAAACGAAAATATAACATAGCTGTAGTTTCTGCAGGTTTTTTTTTATATAAGCTTGCTTATGATACAGGCTTCTGTGCTGGTCACGTGGCTTGCTGATAATTTCTGCTTTGTTTTGGAAATACTTCATTTGTTTAGGAACATGCCGAAGCAAATAATGGCTATGTGTCTCTTTCTCCTGTTTGTAGGGCTGCTGTTCTGTGGGAGCTATGCTAGAGAGATCATCATTTCTGTCTCCCCACCTGAAATGAGTGTAGAGAATTTTATTATGCAGGCCCCCAGGATTTTGATCCATCCATATGTGAGCTCCCTAGTACTGCTAATCAATGTTACTGGCATGTTGTGGGTTTTGTGGAGTTTGATTCCATCTTGGCATGAGAAGAGACAGTCTTCGGGTGGGGATATATTGAAGTGTGACCTGAAGCGGTCAGTCCCTGGGTGGCAAGGTGTGTGGAAGGATTTGGGCAGATTCCTAGGACGGTTATCACCTCCCATAGCCTGGGACTTTACCCCAGAAGAGGCGAGCAATCCTACTAAACTAACTCGCCATCTGATAGAAGGGTGCCTCGCTTATCCCAATGAGAACAAACAACTTCTTGCACTTTACTGGGGCCTGGCCTGTGCTTACCGAGCCACAGTTCAATACTCTATGAGGACTATGGCTGAGGCAGGCACCCAAACACTACCTGAGGACACCATGGTGGAGATGGGGACCCAGACAGCAACCAGAGAGATTGCCCCAGTTGTAAAAAAGAAGCAGTGGACAAGGAGGTCAACAGGTCCCTCTCATCGATTGATAAGGGATGAGGAAGATTATGATCAAGAGGCTGGTCCATCAAGTGGGAGATCAGAGGATGTGAGTGAGATTAGACAAGAAGCAGAGACTACTCGGTCCTTGACCTCAGCAGAACTGAGAGACATACGCAAGGATTATAGTTGCCAGCCAGGAGAGCGAATTGCTGCTTGGCTGCTCCGGTGCTGGGATAATGGGGCTGACAGCCAACTGCTGGAAGGCAAAGAGGCCCAACAATTGGGACCCATTGCTAGAAACAGAGGTATTGAGAAAGGCATTGCAAAGGAGACAGGCATATGCAGCCTCTGGAGATGACTCCTGCTAAGTGTGAGGGCCAGGTACCCATGCAAGGAGGACCTTATGAGTTCTCCAGGGAAGTGGAATACGGCAGATGAAGGAATCCAATACTTAAGAGAATTAGCGGTGTTGGAAGTTATCTATAGTGATTTAGATGATCAAAGTGTCTCCACAGATCCAGAAGATGTCCCATGCACACGGGCCATGTGGAGGAAAGTGATCCAGGGCGCTCCAGCATCGTATTCTAACAGCCTAGCAATGATGTACTATTTGGATGAGGCGTTTGAGGGGTGGTATGTTACAGTTTGAGCTGGGTGCCCCCCTGCAGTGTTTACTTCCTGTGTCCAGAAATCCAGCCCAGGGGTGGACACAGGAAATTATGTAGTATTTCATACCACAATCCTTTGCATCACTATAAGATCCAGTGTGGAGTCTAGCACTATCTCTTCTCTTCCTCCTCCGTCAGCCGGTAACTGGGGAGATGTCTCCTGGCTTTGGGCCTGGCTAGGCCCAAGGCCACGGGGGGATGGGCAGTCTCAGATCTGGCCAGCTGAGACTAGCCTAGCAGTGGGAGGGGGAAGAAGGAGCCCTGGGGGTCTCGGGTGTACCCTCAGGTAGGGATGGGATCTCTCTGGGTCTGCTTTGGGATTTTTCTTTATCACTGTGCTTTTGCTTTTCTGTAAAAGTTCACTGCTTTCTATTTAAACTTTCCATCACTTTTGCAATCCGTTTGTCTGAGTGTTTATTGTTGCCAGGGGTGGGGAAGGGGGCTGCCTCAACCCAGCACATTCTTGGTAGCAGAGGATGGTTCAGATGGGCATAGGGTCTGCCCCCAACCCCTTTACATTCTTGGCGAACCAGGCAGGAGAAGGAGTTGGTCATTGTGGCTACTCTGCAGATCGGATTGCAAAAGATAAGAGAGTTTAAATTTAGTTCTGGGCGTCGTTTTGGTTTTTTGGCAGTTGGGGGCTCGTGTTGTTGTTGGGGCGACTGTGTTAAGTTCTTGTGGATTGCAGGGGGACTCCTGGTGCGTGACCGGTGGCACAGAGTCCCTCCTGCTATTTTCAAGCAGGGGTGGTTCTTAACCATCGGAATGGGGGCACCGCTTGAGAATGCGGGACCTGCCTTCCCCCACCTTTATTCTCTGCGGAGCGGTAAAAGCGGCAGGGAGTGAAGTGGGGGAGGAGCAGCGGCGAGCAGATCAAAGTCAGGTCCGTTCTCGCTGTGGGGTAGGGCCAGCCGCGGCGAGCGGGCGAGCTCGGCTCCTTATGGGCGAACGGGGACTTCAGCTGAAAGCTGTTCTCAAGGGCCCTGAGGACGTGCTCATGGCTTTTGCTGGAGGAGACGTTTGAATGCCCGAGGGGTGGAGGCGATTTTGATTCTGTACCGCGGCAGCAGAGGTGGGTGGAGTCCTGCTGTGTGCTCGGGCGGCGGCAGGACCGGCCATGCGTTCGGAGCGGCGACGGCGGTCCCCGGCTGTCCACTTGAGCTGCGGTGGCGGCGGGACCAGCCGTGCGCTCGGAGCGGCGGCGGTGAGCACGGCCGTGTGCTCGGAGCGGTGGCGGCGGTGAGCACGGCCGTGCGCTCGGGCTGCGGCGGCGCCGGCCCTAGTCTCTTCCCCAACTTTTTCGGACGAGTTCCGAAAATGGCGCCGAGCACCTGGCTCCACCTCCCTTCTTCTCACTAGGTTGTGGTGTAGCCCCTCCCTCTGCCAGGGGAGGGTTGTGTTTTGGATGCTGTCACGTTTTGGTACGCGAATGCCTAGCGGGAAGGCGGTGTACCGTGACATGCATCTGTAGAGCCTCGGGCCGCGGCTGGAAGCGGTCAGCACTGGGCTTGGGATAGGTCCGTGCAGGGTTGTGAAAGGCTCAGCGTGCTGTTTTCCTGGAGGGGTGGAGAAGCAGTTAGAGCCTGATTGTTCTGACTGGCTTGCCCCAGGGGTGGAAACATGCCGCTGAGTAAATAGAGATGGGAATAAAGGTTTGGTTGAGAAGTTGTGAGGTTCCTTCCAGGTGACCAGGATGTCCAACGGATCCATGAAGAGCTTGCACCGCAGAAGAGTGAACTCTGCATCACTGAGAGGTTCTACTAGATGAGGGAAGAAGAACTGGAAAGGACTGACACTAGAGCCTGAATGAGAGACTGTTTGGGTGGACGCCCAGATGAAGATATGGACTTCGCCGAACATGTCATGAGAAGATTTCTGATTTGATGATATGTTTGGGTGCAAAGATTATGGTATGAAATAAGGGGTGGTATGTTACAGTTTGAGCTGGGTGCCCCCCTGCAGTGTTTACTTCCTGTGTCCAGAAATCCAGCCCAGGGGTGGACACAGGAAATTATGTAGTATTTCATACCACAATCCTTTGCATCACTATAAGATCCAGTGTGGAGTCTAGCACTATCTCTTCTCTTCCTCCTCCGTCAGCCGGTAACTGGGGAGATGTCTCCTGGCTTTGGGCCTGGCTAGGCCCAAGGCCACGGGGGGATGGGCAGTCTCAGATCTGGCCAGCTGAGACTAGCCTAGCAGTGGGAGGGGGAAGAAGGAGCCCTGGGGGTCTCGGGTGTACCCTCAGGTAGGGATGGGATCTCTCTGGGTCTGCTTTGGGATTTTTCTTTATCACTGTGCTTTTGCTTTTCTGTAAAAGTTCACTGCTTTCTATTTAAACTTTCCATCACTTTTGCAATCCGTTTGTCTGAGTGTTTATTGTTGCCAGGGGTGGGGAAGGGGGCTGCCTCAACCCAGCACATTTGGCATTTGGAAAGCCAACTGATTGTAGCAGTCCCCTGGGCTGGCACAGGAAGAGATGGGAAGAGTGGACTAGCAGTCAGTCCAGGTCCATGATTTCATTGTTGTTCAGGGTTGCTCAGCATCAAATCCTCCCTAATTTGTTGGAGGGTGAGGGTTGTTAGCCTCACTGAGGTTTAGGAAAGATGTTGAGTTGCTGGAAGGTGTCCAGAGAAGGGCAACAAAGCTGGGGAGGGGTTTGGAGCACAGCCCTGTGAGGAGAGGCTGAGGGAGCTGGGGTTGCTTAGCCTGGAGAAGACGAGGCTCAGGGCAGACCTCATTGCTGTTTACAACTACCTGAAGGGCGGTTGTAGCCAGGTGGGGGTTGGTCTCTTTTCCCAGGCAACCAGCACCAGAACAAGAGGACACAGTCTTAAGCTGTGCCAGGGGAGGTTTATCATAGTATCAGTCAGGGTTGAAAGGGACCACAAGGATCATCTAGTTCCAACCCCCCTGCCATGGGCAGGGACACCCCACACTAGATCAGGCTGGCCAGAGCCTCATCCAGCCTGCTCTTAAACATCTCCAGGGACAGTGCCCCAACCACCTTCCTGGACAACCCATTCCAGGGCCTCACCACTCTCATGGTGAAGAACTTCCTCCTCACAACCAACCTGAATCTCCCCGCCTCCAGCTTCATTCCATTCCCCCTAGTCCTATCACTACCTGAGATCCTGAGAAGTCCCTCCCCAGCCTTCCTGTAGGCCCCCTTCAGATACTGGCTGGATGTTAGGAAGAAGTTCTTCACAGAAAGAGAGATTGGCCATTGGAATGTGCTGCTTGAGGAGATGGTGGAGTCACTTTCACTGGACGTGTTTAGGAAGAGACTGGATGGGGTGCTTCGTGCCATGGTTTAGTTGATTAGATGGTGTTGGGTGATAGGTTGGATTCGATCTCAAAGGTCTTTTTCAACCTCGTTAATTCTGTTTTATTCTCTGGGCAACTCGAGTTGTCCTGTGTGCAAGCCTAGGGGGAAATAATGGAGTATGCTGGATTTGTGTCTTCAGGAGAAAACTGATACCAGCTCCTTGCTGGGCGTTGTTCATGTTCTGGTTCTTCAGTAATTGTTGGGATAGGACTTTGCAAGTAGGAGGAGACACAGGATAGTGGTCCTGCTCATGTAAGGTGGTGGTCTACAAACTGTGAAAGTAAAATGTTTCTTTTCTCCTTGATTTGTCTTTTGGTGCTATGCTTTTAGAAGGAAAGCAGAATAGGAAAGAAATGATGAGGTTTAGGGGTGGATGCAGTTCCCCATGGTCATTCACAGAAGGTCAAGTTACTCAAGAGACTTGTAACTCCCCAGAGACTGCTCTGTGTGTGTTTGTGCAGGGGATGCATCGTAGCTGAGGTGCAGAAGAATACAAAGAAATGGACCTGCTTATTTTGAAAGTGGTTGATAGATTTTGAAGTTTGGTTGTTTTGTTTGTTTGGTTTTATTTCATGTTACTGAATTTATCCAAAGCAGCTGTACAAAAATAACTGGCATCAAATGAAGAAGCAGAAACTGTGGTATGTAACCACAAGACCAATTTTCACCCATTGGCAACCTTATTATCTGCAGAAAGAGAACAATGGAATTTGTTAGCTGTGAAACAGTTCTTTGTTTGTAAAAGGACCAAGCAAACCTGTACCCCAGTACATGGAATCATAGAATCAATAAGGTTGGAAAAGACCTTCAGATCATCGAGTCCAACCTCTTACCTAACACCTTAGGACGACTAACCCATGGCTTCAAGTGCCACATCCAATCCCTTTTTGAACACCTCCAGGGATAGGGACTCCACCACCTCCCTGGGCAGCACATTCCAATGGCTAACAACTCTGTAAAAAAATTTCTCCTCACCTCCAGCCTAATCTTCCCCTGGCACAGCTTGAGACTGTGTCCTCTTGTTCTGGTGCTGGTTGCCTGGGAGAAGAGACCAACGCCCTCCTGGCTACAACCTCCTTTCAGGGAGTTGTACACAGCAATGAGGTCTACCCTGAGCCTCCTCTTCTCCAGGCTAAACAACCCCAGCTCCCTCAGCCTCTTTTCACAGGGCTGTGCTCCAAATCCCTCCCCAGCTTTGTTGCCCTCCTCTGGACACCTTCCATCAACTCAACATCTTTCCTAAACTGAGAGGCCCAGAACTGGACACAGGACTCAAGGTGTGGCCTAACCAGTGCTGAGTACAGGGCAGAATGACTTCCCTGCTCCTGCTGGCCACACTATTCCTGATGCAGGCCAGGATGCCATTGGCCTTCCTGGCCACCTGGGCACACTGCTGGCTCATGTTCAGCCAGCTGTCAACCAGTACCCCCAGGTCCCTTTCTGCCTGGTTGCTCTCCAGCCACTCTGACCCCAGCCTGTAGCACTGCCTGGGGTTGTTGTGGCCAAAGTGCAGCACCCAGCACTTGGACTTGTTAAATGGCATCCTGTTGCACTCCACCCATCTGTCCAGTCTGTTAAGGTACCTCTGGAGAGCCCTTCTATCCTCTAACAGATCAACACCTGCTGCCAACTTGGTGTCATCTGCAAACTTACTAGTGGTGGACTCAATCCCCTTGTCCAGCTCATCAATAAAGATATTGAATAGGATTGGGCCCAGCACTGATCCCTGGGGGTCACCACTAGTGACTGACTGCCATCTGGATGTGGCACCATTCACCACCATACACACAGTGATTGCCAGGGTTTGTTGTTGACAGTCATGGGAACCTTCTGGTACCAGGGTGTCAGCAAGAACTAAACATGGAAAATACTTTGTCATCTGACTGCTGCCTCACTTCCTGGGTATGATCATGTTTGATTCAGATCAGACAGGGGAGGGGAAAAAGTGACACTATCAGACTCTTTATCTGACCTATGAAAACAATGTCACCCTGATAAAATAAACATGTGAAGCCATGTTTTGCTTCAGAATGGTCTGCTGTTGTCAATACTTTGGCCTAGTTTCACCATTTCAAGTTAATGAGGCTTATTTTCTTCTGAACTGCTTATTTTAAAACACTTGCACCCAGGAGAGGGGGAAGAGAAAAAAATTGTTTACACAAGCAAACCAATAGTGGAGAATTAAACACCCACACTTCCTTCTTCAGGAGTTCCCCTGCTAGTGGTTTCTATGAACTCATAAATTCAGTGAAGAAGTAGAAACCTTTAGTAATCATTAAAGGGGTCTTGATGTGACTGATGCTGCTGAAGAAGAAATGTTTGGCAAGGACGATATTGCCTCTACGAGTGCTGGGAGATCAGAAATAGATTGAGCAGAGAAGGGAAAAACTGCTTGTCCTGAAATCTAGGGAGAGGGAGGACTTTCATTTGTCCTTGTCCTGGGATACTGTGTCCAGTTTGTGGCTCCCCCAGTTCAAGAGAGACAGGGATATGCTGGAAAGAGAGAACAACAGAGAGCTATGAGGATGGTGAAGGGACTTGAGCACCACTCCTGTGAAGAAAGGCTGAGAGACATGGGGCTGTTTGGTCTTTAGAAGAGAAAGCTGAGAGGGGATCATGGAATGGGCTGCCCAGGGAGGTGGTGGAGTCACCGTCACCATCATTGGAGGTGTTCAGGAGGAGACTTAATGGGGTGCTTGGTGCCATGGTTTAGTCGATTAGGTGGGTTGGATTAGTTGATAGGTTGGACGCGATGATCTTGAAGGTCTCTTCCGACCTGGTTTATTCTATTCTATCATATCAATGTCCATAAATGTCTGAGGGGTGGGTGTCAAGATGAAGGGGCCAGGCTCTTTTGAGTAGTGCCCAGTGATAGAATAAGGAACAATGGGTATGAGCTGGAACACAGGATGTTCCACCTCAACATGAGGAGAAACTTCTTTACTGTGAGGGTGACAGAGCCCTGGAGCAGGCTGCCCAGAGAGGTTGTAAAGTCTCCTTCCCTGGAGACTTTTAAAACCTGCCTGGATGCATTCCTGTCTGACCTGCCCTGGGTGATCTTTGGCAGGAGGGTTGGACTTAATGATCTTTGGAGGTCCCTTCCAACTCCTACCATTCTGTGATTGTCTGTATGAAGACAGCCTGGGAGATGCTTTAAGCCTTTCCTTTTGCTATCAGAGCCAGGTGGTGGCTGTGCCATCAATATTCACTTACTTAGAATTAGAATTAACCAGGTTGGAATAGACCTTCGAAGTCATCGAGTCCAACCTATCATCCAACACCATCTAATCAACTAAACCATGGCACCAAGCACCTCATCCGGTCTCTTCTTAAACGCCTCCAGTGATAGTGACTACACCACCTCCTTGGGCAGCACATTCCAATGGCAAATTACTCTCTCTGTATAGAACTTCTTCCTAACAGCCAGTCTAAACCTCCCCTGGTGCTGCTTGAGACTCTGTCCTCTTGTTCTGGTGCTGGTTGCCTGGGAGAAGAGACCAACCCCCACCTGGCTATAACCTCCCTTCAGAGGGAGTCAGAGTGGCTGGAGAGCAGCCAGGCAGAGAGGGACCTGGGGGTGCTGGTTGATGGTAGGATGAACATGAGCCTGCAGTGTGCCCAGGCAGCCAAGAGGGCCAATGGCATCCTGGCCTGCATTAAGAACAGTGTGGCCAGCAGGAGCAGGGAGGTCATTCTGCCCCTGTACACTGCACTGGTTAGGCCACACCTCGAGTACTGTGTCCAGTTCTGGGCCCCTCAGTTTAGGAAGGATGTTGACTTGCTGGAAGGTGTCCAGAGAAGGGTAACAAAGCTGGGGAGGGGTCTGGAGCACAGCCCTGTGAGGAGAGGCTGAGGGAGCTGGGGCTGCTTAGCCTGGAGAAGAGGAGGCTCAGGGGAGACCTTATTGCTCTCTACAACTACCTGAAGGGGGGTTGTAAACAGGCAGAGGTTGGTCTCTTCTCCCAGGCAGCCAGCACCAGAACAAGAGGACACAGTCTCAGGCTGCGCCAGGGGAAGTTCAGGCTGGAGGTCAGGAGGAAGTTTTACACGGAGAGAGTGATTGCCCATTGGAATGGGCTGCCTGGGGAGGTGGTTGAGTCGCCGTCACTGGAGGTGTTCAGGAGGAGACTTGACAGGGTGCTTGGTTACATGGGTTAGTTAATTGGGTGGTGTTGGGTGATAGGTTGGACGTGATGATCTTGAAGGTCTCTTCCAACCTGGTTTATTCTATTCTATTCTATTCTAGACAGCAAGAAGGTCTCCCCTGAACCTCCTCTTCTCCAGGCTAAGCAACCCCAGCTCCCTCAGCCTCTCTTCACAGGGCTGTGCTCCAAACCCCTCCCCAAGTTTGTTGCCCTTCTGTGGACACATTCCAGCAACTCAGCGTCTTTCCTAAACTGACATGGGTACATATGTCCTGGTCTTTTGAGGGACTATGAGGAAGCAAGCAGATAGTGAGTCTTGCACCACCTTCTTAAATGTAGATGTGGTATTGGAAGAGGGATGAGAAGGCTACTCAAATCTGTGTAAAATGTCAGATCTTGGAGACATGATGTAATATGGAATTCATTTGTCTTTCCAGGATCCTTATGCAGATGGCTAGGAAGATAGGGGTAGAAGAGGAGAAGAGCTTTAGTGGGAAGCAAAAATTAGTTAAAACAGCAAAGTGTGAAGAGAATCTGATTGATGGATGGAAAACAGACAGGTACAAGGAAGAAAGCTGCCAGATTCATGGGGTTTCATCCTTGGGGGGTTAGCTGCAAGAGTTGAGGACACGTGGGTATAGGGGCTAGGTGGCAAAGAATGGATCAGGATAAGCAGTGTCAGAGGAGATACCTAGTTATGAACAACCTGATGGAAAAAGGGCAGAGGGATGGGAAGGCAGCAGTAACCTTTGTATTGATGATGAATTGCAAATCAGCAGTAATGGATGATGATGGAGGTACAAGGGCCACAAGGATGACCAGAGGACTGGAACACCTCTCCTATGAGGACAGACTGAAGGAGTTGGGGCTGTTCAGTCTGGAGAAGAGAAGGCTCTGAGGTGACCTAATTGTGACCTTCCAGTATCTGAAGGGGGCCTACAGGAAGGCTGGGGAGGGACTTCTCAGGATGTCAGGTAGTGATAGGACTAGGGGGAATGGAATGAAGCTGGAGGCAGGGAGATTCAGGCTGGATGTGAGGAGGAGGTTCTTCACCATGAGAGTGGTGAAGCCCTGGAATGGGTTGTCCAGGGAGGTGGTTGGGGCCCTGTCCCTGGAGGTGTTTAAGAGCAGGCTGGATGAGGCTCTGTCCAGCCTGATCTAGTGTGGGGTGTCCCTGCCCATGGCAGGGGGGTTGGAACTAGATGATCCTTGTGGTCCCTTCCAACCCTGACTGATACTATGATACTACTATGGTACCCAAGATGGTTATCAAAGGCAAAAGTTATAGGCAGAGGTCAGAGGAAACAACTGTCCTCTGAAGGATGATCAAGAAGAGCAACATGAGGACAGGAAGGATGAGTTGAGTTTACATGACTTTGAGTGACACACAATGAGACCCAAGCCAGGAAGTTTAAGGTGAGGCTAACACTATCAGTCCCATGGCTCATATATGAAAAACAGGGAGAGGAGTGGAATTAACTTGGGGCAGATAATTCAGTTAGCTTCAGGTTTGAATTTCCTGGGTTTCATTGGTGTGGATCATAAACTTCTCCCCCCACATTATTTCATTCCCTCCCCCTCCCCCAAATGAATAGAATGGAAGAAAAAAATAAACAATATTTATCAGAATACTATGTCATGCTTGGCTGTTTGGTCACAAAGATGAGGCTGGAGCAGCTCTCCTACAAAGACAGGCTGAGAGAATTGGGGCTCTTCAGCCTGGAGAAAAGAAGGCTTTTTGGAGACCTTTGTGGAGAAAAGGAGGCTCAGGGCAGACCTTATTGCCATCTACAACTCCCTGAAGGGAGGTTGTAGCCAGGAGGGGGTTGGTCTCTTCTCCCAGGCAACCAGAACAAGAGGACACAGTCTCAGGCTGCGCCAGGGGAAGTTTAGGCTTGAGGTGAGGAGAAAGTTCTTCACTGAAAAAGTTGTTAGCCATTGGAATTGCTGCCCAGGGAGGTGGTGGAGTCACTATGCCTGGAGGTGTTCAAGAGGGGATTGGATGTGGCACTTGAAGCCATGGTCTAGTAGTCATGAGGTATTGGGTGACAGGTTGGACTTGATCTTTGAGGTCTTTTCCAAACTTGTTGATTTTATGATTCTATTCTATGATTCTATTCTATGACCTTACAGCTACATTTCAGTATATGAAGTGGACCTGCAGGAAGGACTGTTAACAAGGGCTTGAAGTGATAGGACAAGAGTCAATAGTTTGAAAGTGGAGCAGGGGAGATTTAGGTTGGATATCAAGAAGTTCTTTACCATGAGAGTGGTGAAACACTGGAAGAGGTTGCCCAGAGATGTGGTTGAGGCCCTGTCCCTGGAGATATTTAAGATCAGACTTGATGTGTCACTGGGCAACCTGATGTAGTTGGAGGTGTCCCTACTGCCTTCAGGGGGTTTGGACAAGATGACCTTTGAGGATCCTTGTGGCAATGCCAGTGACGAGCAGTGTGAGCAATCTGGCAGTGCAGGCCTAGAGCCTGACATGGTGGTAGGCCATGCTCAGCATAAGTGCAGAATCAGCTAGCAGTGTAGCAAAACAGTGCTGTGCCTGCAGCATGTAACTAAAACAAGGCACTGGTAGCTATAAACATGGACAGTTATCTTGGGACAACAGGACATGCACCTGCATCAACAACCTCGTTGTGTCATTAGTAGTTGGACCAATAATCTGTAATAGTGCAATGTGTGGTCACTCATAGGGAACCAATGGAGCTATGCCGACGAGGCTCTCCGAGTCTATATAAGTTGTAGCAGTTGCCTTGCTATGCACTTCTTCTTCTGCCTTTCCCGTCTCCTGTTTCTTCTACACTTTACAGTGCTATACTTGCACTACAGGCCTGCTCCATAGGCCTGCACCTCAGGCCTGCACCATCGGCCTGCAACACTGGAACAATAAAGGAACAATACTCGATCATATTGGTCAGCCGTATTGATTCCTATCTCCGTCGCTGATAACCATAGATCCTTTCCAAACCAATGCAATCTGTGAAGTTCTAGTTTTGTGTGATAGCAGGCCAGGGAATTTGAGAAGATTTGAACCTTCTGAAAGGTTATGCAAATGAAGGCCAGTTTTCCAAATGTATTTCTCTGACATGTTTAAAGGCAAAAGAAGACATGAACATATCAAGTACAGTCATTCTCTTATACTGTGAGATACAACCACATCCCTCATAACTAAGATTGGAAGAGACCTCCAGGATCATCGAGTCCAACCTATCAACACAGACCCCATGACTAGACCATGGCACCAAGTGCCACGTCCAATCCCCTCATGAATGCCTCCAGGGACGGTGACTCAACCACCTCCCTGGGCAGCCCATTCCAATGACGAACGACTCGCTCGGTGAAGAACTTTCTCCTCACCTCGAGTCTAAACCTCCCCTGCCACAGCTTGAGACTGTGTCCCCTTGTTCTGGTGCTGGTTGCCTGGGAGAAGAGGCCAGCCCCTTCCTGGCTACAACCACCTTTCAGGTAGTTGTAGAGGGCAATGAGGTCACCCCTGAGCCTCCTCTTCTCCAGGCTAAACAATCCCAGCTCCCTCAGCCTCTCCTCAATAGGGCTTGTGTTCAAGGCCTCTCTTTGCCAGCCTTGTTGCGCTTTTCTGGACACGTTCAAGTGTTTCAATGTCCTTCTTAAACTGAGGGGCCCAGAACTGGACACAGTACTCAAGGTGTGGCCTAACCAGAGCAGAGTACAGGGGCACAATGACCTCCCTGCTCCTGCTGGCCACACTATTCCTAATGCAGGCCAGGATGTCATTGGCCCTCCTGGCCACCTGGGCACACTGCTGGCTCATATTCAGCCGGCTATCGATCAGTACCCCCAGGTCCCTCTCCGTTTGGGAGCTCTCCAGCCACTCCGACCCCAGCCTGTAGCTCTGCATGGGATTGCCGTGGCCAAAGTGCAGCATTCGGCACTTGGACTTGTTGAATGCCATCCAATTGGATTCTGCTCATCTGTCCAGTCTGTCGTGGTCCCTCTGCAGAGCCTTTCCACCCTCTTACTGACTAACATCTGCTCCTAACTTGGTGTCATCTGCAAACTTGCTGATGACTGACTCAACCCCCTCATCCAGATCATCAATGAAGATGTTAAAGAGGACAGGGCCCAGCACTGATCCCTGGGGGACTCCACTGGTGACTGGCTGCCAACTGGATGTGGCACCATTCACCACCACTCTCTGGGCTCAGCCCTCCAGCCAGTTCCTAACCCAGCACAAAGTGTAGTGGTCCAAGCCAAGAGCTGACAGCTTAGCCAGCAGTTTGCTGTGGGGGACGGTGTCAAAGGCATTGCTGACGTCCAGGTAGACCACATCCACAGGCCTCCCCACGTCCACCAGACAGGTCACCTGATCATAGAAGGAGATCAGGTTGGAGAGGCCGTATCCTTCAGTATTAAATGCTGTGCCAAAGGAAATGACTTGGCGTTTTATTCCTTTTCAGTAATGTGGAAAGTATGCCATGGGAGCAAGCAGGAAAAGGTTGTTTAGTGGAAGAGAAGAAGAAGCTGGAAGGGGTGCAGAGAGACATCCCTAACAGCAAAGATAATTCTCTTGGTAGCTTGCCACGTTCAGCAAAACCTTTTAAGGACTGGGTTTTCTGAGGCATTCAGCAGTTGCCTCACTGTAGGCTCCTGTTGGAAAGAGTGATACCATGTCTGTTTGTGTCAGTGGAGCCCAGGCAGACCAGCTCTTGCACACTTAGATGGGATTTTCAAATGCTTTTATTTCTGTATTTACAGCTTCAGAAATAGATAGAAGAAGTGGGCAGACAGCTGTGAGGCAGCAGAACAACCCCAAATCTAATGGGACTTAAAACCTCTCCTGAGAGTGTCATGCTGAGACAAGTTCAAAGTAATACCTCTTTATCCTTTAGTCTCCTAAAAGGCTGCCAGTGAGTGGGATCTGGAACCCAGGGTTAAAAATAAGCCTGAAGGCAAAAGGTTAGTTTAGGCAGGAGTGATGACTAGCTGAAACTAGAGGGAGAAAGAACTATGTGTAAGTTTGGCTGTGATGTTCCCACTTTGGATAAATATACCAAGCCTGATGCATGGACTGGTTTACAGCCCCAGAAGGTCTCCAGGAACACGGCCTCAACCACATCCCTGGGCAACCTGTTCCAGTGTTTCACCACTCTCATTGCAAAAAACGCAGTGTGTGACTAAGTAGATAGTGCTGTCTTGCACTGTCTGAAATCCAAAAGCCAATAGAATAAAATAGAATTAACCAGGTTGGAAAAGACCTTCGAGATCTTCGAGTCCAAACATTCACCCAACACCATCTAATCAACTAAACCATGACACCGAGTGCTTCATCCAGACTCCTCCTAAACACCTCCAGTGATGGTGACTCCACCACCTCCCTGGGCAGCACATTCCAATGGCCAGTCTCTCTTTCTATGAAGAACTTCTTCCTAACATCCAGCCTAAACCTCCCATGACACAGCTTGAGACTGTGTCCTCTTGTTCTGGTGCTGGTTGCCTGGGAGAAGAGACCAACCCCCACCTGGTTACAATCTCCCCTGCTCCACTATCAAACCATTGCCCCTCGTCCTATCACTCCAAGTCCTTCTAAGCAGTCCTCCCCCAGCCTTCCTGTAGGTCCCCTTCAGATATTGAAGTGTAACTATAAGGTCTCCCTGGTACCTTCTCCTCTCCAGACTGAACAGCCCCAATTCTTTCAGCCTGTCTTCACAGGAGAGGTACTCCAGTCCTCTGATCATCTTGGTGGCTCTCCTCTGGACCCTGAAGCAGAGATAAGAATGAAAATAATGCTTGAAGAAAAAGAAGGTTGGTAGATCAGGCAGTGTTTGCTATTTCCAAGCTTTTTCAGATGCTCTAAGTAAGATCACAGAATACAGAAATATGACACTGTGAAGAGTAACCTGGCATTTTCGTTGTGTGCTTGATTCGTGTTCAACGTGTCCAGAGAAGGGCAGTGCTACAGGCTGGGGTCAAAGTGACTGGAGAGCAGCCAGGCAGAAAGGGACCTGGGGGTACTGGTTGATAGTAGCCTGAACATGAGCCAGCAGTGTGCCCAGGTGGCCAGGAAGGCCAATGGCATCCTGGCCTGCATCAGGAACAGTGTGGCCAGCAGGAGCAGGGAGGTCATTGTGCCCCTGTACACTGCACTGGTTAGGCCACACCTTGAGTACTGTGTCCAGTTCTGGGCCCCTCAGTTTAGGAAAGATGTTGACTTGCTGGAAGGTGTCCAGAGAAGGGTAACAAAGCTGGGGAGGGGTCTGGAGCACAGCCCTGTGAGGAGAGGCTGAGGGAGCTGGGGTTGCTTAGCCTGGAGAAGAGGAGGCTCAGGGGAGACCTTATTGCTCTCTACAACTCCCTGAAAGGAGGTTCTAGCCAGGTGGGGGTTGGTCTCTTCTCCCAGGCAACCAGCACCAGAACAAGAGGACACAGTCTTAAGCTGTGCCGGGGGAAGTTTAGGCTGGATGTGAGGAAGAAATTCTTCACAGAAAGAGTAATTGTCCAGTGGAATGTGCTGCCCAGGGAGGTGGTTGAGTCACCATCACTGGAAGTGTTTAAAAAGAGCCTGGATGAGGTGCTTGGTGCCGTGGTTTAGGTGCTTAGATGGTGTTGGGTGATAGGTTGGACTCGATGATCTCAAAGTTCTTTTCCAGCCTGGTTAATTCTGTATTCTGTTTTCTGTGCCCTTGCATTATTTGAAGGGGGGAAAAAAGAGAAAAAGGAAAAAAGACTGTAAACCCTTTCTGCAACCAGAAGAATGATGGAAATTAGAATCCTTTTTGCATAAGCCCCTTGCTTTTTTTTTTGCTTGTGGATACAGCTGTGCTAACACAATGCTACATTTGAGTTGAGAGGTCTGTAAAATCCTGGCAGTGAGGAAAGTTTTCAGACTGAGGCTCTTATTTGATAGAGTTGTGTTTTTTTTCTTTCTTTCAAAGTGATACTGTGCACAGTTGTATCTGTGTCTCTGGAAGCAGGCTTTCAGTTAACTTCTCAGAGGAAATACTTTCAAAAGGAAAAGTTGAATTTTGCCAAGAATTGGATAAGGAGGTCAGAGTAATTAAGACAGACCAAAGCTTTGTAGGCTAGAGTTGAACACTCTGGGGGGGGGGAGGTGTTGTGCAAGTATGCTAAGAGAACAGGAAAATGGAACGCATGAGGATGCTTAAATTTGCTGAAAATGTGTCTGTGTCTCTTAGTGCATTCTCAAGTGTAGGAATGCATTTTAGAAGTAGGTTGTTGGGTTTTTTTTCCCACAGTTTTTAATACAGTCCTTGTTTCTGGTCTCCAATTTAATCTGCCAGAAAATGGCTTCACTGAATTAATTGTAGGGGTTTTTAGTTGTTGAGACTATATATTTGTAACTATCATAACTTGGTTGTAATAGAATGCTAGAGTCACCATGGGTTTTCAAGTACATACTTAATAGACTCTGCCTAGCTTCCATGCATTTGGACTCGAGTCCAAAGGGTGAAGGGTTGAATCTTGAAGACCCGAGCTCCAAGCACTGCTGGACTGATAAGAAGGAGACAGTGTTGGCCTTGATGGTTTGTGAACTATGGGAACTCGTTGCAGCAGTGCTGTTGGAGGAGGGCAGATATTTGATTATGAGTGGTTGTTATGACCTGAGAGTGTAAGACTTCAGGCATATAGCAGATTGATGTAACAGAGTCCCTGGTCCTGTCGTAAACTGCTTTTGCATTGTATTAGTTTTATAAAGAAGAATTTTGTATAATAAAGTGGACACCTGGCCTGCATCAGGCTGCGCCCCGTCTCTTAATCGCAGCAGGGTGACCACTTGCTGGATGAGGAATTGACTGGATGGTTGACTGGCAGAGTTGGGATGAACATCTCAGCGTCCAAATGGAGACCAGTGACAAGTTTAGGCTCGAGGTGAGGAGAAAGTTCTTCACTGAGAGAGTTGTTAGGCATTGGAATGGGCTGCCCAGGGAGGTGGTGGAGTCACCATCCCTGGAGATGTTCAAGAGGGGATTGGACATGGCACTTGGTGCCATGGTCTGATAGGCATGAGGTGTTGGTTGACAGGTTGGACTTGATGATCTTTGAGGTCTTTTCCAACCTTGTTGATTCTATGATTCTTTGATTCTAAGTGGTGTCCCTCAGGGATTGATATTGGGACCAGTGCTGTTTGACATCTTTTTCAGTGATATTGACAGTGGGATTGAGGCACCCTCAGGTAGTTTGCAGGGGTGTGGTGGGTTGGAAGGGGTAAGGCCAAGAAGCCTCTTCCCTCCCCCCTGTAAGTAAAGGGAAAGAAAAATTGAAGGGAAAGGAAAAAAAAACTCAAAAGCTGAATTAGCAAAGCAGTGGAGCTTATATTTACAAAGCAGTGTAGGATTTGCAGGGGAATATTTACAAATTTACAATATCTACAATATATACAAAGATATACAATAAGGTAGCACAGGAATGAGAGTAACCCCCCTCGGCAGAGGGGATTCCCCACCTCCGCTCTCCCCTCTCTCCCCCCCTTTCCCCAGAATAGGTTAGAAAGAGGGAAGAAGAAAGAAAGAAGTTAAAAGCAGTTTGGTGTTAATTGGAAAGGAGTTAATACCGGCCTGTATCAAGTTTTCAAGGCCGAGGCCTTGGCAGAAAGCCCAGCACAGACAGAGCTGCAGCACGAAGAAGAGGCGGAAGCAAGACTGACAGAGAAGTGCTGGAAATGCCCATTTCACTCCCAGTTCAGAAGGTGCTTCCTCCCACTTCACCAATGAAATAGTTTAGATTATTCTTTCTGTTTACCAACTTCCGTCCACCAATGACAGGTTGCCTCAGGCCAGCCATCAAAACTTACCCAGAAAAGAAACCTCGCAGGGTCATCGTCATAGGAGACTCCCTACTGAGGGGAACAGAGGGCCCAATATGCAGACCAGACCAATTTCATAGAGCGGTCAGCTGCCTCCCTGGTGCCCAAGTAAAAGACGTTGTAGATAGAATTCCCAACCTCGTGAGTCCTTCAGACTACTACCCACTGCTGGTCTTTCAGGTGGGCAGTGATGATGTAACAATGAGAGGCTCACAATCTATTAAAAAAGACTTCAGAACTTTAGGGCAAATGCTAAAGGGATCAGGGCTCAAGTCGTGTTCTCAGCCATCCCTCTAACGTCAGCAATGGATGAGGACACACTGAGGAAGGGCCGACAGATCAATTCATGGCTCAGGGGCTGGTGCCATCGACAGGGCTTTGGGTTCCACAATCATGGATTGGTTTTCAAGGCACCTGAGCTGAAAACAACTCATGGGACACACTTGTCCCAGAGTGGGATAAGAATACTGGGGCAGGAATTGGCAGGGCTCATTGATAGGGCTTTAAACTAGATTTGGGGGAAGGGGTTTATAGTCGCCTGCTGGCTGGTGACAAACAGAGGGGCAGCTCACCAGCAGTAGAGAGAAGGAGAGATGGTAAGGGCTCTCAACTTGCTGCCCTGAGGCAAGCCACGAATGATCCACCAGGACATTCTGTGGAAACCGAGGGGAATTGGCACAAGAGGAGGCCAGGCCAGCCCAGCTGAAGTGCTTCTATGCGAATGCGCGCAGCTTGGGCAACAAACAGGATGAGTTAAGGGCCACTGTGCTGCTGGGATGCCACGACATAGTGGCAGTTACTGAAACTTGGTGGGATGAATCCCATGACTGGAATGTAGGCATAGATGGATATAAACTCTTTAGGAAGGATAGGCAGGGAAGGAGAGGAGGAGGTGTTGCCCTCTATGTCAGTAGCCAGTTGGAATCAGTGGAGCTCCAACTGGGGAGAGATGATGAGCTAGTTGAGAGCGTATGGGTTAAAATTAAAGGCAGGACAGGGAAGGAGATATTACTGTGGGGGTCTCCTACAGGCCACCTGAGCAGCAGATCCAAGCAGATGAGGCCCTCCATAGGCAAATAGAAGCGGCTTCCAGGTCACAAGCCCTGGTCCTCATGGGTGATTTCAACCACCCGGACATCTGCTGGAGGGACAACACAGCAAGGCACCAGCAATCCAGGATGTTCCTGGACTGCATAGAAGACAACTTCCTCCTCCAAATGGTAGAGGAACCAACAAGAAATGGTGCTATGCTGGACCTTGTTCTCACCAACAGGGAAGGGCTGGTAAGCAACGTGAGGCTCAGAGATGGCCTTGGCTGCAGTGACCATGAAGCAATTGAATTTAACATCTTCAGGGCAATCAGGAGGAAGTATTCCAAGCTCACGACCCTAGACTTTAGGCGTGCAGATTTTGATCGCTTCAGGGATCTGCTAGCCAAAGTGTCGTGGGACAAAGCCCTGGAGGGAAGAGGGACCCAGGATAGCTGGTCAGTATTCAAGGACCACCTCCTCTGTGTCCAGGAGCTCTGTGTACCAACAAAGAGAAAAGCAGGTAAGAATGCTAGGAGGCCTGCCTGGATGGGCAAGGAGCTACTGGACACACTATTACTTAAAAGGAAACTCTACAGGAAGTGGAGAGAAGGACAGGTAGAACAGGGGGAATATAAGGAAGCTGCCCGAGCAGCGAGAGTCCTGGTTAGGAAAGCCAAAGCAGAGTTTGAATTGAATCTAGCCAGGAGATTAGAGGGAACACTAAGAACTTTTACAGGTATATTAATGGGAAGAAGAAGACTAGGGAAGGTGTGGGCCCCCTCAGAAAGGAAAATGGTGACATGGTCACAAGGGATGAGGAAAAGGCTGAGGTACTTAATAACTTCTTTACCTCAGTCTTCACTGCAAGGGCCTCTAGCCACACTCCTGATGTTATGGAAGTCAAAGCCAGGGACGGGGAGGAAGAACTGCCCATTGTAAGTGCAGATCAGGTTCGTGATCATCTGAAGAACCTGAAAGTGTTCAAGTCCATGGGACCCGACGGGATACACCCAAGGGTACTAAGAGAAGTGGCAGATGAGGTTGCTAAACCCTCTCTGTTATATTTCAAAAGTCATGGCAATCTGGTGAAGTCCCCACGGACTGGAAAAGGGGAAACATTGCCCCCATCTTCAAAAAGGGTAAGAAGGAGGAACCAGGGAACTACAGGCCAGTCAGTCTCACCTCTGTGCCTGGAAAGATCATGGAGCAGATCCTCCTGGAGTCACTACTTGCTCAAAAGAATAGTGAAGAGGTAATTGGGAACAGGCAGCATGGCTTTGCCAAGGGCAAATCCTGCCTGACCAACCTGGTGGCCTTCTATGAGCAGGTGACAACATTAATAGATGAGGGGCGAGCAACTGATGTCATTTACCTAGACCTGAGCAAAGCCTTTGACACTGTCCCGCACCACATCCTGGTCTCCAAACTGGTGACACATGGGTTTGATGGGTGGACCACTAGATGGATAAGGAACTGGCTTGATGGCCGCACCCAAAGAGTGGCTGTCAATGGGTCCATGTCCCAGTGGAGGCCAGTGACAAGCGGAGTCCCTCAGGGATCAGTCCTGGGACCTGTCTTGTTCAACATCTTTGTGGGTGACATGGACAGTGGCATTGAGTGCACCCTCAGCAAGTTTGCTGATGACACCAAGCTGTGTGGTGCAGCAGACACACTGGAGGAAGGAGGCCATCCAGAGGACCTTGACAGGCTGGAGAGGTGGGCACAAGCCAACCTCATGAAGTTCAATAAGAGCAAGTGCAGGGTCCTGCATCTGGGTCGAGGCAATCCCAGGCACAAATACAGGCTGGGCAGTGACTGGCTGGAAAGTAGCCCTGAGGAGAGAGACTTGGGGGTGCTGGTGGACAAAAAGCTCAACATGAGCTCCCAATGTGCACTTGCAGCCCGCAAGGCCAATCAGATCCTGGGCTGCATCAGGAGAAGTGTGACGAGCAGGTCGAGGAGGTGATCCTCCCTCTACTCAGCCCTGGTGAGACCCCACCTGGAGTACTGTGTTCAGTTCTGGAGCCCCTATTACAAGAGGGATGTGGAGGTGCTGGAACGTGTCCAGAGAAGGGCCACAAGGATGATCAGAGGGCTGGAGCACCTCTCCTATGAGAGCAGACTGAGGGAGTTGGGGCTGTTCAGTCTGCAGAAGAGAAGGCTCCGAGGTGACCTAATTGTGGCCTTCCAGTATCTGAAGGGGGCCTACAGGAAGGCTGGGGAGGGACTGCTCAGGATGTCAGGTAGTGATAGGACTAGGGGGAATGGAATGAAGCTGGAGGTGGGGAGATTCAGGCTAGATGTGAGGAGGAGGTTCTTCACCATGAGAGTGGTGAGACCCTGGAATGGGTTGTCCAGGGAGGTGGTCGAGGCCCCGTCCCTGGGGGTGTTTAAGAGCAGGCTGGATGAGGCTCTGGCCAGCCTGATCTAGTGTGGGGTTTCCCTGCCCATGGCAGGGGGGTTGGAACTAGATGATCCTTGTGGTCCCTTCCAACCCTGAATGAAACTATGAAACTATGAAACTATGAAACTATGAAACTATGAAACTATTCCCTTTCTTAAGGGGGCAACGTCAACCGGTCACAAGGGGACACCAAGCTGTGTGGTCAGGTTGATGTGCTGGAGGGAAGGGACCCATCCAGAGGGACTTGGGCAGCCTTGAGAGGTGAGTCCACACCAACCTCATGAAGTTCAACAAAGCCAGGTGCAAAGTCCAGCACCTGCATTGGGGCAATCCGAAGCACAATTATAGGCTGGGTGAGGAGAGCAGTCTCAAGGAGAAGGACTTGGGGTGTGAGTTGATGAAAAACTCAAAATATGAGCCACCACTGGTCACCTGCAGTGCAGGAGGCAACTGTGTACTGGGCTGCATCAAAAGAAGTGTGACCAGCAGGGTAAGAGAGGGGATTCTGCTCCTCTGCTCTCGTGAGGCTCCACCTGCAGTACTGTATCCAGTTCTGGTGCCCCCAGAAGGGCATGAAGCTGCTGGAGCAGGTCCAGAGGAAGCCATGAAGATGATCAGAGGGCTGGAGAGCCTCCCCTATGGGGACATGCTGAGAGTGTTGGAGCTATTTGGCTGGAAGAAGAGAAGGCTGCAGGGAGACCTTAGAGCAGTCTTCCAGTGCCTGAAGGAGGCTACAAGGAAGCTGAGAAGGGACTTCTGACAAGGGCTTATAGTGATAGGATGAGGGGAAATGGATTGAAATCTGAGGAGGGCAGGTTTAGACTGGAGATTAGAAAGAAATTCTTTACAGTGAGGATGCTTAGACACTGGAACAGGTTGCCCAAGGCAGTCATGGATGCCTCCTCCCTGGAGGTGTTCAAGGCCAGATTGGATGAGCCCTTGAGCAAACTGGGCTGGTGGGAGGTGTCCCTGCCCATGGCAGTGGGGTTGGAACTAGATGATCTTTAAGAGACTTTCCCTTCCAACACAAACCATTCCATGAATCTGTGAATTTCTGTTATAAGACAGGAGGGATTATAATATTGTATTTTATCTCCTCTACTGGCAGAGTGGATGGCCTGAGGACTACATTGACAGGTATCAATCAGCATCAGTCTTCTGATATCAGCTAACTTGTGCTAGTTTGTATTTGAATTCTGGACTGCTGGTTTATTCCATTCTTCCATGGCTGCAGAACAGTAACCCCCTTTTGGTTTGCTTAGAGTCTCTGTGCTCAGTGGCTTCATGGCCTTTACAAATTGAGAGTGAAAGGGGACAGCCAGTTCCTTCAGTGGGATAATTTAGGCTTAAAATACTAAAAAGTGGGTTCTGCTAATTCTGTTGGTTGGTCAGCAACAGGAAGGCTGAAGATCTCTCTTCAGTGACAGCATTTTAGGTGTCTCTTCCTTCTGCCCTTTTGGTTGGCCTTTGTAAGCTCTTTTCCTCAGTCAAATCTTGTGGGATTGGGCAAGAGAGACCAGGCTGGATGTGGCTCTCAGCAACCTGATCTAGTGTGAGGTGTCCCTGCCCATGGCACAGCAGGGTTTGGAATTAGATGATCCTTGAGATCCCTTCCAACCCTAACAATTCTATGATTCTAAGAGATCAAAAATCATAACTAGGAACTAAGAAATGAGGTTGGTGCAGCTGCATAGCCTTAATTCCTTAGGAAACTGGAGGTGTTCAAGAGGGGATTGGACGTGGCACTTGGTGCCATGGTTTGGTCGTGAGGTCTATGGTGATGGGTTGGACTTGATGATCTTTGAGGTCTCTTCCAACCTTGGTGATTCTGTGATTCTGTGAAACTGAGCCAGGGGTAATGTAAGAAGGACTGTGGGCAGGGACCTTTTACCTTCCTCAGATCACTGTGGCCTTTGCTTTCCAGCTCAGGGTAGGAATGCTAGGAATGGGATGACTTTGCTTTGTAAAAGTGAGGTTCGAATGAGAGGATTAAGGGGAAGGATCCCGAGGAGTCCAGGAAGGTGGTTGTGGTGGGTTGGAAGGGTAAGGCCAAGAAGCCTCCTCCCTTCCCCCTTGTAAGGTAAAGGGAAAGAAAATTGAAGGGAAAGAAAAAAAAAACAAAAACCTCACAAGCTGAATTAGCAAAGCAGTGGAGCTTTATATTTACAAAGCAATGAAGGATATGCAGGGGAATATTTACAAATTTACAATATTTACAATATATACAAAGATATGCAATAAAGTAACACAGAAATGAGGGTTCCCCCCTCTGCTGAGGGGGGTTTCCCACCTCCGCTCTCCCCTCTCTCCCCCTTTCCCCAGAGTGGGATAGAAAGAGGAAGAAAAGAGAGAAAAAAAAATGTTAGAAGCACTTGTGTTAATTGGAAAGGAGTTAATACAGGCCTTATCAGTTTTTCAAGGCCGGAGCCTTGGCAGAAAGCCCAGCACAGACAGAGCTGCTGCACTGTGGAGAGGCGGAAGCAAGACTGAAGATAGAGTGCTGGAGTGCCCAGTTCACTCCCAGTTCAGAAGGTGCTTCCTCCCACTTCACCAATGAAATTAGTTTAGATTATTCTTTCTGTTTACCAACTTCTGTCCACCATATTCCCTTTCTTAAGGGGGCAACGTCAACCGGTCACAGTGGTGCCTGGCACCAAATCAAATTGGAGGAGAGGGAGGAAAGCAGGAGCTGTTTTGACAAGCAGTCGGAAGTCTCGGTTACATCCAGGCGCCTGAGCGGTGCTCTGGCATTCTGACCTAAATGAAAAGCAGGAGAAGGGAATGGAAGAAAGATGGAAAGCACCAGCTCTTGGGAAACACACAGCTTGCCTGGGGACAGCATCCACGGAGCAGCACAGTATTCCAGGGAAGCTTGCTAAGCACACCAGTCATTCCTTTGTCCTGCCCTTGTCCTCTCCTTCACACACACACCAGCTTTGTCCTGGCTTGAGAGAGCTGTGGGAAGAGAGCAATGCTTGAAGGAGAGATCGGTGCTGCTGGAAGGGAGCCACCACTGCAACAGGAGGCAGAGGTCTAGCACCTGCTGCCCTTTGAGAGCTGTGGAGACTGCCAAGTAGGTAGAGCACTGACCACTTAAACACAGAAGGGGCTGCCTTCCAGATGGCTAGAGAAAAGGTCACATGAATTATACAGTGAGTTGGCTCCTGCAGCTTGATGACATTTTCAGATGAGTTTCTGAGCAGTCACACAGGCAATGTCTAAGCAAACCTTTCTAGACTCCCTGCCTCGGTCCTTAAAACACAGAGGAAGGAGAAAATGCTCATCTCTGGTATGTGCAGAAGACTTCCTTGTTGCTTTTCTCCACCTGGCTTCCCAATTCCCTTGCTGACAGCTTCACACTGTTTGAACTCCACAAAGGTAACTGCAGAGCAGTGGTTTGTGACCGGTTGACACTGTCCCCTTAAGAAAGGGAATATGGTGGACGGAAGTTGATAAACAAAAAGAAGTATCTAAACTAATTTCATTGGTAAAGTGGGAGGAAGCACCTTCTGAACTGGGAGTGCAGGAGGGTATCCTGGGCATTCCAGCACTTCTCTATCAGTCTTGCTTCCGCTCCTCTGCAGGGCAGCAGCTCTCTGTCCTGGGCTTTCGGCCAAGGCTTTGGCCTTGAAACCGATAAGCTACCAAGGCCTGTATTAACTCCTTTCCAATTAACACAAACTGCTTCTAACATTTTTTCTCTTTCTCTCTCTTTCTAACCCGCTCTGGGGAAAAGGGGGAGAGAGGGGGAGAGCGGAGGTGGGGAATCCCCTCAGCAGAGGGAGGAACTCTCATTTCTGTGCTACTCTGTTGTATATCTTTGTATATATTGTAAATATTGTAAATTTGTATATATTCCCCTGCATATCCTACATTGCTTTGCAAATATACAGCTCCACTGCTTTGCTAATTCAGCTGTGAGTTTTTTTTCCCTTTTCAATTTTCTTTCCCTTTACTTTACAGGGGAGGGAGGAGGCTTCTTGGCCTTACCCTTCCAACCCTATGACATGGTTTTTCAGTGTGTTTTGGATCTGAACAGGCATTGGTTGTGGAGAGCTCTGCTGAGAAACAAAACCTCCTGGCAGTAAGTTTGTTTCTCTGTGGTTGTTTCTGTGCACTCTGAAGGTTCCTTGGAACTCCAAGGTGGGAAGCAGGTAGGGGCCCACCCCCAGGTTTTGGAGTGTTGCACCCACCTCAGGCCATCCATTTTACCAGCAGGTATTAATATCTGTTTGCATGTTTAGTAGCCTGAAAGAAGCAACTACCTGAAGGGAGGTTGTAGCCGGGTGGGGGTTGGTCTCCTCTCCCAGGCAACCAGCACAAGAAAAAGAGGACAGTATCAAGCTGTGCCAGGGGAAGTTTAGGCTGGAGGTGAGGAGAAATTTTTTCACAGAGAGAGTTGTTAGCCATTGGAATGTGCTGCCCAGGGAGGTGGTGGAGTCCCTATCCCTGGAGGTGTTCAAAAAGGGATTGGATGTGGCACTTGAAGCCATGGTTTAGTTACTCATGAGGCGTTGGGTGATGGTTGGACTTGATGATCTCTGAGGTCTTTCCCAACCTTATTGATTCTATGATTCTATGATTCTATGATATGCACTGAAAACCAACACACAACAGAATAACCCTCACCACAAACAATAAAACAACGAAACAAAAGGGGAAAAAATAATGCAAAAGAACCAGGTATGCTCTTCCTACTGAGCTGATTTGAATCAGAAACACTGAAACTCACTCAGAAATGAAGCAGTGTTTAGTAAGACACTTGGGAATGACTGTGTGGCCATCAAGGGCAGTGCAGATCGATTCAGTGGCAATGCAAAGGGAAGGACTTGAACTCATCTGAGGCTCAGAGTCATTGTCATACAGAGGGTAATACTGCATCACAGAATGGCTCAGGTTGGAAGGGACCTTAGAGGTAACTTAAGAGCTATCCTCCAGGACTCTTGGAGGCCATGGGGCAAAGAGTTTCTGGTGGTTGTCTTCTTACTCTTAGACAGTCCTTGATCTTGATTCCCCCTCCTTCTTAGGCACACTTACAGGCAGTAAGAATGTTTTGTGTTTCCTCAGTGTTTTTCCTAACATTAGTGAAGATTCACAAACTGTAGCCCTGCCTTCTCCAGCTTGTCTCAGGAAGATGTGGTAGTGCAACTTCTTTGTTGATAAGATGCAAAGAGTTCCTGGCCCAGACACAGAGCATTCATGGCAAATGTTTCAATATATTTCAGCATCTTTCTGGATTCTGGATGTTTGTCTGCAGATGTTCAGACACGGTCCTCCTGGGGAGGAATGTCTTTTTACACACATGGGAATCTGAATCAAACAAGCCTTCTGTATTGGTGAAAGAGAATCCCAAATGGGTTCTTTACCATGGGAGTGGTGAGACACTGGAACAGGTCACCCAGGGAGGTGGCAGAAGCCTCATCCCTGGAAGTTTTTAAGGCCAGGCTGGATGTGGCTGTGAGCAACCTGATCTAGTGTGAGGTGTCCCTGCCCATGTCAGGAGGATTGGAAGTGGATGATCCTTGAGGTCCCTTCCAACCCTGACAATTCTATGATTCTAACCCTGCTGCCAAGGGTAGGGACACCTCTCAGCTAGACTTGGTTGCCCAAGGTGACTTAGAGAATGACACACAAGAGACTCAGTAAGTTTCTTGTATTATGCTTCTATTCTGGCGCGCCTGACACAGGTAGAATCACTTCAAAAGACCTGTGTCTCTTCAGAGAGTTTTGGGCAAGCTTTTATACAAAAAGTTATCTGTCTATAATGACAGGGGTCCAGATGCTTCCTTATCTATACAAAGCTTATCTATCCAGATGCTTCCTATCTATACAAAGCTTATCTATCCAGATGCTTCCTATCTATACAAAGCTTATCTATCTAAAATAGCAGAAGTATACATATCATGTAGGTGTCCTTTATCTTATACAAAAGATCATCTTGTCCAAGACTAACAGAAGTAAATCACTGAAAAATCCTGCTATTCCTTATCTATCCAAAGGCTGTCTGCCAACCCCTCTCCCCCTCCCTGCATTCCAGCATTTCAGCTAACAAGCAGAGAATTCTTATCAACTCTGTTATTCTGTTAATGAGACTTTTCTGTTCATCAATTCCCCCCTTTCTTACAGCCAAGAGTATATTCCTATACTATATTTTCTTAAAATAATGTCCTGTTTCCAGCTCATGCCTGAGTTTATAATTTTTATACTTATGGTAGGATTCTACACTACTCTTTCCAGTACACATCATTATCTTAATCAAGACTAACAGTAGTATTATCCAACAGTTAGGGAGATTAGTTTACAAAGCCAATTCTTGACTAACATTTCAGTACCTATTTCCTTCCCATCCCTCAATAGTATCAACCAACAAACAAATCACAATTATCGATACAGCTTGAGCTTCAGGGGTCCCTGAGACTCGAGTTTCCATTCTTTTGCTGAAGTCTTCTTGACTCTGGTGTGGTGAATCCAAGCAGCTTGTTCCTTGATTTTGATGGCTGTGAAGGACGTCAATAACACCTGATATGGTCCGGTCCACTTGGGCTCCAGAGGGTTTTCTGAAAGAGATCTGACATAGACATAATCTCCAGGTTCCACATCATGGACTGGTCTGTCTAACCCTCTCACATTGGTTCCAATCACCTGTTTGTTAACAATGCTCAGGTTCTTATAAATTTGCTGAACATACTTGTTCAACATTTCCTCTCTAAATTGCCCTGGTTCAGAAGGGTCCATAGTTCCTACTACATAAGGTCTTCCAAACAGGATTTCAAATGGGCTCAACCCTTCCTTTATTCTTTGCTTAGTTTGAATTCGCAACAGGGCAATTGGTAGTGCTTGTGGCCAAGGAAGGTTTACTTCCTGTCCAATTTTTACTATCTGGTTTTTGATTAAATGGTTCATTTTCTCCACTTGCCCACTCGAATGTGGATTGTAGGGGGTGTGGAGTTGCCAATCAATCCCTAAAATTTTGCTCACCTGTTGTACCACCTTGGCCACAAAATGAGGTCCCTGTCTGAGGAAATAGCAGCAGGTACCCCAAAACGAGGTATTATTTCTTGTAACACTGCCTTAGTAACCTCCCGTGCTTTGTTTGTGCGACAGGGAAATGCTTCTGGCCAACCAGAGAAGGTGTCAGTGAGTACCAACAGGTACCTGTATCCCCCCTTTCTTGGGAGCTCAGTAAAATCAATTTGCCATTGTTGTCCTGGATAATTTCCTCTGCTAATTTGTCCCAGTCTAACTCCTCTTCTTACTTTGGGGTTAGCCTTAAGACACACCTCACATTGCCGGGTTACCTGTTCGACCGTGGTGTATAACTTCCGTGCTATACACTCCTGAACCAATTTTCGATACAGGGCTTCTGCTCCCCAGTGAGTCTTTGCGTGTTCCATCTGAACAAAAGCCCAGAGAAGGTTTGTGGGAATGATTAATCTCCCATCCGGTGTCCTGGCCCAGCCCTTTCCTGTCCTATTCCCCAAAAGGTCTTTAATTAATTTCTGATCCTCTGTGCTATACACAGGTTCTGGTTCTTTTTGCTCAATTGACAGTTTACCATCTGGGATCAAAACAAACTCTGACACCTTCCTCCCCTCCCTGGCCACCCTTTTAGCTGTTTCATCTGCCAGTCTGTTGCCTCTTTCTTGACCAGTACTCCCTTTTTGGTGTGCTTTGAAGTGCATTATGGCGACTTTGCTTGGCTTCTGCACTGCTTCTAGCAGCCTCAGTATTTCTTCTGCATGTTTAATACCTTTTCCTTGAGATGTCAACAGTCCTCTTTCTTTCCAAATGGCTCCATGGGCATGTACCACCCCAAAGGCATACTTGGAGTCAGTCCATATGTTTGCACTTTTCCCTCGGGAAAGCTCAAGAGCTCTGGTCAGTGCTATTATCTCTGCCTTTTGAGCGGAGGTGTTACTTGGTAGGGCTTCTGCCTCGATTACCTCTTCTCCTGTAGTTACAGCGTACCCAGCTTTTCTTTCTCCCTGGATCACAAAACTGCTTCCATCGGTGTACCAGTTATGGTCTGCCTTTTCTAGGGGTTCTTCCTTCAGGTCAGGTCTGCTGGAATAAGTGGCCTCAATTGTTTCCAAACAATCATGAATAACTCGTTCTCCATCACCACCATGGAGGAAAGAGGCTGGATTGACAAAGTTAGCAACTTTAATTTCTACATCATCCTGCTCCACTAGGATGGCTTGGTATTTAAGAAATCATTGTGGAGACAGCCAGTGTCCTCCTTGGCTTCTAGAACAGCAGAAATGGTGTGTGATACTAGGACTGTGATCTTCTGCCCCATTGTGAACTTTCGAGACTCTTGAATGTTAATTGCAACTGCTGCCACAGCCCTCAGGCATCCTGGCCATCCCTTGCTTACCTCATCCAGTTCTTTAGAGAGGTATGCCACTGCCCTTCAGTAGGGTCCTAAGGTTTGTGCTAGGACTCCGAGTGCTATCCCTTGGCTTTCATGGGAATACAATAAAAAAGGTTTAGTGACATCAGGTAGGCCTAGTGCTGGTGCCCTCATCAATTCCTTCTTTAAGGTACGGAAAGCTTGTTCAGCTTCTCCATTCCATTGCAAGTCCTTATCAGTCTCTTTCAATAATTCATAGAGGGGTTTCACAAGCAGGCCATCATTATAAATCCACAACCGGCACCACCCTGTCATTCCCAAAAAGGTTCGGAGTGCCTTTACTGTGTTTGGAAGTGGAATAGAACAGATGGCCTCCTTTCTTTCAGGGCCCAGCACTCGTTGTCCTGCTGTTAATTCATATCCCAAGTAGGTTACTTGCTGCTGTACTATTTGGGCCTTCTGGGAAACTCGGTACCCATGAAGTCCCAGGAAATTCAGCATACTCACAGTCCAGCTTTCACATTCCGCTCTGGTCTGGGTGGCCAGCAGGATGTCATCTACATACTGTAGCAGAGCTCCGTTGCCTTCTGGCCTGTTCCACTTCTCTAATTCTTTTCCGAGCTGATTTCCAAAGATAGTAGGGCTGTTCTTAAATCCTTGGGGCAAGACTGTCCAAGTTAATTGACACTTTCGGTTAGTTTCTGGGTTCTCCCATTCAAAGGCAAACAGTGGCTGGTTCTCAGGGGCCAGGGGTAAACAGAAAAAGGCATCCTTTAGATCCAAGACGGTAAACCATTCTAATTCTGTTCTCAATTGAGTCAAGAGGGTATATGGGTTTGCCACCACAGGATGGATATCCTTTGTTATTTTATTTATAGCCCTTAGGTCCTGCACTAACCGATACCCTCCAGCTGCTTTCCTTACAGGTAAAATTGGAGTATTGTAAGCTGATTCACACTCTGTTAGCAGCCCATACTTTAAGAATTTTTCTACAATAGGCAAAACTCCTTCCCTATCTTCTTTCCTTAAAGGATATTGTTTTAATCTAACAGGTTGAGCTCATCTGACCTGGCCTTGAACAGCTCCAGGGAGGAGGCATCCACAGCTGTTCTGGGCAACCTGTTCCAGAGTCTTCTGGAATCTATTGTAGCCTCATCTGGAATCCATTCAAATATAATCACAGTAATCACAGTATAACTAAGGTTGGAAGAGACCTCGAGGATCATCGAGTCCAACCTATCAACACAGACCCCATGACTAGACCATGGCACCAAGTGCCATGTCCAATCTCCTCTTGAACACCTCGAGGGATGGTGACTCCACCACCTCCCTGGGGAGCCCATTCCAATGACGAACGATTCGCTCAGTGAAGAACTTCCTCCTCACCTCGAGTCTAAACCTCCCCTGGCGCAGCTGGAGACTCTGTCCCCTTGTTCTGGTGCTGGTTGCCTGGGAGAAGAGACCAGCCTCTTCCTGGCTACAACCACCTTTCAGGTAGTTGTAGACAGCAATGGGGTCTGCCCTGAGCCTCCTCTTCTCCAGGCTAAGCAACCCCAGCTCCCTCAGCCTCTCCTCATAGGGCTTGTGTTCAAGGCCTCTCTTTGCCAGCCTTGTCCTTCTCTGGACACGTTCAAGTGTTTCTGTGTCCTTCTTAAACTGAGGGGCCCAGAACTGGACACAGTACTCAAGGTGCGGCCTAACCAATGCAGAATACAGGGACACAATGACCTCCCTGCTCCTGCTGGCCACACTATTCCTAATGCAGGCCAGGATGCCATTGGCCTTCTTGGCCACCTGGGCACACAGCTGGCTCGTCTTCAGCCGGCTGTCGATCAGTACCCCCAGGTCCCTCTCCGTTTGGGAGCTCTCCAGTCACTTTGACCCCAGCCTGTAGCTCTGCCTGGGATTGCCGTGGCCAAAATGCAGCATTCAGCACTTGGACTTGTTAAATGCCATTCCATTGGATTGTGCCCATCTGTCTAGTCGGTCGAGGTTCCTCTGCAGAGCCTTTCCACCCTCTGACTAACATCTGCTCCTAACTTGGTGTCATCTGCAAACTTGCTGATGACTGACTCAACCCCCTCCCTGGGCAGCACATTCCAATGGCCAGTCACTCTATCTATGAAGAATTTCTTCCTAACATTCAGCCTAAACCTCCCCTGGCACAGCTTGAGACTGTGTCCTCTTGTTCTGGTGCTGGATGCCTGGGAGAAGAGACCAACCCCCACCTGGATACAACCTCCCTTCAGGTAGTTGTAGACAGCAAGAAGGTCTCCCCTGAGCCTCCTCCTCTTCTCCAGGCTAAGCAAGCCCAACTCCCTCAACCTCTCCTGTCATAGTTTGGGCTGGGTGCCCTCTGTTACAGGGGTGTTTCCTGTGTCCAGAAGTCCAGCCCAGTGGGTGGTGTAGTGAAGGATGCTTATGGTCAGGATTGTGCCCCAATCATTTATGTAGGATATATTTCTCTGTGTGTTAACCCTCCTTTGTTCCCCCTCCTTTCTGGAGGCAGAAGGGGGGATCCTGGCGCCACTGAGTCCAGGTAAACAGCCTAACTGGGCGTGGTCTCACCCCTGTAGTACAAGAGGCAGGCTATATGTTTGTTTCCCTGGGTATAGCATATACTTAGGCCATATTTGGTAGGTGTCAGTTCATTGGTTAATGTTTGCGTTAGCAACAGATGCTTATTGGGCCAGTATTCACTGGGGCAAATGGTAAATAGGGGTCGTTTGGTAAATGAGCCTCCCCGCCTCGGTGTTGGAGCCTGTGTGCGCGCGTGCCAGTACTTCAAGAGGCCTCGTGGTCCTTTTTCCACCGTCACCCAGCTGCGTGAAGTGCCGTGGACAGCACTCCATGGGATCAACCGCTGTGTGATCCATCGTTGTAGGAGAAAACCTGGTAGACCGTGTGAACCAGCATTGCTGACCTGCCACTGCCCCCCTCTGAGCGAGGAACCTTTGTATCCTGGGAGAGAACAGCAGAGCCACGCGGTGTAGCCACGCGGCCAGCGCCATTTCCTGTCTCCTTATTACGGCACATCCATGCCACGTTGTCTGGACTATAAACATTATTAAGGAAAGACTTCACGAAGTTCTCAGCTTGTGAGTAAGCCAAGCCCTTCTTTACAGAGCTTCAGTTAGGGTAGCGTTTATATTGCTCCTGGTGGAGGGTTGCCGGTCACTGATCAACCCCTCCCTCGCCACTCTCTGACTCAGTTTCGATTATAAGTTCTGTGAATCATTTTGATTTAAATGCCCATACATAACATTCTGTAAAGATAGTTCCACTAACCGAATATTGATACCTGTGAAGGGTGATTGTAAATACCCCGTTACAAAGTTTGTACATATATATATATATAAATAAACTTATATTTTCATTGATGGATCTGCCGCTCATTTCTGAGGGCATATCCACTACATTAATGGTTCAGCGAGCAGGATTATCCATAAGTGACTATCTCTACAGAATGGGATACGTGATAAAACGATCCGATATGCAGTAGGCTATAGAAAATCTGACAAATCCAGACCAAATCACTACGAAATTATCCGAATACGTGATCGAGCTATGCGCTGATCCAACCACAATAACCGAGGAGAGAGTTACTGCGATCGGGGCTTGCATAATGCGAGCACAAGACGAATTTACAGCATTAGAGGAAAAGATTAAAAAGCTTGAGGAAAAAAATAACTTCCTGGAAAGAGAGTTAGGAAAGTCTGAGGCACAAAATTATAAACTTCATGACTTGTTAACGTTGCAAATTAAAGAAAGCAATGCTACTATGAAGGTATTAGCGGGATCAGACAGAGACTCTGTTTCAAGCCTTCCTGGGATCTCCCAACTGCCTAGCCCCGAGCAGCCCTGAGGCCACGATGTCGCAGCCGGAGCCAGGTCTCCCGTACAGTCCTTTTATGAATTACCCCCACCGCAGTCTCGCGGAAAGGACAGAAAGGTAGCGAATCCCACCGTAGCGCAAGACTTTAGACCCACAGTCCCCTTGGACCTGCCGAGACTCCAAACACTGCAAACAGTGAGTCCTGATTCACCCGTTCAGTCCAGCACATCAGCAGCAGCACGTGAATTAAATTCGCCTGATAATAGTGCTCCGAGAAGCGAAGCCCAGAAAAAATCCCATAGCTACCGAACGGAGAGAAACCCATCTGACCGGGACGATACGGATTATAGTTCGGAAGATGAACCCATACGGAGGAAAGCTGTGCATTTACGTCCCGTTCTTAAAGAGCAATACACGGACAGCCGCCATGGCTGAGGGACAACAACGACCTCTGTTCGCCGGTACAGCGGAGCAAAGCTTCGGGACCTGCAGGAGACGTTTGCACGAGAACCGGACGAGTCGGTAACAGACTTTTTGTATCGTGTTATGGAATTGGGTGGGGATACAATTATTTTGGACCGTAATGAAGCAAAAGGCTGTTCATGGGGCCATGAAGTATTTTTGGGCATGGGTCCAGAGGGATACCACTCGTTAACTTCCCGTATCGCTCACTGGGCTGGAAGTTTAGATCCTATAGATAGAGACGAACCAACAGAAGTGAGGGTTACAAGTTCAGCCGAACTCACTGCCGCGATTAAAAAGTTGGCGTGCGTTCAAGCAATGTACAATCGCGGAGCATATTCTTCCCCACTAGATGCCCCAATTAACCCAGTGCGACTCAAAATTCTAATCCGTGGTCTGCCGTCGGGTCTGAAAAATGTATGTGATGCCAAAAAGGAGGAAATTGAACGAGTAGTCGAAAGGAATAATGCCTCTACTAATTCCCGGGAACACCAATTAACTTGGGAAGAGCTTCTGATGGCATTATCCCACAAGGGCCGAGACTTGGGCTACTCTGATCATGTGCTCATGGCCAAGACTCCCAGCGACAGACGCCATACTGGTTTCAAAGGCAACCATGCGGCGACACCACGGGGGAAAAAGCAGGAAGTGCGCCACACTAAGACAACCCCTACTGTGACTTCTGCGGGTTCAAGCAGCAGCCCAGAGTCAGTTCGCCGTCACTCGGGAAGTCCCAGAGGGAGAAATTCCGATCGCTGGAGAGATAAACGCCGTACTTCTAATAGATTGTCTTCACCCAGAGAGAAATGGTATCGAGTAGCACTGTCTTTGAATGTACCTGAATCCTTAATAGCATCATTATCAACGAGACTGTTAAAAGGCGGAGTGCTGAGCATACAAAATAAATCCGGCAGCTGGGAAGAGGACAACTACCGAAGTGACCGCCGCAGCAAGGGGAAGAATGAAGCTGGAAGCAGCAGTCCTAAAAGTGTTTCACCCAGCAAGGACGCTAACCCCTTCATACCTCGCCACCAGAGCCCAGATAAAAAGCCAAAAAACTAGACACAGCGGTGACTGTTCCAGGCCTCATTCATCGCTTTGTTAATACCTGTCAATGGTCTGAGGATCCAGAGCCTTTCATTTTGATTCCCACTGGACCTACTCGAACTGCTGTAAAATTCCTTATTGACACTGGGGCGCAAATCAGTGTTTTGAATGTGCAACTAACCAGTGCTGAGTACAGGGCAGAATGACTTCCCTGCTCCTGCTGGCCACACTATTCCTGATCCAGGCCAGGATGCCATTGGCCTTCTTGGCCACCTGGCCACACTGCTGGCTCATGTTCAGCAGGCTCTCAATCAATACCCCCAGGACCCTTTCTGCCTGGCTGCTCTCCAGTCACTCTGACCCCAGCCTGTAGCAATGCATGGGGTTGCTGTGGCCAATGTGTAGAACCCAGCACTTAGATGTGTTCAATCTCATGCCTTTGGGCACTCCCCACATCTCTGGACCACATCTCTTCTCCAGCCAAAGCCTCAGTACCGTTTCTCTACAACCCCAACATCTCCTGCAGCACCTTTCCTCCACAGACTCAAAATGTCTTGGGGGGGATGAGTGGTGTGGTAATATAATTCCTTTCCTCTTCTCTCTCTCCTCTCTCTCTCCCTCTCTATTTTCTCCCTCTCCCCTTCTTATTTTCACTTTATTTATGTAATAAATAGTCTAGCTGTTGATACTTTGGCCTCGTTTGTGCCTCTAATTTCACATCACAGGAATATTCAAAAAGAACTTGAGTACCTTTCCCTCTCCGGACCGAGACAGCACCAAGCCACCAAGTAGTAAAAATGAATCAAAGATGGAGTTGAGCTTAATAGTTCTGGGTCTGAATAGTTTGCCAGAGGTTACAGAAGGAATCTGTGGTAATGCAAGGAACTGAATGTGTCTCTGATAAACATCCTTGTTACTGATCAATCCTCTTCCTTAGAAAAGCATTCCAGTCTTAATTGAGCTGGCATCAGTGTTTTACACCACTAAAGCTTCTCTATCCCCAAAATCAAACCTCAAGTAAAGCTTTGGGGCTTACTGATGAGTAGGGCACTGCCTAATATTAGTGCTCTTCAGCATTCATAGCTCACTGTGCAAGATAACCAGGAATTTCAGCCATGTATTAAAAATATTTGGTTGTGTTCAGACACTTGGAGAAGTTCAGAAATAGCATTCCCAGTTTGGCTCATCGCTGGCCCTTTGACGCCGTGTTACACAGGCTTCTCTTTGAGGGTTGCTCCGCTCCGCTTATCAAAACAGGAAGGAAAAGATGTGACGCCAAAGCAGATGCAAGCCTCCAGAAAGAATGAAAAATGAGATGCTGTCAGGAAGCAGAGGGGGGTTTTAAGTGCTGTGACACATTTGTCCGGGCTGATACTGATCCTTGCTGTCTTTAGTCTGTGTTCCCATGTCAGATGAGAAGCATGGATCTTACCTTTTCCTCTTTAGATGTTGTAAATCTCAAGGCTTGGAAACACCCTGTAGTGGTTGACTCTTTCAGTGCACTCTCTGAAAGATGACATTTTTATTTGAACAATTTGTGCAAGCTTAGTTCCATTTCAACACAAAAAGCCCAGGAGCTGAGTTCCCATGCAGTGAGGTATAAGTGATGGGGTTTATTTTTATGATTTTGAATTTGTTTGACCCCAAAATGTCCTGAAAAAGATATTGGGTCAAAACCATCTGTTTTCTCCTTGGGACTAGGAGATACTTCATGAGTAGAATGAGGAGTAAGACCTGTAGTTATGCTGAGCTGTTGAGAGAGGCACTGATCTTTGTCTCGACCTGGGCATGCTATCATCCCCCTCTACCAAGCCCTGGAATACTGTACCCAGTTTTGGGCTCCCCAATTCAAGAGACAAGGATCTACTGGAGAGAGACCAACAGAGAGCTATGAGGATGATGAAAGGACTTGAACATATCTCCTATGAAGAAAGACTGAGAGACCTGAGGCTGTTTAGTGTTGAGAGGAGAAGGCTGAGAGGGGATCTGTAGTGGTTTGAGCCTTAACTGAGAGTTAAAAGCTCAAATGGGGAAAAGGCTGAGAATCTCTTCCCCACTCCCCCCCCCTCCTCCCTCCAAACAGGGAAAGGGAAAAAAAGGGGTAAGGAGCAAATCCACTAAACAACAATCTGGAGTCAGCTTGGAAGTAGAGAGGCGAATAATTTTTCTTCAAATTATATATATGGCAATAACAGGGGAAAAAAAAAGGTTCACAAGGGCAAGGAACAAGAATGGATGGGAGGGGGACAGAAAAAAGAATAATACAAAACCAGTCTTTCTCTGAGGAGGTGCGGAGGCAGCAGGGAAAAGGATCAGGTCCAGCCACATGGCTGAGGAGCAGGAGGGCAGCTGCAGTAGCTCTCATCCAGCAGAGGCGGGAGCCAAAAGGAGACCCAACAGCTATGATGTCCTGCTTTTTATACCCTAGCTGGGCAGGGAGGGGGGAGTGGAACAGACTCAGTTTTCCCAGGGGGAAACGCCCTGCAGGGAGGGTAAAGTACCCGCAAGCCCTCCACCCTGCTTTGTTCTTTTGTTTTCAGAAAAGGGCATTAACCCACCACCGAGGTCATAGTATCATAGTATCAGTCAGGGTTGGAAGGGACCACAAGGATCATCTAGTTCCAAACCCCCTGCCATGGGCAGGGACACCCCACACTAGATCAGGCTGGCCAGAGCCTCGTCCAGCCTGCTCTTAAACACCCCCAGGGACGGGGCCTCGACCACCTCCCTGGACAACCCATTCCAGAGTTTCACCACTCTCATGGTGAAGAACCTCCTCCTCACATCCAGCCTGAATCTCCCCACCTCCAGCTTCATTCCATTCCCCCTAGTCCTATCACTGCCTGAGATCCTGAGAAGTCCTTCCCCAGCCTTCCTGTATGCCCCCTTCAGATACTGGAAGGCCATAATTAGGTCACCTTGGAGCCTTCTCTTCTGCAGACTGAACAGCCCCAACTCCTTCAGTCTGTCCTCATAGGAGAGGTGCTCCAGCCTTCTTATCATCTTTGTGGCCCTTCTCTGGACACGTTCCAGCACCTCCACATCCCTCTTGTAATAGGGGCTCCAGAACTGGACACAGTACTCCAGGTGGGGTCTCACCAGGGCTGAGTAGAGGGGGAGGATCACCTCCCTCGACCTGCTGGCCACACTTCTCCTGATGCAGCCCAGGATCTGATTGGCTTTGCGGGCTGCAAGTGCACACTGAGAGCTCATGTTGAGCTTTTTGTCCACCAGCACCCCCAAGTCTCTCTCCTCAGGGCTGCTTTCCAGCCAGTTACTGCCCAGCCTGTATTTGTGCCTGGGATTGCCTCGACCCAGATGCAGGACCCTGCACTTGCTCTTATTGAACTTCATGAGGTTGGCTTGTGCCCACCACTCCAGCCTGTCAAGGTCCCTCTGGATGGCCTCCTGTGACCTTTGGGGGCTGTCCCCTTAAGAAAGGGAATATTGTAGTCAGATGTTTGTAAACGAAAAGACGGATCTAAACTAATTTCATTGGTAGAGTGGGAGGAAGCACCTTCTGAACTGGGAGTGCAGCAGAGTATCATGGGCATTGCTGCACTTTTCTGGTCAGTCTGTCTTCCCTCCTTCGGTGGCTTTGCAGCTCACAGCGTTCTGGGCTTTCGGCCAAGGCTTGACCTTGAAACTGATAAACTGCAAGGCCTGTATTAACTGCTTTCCAATTAACACATAACTGCTTCTAATTTTGTTCTCTTTTCTCTCTTTCTAACCCTCTCTGGGGAAAGGGGGAGAGAAGGGGGAGCAGAGGTGGGGAATCCCCTCAGCAGAGGTGGGGGAAGTCTCTTATTTCTGTGCTACTTTGTTGTATATTTCTGTATATATTGTAAATACTGTAAATTCTGTATATATATCGATGCATTTCCCTAAACAGCTTTGTAAATATACAGCACTCCCTGCTTTGCTAATTCAGCTGTGAGTTATGTTTTTTTTTCCCTTTTCAACTTTCTTTCCCATTACTTTACAGGGGGGAGGGAGGAGGCTTTTTGGCCTTACCCTTCCAACCCTCGACACCTCCCTTCCCTCCAGCGTGTCTGCTGTACCACACAGCTTGGTGTCATCAGCAAACTTGCTGAGGGTGCACTCAATGCCACTGTCCATGGCACCCACAAAGATGTTGAACAAGACAGGTCCCAGGACTGATCCCTGAGGGACTCCGCTTGTCACTGGCCTCCACTGGGACATGGACCCATTGACAGCCACTCTTTGGGTGCGGCCATCAAGCCAGTTCCTTATCCATCTAGTGGTCCACCCATCAAACCCATGTGTCACCAGTTTGGAGACCAGGATGTGGTGCAGGACAGTGTCGAAGGCTTTGCTCAGGTCCAGGTAAACGACATCAGTTGCTTGCCCCTCATCTATTAATTTTGTCACCTACTCATAGAAGGCCACCAGGTTGGTCAGGCAGGATTTGGCCATGGCAAAGCCATGCTGACTGTTCCAAATCACCTCTTCACTATTCTTCTGAGCCAGTAGTGACTCCAGGAGGATCTGCTCCATGATCTTTCCAGGCACAGAGGTGAGACTGACTGGCCTGTAGTTCCCTGGTTCCTGGTTCCTGGTCCCTGGTTCCTGGTTCCTCCTTCTTACCCTTTTTGAAAATGGGGGCAATGTTTCCCCTTTTCCAGTCTGTGGGGACTTCACCAGATTGCCATGACTTTTTAAATATAATAGAGAGGGGTTTAGCAACCTCATCTGCCAGGTCATGAAATCACGAGTGCACCTTATGGTATTTAACAGAAAATGGTTTGTCAGGTGCTGTCAAAAGGGTGTGTGTCAGGTAATTAGGAGAATATACAAATGATACAAGTCCCCAAGCCTTTTTTTTATTATTAAGTCAGGAGAAGAGTAGGTTTTGTATTATTTTCTGGGGTTTTTTTTAGTATGAAAAAGAATGTAAGGAAAATTAATTGCCATTTGCAGAAGGTATTAGCAGGTTATCAAAAGAGGAAACAAAACAAAATAAAAATACAACAACAACAAATCAACAAACCCCAAATCCACAAACAATTAAAAAAAAAATGAACCCAAACAACAACAAAGCAAAGCAAAACAACAACAAAAGAGTATTGTGTTTCTAAAGGGCTTGTACTGATAGGGTGAGAGGGAATGGATTGAAGCTGGAGGAGGGGAGATCCAGGCTGGGTATTAGAAAGAAATTCTTTCCAGTGAGGGTGGTGAGACACTGGAACAGGTTGCCCAGGATGATCATGAATGCTCCCTCCCTGGAGGTGTTCAAGGCCAGGCTGGATAAGTCCTTGAGCAACTTGGTCTAGTGGATGGTGTCTCTGCCCATGGTGTCAGTGGCCTTGGCACTAGATGAGCTTCAAGGTCCCGTCCAACTTAAACCATTCCATGAATCTGTGAACACAGTTATTGGCTATTTTGGGGTGCCTAAACCAAGGCATAGGTTCTCTATTTCCAGGTCAGCAAAAACAACCCCAAACCCTGGGCCATTTGCTGAGGTGGATGGGCAACAGGGTGTGATTTCACATTGGGGCAGATGGGAGCTAGTATGAAAAGGGCAGATGTACTCCCAACTTGGTACTCTCCTGTTTTCTGGTGTCTGCTCTGGAGCTTGTCTGACCCCCTCAGAGATTAGGTTCAGGTGATTAAGACAGCAGAAAATGAAGCAAAATACAAAATCAAGAAGTCTTCTAACCTTCTAGCAAGCTGAAGCAGTTAGATAAACAGCCAAGGCAGCCCTAGGGAAGGAGAGGAACTACCCTGTTGGGGGCCAGCACACCACAGCACAAAACTTCTGCTCCATCAGGATCAGGTCAGTGAGAATTGCAGCTGTATCATGTCAGAAGTTTACAAGAATAAATGTGTTATGGATTATGGTGATTGAGGCTTTAAAAGAGGGAAGAACCACCCAGTGTGATCTATCTGCAAGATACAATCAGCCGTGTGTTGGTGGAACCTGGTACTGCACTCAGGTCGAAGCTTCCCTCCGAGGCGATACCCACAGCACCACCAGACGTGCATGATGATGCAATAGCTTTCTAGCCGGACTCACTGCCACCTGTATTTTTTACTTGGGGGCTGGATTGATCCCCTATGCAAAAGGAAGGAGGAATTTACCTGTGCCTAGCAGGGTGCTTGGTGGCTGTGTTTTGGAGGTGCTGCTTCGTGGGGGTGCAGAGTGCTGCCGTGAGATGTGAGGCTGCTCAGCTGGGATGGTGTGAGTTCCTCCTGCTGCTCTTTCTCATGGTCAGGAAGGCATTGCTCACATCTCACTGCAGTGACTCATGGGGGTGTTTGAGAGTCAGCAGGTGGAAGATCTTTGTAGGCTGTAATGCCAGTGATACAGCATGGCTGGGAGCTCTGTCCTTGACAGAAAAAAGCCATGTGGTATGGATGGAGGGTAGGGTGATTAATTCTCACATAAGGTGTACTCACTGGAGTTGGCCTATTGTAAGTGGAGAATGAAAGTTCTCTTGAATTGATCAGTATCATGCTGCATAGCAAAGCAGGGGGTGGATTTCTGAGCTAGAGAAAAACTGCCAACCAAACAGCATAGGAAGATGTTGCCTGCAATTCCTTAAGATGCAGCTATGCTGAGCTTCCTAACGATAGTGGGACTCAGGGCAGTCTTGTGGCAGCTCTGAAGACTGTTCTGACTTGGACTAGAAAGCTCTTTTGATTTCATCTGCCTGGGGTTTTGTTTGTTTGCTCTGAGATGTAGGGGTGGGGGCAAAGGAGATGGCATCACTGCATTGGGTTTCACCACAGCAAGGGAACGCTGCCAGGGTTTTTATGCTGTTATGGTGGTGTGTCAAGCATACTTGATGCAGTTGCTGCAAAGAATGTTCAAGACAACAAGCCTTGCAAACTTTCTGCTCAATAAGATGTTTCCCAGACATCTGGCTAGCAAATCACTCTTTCTCCAACAATGATCAGAAGTAGCCCCAACCCTTAACTTTTTCCTTTTCAAGGGGAAGTCCAAATAGGATTCAATTAAAAAAAAAAAGAAGGGAGTTTGTAATCTCAGGTGACTAAACTTGCCCAGGCTGCCGCTCTCCACACCTCTTCCACTCACTTGATGTCATCCTATTTTTGTCCCTTTCTAGCTCATTGACACAATTGCCTCAGAAATTGGAGAACTGAAACAGGAGATGGTACAGACAGATCTCACAGTGGAAGATGAAGCTGCCCATTTGCCAAGGTGATTAAAACTGTTTGTTTTGTAACTCCTCCGAAATGTGACGGGCCAGGAATGTTTTTGCCGCTGTGCTGGATTGAGGCAGACCCCACCCCACCACGGGCAGAAATAATAATAACTCAGACAAACGGTTTGCAAAAGTGATGGAAAGTTTAAATAGAAAGCAGTGAATGTTTACAGAAAACCAAAAGTGCAGTGAAAAAAGAGATCCCAAAGCAAACCCAGAGACATCCCATCCCCACCTGAGGGTACACCTGAGACCCCCAGGGCTCCTTCTTCCCCCTCCCACTGCTAGGCTAGTCTCAGCTGGCCAGATCTGAGACTGCCCATCCCCCTGTGTCCTTGGGCCTAGCCAGGCCCAAAGCCAGGAGGCATCTCCCCCAGTTACCGGCTGACAGAGGAGGAAGAGAAGAGGAAGTGCTAGACTCCACACTGGATCTTATAGTGGTGCAAAGAATTGTGGTAAAAATACATAACTTCCTGTGTCCACCCCTCTGGGCTGGACTTCTGGACACAGGAAGTAAACACAGCAGGGGGCACCCAGCTCAAACTGCAACAGCCGCGCTCTCCTGGGCAGCTTCTGTCTTAGCGCTTTTCAGCTCAGCAGCATAGATTGTGTAGATTAATCTTGCTTTTGGTTCCAGGAATCTGCCTTTGTGCAGGAGGAGCACCCAGACATTTAAATTGTTCTGAGGATTTGCCTTAATATTTTCTAAACTCCACTTCTGCTTCCTCAGCACAAGCCTTGGATACTGATGAATGTCTGAAGCAGGAAACTGCTAATGTGTTTCCAGCTGTCTATGGCAGAGAGCTTTGCTTTCACGCTGTATAGACTGAAAATGTTCATTGCTTCAAATGGCTCTGTGGAGATCCATTGTACAATGGCATGAGTTTTTGGTATTCTCAGTTTAGGAAGCCAAATGTTGACAGTTATGAGCTGATGGTTAAGTGGGTTATGTGTTTAAGTTCCATTATGTACAAGTATTTTACACATTTAAAGAAAATAAATTAAATAAATGGGAGCATATCACAGAATCACAGAATGTGAGGGGCTGGAAGGGACCTTGAAAGTACTGTGTCCAGTTCTGGGCCCCTCAGTTTAGGAAGGATGTTGACTTGCTGGAACGAGTCCAGAGAAGGGCAACAAAGTTGGTGAGGGGTTTGGAACACAAGCACTATGAGGAGAGACTGAGGGAGCTGGGGTTGCTTAGCCTGGAGAGGAGGAGACTCAGGGGTGACCTTATTGCTCTCTACAACTACCTGAAGGGGGGTTGTAAACAGGCAGATGTTGGTCTCTTCTCCCAGGCAGCCAGTACCAGAACAAGAGGACACAGTCTCAGGCTGCACCAGGGGAGGTTTAGGCTGGATGTTAGGAAGCAGTTCTATACAGAGAGAGTGATTGCCCATTGGAGTGGGCTGCCTGGGGAGGGGGTGGAGTCACCATCATTGGAGGTGTTCAGGAGGAGACTTGATGGGGTGCTTGGTGCCATGGTTTAGTTGTTTAGGTGGGTTGGATTGGTTGATGGGTTGAACGCGATGATATTGAAGGTGTCTTCCAACCTGGTCTGGTCTATTCTATTCTAGTCTATTCTATTCTATTCTATTCTATTCTATTCTATCATCCAGTCCAACCCCTTGCCAGAGCAGGATCACCTAGAGCAGATCACCCAGGAATGCATCCAGGTGGGTTTTGAATATCTCCAGAGAGGTAGACTCCACCACCCCCCTGGGCAGCTTGTTCCAGTCCTTAGCCTTAAAATGTTTTAAGATGCATATTCCAGTGCTGATAAAAATTCTGTCTGTTTAAAATAGATCATGCCATGTTGTAGCATGTGCAGCAAAAGCAAGAGTTCTGTAGTGCAGCATGTCTAACAGACTGATGTAACCCACACAAAGCACAAAGCTTAAGTTGAACTACTTACAATGCTCTACAGAGCTGGCATAGTACATGGTCAAAGATAACAAACATTGTAAAGAAGGACTTAGATCTTAACAGTTCCGATCTTTACATTTCACTCCTCTTATTGACAAAGAAGACTTGATTATGCCTGAATGCACTGCACACAGAGATTGAGGCACAAATGCAATCCTTAGCACTGTCTTTTGCGATCTGCTTTAGGATGATGTTGCATCTTCATTTTCTCTAGGATGGTCAAAAATCATGAATTGTTTAATGGTAGCAAGATTTATTTAATCTGTAAAGGTAGATCTGGCCAGGCTCTAGCTTCACAGACAGAAAACTTGCAGGCAAGCAGCAAGAGCAGAAAGAGCTTCATTGCTTTGCCCAATATAAAATTACACTGAATAATGTGTTTTTGCTCATCCTAGTAATTCTGATCACTTAATGTTCACACAACAGTAAAGCAGTCACGACACTCAGTTATAAGTTAGATGCTTTCTGTTGACATCTTGGATTATCGTGACCGTCATTCTGGTCAGTGCTGAGCAGGTTTGCTGATTGTCATTTTCATGACAGTTGCGCCGTGTTCGTGCTGTCTTGCAGTGAGAGGGTTACAGCATATTGCAAAGTTGATGTTTCTAGGGTTACAACACTTTCTAGGGTTACAACATTTTCTAGGGTTACAGCATTTCTAGGGTTGCCATGAGCTAATTTTTTGCTATGGGGTATTCTCTCTTTTCCCCCTTTTTTTTTTTTTTTTTTTTTTTTGTTAATAATCTCTACTAAGCAAAATGTAAAGATGAAACTGCATCCTCTAGGATGTCTACATTCAGAGGCACACTTAGTTAACAAGAGAGAATACAAAGTTATCAAGCAACCACAATATTCAATCCTAATTCACATGATGCTGTGGTACATTCTTCTGAGTGATGCTGTTTGATCCCAGATGATCATAGCAGTTGTTGTGATCGATGTTCGACTGCATGGGAAATGCTGTGTCCTCGTGGTCTTGATTCTTCCGCCGTTGTTTGTTGCGATGATTGCAGTTAGCAGAAAAGAAGGCTCGAGGTGACCTGATCGTGGCCATCCACTATCTGAAGAGAGCCTACAAGAATGCTGGGGAGGGACATCCTAGCATGTCAGGAAATGACAGGACTAGGGAGAATGGAACAAGGCTGGGGATGGGAAGATTCAGGCTGGATGTGAAGAAGAAATTCTTCACTGTGAAAGTGGTGAAGCCCTGGAATGGTTTGCCCAAGGAGATGGCCGAGGCCCCATGCCTGGAGGTGTTTAAGACCAGGCTGGACGAGGCTCTAGCCTGCCTGATCCAGTGTGAGATGTCCCTGCCCATGGCAGTGGTTGGAACTAAATGATCCTTGTGGTCCTTTCCAACCTTAACTCATTCCACGAGTCTATGATTCCACAGATTTTCTAACTAATTTTGAGTGTTTTTTGTTTGTTTTTAATGTGAGCCATTTTTAAATTTGTAATTAATTTTTTGCTTAATTTCTTTAATATTTTGAAATCTACTTTCAATAAATCTATTTCATTTTTGTTTGATTTCATTATATGGATTTATGGGGTTTTTTATTATTTTTTACATGTTTGCAATTGTTTATTTAATTTTTTAATTTATTTTCATTTCAATTTTGATTTTGTAAATTATTTTTATAGTTTTTTCTTTTTAATTCTAACTTGAGTTGTTTCACGCTTTATGTTGAATGTATTTATTTTATTATTTATTTTGTTTATTTTTGTTATTTTATTTAATTTTTAGTTATTGTTTTCTATTGTGAATTTATTATTTTCATATGTTTAATATTTTGACTGTTAATCTAGTTCTTTTGTTTAATCTTTAATTAATTTCAATTTTTGTTTTTAAATTTATTTCTATACTGTTTTAATGTGGTTTTTTCTTCATTGCATTTTATTATATATTTTTTTTTTTGTCTGCACTTTTTAATTATTTTTTGTTAACTTTTTTGTTTGTTAATTTTAATCTAATTTTTATATAATTTTATTAAATTAATTTTTGTTTTTGTATTTTAATTTTTCTTTGTTCTTTAAATTTTTATTATTATTTTTAACTTACTTTTTGTAATTTTTAATTTATTTCTTCTTTACCTTCTTTATTATAATTTTTCTTTTGTTATTGTAATTTTTTAATCTGTATTTTAATTTGTTAGTCCAATCAATTTTTTCTTTTTCAATTTCTTTTATTTTTGTAATTTCTATTTTTTCTTTTTATCTAGTGTTTAATATTTTATTTTTTATCTTATATTCTTTATTGTAAAGATTTTTTATTTTGCATGTTTGTTTTATTTAATCTATTTTCTATTTTAATTTTAATTTTTTATTTTTTATTATATTTTTTAACATTTTCTATTAATTCTTTTTTATTATTTCATTTTAATTTTCTCAACTTTTTCTTTGTATAATTTTTTGTTTGTTTTAATCTAGTAGTCTTGATAATCCTTATTTTCATTTTTTTTCTAACAATTCTTATGTCTTTTTCTTTTAATAGCTATTCTGTGTTAGTAATCCTTATGATTTTTCAATGTGTAATACTTGTTTTTAATATTTTGTTTTTATTGTTGCTCTTCTTTTTTATTACTATTCTGTTATTTAGTACTCTATGTTTTGTATCCAGAGTTTTTGTGCTTTTGTTATATATTTCTATGGGTTTTTTTTTAACTTTTTGTTTTTGCTTTTTTTAATTTTTTTGTATTTTTTCTAGTCTATGTCTAAGAAGGAAATATAAAGACATTACCTTAGCTAAGGAATACTTTTTTTAAAATGAATACCTCTTTACTACAAGTCTTAACTATATTACATGGAGCTCCTTTGAAATGCCATGGCACACAACTAAGAAGGTTCGAACCAAAAGAAATCTTACAATGTGAACTCATTACTAAGTACTTACACCTTACTACAATTACTATGTACTAGGTATCTGTAAAAACCAAATGCTTACCATTCATTATGCTTACCAGGAAAACTTAGCAAATATCTAAATAACAAATCTCTTAAGGACATTGCAATCAGAAATGAAGAAATTATCACTGTAACTTTAAATCAGAGCAGAGCTTTGGTTGGCAAGAGTAGTACTAGAAAATCCTCCCTTTTCTGGGGGTGGGGGTAGGGGTGGGTGGCTAGCAAGGTGTGACCTAGTTGCTATTGTTTCTGTATTAGGGTCTTAACGACTTGCAGCCTATGGTGTCTGAACGACCATTGTTCCACCCATACTGGATTATGTGTTTTCCATTTTAATTTGTGGGTTGGTTGCTGACTAGTAGCCACTACAAAGAAGGAACAGTAACAAGTTTTGCTCCTAGTTGACTTAAGGCTTATCAGCCCAATAGAGCAACTGGAAGGGTTAACATGTACGGTCTTACAGTGATTGATTTGCTGTAGTTAAAAGCTAATTGCACTGGCTCTGTTATAAAGAATTCACGGAGGCCAATTCAGAGTTGATTTGGTTTAATGCAAATTAAGTAAGGCAATGAACAATAAAGCAAATGCAGTGCTGGACGACAGGGGAGTCTCCGCTCCACCAACTGCCGCGCCCACCCTGGAGTCCATCGGTCTTTTATGTGGTAGCTCTTCCGCGTAGAGCTCGAGATGCGTCATTTTCTGCCTTCTGGTGGTTGATGATAGCGCTTTTTTTTTTACATTTTTTTTAAATGGTTTTCTCCGCTGGGCTGTGGCGGTGTGTTAATAAACACGGCGTACTGGCCAAGATGGCGGAGGTGGCGTCTCCTTTGTCAAATCCTTAATGCGTAGCGACCTCCATTTTGATTTCGCGCGCCTTATCAATTCGATCAGGATTCGCTTCTGCCGCTACTGACGTGGCAGGAGCAGATTTTTCCATGCAAAAGGACGGTAATAGAGAGCCGCGATTCGTGTAGAAGGAGTAGCGGGCAATTGAAATTGAGGAGGATGCTGACGGAGCGGCAGACGATGTGCAAGGAGAGACGGGGGGGGGGCGGAGGGCGGGGAGTGCCTTCCGAGTCTCTTTCTCGTCTCGGTTAGAACCAAACGCCGCAGCAGCTGAACTGGGAGTAGCCTGCTCTGCTTTTTTTCGATTGCAATGTCCGTGATGATCCGTCACACGGTGCTATAGCGAAAAGCTGATTTGTTAAGCATTTAGCACCTCATCCCACAGCTGGGCTGCAATTTCGTCCCACGCTTCGGAAGTAAAAGCTTATTGCCGTGGGGATGACTCTGGGCACAGGCTAATAGCCCTTTCACGATCCCAGAATAGCCAGTAATACCTCTCACAGAGAGGATAGGTGGAAGGCGTTTAGCACAGCCTCTTCTGTGGTGGCGTGCTTCCCCTTGCCCCTCCTCCGGTCACTCACTGGGCCAGGGTGAGATTCACTTCCTTTTTGAGCGTGCGCTGCTAATTTTTCCAGCACCGGGGCAGTGCTGTCCGACCGGCTTTCCGTATCGCTCGGACGTACCTCTCTCTGCTGAGTCGATCAGTATTGTAGTCCGAGGATCCCTTGTCCATGAGTTCAGGTTTATTCGGGCGCCAGATATCAGACAACGGAGATTGGGAATCAATACGGCTGACCAATGTGATCGAGTATTGTTCCTTTATTGTTCCAGTGTTGCAGGCCGATGGTGCAGGCCTGTAGTGCAAGTATAGCACTGTAAAGTGTAGAAGAAACAGGAGACAGGAAAGGCAGAAGAAGAAGTGCGTAGCAAGGCAACTGCTACAACTTATATAGACTCGGAGAGTCTCGTTGGCATAGCTCCATTGGTTCCCTATGAGTGACCACACATTGCACTATTACAGATTATTGGTCCAACTACTAATGACACAACGAGGTTGTTGATGCAGGTGCATGTCCTGTTGTCCCAAGATAACTGTCCATGTTTATAGCTACCAGTGTCTTGTTTTAGTTACATGCTGCAGGCACAGCACTGTTTTGCTACACTGCTAGCTGGCTCTGCATTTATGGCCTACCACCATGTCAGGCTCTAGGCCTGGACTGCCAGATTGCTCACACTGCTCGTCGCTGGCATTGCCACACCATGTAGCTGTGGACTGGGGGGATTTGTTAGTGTTCATCTCCTACCTTTAAGTGGGCACAGCGGGACCTCAGCATTTTGCCTTTTCTGTAGGTGTTGTGCTTGTTTAGTAATGGCTGTTCAGCAGGTAGCTGGAGGATATTCAATATTGTAATCTTTATGTGAGCTTAATGTTGAAGTATTTGTTGCAAGAGGAAAGCAGCTGATACAGGCATTCTCTTTTCAATAGAATCCTGGAATGTTAGAGGTTGGATGGGACCTCCAGAAGTCATCGAATCCAACCCCCCTGCCAAAGCAGGATCATCCAGGGCAGTCTGCACAGGAATGCATACAGGTGTTTTGAAGGTCTCCAGAGAAGGAGACTCCACAACCTCCCTGGGCAGCCTGTTCCAGTGCTCTGTCACCCTTAGAGTAAAGTTTCTCCTCATGTTGAGGTGAAACCTTCTGCGTTCGAGTTTGCATCCATTGCTCCTTGGCTTATTACTGTGCACCAAGGGAAAGAGCTTGGCACCCTCCACTTGACACCCACCCCTCAGACATTTATACACATTGATGAGATCCCCTCTCAGTCTTCTCAAGACTGAACAGCCCCAGGGCTCTCAGTCTCTCTTCATAGGGGAGATGCTCAAGTCCCCTGCAATCCTTGTGGCTCTCCGTTGGACTCTCTCCTGCAGGTCCCTGTCTCTCTTGCACTGGGGAGCCCAAAACTGGACACAGCATTCCAGGTGTGGTCTCACTAAGGCAGAGTAGAGGGGGAGAAGAACCTCCCTAGACCTGCTGGCCACACTTTATCTTCCTGCACAGTCTGGGCCAACTCTGGAGCTGTGGTGGGCTTTGTTCTTCAAGGCAGTGAGTTAATGAAGTGGGTAGTTGTTTGTTATTTAGAATTACATCTGTGTTTTTAGCATTTCTTTGTTTTTTTTCTTCTTTCTGTGAATACTTCTGAAATGTGCTAAAACTTACTGCAACATGCATTTATTGAAATAAAACATGGAACAGCACCTTTGTTGCCCAAGTGCTAAAGAACATAAGACAACTGAACTAATTAAAGTCCTTGGCTGTGACCCTGATTGCCCATTGTTCAAGTTTGAAAGCTTTTGGAAACTCAGTTCTTTTGCAGAGGCAGAAAGGATACTTTCTCCATTTCAGTGGGTTCAGCTAATTAATTTCAATGATCATTAGCTAATTTTCAATTAAGAAAAGACTTCTTGTATCTTTGAATACATCACATGCATGAAAGACTAAGATTTGCCAGTTGTAAGTGGTAACATTTAGCTGGAAACAGTCAAATCTCATTTCAAATCTCCTCATTTCACCAACCCTTGTGTTTAATAAAACTGACTTTATTAAGCTTGATTGTGAAATATTTTTGTGCAAATGTGTAAGTAAAGCTAACATCAAACCCCTAAATAATGCAATTTCCATGACTTCTTAACTGAATTCAGTTTTGTTTTGAAATAACAGCCACCCAATACAAGATAAAATTAATTCTTTCCTGAGACTTTTCAGGTGCTAAATGTAAAACATGAAATCTGAGGCCTTGAGCAACCTGGTCTAGTGGAAGGTGTCCCTGACAAAGTCAAGGGTGTTGGAACTATATGATCTTGAAGGTTCCTTCCAACCCAAACCCATCTCTGAATAAATAAGGTCCATTTTTGTATGACTGGATCATTCTGAGCTGTGTGCTTTTATGTAAGGAAGAAGTTCCATCAAAGTTGGTATAAATTATCTAATCAGATGTGCACTGATATGTTTGCTTTAGTGTAGAATCATAGAATGGTTTGGGTTGGAAGGGATCTCCAGAAGTCATCTAGTCCAACCCCCCTGCAGTCAGCAGGGACATTCTCCACCACTGCAGGTTGCTCAGAGCCCTGTCGAGCCTCACCTTGAATATCTCTAGGGCTGGGACCTCAACCACATCCCTGGGCAACCTGTTCCAGTGGCTTAGGTTGGAAGGGTCCTTAAACTCAGGGGTGACTTTATTGCTCTCTACAACTACCTTAAGGGAGGTTGTAGACAGGCAGAGGTTGGTCTCTTCTCCCAGGCAACCAGTGCCAGAACAAGAGGACACAGTCTCAGGCTGCACCAGGGGAGGTTTAGGCTGGAGGTTAGGAGGAAGTTTTACAGAGAGAGAGTGATTGCAAGGGGCTGCCCGAGGAGGTGGTGGAGTCACCATCACTGGAGGTGTTCAGGAGGAGACTTGATAGGGTACTTGGTTGCATGGTTTAGTTGATTAGGTGGTGTTGGATGATAGGTTGGACGTGATGATCTTGAAGGTCTCTTCCAACCTGGTCTGGTCTGGTCTGGTCTATTCTATTCTAAAGATCATCTACATCAACTTCCTTGCCATGGGCAGTGATGCCTCTTATCTAGACTCAGCTGCTCCAAGTGTCATCCCACCTGGCCTTGGAACAGCCCCAGGGAGAAGGCATCCACAACCTTCCTGGATAACCTATTCCAGGGTCTTACCACCCTCATATTGAAGAACTTCTTCCTAAGATCCAATCTAAATGTGCATTTTCCTTGCTCATTTTTTCACCTTAGCACATATCCACATCCCATAGAAGAGTTTTAGGAAGGCAGTAGTTGCAAGAGCTTTTGACAATGCTCAGAAAAAGAAGTATGTGAAACCATGTGTCTGCAGCTTTAGTGCTGTGGTGTGGGGGGCTTGGTGTTTTGGTTTTGCTTGGGTTTGGTTTTGTGGTGGTGTTCTCTTTTTGTGGTTGTGTGGTGACTTTCAGATTTGTACTCACACACCCTGCCTCCCTTCCCCACTTGACTTCCCTTTTTACATGTATGGCCAAGTAATAGTGAGAATGGTTCAAGTAACTGAGCCTACAGCTTCAGCTTGTAAGAATGTAAAACCCAAGCTAAGTGGGATGCTCACACCATCTGTTTCAGTATTCCACAGTGCAGACACGTCTCAGTAATGCACATGAGAGTTGCTGGAAAAGGACATAAATGGGGTAAATTTCTGACCTGTGCTGTACTGGTGACCTTTGAAAGAGTAACTAGAGAGCTTCTGTGTGCAGTGGCAGCCCAGGCCCAAGTGGGATGGAGTAGCACATGTGGTGTAGCTGGTGGCATCCAGATAATCTCTCAGGAGGCATTTAGTCTCCCTTGAGGGCCCTGGCTCCCCTGTGTGTCAGTTGTCTGTGAAGGGAAGAAGCTTGCTGCTGTCCCTCTGCAGGGAAGGCTGTAAAGCCCCCGACTTCCTGCAGCATTTGATGTCTGTGAAGTGATTCAGGGATGCTTTGCTGGTGGTGGCAGCTTATTCCCTTCCTGATGCTCTGTTACTGTGACAGAAACAAGGGCAGAAATTTGCTCCCTTCCTCATGTTTGGCACTGGACAGTCCTGCTGCCTGTGTTTCCTACATTTTTCCATGCCAGTTATGAAGTGGAGTAGTCTTCTGAGTCTTGCATGGTGAATTGCTTCTTATTGTTGACAGGCAGGCAAACCTTTGCACTGTGGCAAAGTGTTGAGAGCAAGGCTTGTAAAGTTGCGTTGCTGGGGAGATGCTGAGCATCCTACTGCTATGGGCAAACAGCAGACCTTTTGGTGTGCAAGAACCCTAAAACCAAAGGCCATCCAGGTAAAAAATGGAGTGTGGAAGTGTAGACACATGCAAGTGCAGCTTAGAGTCTTTATCTTCACTATATTATCAGATTTGGCCTCTCACTATGCTGGTCCCTGGCACTTACTAGGTGCATCTGGCATGGTAGGCTAAACCCAGGGATGCTCTTTCACTTGCACTGATAACCAGCCTTCTCCATAGTGTAGGAGCAGACTGAATACCTCAAACGATGTCATCTTGGATCCTTCCTACAATTTCTCTCATGCCCTCAGAAGGGTGGGTAAGCTCTTCTACAGAGCGAGGTGTGCATGTGTGTGCAAATCCTATAGCAGGCAACTCAGTTTAATTCAACACAGCAAATCCTGACCAAATGTGCACCTTCGCTGTGTCCATAATCCCAAACAGAGAAAAGTCCATTCCTCAGGCCAGGGTTTGCCCATGCAGGAGGCTGGGGAGGTTGGCTGTAGTTTCAGAGAGTAGAGTCTCACAAGAAAACTAAGAGAAACCTTAGAAGTTTAGGTTTTTGCAAGGTTAAAGTGTAGGTAGGATTTAAGAGACCAAAGCTAAGTTACTTTAGCAAGTGGGAGAACAGGAGCTTTTGCTTCATAGGTACATGACTGAGGTGTATGTTGGGAGGATCATCCTGGTTACAGGCTTCAACCTGCTTCTTGTGCCTTTACTGTGAGTTGTCTAATCAGGATGCAGCACAGCACTGTTTAGCTTGGCAGTTACCTCTGTTTACTTCCCACACATTTATGGCTTTTCTTAAACCTAAGGAAACTTGCATGAATCATGTCTTGTCTTTTAATCTGTTGTGAATTACATTGAAACTCTCTTGCCCCTGGAGAGGAACCAGTGTACTACCCCTGCATCAAGGCAGATCATCCATGCAGGTTGATTTGTGTTTTGATCTTAACATGATCCAGGGATCTACTTGAGAGAGTCCAATGGAGGGCTATGAGGATGATGAAGGGACTGGAGACTGTGTCCTATGAGGAGAGGCTGAGAGAGATCAGATTGCTCAGAGCCACATCCAGCCTGGCCTTATAAAGCTCCAGGGATGAGGCTTCCACAACCTCCCTGGGCAACCTGTTCCAGTGTCTCACTGCCCTGATGGGGAAGAAGTTCTTCCTAACATCCAATCTGAATCTACTCATTTCTGTGGCAATGCCAGCGACGAGCAGTGTGAGCAATCTGGCAGTGTAGGCCTAGAACCTGACATGATGGTAGGCCATGCTCAGCATAAATGCAGAGTCAACTAGCAGTGGAGCAAAACAGTGCTGTGCCTGCAGCATGTAACTAAAACAAGACACTGGTAGCTATAAACATGGACAGTTATCTTGGAACAACAGGACATGCACCTGCATCAGCAACCTCGTTGTGTCATTAGTAGTTGGACCAATAATCTGTAATAGTGCAATGTGTGGTCACTCAGAGGGAACCAATGGAACTATGCCAACGAGGCTCTCCGAGTTTATATAAGTTGTAGCAGTTGCCTTGCTACGCACTTCTGCCTTTCCTGTCTCCTGTCCTTCTACACTTTACTGTGCTATACTTGCACCACAGGCCTGCTCCATAGGCCTGCACCTCAGGCCTGCACCATTGGCCTGCAACACTGGAACAATAAAAGAACAATACTCGATCACATTGGTCAGCCGTATTGATTCCTATCTCCGTCGCTGATAACCATACATTTCTAGTTTTATTCCATTCCCCCTAGTCCTATCATTCCCTGACACCCTAAAATGTCCCTCCCCAGCTTTCTTGTAGGCTCCCTTAAGATACTGGAAGCCCACAATAAGGTCTTCTCAGAGCCTTCTCTTCTCCAGACTGAACAACCCCAACTCCCTCAGTCTGTCCTCCTAGGAGTGAAGCTCCAGCCCTCGAATCATCATGATCCTTTTCTGGACACATTCCAGAACCTCCAGATCCTTCCTGTAATAGAGGCTCCAGAACTGGACACAGTACTCCAGGTGGGGTCTCACCAGAGCAGAGCAGAGGGAGAGAATCACCTCCCTTGATCTGCTGGCTATGCTTCTCTTGATGCAGCCCAGCATGTGATTGGCTTTCTAGGCTTCAAGTGCACACTGGTGGCCCAATTCCTTTTCTTCAGGGCTGCTCTCAAGCCAGTTGCTGCCCAGCCTATATTGGTGTCTGGGATTGCCCTGACCCAGATGCAGGACCTTGCATTTGCTCTTGTTGAACCTCATGAGGTTGGCTTCAGCCCACCTCTCCAGCACATGTCGTAGGGTTGGAAGGGTAAGGCCAAGAAGCCTCCTCCCTCCCCCCTGTAAAGTAAAGGGGAAAAAAATTGAAGGGAAAGGGAAAAAAAAAACTCACAGCTGAATTAGCAAAGCAATGGGTGCTGTATATTTACATAGCAATGTAGGATATGCAGGGGAATATATACAAATTTACAATATATACAAAGATACACAATAGAGTAGCACAGAAATGAGAGTTCCCCCTCTGCTGAGGGGGTTCCCCACCTCCGCTCCCCCCTCTCTCCCTCTTTCCCCAGAAGCGGGTTAGAAAGAGAAAGAAAAAAGAAAAAAAGTTAGAAGCAGCTATGTGTTAATTGGAAAGCAGTTAATACAGACCTTGCAGCTTATCAGTTTCAAGGCCAAAGCCTTGGCTGAAAGCCCAGCACAGAGAGCTGTTGCCCTAAAGATGAGCGGAAGCAAGACTGAAGATAAAAGTGCTGGAGTGCCCAGGATACCCTCCTGCACTCCCAGTTCAGAAGGTGCTTCCTCCCACTCTACCAATGAAATTAGTTTAGATCCTTCTTTTCGTTTATCAACTTCCGTCCACCATATTCCCTTTCTTAAGGGGACAGCCTCAGCCGGTGACAGTACACTATCAGCTTCTGACATCTGGGGAGGGAAGATCATAGAATCATCTCCACCTTGTGAAGCTAAAGCTGTCCTCTTTCTGTTTGCTTATTTATTACGGGACAAAAAGAAAGAGAGAGGCACACAGGTGATCTGGTAGTGATAGGGAATCCAGGTAATGAGAAGTGCCTGTTCTTACCTGCTCATGCAGTGGAAGTTCTCTGCCTCATTTACTTTTCTTTCTAGCCCTGTACAGAGGTGCTGCAAAGTGCTGACCAAAGATAGTGAAAAAGCAGTTTTGTTGCTTGAGGTTTTTTACTGTTTGGTATTGGAGGGTTTTGGTCTGAGGTTGAGGATCAGGTTTCTGTTTGGTTTAAAGTATTCGGTGTCCCTGTGCTTGTAAAGTCTCTGCCCACTTGTTCTGGGCAGAGTAGCTGGCATATTGGAGGTGGTAAATGCTGTTAGTGATGATTATTACCTGTCCACATCACCAAGTTCAGAACAGCTGCGACACAGCTTGCAATGGGGAAATGCAGCAGCGTTGCCCTCTGCTGCTCAGGAACTTTTCTGACATGAAAAATAAGTTGTAGGGAGAAAGCAATCTCTGTGCCTGATGTCTTGAGGAGTCAGATCTTGAGCTTTCAGGGTGTTTTTATCTATACTTGAATGCTGTCATCAAGAAGCTATTTCCCACAGTAACTGTTCTGTAGTGATTCCTAAGGCTGGCTCAAAGGATGTCGTAGGGTTGGAAGGGTAAGGCCCAAAAGCCTCCTCCCTCCCCCTGTAAAGTAAAGGGAAAGAAAATTGAAGGGAAAGGGAAAAAAAAGCTCACAGCTGAATTAGCAAAGCAGTGGAGCTGTATATTTACAAAGCAATGTAGGATATGCAGGGGAATATATACAGATTTACAATATTTACAATATATACAAAGATATACAACAAAGTAGCACAGAAATGAGAGTTCCCCCCTCTGCTGAGGGGTTCCCCACCTTCGCTCTCCCCCTCTCTCCCCCTTTTCCCCAGAGTGGGTTAGAAAGAGAGAAAAAGAGAAAAAAGGTTAGGAGCAGTTTTGTGTTAATTGGAAAGGAGTTAATACAGGCCTTGGTAGCTTGTCGATTTCAAGGCCAAAGCCTTGGCCGAAAGCCCAGGAGCTGCAAGCTGCTGCCCGAAGGAGAAGCAGAAACAAGACTGAAGATAAAGTGCTGGAATGCCCAGGATACCCTCCTGCACGCCCAGTTCAGAAGGTGCTTCGTCCCACTTTACCAATGAAATTAGTTTAGATTGTTCTTTTCATTTACCAAGGTCCGTCCACCATATTCCCTTTCTTAAGGGGACAGCCCCAACAGGTGACAGTCCACCCCTTCTAAACAATTTCATTGGCTGTTCATACTGTCCATCCAATCCAAGACGATATTTACAGTTCATGAGTAAAGTTCATAGTCCATTCCGGCTATGCTCAGATGCAGATGATTCAAAAGTCCAACATAATCACAAAATGAGAAAAATGGAAAACAGTTCATTTCTTCACCGACGAAGCGAAGAAAAGGGAAACAGGGATTCTCAGGGTCTCTTAGTTGACTCAGGGCTCTCAGGGATCTCAGGGTTCGTGCACCGTAGATTCCTCGTTGATTCTTCTTTTGGACGCGATGTAGCTGCACAACAGTTCGACATTAACCTCTTTCAGCTAAGGTTAAATTTCTTTGTGGAATACACTGAATTTCACCATTCTCTTGCATTACCCAATAAGTGTGACCCGGACCTTCAGCTGAAACCACCCCTCGGACAGGCTTAGCCTCTCCTGAGGGTGAAAATACCCAAACAGTTTTACCTAACAGATTCTTTTCTCTAACAACAGGAACTCTATCACCTTCTACTTTCCGTAGCAAGTCTCAATGTGCAGGTCCAGCTCGGTTCACTGAACCTCTACTATTTACCAGCCAGGTTGCTTGTGCTAAATGTTTTTCCCAGTTTTTCAAAGATCCACCTCCCATGGCTTTGAGAGTGGTCTTCAACAAACATTTGTAGCGTTCAATCTTCCCTGCAGCTGGTGCATAGTAGGGAATATGGAATATCCACTCAATACCGTGCTCTTTTGCCCAGTTCTTTACAAGGTTGTTCTTGAAATGAGTTCCGTTGTCTGACTCAATCCTCTCTGGAGTTCCGTGTCTCCACAGGATCTGTCTCTCCAGACCGAGAATGGTGTTGCGTGCAGTTGCATGTGGAACTGGATAAGTTTCCAACCATCCAGTGTTTGCCTCTACCATAGTAAGCACGTATTGCTTACCAGAACGAGAACGTGGTAGAGTGACGTAGTCAATCTGCCAAGCTTCACCATACTTGTACTTGGACCATCTGTCACCATACCACAAGGGCTTAGGTCGTTTTGCCTGCTTAATAGCAGCACGAATGTCACAGTCATGGATGACTTGTGTGATAGCATCCATGGAAATGTCTATGGATCTGTCACGAGCCCATTGGTATGTTGCATCTCTGCCTTGATGTCCTGACGAATCATGAGCCCACCGAGCTAAAAATATCTCACCTCGGTGTTTCCAGTCGAGATCAATATTAGAGTCCATGTCTACTTGAGAAACTCTTGCAGCTAGATCTGCCTGATGGTTGTGTTGCTGTTCCTCAGTAGCTTTGCTCTTAGGAATGTGAGCATTGATGTGCCTCACTTTCACTGGAATTCTCTCGATTCGATCAGCAATATCCTGCCATAGGTTGGCTGCCCAAATGGGTTTTCCTTTTCTCTGCCAACCACTCTTCTTCCAGTTCTTTAGCCAACCCCACAGAGCATTGGCTACCATCCATGAGTCGGTGTAGAGATAAAGCTTTGGCCATCTCTCACATTCAGCCACGTCGAGAGCTAGCTGGACAGCTTTTACCTCTGCGAACTGACTGGATTCTCCTCCATCTTTCGCCTCTGCGACTCGGCGTGTTGGACTCCACACTGCAGACTTCCACCTTCGCTTGTTTCCAACAAGACGACAGGAACCGTCTGTGAACAAAGCATATTTCTTTTCATCATCAGAAAGGTCATTGTAAGGAGGAGCTTCCTCAGCACGAGTTACTTTCTCCTCTGGAGGTTTAGCACAGTTGATACCTTCAGGCCAACTTGAGATCACCTCCACTAGACCAGGTCTTTCAAGATTTCCCATTCGAGCTCTCTGTGTTATCAGAGCCATCCACTTAGACCATGTTGAGTCTGTGGCATGATGTGGTGTGGAGCCTTTGCCTTTGAACATCCAATTCAAAACTGGTAATCTGGGAGCTAGAAGAAGTTGTGATTCAGTTCCAATCACTTCAGAAGATGCTTTTACTCCTTCATAGGCAGCTAAGATTTCTTTCTCTGTTGGAGTATAGTTAGCCTCTGAACCTCTGTAACCTCTACTCCAGAAACCAAGAGGTCGTCCACGTGTCTCACCTGGAGCTTTTTGCCACAAGCACCAGGTTGGACCATTGTCACTTGCAGCCGTGTACAAAACGTTCTTAATGTCTGGACCATCTCGGACAGGTCCCAGACCCATTGCTTGAATTACCTCTTGCTTTATCTGGTCAAAGGCTGCTTGTTGTTCAGGTCCCCAGTGGAAATGGTTTCTCTTTCGAGTCACATCATACAGAGGTTTCACAATCTGACTGTATCCAGGAATGTGCAGTCTCCAAAATCCCACTATCCCCAAGAAACGTAGGGTCTCTTGCTTGTTTGTGGGATTTGCCATGGTAGAGACTCTATTTACAACATCCACTGGAATGTGTCGGCGTCCATCCTGCCACCGCACTCCCAGAAACTGAATTTCTGTGGTAGGTCCTTTCACCTTGTCTCGTTTGATGGCAAAACCTGCATTCAGAAGAATGTCAATGATTTTGTTACCTTTCTCAAAGACTTCCTCAGCAGTTTTACCCCAGACTATGATATCATCGATGAACTGGATGTGTTCTGGAGCACTGCCTTTCTCCAGAGCATCGTGGATCACTGCATGACAGATGCTTGAGCTGTGGATCCAGCCCATTGGCAATCTGTTGAAAGTGTACTGGATTCCTCTCCAGGTGAAAGCAAACTGAGGCCTGCATTCCTCTGCTATGGGAATAGAGAAAAATGCATTAGCAATGTCTATGGTAGCATACCACTTGGCCTCTTTGGATTCCAGCTCATACTGTAGCTCCATCATGTCTGGTGCTGCTGCACTCATAGGTGGTGTCACTTCATTCAGGGCTCGGTAGTCTACTGTCAGACGCCAGTCTCCATTCTGCTTTCGCACAGGCCACACTGGACTGTTGAAAGGTGAATGAGTTTTGCTGACGACTTTCTGACTCTCCAACTGACGAATCAGATTCTGAATGGGCAACAAAGAGTCACGGTTGGTTCTGTATTGTCTGTGATGCACAGTCTGAGAAGCAACCGGCAATTTAATGTCCTGTATCTTATGTTGTCCCACAACTGCAGATTCATCAGAAAGCTCAGTTCTGGCAGATAGCTTCAATTTTTGTCCATCAATTTCTATAGAAGCAACTCCAAAAGCCCATTTGTAACCTCTAGGGTCTTTGAAACGCCCTTCTCTCAGAAAATCAATTCCCAAAATACAAGGTGCATCAGGTCCGGTCACAACTGTATGCTTCCTCCATTGTTTACCAGTTAAACTTATATTAACCTCCACCTTACTTAACTCTTGAGATCCACCAGTGACTCCCAGAATAGTTATAGACTCTGATCCCTGATAATTTGATGGCATTATGGTGCACTGAGCTCCTGTGTCAACCAAGGCCCTGTACTTCCAAAATTGTGAAGTGCCAGGCCACTGGATGTAAACATCCCAATAGATTCTATTATCTCTGTTATCCCTTTCCTCCCCCTGGTGGGAGGCAGGGCACCCCTAGTTATGGGGAACATGCGCACCTGTGCATTGCACATAGTTTGGAGGGTTATAACTTTGCATGTTATAACTGGAGCCAGTGTTGGAGCCACAAGAGTCGTTCTGGGGAACTGCGGAAGTAACAGCTACCCTTCTGGTATTGCTACCTCGGGTTCTGCCACTTTGCAGTTCCCTCAGTCTCCTGAAAAGATTAGAAGTTGGTTGGCCATCCCAGCGGTTCATGTTCTCACCAAACTGATCACGCAGAGTTATCCAAATATTTCTACGTGATTGCCTTGGTGGTCTGTTTTGATTTGATCTGTTTTGGAATGACCTCCTTGGAGGACGTGTATTCCTCACAGATGAAACTTGTACCCACCTGGAGGAAGAATTGAAATTATCCCTCTGTGCCAATTGGGATATGGAATTTCTAAATTCATCCTTTAACTCTCTCATGCAATTCTCAATTTTTCCAGACAGAGTTTCAATGGCTGAAACCAAAGAACCACGTGTCATGCTATCCTCCAATTGTCTCATTTGATCACTGAATTGGCCAACCGTAGGAGAAGCTCCACCATGATTTCTTGACACAATTCTGCTTGCCAGAATGTTTGCATAATTAGAAGGAGCAAGTTTGATGATCTTTTTAGCAAGAGCATTTCCTACAGGAATGTCATCAGGATTCAGAGTTTCATGTTCACCATAGAGTATCTCTCTAACAGCAAATTCTCTCAGGCGCTTAATTTCCTCATCTATGGTAGTCCAGGGTTTAGGCTTCCATGGAAGATCATCTCGGGAAGGGTATCTCAGGGCAACCGCCATCAAAAGGCGTATCCACAGATTAACCTTACCGAGAGCTCTTCCTAGATGTCTATCTATTCCATTATCCCTTGAGAGAGTTCCTAACTGAGCTGCTGACTTGTCTCCAACTGTTAGAGCTGGAGCACCTGTATCATAACACCTACTAAGCCAAGCTAGAACTGGCTCCTTATCTGCCCTGGTGAAATCTTTACGGACATTTCGCAATTCCTCACGGGGTGACGAACACTCTAAAATATAATCTTCCTCCTTGTCTCCCTGAACTTTTTGTCCATATAATCCTGCTGTCATTCTCCCAAGGATCTCTTTAAGCTGAGAACCACCTTTGCCAGCTCCTTTCCTAACTTCATCTCTATCCTGCTTTGATCTCACTAGGTTAGCTAGATCTTTAAAACAAACCTTCTCTTCCTCCTCAGCAGGATTTCTTAGAGTGGAGGGCCCCTCACCAGGATCACTCTCCTGCTCTTCTTCTCCATCTTTGGCCTTTGCACCTCTAGTCTTTAAAACAGCCACCTTAACTGGAGCTGTGTTTGAATTTACAGCCACCTTAATGGAAGCTGACAGGTCCTGAGATAAATCAGCTGCTGGGGCAGTGACTTCCGGTCCCACCGAGAGATTGGGCGGAAGTGACGTTGCTCCATTAATGGTCAACAGAGAAGAAGGAGGAGGAGAAGGAGGAGACGCCATGTTGATACCATCTGCAACCCTTGGCAGCTTGCCGGAATCAGAAGCAAATTCATTTAGAGCTGCTTTACCAATTAACTTTTTAGCCCTCTTTTTAACTGACAGAGATTCTGCACACTCCTCGTCACTAGATGACTCTGGGACCGATCCAGAGCCATGGCGTTTTCTTTTTAATCTAGTTTTAATAACAAAACACGCCCTGGACACCTTTCTCTCTCGCCGCAAAGAAATCAGGAGATACACGATAATTATCACCAGCAGCAGAATTATACACATCACATAAATCACCTTTGGATCCCAGGCATCACCTAAAGTTACTGTCTCCTCCGGCGGAATCCTAAAACCCTTTATCTCAATTGGGAGAGTGGTAGAGGTAACATTTCTGTATCTCACTGGCCATAGGAAATCCACGCATTTTCGGTACCATAATCTAACTCTATACATAACCCACATATAAATTGTCCGCACCAAATATTTGCCCAGGTAATCCAAAATCAAACCCAAACAATATCTGCAAACCAGAGCCCCAAAAATTGGAAAGAATAATCACTCCACAAACCACAACACCTTCATGTTTGCTAATTCAGCTAGAAAACACTAAATCAATCAAGTAATAAATTAAACTAATTATCTGCCGCACGTTGGGTAAGCCAAGAAAAAAAAAAAATGTAGGGTTGGAAGGGTGAGGCCCAAAAGCCTCCTCCCTCCCCCCTGTAAAGTAAAGGGAAAGAAAATTGAAGGGAAAGGGAAAAAAAAACTCACAGCTGAATTAGCAAAGCAGTGGAGCTGTATATTTACAAAGCAATGTAGGATATGCAGGGGAATATATACAGATTTACAATATTTACAATATATACAAAGATATACAACAAAGTAGCACAGAAATGAGAGTTCCCCCCTCTGCTGAGGGGTTCCCCACCTTCGCTCTCCCCCTCTCTCCCCCTTTTCCCCAGAGTGGGTTAGAAAGAGAGAGAAAGAGAAAAAAGGTTAGGAGCAGTTTTGTGTTAATTGGAAAGGAGTTAATACAGGCCTTGGTAGCTTGTCGGTTTCAAGGCCAAAGCCTTAGCCGAAAGCCCAGGAGCTGCAAGCTGCTGCCCGAAGGAGAAGCGGAAGCAAGACTGAAGATAAAGTGCTGGAATGCCCAGGATACCCTCCTGCACTCCCAGTTCAGAAGGTGCTTCCTCCTACTTTACCAATGAAATTAGTTTAGATTGTTCTTTTCATTTACCAACTTCCGTGCACCATATTCCCTTTCTTCAGGGGACAGCCCCAACCGGTGACAAAGGATCACAAGGTGTACTTTTAGCTCAAAAATGAGGGATCTGAACCAGCAACACATGCAATTGTGCTGGTTGTCCTGTGTCATAGGAAGCTTTGCATAACAGAAGGAGTTCTCAAAGTATTCAAATTATTTGAATTTTTATTTGCATTTTTAATGCATAACAAATAGCCTTTTTTTTTCTGCCTTCCTTTCCATTTTTTTCCTTTTCGGCTCTCCTTTCTGTTTTCTTTTCTGCCTTCGGTTCCCTTTCCCTTTTCTGCCCTCCTTTCCCTTTTCCTTTTCTGCCCTCCTTTCCTTTTTCTTTTCTGCCTTCCTTTCCTTTTTCCTTTTCTTCCTTCCTTTCCTTTTTCCTTTTCTGCCTTCCTTGCCTTTTTTTCTTTACTGCCTTTCTTCCTCTTCCTTTCTCCACCAGCTGAGCTCTCCAACCACTTGCTAGCTGGATATGCACATAAAATAAATAGAATACAATAAACCAGGTTGGAAGAAACCTTCAAGATCATCGCTTCCAACCTATCATCCAACACCAGCCAACCCACTAAACTATGTGTGGTGGGTGGAAGGGTAAAGCCAAGAAGCCTCCTCCCCTCCCCCTTGTAAGGTAAAAGGGAAAAGAAAAATTGAAGGGAAAGGAAAAAAAAACTCACCAGCCGAATTAGCAAAGCAGTGGAGCTATATTTACAAAGCAGTGTAGGGTTTTGCAGGGGAATATTTACAAATTTACAATATCTACAATATATACAAAGATATACAACAGAGTAACACAGAAATGAGAGTTTCCCCCCCCTTGCTGAGGGGGTTCCCCACCTCCGCTCTCCCCTCTTTCCCCCCTTTCCCCAGAATAGTTCGGAAAAGAGGGAGAAAGAGAAAAGAAAGAAGTTAAAAGCAGTTTGTGTTAATTGGAAGCAGTTAATACAGCCTTGGCTTTTCTTATCTTCAAGGCCGAAGTCTTGGCAGAAAGCCCAGCACAGAGATAGTTGCCCAAAGGAAAGGCGGAAGCAAGACTGACCGAGAAGTGCTGGAAATGCTCATTTCCACTCCCGTTCAGAAGGTGCTTCCTCCCACCTGACCAATGAAAATTAGTTTAGACTATTCCTTCCGTTTACCAACTTATGTCCACCATATTCCCTTTCTTAAGGGGACACCGTCAACCGGCCACACTATGCAACCAAGCACCTCATCAAGTCCCCTCCTGAACACCTCCAGCAATGGTGACTCCACCCCCTCCCCGGGCAGCCCATTCCAATGGGCAATCACTCTCTCTGTGTAAAACTTCCTCCTGACCTCCAGCCTGAACCTCCCCTGGTGCAGCCTGAGACTGTGTCCTCTTGTTCTGGTACTGGCTGCCTGGGAGAAGAGACCAATTTCTGCCTGTTCACAACCCCCCTTCAGGTAGTTGTAGAGAGCAATAAGGTCACCCCTGAGTCTCCTCTTCTTCAGGCTAAGCAACTCCAGCTCCATCAGCCTCTCCTCATAGGGCTTGTGTTCCAAGCCCCACACCAACTTTGTTGCCCTTCTCTGGACATGCTCCAGCAAGTCAACATCCTTCCTAAACTGAGGGGCCCAGAACTGGACACAGTACTCGAGGTGTGGCGTAACCAGTGCAGTGTACAGGGGCAGAATGACCTCCCTGCTCCTTCTGGCCACACTGTTCCTGATGCAGGCCAGGATGCCATTGGCCCTCCTAGCCGCCTGGGCACACTGCAGGCTCATGTTCATCCTACCATCAACCAGCACCCCCAGGTCCCTCTCTGCCAGGCCGCTTTCCAGCCACTCTGACCTTAGCCTGTAGCACTGCATAGGGTTGCTGTGGCCAATGTGCAGAACCCGGCACTTGGATGTGTTAAATCTCATGCCGTTGCATTCTGCCCATCTGTCCAACCTGTCGAGGTCTCTCTGCAGAGCCTCTCTACCCTCCAGCAGATCAACTCCTGTCCCCAGCTTGGTGTCATCAGCAAATTTACTGATGATCGACTCAATGCCCCCATCCAGATCATCAATAAAGATGTTAAAGAGCACAGGGCCCAGCACTGATCCCTGGGGGACGCCACTACTGATTGGCCGCCAGCTGGATGTGGCACCATTCACCTCCACTCTCTGGGCTCGGCCCTCCAGCCAGTTCCTAACTCAATGCAGTGTGCTCCCATCCAAGCCATGGGCTGACAGCTTGGCCAGGAGTTTGCTATGGGGGACGGTGTCAAAGGCCTTGCTGAAGTCCAGGTAGACTACATCCACAGGCCTCCCCACATCCACCAGGCGGGTCACCTGCTCATAGGAGATCAGGTTGGTCAGGCAGGACCTACCCTTCCTAAATCTATGCTGGCTAGGCCTGATCCCTTGGCCATCCTCTAAGTGCTATGTGATTGCACTCAAGATGACCTGTTCCATGATCTTGCCTGGCTCTGAGGTCAGGCTGACAGGCCTATAATTCCCTGGCTCATCCAACCGGCCCTTCTTGTGGATGGGCACCACGTTGGCCAGCTTCTAGCCCTTTGGGACCTCTCCACTGAGCCAGGACTGCTGGAAAATAATGGATAGTGGCTTGGCCAGCTCATCTGCCAGCTCTCTCAGAACCCTAGGATATATCTCATCTGGTCCCATGGACTTGTGGGGATCCAAGCTGCTGAGCAGATCACCAACTACCCCATTCTGGAACAGAGGAAAACTATGCTGCTCCCTGGCTCCTTCTGCCAGCTCTGGAGGCCAGCTGTCTGGAAGACATTCTGTCCTGCTAGTAAAAATTGAGGCAAAGAAGGTGTTAAGTATCTCTGCCTCTTCCTCATCCTTTGTTACAACGTTCCCCTTCATGTCCACCAAGGAGTGGAGGTTGTCCTTGCCCTTCCTCTTGCTATTAATGTATTTATAGAAGGACTTTTTGTTGTCCTTCACAGCAGAGGCCAGTCTAAGCTCCAAATGTGCTTTTGCCACCCTACTTTTCCTCCTACAAGACCTAGCAACATCCTTAAATTTTTCATGGGTTGCCTCACCTTTCTTCCAAAGGTGATATACCCTCTTTTTTTCCCTCAGTTCCATTAAAAGTTCATTGCCCATCCAGGCTGCCCGTCTGCCCCGGCGGCTCAATTTCCGGCACATTGACACAGCCTATTCCTGCGCCTTCAACAGTTCTTCCTTGAAGTAGGACCAGCTCTCCTGGACCCCTTTGTTTTTAAGGGCTTTATCCCAAGGAACCCTCTGAATTAGCTCCTTGAGTAGCCTGAAGTCCGCCCTCCGTAAGTCCGGAGTGGAGGTCATAGTATCATAGTATCATAGTATCATAGTATCATAGTATCATAGTATCAGTCAGGGTTGAAAGGGACCACAAGGATCATCTAGTTCCAACCCCCCTGCCATGGGCAGGGACACCCCACACTAGATCAGGCTGGCCAGAGCCTCATCCAGCCTGCTCTTAAACACCTCCAGGGATGGGGCCTCAACCACCTCCCTGGACAACCCATTCCAGGGTCTCACCACTCTCATGGTGAAGAACCTCCTCCTCACATCCAGCCTGAATCTCCCCACCTCCAGCTTCATTCCATTCCCCCTAGTCCTATCACTACCTGAGATCCTGAGAAGTCCCTCCCCAGCCTTCCTCTAGGCCCCCGTCAGATACTGGAAGGCCACAATTACAGTATCACAGTATCACAGTATAACTTAGGTTGGAAAGGACCTCGAGGATCATCGAGTCCAACCTATCAACACAGATCCCATAACTAGACCATGGCACCAAGTGCCACGTCCAATCTCCTCTTGAACGGCTCCAGGGACGGTGACTCAACTGCCTCCCTGGGCAGCCTGTTCCAGTGACGAATGACTCACTCGGTGAAGAACTTCCTCCTCACCTCGAGTCTAAACCTCCCCTGGCGCAGCTTGAGACTGTGTCCCCTTGTTCTGGTGCTGGTTGCCTGGGAGAAGAGGCCAACCCCTTCCTGGCTACAAATACCTTTCAGGTAGTTGTAGAGGGCAATGAGGTCACCCCTGAGCCTCCTCTTCTCCAGGCTAAACAATCCCAGCTCCCTCAGCCTCTCCTCATAGGGCTTGTGCTCAAGGCCTCTCTTTGCCAGCCTTGTTGCCCTTCTCTGGACACGTTCAAGTGTTTCGATGTCCTTCTTAAACTGAGTGGCCCAGAACTGGACACAGTACTCAAGGTGCGGCCTAACCAAAGCAGAGTACAGGGGCACAATGACCTCCCTGCTCCTGCTGGCCACACTATTCCTAATGCAGGCCAGGATGCCATTGGCCCTCTTGGCCACCTGGGCACACTGCTGGCTCATATTCAGGTGGCTGTCGATCAGCACCCCCAGGTCCCTCTCTGTTTGGGAGCTCTCCAGCCACTCCGACCCCAGCCTGTAGCTCTGCATGGGATTGCCGTGGCCAAAGTGCAGCACTCGGCACTTGGACTTGTTGAATGCCATCCCATTGGACTCTGCCCATCTGTCCAGTCGGTCGAGGTCCCTCTGCAGAGCCTTTCCACCCTCTAACTGACTAACATCTGCCCCTAACTTTGTGTCATCTGCAAACTTGCTGATGACTGATTCTACCCCTTCATCCAGATCATCAATGAAGATGTTGAAGAGGACAGGGCCCAGCACTGATCCCTGGGGGATGCCACTGGTGACTGGCCACCAGCTGGATGTGGCACCATTCACTACCACTCTCTGGGCCCGGCCCTCCAGCCAATTCCTAACCCAGCACAGAGTGTAGTGGTCCAAGCCACGAGCTGACAGCTTAACCAGCAGTTTGCTGTGGGGGACGATGTCAAAGGCCTTGCTGAAGTCCAGGTAGACCACATCCACAGGCCTCCCCACGTCCACCAGACGGGTCACCTGATCATAGAAGGAGATCAGGTTGGAGAGGCAGGACCTGCCCTTCCTAAATCCATGCTGGCTGGACCTGAGCCCTTGGCCATCCTTCAGGTGCGCAGTTATTGCCGCCAGGATAATCTGCTCCATCACTTTCCCTGACACTGAGGTCAGGCTGACTGGCCTGTAGTTTCCAGGTTCCTCCATCCGACCTTTCTTATGGATGGGGACCACATTGGCCAGTTTCCAGTCATCTTGGACACTCACCAGTGAGCCAGGACTGGAGGGAAATGATGGAGAGCGGCCTGGCCAGCACATCTGCCAGCTCTCTCAGCACCCTAGGATGGATCCCATCCGGTCCCATGGACTTGTGAGTGTCCAAGTGGCTCAGGAGCTCCCGAACTAATTCCTCATTGATTACTGGGGCACTACACTGCTCCCCGACCCCATCGCCCAGCTCAGGAGGCCACTCGTCCTGAACTCCTCCTGCCTTGCTGTTAAAAATTGAGGCAAAGAAGGTGTTCAGGACCTCAGCCTTTTCCTCATCTTCGGTCACCATGTTCCCCTCCAGGCCCAATAGGGAGTGCTGGTTCTTCCTGCCCTTCTTCTGATTGTTAATATATTTATAAAAATGCTTTTTATTGTCTTTGACTGTGGTGGCCAGCTTCAGTTCCAGCTGGGCCTTTGCCTCCCTAATTTTATTCCTACATAATCTAACAGCTTCCTTGAACATACCTCGAGAAGCCTTCCCCTCCTTCCAAAGGTGATACAGCCTCTTCTTCCCCCTTAAATCCTCCAGGAGCTGCTTGCTCATCCAGGCCGGTCGCCTTCCCTGCCAGCTTGCCTTTCGGCACATGGGAATCGCCAGTTCCTGTGCCTTCAAGAGCTCCTGTTTGAAGTAGGTCCAACTCTCCTGAACCCCTTGGTTCATGAGGGCTGGTACCCAGGGGACTTTACAAACAAGTTTCTTAAATAGGCTGAAGTTCACCCTCTGGAAGTCCAAGGTGAAGGTTCAGTTGGTAGTCCTCCCTATCTCCCTGCATATTGAAAACTTCACTATCTCGTGGTCACTGCACCCTAGGCAGCCTCCCACGATCACGTCTCCCACCAGCCCTTCCCTATTGCAGAACAGCAGGTCAAGCAGAGCCTGTCCCCTGGTAGGCTCGCTTAACAGCTGTGTCAGGAAGCAGTCCTCCATTCACTCCAGGAATCTTCTGGACTGCCTCCTCCCTGCTGAATTAAGTTCCCAGCAGATATCTGGGAGGTTGAAGTCACCAACAAGGACAAGATCTGATGATCTTGAGACGGCCTCCAGCTGCTTGTAGAACACTTCATCAGCCTCCTCATCCTGGTTGGGTGGTCTGTAACAGATTCCAATCAGGATGTCAGATTTGTTGGGCTGCCCTCTGATTTTAACCCACAGGCTCTCAACTACCTCATCTTCCACCTCAAGTTGTGTGGCAGAGATTGAGTCTCTAATATACAGAGCCACCCCTCCTCCTCTTCTCCCTCGCCTGTCTCTCCTAAAGAGCCTGTAACCCCCCAGTGTAGTACTCCAATCATGGGTGTTGTCCCACCAAGTTTCTGAGATGGCGACTACATCATAGTCGCCCTGATGAATCAGGACCTCCAACTCCTCTTGCTTATTGCCCAGGCTGCGTGCATTGGTGTACATGCATCGCAGCTGGGTTCCTGACTTCTCAGCTGACCCTACCTTGTGCCCTACTCTTTCCTCTGCAGAGGGACCGATTGCCTCACCCACCCCCTTCAGACCTAGTTTAAAGCCCTCCTAATGAGCCCTGCCAACTCCAGTGCCAGGACTCTCTTACCCCTTCTAGATAGATGCACCCCATCGGGACCCAGAAGGTCAGGTGTGGTGAAAGTTGTCCCATGGTCAAAGAAGCCAAAGTTCTGCCTCTGGCACCATCCCCTGAGCCAATTGTTGATGGTATGGGTTCTCCCATTCCTCTCAGTGTACACCCCTGCCACTGAGGGAACTGAGCAGAACACCACTTGAGCTCCTGCCCCATCAATCAATTGTCCAAGGGCCCTGAATTCCTTCTTAATCGCCCTGGTGCCCTTCTTGTCAATCTCATCACTCCCAGCCTGTATCACCAGCAGAGGGTATTAGTCAGAGGGCTGGATTAATTTAGGGAGTCTCTTTGCAATGTCCCTAACCCATGCCCCAGGTAGGGAGCAGACCTCCCTGTGGGATGGGTCAGGACGACATATGGGTCCCTCAGTATCCCCCAGGAGAGAGTCCCCAACAACTATAACCCTTCTCCTTTTCTTAGTGGAGCTGGTTGTTATAGCTGGTGGGGACCGCTTGGCCTTAGGCTCCCCCTCTGGATGCCTGCTCCTCAGCCTCAGCCCCCTCATCCCCACTGCCCTCAGCTTGCAGGGCCTCATACTTATTATGCAAGGGCAGCGGAGGAGGAGGAGAGGGTCGGGGTGGATTTCTCTTGCCACCCCTGGCAGGGACCTGTATCCATCCCTCTCCATTACCAGGGGCCCTTCCCTCAGCAGGGGAGATCTGCAGAGCCTTCTCCCACAAATCTAACTCCCTTTCACTTTCCCTTATTGTCCTTAGCCTAGATACATCCTCCTTCAGCTTGGCCACTTCGTCCTTCAGCTCTGCCACCAGGCTGAGGAGAAAATTCACCTGCTCACACATGATACAGGTGTTCTCTCCTTCCCCCTCTATTCCAAGTGCCAGGCTGAAGCACTCTCTGCAGCTGGCAGCCTGGACTCCAGCATGCTGGTAAAACAGCTCTGTCTGGGCAGATGCTGCTTTTTTACCCTTCATCCAAGTGACGACCATGGTGCAACGTTTGAGGTTTGTTTTTTGTGTTTGGGTGGTGGGTTTTTTTTTGTTTGTTTTTTTTTGTCAACCAGCCGCTAGGAAGCTACTGAACCAAAATGGCGCCGCGTGCACAGCCCAGGCGGGATTTAAAACTGCCGTGGCTGATGTCAGGCTCCCGTATCCGTGCAGGCTCGCGTGAGCACGATCCTGCCGGCTCCTCCCCCTACCAGGAGTCCTCCCAACCCATGAAACCCCGAAAGGAAGGCAAAAAACCCCAACAGAAATTCACAGTTCAAGCGGAGAGGTTCCGAACGAGCGGTCCCGATTGGCTAGTGAACCAAAATGACCAAAATTAGGTCACCTCGGAGCCTTCTCTTCTGCAGACTGAACAGCCCCAACTCCTTCAGTCTGTCCTCATAGGAGAGGTGCTCGTGGCCCTTCTCTGGACATGTTCCAGCACGTACATATCCCTCTTGTAATAGGGGTTCCAGAACTGGACGCAGTACTCCAGGTGGGGCCTCACCAGAGCTGAGTAGAGTGGGAGGATCACCTCCCTCGACCTGCTGGCCACATGTGACCATTTGAGGCTGTGCCTTTAAGAAAGGGAATATGGTGGACGGAAGTTGCTATATGAAAAGAACAATCTAAACTAATTTCATTGGTAAAGTGGGAGGAAGCACCTTCTGAACTGGGAGTGCAGGAAGGTATACTGGGCTTTCCAGCACTCTTCTATCAGTCTTGCTTCTGCTTCCCCTTCGGGCAGCAGCAGGCAGCTCCTGAGCTTTCTGCCAAGGCTTCGGCCTTGAAAAACTGATAAAAACCTGTATTAACTCCTTTCCAGTTAACACAAACTGCTTCTAACATTTTTTTTCTCTCTTTTCTTTCTCTTTCTATCCCACTCTGGGGAAAGGGGGAAAGAGGGGAGAGCGGAGGTGGGGAACCCCCTCAGCAAGGGGGGGGAAACTCTCATTTCTGTGTTACTTTATTGTATATCTTTGTATATATTGTAAATATTGTAAATTTGTATATATTCCCCTGCATATCCTACATTGCTTTGCAAATATACAGCTCCACTGCTTTGCTAATTCAGCTGTGAGTTTTTTTTCCCCTTTCCCTTCAATTTTCTTTCCCTCTACTTTACAAGGGGGAAGGGAGGAGGCTTCTTGGCCTTACCCTTCCAACCCTACGACACCACACTTCTCCTGATGCAGCCCAGGATCTGATTGGCTTTGCGGGCTGCAAGTGCACAGAGAGCTCATGTTGAGTTTTTTGTCCACCAGCATCCCCAGGTCTCTCTCCTCAGGGCTACTTTCCAGCCAGTCACTGCCCAGCCTGTATTTGTGCCTGGGATTGCCTCGACCCAGATGCAGGACCCTGCACTTGCTCTTATTGAACTTCATGAGATTGGCTTGTGCCCACCTCTCTAGCCTGTCAAGGTCCCTCTGGATGGCCTCCCTTCCCTCCAGCGTGTCTGCTGCACCACACAGCTTGGTGTCATCAGCAAACTTGCTGAGGGTGCACTCAATGCCACTGTCCATGGCACCCACAAAGATGTTGAACAAGACAGGTCCCAGGACTGATCCCTGAGGGACTCCGCTTGTCACTGTCCTCCACTGGGACATGGACCCATTGACAGCCACTCTTTGGGTGCGGCCATCAAGCCAGTTCCTTATCCATCTAGTGGTCCACCCATCAAACCCCTCAGCAGAGGGGGGAACTCTCATTTCTGTGCTACTTTGTTTTATATTTCTGTATATATTGTAAATATTGTAAATTTTGTATATTCCCCTGCATATCCTATATTGCTTTGTAAATATACAGCGCCCATTGCTTTGCTAATTCAGTTGTGAGTTTTTTTTCCTTTCCCTTCAATTTTCTTCCCTCTACTCACAGTGGGGGGGGGAAGGCCCGGACTTTCCCCCAACCCTATGACACTTGCCTCGGGGCAGCAAGTTGAGAGCCCTTACCAGCTCTCTTTCTCTCTGCTGCTGGTGAGCTGCCCCTCTGTTTGTCACCAGCCAGCAGGAGACTATTAACCCCTTCCCCCTTCAAATCTAGTTTAAAGCCCCATCAATGAGCCCTGCCAATTCCTGCCCCTGGATCCTTTTCCCCCCCTGGGACAAGTGTGTCCCATAAGTTGTTTTCAGCTCTGGTGCCTTGAAAACCAATCCACAATTCTGGAACCCAAAGCCCTGTCGATGGCACCAGCCCCTGAGCCATGAATTGACCTGTCGGCCCTTCCTCAGTGTTCCCTCATCCGTTGCTGACATTAGAGGGATAGCAGAGAACACGATTTGAGCTCCTGATCCCTTTAGCAGTTGCCCTAAGGTTCTAAAATCTTTTTTAATTGATTGTGAGCCTCTCATTGTTGCATCGTCACTACCCACCTGAAAGACCAGCAGTGGGTAGTAGTCTGAAGGACTCACGATTTTGGGAATTTTATCTACAATGTCTTTTACTTGGGCACCAGGGAGGCAGCTGACCTCTCTATGAAATGGGTCTGGACTGCATATTGGGCCCTCTGTTCCCTTCAGTAGGGAGTCTCCTATGGCGATGACCCTACGAGGTTTCTTTTCTGGGTAAGTTTTGATGGCTGGCCTGAGGCAACCTGTCATTGGTGCAGCTTCTGACCTTCTTGAGTCCTCGACCTTACCAATGACCTGTTCCTCCTGCAGAGCCTCATACCTGTTCTGTAACTGCACTGGAGGCAGCGTGCTGCTCAAAGTAGCAGACTTTCTCCTTTTGCATTTCTTCCATTGGGCAGAGACCTGTTCCCATTGGCCCTGCTCATGTGGGTTACTACAGGGAGGTTGAGAGGCTTGCTGCTGGGAAGGTATCAAACTCCCTGTTCCACTAGGAGTTACCCCCTGTTCTGGTTTAGAAGAGGTTACATTATGGAAATTTTCCACTCGCCATCTCTTATAGCTCTTAGCCTTTCCACCTCTTCTTTTAGTTCGACCACCATGCTCATCAGATCACTGACCTGCTCACACCTAACACAGAAGTTGTTCCTTCCATCCTCCATATTGAGTGCCAGGTTCCAGCACTCACTGCAGCCATCTACCTGAACATCTGCATGCTTGTAAGTGGTCTCTGTTTGGGTGCCCACTGTTCTTCTGTTAGCCTTTGCTCTAGTAGTAACCAACTTGCAGTAACCACCCTCTCCACCCGGCTTTTTTTTTTTTTTTTTTTTCCCCCTGTCAGTAAGAAGGCTGAGCTGCACTCCTCAAGCTGCCTCCTCTCTTCAGCCACGTGCTGGGTTCTGTTTGGTTTGCACGCGGTCTCCGCGACAACCCCTCCCCCAGCTACCTCACTGCCCTCAGGCAAGTAGGCAACCTGAGCCCGCTGCCCCTCCTCCCCTCTTCAGGAAGTCCTGAGCCACCAGCCCCTTACCGCCTGAAAAGCAAGGGAATCAAAGCCAAAAGCAAACTCCCAGAGCTGTGCTCCTCAAGCTGCCTCCTCTCTTCAGCCCAGGTCTTCTTGCTACCCCTCTTAGCTTGACCAAATACTGAAAATTCAATTATCTCGTGGAGTGGCAGAAAGGAGAAAGTGCAAGACTGAGACTAGTCCCACTGGGAATCAAAGTTGCTTTATACCAATCCACCAATGAAATTAGTTTAGACCTGTCTTTGTTTATAAAACATTTGGCCATGGTGTCCCTTTGTTAAAGGCACCGCCTCAAACGGTCACAATGGCATCTAGTGCCTTCCTGATGTAAAGGGCCACCCCTCCACCCCTTCTTCCTTGCCTGTCTCTCCTGAAGAGCCTGTAGCCATCAATTGCAGTGCTCCAGTCATGTGAGTCGTCCCACCACGCCTCTGTGATGGCAACTACATCATAACTTTCCTGCTGCAGCAAGGCTTCCAGCTCCTCTTGTTTGTTGCCCATGCTTCGTGCATTAGTGTACATGCACTTCATCTGGGCTGCTGGTTTCACCTCTGGCTCTGGCTTATCACCCCCAGACTCCTGCCTGGGGGGAATGGTTTCAGCCCCTTCCCCCTTCAAAACTAGTTTAAAGCCCTATCTATGAGACCTGCCAATTCCCTTCTGTAATGGGTTGGGGCAAACCCCCTCCCCACCACAGGGCAGAAACAACGACTCAGACAAACAGATTGCAAAAGCGATGGAAAGTTTAAATAGAGAAAAACAATTTAAAAAAACAAACAACAATGAAAGCTTTACAGAGAACCACAAGCACCGTGACAAAGAGAGAAATCCCAGAATATATCCAAGAACATCCCATCCCCACCTGGGGGTACACCCAAACCCCCCCAGGGCTCTTTCCTCCCTCCCAACCCAGCCTTGGGCCTGGGCAGGCCCAAGGGAGGCGGCTCATGCTATTTTACCCAGGCTGCAGCTGGGGACAAAAGAGGAAGTGAAGACCCCGCATGGACATTTTATAGGGAAGCAGGGCATTATGGGAAATGGAATACCTGCCTGTGACCACCCCCTGGGCTGGGCCCACCCCTTGGGACCTCCCAGGTGTGTTCTGTGCAGTGGCATCCAGGCCAGCACCCAGCCTAAACCACCACACCTTCCTAGAATCAATCTTTTTCCCTTTGAGTGATAGGCCATTCTCGTACACTCTGATCTTACCCCTCCTCTGGGACAGATGTACTCCATCTGTCGCCAGCTGACCTGGTGCAGTAGAAAGTTTTTCAAGATCAAAAAACCCAAAATTCTTTTGACTGCACCAGCCTCTAAGCCACTTGTTGACTACAGCTGCTGACCTGTTCCTTCTTGTATTCCCTTCTGCAACTAAGGGTATAGACGAAAAAATTATTTGTGCACCTGACCCCTCAACCAGATCCCCCAGGGCCCTAAAGTCATTCTTGATAGCCCTGGGAGTTCTGGTTGCAACATCATCATTCCCTAACTGCATAACTATTAAGGGATAGTAGTCAGAGGGCTGCACCATACCAGGCAGCCTTCTGGTAACATCTCCAACCCTAGCTCCCGGGAGGCAACAAACCTCCCTGTGAGTAGGGTCCGGCCGACATATGGGGCCCTCTGTTCCCCTCAGGAGGGAATTGCCAATAACAATTACCCTCCTCTTTTTTTTAAGGGAGCAAGTCCTGATGCCGTGGGAAGGCTGTTTAACCTTAGGCTGTTTTGCCACAGGGAAAACCCTAGATGGTGTGTCCTCCGGCATCAAATGGCAGAGCTGGTGCAGCAGAGAGAATGGTCAGGCAATAAGATGAAGTGGTACCAGTTTGTGGATTTCTGTTGTGAAAATAATCCCTAGAAGTAAACAGAGCAAGGGAGTTTGGTGCAGTGATCACCAACAGGTAGTGAGTTGCTCATTGGCAGAGTGCTGAATAGATTTATGTTTTTTTTCTGGCAGGCAGGGCAGGGGAAGATTTTTCTGGGTTGCAGCTTTTGCAGTCTACCTGGGACTAAAACTATCTGAATTGCACAAGTAGCTTTGAAGAGAAGCTTAGCCAGATGTGAATATAACAAAGGAAAGAGTTGTCAGTTGATCACGTATGCATGCACACCTGTGGCTAAAGTGACTGCTGAATTTCAAGCTAACAGATGCCATGGGTTAAAAGCTACACATTAAACTCATAGAATCATAGAATCAACAAGGTTGGAAAAGACCTCAAAGATCATCAAGTCCAACCTGTCCCCCAACACCTCATGACTACTAGACCATGGCACCAAGTGCCACGTCCAATCCCCTCTTGAACACCTCCAGGGATGGTGACTCCACCACCTCCCTGGGCAGCCCATTCCAATGGCTGTCGACTCTCTCTGTGAAGAACTTTCTCCTCACCTCGAGCCTAAACTTCCCCTGGTACAGCTTGAGACTGTGTCCTCTTGTTCTGGTGCTGGTTGCCTGGGAGAAGAGACCAACTCAGAGAAGAGACCAAGCTCAGGATAAGTGAAAGAAAGAAATCTTATGTATAAGAGAATGTTTGTGTATACTAATTACATGAATTCTCAGTAGGAGAAACACCACTCTAGGATGCCATTAGCTTTGTTATAACTATTTGCTAAGCTGAGTGATTGTTTGTAAGAGTTTAGCACATCTGGATTTTGGGGTTTATTTATTTATTTTGTTTACATTTAATTTTCACAGTCTAGTAAAGGACATGGAAAATGTCTCTCCTGAGAAAAATGATGTCAAGAGCTGCCCCCGGGACTCTGGATACGACAGCCTATCCAACAAGCTAAGCATATTGGACAAGCTCCTCCATACTCACCCTGTGTGGCTACAGCTTGGTCTGAATGATGCTGAAGCCATGGAAATTCTGCAGGCCCAGCCTCCTGGGGTAAGAATCTACATTTCAGTTTGTCTGATGCAAGTGGTAAAAAAACATACCAAAACCCAAACAAACCCAGAACAACAAAACTCCAAGAAAACAAAAACCCAACTAACATCCCAATCTCATTGCTTTTCTGCTTTAGATGATCTAAGATGAAGGCTTTCTGAGTGCTTGGCAGCTGGACCAGTTGGAGAGTGATCTGGGCTCTTACACTGTGGGTCTAGTTTGGGGTCCTCTGGAGCTGAGAATGCTGCAGTTGCAGCTCCACAGCTGAGCCTTGCTATCCAAAGTTGTTTGTGACAGATGTATCTTTCCCCATAACAAGAAAGCAAGAGAAAAATGGGAACTGTCAGTGATTTATCCTTCTCTGGTGCATGCACTAAAGTTGCTGTGATGGAAACCAGGCCCTGTCTGCTTGGATGAGCCACATGGCATGTTTCTAGTTCTGCACTAGGAGCCATTCCACTATCAGACTCTTCCATGTGTTGCAGCTTGACTCAAGGCTTGAGTTTTGCTGTGTGTTAAACTGGAGAGTTAAAGGCATAATAGCTTGGTGTCATGTGTCTGTGTTACACAAGGGTGAGACACTTCTAAATGTCCTGCTGCCATTTTCCTCCAAGCTGTTGGACCTGAACAGTAACAAGCAAACAAAATCCTGAGAAGTTTTGCACAGCTCATAAATCATTAAGCTGTTCTGGTTCCATTTGTCTGTAATGTCTGTTAAGGCACGTGTGATGAAGCTAAACCCACATCCTTTTGCCTTCTCCACAACAGATATTTCTGGTTAGAAAATCTGCAAGGCTGCGGAAGAAAGTCATCTCTCTGCATCTCCCCAGTGACTGTGGGCCGTGCCTAAAAGAATTTGCAATAAAAGAAAGCACATACAGTAAGTTGTGACTTACACCTTTATCAGCTGTTTCTCACCCTGTGTGAGCCAGGAGCTCTGTGCATTGATGAAACCCACAGCAGAAGGTACCTCAAGTCATGTAAATAGTGTCACAGACTGCCCAGAGTGCTCTCTGAGGAGGACTCTGTGAGTGGCTCAGGAGTATCATAGAATCAACGAGGTTGGAAAAGATAGAGAGATAGAGATAGGAGAGGAGAGGAGAGGAGAGGAGAGGAGAGGAGAGGGAGAGGAGAGAGAGAGAGGGAGGAGGAGAGGAGAGGAGAGGAGAGGAGAGGAGAGGATAGGATAGGATAGGATAGGATAGGATAGGATAGGATAGGATAGGATAGGATAGGATAGGATAGGATAGACCAGGTTGGAAGAAACCTTTGAGATCATTGAGTCCAACCTATCATCCAATACCACCTAATCAACTAAACCATGTCACCAAGTACCCTATCAAGTCTCCTCCTAAACACCTCCAATGATGGTGACTCCACCACCTCCCCAGGCAGCACATTCCAATGGCCAATCACTCTCTCTGTGTAGAATTTCTTCCTAACATCCAGTCTGAACCTCCCCTGGCACAGCTTGAGACTGTGTCCTCTTGTTCATCAAGTCCAACCTATTACCTAATACCTAACACATCAGGACAACTAAATCACGCCTTCAAGTGCCACATCCAATCCTTTTTTGAACAACTCCAGGGATGGTGAGTCCACCATCTCCCTGGGCAGCACATTCCAATGGCCAATTACTCTTTCTGTGAAGAACTTTCTACTCACCTTGAGCCTAAACTTCCCCTGGCACAGTTTGAGACTGTCTCTTCTTGTTCTGGTGCTGGTTGCCTGGGAGGAGAGACCAACCCCCACCTGGCTACAGCCTCCTTTCAGGTAGTTGTAGAGAGCAATATGGTCTCCCCTGAGCCTCCTCTTCACCTTCAGTATCCTGGAGAAGGGAGATACAGAAGTGCCTAAGTCTGTGCTGGGCACAACTGGAATGCTTCTTTCATGAACCTTGCTGAATGTGGGATTCATTCATTATTATGGGTAGTTATCCTCTCCTGTAGAAATGCAGGCTATGGTCCCCTCTGCTGTTGGTGATGCCTCCTTGCATTTCCTTGTACTAGGGGACTGTTCTTGAATGCAGCTCTGTCATGAGACTCACAAATTCTCAGATTGCATCAGGTTGGAGTCTGTTGGAGTCTGTTATAGGCCACCCAACCAGGAGGAAGATGTTGACGAAGCATTCTATAGGCAGCTTAGGGCTGTCTCAAGATCTCCGGACCTTGTTCTCATGGGTGACTTCAACCTGCCTGACATCTGCTGGGAACTCAACACAGCAGAGAGGAGACAGTCAAAAAGGTTCTTAGAATGCATGGAGGACAGCTTCTTATCCCAGGTGCTGCGAGAGCCTACCAGGGGCAAGGCTATGCTTGACCTCCTCTTCACCAACAGGGAAGGACTGGTGGGCGATGTGGTGGTTGGAGGGTGTTTGGGGTCCAGTGACCACGAGATAATTGAATTCTCGGTTTTTGGTCAAGCCAAGAGGGGCAGCAAGAAGACCTCCACTCTGGACTTCCGGAGGGCAGACTTTGGGTTACTCAAGGAACTAATTCAGAGGGTTCCTTGGGATAAAGCCCTTAAAAACAAAGGGGTCCAGGAGAGCTGGACCTACTTCAATGAAGAATTGTTGAAGGCTCAGGGACAGGCTGTGTCAATGTGCCGGAAGATGAGCCGCCGGGGCAGACGGCCAGCCTGGATGGTTCATGAACTTTTAATGGAACTGAGGGAAAAAAAGAGGGTGTATCACCTTTGGAAGAGAGGGGAGGCAACCCACAGAATGTTTAAGGATGTTGCTAGGTCTTGTAGGAAGAGAATTAGGGAGGCAAAAGCACACTTCGAGCTTAAACTGGCCTCTACCGTGAAGGACAACAAAAAGTCCTTCTATAAATACATTAATAGTAAGAGGAAGGGGAAGGACAACCTCCACTCCTTGGTGGATACGGAGGGGAACATTGTAACCAAGGATGAGGAAAAGGCAGAGATACTTAACACCTTCTTTGCCTCAATTTTTACTAGAAGGGCAGAACATCTTCCTGACAACTGGCCTGCAGAGCTGGCAGAAGGAGCCAGGGAGCTGCACAGTTTCCCTATGTTCCATGAGGAGGTGGTTGGAACTCTCCTCAGCAGCTTGGATCCCCACAAGTCCATGGGACCAGATGGGATTCATCCTAGGGTGCTGAGAGAGCTGGCAGATGAGCTGGCCAAGCCACTCTCCATAATTTTCCAGAAGTCCTGGCTCACTGGCGAGGTCCCAGAGGACTGGAAGCTGGCCAACGTGGTGCCCATCCATAAGAAGGGCCGGTTGGATGAGCCAAGGAATTACAGGCCTGTCAGCCTGACCTCAGTGCCAGGCAAGATCATGGAACAGGTCATCCTGAGTGCAATAACACAACACTTAGAGGATGGCCAAGGGATCAGGCCTAGCCAGCATGGATTTAGGAAGGGCAGGTCCTGCCTGACCAACCTGATCTCCTTCTATGATCAGGTGACCCGCCTGGTGGATGTGGGGAGGCCTGTTGATGTAGTCTACCTGGACCTCAGCAAGGCCTTTGACACCGTCCCCCATAGCAAACTGCTGGCCAAGCTGTCAGCCCATGGCTTGGACGGGAGCACACTGCGATGGGTTAGGAACTGGCTGGATGGCCGAGCCCAGAGAGTGGTGGTGAATGGTGCCACATCCAGCTGGCAACCAGTCACTAGTGGTGTGCCCCAAGGATCAGTGCTGGGCCCTGTGCTCTTTAACATCTTTATTGATGATCTGGATGAGGGCATTGAGTCCATCATCAGTAAATTTGCTGACGACACCAAGCTGGGGGCAAGAGTTGATCTGCTGGAGGGTAGAGAGGCTCTGCAGAGGGACCTCGACAGGCTGGACAGATGGGCAGAATCCAACGGCATGAGATTTAACACATCCAAGTGCCGGGTTCTGCACATTGGCCACAACAACCCCATGCAGTGCTACAGGTTGGCGTCAGAGTGGCTGGAGAGCAGCCAGGCAGAGAGGGACCTGGGGGTGCTGGTTGATGGTAAGATGAACATGAGCCTGCAGTGTGCCCAGGTGGCCAGGAGGGCCAATGGCATCCTGGCCTGCATTAAGAACAGTGTGGCCAGAAGGAGCAGGGAGGTCATTCTGCCCCTGTACACTGCACTGGTTACGCCACACCTCGAGTACTGTGTCCAGTTCTGGGCCCCTCAGTTTAGGAAGGATGTTGACTTGCTGGAACGAGTCCAGAGAAGAGCAACGAAGTTGGTGAGGGGTTTGGAACACAAGCCCTGTGAGGAGAGGCTGAGGGAGCTGGGGTTGCTCAGCCTGGAGAAGAGGAGACTCAGGGGTGACCTTATCACTCCCTACAACTACCTGAAAGGAGGTTGTAGACAGGCTGATGATGGTCTCTTCTCCCAGGCAGCCAGTACCAGAACAAGAGGACACAGTCTCAGGCTGCGCCAGGGGAGGTTCAGGTTGGATGTTAGGAAGAAGTTCTATACAGAGAGAGTGATTGCGCTATGGAATGGGTTGCCCGGGGAGGTGGTGGAGTCGCCGTCATTGAAGGTGTTCAGAAGGAGACTTGATGGGGTACTTGGTGCCATGGGTTAGCTGTTTGGGTGGGTTGGATTGGTTGATGGGTTGGACACGATGATCTTGAAGGTCTCTTCCAACCCGGTTTGGTTTATTCTAATAAAGGTTGGAAGGGACCCTCAAAGGTCATCTTGTCCAACTGCCTCCTGCAGTCAGCAGGGACACCTCCAACTACATCAGGCTGCCCAGGGACACATCAAGTCTGGTCTTGAATGTCTCCAGGAACAGGGCTTCAACCACATCCCTGGGCAACCTGTTCCAGTATTTCACCACTCTCACTGTGAAGAACTTCCTCCTGATGTCCATCCTAAATCTCCCCTCCTCCAGTTTCAAAGCACTGCCCGGGGAGGTGGTGGAGTGGCCGTCACTGGAGGTGTTCAGGAGGAGACTTGGCAGGGTGCTTGGTTACATGGGTTAGTTGATTAGGTGGTGTTGGATGATAGGTTGGATGCAATGATCTTGAAGGTCTCTTCCAACTTGGTCTATTCTACTCTACTCTACTCTACTCTACTCTACTCTACTCTACTCTACTCTACTCTACTCTATTCTATTCTAATACAAATGAGCAAATGTTGAGAGTTCCAGTCCGTTTCCAAACTATGCTGCCCTCCTCTCTTCAGAGGGAAAGTGTGAAAGATATGCTTGAGACATAGGAATGAAAGGAGGAAGCTGCAGCTGGTGAGTGTTTGTGGTGCAGATACTGCAAGTAGATTAAATTAAACCAGAGAAAATCAGCAGTAATTTCAATTAAACTTCCCTGAAGCAGAGGGTCTGTAGTTGAATAGAATTCATGTCAGAATAGAATAGTCCAAGTTGGAAAAGACCTTCCAGATCATCAAGTCCAACCTATCACTCAACACCATCTGATCAACTAAACCATGGCACCAAGTGCCTCATGCAGGCTCTTTTTAAACACCTCCAGTGATGGTGACTCCACCACCTCCCTGGACAGCACATTCCAATGGCCAATCTTTCTTTCTGTGAAGAACTTCCTAACATCCAGCCTAAACCTCCCCTGGTGCAGCTTGAGACTTCTGTTTCTGTTAGTAAGGAGATAATTTTAGTGGAGTTTGTTCCTTTTTATTTCTCCCTTCCTTGCCCCTAGCAACAAAATAGTTAATTATGTGTGTCTGGTTTTTGTTCTGGTTACAAACAAGGCATGATGAAGAGAAGAGGAAGGTATCAGTGCTGGTTGATCTAATGCTGTGGTTGTAAGCTTGTTATACAAACGAATGCCTTGTCTGCCCTCTAGAAAATAAAATACTAATACAATGGCTCTAATGAATAGAATTTTACCACAAGGGGGAAGTATCTGCTGATGTTTTTACTCAGCAGTCATAGCTGAGGTTTTAATTGAGTCCAGGGATCTGAACGGTCCTCTCAGCTTGTCCCCAGGTCACCTGCATGCTTGCTGTCTGTGTTGTTGGTGTCTCTCTTTAAAGAAAACACCTTTTTCTGAGCCAGGTTGGCCTGCCCTTCAGTGTAAAGATTGGACAAAAGTACATCACTGAAGTTTTCCTCTGGTTCACATGCAGACTTTATAGTTAGTAGCACTGGAACCTTCGTGTGGGGGACCTGGCCATAGAGCCTGGATGCTGACAAAGCTACACATTTGTTACTCACTGAGAAGCATTGCTGTGAGGGGATCCAAAGCTGCTGTCTGGTTTTTGGCTTTCCTCACCAAGCCCAGAGGTCTGCCTTGTTTCAGTCCAGATGTTTGAAGCATCTACAGCAGTGGAAGTACTCCCCTTTGGGAAGCTGGGAATTTCAAAAGCATTCCTCTGCATGCAGAGAGTGTGCACACCACACCAGCAGGAGATTCACCCTCTGTCATCTAGCTTTTGAAGCCCCAGAACAGAGAGCTTTCGAAAGCATGAAGCAGATAAAGCAGTAAATTAGCTAAGGCATGGGTCACTGTGACAGGAAAAGAAGATAAGGAATAGAGACTGACAAGAACTGTTAGGATAAGCATGATTCAGAGCCAACAAGGCCAAACTAACACTTAGAACAACATCAGCAGAACTAAGCCAGGCACACCGGGAATTGACCAAATTAGGAAAGGAGTTCAAAAGTTGAAGGAGGAAGACTCATCAGGAAACCCCTGCCCATGATGAAGGCCGCCGGAATGACCACCAAGAAGATCGTCAGAAGAGATGCCCCCGCCCACGCTCAGCCCCACATGAATATGTATGCAAAGAAATGATTATGTATAAGATCTGATGCAATACTACATCCAAAGCTGTATAAAAGGCATACTTTTGTTACGGGACAGGCAGAAATCCATTTAGTGATTTCTCCAACGCGTTGCCAATAAAATACCTCCTGTCTATCGGACTTAAACTGAGTCTCTTAGGCAGATATTCTCGCCTTTTGGGGCAAAATTCGGCATCATTTTCTGGCGAGCCAGGCAGGAGACATACAGGGTCCTCCCGAGCCGGGTCGGGGCGGGACCCTCTGGGCGCCCCTGACGATTTTTTGTCAGAAGAGACCCCCCCCGGACCAGCGCTCGAAGGATTACCAGCATCTCCTGCTCCAAACAAGAGGTATTTTAATTGTTTACTGGTTTTGGGATAAAGCGCTTTGACTGGGAAACAGGGACCAGACGTGGTCACCTGGTGGGAAAGCCCGGGGACGCCCTGGCAAAGTCCCAATTGAGGGGTTCGAGTCCCCCAGCTGGAAAATAAGGGGGTTCGAGTCCCCCAGCTGGAAAATAAGGGGGTTCGAGTCCCCCGGCTGGAAAATAAGAGTGTTTGCTAATTGGGTGTATGATGTCGTTGTTTTGTCACGCCTTTGTCTAACATTGTTATGTGTCTGCAAGAATCTCGCAATTTAGTAAGACTCGCGTTTGAATTTCGGGATGAGGACTTGGTATTTTGTATCTTTTTAGTGTGTAAGAATTTACTGTGATTATCTTTTGCAAACCTATCTTGGTTCACAGCTGTGTGCCAGCGACATCTTGTGGTAAAAGCAGTGTACTTTGATAGATCGGACAGCTGTGTGCCAGCGACATCTTGTGGTAAAGCAGTATACTCTGATAAACCGGAAAGGTACGACAGTTTGAATGAATGTGTGGGGGTGATTGAATGAGACGCGGCATCGCTGCGAAGTGAGAGGGAGTCCCAATCCGCATTTCCTGTTCTTCGCGAGAAGCCAGGTCGGAGACGGACAAAGCGATTGGAAATTGTGTGCATGAAGTATTAAAATATAGAACTTACGTAGTGTATATAGTGCTTGCAGGAAAAGAGACTGTTCCGTTAAACAGAGAGCGCAGATACAGGGAACAGCCATGGGAGGTCGACAGAGTAAGGACATAAATATGAAAACCCCTTTAGGATGTATTCTAAAGCACTGGAAGGACTTGGGAGGGACTCCAGGGGGGAGCCTAAGTAAAAAGACACTCCTTAAATATTGCACACAGTGGTGGCCATTGTATAAGTTAGATGACAATGAGAAGTGGCCACCGGAGGGACAACTAAATATAACACTATTTTACAATTGATGATCTTCCTCCGCCGGCTCAATAAATGGGATGAGGTGATGTATGCAGACATGTTCTTCACTCTAAGGAATAAACCTGAGTGGCAGAGAGAATGCGGAATTAATGTAGCCCCTCAGGATCCTCTGGTACTAGCTCTGGAAAGGGATAAGAAGGGTCCAAAGCCGGAGGAACGTTGCTGTGATGCATGTAGTATTGGACAGCAGTGTCTCAAGCTAACAAGAAGAGATAGTGGAGAAGAGAGCAAAATAAGCCTGGGGGAATACCATCCATTCGCTCCAGGGTGGGAAGGGTCTCTTCCCGGGCCAAAAGAGGAGCAAGGGGATCCTAGCCCATTAAAGGAACTGGAGCGATGGTGGAAATCTAAGTTTGGATGCAGCCCTCCGAGGGTAGACAACAGTTGGGAGGAGGGCAGTCCATTAAAATCGGGAATTGACAAGAGGAAAAGCAGCCCTCAGGGACTAAATACTCCACAGGGGTCAGGGAGCTACATGGATGCTGAGAGCCCACCCAGATTAGAAGTCGAAAGGGAGGAAGGCAGCCCGTCAGGAGCAGAGAGCCGAAGGGAGACACTTAGCCTGCCCGAGCTCAGTCAATATAGGGGTAACAACACATCCAGAAGTGGAAATGTTACTAAAATAAAAACCAGCACACCAAGGACTGAGGACAAAAGTAATTCACTGGAAAGCGGCGCCTCTGAATTTAAATATAGTGAGAAGGATGATAACGAGACATGCAGAAAGGGAGGCAGGGAACCACTTAATATAGTAATTCAGATAAAGGATGAGCGAAGTGGGAGGGAAGCAGAAGATGAGAAGGACAGCAGCCCGGGACAGGATAGGAGTCGGCAGATACAAAAAAGGCAACAGACGCAGGACGAAAACTGTATGGATTGTGTAATGGAGATAAAAGGGAAAGAGGAAGAACAGGGAGTGGGGAAGAGGAAAGAGAAGAGAAAGAATAGGGGAGACGTTGGGGCACAGGAAGGAGATCCAGGGAAAGAGATCGGTCACTCGTATTATACGAGATCTGTGGCACGAGGGGAAGCAAAGCAAGGAGAGGAAGGGAACCATACGATAGCTCCTCTCCGAGAAGTGGTACCAATGGTAGGGGAAAAGACTAGAGTAAAAGTACCGTTCTCGACAAGTGATTTGAACAGTTGGAGGGATGAGGCAAGGAATTTCAGGAGAAACCCTGAGGGAGTAGCGAAGAGGTTTGAATTAATGGCAAAGAATTTAGATATTGATTGGGAGGATATAGAAGTGATGCTGTCAGAGTTGACGGATACAGAAAGGGAACTCGTATTGGAAACAGGAAAGCGACATGCTCAGGTATTATCAGGAAGACTAGAAGATAATTTTCCCAGCAGTAAACCAGAATGGGACCCGGGCAATCCAGAGCACTATCAACAGTTAGTGCAGTATAGAAAACTGATAGCGATGGGCTTGCGTAATGCGATCCCTAAGGCTATAAATTGGTCAATGCTATATGACGTCAGGCAGGGAAAGGATGAGACCCCATCAGAGTTTTGGATAGACTTAGGGTAGCAATGAGACAATACACACCCCTGGACCCAGCAACAGAAGAAGGGAAACAGCACTTGTTAGGGTTGATGATGGGACAGAGTAACCCAGACATTAGAAAGAAATTACAAAAACTTGAGCATCCAGCAAATAAAAACCTAGAGACACTGCTGAATGAGGCATGGAAAGTATACAATAATAGAGATTGAGGAGAAGAAAAAGGAGGACAAGAGAATAGCTCGAGTAGTTGCTGTAGCAGTGGCAGCTCAGAAGACAGGTTACTCGGAACCTGGAACCAGGGGAAGAGGTAGAGGCAACCCAGCAGGAAGGGGAGGAAGGTTCCAACCCCACCCAGCTAGAGTAGAGCCAAATCAATGTGCATACTGCCTACAGAGGGGACACTGGAAGCGGGAATGCCCCCAACGAAGGGAAAGGTTAATGGCCACTGCTACTACCACACATCAGAATAGTGAATGAGGAAGACCGGTGGGCCGTACCTAGCAGACCCACTGGTTAAAATAGAGCTAGGGAAGATAAAAAGAATTGAACTTTTTGATTGATACGGGAGCAACTTTTTCGGTTTTAAATCAAGAATTGGTACCTAAAAGTGAAGAATTTGTACAAGTTGTGGGAGCAACAGGCCAACCAGAAAAGGCTTACTTTTTGAAACCCATTAAATACAAAATTGGGAAACAAATGGGAATTCATCAGTTCCTATATTTACCAAATTCGCCTAAGCCCTTATTGGGAAGAGACTTATTGGAGAACTTGGGAGCCGTAATAAAGTTCAACAAAGACAAATTGGAATTACAAGTGAATGAGGAACAACTGATTACAGCTCTAAGCCTGACGATCAGTTGTGTGGAACCTAAACCTGAGAAACACAATTTCGAGCGAATTCTGAATAAGACATACCCATTAGTGTGGGCTACAGACATACCTGGGAAATCAAAACAAGCAGTACCGATTGTTGTTGAACTTAAGGGTGGGGCAAAACCAGTAAGAAGAAAACAATACCCTCTGAGGATAGAGGACAGGAAGGGAATTGAGCCCATAATCAAAAGGTTTTTGGAACTGGGATTATTGGTAGAATGCGAATCAGATTTTAATACACCTATCCTGCCAGTAAAGAAACCTAATGGAACATATAGACTAGTTCAGGATCTGAGAGCAGTAAACGAAATAACCAAGACATTACATCCGGTAGTTGCTAATCCATACACACTTTTAACTAGATTGAAGGATAATTTGGCCTGGTTCACTGTATTAGATTTAAAAGATGCATTCTTCTGCCTTCCCTTAGCTCCCGAGAGTCAAAAGATTTTTGCCTTTGAGTGGGAATCTGTAGCGATAGGAAGAAAGACTCAACTTACCTGGACAGTATTGCCCCAAGGGTGGTGCAATTCCCCCACGATTTTTGGGAATTAGTTAGCCAAAGAATTAGAACAGTGGGAGAGGCCGCTGGGAGATGGTACCCTTCTGCAATACGTAGACGACCTCCTAATAGCAACAGCGACAGAGGAAGAATGCATTGAATGGACTATTTCTTTGTTAAATTTCCTGGGTTTAAGTGGATATCGAGTTTCTCAACAGAAAGCGCAGCTGGTGCAAAAAGAAGTGGTGTACCTGGGATACGAAGTCTCCAGAGGACAGCGATCCCTGGGAGCAGCTAGGAAAGAGGCCATCTGCCAGATACCCAAACCACAGACGGCGAGAGATCTGCGCACCTTTCTGGGGATGACAGGTTGGTGTCGGCTATGGATCTACCAGTACGGGATACTTGCTAAACCGCTCTATGATTTGTTGAAGGAGACGAAGAACATCCTAGTTTGGACTCCTGAGGCAGAAGGGGCCTTTAAGAAGTTGAAGCTGGAGCTAATGAGAGCACCGGCCTTGGGTCTCCCAGATGTATCGAAACCATTCTGGCTGTTCTCCCATGAGCGACAAGGGATGGCCCTAGGAGTCCTAGCACAGCAATTGGGACCACACAAGAGAGCTGTGGCATACTTCTCCAAGCGATTGGATGAAGTAAGTAAAGGATGGCCAGGCTGTCTGAGGGCAGTGGCCGCAGTAATAATCAACATAGAAGAGGCCAGGAAGCTCACGTTGGGTCAAAAGATCACTGTGCTAGTATCTCACACTGTGTCAGCTGTACTGGAACAGAAAGGCAACCATTGGCTGTCGCCTTCCAGATTCCTAAAATACCAGGCCATCCTGGCTGAATCAGATGACATAACCATTCAGGTAACTAACATTGTGAACCCAGCTTCATTTCTAGAAGGCAGAAACCCAGCAGAACCTATCGAACATGACTGCCTGGAAACAATTGAAGCAGTATACTCCAGTCGCCCGGACCTAAAAGAAGAGCCATTCGAGAATGCAGATAACTGGTTCTCAGACGGCAGCAGCTTTGTGAAGCGAGGAGTAAGAATGGCTGGCTATGCAGTCACTACTACGGAAAGGGTAATTGAGTCGAACCCCTTGCCTGCAGGGACCTCAGCTCAAAGGCAGAGCTGATAGCTCTGACTCCGAGCCCTGGAATTGGCGGAGAACATGCAAATTAATATATGGACAGACTCTAAATATGCTTTTTCAGTTGTACATGCTCATGGAGCCATTTGGAAAGAAAGAGGACTGTTAACTACCCAAGGAAAAACGGTCAAACATGCAGAGGAGGTTCTGCGATTGCTAGAGGCGGTCCAACTCCCAGCACAGGTGGCCATAATGCATTGTAAGGGACATTTGAAAGGTAACACTATTCCAGAAATAGGAAACAGGAAGGCAGATATAGAAGCTAAATTAGCTGCCACGAGGAGTAGGGCAGTGGAAATAACGGCCCTAATACCAGGAGAGCTGGATATCAACATCCAGCCAGATTACCAGGAATCAGATCATAGATGGATTCAAAGAAATAAGGGTAAAATATTAGAAAATGGTTGGGGTCAATTGGAAACAGGACAGTTAGTAATACCAGGAAACGTGATGTGGCAGTTTGTGAAAACAGAACATGAGAAGGCCCATTGGGGTCTAGATTCGCTTTACCAATATTTACAAACCAGGATAGCAGGACCAAAATTATTTACTACTATAAAACACGTTACATCCCAGTGCAAGCGGTGTCTGAAAAACAACCCGAATACGGGAACCAAGGTACACCAAGGAGCCATAAATCGAGGTAAATTCCCAGGTGAATCATGGCAAATTGATTTTTCAGAACTCCCAAGAAAAGGGGGGTTTCGGTATTTGCTGGTATTAACTGATACATTTTCTGGGTGGCCTGAAGCATTCCCTTGCAGGACAAATAAGGAAAGAGAAGTAACTAAAGTAATGTTGAATGAAATTATTCCACGATTTGGGGTACCGAGGAGCATTTCCTCGGATAGGGGTACACATTTCTGTGCAAAAACAGTGAGAGCAATAAGCAAAGCATTACAAATCAAATGGCAATTACACACGCCTTACCGTCCACAGGCCAGTGGGCAAGTGGAAAAGATGAATCATCTTATCAAACAACAAATTGCTAAAATATGTCAGGAGACTAATTTGCAGTGGTATCAAGCTTTGCCTATTGCTCTACTGAGGCTGAGAGTCAAACCAAGATCAAAAGAAAAGTTAAGTCCATTTGAAATTTTGTATGGTAGACCTTATGCTATGCAAGTTGTAAATGGGGACGCTATGGGCCAAATCGGTGATCAGTACATTTATGATTATGTAATTACAGTGGGGAAACAATTGGACAGGAATGCTACTGTGGTGATAGAGCACCACCAAAACAACCTGATTGCAAGTTACATCTGTTTAATCCCGGTGATTGGGTGTATGTTAAGAATCTTTTAGCAAAACCCCTACAAGAGAAGTGGGAAGGACCCTTCCAAGTGCTGCTGACTACCTTCACCGCGGTTCGGATCAAGGAGGCGACCTACGTGGATCCATTATTCACGAGTCAAGAAAGCCCCGGAGAACAAACAAGAGGAGCAGACGTCATGATCCTGACTCCACCTCAGGCCATTACAACTCTGATCATTGGACTCTCGATAAGTATAGCTCTTCCCCAAGGCTCTGCCCCAATAGACCCATGGTCTTATGCACACCAGTGTATCCACCCAGAGATGGGACAGAAAGGACCCTATTTCGAGGTTTATGCCTTACGTAATAATCAGCCATACATGAGTGAAGTATGGCATCAGCCCTCCATGGTAGCATACAAGGGAGACGAAATCCAAGTTGGGTGTCGAGAGCTAGACCCAGAGGAAGGGAAAACAAGACAGCTAGTATTAACAATTCGATCCTCAATGACAGCTTATAGACATAACCTTGTTACCTATAGTCCAGTGAAAATGGGCAAGCCCACCGGCTGGACCCAGCAAAAGGGCCCAATTTCGTGCCAGTGGAGTGATTTTAGGGGAGATCCACCCGAATTACAACCCCAAAACATAACCCTTGACCATCACCCTCTTCTCATTCCCGTGAGAAAGATTGTAGCATCTAGTGGTCCTGAGGAAGGGAAAGCACAGTGTGAGATGGCATTTAGGTTGGATCAGTCAATGTCATTTATATGTGAAAGACAGTTGAAAAAGCCGGAAGGGGGTTCAGGCCTCCTTAGCCATGCTTACGAATATAAGGTGTGGTCACCGGAAGACATGATCCCATTGTATCCAAATATAGCCTTGCCCCCAAAAGCCACTCTACCGGTAGAATGTAGATTAATACATAACCTAACCTTTATAGGGCCACAGGTGATAAGAAGATCTAACGAACTAAAATTATTGTTAGACCCTACTTATTCCCTGAAGAAGGTGCAGATGAACATTCACGCTGACATTACTCATTTGCAGAAAGATTGCCGACCATTTATACAGCAAAGCCTTAAGGGATGGGATGCATGGCTGGCAACTAGGTCTTATCACAGGCGGGTGCAAAGAGATATAAGTGGATGGGTCGGCACTGGATTTGGAATAGTGAATGCAATTGATCAAGAGGTATTGGTGAACAAATTGAGCACTGTCACCACTAACTTAGGAAAACTCAAAGTGCCCCTGAGTTCATCTGTGCTTACATTAACAGAAACACAATCGCTAGTGGTAAAATTACTAACCATGGTAGCAAACCATACTGCAGAAGATTTTGTGAAGCTCTCTGACTATACAGGGGAACTAAGTAGAGACATTGCACTCGCTATACAATGCTCTCAGACACAACAATGGGTACAATCGGTAGCGGCAGGAATAATGAGAGAGGGAATGTCAGGTACATTACCTCAAGAGATAAGAGAAACAATATTAAAGGATAATTATACTACACAATTTGAGAAGGACCACCAAGCCTGGTGGCAATTAGTAAATTTCACTTATGACCCTCAACAAGATCACATTGAAGCCTATGTCCTCACCATCAGTGCGGCAGAGGAAAAAGCTATCTTTCCTATCCTCACTCTAGGGACAATACATCAAGATGTCATTATCAGACCAATAGATCACAATGTCTGGGCCAGTTATGATTACACCAAAAATAAGTGGCAATCAGTTAGCACAGAGGCATGTATTCATAGAGGACAATTAGGCTATGTTTGCGAGAACGCTGTAATAGAAGCAGAAGATTTATGCTTAGATGTCGAAAATAGTGTATGTGCCTTTGAAATGCTTTCACATAATGGAACACAATCACAAGTCTACTATATAGGGGATGGGTGTGCTTGCGTTAGGACTGCTTGTGACAGCGTCACTATAGATAATTGCCAAGAAGAGACTAACAATACTAACTTCTGTGTGTGCAACTTCACCAAGATAGTGGGTTGTGATTTTCATTATACAGTCCCAATAACTACTCAACAGCTAATTAATGCAGATTTTAACCTATATCAAAAAATACCAAAATTACAAATAGGAATGGACATAAAAATTCTTAAAGCAATGCTAGCACATCCTAAAGTGAAGGAATTAGTGCAAAAGGTGAATCAAACGAATAAACGAGTGGTATGGCAGGTAGAACATAATTCAGAAAAAATAAAAGATGTCCTGACCAAGGTGGAACAAGTAGGCCAGCATCATTGGTGGGACATCTTTACAGGATACTCCCCAACAGCTACCCAGGTCTTTAACTATCTGGTGCACCCAATGATAATAGTAATTTTAGTTCTGCTACTATTAACTCTCACAAATATTTGTATGTGGTGGAAACTAAGAATCATAATAAAAAGGACCCAAATAATTTGGGCGGTGGTACAGGCATATCAGCGCCCTATAGGATTAGAATTTGTGAAAGAATTCGTCAGTTATAAGAAAAAGGGGGAATGAAGCCCCAGAACAGAGAGCTTTGAAAGCATGAAGCAGATAAAGCAGTAAATTAGCTAAGGCATGGGTCACTGTGACAGGAAAAGAAGATAAGGAATAGAGACTGACAAGAACTGTTAGGATAAGCATGATTCAGAGCCAACAAGGCCAAACTAACACTTAGAACAACATCAGCAGAACTAAGCCAGGCACACCGGGAATTGACCAAATTAGGAAAGGAGTTCAAAAGTTGAAGGAGGAAGACTCATCAGGAAACCCCTGCCCATGATGAAGGCCGCCGGAATGACCACCAAGAAGATCGTCAGAAGAGATGCCCCCGCCCACGCTCAGCCCCACATGAATATGTATGCAAAGAAATGATTATGTATAAGATCTGATGCAATACTACATCCAAAGCTGTATAAAAGGCATACTTTTGTTACGGGACAGGCAGAAATCCATTTAGTGATTTCTCCAACGCGTTGCCAATAAAATACCTCCTGTCTATCGGACTTAAACTGAGTCTCTTAGGCAGATATTCTCGCCTTTTGGGGCAAAATTCGGCATCACTTTTCCAACTCAGTGATGGCAATCACAGATTCCACATTCACCTCTTTCAAGAAGTTATCCAAGGCTGTCAAAAGACTGGTGTCCACGTCCTTCAGGAACCAGTCTGACATTGCTGTTATATTTCAGTGCTCTTCTTTCTATTCTAGTCTTAAACATGTCCAGAGGTGAAAGATCTAGATCCTTTCTCTTTAGGAGCTGCTTCTGCTTGATCTTTATAGTCATTGGGTGAGGTTTGCCACAGGGAGATGGCTGCACCCAGTTCTGGTGCTCCCAGCATAAGAAGGACATGGAACTGTGTGGTGAAGGCACATTATGCCCAGATACTGAATCTTGTCCCAGCATGTGGACAAGTTCCCCCTCCTCCAGGAGAAAGACAAAAGCCAAGGCATTAGCCAGGCCAGCACGCACCCAGCGCATGCAGTGCTCATGCTGACACCAAGTATGGGCATAATTCTTGCTTCACGCTTTCTATAGACTGAAGCTAGTTGTTTATGAGAGTGCCCATTGGTCAAGCCCAGCCTCGAGGAATCTATAAGTATCACCCCAGTTGGTAAACAAGTTGCCCCCTCATTCACTTTGTCTCTGTGCTTGCTCGAGAGAGTAACTCTCGAGCTGCAGCCTTTGCCATTGAGCTTATTGTTGTTAGCTTCTGTTATACATGCACGCATACTGAAAGCCTCTGCATCGTTAAGAATCCCAGAGGGAGGACCTTCGCTGTTTCTGAGGAGCTCAGCGTCGCTACAGCCAGTCGTACCGACCAGGAGAGCCCAACGTGCCACTGGAGGACTGAACTGACCCCCGCGGGTAAGATCTGCCCAGTTGCCGGGGAGAAGGGACTTGATCGATACCGAGTCCACGTATGCCTAGCCCCCCGTAGTGGGAGAGGAGCCACCGAGTGCCGCTCTGAGCCCTGTGAATCTCAGGGAAGACTAAGGCATTGTTCGTGCCTATACTGCACCGAACCCAAGACCACTCCGAGAGTCCCGCTGCTCCTTTACGCTCAGTAAATGAGAATCTGCCGCCTAACGCAGCCGCATTCTCTCCCTGAGGCTGTTTGCATCAGCCCCAAAAACCGCCATGGTTGGGCCAACCCCCGTAACTTTGCCTGCTGCCGCGTCGTCCGAGCCCATCTACCTGCCACTGTCGTCCCGCCCTGCCGTGCGAGCCGATTTTGAGGGCCGACCCCACGGACTGACCCCGACCAGGACCGATCCCTGTTGTCTGAAGGGAATCGAATATCTTCCATGTGCTTTCCATCCACTAGCACTCAGTTCAATTAAATTCTAATCATAACATTAAGCCACTTGTGGATTCTATTTCACAAACGTGCACTAGAACATGTATATAAGTTGGTGATTTATAGGTTATTAATAGTTTGATAATTAATAAAAATAATATTTTCATAATTCATATATCATATTCATGAATTTAATAACCTCTTCACCACAAACTGTTAGAGCAGGTCCAGAGGAGGGCCATGAAGATGATCAGAGGGCTGGAGAACCTCCCCTATATAGACAGGTTGAGAGAGTTAGGGCTGTTCAGCCTGGAGAAGATAAGGCTCCAGGGTAGCATTATAGCAGCCTTCCAGCACCTGAAGGGGGCTTGCAAGAAAGCTGGAAAGGAACATTTTACAACGGCTTGTAGTACTAGAACAGGAAGGAATGGGTTGAAGCTCGAGGCGGGCAGATTTAGACTGGAGATTAGAAAGAAATTCTTTACAGTGAGGGTGGTTAGACAATGAAATAGGTTGCCTGAGGAGGTTGTGGATGCCCCCTCCTTGGAGGTGTTTAAGGCCAAGTTTGAGTTCTTGAGCAACCTGCTCTAGTGGAAGGTGTCCCTGTCCAGACCAGACCAGACCAGGTTGGAAAAGACCTCAGAGATCATCCAGTCCAACCTATCACCCAGCATCATCTAATCAACTAAACCATGGCACCAAGCACCCCAGCCAGTCTCTTAAACACCTCCAGGGATGGTGACTCCACCACCTCCCTGGGCAGCACATCCTAAGGGCCAATCTCTCTTTCTGAGAAGAACTTCTTCCTCACCTCCAGCCTAAATCTCCCCTGGCACAGTTTGAGACTGTGTCCTCTTGTTCTGAACACCCTGGCAGGGGTGTTGGAACTAGATGATTTAAAGCATTGCCTGACTCTCCCTCCCCATTGTGCAAGGCAGTGGCATAAAGTACAATCATCTGAGGTTTTTTAAAAGAGTTTTCAGGTTAAATGGTTTTCTTGAAACAAGTGAAAGTTTATCATCTCCCATCAGTTGCTAACACATCTGAGGAGAAGACAAGTGAGTAGAATGGAATACAAGAGGAGGAAATTGGAGATTTAAAACAAAGTATATTAGTACACAGGGCAAGCAATGCCTCAGTTATTGATTTATGCCTCTTAGCAAAATGCTGTGCAATTCTCATCACACCTCACCTGTTCCCCAGGCATTAGACCATGTGTCTGGAATACAGACCCAAACCTACTACTAGATGAGCAGTATGTTCTTGACAGTGCCTTTAGCAGAGGCACAGTACTGCTCCACACAGTTGTTTTCTCTTAACAAAACAGTAGCTAGTTTGATAGTTAGATAGTTGATAGATAGATAGTGTTGGGTGATAGGTTGGACTCAACGATCTCAAAGGTCTTCTCCAACCTGGTCAATTAAATTCAGTTCTATTCTATTCTATTCTATTCTGTTCTGTTCTGTTCTGTTCTGTTCTATTCTATTGATTGTGCAGAGTTACTATTTTGTGGTTTTGGGTTTTTTTTTGTTTGTTTTGTTATGTTGGGGTTTTTTAAACATCTTTGTTGTTGTTGTTTTTGTGGGGGTTTTGGTGGTTTGTTTGTTTATTTTGGGTTTTTCTTTAGACATCTAAGATGCATTTTTTTAAACAGGTCTCGAGGAGGGCCATGAAAATGATCAGGGGGTTGGAGCACATCTGCTACAATGACAGGCTGAAGGATCTGGGGTTGTTCAGCCTGGAGAAGAGAAGGCTTCGGGGAAACCTAATAATGACTTTCCAGTACTTGAAGGGGGCCCACAAGAAGGATGGGGAGAGACTGTTTACCAAGGCCTGCAGTGATAGGACAAGGGACAGTGGCTTCAAACTAGAGAAGAACAAATTTAGACTGGATGTTAGGAACAAGTTCTTTACTATGAGGGGAGTAGAACACTGGAACAAGTTGCCCAGGGAGGTGGTTGGGGTCCCATCACTGGAGATATTCAAAGTGAGGCTCAGCAGGGCTCTGGGCAGCTTGATCTAGTTGAGGATGTCCCTGCTGACTGCAGAAGGGGTTGGACTAGATGCCCTTTGTAGATCCCTTCTAACCCAGACCATTCCATGATTCTATGACTCTAAGCTTCTCAAAAAAAATGTGGGTAGATATGTGATTTTTCTCTCTTGTAACTTTCTTCACAGCATTTTCCTTGGAGGGCTCTGGAATAAGTTTTGCTGATTTATTCAGGCTCATTGCTTTCTACTGTATTAGCAGGTAAGATGGTGTTCATCTTCTGAGTTGCATTTGCTAGATTGTCCTGAGTCTGAATTGATTGCCATGTGGAAATGAGTCTAAAGGGAGTCCTGGGAACCTGACTGTCATTTGCATTTCACACCACTTTCCAGGCTAAAGGAGCCTTGGGGTTGGTAGTGTTTTCACTGTGTGCTCTGTTTGAGACTCAAGCTATCTGCTTCAGCTCAAGAAGAAAATAAGAATCAGAGATAAGGCACTGCTGGTATTGAAAAAAATAAAAAAGCTTTTACAACTCTGGATGTTGTGAAACCCACAATTGTTTATTCTCTTCAAAACCAGGGATGTCCTTCCATTCACCCTCAAGTTGCCTCATGCTATTGCTGCAGCAAAGTCAGAAGCTGAACTTGAAGAGATTGCTCAGCTTGGACTGAGTAAGTTTTTCTCTGTAATAGATGTTATTTCCTGTTGCATTGCTGTAAGCTTGAAGAAATGGTCTGTATCAGTTGGCAGTTCATATTTGTCAGTGATGATCCTTTAGAAAAGCAGCTTCTCCTTTTGGGAAGGTCAAATTTTGTACTTAGAAATAGTAACTTTCATGCTCTTCCTTCCTTCATGCCTTCTGTTGATAGTTTTGTTAGTGCTGTTTCCTTCCTTTCATCTGTCTTTCCCTCCTTCCCTTCTCTCCCCTCTGAGCAGTCTTTGGGCAAAGCAAGTCTTAAAAGCAAGCAAGCAGAGCCTGTCCCCCTCCCTCCTGACCCCCAGCCCTCAGATATTGATAAACATTTAGTAAATCCCCTCTCAGTTGTCTCTTTTCCAGACTAAAAAGCCCCAGGTCCCTCAGCCTCTCCTCACCAGGCAGTGCTCCAGTCCCCTCATCATCCTCGTAGCCTTGACTGCTGCAACCAAACACAGGCTTGTTTCAAAATCTATCCAGAGCTTGCAAGAGATGCAAAGCCTGGTGAGATTTGAACCATGGGTTCCACCCAGATGAATCGTTGAGCAACTCCTGCAAAGTGCTGAATGGCCTTATTTTCTTCTGCAGGAAGGGAGGGTTGACTGTCAGCAGTCTTTGTCCCAGCAGATTTTTTGAATCATCTTCAATTTAGAAACAGATTCTCACTCAATCAGAGTGTTAGCATGAGGCTCTCTAGAACTTGTTGATGGGACTTTACAGCAAATCCATCCACAGGGAAGCATTGCACTGCTTTGCATTTTGTTTTGCTGCAGTACCAATGCAATTAAGGGCTTGGTTTTAGAGAGAAGACCAATGACTTCTGCACTGTTTATCTGCAAGTTTAGGTAATCAGGTGAAAGCATGGATTTTCATGGGAAACCTGGAACTGTTGATTAGGTGAATATTTGGACAGGAGGAAAAAGAGGTCTGACTGGGATACAGTGTAGTGAAGACAGTCTCCCAGTGACACCTGGAAGCCTTAAAGTAACATTGGGTGAGTTTCTCCATAGGAGACGATAATGGTGGTGTTGAGTGAGCCCTTCAAACTAACCACAGTGTCCTCACTTCCTGAGAGCACCATGGCCTACCTGCTGCAGGGTTGGTCTTAATCTTGAACAGAACAGTGAACAGTCTCTCTCTGTGTTGTGTATTGTTTCTTTAATATATTTGAAAGCTGAGGAGGCTGATGCATGAGTGTCTGTGTGGTGGTGCATTTGTGGACAGTTACCTACTGCACACCAAATTGAGATCACAACTTCTGTGGGCAAAAACCAAACGACAAAGTTGAGATTCAGGTGGAATTCTAGGTGTCCACATTGTGACCGTTTGAGGCTGCGCCTTTAAGAAAGAGACAGTGCTGGGACACTGGCTGAATGTTTTGGTGAAGACCATGAAAACATCGATATTCTAAATTAATTTCATTGGTAGATTGGTAAAATGCAGTTTTAAGTTTTAGCACAGCTGGAATTTTTTCTCAGTTGGTCCCTTTCCTTCTCCTTTCCAGCTTGCCTGCTTCTGGGCTCCTTGCCAGAACAACCTTGAACAGATAAGCAACTAATCCTACTAATAGGCCTACTAGAATTCTGCTTTATTAATAACTGCCTTTTTCTCTCTTTCTAACCCTCTTTGGGAAAAAAGGGAGGTAGAGGGAGAAAAGGGGGTATGGGGGGGAACCCTCCTCCTCCAGAGGGAATTTCATTCCTGTATTCTTGTTTTTTTTTACTTTTGCTGTATATTTCTGTGTATATATAGTAAATACTGTATAAATTGTATATCTAACCTGCTTTTCCACATTGCTTGTAAAATATAGCATCCCTTCCGCTTCTCCGGCTGAGTTAGCTGTGGTTTTTTTTTCCCTTTGTGGGGGAGAGAAAGCTAGGCCTTCTCTCTCAACCCACCACACACATGCAAAAGAGTAAACCAGGAAGTCAGCCCCTCAATGCTTTGGACCAAGAGATGTCTAAAAACTCCCAAGGGCCCTCTCTGTTAAGTGTGAGCTTTCCTTAAGCAACACATAGGCACAAAGCACAGAATCACAGAACATTAGGAGTTGAAAGGGACCTTAAAAGATCATTTAGTCCAACCCCGCTGCCACAGGATCACCTACAGTAGGTCACACAGGAATGCAACCAGGTGGGGTTTGAATGTCTCCAGAGAAGCCTTCACAACCTGTCTGGGCAGCCTGTTCCATGCTTCAACATGGAGGGTTGTAGCTCCTGTCAGAACTGTTATGTTGTAGACTCAGAGGGAGACCTTCACAAGCAGGTCAGTAGTCCGGTCTCTTCTTGAACGCCTCCAGTGATAGTGACTACACCACCTCCTTGGGCAGCACATTCCAATGGCAAATTACTCTCTCTGTGTAGAACTTCTTCCTGACAGCCAGTCTGGACCTCCCCTGGTGCTGCTTGAGACTCTGTCCTCTTGTTCTGGTGCTGGTTGCCTGGGAGAGGAGACCAACCCCCGCCTGGCTGCAACCTCCCTTCAGAGGGAGTCAGAGTGGCTGGAGAGCAGCCAAGCAGAGAGGGACCTGGGGGTGCTGGTTGATGGTAGGATGAACATGAGCCTGCAGTGTGCCCAGGCAGCCAAGAGGGCCAATGGCATCCTGGCCTGCATTAAGAACAGTGTGGCCAGCAGGAGCAGGGAGGTCATTCTGCCCCTGTACACTGCACTGGTTACGCCACACCTCGAGTACTGTGTCCAGTTCTGGGCCCCTCAGTTTAGGAAGGATGTTGACTTGCTGGAACAAGTCCAGAGAAGGGCAACGAAGTTAGTGAGGGGCTTGGAACACAAGCCCTATGAGGAGAGGCTGAGGGAGCTGGGGCTGCTTAGCCTGGAGGGGAGGAGACTCAGGGGTGACCTTATTGCTCTCTACAACTACCTGAAGGGGGATAATAAACAGGCGGAGGTTGGTCTCTTCTCCCAGGCGGCCAGCGCCAGAGCAGGAGGACACAGTCTCGGGCTGCGCCAGGGGAGGTTCGGGCTGGAGGTCAGGAGGAGGTTTTACACGGAGAGAGCGATTGCCCATTGGAGTGGGCTGCCTGGGGAGGTGGTTGAGTCGCCGTCACTGGAGGTGTTTGGGAGGAGACTTGACAGGGTGCTTGGTTACATGGGTTAGTTGGTTGGGTGGTGTTGGGTGATAGGTTGGACGTGATGATCTTGAAGGTCTCTTCCAACCTGGTCTATTCTATTCTATTCTATTCTATTCTATTCTATTCTATTCTATTCTATTCTATTCTATTCTATGTAGCCTCATAAAGCACAGCAGGAAGAACTGCTGGTGAGGGTTTCAAGGCTGCTGCTAACTTGTGAGGTTTGGCATGCTAAACATGAGATTTCCTCTCTGTCTCTCTTGTGTTTGACCTGAAGCAGTGCTTACATCATGTGTCATTGCACTAGCTCATGTGCTAGGCACACTGGCCAGTCTGCTGAGGGATCCTCAGGCAAGGATGTGCGGTGATGGAGCTGGAAAAAAACCCAGCAGCATTATGTGACTATGTAGAGAAATATGTCTGTGCCTACATGTGTTCTGTGACAGTGGCCTATCACCATGGGCCATTTCCTGTTGTCTGTCTTGTGGACAAGACACAGCTGTAGGGCATGGACCCTATTGTGGATTGTTTAGCATTCAGGTGTCATTGCTCAACAGCCCACATGAGGCATCTTGACACTACAGGAAAAGGGGCCATGTCAAGATTGGCAAATTTTATCCCTCCTCTGGTATTGCTCCCTTCTTTCAGTCTGTTTGCTGTCCTCAAGGCCTTGTCTTGTTTCAGCCTTCATACTTTCAGGAGCTAATGGGCTTTATCATTAACTCAGTTTCACAAACATGCTGGCACTTTGCTGGGACAGGTGCAGAGACTGCAGCTGAAACTTGCTGGTTTATCACAGGTTTTCCACACTGCTGGTGTGGGACTTCACGTTTGGTCTCTTTACATGCTGCTGAGTGTCTAGAACCTCAGGCAAAACTCTGTCACCACTGCAGAGGCAGGGCTGCATAGTTCAAGGTTGTGAGTGCACCCAGCACAGTAAAATAGGAGCTGGCTCTTCATGTGTAGTTGCATTTGTTCACTATCAAAAGAAACCAGACCAAAAACTTCCTTGAGTTGCCTTAAGTGGCCATCAGCTGGTGGAAATCAGTCTAATTTTTGTCTTTAATGGAGTGGTCTCATTGATACAAGCTGAGAATCTAGGCTTATTTCTCATGAGTTAGAGATGCTTGTAAGCAGTCTGTTCATTTTGGTCCCAAGTTGGTAAGAATTACTGTCTTGGTCTCCATTCTTTGGCTCTCAGTTTCTTTTTAAGCTTAGCTCAGTGGGCTGATTGGAAGCTACACATAGGTCATGGTATTTATAAATGAGTAACAGCAGTCCCAAGAGTGCAGCATGCAGCTATGTCTGGTGGTGTTTTAAGAGATTCCCTCAGAATGTTGTTGTTTTGTGTTGTTCCCCCCTGCCTCCCTCCCTCCCCCGCTCTGAATTAATAAAAGCTTGTTTAAATTTCTTAATACTTGAAACCAGTGAAGTTCTGCTGAACATTCTGAAAGCCCTCTGCTTGCTGTTTTGCATTCTTATGTTAATGCAATGATGATTTTTTTTTCCCAGACTTCTGGAGCTCTTCAGCTAACATCAATCCCCCAGACCTTTCACCGCCTCACAGGCCTGTGCCTTTGGACAGTGCTTGCAAAGCCTCCCGTCAGCTCTGCCTTATAAATGGAGTGCATTCTATACAAACCAGAACGCCCTCGGAGCTGGAGTGCAGCCAGACCAACGGAGCACTGTGTTTCATTAATCCTCTCTTCTTAAAAGTACACAGCCAGGACCTCGGTGGAACTCTGAAAAGGCAGAGCCCAAGAACTCCAGACGTGAATGGCACAGCAAGGCCTCGCTCCCCCCCGCCCCGGCCACCACCTCCTTCTATTAATAGCATCCTCATGAGTCCACAGCTTTCCAGGACTATAAAGCAGGCGAGCATGCCAGAAACAGTCAACCATAAGAAAGAGAGAGGCTCGGATTTGCTGCAGAGTAAACCAACCCCTATCCCTCCTCCCCGCCTGAAGAAGCAGGCGCTTTCCTCAGAGGTGGAAGGTAGCTCCAAGACCGCAGCAGGAACTCGACCTGGATGCGGCTCTGTACCTGCGCCCAAAGCTGCTGGCGTTCCAGGTGAAACCCTGCCTGAGCCAGCTTCGGCAGCTGCCAAAAAGGCGGCAGCCACGAGCTCTGAGGCACACATAGCGTGGAATGGAGGCAGGCAGAGACTGAGCGACATGAGCATTTCCACCTCCTCCTCCAACTCCCTAGACTTCGATCGGAGCATGCCACTCTTCGGCTATGAGGGGGACACTAACAGCAGCCTGGAGGATTTTGAGGGGGAAAGTGACCAAGAGAGCATGGCACCCCCTTTGAAGTCCAAGAAGAAAAGAAACAGTTCGTTTGTTCTCCCCAAGATTGTGAAATCTCAGCTGCGGAAAGTGAGTGGAGTTTTCAGTTCCTTCATGACCCCCGAAAAGAGGATGATAAAGAAAATTGCAGAGATGTCCCGGGACAAACGCACTTACTTTGGGTGCCTGGTGCAGGACTATGTCAGTTTTCTGCAGGAAAACAAGGAGTGCCATGTTTCAAGCACTGATATGCTGCAAACCATTCGGCAGTTCATGACTCAAGTCAAGAACTATTTGTCCCAAAGCTCTGAACTTGATCCCCCAATCGAATCCCTGATCCCCGAGGACCAGATAGGTAAGAAACACTCTCCTGTATTTTGGGGGAAGGGGAAAACATGTAATCTGTGTTTATAGTGATAGTCCTTGGGCTGGTTTAGAAAGGTGGAGTTGACTTTGCTAGCAGAGTTCAAGCCACTGAGCATTTGAGTCTTAAAACAAAGCAACCCCACTCCCCCTCCCTGCCTCCAGTCACCCTAGCAACTCAGAATAACTGGGCTGCAAAATTGTTTGTAGAAATCCATCCTTAAAATAGCTTCAATATGGGCTTTTAACCTATGATTATTACTGTTTTGGGGATTTTTTTAAGCTGTTGTACTATTAACAATACGCAATCCTTTATTTGCTTGCATACATGATTCTTCCCTGAATTACACTGAAATAGTTCTTGATGTATGGGCTAAAACTGTGCCAGTTCTAACCATGTGGACTGCAAAGCAAAAATTCATTTGAAAACAGTGACATTTAGGAGCAGAGAGACCTTTCATAGCAGCTTGCCTTCTGAAATTAATTCTCATTCTTCCAAATAGTCACTCCTAGCAAAGCTGCAGTATCCCTGCACTTGAAGCTAAATAAAAAGCTATCTAAGAGTTTTAAAAATCAAAGACACAAATGTGCAAGAGAGAGAAGGGGCTGCTGGCCTCGGGTTTTCTGTACTTCTCTGTTGCATGTACGTGTTTCCAAGTGGTTGCAGATGAGCTGTTTGTTTGAATACATGTTTTAACAACACAGAGACTTGTGTGTCCACAAAAGTGAAATCATTGTTGCTGCATAAAAACCTCACTGCCCCTCTATCTTGCCAGAGTCTGAGCAGTATTTGTAGAAGAGACTATAAGTCACATTTAGGAGGTAAACATCCCTCGGGGCAGGATACTTTCCTTGTGAGCTCACTTCAGTTCCAATTTGCTTGTTTTTCTCCTGGCCTCCAATGTCCCAACAGTTGGCCTGGTGCAGAATTGGCAGAAAGTTCCTTCTCTGGAAGTAGTGGGTGATTTGATGTTGACTTCTTTGTCTGCTCTTGACCGAGAGGAAGTATTTGCACTTAACCTCAAATTCATTTCCACAAAGTCAAGCAAAAGCAGCCAGCACTGCTAAAGCAAATACAAGGCAACGAAGAGTCTCCTGGTAATCAAGCCTCTTTCAAAGACATACAATCTTCTCACTAGATGAGTAAAGAATATTATATGGGTGTTACATGGAAGCTAAAAATGGAGCAGTGGTGCAAGCACATTACTGCCAGGGTTTCTGCAGAGCACTCTATTGTTGGGGAAAACACAGACCTAGTTTGCTTGTAGTGTTGTGAGGGCTTGGTTTGACTTGTGCTTTTCATTCTAAGGGTGTGGTTCAATCAGACCCTGGGTCTCTAAAGACTGGGAAAATGCTGTCTGCTTTTAAATGTTCCAGTAGTTTGGAGTAGCTGAAGCTATGAAGTGTAAGAACCAAATGCGATTGGTTTCCTTCAGCAACAGAAAGTTTGGCTTTGATCGTGTGATTAAAGGTAATTAATTTAGAAAGCTGGATAGTTTAAACAAAGGAAGAACTTGCTTTTGAATCATCTGCTGCCTATGGCTGGAGCCTGCAAACAACCACAGTGGATCAGGAGCATCAGATGTTGCTGAGCTAAACAGATAACTATGTAACACCAAGATTTAGTCATTCCTATAGAGAACTTGTTATGATGCAGCACTCCCTATTTTCTGCAGTTTTGCTTGACTATTTCAGCCTGGATTTTAACTTTGGGTAGTCTTTTATCCTCCCTGAATGCGTGCTGCTGGGGAAACTCCTCCTCCTTTCTGTTTCTTGTGTACCCTCCCAGGTGGCAAGTAAGAGTCTGAGCTCTAGGGCTCTGCTCAGGCCTGGTGGCCACTATGTCAGAGTGGGCTGCAGCAGCCAGGGACCTGCAGGAAGAGTTGCCAGGCACACACATGTAGTAGCAGCTTCATGTTCCAGCTTGGGCCTTGCTGCTGGTGGGACAAGGAGGGAGCCTGCAGCAGAAAATGTTTGTGCCTCTTAGCTCCCTGGTCTGGCCTCTGTGGAGAGGAGCTGGAACCAGTCCTCACCTCCCTCTCCACCCAGCAGAACTGGGTGCCTCCTCCAGGGCAGTCAGAGTTCACCTTATCCTGCTGTTGTCTCCTGAATTTCCATGCATGCTGGAGCAGCACCTACTCAGGCTTAGTCAAGTGGTTGGTGTTTGGCACCTTCTCCCACATCTGTGTAATAATCTCCTCACTTGGAGTGCTGTGGCCAGCTATTGGACTTGCAACACAAGAGAGACATAGACCTGTTGGAGCAGGTCCAGAGGAGGGCCACAAAGATGATCAGAGGGCTGGGGCACTTCTCATACAAAGACAGGCTGAAAGAATCGGGGCTGTTCAGTCTGGAGTAGAGAAGGCTCTGAGGAGACTTTATAACTACATTTCAATATCTGAAGGGGATCTACAGGAAAGCTGGGGAAGGACTGTTTAGAAGGGCTTGAAGTGATAGGAGGAGGGGCAGTGCTTTGAAACTGGAGGAGGGGAGATTTAGGATGGACATCAGGAGGAAGTTCTTTACAATGAGAGTGGTGAGATACTGGAACAGGTTGCCCAGGGATGTGGTTGAGGTCCTGTCCCTGGAGATATTTAAGATCAGAGTTTATGTGTCCCTGGGCAGCCTGATGTAGTTGGAGGTGTCCCTGCTGCCTGCAGTAGGTTTGGACAAGATGACCTTTGAGGGTCCCTTCCAACCCAATGCGATCTGTGAATCTGTGGTCATGTAGCTTTTCTTGCAGAACTGTATCTCAGACTTCCCAGCATGAGACTTCTGTGGAGATCTTTTTAAGTTTCCCAGACTGGGAGCATATCAAATTATTTATCTTGGGCCAAATCATTGGGAGAATGTGCATTGGGGTTTCTAATTATTTCTGACAGGCGCCTCCTAATCTTAGCACTGGAGGCTGTTAACCCTTCCTGACACAACAGGATTACCAGTGTTGGGATAAAGTCAAGAAGCTCATGGGTTTTTACTGTTTAAGGATAAATACAAAGGCTTCTTTAAAATGTCATCCACACCTGAATATGTATTCACAGAGTGGATGTATTCAGAGGGCTGGAGCACCTATCTTAGGACAAACTGAAAGAGTTGGGGCTGTTCAGTCTGGAGAAGAGAAGGCTCCGAGGTGACCTAATTGTGGCCTTCCAGTATCTGAAGGGGGCCTACAAGAAGGCTGGGGAGGGACTTCTTAGGATATCAGGTAGTGATAGGACTAGGGGGAATGGAATGAAGCTGGAGGCGGGGAGATTCAGACTGGACATGACCATGAGAGTGGTGAAGCCCTGGAATGGGTTGTCCAGGGAGGTGGTTGAAGCCCCATCCCTGGAGGTGTTTAAGCCCAGGCTGGATGAGGCTCTGTCCAGCCTCATCTAGTGTGGGGTGTCCCTGCCCATGGCAGTGGGGTTGGAACTAGATGATCCTTGTGGTCCCTTCCAACCCTGACTGATTCTATGATTCTATGTGTATCTGGACTGGTCAGAAGAGACCCTGATAGCTCACAGCTGCTTGGATAGTAAATATTTGAGAGGTTTTGTTTGTGTTTCTTTGCTTCCTGGCTGTGAACAGAAAGAAGTCAAGTTGACTGTCATAACTTTGCCAGCTGCTCAGCAGGCAGGATCTTATATCTGAACAACCTCATTTCCAATGCCTAAATCTGGGCCCAGCCCAAGAAATGGCTGATATGAATGTTGTCAGTAAGGTATTAACTGATTGTGGGGGAGATTGGACGTGGCACTTGGTGCCATGGTCTAGTCATGGGGTCTGTGTTGATAGGTTGGACTCGATGATCCCCAAGGTCCTTTCCAACCTAAGTGATACTGTGATACTGTAATATGTGTGGGAAGGTGCTTAAATAATACTGCCTGTCACTTCAGATTCTGTCCCTCTGCCTGGTGAGGCCCCACCTGCAGTACTGCATCCAGTTCTGGTGCGCCCAGCGTAAGAGGACCATGGAACTGATGGAACAGGTCCAGAGGAAGGCATGAAGATGATCAGAGGGCTGGAAGACCTCCCCTATGGGGACAAGCCAAGAGAGTTTGGTCTGTTCAGTCTGGAGAGAGTAGGCTCTGGAGAAACCTTATAGCATCCTTCTAACACCTGAACGGAGCCTAAAAGAAAGCAGGGAAGGGGCTTTTTACAAGGGCTTATTGCAATAGAATAGAATAGACCAGACTGGAATGGATTGAAGCTTCAGGAGGAGAGATTTGGAAATTCTTTACAGTGAGGGTGTTGAGACACTGGAACAGATTGCCTAAGGAGGTCGTGGATGTCCCCTCCCTGGAGGTGTTCAAAGACAGGCTGGATGAGGCCTTGAACAAGCTGGGCTAGTGGAAAGTGTCTTTGCCCATGGCAATGGGATTGGAACTGGATAATCTTTAAGGTCATTTCCAACCCAAACCATTCTATGAATCTATGAGTCAGGGCCTCAGTGCAGTGTTTTATGCACCTGTTCATGCACCCACCTTATGATAATTCCAGCAGGACAATTCTTCCCTTGTTTGCTTACAGGAGGGTTTCATGGAATAGGGTTGGGGGTCTTTAAAAGGTGAAGCCTGCTGTGTAAAAAGATGCAGCCTGCTCTGCTCTCTGTATCTACAACCTGCTCCCCTCTACTTCACTGGTCCAATTAGTCTTTAAAAACTCATGTTGGCAGGGTTTTAGCACTATGTTACTTTTAAGGTGCTTGTACATTTGCCTTGGTGTCTTGGTGTCTTGTCCCTCTACCCTTTTGTTCATCCTTGTATCTTTTCATGTTGAGTTGAAGCCAACCAGCGTTTCACAGAATCATAGAATCAATAAGGTTGGAAAAGACCTCAGAGATCATCAAGTCCAACCTATCACCCCACACTTCATGACTAACTAACCCACGGCTTCAAGTGCCCCCATTGCTCCTCTTCTCACTATGGGAATAGAGGGATAGAAGCAAATAAGAAGCAGTGGCAAAAGCACCTAGCAGAGGCAGAAGATTGGGTTCTCCTTTTCCAGACCATCCCTTTGATTTGCTTTGTGACTTTTCCCCTGCTGCTTTATTCTTTGTTCTTTAAGAGAACACATGTTTAGCACTCAGCCATAGTGTGAGTTTTAATTAAACCACAGCTGATTGAAGCAAGACAAACATAGCACATTCATTGGTGTCCTTTATGTAGGTAAAATGAGGAGAGGTTTACCCTACAGACCTTTCTTCTATAGTTGCTCAACCTCTGCTACCCCTGCCTACACATCACCCACCTCAATCCTACCTCTGTTTTAAGGGTTGTGTAGTTTGTGTAGCTTGTGTGAGGTCTTATTTTCAAGTCTTACTCCTTTGGAGGAGATGCCATTGTCTGCACCATGGAGTAGGCATGTGTCACTGTAGACATCCACCAGGAATTGGACACTTGGCTATCCTGACATGAGCTACCTTAAAATAGATGTGTGTCAGTCATGCCACTCTGTCATCATGCAAGATATTAGGAAAATCCAAAAGCATATGCAGCGTGCTCAAGTGTCCTGCATGTTCCTTCTGTGGTGTTCCAAAGCCACTTTCCACTTTCAGTCTCTCAGGCAATGTTCCTTGAGCAGGGTTATTCTATGGTTATCATAGAATCATAGAATCAATAAGGTTGGAAAAGACCTCAAAGATCATCAAGTCCAACCTGTCACCCAACACCTCATGACTACTAGACCATGGGACCAAGTGCCACGTCCAATCCCTTTTTGAACACTTCCAGGGATGGGGACTCCACCACCTCCCTGGGCAGCACATTCCAATGGCTAACAACTCTCTCTGTGAAGAACTTTCTCCTCACCTTGAGCCTAAACCTCCCCTGGCACAGCTTGAGACTGTGTCCTCTTGGTCTGGTGCTAGTTGCCTGGGAGAAGAGACCAACCCCCTCTTGGCTACAACCTCCCTTTAGGTAGTTGTAGAGAGAAATAAGGTCTCCCCTGAGCCTCCTCTTCTCCAGGCTTCCTCAGTCTCTTACTGAGCCCTTCTTTTACTGAGGAACAACTTGGCCATCATAGATGATAAACAAGGCTTGTGTGTGAATCCAGGGCCTGGAATTTTCTGGATAGTCTCAGTGGGAATAGCAATAGTTGGCAAAGCTGAGCTCTCAGCCTGGAGAAGGTGAGCGTACCTGCAGCTTCAGGCAGCCAGGCTTGCAAAAAGGCTGCATGAGGACACTGGCAGTGAGTAATGTGTTGTCTTCTGGAGATTACAGACTTGTGTGGTTTGCAGCAAAACAAAACAGCTTGTCAGCACAGGATGCAGATGTGTTTCCACAAGTCACAACAAAACTAGCTGGCTGGCCTTTCCAATTCATTTATCAAAGCATTTCCAGTTCCCATTTTGAGGGTAGAGGCTAATTATAGGTATCAGTTCAGGAACACGAGATGGAGCTCAACTCAAGTGCTGCTCAGTGTCAAAAAATAAGAATCTGCTGAGTGTTAGGTTTGGGTTTGCAGGATTAAACACCCTGGGAAGGTATTCAAAAACATTTTGCATATGCTGAAATAAACAGGAATTTTTTTGTTGCCAGTTTTGGATCTGAGAAACATACAGAATGTTAATGGAAAAATCAGTCCTGAGTTCCCCTTCACTCTGCTGTTGTGAGACTCCCATCTCAAATACTGCATCCAGTTCTGGTGTCCCCAGCATAAGAAGGACACAGAGATGTTGGAGTGAGCGTAGAGGAGGGACACAAAGATCATGCAAGTGCTGGAGCACCTCTGCTCTGAGGATAGGCTGAGGGAGCTGGGGGTTGTTCAACCTGGAGAAGACTCCAGGAGAACCTATAGCTGCCAGTACCTGAAGGGATCCTACAAGAAGGCTGGAGAGGGTCTTTTCATAAGGGTGTCTGGCAGTGGGACAAGGGGGAATGGCTTTAAATTGAGGAAGAGCAGGTTTGGACTAGATCTTAGGAAGAAGTGGTAAGACTCTGGAATAGGCTGCCCAGGGAAACTGTGGATACCTTCTGTGGGGGTATTCAGGGCCAGGTGGGATGAGGCCTCGAGCAACCACATCTAGCTGAGAGGTGTCCCTGCCCATGGCAGGGAGGTTGGAGTAGATGATCTCAAAGGTCCCTTCCAGCCTAAGCTATTCTGTGATTCTATAATTCTGTGATTCACAACTTGCTAATTGCCTGGGAGAGCCTCCTGTGCTTTTTGGCGGCCATTAGAAGTGAAACAGCAAAGGCTGCTGCTGACTGGGAATTATTTTCTGGGATTATACCCTGAAACACCTTTCTCTGAAAGGGGCCAGTACAGTAGTTCAGAAGAAAGGGCAAACAGTTGAATGATCTGATGCCAAACATTCTTATGGGGTGTCTTGTGACCCTGAGTATTGGTCTGAGACCCACATCACAAGCACCACTGTCCTTTCAGGCTTTAATAATTGATAATTATATGGGGTTTATATTAATTAGTGTATATGAGTGTGTGACCGTTTGAGGCTGTGCCTTTAAGAAAGAGACAGTGCTGGGACACTCTGGCTGAATGTTTTGGAATATTAACAAAAACAATCAGATATTCTAAACTAATTTCATTGGTAGATTGGTAGAATGCAACTTTAAGTTTTGAGTTCAGTTGGAACTTTTCTCAGTTCGCTCCTTTCCTTCTCCCTTTCCAGCTCGTCTGCTTCTGGGCTCCCTGCCAGAGCGACCTTGAACAGATAAGCATGTGGCCTACTAATATTCTGCTTTATTAATAACTGCTCTTTTTCTCTCTTTCTAACCCTCTTTGGGAAAAAAGGGGAGAGAAGGGGGTACAAGGGGGGGAACCCTCCTCTGTCCGGAGGAGGGAAATTTGTTCCTGTATTCTTGGTTTTTTTTTTCACTTTGCTGTATATTTCTGTGTATATATTGTAAATACTGTAAATTGTGTACATATCTTGCATTTTCCACATTGCTTGTAAAATATAGCATTTCCCTTTTCCTTCTCCAGTTGGGCTAGCTGTGGTTTTTCTTCCTCTTTGTGGGGGAGAGGAGGCTAGGCCTTCTCTCTCAAACCACCACATTTCTTTTTGGTGCCCAACGTGGGGCAGATAATTAGCTTGATTTATTGCTTGCTCAAGCCGGACTAGCAAACATGAAGGTGTTTTGTATTTTGGCGCGTCTGTTCTTCTCAGTTTTTGGGGTTCTGATCCACAGATATTGTTTGGGTTTGATTCTGGATTGCCTAGGTAAATATTTAATGCAGAAAATTTATTTGTGGTTTGTGTACAAGATCCGGCTTCTATATGATCGCTGTCTGGGATTCTTTTGGCTTACAAGATACAGGAATGTGACCTCTAGCACTCTCTCAATTGAGATAAGGGAGTTTAAGATTCCAATAGGTGAAAGGGCAATTTTAAGTGATGGCTGGGATCCAAAGGTGATTATATTTGATGTGTGTGAATCTGCTGCTGATGATAGTGATTGCATATTTTCTATTTTCCTTGAGTTGGGAGACATAAATGTCTAAGGCTTGCTTCATTATTAAGCATAGATCAAAGAGGAGGAGGTGTACCTCTGGGTCAGCCCCAGAGACATCCAGTGATGAGGAGAGTGGAGAATCTGTGTCAGTTAAAGATAAAGCTAAAAAGTCTATTAGAAAGGCTGCTTTGAACAGTTCTGTTGCTGATTCTGGCAAGCAGCCAGGGGTGGCGGCAGCTCCCAACATGGCGGCTCCCCTGTCTTCAGCCGCCATTAACGAGGCAAAGTCATTTCCGCCCACCCTCTCGGCAGGACCGGAAGCCCCTTCCACAGCAGCTGATCTGTCTCAAAACCTGTCAGCTTCTGTCAAGGTGGCTGTAAATTCAAACACAGCTCCAATTAAGCAAGTAGCAGTTTTAAAGACTACAAGTGGAAAGACCAAAGCTGATCCAGGAGCTAATGGAGGAGAAGAGCAGGAGACTGATCCTGGTGAGGGACCCTCTACTAGATAAGATCCTGCTGAGGAGGAAGAGAAGATATCTTTTAAAGATCTAGCTGATTTAGTGAGATAAAATAGGATAGAGATGCAGCTAGGACAGCAGCTAGCAGTGGTGGTTCTCAGCTTAAAGACATCCTTAGGAGAGTGACAGCCTGATTATGGGGACAACATGTTCAGGAAGATGTGATAGATGGAGAAGAAGATGACCTTTCTGGATGTTCTTCACCCTGGGAAGAATTGAGAAATGTCCGTAAAGATTACACCAGGGCAGATAAGGAGCCAGTTCTAGCTTGGCTTAGTAGATGTTACGATACAGGTGCTCCAGCTCTAATGGTTGGAGACAAGTCAGCAGCACAGTTAGGAACTCTCTCGAGGGATAATGGAATAGATAGACATCTAGGCAAGGTTCTCGGTAAGGTTAATCTGTGGATACACTTTTAATGGCAGTTTTCCTGAGATGCCCTTCCTGAGATGATCTTCCATGGAATCCTAAACCCTGGACTACCATAGATGAGGGAATTAAGCGCCTGAGAGAATTTCCTGTTAGAGAGATACTCCATGGTGAACATGAAACTCTGAATCCTGATGACATTCCTGTGGGTACTGGTCTTGCTAATAAGACCATCAAACTTGCTCCTTCTAATTATGCAACCGTTCTGGCAAGCAGAATTGTGTCAAGAAATTATGGTGGAGCTCCTCCTACGGTTGGCCAATTCACTGATCAAATGAGACAATTGGAGGATAGCGTGACACGCGTTTCTTTGGTTTCGGCCATTGAAACTCTGTCTGGTGAAATAAAGAGTTGCATGAAGGAGCTGAAAGATTCCATATGCCAATTGGCGCAAAAAGAAAATTTCAATTCTTCCTCCAGGTGGATACAGGTTTCATCTGTGAGGAATACACGTCCTCCAAGGAGGTCATTCCAAAACAGATCAAACCAAAACAGACCACCAAGGCAGCCACGTAGGATTATTTGAATAACTCTGCGTGATCAGTTTGGTGAGAACATGAACCGGTGGGATGGCCAACCAACTTCTAATCTTTTCAGGAGACTGAGGGAACTGCAAAGTGCCAGAACCCGAGGTAGCAATCCCAGAAGGGTAGCTGTTACTTCCACAGTTCCCCAGAACAACTCTAGTAGCTCCAACAGTGGCTCCAGTTATAACATGCAAGGCTATAACACTGCACACTGTGCGCAATGCACATGTGGGCATGTTCCCCATAACTAGGGGTGCCCTGCCTCCCGCCAGGGGGAGGAGAGGGATAACAGCGATAACAGAATCTATTGGGATGTGTGCATCCAGTGGCCTGGCACTTCACAATTTTGGAAGTACAGGGCCTTGGTTGACACAGAAGCTCAGTGCACCATAATACCATCAAATTATACACCATCAAATGGGGTTTTGTTGTAGCTTCTATAGAAATTGATGAACAAAAATTGAAACTGTCTACTAGACCTGAGCTTTCTGATGAATCTGCAGTTGTGGGACAACACAAGATACAGGAAATTAAATTGCCGGTTGCTTCTCAGACTCTACATCACAGACAATACAGAACCAACCATTCTGGCGTCTGACGGTAGACTACCGAGCCCTGCATGGATGTGTTCCTGTGTAACCTGACCCTGAAGAAAATGACTTGGGGGTACTGGTGGATGAGAAGCTCAACAGGAGGCAGCAGTGTGCACTTGGAGCCCAGGAAGCCAATCGCATCCTGGGCTGCATCAAGAGAAGCATAGCCAGCAGGTGGGGGTGTGTGATTCTCCCCCTCTACTCTGTTCTGGTGAGACCCCACCTGGAGTACTGTGTCCAGTTCTGGAGCCTCTATTACAGGAAGGATCTGGAGGTGCTGGAACATGTCCAGAGAAGGACCATGATGATGATCAGAGGGCTGGAGCTGCTCTCCTATGAGGACAGACTGCGGGGAGTTGAGGCTATTCAAGTCTGGAGAAAGAAGGCTCCCAGGAAACCTATTGTAGCCGTCCAGTATCTGAAGGAGCCTACAAGAAAGCTGGGGAGGGACTTTTTAGGATGTCAGGTATTGATAGGACTAGGGAATGGAGCAAAACTAGAAATGGGTAGATTCAGATTGGATATTAGGAAGAAGTTCTTCCTCATGAGGGTGGTGAGACACTGGAACAGGTTCCCAGGGAGGTGGTGGAAGCCTCATCCCAGGAGCTTTTTAAGGCCAGGCTGGATGTGGCTGTGAGCAGGCTGATGCAGTGTGAGGTGTCCCTGCCAATGGCAGTGGGGCTGGAACTGGATGGTCCTTGAGGTCCTTTCCAACCCTAATAATGTTAGGATTCTAGGATGCTGCTTTGGCAGAAGTGTTGAAATTGATCACTGGAGGTCCCTTCCACCCTCTAACATTCTGTGATGCAGGTGGTAAAAATGTGTCTGCTTCATTCCCAAGTGCTTTAAAGGCATCTGGGCACTCTCACAATGGAGATTCTGAGGCATAACCAGTCTGGTGTGTGTTCTTGATGGCCTTTCACACAATGTGAAGGGTGGATCCCACTGGATCAGAGCCACCAGTTATACATAGCAGGTGGCAACCTTTTTGGATGACTTACCTATTATACTTGGTAAAGCCACTCAATCACCCCTGACAGCACTCCCAAAGCCAGTCAGGAAGCTGCTCTTCTGTACAGTGACAAGAAACTGCCTTCCCTGCCATCAAAGCCATCCTCAGGGCTCATGGGGCAGAAATCTTTTGCCATTTGCCATTTAGAATAGAATTAACCAGGTTGGAAAAGACCTTTGAGATCACTGAGTCCATGATGGCAGGGAAGGCGCTCCAGCTGCTTTGCCTGTAAGCGGAATACCTCTGCAGTTTGCATTCCAACCACCTGGTCTTGTGCTTTAAGTCAAAATTAAAGCAGTTGTTGCTGCCAGACTTAATACATTAAGCAAGAGAACTCTATCCCCATAAATCTTTTGTTCCCCCTGCAAGTTCTGCACATGAATGGTTAATGACAGCCATGCTTCATCTCAGTAAAGTGTGGTCACCATCACATTTGGGTACAAGAGGCTCAAAAAACTGTAAAGAAGTCAGCACAGATCCTCAGAGCTTGGTCTGATTATGAGGGGAGCACTCAGCCTGGGGTAGGAGACTGGAAAAGTCAGTACACTTCTATTGGTGATCCTCCGTGGGCACCAGGCTGGAGCTGCTTCACCTGTGCCTGCAGTATAAGTATGGAGGGAGCTGCAGAAGCAGTCCCTCCCCAGAGGCTACACAAACTGGATGCTGCTGGGAGGAAAAAACTCCTTCCCAGAGTCCAAATCCTTTGTTGGAGCCAGGCTTGTTATCTACAGGTGAGAAGTGGAAGCCTCAAGTCTTCTGCCCTCAGCCATTACTGAGTTGTTGCCACTGCCACAGCTTCCCACACAGGCACCTTTCCTAGCTGCAGGTCATCAGGGTTCCAAAAGCAGTGCCAGGAAATGGCTTTGAAATTTATTCAGTCACTCTCCAGAATTTGTCCAGGAACTTAAATCTATTTGAACCAGAAGATGAGAGCAGCTAACCCTCATGCCTGTGCTCAAAGCTGTGGTCCAAGTACTTAATGCTGGAGGCTATTCCTAATGGTTTCTGTGCTGTTAATGTCCTCAGGTCAATAAACAGGACAGACTATTTCATCAAGCATCCTTCAGTGCTGACCAGCGATGATATTACAGCTACTAGGAGCCAAAGGAAACCATAGAATCACAGAATGGAAGGGGTTGGAAGGGTGCTCTGAAGATCAAGTCAATCCCCTGCAGAGCAGGATCACCTAAAGCAGATCACACAGGAACACATCCAAGTGGACCTTGAAAGTCTCCAGAGATGCAGACTCCACCACCTCTCTGGGCAGCCTGTTCCAGTGCTCTGCCATCCCCAAACTAAAGAAGGTCCTTCTCATATTTAGATGGAACTTCTATGTTCAAGTTTATAACCACTGCTTCTTGTCCTGTCACTGGGCACCACTGAGAAGAGTCTGGCCCCATCTTCCTGACACCCACTCCTTAGATATTTGTAAGCATTAATAAGACCCCCCAGTCAGCCTCCTCTTCTCCAAGCTAAAGAGATACAGGCCTCTCAGCCTGTCCTCATGTTAGAGACATTCCAGTCCCTTACATAAAGACCATATAGCTGTGATTCCAAAGAGATCCTAACTGCCTCTGCTTGGTAAGGGCAGACAGAGAGAAACTGTCATTCCAGTGCAGCATATTTGGACAGAACTAGCCAGCAAATGAGGAAGTGACCAACAAACGACAGTGTGTCTGAGCTTTGTTGTTGCTGATTAAAAACAAACAAACAAAGACCCACAGAAACAAAACCCACACAACAACAACAAAAAAAAAAACCAAACACCAAACCAACCCCAAACAGACAACCTTTTCATCTCCCTTATAACAAGCCTTGACACAGACATAAGAACCAGGAGTTCCACTCTCAAGTGCAAAAGTGACAAAATTAAGCAAGCTAGAAGACCAACAACATAGCAAGAATGATAAGGACTGGGCTTTAATGTTCTATAATAGAACTCTGTGGTGGTTTGAGAGAAAAGGCCTAGCCTCCTCTCCCCACAAAGAGGAAGAAAAACCACAGCCAGCCCAACCGGAGAAACAAAAGGGAAATGCTATATTTTACAAGCAATGTGGAAAATGCAAGATATGTACACAATTTACAGTATTTACAATATATACACAGAAATATACAGCAAAGCAAAAAAAAACAAGAATACAGGAATGAAATTCCCTCCTGCTGAGAGGGTTCCCCCTACCGCCTTCTCTCCCTTTCTTCCCAAAGAAGGTTAGAAAGAGAAAAAGAAGGGAGGAAGAACTGCCTATTGTAAGTGAAGATCAGGCTTGTGATCACCTGAAGAACCTGAAAGTGTTCAAGTCCATGGGACCCGACGGGTTACACCCACGGGTACTGAGAGAACTGGCATAGGAGGTTGCTAAACCCCTCTCTATTATATTTCAAAAGTCATGGCAGTCTGGGGAAGTCCCCACAGACTGGAAAAGGGGAAACATTGCCCCCATTTTCAAAAAGGGTAAGAAGGAGGAACCAGGGAACTACAGGCCAGTCAGTCTCACCTCTGTGCCTGGAAAGATCATGGAGCAGATCCTCCTGGAGGCACTATTGGCTCAGAAGAAGAGTGAAGAGGTGATTTGGAACAGTCAGCATGGCTTCGCCAAAGGCAAATCCTGCCTGACCAACCTGGTGGCCTTCTATGAGAAGGTGACGAAATTAATAGATGAGGGCGAGCAACCGATGTCGTTTACCTGGACCTGAGCAAAGCCTTGACACTGTCCCACACCACATCCTGGTCTCCAAACTGGTGACACATGGGTTTGATGGGTGGACCACGAGATGGATGTGACCATTTGAGGCTGTGCCTTAAAGAAGAGGGACATTGTGACTGAATGTTTTATAAACAAAGGACAGGTCTAAACTAATTTAATTGGTGGATTGGTAGAAAGCAACTTTAAACTCTGAGTTCAGCAGAGACTAGTTGCAGACTCGCACTTTCATCCCCCTCCTTTCGCAGCTTACAGCTTCTGGGCTTTCAGCCAGAATGACCTTGGAACTTGTCGTAGGGTTGGAAGGGTAAGGCCAAGAAGCCTCCTCCCTCCCCCCTGTAAAGTAAAGGGAAAGAAAATTGAAGGGAAAGGGAAAAAAAAACTCACAGCTGAATTAGCAAAGCAATGGAGCTGTATATTTACAAAGCAATGTAGGATATGCAGGGAATATATACAAATTTGCAATATTTACAATATATACAAAGATATACAACAGAATAGCACAGAAATGAGAGTTCCCCCCTCTCTGCTGAGGGGGTTCCCCACCTCCACTCTTCCCTCTCTCCCCCCTTTGCCCAGAGCGGGTTAGAAAGAGAGAGAAAAGAGAAGAAAAAAAAATTAGAAACAGTTATGTGTTAGTTGGAAAGCAGTTAATACAAGCCATAGTAGCTTATCGGTTTCAAGGCCAAAGCCTTGGCCGAAAGCCCAGGAGCTGCAAGCTGCTGCCCTGCGGAGGAGCGGAAGCAAGACTGAAGATAAAGTGCCGGAACGCCCCGGATACCCTCCTGCACTCCCAGTTCAGAAGGTGCTTCCTCCCACTTTACCAATGAAATTAGTTTAGATCCTTCTTTTTGTTTAACAACTTCCGTCCACCATATTCCCTTTCTTAAGGGGACAGTGTCAACCGGTCACAGTCCACCACTTCTAAACAATTTCATTGGCCGTTCACACTGTCCATCCAATCCAAGATGACATTTACAGTTCGTGAGTAAAGTTCATAGTCCATTCCGGCTATGTTCAGATGTAGATGATTCAAAAGTCCAAGAAAATCAGAAAATGAGAAAAATGGAAAACAGTTCATTTCTTCGCAGACGAAGCAAAGAAAAAGGAAACAGGGATTCTCAGGGTCTCTTAGTTGACTCAGGGCTCTCAGGGATCTCAGGGTTCGTGCACCGTAGATTCCTCGTTGATTCTTCTTTTGGACGCGATGTAGCTGCACAACAGTTCGACATTAACCTCTTTCAGCTAAGGTTAAATTTCTTTGTGGAATACACTGAATTTCACCATTCTCTTGCATTACCCAATAAGTGTGACCCGGACCTTCAGCTGAAACCACCCCTCGGACAGGTTTAGCCTCTCCTGAGGGTGAAAATACCCAAACAGATTTACCTAACAGGTTCTTTTCTCTAACAACAGGAACTCTATCACCTTCTACATTCTGTAACAAATCTGAATGTGCAGGTCCAGCTCGGTTCACTGAACCTTTGCTATTTACCAGCCAGGTTGCTTGTGCTAAATGTTTCTCCCAGTTTTTCAAAGATCCACCCCCCATGGCTTTAAGAGTGGTCTTCAACAAACCATTGTAGCGTTCAATCTTTTCCGAAGCTGGTGCATAGTAGGGAATATGGAATATCCACTCAATACCGTGCTCTTTTGCCCAGTTCTTTACAAGGTTGTTCTTGAAATGAGTTCCGTTGTCTGACTCAATCCTCTCTGGAGTTCCGTGTCTCCACAGGATTTGTCTCTCCAGACCGAGAATGGTGTTGCGTGCAGTTGCATGTGGAACTGGATAAGTTTCCAACCATCCAGTGTTTGCCTCACCATAGTAAGCACGTACTGCTTACCAGAACAAGAACGTGGTAGAGTGATGTAGTCAATCTGCCAAGCTTCACCATATTTGTACTTGGACCATCTGTCACCATACCACAAGGGCTTAAGTCGTTTTGCCTGCTTAATAGCAGCACGAATGTCACAGTCATGGATGACTTGTGTGATAGCATCCATGGAAATGTCTATGGATCTGTCACGAGCCCATTGGTATGTTGCATCTCTGCCTTGATGTCCTGACGAATCATGAGCCCACCGAGCTAAGAACATCCCACCTCGGTGTTTCCAGTCGAGATCAAGATTAGAGTCCATGTCTACTTGAGAAACTCTTGCAGCTAGATCTGCCTGATGGTTGTGTTGCTGTTCCTCAGTAGCTTTGCTCTTAGGAATGTGAGCTTCTGCAACTCGGCGTGTTCGACTCCACTGCAGACTTCCACCTTCGCTTGTTCCCAACAAGACGACAGGAACCGTCTGTGAACAAAGCATATTTCTTTTCATCATCAGAAAGGTCATTGTAAGGAGGAGCTTCCTCAGCACGAGTTACTCTCTCCTCTGGAGGTTTAGCACAGTTGATACCTTCAGGCCAACTCGAGATCACCTCCACTAGACCAGGCCTTTCAAGATTTCCCATTCAGAGCTCTCTGTGTTATCAGAGCCATGCACTTAGACCATGTGGAGTCTGTGGCATGATGTGGTGTGGAGCCTTTGCCTTTGAACATCCAATTCAAAACTGGTAATCTGGGAGCTAAGAGAAGTTGTGATTCAGTTCCAATCACTTCAGAAGATGCCTTTAATCCTTCATAGGCAGCTAAGATTTCTTTCTCTGTTGGAGTATAATTAGCCTCTGAACCTCTGTAAGCTCTACTCCAGAAACCAAGAGGTCGTCCACGTGTCTCACCTGGAGCTTTTTGCCACAAGCACCAGATTGGACCATTGTCACTTGCAGCCGTGTACAAAATGTTCTTAATGTCTGGACCATCTCGGACAGGTCCCAGACCCATTGCTTGAATTACCTCTTGCTTTATCTGGTCAAAGGCTGCTTGTTTTTCAGGTCCCCAGTGGAAATGGTTTCTCTTTCGAGTCACATCATACAGAGGCTTCACAATCTGACTGTATCCAGGAATGTGCAGTCTCCAAAATCCCACTATCCCCAAGAAACGTAGGGTCTCTTGCTTGTTAGTGGGATTTGCCATGGTAGAGACTCTGTTTACCACATCCACGGGAATGTGTCGGCGTCTATCCTGCCACCGCACTCCCAGAAACTGAATCTCTGTGGTAGGTCCTTTCACCTTGTCTCGTTTGATGGCAAAACCTGCATTCAGAAGAATGTCAATGATTTTGTTACCTTTCTCGAAGATTTCCTCAGCAGTTTTACCCCAGACGATGATATCATCGATGAACTGGATGTGTTCTGGAGCACCGCCTTTCTCCAGAGCATTGTGGATCACTGCATGACAGATGCTTGAGCTGTGGATCCAGCCCATTGGCAGTCTGTTGAAAGTGTACTGGATTCCTCTCCAGGTGAAAGCAAACTGAGGCCTGCATTCCTCTGCTATGGGAATAGAGAAAAATGCATTAGCAATGTCTATGGTAGCATACCATTTGGCCTCCTTATATTCCAGCTCGTACTGTAGCTCCATCATGTCTGGTACTTCTGCACTCATAGGTGGTGTCACTTCATTCAGGGCTCGGTAGTCTACCGTCAGACGCCAGTCTCCATTCTGCTTCCGCACAGGCCACACTGGACTGTTGAAAGGGGAATGAGTTTTGCTGACGACTTTCTGACTCTCCAACTGACGAATCAGATTCTGAATGGGCAACAAAGAGTCACGGTTGGTTCTGTATTGTCTGTGATGCACAGTCTGAGAAGCAACCGGCAATTTAATATCCTGTATCTTATGTTGTCCCACAACTGCAGATTCATCAGAAAGCTCAGGTCTAGCAGACAGCTTTAATTTTTGTCCATCAATTTCTATAGAAGCTACTCCAAAAGCCCATTTGTAACCTCTAGGGTCCTTGAAACGCCCTTCTCTCAGAAAATCAATTCCCAAAATACAAGGTGCATCAGGTCCGGTCACAACTGTATGTTTCCTCCATTGTTTACCAGTTACACATATATTAACGTCCACATTACTTAACTCTTGAGATCCACCAGTGACTCCCAGAATAGTTATAGACTCTGATCCCTGAGAATTTGATGGCATTATGGTGCACTGAGCTCCTGTGTCAACCAAGGCCCTGTCCTTCCGAAATTGTGAAGTGCCAGGCCATTGGATGTACGCATTCCAATAGATTCTGTTATCTCTGTTAACCCTTTCCTCTCCCTGGCGGGAGGCAGGGCACCCCTAGTTATGGGGGAACATGCACATGTGCATTGCACATAGTGTGCAGGGTTATAGCTTGCATGTCACAACTGGAGCCACTGTTGGAGCTGCTAGAGTTGTCCTGGGAACTGTGGAAGCAACAGCTACCCTTCTGGTATTGCTACCTCGGGTTCTGCCACTTTGCAATTCCCTCAGTCTCCTGAAAAGATTAGAAGTTGGTTGGCCATCCCAGCGGTTCATGTTCTCACCAAACTGATCACGCAGATTTATCCAAATAGTTCTACGTGATTGCCTTGGTGGTCTCTTTTGATTTGATCTGTTTTGGAATGACCTCCTTGGAGGACGTGTATTCCTCACAGATGAAACTTGTATCCACCTGGAGGGAGAATTGAAATTATCCCTTTGTGCCAATTGGGATATGGAATTTCTAAATTCATCCTTTAACTCTCTTATGCAATTCTGTATATCACCAGACATAGTTTTAACGGCCGAAACCAAAGAAACACGTGTCATGCTATCCTCCAATTGTCTCATTTGATCACAGAATTGGCACTGGTCTTGCTAAAAAGCTCATCAAACTTGCTCCTTCTAATTATGCAACCTGTAATGGGTTGGGGCAAACCCCCCTCCCCACCACGCGCAGAAATGACGACTCAGACAAACGGATTGCAAAAGTGATGGAAAGTTTAAATAGAGAACAGTGAGTGCGTGCAGAGAACTAGAAACACAGTGACAAAGAAAGAACCCCAAAACAGACCCAGAGAGATCCCATCCCCACCTCCCCACCTGAGGGTGCACCCAAAACCCCCAGGGCTCCTCCGTCCCCCCCCACCCCCAGGCTAATCTCAGCTGGCCAGATCTGAGACTGCCCATCCCCCGTGGCCTTGGGCTAGCCAGGCCCATGGCCGGGAGATCTCTCCCCAGTTACCGGGTGGCGGAGAGGAAGGAAAGAGGAAGTGCCAGACCCCGCCATGAAACTTATAGTGGTGCAAAGAATTGTGGTAGGAAATAACCTAATTTCCTGTGTCCACCCAGTGGGCTGGACTTCTGGACACAGGAAACACCCCTGTAGCAGAAGGCACCCAGCCCAAACTATGACAGTAAACATTCTGGCAAGCAGAACTGTGTCAAGAAATTATGGTGGAGCTCCTCTATGGTTGGCCAATTCACTGATCAAATGAGAAAATTGGAGGATAGCATGACACGTGTTTCTTTGGTTTCAGCCATGTGACCGTTTGAGGCAGTCCCTTTAAGGAAGGGGACATTGTGGTGGAATGTTTGTAAATGAAAGACGGATCTAAACTAATTTCATTGGTAGATTGGGGGGAAGCACCTTTTGAACTCGGAGTGCAGCAGTTTTCTGGTCAGATCTTCTTCTTCCTTCCTTGCGGCAGCTTGCAGCTTTCTGGGCTTTCGGTCAAACTGACCTTGAAACTGATAAACTGCAAGGCCTGTATTAACTGCTTTCCAATTAACAACTGCTTTTTTTCCCCTCTCTCTTTCTAACCCTCTCTGGGAAGAAGGGGAGAGAAGGGGGTACAGGCGTGGGAATCCCCTCAGCAGAGGAGGGAACCCTCATTTCTGTGTGACTTTGTTGTATATTTCTGTATATATTGTAAATACTGTAAATTCAGTACATAAACCTGCATTTCCTAAACTGCTTTGTAAATATACAGCACCCACACCTTTGCTAATCCGGCTGTGCATTTTTTTTTACCTTCAATTTTCTTCCCTCTACTCACAGGGGGGGGAAAGGGCCCAGCCTTTCCCCCAACCCTACGACATTCTTCTTTCTTGGCTTACCCAACCTGCGGCAGATAATTAGCTTGATTTATTACTTTATTGTTTTAGTGTTTCATAGCGGATTAGCAAACATGAAGGTGTTGTGGTTCGTAGAACGATTATTCTTTTCTATTTTTGGGGTTCTGGTTTACAGATATTGTTTGGGTTTGATTTTGGATTACCTGGGTAAATATTTGGTGCAGACAATTTATCTGTGAGTTATGTATAGAGTTAGACTATGGTATGGAAAATGCGTGGATTTCTTTTGCCAGCGAGATACAGAAATGTAACTTCTACTAAGCCTCCCGATTGAGATAAAAGAGTTTAGGATTCCTGGAGGAGAGAGTAACTTTAGGTGATGGCTGGGATCCAAGGTGATTTATTTGGTGTCTGTGATCCTGCTGCTGGTGATAATTATCGCGTACCTACAGATTTCTTTGCGGCAAGAGAGGAAGATATCAGGGCGTGTTTTGTTATTAAAACTAGATCAAAGAGAAAACACCGTGGCTCTGGGTCAGTCCCAGAGACATCTAGTGATGAAGAGTGTGGAGAATCTGTGTCAGTTAAAAAGAAAGCTAAGAAGTTAATTGGTAAAGCAGCCCTGAACGACTTTGCCGCTGATTCTGGCAAGCTGCCAGGGGCAGTGGCAGATATCAACATGGCGCCTACTCCTTCTCCTCCTCCTCCTTCTCCGTCGGCCATTAACAGCAACGTCAGTTCCGCCCACTCTCTCGGTGGGACCGGAAGTCACTGCCTCAGCAGCTGATTTATCTCAGGACCTGTCAGCTTCTATTAAGGTGGCTGTAAATTCAAACACAGCTCCAGTTAAGGTGGCTGTTTTAAAGACTAGAAGAGGAAAGACCAAAGCCGATGAGAAGAAGAGCAGGAGACTGATCCTGGTGACGGGCCCTCCACTCTAAGAAATCCTGCTGAGGAGGAAGAGAAGATTTGTTTTAAAGATCTAGCTGACCCAGTGAGAGCAAAGCAGGATAGAGATGCAGCTAGGACGGGAGCTGGCAAAGGTGGTTCTCAGCTTAAAGAGATCCTTGAGAAAATGGCAGCAGGATTATTAGGACAACAAGTTGAGGGGGAGGAGCAAGAGGCAGATGACATTACTGAGTGTTCCTAACCCCGCGAAGAGCTGAGAAATGTCCGTAAAGATTACACCAGGGCAGATAAGGAGCTAGTTCTAGCTTGGCTTAGTAGTTGTTATGATACAGGTACTCTAGCTCTAACAGTTGGAGACAAGTCAGCAGCTCAGTTAGGAAATCTCTCGAGGGATAAAGGAATAGATAGACATCTAGGCAGGGCTCTCAGTAAGGTTAATCTGTGGATACGCCTTTTAATGGCGCTTGCCCTGAGATACCCTTCCCGAGATGATCTTCCATGGAATCCTAAACCCTGGACTACCATAGATGAGGGAATTAAGCGCTTGAGAGAATTTGCTGTTAGAGAGGTACTCTATGGTGAACATGAAACTCTGAATCCTGATGACATTCCTGTGGGTATTGGTCTTGCTAAAAAGATCATCAAGCTTGCTCCTTCTAATTATGCAAACATTCTGGCAAGCAGAATTGAGTCAAGAAATTATGGTGGAGCTTCTCCTACGGTTGGCCAAGTCAGTGATCAAATGAGACAATCGGAGGATAGCATGACACGAGTTTCTTTGGTTTCAGCCATTGAAACTCTGTCTGGAAAAATTGAGAATTGCATGAAAGAGCTGAAAGATTCCATATCCCAATTGGCACAGAGAGATAATTTCAATTCTTCCTCCAGGTGGATACAAGTTTCATCTGTGAGGAATACACGTCCTCCAAGGAGGTCATTCCAAAACAGATCAAATCAAAACAGACCACCAAGGCAGTCACGTAGAACTATTTGGATAACTCTGCGTGATCAGTTTGGTAGAGAACATGAACCGGTGGGATGGCCAACCAACTTCTAATCTTTTCAAGAGACTGAGGGAACTGCAAAGTGGCAGAACCTGAGGTAGCAATACCAGAAGGGTAGCCGTTACTTCCACAGTTCCCCAGGACAACTCTAGTAGCTCCAACAGTGGCTCCAGTCATAACATGCAAAGGTATAACACAGCACACTGTGCGCAATGCACAGGTGGGCATGTTCCCTATAACTAGGGTGCCCTGCCTCCCGCCAGGGAGAGGAGAGGGATAACAGTGATAATAGAATCTGTTGGGATGTGTACATCCAGTGGCCTGGCACTTCACAATTTTGGAAGTACAGGGCCTTGGTTGACACAGGAGCTCAGTGCACCATAATGCCATCAAATTATCAGGGATCAGAGTCTATAACTATTCTGGAGTCACTGGTGGATCTCAAGAGTTAAGTAAGGTAGAGGTTAACACAAGTCTAACTGGTAAACAATGGAGGAAGCATACAGTTGTGACAGTTGTGGGAATTGATTTTCTGAGAGAAGGGCATTCCAAAGACCTAGAGGCTATAAATGGGCTTTTGGAGTAGCTTCTATAGAAATTGATGGACAAAAATTGAAGCTGTCTGCTAGACCTGAGCTTTCTGATGAATCTGCAATCATGGGACAACGTAAGATACAGGACATTAAATTGCCGGTTGCTTCTCAGACTGTGCATCACAGACAATACAGAACCAACCGTGACTCTTTGTTGCCCATTCAGAATCTGATTCGTCAGTTGGAGAGTCAGAAAGTCATCAGCAAAACTCATTCACCTTTCAACAGTCCAGTGTGGCCTGTGTGAAAGCAGAATGGAGACTGGCGTCCGACAGTGGACTGCCGAGCCCTGAATGAAGTAACACCACCTATGAGTGCAGCAGTACCAGACATGATGGAACTCCAGTACGAGCTGGAATCCAAAGAGGCCAAATGATATGCTACCATAGACATTGCTAATGCATTTTTCTCTATTCCCCTTAGCAGAGGAATGCAGGCCTCAGTTTGCTTTCACCTGGAGAGGAATCCAGTACACTTTCAACAGATTGCCAATGGGCTGGATCCACAGCTCAAGCATCTGTCATGCAGTAATCCACGATGCTCTGGAGAAAGGTGGTGCTCCAGAACACATCCAGTTCATCGATGATGTCATAGTCTGGGGTAAAACTGCTGAGGAAGTCTTCAAGAAAGGTAACAAAATCATTGACATTCTTCTGAATGCAGGTTTTGCCATCAAGCGAGACAAGGTGAAAGGACCTACCACAGAGATTCAGTTTCTGGGAGTGCGGTGGCAGGATGGATGCCGACACATTCCCGTGGATGTGGTAAACAGAGTCTCTACCATGGCAAATCCCACTAACAAGCAAGAGACCCTACGTTTCTTGGGGATAGTGGGATTTTGGAGACTGCACATTCCTGGATACAGTCAGATTGTGAAACCTCTGTATGATGCGACTCGAAAGAGAAACCATTTCCACTGGGGACCTGAACAGCAAGCAGCCTTTGACCAAATAAAGCAAGAGGTAGTTCAAGCAGTGGGTCTGGGACCTGTCCGAGATGGTCCAGACATTATGAACATTTTGTACACGGCTGCCAGTGACAATGGTCCAACCTGGTGCTTGTGGCAAAAAGCTCCAGGTGAGACACGTGGACGACCTCTTGGTTTCTGGAGTCGAGGATACAGAGGTTCAGAGGCTAATTACACTCCAACAGAAAAAGAAATTCTAGCTGCCTATGAAGGAGTAAAAGCATCTTCTGAAGTAATTGGAACTGAATCACAACTTCTTTTAGCTCCCAGATTACCAGTTTTGAATTGGATGTTCAAAGGCAAAGGCTCCACACCACATCGTGCCACAGACTCAACATGGTCTAAGTGGATGGCTCTGATAACACAGAGAGCTCGAATGGGAAATCTTGAAAGGCCTGGTCTAGTGGAGGTGATCTCAAGTTGGCCTGAAGGTATCAACTGTGCTAAACCTCCAGAGGAGAGAGTAACTCGTGCTGAGGAAGCTCCTCCTTACAATGACCTTTCTGATGATGAAAAGAAATATGCTTTGTTCACAGAGGGTTCCTGTCGTCTTTTTGGAAACAAGCGAAGGTGGAAGTCTGCAGTGTGGAGTCCAACACGCCAAGTTGCAGAGGCGAAGGATGGAGAAGGAGAATCCAGTCAGTTCGCAGAGGTAAAAGCTGTCCAGCTAGCTCTCGACGTAGCTGAACGTGAGAGAAGGCCGAAGCTTTATCTCTACACCGACTCGTGGATGGTAGCCAATGCTCTGTGGGGTTGGCTAAAGAACTGGAAGAAGAGTGGTTGGCAGAGGAAAGGAAAACCCATTTGGGCAGCCGACCTGTGGTCGGATATTGCTCATCGAGTGGAGAGAATTCCTGTGAAGGTGAGACACATTGTGGTGGGTTTGAGAGAAAGGACCAGCCTTCTCCCCTCCACAAAGAGAAGAAAAAGAAATAACCACAGTTAGGCAGCCGGAGGAGCAAAAGGGAAATGCTATATTTACGAGCAATTTTTAGGGAACGCAGGATATATACACAATTGGCAATATTTACAATATATATACAGAAATATACAGTAAAGTAAAAAAGAAAAACAATAATACAGGAATGAAATTCCCTCCTCTGCTGAGGAGGGTTCCCCCCCCGTACCCCATTCTCTCCCCTTTTTCCCCAAAGTGGGTTAAAAAGAGAGAAAAAGAGCAATTGTTAATAGAGTAGAATATGTTAGTAAGCCGTATCTGTCCAAGGTCAGTCTGGCAGGGAGCCCAGAGGCAGATGAGCTGGAAAGGAGAAAGGAAAGGAGTGAACTGAGGAAAGTCTCAGCTGCACCCAAGTTCAAAACTGCCCTCTTTACCAATCCACCAATGAAATTAGTTTAGAATATCTGATTGTTTTTTGTTAACATTTCCAAAACATTCGGCCATAGTGCCCCAGTACTGTCCTTTTCTTAAAGGCACAGCCTCAAACGGTCACAGTCCACCCCTTCTAAACAATTTCATTGGCTGTTCATACTGCCCATCCAATCCAAGACAATATTTACAGCTCGTAAGTAAAGTTCATAGTCCATTCCGGATATCCTCACATGTAGATGATTCAAAAGTCCAAGAAAATCAGGAAATGAGAAAAATGGAAAACAGTTTATCTCTTCGCAGATGAAGCAAAGAAAAGGGAAACAGGGATTTTCAGGGTCTCTTAGTTGACTCAGGGCTCTCAGGGTTCTCAGGGTTCGTGCACCGTATATTCCTCGTAGACTCTTCCTTTGGACGCGATGTAGCTGCACAACAGTTTGAAATTAATCTCTTTCAGCTAAAGTTAAATTTCTTTGTGGAATTTCACCATTCTCCTGCATTACCCAATAAGTGTGACCTGGACCTTCAGCTGAAACCACCCTTCGGACAGGTTTAGCCTCTCCTGAGGGTGAAAATACCCAAGCAGTTTTAGAACAGAATAGAATAGAATAGACCAGGTTGGAAGAGACCTTCAAGATCATTGCATCCAACCTATCATCCAACACCACCTAGTCAACTAAACCATGCGACTAAGCACCCTGTCAATTCTCCTCCTGAACACCTCCAGCGATGGTGACTCCACTACCTCCCCGGGCAGCCCATTCCAATGGGCAATCACTCTCTCTGTGTAAAACTTCCTCCGGACCTCCAGCCTGAACGTCCCCCGCGCGGCCTGAGACTGTGATTTACCTAACAGATTCTTTTCTCTAACAACAGGAACTCTATCACCTTCTACTTTCTGTAGCAAATCTGAATGTGCAGATCCAGCTCGGTTCACTGAACCAGCCAGGTTGCTTTTGCTAAATGTTGCGTGCAGATGCCTGTGGAACTGGTTAAGTTTCCAATCATCCAGTGTTCGCCTCTACCATGGCAAGCAAGTTTTGCTTACCAGAACGAGAACGTGGTAGCGTGATGTAGTCAATCTGCCAAGATTCACCATACTTGTACTTGGACCATCTGTCGCCATACCACAAGGGCTTAAGTCATTTTGCCTGCTTAATAGCAGCACAAATGTCACAGTCATGGATGACTTGTGTGATAGCATCCATGGAAATGGCTATGGATCTGTCACGAGCCCATTGGTATGTGTGCTGGGTTGAGCAGCCCCATTCCCCGCCCCTGGCAACAATAAACACTCAGACAAACGGATTGCAAAAGTGATGGAAAGTTTAAATAGAAAGCAATGAACTTTTACAGAAAGCCAAAAGCATAGTGACAAAGAAAGATCCCAAAACAGACTCAGAGATATCCAATCCCCACCTGAGGGTACACCCGAGACCCCCAGGGCTCCTTCTTCCCCCTCCCACTGCTAGGCTAGTCTCAGCTGGCCAGATCTGAGACTGCCCATCCCCCTGTGTCCTTGGGCCTAGCCAGGCCCAAAGCCAGGAGGCATCTCCCCCAGTTACCGGCTGACAGAGGAGGAAGAGAAGAGGAAGTGCTAGACTCCGCACTGGATCTTATAGTGGTGCAAAGGATTGTGGTAGGAAATACTACATAATTTCCTGTGCCCACCCCCCTGAGCTGGACTTCTGGACACAGGAAGTAAACATTGCATGGGGACGCCCAGCTCAAACTGCAACAGTATGTTGCATCTCTGCCTTGATGTCCTGACGAATCATGAGCCCACCGAGCTAAGAATATCTCACCATGGTGTTTCCACTCAAGATCAAGATTAGAGTCCATGTCTACTTGAGAAACTCTTGCAGCTAGATCTGCCTGATGGTTGTGTTGCTGTTCCTCAGTAGCTTTGCTCTTCGTAATGCGAGCATCAATGTGTCTCACCTTCACTGGAATTCTCTCGATTCGATCAGCAATATCCTGCCACAGGTTGGCTGCCCAAATGGGTTTTCCTTTCCTCTGCCAACCACTCTTCTTCCAGTTCTTTACCCAACCCCACAGAGCATTGGCTACCATCCATGAGTCGGTGTAGAGATAAAGCTTTGGCCATCTCTCACGTTCAGCTATGTCGAGAGCTAGCTGGACAGCTTTTACCTCTGCGAACTGACTGGATTCTCCTTCTCCATCCTTCGCCTCTGCAACTCGGCGTGTTGGACTCCCCACTGCAGACTTCCGACTTCGCTTGTTTCCAAAAAGACAACAGGAACCGTCTGTGAACAAAGCATATTTCTTTTCATCATCAGAAAGGTCATTGTAAGGAGGAGCTTCCTCAGCACGAGTTACTCTCTCCTCTGGAGGTTTAGCACAGTTGATACCTTCAGGCCAACTTGAGATCACCTCCACTAGACCAGGCCTTTCAAGATTTCCCATTCGAGCTCTCTGTGTTATCAGAGCCATCCACTTAGACCATGTTGAGTCTGTGGCACGATGTGGTGTGGAGCCTTTGCCTTTGAACATCCAATTCAAAACTGGTAATCTGGGAGCTAAAAGAAGTTGTGATTCAGTTCCAATTACTTCAGAAGATGCTTTTACTCCTTCATAGGCAGCTAGAATTTCTTTTTCTGTTGGAGTGTAATTAGCCTCTGAACCTCTGTATCCTCGACTCCAGAAACCAAGAGGTCGTCCACGTGTCTCACCTGGAGCTTTTTGCCACAAGCACCAGGTTGGACCATTGTCACTTGCAGCCGTGTACAAAATGTTCTTAATGTCTGGACCATCTCGGACAGGTCCCAGACACATTGCTTGAACTACCTCTTGCTTTATCTGGTCAAAGGCTGCTTGTTGTTCAGGTCCCCAGTGGAAATGGTTTCTCTTTCGAGTCGCATCATACAGAGGTTTCACAATCTGACTGTATCCAGGAATGTGCAGTCTCCAAAATCCCACTATCCCCAAGAAACGTAGGGTCTCTTGCTTGTTAGTGGGATTTGCCATGGTAGAGACTCTGTTTACCACATCCACGGGAATGTGTCGGCATCCATCCTGCCACCGCACTCCCAGAAACTGAATCTCTGTGGTAGGTCCTTTCACCTTGTCTCGCTTGATGGCAAAACCTGCATTCAGAAGAATGTCAATGATTTTGTTACCTTTCTTGAAGACTTCCTCAGCAGTTTTACCCCAGACTATGACATCATCGATGAACTGGATGTGTTCTGGAGCACCACCTTTCTCCAGAGCATCGTGGATTACTGCATGACAGATGCTTGAGCTGTGGATCCAGCCCATTGGCAATCTGTTGAAAGTGTACTGGATTCCTCTCCAGGTGAAAGCAAACTGAGGCCTGCATTCCTCTGCTAAGGGGAATAGAGAAAAATGCATTAGCAATGTCTATGGTAGCATATCATTTGGCCTCTTTGGATTCCAGCTCGTACTGGAGTTCCATCATGTCTGGTACTGCTGCACTCATAGGTGGTGTTACTTCATTCAGGGCTCGGCAGTCCACTGTCGGACGCCAGTCTCCATTCTGCTTTCACACAGGCCACACTGGACTGTTGAAAGGTGAATGAGTTTTGCTGATGACTTTCTGACTCTCCAACTGACGAATCAGATTCTGAATGGGCAACAAAGAGTCACGGTTGGTTCTGTATTGTCTGTGATGCACAGTCTGAGAAGCAACCGGCAATTTAATGTCCTGTATCTTACGTTGTCCCATGATTGCAGATTCATCAGAAAGCTCAGGTCTAGCAGACAGCTTCAATTTTTGTCCATCAATTTCTATAGAAGCTACTCCAAAAGCCCATTTATAGCCTCTAGGGTCTTTGGAATGCCCTTCTCTCAGAAAATCAATTCCCACAACTGTCACAACTGTATGCTTCCTCCATTGTTTACCAGTTAGACTTGTGTTAACCTCTACCTTACTTAACTCTTGAGATCCACCAGTGACTCCCAGAATAGTTATAGACTCTGATCCCTGATAATTTGATGGCATTATGGTGCACTGAGCTCCTGTGTCAACCAAGGCCCTGTACTTCCAAAATTGTGAAGTGCCAGGCCACTGGATGTACACATCCCAACAGATTCTATTATCACTGTTATCCCTCTCCTCTCCCTGGCGGGAGGCAGGGCACCCCTAGTTATAGGGAACATGCCCACCTGTGCATTGCGCACAGTGTGCTGTGTTATACCTTTGCATGTTATGACTGGAGCCACTGTTGGAGCTACTAGAGTTGTCCTGGGGAACTGTGGAAGTAACGGCTACCCTTCTGGTATTGCTACCTCAGGTTCTGCCACTTTGCAGTTCCCTCAGTCTCTTGAAAAGATTAGAAGTTGGTTGGCCATCCCACCGGTTCATGTTCTCTACCAAACTGATCACGCAGAGTTATCCAAATAGTTCTACGTGACTGCCTTGGTGGTCTGTTTTGATTTGATCTGTTTTGGAATGACCTCCTTGGAGGACGTGTATTCCTCACAGATGAAACTTGTATCCACCTGGAGGAAGAATTGAAATTATCTCTCTGTGCCAATTGGGATATGGAATCTTTCAGCTCTTTCATGCAATTCTCAATTTTTCCAGACAGAGTTTCAATGGCTGAAACCAAAGAAACTCGTGTCATGCTATCCTCCGATTGTCTCATTTGATCACTGACTTGGCCAACCGTAGGAGAAGCTCCACCATAATTTCTTGACTCAATTCTGCTTGCCAGAATGTTTGCATAATTAGAAGGAGCAAGCTTGATGATCTTTTTAGCAAGACCAATACCCACAGGAATGTCATCAGGATTCAGAGTTTCATGTTCACCATAGAGTACCTCTCTAACAGCAAATTCTCTCAAGCGCTTAATTCCCTCATCTATGGTAGTCCAGGGTTTAGGATTCCATGGAAGATCATCTCGGGAAGGGTATCTCAGGGCAAGCGCCATTAAAAGGCGTATCCACAGATTAACCTTACTGAGAGCCCTGCCTAGATGTCTATCTATTCCTTTATCCTCGAGAGATTTCCTAACTGAGCTGCTGACTTGTCTCCAACTGTTAGAGCTAGAGTACCTGTATCATAACAACTACTAAGCCAAGCTAGAACTAGCTCCTTATCTGCCCTGGTGTAATCTTTACGGACATTTCTCAGCTCTTCGCGGGGTTAGGAACACTCAGTAATGTCATCTGCCTCTTGCTCCTCCCCCTCAACTTGTTGTCCTAATAATCCTGCTGCCATTTTCTCAAGGATCTCTTTAAGCTGAGAACCACCTTTGCCAGCTCCCGTCCTAGCTGCATCTCTATCCTGCTTTGCTCTCACTGGGTCAGCTAGATCTTTAAAACAAATCTTCTCTTCCTCCTCAGCAGGATTTCTTAGAGTGGAGGGCCCGTCACCAGGATCAGTCTCCTGCTCTTCTTCTCCATCGGCTTTGGTCTTTCCTCTTCTAGTCTTTAAAACAGCCACCTTAACTGGAGCTGTGTTTGAATTTACAGCCACCTTAATAGAAGCTGACAGGTCCTGAGATAAATCAGCTGCTGAGGCAGTGACTTCCGGTCCCACCGAGAGAGTGGGCGGAACTGACGTTGCTGTTAATGGCCGACGGAGAAGGAGGAGGAGGAGAAGGAGTAGGCGCCATGTTGATATCTGCCACTGCCCCTGGCAGCTTGCCAGAATCAGCGGCAAAGTCGTTCAGGGCTGCTTTACCAATTAACTTCTTAGCTTTCTTTTTAACTGACACAGATTCTCCACACTCTTCATCACTAGATGTCTCTGGGACTGACCCAGAGCCACGGTGTTTTCTCTTTGATCTAGTTTTAATAACAAAACACGCCCTGGATATCTTCCTCTCTTGCCGCAAAGAAATCTGTAGGTACGCGATAATTATCACCAGCAGCAGGATCACAGACACCAAATAAATCACCTTTGGATCCCAGCCATCACCTAAAGTTACTCTCTCCTCCGCAGGAATCCTAAACTCTTTTATCTCAATCGGGAGGCTTAGTAGAAGTTACATTTCTGTATCTCGCTGGCCAAAAGAAATCCACGCATTTTCCATACCATAGTCTAACTCTATACATAACTCACAGATAAATTGTCTGCACCAAATATTTACCCAGGTAATCCAAAATCAAACCCAAACAATATCTGTAAACCAGAACCCCAAAAATAGAAAAGAATAATCGTTCTACGAACCACAACACCTTCATGTTTGCTAATCCGGCTATGAAACACTAAAACAATAAAGTAATAAATCAAGCTAATTATCTGCCGCAGGTTGGGTAAGCCAAGAAAGAAGAATGTCGTAGGGTTGGGGGAAAGGCTGGGCCCTTTCCCCCCCCTGTGAGTAGAGGGAAGAAAATTGAAGGTAAAAAAAAATGCACAGCCGGATTAGCAAAGGTGTGGGTGCTGTATATTTACAAAGCAGTTTAGGAAATGCAGGTTTATGTACTGAATTTACAGTATTTACAATATATACAGAAATATACAACAAAGTCACACAGAAATGAGGGTTCCCTCCTCTGCTGAGGGGGATTCCCCACGCCTGTACCCCCTTCTCTCCCCCTTCTTCCCAGAGAGGGTTAGAAAGAGAGAGGGGAAAAAAAAGCAGTTGTTAATTGGAAAGCAGTTAATACAGGCCTTGCAGTTTATCAGTTTCAAGGTCAGTTTGACCGAAAGCCCAGAAAGCTGCAAGCTGCCGCAAGGAAGGAAGAAGAAGATCTGACCAGAAAACTGCTGCACTCCGAGTTCAAAAGGTGCTTCCCCCCAATCTACCAATGAAATTAGTTTAGATCCGTCTTTCATTTACAAACATTCCACCACAATGTCCCCTTCCTTAAAGGGACTGCCTCAAACGGTCACATGGCTGAAACCAAAGAAACACGTGTCATGCTATCCTCCAATTTTCTCATTTGATCAGTGAATTGGCCAACCATAGGAGGAGCTCCACCATAATTTCTTGACACAGTTCTGCTTGCCAGAATGTTTACTGTCATAGTTTGGGCTGGGTGCCTTCTGCTACAGGGGTGTTTCCTGTGTCCAGAAGTCCAGCCCACTGGGTGGACACAGGAAATTAGGTTATTTCCTACCACAATTCTTTGCACCACTATAAGTTTCATGGCGGGGTCTGGCACTTCCTCTTTCCTTCCTCTCCGCCACCCGGTAACTGGGGGAGAGATCTCCCGGCCATGGGCCTGGCTAGGCCCAAGGCCACGGGGGGATGGGCAGTCTCAGATCTGGCCAGCTGAGATTAGCCTGGGGGTGGGGGGGGACGGAGGAGCCCTGGGGGTTTTGGGTGCACCCTCAGGTGGGGAGGTGGGGATGGGATCTCTCTGGGTCTGTTTTGGGGTTCTTTCTTTGTCACTGTGTTTCTAGTTCTCTGCACGCACTCACTGTTCTCTATTTAAACTTTCCATCACTTTTGCAATCCGTTTGTCTGAGTCGTCATTTCTGCGCGTGGTGGGGAGGGGGGTTTGCCCCAACCCATTACAGGTTGCATAATTAGAAGGAGCAAGTTTGATGAGCTTTTTAGCAAGACCAGTGCCAATTCTGTGATCAAATGAGACAATTGGAGGATAGCATGACACGTGTTTCTTTGGTTTCGGCCGTTAAAACTATGTCTGGTGATATACAGAATTGCATAAGAGAGTTAAAGGATGAATTTAGAAATTCCATATCCCAATTGGCACAAAGGGATAATTTCAATTCTCCCTCCAGGTGGATACAAGTTTCATCTGTGAGGAATACACGTCCTCCAAGGAGGTCATTCCAAAACAGATCAAATCAAAAGAGACCACCAAGGCAATCACGTAGAACTATTTGGATAAATCTGCGTGATCAGTTTGGTGAGAACATGAACCGCTGGGATGGCCAACCAACTTCTAATCTTTTCAGGAGACTGAGGGAATTGCAAAGTGGCAGAACCCGAGGTAGCAATACCAGAAGGGTAGCTGTTGCTTCCACAGTTCCCCAGGACAACTCTAGCAGCTCCAACAGTGGCTCCAGTTGTGACATGCAAAGCTATAACCCTGCACACTATGTGCAATGCACATGTGCGCATGTTCCCCATAACTAGGGGTGCCCTGCCTCCCGCCAGGGAGAGGAAAGGGTTAACAGAGATAACAGAATCTATTGGAATGCGTACATCCAATGGCCTGGCACTTCACAATTTCGGAAGGACAGGGCCTTGGTTGACACAGGAGCTCAGTGCACCATAATGCCATCAAATTCTCAGGGATCAGAGTCTATAACTATTCTGGGAGTCACTGGTGGATCTCAAGAGTTAAGTAATGTGGACGTTAATATATGTGTAACTGGTAAACAATGGAGGAAACATACAGTTGTGACCGGACCTGATGCACCTTGTATTTTGGGAATTGATTTTCTGAGAGAAGGGCGTTTCAAGGACCCTAGAGGTTACAAATGGGCTTTTGGAGTAGCTTCTATAGAAATTGATGGACAAAAATTAAAGCTGTCTGCTAGACCTGAGCTTTCTGATGAATCTGCAGTTGTGGGACAACATAAGATACAGGATATTAAATTGCCGGTTGCTTCTCAGACTGTGCATCACAGACAATACAGAACCAACCGTGACTCTTTGTTGCCCATTCAGAATCTGATTCGTCAGTTGGAGAGTCAGAAAGTCGTCAGCAAAACTCATTCCCCTTTCAACAGTCCAGTGTGGCCTGTGCGGAAGCAGAATGGAGACTGGCGTCTGACGGTAGACTACCGAGCCCTGAATGAAGTGACACCACCTATGAGTGCAGAAGTACCAGACATGATGGAGCTACAGTACGAGCTGGAATATAAGGAGGCCAAATGGTATGCTACCATAGACATTGCTAATGCATTTTTCTCTATTCCCATAGCAGAGGAATGCAGGCCTCAGTTTGCTTTCACCTGGAGAGGAATCCAGTACACTTTCAACAGACTGCCAATGGGCTGGATCCACAGCTCAAGCATCTGTCATGCAGTGATCCACAATGCTCTGGAGAAAGGCGGTGCTCCAGAACACATCCAGTTCATCGATGATATCATCGTCTGGGGTAAAACTGCTGAGGAAATCTTCGAGAAAGGTAACAAAATCATTGACATTCTTCTGAATGCAGGTTTTGCCATCAAACGAGACAAGGTGAAAGGACCTACCACAGAGATTCAGTTTCTGGGAGTGCGGTGGCAGGATAGACGCCGACACATTCCCGTGGATGTGGTAAACAGAGTCTCTACCATGGCAAATCCCACTAACAAGCAAGAGACCCTACGTTTCTTGGGGATAGTGGGATTTTGAGACTGCACATTCCTGGATACAGTCAGATTGTGAAGCCTCTGTATGATGTGACTCGGGAAAAGAGAAACCATTTCCACTGGGGACCTGAAAAACAAGCAGCCTTTGACCAGATAAAGCAAGAGGTAATTCAAGCAATGGGTCTGGGACCTGTCCGAGATGGTCCAGACATTAAGAACATTTTGTACACGGCTGCAAGTGACAATGGTCCAATCTGGTGCTTGTGGCAAAAAGCTCCAGGTGAGACACGTGGACGACCTCTTGGTTTCTGGAGTAGAGCTTACAGAGGTTCAGAGGCTAATTATACTCCAACAGAGAAAGAAATCTTAGCTGCCTATGAAGGATTAAAGGCATCTTCTGAAGTGATTGGAACTGAATCACAACTTCTCTTAGCTCCCAGATTACCAGTTTTGAATTGGATGTTCAAAGGCAAAGGCTCCACACCACATCATGCCACAGACTCCACATGGTCTAAGTGCATGGCTCTGATAACACAGAGAGCTCGAATGGGAAATCTTGAAAGGCCTGGTCTAGTGGAGGTGATCTCGAGTTGGCCTGAAGGTATCAACTGTGCTAAACCTCCAGAGGAGAGAGTAACTCGTGCTGAGGAAGCTCCTCCTTACAATGACCTTTCTGATGATGAAAAGAAATATGCTTTGTTCACAGACGGTTCCTGTCGTCTTGTTGGGAACAAGCGAAGGTGGAAGTCTGCAGTGTGGAGTCGAACACGCCGAGTTGCAGAAGCTCACATTCCTAAGAGCAAAGCTACTGAGGAACAGCAACACAACCATCAGGCAGATCTAGCTGCAAGAGTTTCTCAAGTAGACATGGACTCTAATCTTGATCTCGACTGGAAACACCGAGGTGGGATGTTCTTAGCTCGGTGGGCTCATGATTCGTCAGGACATCAAGGCAGAGATGCAACATACCAATGGGCTCGTGACAGATCCATAGACATTTCCATGGATGCTATCACACAAGTCATCCATGACTGTGACATTCGTGCTGCTATTAAGCAGGCAAAACGACTTAAGCCCTTGTGGTATGGTGACAGATGGTCCAAGTACAAATATGGTGAAGCTTGGCAGATTGACTACATCACTCTACCACGTTCTTGTTCTGGTAAGCAGTACGTGCTTACTATGGTGAGGCAAACACTGGATGGTTGGAAACTTATCCAGTTCCACATGCAACTGCACGCAACACCATTCTCGGTCTGGAGAGACAAATCCTGTGGAGACACGGAACTCCAGAGAGGATTGAGTCAGACAACGGAACTCATTTCAAGAACAACCTTGTAAAGAACTGGGCAAAAGAGCACGGTATTGAGTGGATATTCCATATTCCCTACTATGCACCAGCTTTGGAAAAGATTGAACGCTACAATGGTTTGTTGAAGACCACTCTTAAAGCCATGGGGGGTGGATCTTTGAAAAACTGGGAGAAACATTTAGCACAAGCAACCTGGCTGGTAAACAGCAAAGGTTCAGTGAACCGAGCTGGACCTGCACATTCAGATTTGTTACAGAATGTAGAAGGTGATAGAGTTCCTGTTGTTAGAGAAAAGAACCTGTTAGGTAAATCTGTTTGGGTATTTTCACCCTCAGGAGAGGCTAAACCTGTCCGAGGGGTGGTTTCAGCTGAAGGTCCGGGTCACACTTATTGGGTAATGCAAGAGAATGGTGAAATTCAGTGTATTCCACAAAGAAATTTAACCTTAGCTGAAAGAGGTTAATGTCGAACTGTTGTGCAGCTACATCGCGTCCAAAAGAAGAATCAACGAGGAATCTACGGTGCACGAACCCTGAGATCCCTGAGAGCCCTGAGTCAACTAAGAGACCCTGAGAATCCCTGTTTCCTTTTTCTTTGCTTCGTCTGCGAAGAAATGAACTGTTTTCCATTTTTCTCATTTTCTGATTTTCTTGGACTTTTGAATCATCTACATCTGAACATAGCGGAATGGACTATGAACTTTACTCACGAACTGTAAATGTCATCTTGGATTGGATGGACAGTGTGAACGGCCAATGAAATTGTTTAGAAGTGGTGGACTGTGACCGGTTGACACTGTCCCCTTAAGAAAGGAATATGGTGGACGGAAGTTGTTAAACAAAAGAAGGATCTAAACTAATTTCATTGGTAAAGTGGGAGGAAGCACCTTCTGAACTGGGAGTGCAGGAGGGTATCCGGGCGTTCCGGCACTTTATCTTCAGTCTTGCTTCCGCTCCTCCGCAGGGCAGCAGCTTGCAGCTCCTGGGCTTTCGGCCAAGGCTTTGGCCTTGAAACCGATAAGCTACTATGGCTTGTATTAACTGCTTTCCAACTAACACATAACTGTTTCTAATTTTTTTTTCTTCTCTTTTCTCTCTCTTTCTAACCCGCTCTGGGCAAAGGGGGGAGAGAGGGAAGAGTGGAGGTGGGGAACCCCCTCAGCAGAGAGGGGGGAACTCTCATTTCTGTGCTATTCTGTTGTATATCTTTGTATATATTGTAAATATTGCAAATTTGTATATATTCCCCTGCATATCCTACATTGCTTTGTAAATATACAGCTCCATTGCTTTGCTAATTCAGCTGTGAGTTTTTTTTTCCCTTTCCCTTCAATTTTCTTTCCCTTTACTTTACAGGGGGGAGGGAGGAGGCTTCTTGGCCTTACCCTTCCAACCCTACGACAAGTTCCAAGGTCATTCTGGCTGAAAGCCCAGAAGCTGTAAGCTGCGAAAGGAGGGGGATGAAAGTGCGAGTCTGCAACTAGTCTCTGCTGAACTCAGAGTTTAAAGTTGCTTTCTACCAATCCACCAATTAAATTAGTTTAGACCTGTCCTTTGTTTATAAAACATTCAGTCACAATGTCCCTCTTCTTAAAGGCACAGCCTCAAATGGTCACATCCATCTCGTGGTCCACCCATCAAACCCATGTGTCACCAGTTTGGAGACCAGGATGTGGTGTGGGACAGTGTCGAAGGCTTTGCTCAGGTCCAGGTAAACGACATCGGTTGCTCGCCCCTCATCTATTAATTTCGTCACCTTCTCATAGAAGGCCACCAGGTTGGTCAGGCAGGATTTGCCTTTGGCGAAGCCATGCTGACTGTTCCAAATCACCTCTTCACTCTTCTTCTGAGCCAATAGTGCCTCCAGGAGGATCTGCTCCATGATCTTTCCAGGCACAGAGGTGAGACTGACTGGCCTGTAGTTCCCTGGTTCCTCCTTCTTACCCTTTTTGAAAATGGGGGCAATGTTTCCCCTTTTCCAGTCTGTGGGGACTTCCCCAGACTGCCATGACTTTTGAAATATAATAGAGAGGGGTTTAGCAACCTCCTATGCCAGTTCTCTCAGTACCCGTGGGTGTAACCCGTCGGGTCCCATGGACTTGAACACTTTCAGGTTCTTCAGGTGATCACAAGCCTGATCTTCACTTACAATAGGCAGTTCTTCCTCCCTTCTTTTTCTCTCTTTCTAACCTTCTTTGGGAAGAAAGGGGAGAGAAGGCGGTAGGGGGAACCCTCCTCAGCAGGAGGGAATTTCATTCCTGTATTCTTGTTTTTTTTTTTTGCTTTGCTGTATATTTCTGTGTATATATTGTAAATACTGTAAATTGTGTACATATCTTGCATTTTCCACATTGCTTGTAAAATATAGCATTTCCCTTTTGTTTCTCCGGTTGGGCTGGCTGTGGTTTTTCTTCCTCTTTGTGGGGGAGAGGAGGCTAGGCCTTTTCTCTCAAACCACCACAGAGTTCTATTATAGAACATTAAAGCCCAGTCCTTATCATTCTTGCTATGTTGTTGGTCTTCTAGCTTGCTTAATTTTGTCACTTTTGCACTTGAGAGTGGAACTCCCTGGTTCTTATGTCTGTGTCAAGGCTTGTTATAAGGGAGATGAAAAGGTTGTCTGTTTGGGGTTGGTTTGGTGTTTGGTTTTTTTTTTTTGTTGTTGTTGTGTGGGTTTTGTTTCTGTGGGTCTTTGTTTGTTTGTTTTTAATCAGCAACAACAAAGCTCAGACACACTGTCGTTTGTTGGTCACTTCCTCATTTGCTGGCTAGTTCTGTCCAAATATGCTGCACTGGAATGACAGTTTCTCTCTGTCTGCCCTTACCAAGCAGAGGCAGTTAGGATCTCTTTGGAATCACAGCTATATGGTCTTTATGTAAGGGACTGGAATGTCTCTAACATGAGGACAGGCTGAGAGGCCTGTATCTCTTTAGCTTGGAGAAGAGGAGGCTGACTGGGGGGTCTTATTAATGCTTACAAATATCTAAGGAGTGGGTGTCAGGAAGATGGGGCCAGACTCTTCTCAGTGGTGCCCAGTGACAGGACAAGAAGCAGTGGTTATAAACTTGAACATAGAAGTTCCATCTAAATATGAGAAGGACCTTCTTTAGTTTGGGGATGGCAGAGCACTGGAACAGGCTGCCCAGAGAGGTGGTGGAGTCTGCATCTCTGGAGACTTTCAAGGTCCACTTGGATGTGTTCCTGTGTGATCTGCTTTAGGTGATCCTGCTCTGCAGGGGGATTGGACTTGATCTTCAGAGCACCCTTCCAACCCCTTCCATTCTGTGATTCTATGGTTTCCTTTGGCTCCTAGTAGCTGTAATATCATCGCTGGTCAGCACTGAAGGATGCTTGATGAAATAGTCTGTCCTGTTTATTGACCTGAGGACATTAACAGCACAGAAACCATTAGGAATAGCCTCCAGCATTAAGTACTTGGACCACAGCTTTGAGCACAGGCATGAGGGTTAGCTGCTCTCATCTTCTGGTTCAAATAGATTTAAGTTCCTGGACAAATTCTGGAGAGTGACTGAATAAATTTCAAAGCCATTTCCTGGCACTGCTTTTGGAACCCTGATGACCTGCAGCTAGGAAAGGTGCCTGTGTGGGAAGCTGTGGCAGTGGCAACAACTCAGTAATGGCTGAGGGCAGAAGACTTGAGGCTTCCACTTCTCACCTGTAGATAACAAGCCTGGCTCCAACAAAGGATTTGGACTCTGGGAAGGAGTTTTTTCCTCCCAGCAGCATCCAGTTTGTGTAGCCTCTGGGGAGGGACTGCTTCTGCAGCTCCCTCCATACTTATACTGCAGGCACAGGTGAAGCAGCTCCAGCCTGGTGCCCACGGAGGATCACCAATAGAAGTGTACTGACTTTTCCAGTCTCCTACCCCAGGCTGAGTGCTCCCTCATAATCAGACCAAGCTCTGAGGATCTGTGCTGACTTCTTTACAGTTTTTTGAGCCTCTTGTACCCAAATGTGATGGTGACCACACTTTACTGAGATGAAGCATGGCTGTCATTAACCATTCATGTGCAGAACTTGCAGGGGGAACAAAAGATTTATGGGGATAGAGTTCTCTTGCTTAATGTATTAAGTCTGGCAGCAACAACTGCTTTAATTTTGACTTAAAGCACAAGACCAGGTGGTTGGAATGCAAACTGCAGAGGTATTCCGCTTACAGGCAAAGCAGCTGGAGCGCCTTCCCTGCCATCATGGACTCAGTGATCTCAAAGGTCTTTTCCAACCTGGTTAATTCTATTCTAAATGGCAAAAGATTTCTGCCCCATGAGCCCTGAGGATGGCTTTGATGGCAGGGAAGGCAGTTTCTTGTCACTGTACAGAAGAGCAGCTTCCCTGACTGGCTTTGGGAGTGCTGTCAGGGGTGATTGAGTGGCTTTACCAAGTATAATAGGTAAGTCATCCAAAAGGTTGCCACCTGCTATGTATAACTGGTGGCTCTGATCCAGTGGGATCCACCCTTCACATTGTGTGAAAGGCCATCAAGAACACACACCAGACTGGTTATGCCTCAGAATCTCCATTGTGAGAGTGCCCAGATGCCTTTAAAGCACTTGGTAATGAAGCAGACACATTTTTACCACCTGCATCACAGAATGTTAGAGGGTGGAAGGGACCTCCAGTGATCAATTTCAACACTTCTGCCAAAGCAGCATCCTAGAATCCTAACATTATTAGGGTTGGAAAGGACCTCAAGGACCATCCAGTTCCAGCCCCACTGCCATTGGCAGGGACACCTCACACTGCATCAGCCTGCTCACAGCCACATCCAGCCTGGCCTTAAAAAGCTCCTGGGATGAGGCTTCCACCACCTCCCTGGGAACCTGTTCCAGTGTCTCACCACCCTCATGAGGAAGAACTTCTTCCTAATATCCAATCTGAATCTACCCATTTCTAGTTTTGCTCCATTCCCCCTAGTCCTATCAATACCTGACATCCTAAAAAGTCCCTCCCCAGCTTTCTTGTAGGCTCCCTTCAGATACTGGACGGCTACAATAGGTTTCCTGGGAGCCTTCTCTTCTCCAGACTTGAATAGCCTCAACTCCCGCAGTCTGTCCTCATAGGAGAGCAGCTCCAGCCCTCTGATCATCATCATGGTCCTTCTCTGGACATGTTCCAGCACCTCCAGATCCTTCCTGTAATAGAGGCTCCAGAACTGGACACAGTACTCCAGGTGGGGTCTCACCAGAACAGAGTAGAGGGGGAGAATCACACACCCCCACCTGCTGGCTATGCTTCTCTTGATGCAGCCCAGGATGCGATTGGCTTCCTGGGCTCCAAGTGCACACTGCTGCCTCCTGTTGAGCTTCTCATCCACCAGTACCCCCAAGTCATTTTCTTCAGGGTCAGGTTACACAGGAACACATCCATGCAGGGTTTGAAAGTCTCCAGAGAAGGAGACTCCACAACCTCCCCAGGCAGCCTGCTCCAAGGCTCCATCACTTTTACAGTAAAGAGGTTTCTCCTCATATTGAGGCAGAACCTTCTGATTCCAGCTTGTACCTGTTGTTCCTTGTACTGTCACTGGGCACCACCAAAGCCAGACTGGCATCTTCATCCTGACACCCACCCCTCAGATGTTTATAGACATGAATAAGATTCCCTGTCAGCCTTCTCTTCTCCAGACTAAACAGGCCCAAGTCTCTTAGTCTTTCTTCATAGGAGAGATGTTCAAGTCCCAGGAGGGGAAAATAGCAAGAGGAGCTACAGAATCCCCAGCAGAACTGGGATGGGGGAGATGGGAGCTCCCCAAGAGTTGGATATTTGGGAATTGCCATGCCAGATACACACAGAATAAATGCTATGGAGGAGGAGCATGTGAAGGGCATGCCTTTTTATCACAGTATCACAGTATAACTTAGGTTGGAAAGGACCTCGAGGATCATCGTGTCCAACCTATCAACACAGACCCCATGACTAGACCATGGCACTAAGTGCCACGTCCAATCTCCCCTTGAACGCCTCCAGGGTCGATGACTCAACCACCTCCCTGGGCAACCCGTTCCAATGACGAATGACTCGCTCGGTGAAGAGCTTCCTCCTCACCTCGAGTCTAAACCTCCCCTGGCGCAGCTTGAGACTGTGTCCCCTTGTTCTGGTGCTGGTTGCCTGGGAGAAGAGACCAACCCCTTCCTGGCTACAACCACCTCTCAGGTAGTTGTAGAGGGCAATGAGGTCACCCCTGAGCCTCCTCTTCTCCAGGCTAAACAATCCCAGCTCCCTCAGCCTCTCCTCATAGGGCTTGTGTTCAAGGCCTCTCACCAGCCTTGTTGCCCTTCTCTGGACACGTTCAAGTGTTTCGATGTCCTTCTTAAACTGAGGGGCCCAGAACTGGACACAGTACTCAAGGTGCGGCCTAACCAAAGCAGAGTACAGGGGCACTATGACCTCCCTGCTCCTGATGGCCACACTATTCTTAATGCAGGCCAGGATGCTATTGCCCCTCCTAGCCACCTGGGCACACTGCTGGCTCATATTCAGGTGGCTGTCGATCAGCACCCCCAGGTCCCTCTCTGTTTGGGAGCTCTCCAGCCACTCCGACCCCAGCCTGTAGCTCTGCATGGGATTGCCGTAGCCAAAGTGCAGCACTCGGCACTTGGACTTGTTGAATGACATCCCATTGGACTCTGCCCATCTGTCCAGTCGGTCGAGGTCCCTCTGCAGAGCCTTTCTACCCTCTAACTGACTAACTTCTGCCCCTCACTTTGTGTCATCTGCAAACTTGCTGATGACTGACTCTACCCCTTCATCCAGATCATCAACGAATAGGTTAAAGAGGACAGGGCCCAGCACTGATCCCTGGGGGACACCACTGGTGACTGGCCTCCAGCTGGATGTGGCACCGTTCACTACCACTCTCTGGGCCTGGCCCTCCAGCCAGTTCCTAACCCAGCACAGAGTGTAGTGGTCCAAGCCACGAGCTGACAGCTTAGCTAGCAGTTTGCTGTGGGGGACGGTGTCAAAGGCCTTGCTGAAGTCCAGGTAGACCACATCCACAGGCCTCCCCACATCCACCAGACGGGTCACCTGATCATAGAAGGAGATCAGGTTGGAGAGGCAGGATCTGCCCTTCCTAAATCCATGTTGGCTGGACCTGAGCCCTTGGCCATCCTTCAGGTGTGCAGTTATTGCCGCCAGGATAATCTGCTCCATCACTTTCCCTGGCACTGAGGTCAGGCTGACCAGCCTGTAGTTTCCAGGTTCCTCCATCCGACCCTTCTTGTGGATGGGGACCACGTTGGCCAGTTTCCAGTCATCTGGGACCTCACCGGTGAGCCAGGACTGGAGGAAAATGATGGAGAGTGGCCTAGCTAGCACATCCGCCAGCTCTCTCAGCACCCTAGGATGGATCCCATCCGGTCCCATGGACTTGTGAATATCCAAGTGGCTCAGCAGGTCCTGAACTAATTCCTCATGGATTTCCGGGGCATTACACTGCTCCCCGACCCCATCGCCCAGCTCAGGAGGCCACTCGTCCTGAACTCCTCCTGCCTTGCTGTTAAAAATTGAGGCAAAGAAGGTGTTCAGGACCTCAGCCTTCTCCTCCTCTTCAGTCACCGTGTTCCCCTCCAGGTCCAATAGGGAGTGCAGGTTCTTCCTGCCCTTCTTCTTATTGTTAATATATTTATAAAAATGCTTTTTATTATCTTTGACTGTGGTGGCCAGCTTCAGTTCCAGCTGGGCCTTTGCCTCCCTAATTTTATTCCTACATATGGGAGAGGTATGAAGTCCCAAAGGAGAAAATGAAGACAGGGATGGGACAAACAAAAGAATAAAGCAAGAGAAGAGTTAGTAATGCTTGTTGGGAGTGGTGAGTGTGTGGCTGTCTGTGTAAATCCCAAGCCTTAGAAACAGTCTGTAATTTAACAGGAGGGCAAGGAAAGCAGCTATGGTTTAAGAAAAACACCTAAGAACAGGCAAAGAACCTGGGAAGGGCATGAGTCTACTGAAACTGAATCACCACTAGTAGCAGGAAAGTCCACTGCCAGCTTGTGTTATCCAGCAGTGACACATTTTCTCCTCATCCTGCTCTTTGTCCCTCCTTTGTGTGCTCCTAGTACCTGTGCCTGCTGGAGGCTCTGGTCCTGCCCCACTGTCAGGGTGTTTGTGCAGTGACCAGGCTAAAGGGTCTTCAGTTTCTTCTGTGCTTGTGTGAGTTCACTGTGGTACAAATAATTTATGTAAGCTAATTATTAATGTAAAGCTGTGTTGGCATAGAGACATTGAGTGGGAGAGGAAATTGGCTTATAAAGTAAAGGTTTGCGGGGAAAAGGTTTAGCAAAGAGCTTTCTCTGCTGGTGTGGTCCATGCTTTGAAGAATGACTGTTTAAGAAAACCTTGAGTAGAAGAAGAATAAAAAAGCCCCAAAGTCAGTGGTTACTGTACCATGAGCATGCTGCTGGCAAAGCAAGGGCTTCAAAGTTGATGACAAAGCTGTCTGTTAAGCTTGCATGAGGAAATCTGAAGCCTGACAAACACAGCTTGGTTTTCATTTCTAGTTTAAAGCCCATAATCTGTCCAACTTCATAAAGATCTTGACAAAGCTGAGCCAAGTTTTATGGAAACTTGTTTGAGTTGTAATTCCTGGTGGAAACTATGCAGAGAGTCTGGGCTCTCATGCCAAAGCACACAAAAATATGGTTTTGACTGTTATGCTTTAACTTGAGAGTTCAAGTCTAAACTCACAGTAAAATAAAACTTGGAGACTTATAGACAATAAAAGGAAAAAGTTAACTGGAGTCACAGTTTCATTTGTGTCGTGGTTGATTTGGGGGTTTTGCCTTTTTTTTCCCTTTTCCCTCTTTTCCCCCTCCTTCCTTTTCCCCCTTTTTCCTTTCCTTCCTTTTTCCTTTCTTTTTTCTTTTTCTTTTTCTTTTTCTTTTTCTTTTTCTTTTTCTTTTTTTCTTTTTCTTTTTCTTTCCTTTTTTCCTTTTTCCTTTCTTTTTTCCCTTTTCCCCTTTTCCTTTCTTTTTTCCTTTCTTTTTTCCCTTTTTCCTTTCTTTTTTCCCTTTTTCCTTTCTTGTGTCCTTTGTCCTTTCTTTTTCTTCCTTTTCCCTTTCTTTTTCTTTTTCCCTTCTTTTGTTCCATTCTTTCATTTCCTTTTCCCTTCTCCTTCCTTCCTTCCTTCCTTCCTTCCTTCCTTCCTCCCTCTCCTTCCTCCCTCTCCTTCCTCCCTCTCCTTCCTTCCTCCCTCTCCTTCCTTTCTTCCTCTCTTTTGACATCCAGTACTCTTTGTGTTTTGCCCTAGAGTCTCTTTTGGGAATGGTTATATTAATACTGGCTCTACTCTAAAAGAGGAAGTCAACTGGACTTCTGTTTTATTGTTACAGATGTTGTCTTGGAGAAGGCCATGCATAAGTGCATTTTGAAGCCATTGAAGGGCCACATTGAAGCAATGTTGAAAGAGTTTCATACTGCAGATAGTTCTTGGAAACAGCTGAAGGAAAATCTGTGGTTGGTGAGGCAGAGGAGTCCTCAGGAACTGGGAGTGTTTGTTCCAACACCAGACTTTGTGGACGTTGAAAAGATTAAAGTCAAGTTCGTGACCATGCAGAAGATGTATTCACCTGAAAAGAAAGTCATGCTGCTACTGAGAGTTTGCAAACTGATTTACACTGTCATGGAGAATAACTCAGGTATGGTGCTACTCATGGTTCAAGTTCACTTCAGGCTCAGGTTGTCTTGTGGGGGAGGAAATCAGACCTCCCCTTCTCCTGGACCACTTGTTCCATGTCTTTGCCCTTTTGATAAGGATTATTCCTCTTTGTTTCTTTCCTGATATCTGTGATGCACCTGGCAGCACATCTTACAAAATCAGTGTGAAGCAGAGTTCTGAAGCAGCTGAAAAAAACCCAAACAAACAACAAAACCAAACCAGCTTTGCTTAATTCTGTAGCCTTTAGAAGCTGCCTGTCAGAAAGGATGTCCTGTGAGCCTTGAATTGGACACTAATTCTGAATGAGTGCATTTCTGGAAATGGTAATAGAGGTAACACCCTGTACTTAGCTGGACTAATTCAGCTGCATGTGCAGTATGACAGCTACAAGTGCTCTCTGTTAATGGGTGGAGGAAAGCAGCCTCTGATCCAGTATTTCTGGTCACTTTGGACACTTTTCTTCTGTATTTTTGAAACAGAAGTAACATCTAAACATGACCTTGAAACCTAGGTAATAAAATGGAATTACAGATCGGTTCAGACCTGCTGAGTAGTCAGTGGCACAATTAAAAGGGCTTTGCTGGGTGACATGAATTCACAGGTGCAACTCTGCTGCCTTATCATACACCACTCTGGTAGATCACCAGCTAAGGTGAACCAACCCTGGTGCCAGTGGGAGACTTGTTTATTGGTTGGTTGTTTTATTTTTTCCTGTAAGCACCTGGCTGACAGTTTTCTAAGTGAGCACTGAATATTTAGCTGGGTCTGGTGCTGATCAAGATGCCTGCTTTCTTTGGAGATTTGAGATGATGATTGGTGAAAGTTTGTGATTCTTAAAGACCACAGACACTTCTTGTAAATTCAGGTCCAGGCTCCTGCCCAGCTGCTCATTTCTGTGCAAAATCTGCATTTTAAAGTGGCAATGAGAATGTGGCCTGAAGTGCTGTCCACTGCTTTCCCCATGCTGTGTTACCACATTGAATAAGGTATTTCCAACATGTAGAAGAAAAGTACCAAGGGGCTACTGCCAGTTAACTATTACCCTAAAGGGCTTGGGCTAAGATGTGGCAAATGCTCCTTGGATTACCTTGTTTTGTCAGGTGAAGTTTTTAAACCATGGCATTGAGCAAGCAGTTGTTTGAGCATCTGATTTCTCATGTACTTTCAGCCAGAGAATAGTGTGGTACCTGGGGGTTATGTCTTAGCTGGTGTCACTTCAGATATCAGCCCTTCAGTCATCTGGAGTTTGAACAAGCTTAAGTTAGCTCCTGCTCTTGGTGGGTTTAAGTCACCATCACACTTCTGTAATGAATACAGCTTGGCCAGACCTAGATGTATGGCCACATTGTATTTAAACTATTTAGAAAATAATAATAATAAGAAGAAGAAGAAGAAGGAGAAGAAGAATTGTGGCAATGCCAGCGACAAGCAGTGTGAGCAATCTGGCAGTGCAGGCCTAGAGCCTGATATGGTGGTAGGCCAAGCTCAGCATAAATGCAGAGCCAGCTAGCAGTGGAGCAAAACAGTGCTGTGTCTGCAGCATGTAACTAAAACAAGACACTGGTAGCTATAAACATGGACAGTTATCTTGGGACAACAGGACATGCACCTGCATCAACAAACCTCATTGTGTCATTAGTAGTTGGACCAATAATCTGTAATAGTGCAATGTGTGGTCACTCAGAGGGAACCAATGAAGCCATGCCAACAGGGCACTCCGAGTTTATATAAGTTGTAGCATTTGCCTTGCTACACACTTCTGCCTTTCCTGTCTCCTGTTTCTTCTACACTTTACAGTACTATACTTGCACTACAGGCCTGCTCCATAGGCCTGCACCTCAGGCCTGCACCATCGGCCTGCAACACTGGAACAATAAAGGAACAATACTTGATCATATTGGTCAGTCGTATTGATTCCTATCTCCGTCGTCCGATAAATAATAGTAAGAAGAAGAAGAAGACGAAGAAGACGAAGAAGACGAAGAAGAAGAAGAAGAAGAGACATTCTCTTTATTCATCATCTCTTAGCCAGTGGTAAAGTGCAGGTGGAGGTCAGGCCACACTGGTGTGGCAGCCTTTTGTGAATTCACCAGCTGAGCTGATGCCAAGGTGAACCCAGACTTTAAAGTCCCTTGCATGCCTCAGGGTGTGCATCATCAGATTTGTCTTGCTAAGTGTACAGGATGAAGCTGGTCTTGGTCTCCTGTTCTATGAGTGTCATATGATGCTCTCTCTGCTGTCCACTGGTATCAGGAAGCTGTACAGTAATACAAACACTTTCTACTGCCTTCACTCACCAGGATAATCTTTGCCTTTCAAACCCTGGAACTGGTAAAAGGGTGTGGTTTGTCTGTCACTGTCTTGTGTTTCCTTCAACTCAGGGAGGCTGTATGGAGCTGATGACTTCTTGCCTATGTTGACATATGTACTAGCCCAGTGTGACATGCTGGAGCTGGATACTGAGATTGAATACATGATGGAACTGCTGGATCCATCTCTGCTGCACGGAGAAGGTAATCTGTTCATTTTTATTAGAACTGAGTGAGGGGCATGGGGAGGGGGGATTCTTCCTCATAACAGTTGAGTCCTTTCAAGGGCAGTCCTAAAGTCAGCAATGTCAGTCATGTAACAAGAGAATCCCATGATTATTTCCTCCTTAAAGCAAGAGAAAGCTGGTTAGCTTGCAGAGTACAGGTCTGAGTGAGCTGGGAGTCTGATGTTTTATACTACCTTAGGAGGCATTACAGTGAGGGTGGTGAGGCACTGGAACAGGTTGCCCAGGGAGATTGTAGATGCTCCCTCTCTGGAGGTGTTCAAGGCCAGGATGGATGATGCCTTGAGCAACCTGGGCTAGTGAAAAGTGTCCCTGTCCAAGGTGGAGTGGTTGGAACTACCTTAGGAGTCATTACAGTGAGGGTGGTGAGGCACTGGAACAGGTTGCCCAGGGAGATTGTAGATGCTCCCTCTCTGGAGGTGTTCAAGGCCAGGATGGATGATGCCTTGAGCAACCTGGGCTAGTGAAAAGTGTCCCTGTCCAAGGTGGAGTGGTTGGAACTAGATGATCTTTTAAGGTGCCTTCCAACCCACACCATTCTATGAGTCTATGAATACTGAGACTTGGGTTAGATGTTTTGTAAAAGCCTCCTGAGGAAATTATCTGCCCTTCTGAGGAGAGGTGCTTTAGAGAATATTGCCCCACTTAATCATCTTCAGTTCTTCATGCTTGCTTCTTACATAGTATTTTTACGAGCCCTAAGAGTATGTTTCCTGAAGCACTCTTGAATGACATTTGAAGCCCACTAGAGGCGAGAAAACCTCCCTCTTCTCTGTATTCATGGTGATGTTTTCAACAAAGGTATTCTGCAAGCCCCAGAATCTCCCAGTTCATGAGGAAGTGTAAGAGTTCTTGTGACCAAGCTCAGCTGTGAGTTTGTTTCCCATACCTGCTATGTCTTAGCACATTGAAACTCCTGTATCCTCTCACATGCTGGTATGCATGAGAGAGCCCTGCCTGCATTCTTCTAGTTTGGCACTAGTCTCCTTCCTGCTTTGTGTACAGAGCATCCTCTAGTGCATTGTTCAGGAATCTTAACATGGAAAACACTTGAGGTATGAAGCTGGAGATCATTATCATGCTTGAAAGGCAGAAATATTTTGATGGGCTATTATGTCATCTTGTTTTTAATGCAGCAAAAGAGGTCTATTCATTGTCTGACCCTGTCCTTGGCACCAGCTGAGATATTCTGAGCAGAAACAACTGTTTGGTGCTTTGAGGATGTGTAGTTCAAATGAAAGACCAATGGATGCCATTGGCCAAGAAGGCCATTGACCTACAAGCAGTGTGTGAGAATAAAATAGAATTAACCAGGTTGGAAAAGACCTTTGAGATCATCGAGTCCAACCTATCATCCAACACCATCTAATCAGCTAAACCATGACACCAAGCGCCCCATCCAGTCTCTTCCTAAACATCTCCACTGATGGTGACTCCACCACCTCCCTAGGAAGCACAAATGTTCTGTGAAGAAATTCTTCCTAATATCCAGCCTAAACTTCCCCTGGCACAGCTTTAGACTGTGTCCTGTTCTGATGCTGGTTGCCTGGTAGAAGAGACCAACCCCCACCTGGCTACAACCTGGCTACCCTTCAGGTAGTTGTAGACAGCAATCAGCTCTCCCCTGAGCCTCCTATTCTCCAGGCATTCTGGCTTGCATCAGGAATAGTGTGGCCAGCAGGAGCAGGGAGGTCATTGTGCCCCTGTACTCAGCACCGGTTAGGCCACACCTTGAGTCCTCTGTCCAATTCTGGGCCTCTCAGTTTAGGAAAGATGTTGACTTGCTGGAAGGTTGTGACCGTTTGAGGCGGTGCCTTTAACAAAGGGATATTATGGCCGAATGTTTGTAAACGAAAGACGGATCTAAACTAATTTCATTGGTGGAGAGGCAAAAGCACTGCCTTGAGTTTTGATTCCCACTGGGACTAGTCTCAGTTGTTCTTCTTTTTCTTCCCTGCAGCAGCTCACAGCTTTCTGGGCTTTCGGCCAAACTGACCTTGAAACTGATAAACTGCAAGGCCTGTATTAACTGCTTTCCAAATAACAACTGGTTTTTTTTCTCTCTCTTTCTAACCCTCTCTGGGGAAAAGGGGAGAGAATGGGGAGCAGGGGTGGGGAAGCCCCCTCAGCAGAGGAGGGAACTCTCATTTCTGTGCTACTTTGTTGTATATTTCTGTATATATTGTAAATACTGTAAATTCTGTACATAAACCTGCATTTCCTAAACTGCTTTGTAAATATAGCACACACTCCTTTGCTAATCCGGCTGTGCATTTTTTTTTCCTTTCAATTTTCTTCCCTCTACTCACAGGGGGGGGAAAGGGCCCAGCCTTTCCCCCAACCCTACAACATATTCTTTTCTTGGCTTACCCAACGTGCGGCAGATAATTAGCTTAATTTATTACTTGATTGCTTTAGTGTTTCATAGCCAGATTAGCAAACATGAAGGTGTTGTGGTTCGTAGAACAATTATTCTTTTCAATTTCTGGGGCTCTGGTTTACAGATATTGTTTGAGTTTGATTTTGGATTACCTGGGTAAATATTTGGTGCAGACAATTTATCTGTGGGTTATGTATAGAGTTAGACTATGGTATGGAAAATGCGTGGATTTCTTTTGGCCAGCGAGATACAGAAATGTAACTTCTACTAGCCTCCCGATTGAGATAAAAGAGTTTAGGATTCCTGCGGAGGAGAGAGTAACTTTAGGTGATGGCTGGGATCCAAAGGTGATTTATTTGGTGTCTGTAATTCTGCTGCTGGTGATAATTATCATGTATCTGCTCATTTCTTTGCAGTGAGAGAGGAAGATATCCAGAGCGTGTTTTGTTACTAAAACCAGATCAAAGAGAAAACGCAGTGGCTCTGGGTCAGTCCCAGAGACATCTAGTGATGAGGAATGTGGAGAATCTGTGTCAGTTAAAAAGAGGGCTAAAAAGTTAATTGGTAAAGCAGCTCTAAATGACTTAGCTGATTCTGGCAAGCTGCCAGGGGCAGCGGCAGATATCAACATGGCGCCTACTCCTTCTCCTCCTCCTCCTTCTCCATCGGCCATTATCAACATGGCGCCTACTCCTTCTCCTCCTCCTCCTTCTCCATCGGCCATTAACAGAGCAACGTCAGTTCCGCCCACTCTCTCGGTGGGACCGGAAGTCACTGCCCCAGCAGCTGATTTATCTCAGGACCTGTCAGCTTCTATTAAGGTGGCTGTAAATTCAAACACAGCTCCAGTTAAGGTGGCTGTTTTAAAGACTAGAAGTGGAAAGACCAAAGCTGATGGAGAAGAAGAGCAGGAGACTGATCCTGGTGACGGGCCCTCTACTCTAAGAAATCCTGCTGAGGAGGAAGAGAAGTTTTGTTTTAAAGATCTAGCTGACCCAGTGAGAGCAAAGCAGGATAGAGATGCAGCTAGGAAAGGAGCTGGCAAAGGTGGTTCTCAGCTTAAGAAGATCCTTGAGAAAATGGCAGGAGGATTATTAGGACAACAAGTTGAGGGAGTGGAACAAGCAGATGACATTACTGAGTGTTCGTCTCCAAGGGAGGAGCTAAGAAATCTCCGTAAAGATTACACCAGGGCAGATAAGGAGCTAGTTCTAGCTTGACTTAGTAGGTGTTATGATACAGGTGCTCCAGCTCTAACAGTTGGAGACAAGTCAGCAGCTCAGTTAGGAATTCTCTCGAGGGATAATGGAATAGATAGACATCTAGGCAGGGCTCTCGGTAAGGTTAATCTGTGGATACGCCTTTTAATGGCGCTTGCCCTGAGATACCCTTCCCGAGATGATCTTCCATGGAATCCTAAACCCTGGACTACCATAGATGAGGGAATTAAGCACTTGAGAGAATTTGCTGTTAGAGAGGTACTCCATGGTGAACATGAAACTCTGAATCCTGATGACATTCCTGTGGGTATTGGTCTTGCTAAAAAGATCATCAAGCTTGCTCCTTCTAATTATGCAAACATTCTGGCAAGCAGAATTGTGTCAAGAAATTATGGTGGAGCTTCTCCTACGGTTGGCCAATTCAGTGATCAAATGAGACAATTGGAGGATAGCATGACACGTGGTTCTTTGGTTTCGGCCATTAAAACTATGTCTGGTGATATACAGAATTGCATAACTGAGTTAAAGGATGAATTTAGAAATTCCATATCCCAATTGGCACAGAGAGATAATTTCAATTCTTCCTCCAGGTGGATACAAGTTTCATCTGTGAGGAATACACGTCCTCCAAGGAGGTCATTCCAAAACAGATCAAATCAAAATAGACCACCAAGGCAATCATGTAGAACTATTTGGATAACTCTGTGTGATCAGTTTGGTGAGAACATAAACCGCTGGGATGGCCAACCAACTTCTAATCTTTTCAGGAGACTGAGAGAACTCCAAAGTGGCAGAACCCGAGGTAGCAATACCAGAAGGGTAGCTGTTACTTCCACAGTTCCCCAGAACAACTCTAATAGCTCCAACAGTGGCTCCAGTTATAACATGCAAGGTTATAACACTGCACACTGTGCGCAATGCACATGTGGGCATGTTCCCCATAATTAGGGGCTCCCTGCCTCCCGCCAGGGAGAGGATAGGGATAACAGCGATAACAGAATCTATTGGGATGTTTACATCCAGTGGCCTGGCACTTCACAATTTTGGAAGTACAGGGCCTTGGTTGACACAGGAGCTCAGTGCACCATAATGCCATCAAATTCTCAGGGATCAGAGTCTATAACTATTCTGGGAGTCTCTCGTGGATCTCAAGAGTTAAGTAAGGTGGAGGTTAATATAAGTTTAACTGGTAAACAATGGAGGAAGCATACAATTGCGACCGGACCTGATGCACCTTGTATTTTGGGAATTGATTTTCTGAGAGAAGGGCGTTTCAAAGACCCTAGAGGTTACAAATGGGCTTTTGGAGTTGCTTCTATAGAAATTGATGGACAAAAATTGAAGCTGTCTGCTAGACCTGAGCTTTCTGATGAATCTGCAGTTGTGGGACAACACAAGATACAGGACATTAAGTTGCCGGTTGCTTCTCAGACTGTGCATCACAGACAATACAGAACCAACTGTGACTCTTTGTTGCCCATTCAGAATCTGATTCATCAGTTGGAGAGTCAGAAAGTCGACAGCAAAACTCATTCCCCTTTCAACAGTTCAGTGTGGCTTATGAGAAAGCAGAATGGAGACTGGCGTCTGACGATCGACTACCGAGCCCTAAATGAAGTGACACCGCCTATGAGTGCAGCAGTGCCAGACATGATGGAGCTTCAGTATGAGCTGGAATAGAATAGAATAGAATAGAATGGAATGGAATGGAATAGAATAGAATAGAATAGAATAGAATAGAATAGAATAGACTAAACCAGGTTGGAAGAGACCTTCAAGATCATCGCGTCCAACCTAGCACCCAACACCACCTAATCAACTAACCCATGTAACCAAGCACCCTGTCAAGTCTCCTCCTGAACACCTCCAGTGACGGCGACTCCACCACTTCCCCGGGCAGTCCATTCCAATGAGCAATCACTCTCTCTGTGTAAAACTTCCTCCTGACCTCCAACCTGAACTTCCCCTGGTGCAGCCTGAGACTGTGTCCTCTTGTTCTGGTGCTGGCTGCCTAGGAGAAGAGACCAACCTCTGCCTGTTTACAACCCTCCTTCAGGTAGTTGTAGAGAGTAATGAGGTCACCCCTGAGTCTCCTCCTCTCCAGGCTAAGCAGCCCCAGCTCCCTCAGTCTCTCCTCATAGGGCTTGTGTTCCAGCCCCTCACTAACTTCGTTGTCCTTCTCTGGACTCATCCAAAGAGGCCAAATGGTATGCTACCATAGACATTGCTAATGCATTTTTCTCTATTCCCATAGCAGAGGAATGCAGGCCTCAGTTTGCTTTCACCTGGAGAGGAATCCAGTACACTTTCAACAGATTGCCAGTGGGCTGGATCCACAGCTCAAGCATCTGTCATGCAGTGATCCACGATGCTCTGGAGAAAGGCGGTGCTCCAGAACACATCCAGTTCATCGATGATATCATCGTCTGGGGTAAAACTGCTGAGGAAGTCTTCGAGAAAGGTAACAAAATCATTGACATTCTTCTGAATGCAGGTTTTGCCATCAAACGAGACAAGGTGAAAGGACCTACCACAGAGACTGAATTTCTGGGAGTGCGGTGGCAGGATGGACGCCGAGACATTCCAGTGGATGTGGTAAATAGAGTCTCCACCATGGCAAATCCCACAAACAAGCAAGAGACCTTAGGTTTCTTGGGGATAGTGGGATTTTGGAGACTGCACATTCCTGGATACAGTCAGATTGTGAAACCTCTGTATGATGTGACTCGAAAGAGAAACCATTTCCACTGGGGACCTGAACAACAAGCAACCTTTGACTAGATAAAGCAAGAGGTAGTTCAAGCAGTGGGTCTGGGACCTGTCCGAGATGGTCCAGACATTAAGAACATTTTGTACACGGCTGCAAGTGACAATGGTCCAACCTGGTGCTAGTGGCAAAAAGCTCCAGGTGAGACACGTGGACAACCTCTTGGTTTCTGGAGTAGAGGTTACAGAGGTTCAGAGGCCAATTACACTCCAACAGAAAAAGAAATTCTAGCTGCCTATGAAGGAGTAAAAGCATCTTCTGAAGTAATTGGAACTGAATCACAACTTCTTCTAGCTCCCAGATTACCAGTTTTGAATTGGATGTTCAAAGGCAAAGGCTCCACACCACATCATGCCACAGACTCAACATGGTCTAAGTGGATGGCTCTGATAACACAGAGAGCTCGAATGGGAAATCTTGAAAGGCCTGGTCTAGTGGAGGTGATCTCAAGTTGGCCTGAAGGTATCAACTGTGCTAAACCTCCAGAGGAGAGAGTAACTCGTGCTGAGGAAGCTCCTCCTTACAATGACCTTTCTGATGATGAAAAGAAATATGCTTTGTTCACAGACGGTTCCTGTCGTCTTGTTGGAAACAAGCGAAGGTGGAAGTCTGCAGTGTGGAGTCCAACATGCCGAGTTGCAGAGGCGAAGGATGGAGAAGGAGAATCCAGTCAGTTCGCAGAGGTAAAAGCTGTTCAGCTAGCTCTCGACGTAGCTGAACCTGAGAGATGGCCAAAGCTTTATCTCCACACCGACTCATGGATGGTAGCCAATGCTCTATGGGGCTGGCTAAAGAACTGAAAGAAGAGTGGTTGGCAGAGGAAAGGAAAACCCATTTGGACAGCCATCTTATGGCAGGACACTGCTGATTGAATCGAGAGAATTCCAGTGAAAGGAACACACATCGATGCTCACATTCCCAAGAGCAAAGCTACTGAGGAACAGCAACACAACCATCAGGCAGATCTAGCTGCAAGAGTTTCTCAAGTAGACATGGACTCTAATCTTGAGCTTGACTGGAAACATTGAGGTGAGATATTTTTAGCTCGGTGGGCTCATGATTCGTCAGTACATCAAGGCAGAGATAAAACATACCAATGGGCTCGTGACAGATCCATAGACATGTCCATGGATGCTATCACACAAGTCATCCATGACTGTGACATTTATGCTGCTATTAAGCAGGCAAAACGACTTAAGCCCTTGTGGTATGGTGACAGATGGTCCACATAGAAATATGGTGAAGCTTGGCAGATTGACTACATCATAGTATCATAGTATCACAGTATCATAGTATCATTCAGGGTTGGAAGGGACCACAAGGATCATCTAATTCCAACCCCCCTGCCATGGGCAGGGACACCCCACACTAGATCAGCCTGGCCAGAGCCTCATCCAGCCTGCTCTTAAACACCCCCGGGGACGGGGCCTTGACCACCGATCTGGACATCCTATTCCAGGGTTTCACCACTCTCATGGTGAAGAACCTCCTCCTCACCTCGACCTGCTACCCACACTTCTCCTGATGCAGCCCAGGATCTGATTGGCTTTGCAGGCTGCAAGTGCACATTGAGAGCTCATGTTGAGCTTTTTGTCCACCAGCACCCCCAAGTCTCTCTCCTCAGGGCTACTTTCCAGCCAGTCACTGCCCAGCCTGTATTTGTGCCTGGGATTGCCTCGACCCAGATGCAGGACCCTTCACTTGCTCTTATTGAACTTCATGAGGTTGGCTTGTGCCCACCTCTCCAGCCTGTCAAGGTCCCTCTGGATGGCCTCCCTTCCCTCCAGTGTGTCTGCTGCACCACACAGCTTGGTGTCATCAGCAAACTTGCTGAGGGTGCACTCAATGCCACTGTCCATGGCACCCACAAAGATGTTGAACAAGACAGGTCCCAGGACTGATCCCTGAGGGACTCCGCTTGTCACTGGCCTCCACTGGGACATGGACCCATTGACAGCCACTCTTTGGGTGCGGCCATCAAGCCAGTTCCTTATCCATCTAGTGGTCCACCCATCAAACCCATGTGTCACCAGTTTGGAGACCAGGATGTGGTGCGGGACAGTGTCGAAGGCTTTGCTCAGGTTCAGGTAAATGACATCAGTTGCTCTCCCCTCATCTATTAATTTCGTCACCTCCTCATAGAAGGCCACCAGTTTGGTCAGGCAGGATTTGCCCTTGGCAAAGCCATGCTGACTGTTCCCAATCACCTCTTCACTATTCTTTTCACTCTACCACGTTCTCGTTCTGGTAAGCAATATGTGCTTACTATGGTAGAGGCAAGCACTGGATGGTTGGAAACTTATCCAGTTCCACATGCAACTGCATGCAACACCATTCTCGGTCTGGAGAGACAAGTCCTGTGGAGACACGGAACTCCAGAGAGGATTGAGTCAGACAACGGTACTCATTTCAAGAACAACCTTGTAAAGAGCTGGGCAAAAGAGCACGGTATTGAGTGGATATTCCATATTCCCTACTATGCACCAACTGCAGGGAAGATTGAACGCTACAGCAGATTGTTGAAGACCACTCTTAAAGCCATGGGGGGTGCATCTTTGAAAAACTGGGAAAAACATTTAGCACAAGCAACCTGGCTAGTAAATAGTAGAGGTTCAGTGAACCGAGCTGGACCGGCACATTCAGAACTGCTACAGAAAGTAGAAGGTGATAGAGTTCCTGTTGTTAGAGAAAAGAATCTTTTGGGTTAAACTGTTTGGGTATTTTAACCCTCAGGAGAGGATAAACCTGTCCGAGGGGTGGTTTCAGCTGAAGGTCCAGGTCACACTTATTGGGTAATGCAAGAGAATGGTGAAATTCAGTGTATTCCACAAAGAAATTTAACTTTAGCTGAAAGAGGTTTATTTCAAACTGTTGTACAGCTACATCGCACCCAAAGGAAGAATCGACGAGGAATCTACGGTGCATGAACCCTGAGATCCCTGAGAGCCCTGAGTCAACTAAGAGACCCTGAGATTCCCTGTTTCCTTTTTCTTTGCTTCGTTGGCGAAGAAACAAACTGTTTTCCATTTTTCTCATTTTATGATTTTCTTGGACTTTTGAATCATCTACATCTGAGTATAACCGGAATGGACTATGAACTTTACTTACGAACTGTAAATATTGCCTTGAATTGGATGGACAGTATGAACAGCCAATGAAATTGTTTGGAAGGGGTGGGCTGTGACCGTTTGAGGCGGTGCCTTTAACAAAGGGATATTATGGCCGAATGTTTGTAAACGAAAGACTGATCTAAACTAATTTCATTGGTGGAGAGGCAAAAGCACTGCCTTGAGTTTTGATTCCCACTGGGACTAGTCTCAGTTGTTCTTCTTTTTCTTCCCTGCAGCAGCTCACAGCTTTCTGGGCTTTCGGCCAAACTGACCTTGAAACTGATAAACTGCAAGGCCTGTATTAACTGCTTTCCAATTAACAACTGGTTTTTTTTCTCTCTCTTTCTAACCCTCTCTGGGGAAAAGGGGAGAGAATGGGGAGCAGGGGTGGGGAAGCCCCCTCAGCAGAGGAGGGAACTCTCATTTCTGTGCTACTTTGTTGTATATTTCTGTATATATTGTAAATACTGTAAATTCTGTACATAAACCTGCATTTCCTAAACTGCTTTGTAAATATAGCACACACTCCTTTGCTAATCTGGCTGTGCCTTTTTTTTCCTTTCAATTTTCTTCCCTCTACTCACAGGGGGGGGAAAGGGCCCGGCCTTTCCCCCAACCCTATGACAAAGGTGTCCACAGAAGGGCAACAAAGCTGGGGAGGGGTCTGGAGCACAGCCCTGTGAGGTGAGGCTGAAGGAGCTGGGGTTGCTTATCCTGGAGAAGAGGAGGCTCAGGGGAGACCTTATTGCTCTCTACAACTCCCTGAAGGGAGGTTGTAGACAGGTGGGGTGTGGTGGTTTAGGCTGGGTGCTGGCCCGGATGCCACTGCACAGAACACACCTGGGAGGTCCTTACGGGATGGGCCCAGCCCAGGGGGGTGGTCACAGGCAGGTATTCCATTTCCATAATGCCCTGCTCCCCTATAAAATGCCCATGCGGGGTCTTCACTTCCTCTTTTGTCCCCAGCTGCAGCCTAGGTAAAATGGCGTGAGCCGCCTCCCTTGGGCCTGCCCAGGCCCAAGGCTGGGTTGGGGGGGGGAGGAAAGAGCCCTGGGGGGGTTTGGGTGTTCCCCCAGGTGGAGATGGGATGTTCTTGGGTATGTTCTGGGATCTCTCTCTTTTGTCACGGTGCTTGTGGTTCTCTGTAAAGCTTTCATTGGTGTTTGTTTTTAAATTGTTTTTCTATTTAAACTTTCCATCACTTTTGCAATCCGTTTGTCTGAGTCGTTGTTTCTGCCCTGTGGTGGGGAGGGGGTTTGCCCCAACCGATTACATTTTGGCACACCAACATGGGGCTTGCTGCTGTGCCCTCTCTGCAGATCAATTGCTAAAGATGGAGAGTTTAAATTTAGTTCTGGGCGTCGGTTTGGGTTTGCAAGTTGGGGGCTCAAGTTTTGTTGCCGGGGCAACTGTGTGAACTCTCCTCTGGACTGCAGAAGGACTCCTGGTGCGTGCTGATAGCATGGAAGTCCCTCGTGTTGCTTGGGAACAACGAGGGGTGGCTCTTTCTGTGACTTTCTGCCCAGGGCGGCTTAAGAATGCTCAACTAGCCTAAGAAGGCGAGACCTGCCTTCTCCTTCTTATTCTCTGCAGAGCGACGAGCAGCAGGGAGCGGAGCGGAGGAGGGGGCAGCGGCAAGCAGAGCAGGGTCGGCCCGCGGCCGCTGCGGGGGATGGCCTCCCGCGGCGAGCGGGCAAGCGACGGCTTCCGAAACCCGAGGGGGCGGAGGTGACTTGGACTCTGCATCGCGGCGACAGAGACGGCGGGGGCCGGGCCGGCTGCTTTCAAGCGGCGGCGGCACCGCCGGGCCGGGCTGCGTTCAAGCTGTAGCGACAACTGTAAAACTTTCCCTGGTGTTTTCGGACATGCTCCGAGAATGGCGCCAAGCACCTGGCTCCGCCTCTTCCCTTCTCAGCGAGTTGTGCTGCAGCCGCCCCCTCTGCCAGGGGAAGGCTGTGAATCGGTGCGGTGATGCCTCGGTACGCGAACCCCCCGGGGGGGGCGATGTGCCTGTGATGTGCCGGCGATGTGCCTGTGATGTGCCTGTGTTGTGCCTGCGATGTGCATTTGTGTAGCTTTGGACCGCAGCTGGAAGCGGTCGGCTGAGGCTCCCTGGAGGGATGGAGAAAAGCGGTCGTTGCTCCAACCGGCTTGCCCCAGGGGTGGAAAAAAGCCACTGATTAACTGTAAAAGCAAGCAAAGGTTCGGCTGAGAAGTTGTGAGGTATTGCCAGGTGACCAGGATGTCCCAACGAGTCCACAAGGAATTCACACTGCAGGAGAATGACTGTGTCGCTGGGAGGTTCCATCATATGAGGAAGAAGAACTGGAATGGACTGGTACTTGAGCCTGAATGAGAGACTGTGTGGAAGGACGCCCAGATGAAGACCTGGACTGTTGCTAGATATGTCATCAGAAGAGTTCTAATTTGATGATATGTTCTGGGTGCAGGGATTATGGTATGGAATAAGGGGTGGCGTGTGGTGGTTTAGGCTGGGTGCTGGCCCGGATGCCACTGCACAGAACACACCTGGGAGGTCCTTACGGGTGGGCCCAGCCCAGGGGGGTGGTCACAGGCAGGTATTCCATTTCCCATAATGCCCTGCTCCCCTATAAAATGCCCATGCGGGGTCTTCACTTCCTCTTTTGTCCCCAGCTGCAGCCTAGGTAAAATGGTGTGAACCGCCTCCCTTGGGCCTGCCCAGGCCCAAGGCTGGGTTGGGGGGGGGAGGAAAGAGCCCTGGGGGGGTTTGGGTGTACCCCCAGGTGGGGATGGGATGTTCTTGGGTATGTTCTGGGATCTCTCTCTTTTGTCACGGTGCTTGTGGTTCTCTGTAAAGCTTTCATTGGTGTTTGTTTTTAAATTGTTTTTCTATCTAAACTTTCCATCACTTTTGCAATCCGTTTGTCTGAGTCGTTGTTTCTGCCCTGTGGTGGGGAGGGGGTTTGCCCCAACCCATTACATGGGGGTTGGTCTCTTCTCCTAGGCAACCAGCCCCAGACTCTCATGTATATGTGTGTGTAGGCAGATGAAAAAAAAACAAAAAGAATTGTGTTTGTACTTCTGACTGTGACCAGTTGGACCTAGCCTGGTGTCTGTGACCACTCTGAGAAGTCTTCCCTTGCTGTCCCCCACAGGAGGCTACTACTTGACGAGCGCTTACGGAGCACTTTCACTGATCAAGAACTTCCAGGAAGAGCAAGCTGCTCGGCTCCTGAGTTCAGAAACCAGAGATACTCTCCGGCAGTGGCACAAGAGGAGAACAACTAACAGGACAATACCTTCAGTTGATGATTTTCAGGTAGAGCTTAGGGATAAAGACAAAAAAAAATATCCAACAAACCAGGGCATGGTTTAGGGGGATTTGTTTTGTTGGAAATCTCCATTTGAGAGGTATGATTTGTAATGATTCTCTTAAGGCCACAAGGTAAGTGGAGTGAAGCAGTAGTGACAGTATGGCTGGCAAATCTGCCTTGGTTTTGAAGCCTTTGCACTCTGAAGTCTTTGCACTCTACAATAGGGTGGTGTTATGATGGTGCAAAGAAAACACTAAGTAATGGAGCTCTTGCATCCTCACTTCTATTTATGTCAGATGGAGTTAGAATTGGAATTAACCAGGTTGGAAAAGACCATCGAGATCATCCAGTCCAACCTATCACCCAACACCGTCTCATCAACTAAACCATGGCACCAAGTGCCTCATCCAGTCTCTTTTTAAACACTTCCAGTGATGGTGACTCCACCACCTCCCTGGGCAGCACATTCCAATGGCCAATCTCTCTTTCTGTGAAAAACTTCTTCCTAACATCAAGCCTAAACCTCCCCTGGCACAGCTTGAGACTGTGTCCTCTTGTTCTGTTGGTGGTTGTCTGGGAGAAGAGCCCAACCCCCACCTGGCTAAAACCTCCCTTCAGGTAGTTGTAGACAGCAATAAGGTCTCCCCTGAGCCTCCTCTTCTCCAGGATAAGCAACCCCAGCTCCCTCAGCCTCTTGTGCTCCAAACCCCTCACCAGTTTTCTTGCCCTTCTCTGGACGCACTCAGCAACTCAACAGCTTTCCTAAACTGAGAGGCCCAGAACCGGACACAGGACTCAAGGTGTGGCCTAACCAGTGCTGAGTACAGGGCAGAATGACTTCCCTGCTCCTGCTGGCCACAATGTTCCTGATCCAGTCCAGGATGCACTTGGCCTTCTTGGCCACCTGGGCACACTGCTGGCTCATATTCAGTCTACTATCAACCAGTATCCCCAGGTCCCTTTCTGTCTGGCTGCTCTCCAGCCACTCTATCCCCAGCCTGTAGCACTGCCTGGGGTTGTTGTGGCCAATATGTAGAATCCAGCACTTAGATGTGTTTAATCTCATGCCATCATATTAGAGCAAAGAGAAACTGGATAATTTCTTAGATTCAGCTTCTCTGTGATCTTTCCTGTTCCAAAGAACAAATGCAGGTTTCCAGTGGTCTGAAGTAGTACAATTCCCCAGTAGCTAATGGTGGCATACAGCAGGCATAGAGAGGAGAGGTGGGAGAAGTGTTTTTTGCAGTTTTGAAGTTTAAGCAAAGGGTAGAGTTCTGTGCTGTGGATGTCTTGATGCTTGTTTGTGGGGTTTTTTTCTCTCCCCTCAATTCCTCACTGCTCTTTCAGAGCAGGGCAGTAACTTCAACTGAAGACTAACAAACCACTCAAGATTACTTCACCTTTTAAATCCAAGCCTGCATGTCTTTTGTATAGTATGCTGTTGAATGTCTGTTCAGAGCATCAATTTGTGGACTGAAGCAAGGAAGATGTTGGAATTGAGAAGAATTTACTCTGTTATGTTCAGTTGTTTGCAGTTCATCCCACAGCACAAAGCTGGCAGGCTAATGACAACCATCAGTTACATATGATGTAATTAAGAGCTTCAGAAAGGGGTAGAGTCATCAAGAGAGAGTGAAATCTTTCAGTTGAGGCTCCTACTGTTTTATCAGTGTCCATGCAAACAACTATAGAGCAGAACAGGAAGGAGTTGGGAAAAGAAGCAGTCTTCCACAACTTGCCTCTTTTCAAAAGAAGAGGGCTGTTTAAGAGAAACTCCAAATTATGGACAGAGCACAAAGCTAGGTCCATCTTCTTGAGATCCATTTCCTATTCTGCTTACCTGCACTTAGGTGTCACATTCAAGTAGCTTGAGTCTCCGTTCTATCTAGCAAAACACTAGGGTTTTCATAGGAGTATTCATCACTATGTATTTCTGCTGGCTGACTGAATGACAAGATTTTCAGCAGGATCTTTCACCTCATTTTACCTTGTTTTCTTCAGCAAAGAACTTCAGCCAAGGCAACTGTGCAGCTGGATGCCCTGCTGGGTGCAGGAAGATGTAGGGAATGAGGGGAGAGCTGGCACTGAGTGTGTCCAGTGTGCTCCTTCTGTTGTCTCTTAAAAGACAGCCTTGAATCAGTAAGGTCACACCACTTCCAGGCTATGCTTGGCACAAATCCAAGCATTTCCTGCCTGCTCAGATTGGCAGTTTTTCATCTTCTTTCTCCCCATCCTGCAATCTGAAAGGAAGCACCTTTCCTACGACCCACATGCAACACAACTTCAGCTCCACTCCTCTTTCTCACGCGGAACCAGGATGCGGTCACTGCGTGCTGCACCCTTCCTTCTTTGGGCCCTGGAGTGCCTTCATCCTCCCTCCCTCAAAAGGATGGAGAAGCAAAAAATACCTTATTTTGATGATGATTAAGTATAACTGCATAAATAATTTTGATACTTAGTGTTATAGATGACTCCAGGTAAAAGCTTTTGGTAACAGATTTATTGGCACTAAAAGATCGTAAAAAGGCAATAAAAGCAATAACAGCAAGCAAAGCAGCACGCTGGGCTTGGGAGGGGACAAAACCACCTCCACAGCAGCCTTACAATAGCTTTCTTCATCTTATATAGTTACATAATCTACATAAACAAGCTTATGCTAAATAGAAGGCAGGCATATGATAATGAGTCTTCAGAATAGGTGATCAAATCCCTTCTCCCTACATTCAGTGTGGTAAGGGTCAAAGCATCCACTTTCACGCATGCTCAATTGTGCAGGCTTCTTATCTGAAGAAAACAAATTCCTAGTTCTGAATGTTTATCTTTAAGACAGCTCCTTCTCAGCCGTGATGTCTCCAATTAACCAGACAGTATCCTTGCAAGTCTGCAAGATAGGTTTCTTTCCCTTTACCCTCTAAACAGGCCTCACAAGATCCTGACCCTTAATCCCAGTGCACTCTAAGTCTTATAATTTTAACACAAATCACCAGCATATTTTGGAAAGCATGCATGGACTCCCATGTTGGTGAGGCAGGAATCGTTTATTGGTACAGAACAAGCAGCTTATATAGGAAAAATCGAGCAGGGTAAGCAATTCCCTGACATTCTTGCACCACTGCTGCTAATTGGGTTTTCTCCTTTGATATGCAGCTGTCCATTGTTATCTTCATCCCATATCAGGTTGGTCTTCTCCAGCATGGAGGCAAGCATCCTCTTGTCTGGCACGTCAAGTTGTTTACCACGGTCAGCTCTTCTTTATCATCAAGCCATCCTTCCAGTATCAGTGGCCTGTTGTTCTTTCTTGTCCTGAAACCTTCCATAGATACTTTCTGCTTTCCTACAAGTATATTCATAACAATTAGTGTAAGAGTTATAGGCATTTGCACAAACTTCAGCCTTTCCTTAAAGCAATCCTTTCCACCTAAAAGGCCAGGCACTTACAAACAGGCCCTCTGTGCCAGGAGACATTCAAGATCAGATCTGATATGGCCCTGGGTAGTTGGAGGTGTCCCTTATGACTGCAGGGGGGTTGGACAAAATGACCTTTGAGGGTCCCTTGCAGCCCAATGCAATCTGTGAATCTGTGTGTTAACCACACTGGAAATTTGTTTTACCTTACCTTGGGTTGATTTTTAATATATTTCTCCATACTATGTAAAATTAAAAGGATTAGTTCTAATTAGTACTGTGTCCAGTTCTGGAACTCCTATTACAAGAAAGATGTGGTCATGCTGGAATGTGTCCAGGGAAGGGCCATGAGGATGAGCAGAGGGCTGGAGCGCCTCTCTTATGAAGACAGACTGAGGGAGTTGGGGCTGTTCAGTCTGGAGAAGAGAAAGCTCTGAGGAGACCTTATTGTGGCTTTCCAGTATCTGAAGGGGGCTACAAGAAACCTGGTGAGGGACTTTTTAGGGTGTTGGGTGGTGATAGGACTAGGGGAATGGATCCAAGCTAGAAAAGGGGAGATATAGATTAGATATTAGGAAGAAGTTCTTCCCCATGAGGTTGGTGAGACACTGGAACAGGTTGCCCAGGGAAGTAGTGGAATCCTCATCCCTGGATGTTTGTAAAGCCAGGCTGGATGTGGCTCTGGGCAACCTGATCTAGTAGAAAGTGTCCCTGCCCATGGCAGGGGGCTTGGAATTAGATGATCCTTGAGGTCCCTTCCAACCCTGAACAATTCTGTGATCAATCAGGTTCAGTCCCAATGGTTTAAATGCTGTTGCAAAGCTTCAGGGTTTCGGCCTACAAACTATCAAAAATACTTCAGTAAAGACAAGAGTGGGACATTGTGGTGAAGGCACATTATGCCCAGATACTGAATCTTGTCCCAGCATGTGGACAAGTTCCCCCTCCCTCCAGGAGGAAGACAAAAGCCAAGGCATTAGCCAGGCTTGCACGCACCCAGTGCATGCAGTGCTCGTGCTGACACCAAGTATGGGCATAATTCTTGCTTCACGCTTTCTATAGGCTGAAGCCAGTTGCTTATGAGAGTGCCCATTGGTCAAGCCCAGCCTCGAGGAATCTATAAGTATCACCCCAGTTGGTGAACACGTTGCCCCCTAATTTACTTTGTCTCTGTCCTTGCTCGAGAGAGTAACTCTCGAGCTGCAGCCTTTGCCATTGAGCTTATTGTTGTTAGCTTCTGTTATACATGCACGCATACTGGAAGCGTCTGCATAGTGAAGAAGTCTAGAGGGAGGACCTTCGCTGTTTCTGAGGAATTCAGCGTTGCTGCAGCCAGCCGTGCCAACCGGGAGTGCCCATCGTGCCACCGGAGGACTGGACCAACCCCCGCGGGTAAGATCTGCCCAGTTACCGGGGAGAAGGGACTTGATCCATACCGAGTCCACGTATGCCTACCCCCGCCGTAGCGGGAGAGAATCCGCCGAGTGCCGTTCTGAGGAGCCGCTGAGTGCCGCTCTGAGCCCTGTGAATCTCAGGGAAGACTAAAGCATTGTTCGTGCCTATACTGCACCGAACCCGGGACCACTCTGAGAGTCCTGTTGCTACTTTAAGCTCAGTAAACAAGAATCCGCCGCCTAACGCAGCCGCATTCTCTCCCCGAGGCTGTTTGCATCAGCCCCGAGAACCGCCGTGATCGGGCCGACCCCCGTAGCTTTGCCTACTTCCGTCGTTCGAGCCCATCTACCGGCCACCATCGTCACGCCCTGCCGTGCGAGCCAACTTTAGAGGGCTGACCCCACGGACCGACCCCGACCAGGACCGATCCCTGTTGTCTGAAGGGAATTGAATATCGTTCACGTGCTTTCCATCCACTAGCACTCAGTTCAAAGTATCCGCGTCTAGCAGAGTAAGCGCTGACGCATAGAAAGATTGTAATATTGCTGTGTATAGCCAGAAACCGCCCGCGTCCTGCCGAGTCTCCATCTAGTGGCCAAGCGGCAGAACTGCACCCTTCGTTATATAAATATAGAAAGGGTTTATAGATAGTTCAATTACGTTATAATCATAACACTAAGCCAGTTGTGGAATCTATTTCACGAACGTGCACTAGAACATGTATATAAGTTGGTGATTCATCAGTTATTAATAGTTTGATAATTAATAAAATAATATTTTTCATAATTCATATTTCATATTAATAACTTTAATAACCTCTTCACCACAGACATCCATCATGTGAAAATTCTTCTCAGTCTTATCTTTTAACAGCTTGCCTTTATGAAGTATCACTTTTTACCATTGTGATTTAGCATGCCATTTATTCAGCATACATGCTGCTGGCAGAGGCTTTTTTAAAGTCTTTCTTTTCCTTATGGCTAATACACTTTGTGAAGCTTCTGTTCCACAGTACTGACCCAGCAATGGCAACAGCATCTCCAGGGTGTACTGCTGTAGGTGTTTATTTTGCTTTGCAACCTTTTCTTTCTTAGTAAGGCCAGACATCAAGCCCTGTTAAAAGCCACTGCCATTTTCCATGTGGCTTTCAGGCTGTATCTATTTGCTTTTAATTGCAGGGTTTGAATGTAAGCTAAAGAAAGGAGAATGTTGGCTTATGAATGTTTGTTATCACAGGATGTCAGGGGGTAGAAGGGACCCAAAGAGATCTTCGAGTTCAACCCCCCTGCCAGATCAGAACCATACAATCTAGCTCAGGTCACAGAGGAATGCATCCAGAGAGGCCTTGAAAGTCTCCAGACAAGGAGACTCCACAACCTCTCTGGGGAGCCTGTTCCAGTGCTCTGTGACCCTCACAGGTTCCCCCCTTATGTTGAGGTGGAACCTCCTGTGCTGCAGTTTACATCCCTTGCTCCTTGTCCTATCACAGGGAGCAAGTGGGCAGAGCCTGTCCCCCTCCCTCGTGACCCCCAGCCCTCAGATATTTATAAACATTGATTAAATCCCCTCTAAGTCTTCTCTTTTCCAGACTAAAAAGCCCCAGGTCCCTCAGCCTCTCCTCACCAGGCAGTGCTCCAGTCCCCTAATCATCCTTGTAACCCTCTGCTGGACCCTCTTCAGCAGATACCTGTCCCTCTTGAACTGGGGAGCCCAAAACTGAACACAGTACTCAAGATGAGGTCTCACCAGGGCAGAGTAGAGTTATGCCCACCATGGGCTGGCCACAGTTTTACCACCACTAGAACAATTCAGGAGGTGGCCATAACATACAGGAATCACTGGTGTGTGTTTCACAACTAGAATATGGAGAGGCCTGATGTTTGTTGCTGACTCTTCAGTTCTCAGAGGAGGAGTTTTGTGGGGTTCTTGAGTTTCTGATGTCTGTTTTCTCCCCCTACAGAACTACCTTCGTGTTGCATTCCAGGAGTTTAACAGTGGATGTACAGGAAAGACCTTACTAGTAAGACCGTACATCACTACCGAAGATGTATGCCAGCTTTGTGCTGAAAAGTTTAAAGTGGACAATCCAGAAGAGTACAGCCTGTTTCTTTTTGTTGATGACACCTGGCAGCAACTGACAGAGGACACCTACCCTCAGAAAATCAAGGCAGAGCTGCACAGCCGCCTGCAGCCCCAGGTCTTTCACTTTGTCTACAAGCACGTTAACAGCGACTCCTATGGTGCCATCTTCCAAAACAATGAGGACTCAGCTCCTTAAACCCGGCAGCTTGGCATTTCATTACTGTTCCTTGGTATCTGTGGAGGAGATCCTCGCTGGCTGTCTCCCTGAGAAGCTAGACCAGGCCTTAAACCATAAATGCCTAATAAAACACACACACCCACAGACACTTGTAGCATTGCTTGCAAACCATTCCCGTGGCCAGTTACGTCCCACCAGCATCTCTTGAGTCAGCAGCCCATGAAGCTGCATTTTTTGTGCCACAGACTCTTTTGAAGTCACATTTTATCCCGTGGCCCTCTGCAGGTCGAATTCTTTTTTTTTTGCTGTAGCATGCAAAAAAAAGAGAAAAAAGTATCTATTTTCTTACACTCATCCTTTTTTTTTTTGCCAAATGTCATCTGTGGATGCTGGACAAGCATCACAGTACAACTGGCTGGTATGAGCTCAGTTTCACCAGCTCGACTTTGTCCGATGCAGGGCATCAGTTAACTCTTAATTACTGGATGATTGCATCCTCTCCTCTCTAATTTTGCTTTGTTTTTGTTTTGTTCTGTTTTGAAATTACAGAAATTTGCCTTTTTTATATATATATATATATAAATTTTATAGCAGTTGCAGGTAAACTGGCAGGGTTGGGTTGTTGGTGGTGGTTTTTTTTCCCCTCTTGAAATATTTTTTTAACTATAAAATGTTCTATAACTATGCATGTGCTTTTTTTTTTTTTAACATTTAATATACAAGAATAAATCTCTTGCTGGTTTTAGAGTATTGCATTAAAAAGGAAAGCCTTTGTGGTTTCTCTTTTCCTATTCCAGGGAAGTTCTTATGAGAGCTTGTTCTCTGTTAAGAAGACTGTAACTGGGGCACTGGCAATTTGAGTGCCTTTCTCTGAGCTTGATGTACTTACTGTGAGCTGGATTATTATTCCTAGGCATTGTTTTAGACAGAACTAGAGGGGTTGGAAGAGCAAATTGAAAGAAAAGGATGTGGAGAAGGGACAGAGAACGAATGTAGAGAACCTAATTTTAGGATTCAAAAGTGCTAGTCTGCTGGTTCAGGCTCCTTGCAGAACATAAGCAAAGGAGGTTGGTAAGGAACTTTTACATGAGCAGCGACATAGATTGGCAGAGGGGTTTGACAGCACCTATCCCAGACACTATTTGTGTTAGCAGAGGATTAAATAGATCAGTGAGGTGAAGGAGAATGCTTATTTTGTGTAGTGTGTCACTAGCATCAAAGTGTGTCCTGGACTGAAGGCTGTGTTGTAGAATTTTGTGCTCCTAAGTTAGTAGGTGAGATGTGAAAGTCGTTCCTACGTGTGCATAGATAAAATGGTTATTAAATGTGGGTGTTGTATAGGTTTGTCCAAGATCACTGATGATGTGGGTGACACTCTGAACCCTACTGAAGTCAGTTAGGGCTACTCTTTTTTAGAGGGACAGGGGGTTCTCCCCAGGTCTGGTGTGAGCAGTGTAACATAAAGCAGATGATGACAAAAAAAATGTTGTGGTGTATTGTACCTTAGAGAGAGAGAGATCTGTAGTGGTTTTGTCAGTTTGCCATGTATCTGAAACCCCTGGCACATCTTTGTACTTCCTTTTGTAAATGGTGAGTTTTGCATATAATAATAATACATTGTAATACTGAATTATATTTTGGGATCTTGTGTGCTGTGGTTCTTGGGGTGTAGGTTGGGGGTTTTTTGGTTTGTTGGTGTGATTTAGGTTGGGTTTTTTTTGGGGGGGGCGCTTTGGTTTTAATTATTTAAGAAATGGTTCACATTTGGGTGTTTTGTATATCAGTAGACTCTGCTGCTGCTGCTTTTCATGCTGTTCAGCCCACTTTACTTGCAAAGGAAGGATGCAGTAACACTGTCTTATTGAGTGTGCTTGACCTCACAGGCAGCAGAAGCAGCAGGCAAGCTGCTGAAATATTTCTGGTGAAGACTAAGATCCAGTGCTGAAGAAAACTCACATTTTCATGATGGCAGCAGAGAGGCAAGCTCCTAAGGAACTCAGAATCTCACTTGTGAAATGAAAGCAAGCAAAAAGAGTGTAAGAAGGAAATGCACACCCAACCCCATTCCAGATGATTCCCCTGGCTCTTCCTGAGCAATTATTTCTTTAGAACCTTAGAACTGTGCTATACAAAAGACTTCTCACCTTTCATAATGCCAGGAAACAGATGAGGCAAAAGCTTTAGAAGTAATTTGGACTTGTAAAAATAACTTTGTGTGATGTGTTTGATGTTCAACAGATATTGAAAAGCAAGGAAGAAAGCTTGTAGTGGAGGTGGGGCTCTTTTTCAAATGGAGAAGTAACTGGAAAGGCTAAAATGAACAAAGCTGGAGGTTACAAATCCCTACACCTTGGTAAGAAAACAGGCGTCCGAGAAAGTAAGCAATATATTAGGGGATGGGATGTGAGCTTAAAGGTTTTAAAAGTTCCTGTGCTGCTTGCTCTCCTTGCTCTGGCGATGGGTGCAGAGATACAAGCACCCACGCACCAGTGAAGAACAATGAACCAAATCAAACTGGTAAAGCAGAGCGAAAGCTGCATTTTGTATAAATACTGGTTGTCAGAAAGCTTTCGTGAGGCCGCCCCTTTCAGACGGGAAGGTACAGCCCAAGGGCACTCGGATCGGCTCACGGGGGCTGCGTGTGTGCGCGGCCGGGGCTCGCTCTCCGCCGGGCTGCCCCTGCGCGCTGCACAAGCTCCCCGGAGCCAGGCTCCGAGCGCCCCTCGGCACCGCAGCCCGCCGCAGACGGACTCAGCCTTCCTGTCGCCCGCAGCCCCTCCGCTGCCTGTGCGGACGGCAGCAGCTCCGGGGGTGTGTCCTGCTGGCCCTGAACGGCGAAAGGGGCATGGCCTCGACGGGAGCAGCTCCAGGAGCAGCAGGGCCGGGGTGCGCCCTGCCTCCCCTGCGCCGCGGAAGGGGCACGGCCTCGGCGGGAGCGGTTCCGGGGCTGCGGAGCGCTTCCGGAGCGGCAGCAGAGGTAGCGGCGGCGGCATCATGACGACGCTGCGCGCCTTCACCTGCGACGATCTCTTCCGTTTCAACAACATGTAAGCGGTGGCTGTCTCCCCGTCCTCCCCCCTTCCTCTCCCCTCCGCCACTCCAGGCCCATGGGGTTCCCTCTTCCCCGGGGGAGCCCGGGCCGGCCCCTCTGCAGGCCGGGGCCCGTGGTGAGCCTTGCTCTCCCTGCACAGCAACCTGGACCCGCTGACAGAGACCGTATCCTTTGTGCCGGCCGCCGGGGAGGAGTGCGGGGCCTGGTGCGGGCGGCAGCAGCGGCTTGGTCCTTAACCGAGCGCCCCAGTATGGGATCCCCTTCTACCTGCAGTACCTGGCCCACTGGCCCGAGTATTTCGTGGTCGCCGAGGCGCCCGGCGGGGAGCTGATGGGTTACAGTGAGTATGGAGCGGCGCTGGCTCTGCCGTCTGGCCGCCTCGCTGCCTTCTTGGTCTGGGGCGGTATAATAGGGGAGTTTTTCTTGCTTTTCTCGTCTGCCAAATGCCTGACAGGGGAGAGGAGCCTTGCCCTAGCATCTTCCGTGTCGTAAGTGCCTCAGGGGATTAGGTAAGACTCATAGCAATAGGTGAGACCTTATTGTAGTCTACGACTACCTGGAGGGAGATTGCAGCCAGGTGGGGGTTGGTCTCTTCTTCAGGCAACCAGCAACACAACAAGAGGACACAGTCTCAAGCTGTGCAGGGGAAAGTCTAAGATTGATCTTAGAAAGAAGTTCTTCCCAGAAAGAGAGATTGGCCCTTGCAATGGGCTGCCCAGGGAGGTGGAGTCTTCTTCTCTGGAGACTTCCAAGGCCTATCTGGATGCATTCCTCTGTGACCTACCTGGTGAGGAGAGGCTGAGGGTCCTGGGACTTTTTAGTCTGGAGAAGAGAAGATTTAGAGGGGATTTAATCAATGTTTGTAAATATCTGAGGGCTGGGGGTCAGGAGGGAAGGGACAGGCTCTGCTCACTTCCTCTCTGTGATAGGACAAGGAGCAAGGATATAAGCTGCAGCACAGGAGGTTCCACCTCAATACGAGGGGGAACTTCTTTCCTGTGAGGGTCACAGAGCACTGGAACAGGCTGCCCAGAGAGACCGTGGAGTCTTCTTCTCTGGAGACTTTCAAGGATGCATTCCTCTGTGACCTGAACTAGATTGTATGGTCCTGCTCTGGCAGGGGGGGTTTGGACTCAATGATCTCTTTGGGTCCCTTCCAATCCCTGACATCCCTGTGATCTTGTGGTGGGGTTGACATCCCTGGAAGTGTTTAAGAAAAGCCTGGATGAGACACTTAGTGCTATGATCTAGTTGATTAGTTAGGATTGGATGGTTGGTTGGGTTTGATGATCTTGGAGGTCTCTTCCAACCTGGCTGATTCTGTGATTCTGCCTTGGTTTGATGTTACCAGCTTGGCAAGGATTCTGGGCTGTGGTAATATTCACCCAGGTGTTGCACAGGTCAGTGTCTGCCCACAGGCATTTCTGTACCCTGAACCCAGCTGTGGTCCTATACACAGCAGTAACTAAAGATGCCGGGCTTGTGTTCCACATTGTCTTGTTAAGGGAAAGCTCTGAGTCTCTGGCTGCCCCTTGCTTATCTGCTGTGGGATGTTTGTGTTTTCCAGAAATCATTCCAAGTAGAGCTGTCGGTTTGTTTATTCCTTCCAATTCCCCCCCCCCCCCCCTGTTTTTTGGAGATGGGGGGCAGGTTTTGCAGGGACCAGGGATATACAACTTTAAATGCAGTAAAGCTTAACACATTTGTTGGACAGGAGGTTTCTCCATCCTTGCCACATCAGTTGCTTATTAGCAGGGACTGTGATGTTTATAAATGGAGCTCCATGTAGAACTTTGAATATTCATTAGTGAATTAACACTGGTTCAGCTCTGGAGAGAAACTACAAAGAAGTCTCTGAAAACAACATCCTCCTCTGTAAAGTGTTTCCTCTTAAATGTATCGTGTTTGTAGGGCCTTAGCTTTTTATTGCCAGCTTGACAGAGCTTCCCAAGCTCTTATTCCCTCTGAGGCACCAAAATTATAGAATCCCAGAACATTAGGGGTTGGAAGGGTCCTCTGGAGGTCATCCAGTCCAACTGCCCTGCCCAAGGAGCATCACCTAGGGCACAAAAGGCATCCAGGTGGGTCTTGAAAGTCTCCCAGAGAAAGACTCTACAGCCTCTCTGGGTAGCATGTTCCAGTGCTCCATCACCAAGTTCAGCTGAAACCTGTGATGTACTTTGTACACACTGTCTGTTGTTCTGTTACTGGGCACTACTGAAAAGAGCCCAGCCCTATCTTCATGACCTTTAGGATGCTGAGTTGGTTTTGGGCTTAGCTCCTCTCTTCCTTCATGATTTCAGTCAGATGCTGAATTCTGCTCAGTTAAAAAGTCCTATCAGTTGCTTAAAATTTACATTTGGAACTTAGACCCCAAAGAGGTGAATTTGCAAAGGTTTTTATGTCTTTTCTTCCTATTAGTCAACAGACTTCTGTAATGCCTGAGCAAAGTGCCATCTTTAGTGGCTGCTGGAGCACAGAGTGGTAGCATAGGCATCCCTGGTTGATTTTTTACCACAGCCATTGTGATGCTTGTGCATAACACAGCTTGGCTCCTCTTCAAAGAGGTAGAGCTGTGTGTGATGCATTATTCCAGAGGTGCTCCTGTGCTGATGCTCTGTGTGTTCACAGTCATGGGTAAAGCAGAAGGCTCAGTGGCTAGGGAAGAGTGGCACGGACATGTCACTGCCCTCTCTGTTGCACCCGAATTCCGACGCCTGGGGTTGGCTGCTAAACTGATGGAACTGCTGGAGGAAATTTCAGAAAAGTGAGTACCATGCTTATCTTCACATTGATCTTTTAAAGTAATCATAGAATAGTAGAAGTTGGATGGGACCTCTGGAGATCATAGAGTCCAACCCCCTGCCAAAGCAGGATCACCTAGGACACGTCACACAGGAACACGTCCAGGTGGGTCTTGAAACTGCCCAGAGAAAGAGATTCCTCATCCTCTCTGGGCAGCCTGTTCCTCATCCTCTCTGGGCAGCCTGTTCCAGGACTACAGCACCCTCAGCATAAAAATTTTTTTCCTCATGTTGAGGTGGAACTTCCTGTGGTGAAGAGGTTATTAAATTTATGAATATGAAATATGAACTATGAAAATATAATTTTATTAAGTATCAAACTATTAATAACTGATGAATCACCAACTTATATACATGTTCTAGTGCACGTTCGTGAAATAGATTCCACAACTGGCTTAGTGTTATGATTATAACGTGATCAGCAAGGCCTTTGACACCGTCCCCCACAGCAAACTGCTGACTAAGCTGTCAGCCCGTGGATTGGACCATTACACTCTGTACTGGGTTAGGAACTGGCTGGAGGGCCGGGCCCAGAGAGTGGTAGTGAACGGTGCCACATCCAGCTGGAGGCCAGTCACCAGTGGTGTCCCCCAGGGATCAGTGCTGGGCCCTGTCCTCTTCAACATATTCATTGATGATCTGGATGAAGGAGTAGAGTCAGTCATCAGCAAGTTTGCAGATGACACAAAGTTAGGGGCAGATGTTAGTCAGTTAGAGGGTAGAAAGGCTCTGCAGAGGGACCTCGACCGACTGGACAGATGGGCAGAGTCCAATGGGATGTCATTCAACAAGTCCAAGTGCCGAGTGCTGCACTTTGGCTACGGCAATCCCATGCAGAGCTATAGGCTGGGGTCGGAGTGGCTGGAGAGCTCCCAAACAGAGAGGGACCTGGGTGTGCTGATCGACAGCCACCTGAATATGAGCCAGCAGTGTGCCCAGGTGGCCAGGAGGGCCAATGGCATCCTGGCCTGCATTAGGAATAGTGTGGCCAGCAGGAGCAGGAAGTCATTGTGCCCCTGTACTCTGCTTTGGTTAGGCCGCACCTAGAGTACTGTGTCCAGTTCTGGGCCCCGCAATTTAAGAAGGACATCGAAACACTTGAGCGTGTCCAGAGAAGGGCAACAAGGCTGGTGAGAGGCCTTGAACACAAGCCCTATGAGGAGAGGCTGAGGGAGCTGGGATTGTTTAGCCTGGAGAAGAGGAGGCTCAGGGGTGACCTCATTGCCCTCTACAGCTACCTGAAGGGTGGTTGTAGCCAGGAGGGGGTTGGCCTCTTCTCCCAGGCAGCCAGCACCAGAACGAGGGGACACAGTCTCAGGCTGCGCCAGGGGAAGTTCAGACTCGAGGTGAGGAGGAAGTTCTTCACCGAGCGAGTCATTCGGCATTGGAACGGGTTGCCCAGGGAGGTGGTTGAGTCATCGACCCTGGAGGCGTTCAAGGGGAGATTGGACGTGGCACTTGGTGCCATGGTCTAGGCATGGGGTCTGTGTTGATAGGTTGGACTCGATGATCCCCGAGGTCCTTTCCAACCTAAGTGATACTGTGATACTGTGATACTGTGATTGAACTATCTATAAACCCTTTCTATATTTATATAACGAAGGGTGCAGTTCTGCCGCTTGGCCACTAGATGGAGACTAGGCGGGACGCGGGCAGCTCCTGGCTATACACAGCAATATTACAATATTTCTATGCGTCAGCGCTTACTCTGCTAGACGCGGGTACTTTGAACTGAGTGCTAGTGGATGGAAAGCACGTGGAAGATATTCGATTCCCTTCAGACAACAGGGATCGGTCCTGGTCAGGGTCGGTCCATGGGATCGGCCCTCAAAAGTCAGCTCGCATGGCAGGGCGGGACAACGCGGCAGCAGGCAAAGCTATGGGGGTCGGCCCAACCACGGCGGTTCTCGGGGCTGATGCAAACAGCCTCAGGGAGAGAATGCGGCTGCGTTAGGCGGCGGATTCTTGTTTACTGAGCTTAAAGGAGCAGCGGGACTCGGAGTGGTCCCAGGTTCGGTGCAGTATAGGCATGAACAATGCTTTAGTCTTCCCTGAGATTCACAGGGCTCAGAGCGGCACTCGGTGGCTCCTCTCCCGCTACGGGGGGCTAGTCATACGTGGACTCAGTATCCATCAAGTCCCTTCTCCCCGGTAAATGGGCAGATCTTACCCTCGGGGGTCAGTCCTCCGGTGGCACGGTGGGCTCTCCCGGTCGGTACGACTAGCTGTAGCGACGCTGAGCTCAGGCGTCGCTAAGGTCCTCCCTCTGTGCTTCTAATGATGCAGAGGCTTCCAGTGTGCGTGCGTGTATAACAGAAGCTAACAACAATAAGCTCAATGGCAAAGGCTGCAGCTCGAGAGTTACTCTCTTGAGCAGGCACAGAGACAAAGTGAATGAGGGGGCAACTTGTTTACCAACTGGGGTGATACTTATAGATTCCTCGAGGCTGGGCTTGACCAATGGGCACTCTCATAAACAACTGGCTTCAGCCTATAGAAAGCGTGAAGCAAGAATTATGCCCATACTTGGTGTCAGCATGAGCACTGCATGCGCTGGGTGAGTGCAAGCCTGGCTAATGCCTTGGCTTTTGTCTTTCTCCTGGAGGAGGGGGAACTTGTCCACATGCTGGGACAAGATTCAGTATCGGGGCATAATGTGCCTTCTCTACACTTCCCTTGCTCCAGTTTGTGTCCATTGCCCTTTGTGCTATCACAGGACACCACTGAAAGGAGCCTGGGCCCTTCTTCTTGACGCCCACTCTTCAGATATTTACAGACATTAGTAAGATCCCCTTCTCCTCTCCAGTCTAAACAGCCTCAGGTCCTTCAGCCTTTCCTCCTAGTTCCAGTCCCTTCATCATCCTCATAGCCCTCCTTTAGGTACTGACTAGTATATCCCTGTCCCTCTTGAACTGGTGAGCCCAGAGCTGGACACAATAGAATAGAATAGAGTTAACCATGTTGGAAAAGACCTTTGAGATCATCAAGTCCAACCTATCCCCCGACACCATCTAATCAACTAAACCATGGCACCAAGCACCCCATCCGGTCTCTTCCTAACCACCTCCAGTGATGGTGACTCCACCACCTCCCTGGGCAGCGCATTCTAATGGCCAATCTCTCTTTCTGTGAAAAATTTCTTTCTAATATCCAGCAACCCCAGCTCTCTCAGCCTCTCCTCACAGGGCTGTGCTCCAAACCCCTCCCCAGCTTTTTTGCCCTTCTCTGGACACCTTCCAGCAAGTCAACATCTTATTAATGTCTAGAAATATCTGAGGGGTGGGTGTCAAGTGGAGGGGGCCAAGCTCATTTCAATGGTGTCCTGTGATAAGACAAAGGGCAATGGACACAGACTGGAGCACAGGAAGTCCCACCTCAGCATGAGGAAAAAATTCTTTACAGTGAGGGTGCTGGAGCCCTGGAGCAGGCTGCCCAGAGAGGTTGTGGAATTTCCTTCTCTGGAGACTTCCAAGACCGGTCTGGATGTGTTCCTATGTGGCCTGCCCTAGGTGATCCTGCTTTGGCAGGAGAGTTGGACTGGGCTGATCTGTAGAGGTTCTTTCCAACCCCTAACACTCTGTAATTCCATGAAAAATAAAGTGAAAGTTGTGCCTGTGCAGGATTTGTCCCTCGGTGAAAGAGAGCATCTCTTAGTGCAGTGTGAGCAACACTTGCTTAGCGTGCTGCTCATCAAACCTGCTCTAGGCCTGCTTACATGTTAGGGGTTATTATTTTGAAGTGCATGGATCTACTATTCCTTACTGCGTTATTGTTTTTTTCCTTTTTAACTTCTTTTTTCAAAGAAAGGGTGGATTTTTTGTCGATCTCTTTGTGAGAGTATCAAATCAGGTTGCAGTGAATATGTACAAGCAGCTAGGCTACAGCGTGTACCGGACAGTGCTGGAGTACTACTCTGCTAGTAACGGAGAGCCAGATGAAAATGCTTATGGTAGGTGTCTGTTCTGCCTCAGCTTTCATAGATCTATGGAATGGTTTTGTTTGGGAGGGACCTTGAAGATCGTTTAGTTCAAACCATTCAGCATTGACAGGGACACCTTCCACTGGATCAGAGTGCTCAAGGTGTTGTCCATCCTGGTCTCAAACTCCTCCATGACCTCCCTGGGCAACCTGATCCAGTGTCTCACCACCCTTAAACATTCTCATGTTGAGGGGTCCTGGGCTTGTTCATATGGTGGTTTGGTTTTGTTTTGTTTTTCTATGAAACAAGCTCAGATAGTTGTTGAAGAATGGGATCTTTTTTTGTACCCCTTTGTCCATTCAGCCTGACATTTCCCTTCCATGAGTTTCATGCAGTGTTATATTCCAATTGATAAAGTTGCTACTAAACAACAATAAGGACATCAAACTGTTAGAATGTGTCCAGAGGAGGGCAACCAAGGTGGTGAAAGGTTTTGAGGGCAAGACTTAAGAGGAGCTGCTGAGGTTGCTTGGTTTGACCCTGGAGAAGAATAGGCTGAGGGGAGACCTCATCGCAGTCAACAGCTTCCTCAAGAGAAGCAGCAAAGGGGGAGGCGCTTACCTGCTCTCCCTGGAGACCAGCAATGGGACACAAAGAAATGGATTAAAGCTGCACCAGAGGAAGCTCAGACTGAAGAACCATTGCCTAGTGTCCACTGAGAGGGGAGTCAGTCACTGAAACAGGCTCCCTAGGGAAGTGGTCACAGCACCATACCTATCATCTGCTCTTAGTCGCAGGGTTTTAGGTAGCCCTGTGAGAAGCAGGGAGTTGGACTCAGTGATCCTTATGGGTCCTTTTCATTCTGTGGTTCTAGGAAATCTTGATTAAAAATTATCTTATTGTAACAGAGAATTCACTTGACATGGCTTTTTGCAATGACTGGCTTGTTGTAATAGCTTTTATTTTCTTTTGCTACAGATATGAGAAAAGCTCTTTCCAGAGATACAGAGAAGAAATCAATTATACCTCTGCCTCATCCTGTGAGACCAGAAGACATTGAGTGACTGTAAGCTGTGATTTCTCAGACAAAGATTAGAGTTCCAGGTTCCTTCTCCTCCCAGGCCTCAAGAATTTACAGATGAGAAATCTTTAGGCTCTGTGTTTTCCCTCATGAAAACCCAAAAAGCTGCTTCTCTTGGTAGCAGCTGCCTACTGCTGCAATTACTTTTTAAATGTTGGGAATTCAGAGACTATTAAAATAGAGTTAACTTCCTGCACAGTGTTTTCTTGTTTTGATTTCAAACCAGTAATACCTGAAGTAAGTAATTCTAAGAACTCCTCAAATGCATTTATTCAGGGCCAGAGAAAAAGGCTGCACAATACTCCAGGAGCACAGCAGGGGAAGCAGTGTAGTAATATTTGTGTGGAAGAGCAACTTGTTAGACATAATGCAGAAATGTCTTTCCTCTCTTCAGGACAGGATCTAGGTTCACTGTCCATTTGAAAAAGACACCAAAGCATTCAGGGGTTTCCAATCCACTGTGGACCAGAGAGGTTGTGGAGCCTCTGTTTCTGGAGACTTTCAAGACCCGTCTGGATGTGTTAGAATAGAATAGAATTAACCAGGTTGGAAAAGACCTCTGAGATCACTGACTCCAACCTATCACCTAACACTAGCTAATCAACTAAACCATGGCACCAAGCACCCCATCCAGTCTCTTCTTAAATGCCTCCAGTGATGGTTATTCTACCACCTCCCTGGGCAGCCCATTCCAAGGGCCAATCACTCATTCTATGAAGACCTTCTTCCTAATGTCCAGCCTAAACCTCCCCTGGTGCAACTTGAGACTGTGTCCTCTTGTTCTGGCACTGGCCACCTGGGACCGTGTGACCTGCTTTGGCAGGGGGTGTTGACTCCCTGATCTTCAGAGCTCCTTTGCAACCTGTACCATTCAGTGGCTCGCATTGGTTTGCAGGGAGCGTTGTGTTGGATGGTGGTGCTGCCGCCAGGCGGCGCTGCGCCGCTGCCATAGGCTGGCGGTGAGAGCCGGAGCAGCGCCCCGGGCAGAGGAACGGAGCAGGAGGGGTGGCGGGGTAGGGGCCAGTCTGGGAGGGAGAGGCATGACAGCGGGGTAAAACCAGGACGTGCGGCTTTGTGAGTAAGATGCATAGAATTGTTTCTGCTGGAAGAGACCTCTACGACCCAGAGGCCAACCAGGTGGATGCTAGTGGGGGCCACCAGGCTTGGCCACATCCCCAGTTTTACTATTGCTGGGTGGTGCCAGCTGGAATTGGCAGAAACCGTTCATGCAATGTTTAAGAGCAGCTCAGAAGGTTCATTGGAAAAGCCCCAGCTATTTTGCTACGATGCTTTATTTACCAAGGTCGTCCAGTTTTTGGTTGGAAGTACGGGAAAGCTTTACTGAGACAATGTGGTGAATTATTTTGGCCACAGAACTCAGAAGGCAGCTGTTGTGAGAAGGTGATTGAAACGTTTTTTTAAAACAAACTCATGCTGATCCAAGCTCTAGAAACGCTTTACAGCACACATTGTATGGGGCTTGGGGATGACGTTAAAGGAAACAGCAGGGCTGAGGTCCAGGTCTGAGATGGAAACTCCAGGGGGAGGGTGAAGGGTGAACCTCTCCAGAAGACTGGTGAGGAAGAGCTCCATTTTGGCAAGAGTCTCACTGGCGCAGATTCTCCGCCCTGGAACAAGCTGAAAAATGGCCAAGATGAGAACAAGGACAATGAGAGCTGCTTCCCCAAGAGTTGGGAGAAACAAAAATCCTGAGGCAGCTCTTGTTTTGAAGATGGGTGGTGGGAATCCATAACAACGCTTGAGATGTCAGATCCTAGCTCTGAATAAATTACACAGTAGCTCTTAAAAGTCACTATAGCTGAGACAGGGCCTTCCCTCGTTCTTCACAGCTATCATAACAAAGCCACCTGGTGATGTTTTCTTTCTTTTCCTATGTCTAAATGCTTGCGTGTGGGAAGAAATAGATGGAACTATGATCTGAATTCCTTCATTCCAGTTTTCAGCAAAATTTGTAACTTTTCTTCATATATTTTTCCTGTGTTTGGTTCAATTTTTGGATCCCAGACCAGTTTTGTCTGGTATAGTCTAGATTCTGGCTCTATTTTGAAGTCCCTCATATTTCAGATGACACTACACATCTCACTTACAATCATTAAATACTAACTGAGAAACCAATAACAGCCAGAGGCTGGAGCAATTATCAGATATTTGTGAGGTGTGTTCTGAGATATCTCTGAAGTCTCTGGTTGTGAAATGGTTCCATGAAAAGAGAGCATAGAATGGCTTGGGCTGGAAGGGTCCCTAAAGATCCTCTAGTTCCAGTTCCCCTGCCATGGAAAGGGACACCTTCCACTGGACCAGGTTGCTCATGAAACCCTCCAGCCTGGCTTCCAACACTTCCAGGCTTGGAGCTTCTCTGGGCAACCTGTTCCAGTGCCTCACTATCCTCATGCGGAAGAATTTATTTGTAGAGTCTCATCTAAATCCATCTTCTTCCAGTTTGAAGCCATTACCCCTTCTCCTGTGTGGTGGGTTAGAGAGAGAAAGGCCTAGCCTTCTCTCCCCAACAAAGAGGAAGAAAAGAAAAACACAGATAGCCAGCCAGAGAAGCAAGGAAAGATGCTATATTTTACAAGCAACTTGGGGAAATGCAGGATATGTACACAATTTACAGTATTTACAATATATACACAGAAATATACAGCAAAAAAAAAACCACCAAAAACAATAATACAGGAACAAAATTCCCTCCTCTGGACGAGGGTTCCCCCCCTGTACCCCCTTCTCTCCCTGTGTTCCCCAAAGACAGTTAGAAAGAGAGAAAAAGAGCAGTTATTAATTAAAGCAAAGTGTTAGTCTGGCTTATCTGTTCAGGGTCACTCTAGCAGGGAGCCCAGAAGCAGACGAGCTGGAAAGGGAGAAGGAAAGGAGCGAACTGAGGAAAGTTCCAACTGAACTCAAAACTTAAAGTTGCATTCTACCAATCCACCAATGAAATTAGTTTAGAATATCTGATTGTTTTCGTTAATATTCCAAAACATTCAGCCATAGTATCCCAGCACTGTCTCTTTCTTAAAGGCACGGCCTCAAACGGTCTCAGTCCACCCCTTCTAAACAATTTCATTGGCCGTTCATACTGTCCATCCAATCCAAAACAATATTTACAGTTTCCAAGTAAAGTTCATAGTCCATTCCGGCTATACTCAGATGCAGATGATTCAAAGGTCCAAGAAAATCAGGAAATGAGAAAAATGGAAAACAGTTTATCTCTTCACCGAGGAAGTGAAGAAAAGGAAAACAGGGATTCTCACGGTCTCTTAGTTGACTCAGAGCTCTCAGGGTTCCTGGTGATGCCGAATTTTTGCCCCAAAAGGCAAGAATAACTGCCTAAGAGACTCAGTTTAAGTCAGATAGACAGGAGGTATTTATTGGCAACGCGTTGGAGAAATCACTAAATGGATTTCTCTCTTTCCCGTAACAAAAGCATGCCTTTTATACAGTTTTGGATGTAGTATTGCATCAGATCTTATACATAATCATATCTTTGCATACATATTCATGTTGGTGTAGGCTGAGCGTGGGCAGGGGCATCTCTTTTGACGATCTTCTTGGTGGTCATTCCGGTGGCCTTCATCATGGGCAGGGGTTTCCTGATGAGTCTTCCTCCTTAAACTTTAGCCTTGTTGGCTCTGAATCATGCCTACCCTAACAGTTCTTGTCAGTCCTTATCTTCTTTTTCTGTCACAGTGACCCATGCCTCAGCTAATTTACTGCTTTATCTGCTTCATGCTCGAAAGCTCTCTGTTCTGGGGCTTCATTCCCCCTTTTTCTTATAATTGACGAATTCTTTCACAAATTCTAATATTCCCATCTCTATTTACTCAGCGGCATATTTCCACCCCTGGGGCAAGCCAGTTAGAACAATCAGGCTCTAGCTGCTTCTCCACCCCTCCAGGAAAACAGCACGCTGAGCCTTTCACAACCCTGCACGGACCTATCCCAAGCCCAGTGCTGACCGCTTCCAGCCGCTGCCCGAGGCTCTACAGATGCATGTCACGGTACACCGCCTTCCCGCTAGGCATTCGCGTACCAAAACGTGACGGCATCCAACAACTTTACCTCCCCTGGCGGAGGGAGGAGCCAGGTGCTCGGTGCCATTTTCGGAACTCGTCCGAAAAAGTTGGGGAAGAGACTAGGGCCGCCCGCAGCCCGAGCGTACGGGCCGGTCCCGCCACTGCATCTCAAGTGGACGGCCGGGACTGCCGCCGCTGCCCGAGCGCACAGCAGGGCTCCGCCATCTCTGCCGCTGCGGCACAGAATCAAAATCACCTCCACCCTCGGACACTCAAACGGCTTCTCCAGCTGGAGTCCCCCGCCCCGGGGCTTTGGGAGCTGGCTCGCCGCTCGCAGCGGCTGGCCCTATCCCGCAGCGAGAACGGACCTGACTTTGACCTGCTCGCCGCTGCCTCTCCCCCACTTCACTCCCCTGCCGCTGTCGCTGGTACACAGCTGTGAACCGAGGTGGGTTTGCAGATGATAACACAAAATACCAAGTATCCCGAAATTCAAACTTGAGTCTTACTAAATTGCGAGATTCTTGCAGACAACATAACAATGTTAGACAAAGTGTGACACAAATGTATCTTTTCAGAAACAAAGCAACAACATTAAGATGAAAGAGAATAAACAAAGCAACAACATTAAGATGAAAGAGAATCATACACCCGATTAACAAACACTCCGATTTCCAATGGGGACTCGAACCCTTATTTTCCAGTGGGGGCTCGTCCCCCAAATTTCCAATGGGGCCTCGAACCCCTCTTTGTGGGACTCTGCCAGGGCGTCCCCAGGCTTTCCCGTGAGGTGACCACGTCTGGTCCCTGTTTCCCAGTCAAAGCGCTTTATCCCAAAATCAATAAACAATTAAAAAATACCCCTTGATTGGAGCAGGAGATGCAGGTAACCCTTCGTCCACCAACGAGCACTGGTCCGGGGGGGTCTCTTCTGACAAAAAGTCGTCAGGGCGCCCAGAGGGTCCCGGCCCCGGACCCGTGCTCGGGAGGATTCCTTAGGACCTGGGTCTCCTGTCTGGCCCCATCTGGGGTCGCCAGAAAATGATGCCGAATTTTTGCCCCAAAAGGCAAGAATAACTGCCTAAGAGACTCAGTTTAAGTCAGATAGACAGGAGGTATTTATTGGCAACGCGTTGGAGAAATCACTAAATGGATTTCTCTCTTTCCCGTAACAAAAGCATGCCTTTTATACAGTTTTGGATGTAGTATTGCATCAGATCTTATACATAATCATATCTTTGCATACATATTCATGTTGGTGTAGGCTGAGCGTGGGCAGGGGCATCTCTTTTGACGATCTTCTTGGTGGTCATTCCGGTGGCCTTCATCATGGGCAGGGGTTTCCTGATGAGTCTTCCTCCTTAAACTTTAGCCTTGTTGGCTCTGAATCATGCCTACCCTAACAGTTCTTGTCAGTCCTTATCTTCTTTTTCTGTCACAGTGACCCATGCCTCAGCTAATTTACTGCTTTATCTGCTTCATGCTCTCGAAAGCTCTCTGTTCTGGGGCTTCACTGGGGTTCGTGCAACATAGATTCCTCCTTGATTCTTCCTTTGGATGTGGTGTAGCTGTACAAGAGTTTGAAATTAAACTCTTTCAGCTAAAGTCAAATTTCTTTGTGGAATACACTGAGTTTCACCATTCTCTTGCATTACCCAATAAGTGTGACCCGGACCTTCAGCTGAAACCACCCCTCGGACAGGTTTAGCCTCTCCTGAGGGAGAAAATACCCAAACAGCTTAACCCAAAAGATTCTTTTCTCTAACAACAGGAACTCTATCACCTTCTACTTTCTGTAGCAGTTCTGAATGTGCAGGTCCAGCTCGATTCACTGAACCTCTACAATTTGCCAGCCAGGTTGCTTGTGCTACATGTTTCTCCCAGTTTTTCAAAGATCCACCCCCCATGGCTTTAAGAGTGGTCTTCAACAAACCGTTGTAGCATTCAATCTTCCCTGAAGCTGGTGCATAGTAAGGAATATGGAAAATCCGCTCAATACCATGCTCCTTTGCCCAGCTCTTTACAACGTTGTTCTTGAAATGAGTTCCGTTGTCTGACTCAATCCTCTCTGGAGTTCCGTGTCTCCACAGGATCTGTCTCTCCAGACCGAGAATGGTGTTGCGTGCAGTTGCATGTGGAACTGGATAAGTTTCCAACCATCCAGTGTTTGCCTCTACCATAGTAAGCATGTATTCCTTACCAGAACGAGAACGTGGTAGAGTGATGTAGTCAATCTGCCAAGCTTCACCATACTTGTACTTGGACCATCTGTCACCATACCACAAGGGCTTAAGCCGTTTTGCCTGCTTAATAGCAGCACAAATGTCACAGTCATGGATGACTTGTGTGGTAGCATCCATGGAAATGTCTATGGATATGTAATGAGCCCATTGGTATGTTGCATCTCTGCCTTGATGTCCTGACGAATCGTGAGCCCACTGAGCTAATATCTCACCTCGGTGTTTCCAGTCGAGATCAAGATCAGAGTCCATGTCTACTTGAGAAACTCTTGCAGCTAGATCTGCCTGATGGTTGTGTTGCTGTTCCTCAGTCGCTTTGCTCTTAGGAATGTGAGCATCGATATGTCTCGCTTTCACTGGAATTCTCTCGATTCGATCAGCAATATCCTGCCACAGGTCGGCTGCCCAAATGGGTTTTCCTTTCCTCTGCCAACCACTCTTCTTCCAGTTCTTTAGCCAACCCCATAGAGCATTGGCTACCATCCATGAGTCGGTGTAGAGATAAAGCTTTGGCCATCCCTCACGTTCAGCCATGTCGAGAGCTAGCTGGACAGCTTTTACCTCTGCGAACTGACTGGATTCTCCTTCTCCATCCTTCGCCTCTGCAACTTGGCGTGTTGGACTCCACACTGCAGACTTCCACCTTCGCTTGTTTCCAACAAGACGACAGGAACCGTCTGTGAACAAAGCATATTTCTTTTCATCATCAGGAAGGTCATTGTTAGGAGGAGCTTCCTCAGCCCGAATTACTTTCTCCTCTGGAGGTTTAACACAGTTGCTACCTTCAGGCCAACTTGAGATCACCTCCACTAGACCAGGCCTGTTAAGATTTCCCATTCGAACTCTCTGTGTTATCAGAGCCATCCACTTAGACCAGGTTGAGTCTGTGCCATGATGTGGTGTGGAACCTTTGCCTTTGAACATCCAATTCAAAACTGGTAATCTGGGAGCTAAGAGAAGTTGTGTTTCAGTTCCAATTACTTCAGAAGATGCTTTTACTCCTTCATAGGCAGCTAGAATTTCTTTTTCTGTTGGAGTGTAATTGACCTCTGAACCTCTGTAACCTCGACTCCAGAAACCAAGAGGTCGTCCACGTGTCTCACCTGGAGCTTTTTGCCACAAGCACCAGGTTGGACCATTGTCACTTGCAGCCGTGTACAAAGTGTTCTTAATGTCTGGACCATCTCGGACAGGTCCCAGACCCATTGCTTGAACTACCTCTTGCTTTATCTGGTCAAAGGCTGCTTGTTGTTCAGGTCCCCAGTGGAAATGGTTTCTCTTTCGAGTCACATCATACAGAGGTTTCACAATCTGACTGTATCCAGGAATGTGCAGTCTCCAAAATCCCACTATCCCCAAGAAAACGTAGGGTCTCTTGTTTGTTTGTGGGACTTGCCATGGTAGAGACATTATTTACCACATCCACTGGAATGTCTTGGCGTCCATCCTGCCACCGCACTCCCAGAAACTGAATCTCTGTGGTAGGGCCTTTCACCTTTTCTCGCTTGATGGCAAAACCTGCATCCAGAAGAATGTCAATGATTTTGTTACCTTTCTCGAAGACTTCCTCAGCAGTTTTACCCCAGACGATGATATCATCGATGAACTGGATGTGTTCTGGAGCACCGCCTTTCTCCAGAGCATCGTGGACCACTGCATGACAGATGCTTAAGCTGTGGATCCAGCCCATTGGCAGTCTGTTGAAGGTGTACTGGATTCCTCTCCAGGTGAAAGCAAACTGAGGCCTGCATTCCTCTGCTATGGGAATAGAGAAAAATGCATTAGCAATGTCTATGGTAGCATACCATTTGGCCTCCTTATATTCCAGCTCGTACTGTAGCTCCATCATGTCTGGCACTGCTGCACTCATAGGTGGTGTCACTTCATTCAGGGCTCGGTAGTCTACCGTCAGACGCCAGTCTCCATTCTGCTTCCGCACAGGCCACACTGGACTGTTGAAAGGTGAATGAGTTTTGCTGACAACTTTCTGACTCTCCAACTGATGAATCAGATTCTGAATGGGCAACAAAGAGTCATGGTTGGTTCTGTATTGGCTGTGATGCACAGACTGAGAAGCAACCGGCAATTTAATGTCCTGTATCTTGTGTTGTCCCACAACTGCAGATTCATCAGAAAGCTCAGGTCTAACAGACAGCTTCAATTTTTGTCCATCAATTTCTATAGAAGCTACTCCAAAAGCCCATTTGTAACCTCTAGGGTCTTTGAAACGCCCTTCTCTCAGAAAATCAATTCCCAAAATATAAGGTGCATCAGGTCCGATCACAACTGTATGCTTCCTCCATTGTTTACCAGTTAAACGTATATTAACGTCCACATTACTTAACTCTTGAGATCCACCAGTGACTCCCAGAATAGTTATGGACTCTGATCCCTGATAATTTGATGGCATTATGGTGCACTGAGCTCCTGTGTCAACCAAGGCCCTGTACTTCCAAAATTGTGAAGTGCCAGGCCACTGGATGTACACATCCCAATAGATTCTGTTATGTCTATTATCCCTGTCCTCCCCGTGGCGGGAGTCAGGGCACCCCTAGTTATGGGGAACATGCCCACATGTGCATTGCGCACAGTGTGCAGTGTTATAACTATGAATGTTACAACTGGAGCCACTGTTGAAAGTACTAGAGTTGTTCTGGGGAACTGTGGAAGTAACAGCTACCCTTCTGGTATTGCTACCTCAGGTTCTGCCACTTTGCAATTCCCTCAGTCTCCTGAAAAGATTAGAAGTTGGTTGGCCATCCCAGCGGTTCATGTTCTCACCAAACTGATCACGCAGAGTTATCCAAATAGTTCTACGTGATTGCCTTGGTGGTCTGTTTTGGAATGACGTGTTTTGGAATGACCTGTTTTGGAATGACCTCCTTGGAGGACGTGTATTCCTCACAGATGAAACTTGTATCCACCTGGAGAAAGAATTGAAATTATCCCTCTGTGCCAATTGGGATATGGAATTTTTAAATTCATCCTTTATCTCTCTCATGCAATTCTCAATTTTTCCAGACAGAGTTTCAATGGCTGAAACCAAAGAAACACGTGTCATGCTATCCTCCAATTGTCTCATTTGATCACTGAATTGGCCAACCGTGGGAGAAGCTCCACCATAATTTCTTGACACAATTCTGTTTGCCAGAATGTTTGCATAATTAGAAGGAGCAGGTTTGATGATCTTTTTAGCAAGACCAATACCCACAGGAATGTCATCGGAATTCAGAGTTTCATGTTCACCATAGAGTAGCTCTCTAACAGCAAATTCTCTCAGGCGCTTAATTCCCTCATCTATGGTAGTCCAGGGTTTAGGATTCCATGGAAGATCATCTCGGGAAGGGTATCTCAGGGCAACCGCCATTAAGAGGCATATTCACAGATTAACCTTACCGAGAGCCCTGCCTAGATGTCTATCTATTCCATTATCCCTTGAGAGGGTTCCTAACTGAGCTGCTGACTTGTCTCCAACTGTTAGAGCTGGAGCACCTGTATCATAACACCTACTAAGCCAAGCTAGAACTGGCTCCTTATCTGCCCTGGTGAAATCTTTACGGTCATTACTTAACTTTATAACTTTATTATACAACTTTATTGGAATAAACCAAGCCAGGTTGGAAGAGACCTTCAAGATCATCGTGTCCAACCCATCAACCAATCCAACCCACCCAAACAGCTAACCCATGGTACCAAGTACCCCATCAAGTCTCCTCCTGAACACCTTCAATGACGGCGACTCCACCACTTCCCCGGGCAGCCCATTCCAAAGCGCAAACTCTCTTTCTGTATTGAACTTCTTCCTAACATCCAACCTGAACCTCCCCTGGCGCAGCCTGAGACTGTGTCCTTTTGTTCTGGTACTGGCTGCCTGGGAGAAGAGACCATCATCTGCCTGTCTACAACCTCCCTTCAGGTAGTTGTAGGGAGTGATAAGGTCACCCCTGAGTCTCCTCCAGGCTGAGCAATCCCAGTTCCGACAGTCTTTCCTCATAGGGCTTGTGTTCCAAACCCCTCACCAACTTTGTTGCTCTTCTCTGGACTCGTTCCAGCAAGTCAACATCCTTCCTAAACTGAGGGGCCCAGAACTGGACACAGTACTCGAGGTGTGGCCTAACCAGTGCAGTGTACAGGGGCAGAATGACCTCCCTGCTCCTGCTGGCCACACTGTTCCTGATGCAGGCCAGGATGCCATTGGCCCTCTTGGCTGCCTGGGCACACTGCAGGCTCATGTTCACCCTACCATCGACCAGTACCCCCAGGTCCCTCTCTGCCTGGCTGCTCTCCAAGTACTCTGATCCCAGCCTGTAGCACTGCATGGGGTTGTTGTGGCCAATGTGCAGAACCCGGCACTTGGATGTGTTAAATCTCATGCCGTTGGACTCTGCCCATCTGTCCAGCCTGTCGAGGTCCCTCTGCAGAGCCTCTCTATCCTCCACCAGATCAACACTTGCCCCCAGCTTGGTGTCGTCAGCAAATTTACTGATGATGGACTCAATGCCCTCATCCAGATCATCAATAAAGATGATCTCTCAGTGGGACCGGAAGTCACTGCCCCAGCAGCTGATTTATCTCAGGACCTGTCAGCTTCCATTAAGGTGGCTGTAAGTTCAAACACAGCTCCAGTTAAGGTGGCTACTTTAAAGACTAGAAGTGGAAAGGCCAAAGATGGAGAAGAAGAGGTGGAGACTGATCCTGGTGAGGGGTCCTCTACTCTAAAAGATCCTGCTCAGGAGGAAGAGTAGGTTTGTTTTAAAGATCTAGCTAACCTAGTGAGATCAAAACAGGATACAGATGAAGTTAGGAAAGCAGCTGGCAAAGGTGGTTCTCAGCTTAAAGAGATCCTTAGGAGAATGACAGCAGGATTATATGGACAAAAAGTTCAGGGAGACGAGGAGGAAGATGACATTTCAGAGTGTTCGTCTCCACGTGAGGAATTGCGAAATGTCCTTACAGATTTCACCAGGGCAGATAAGGAGCCAGTTCTAGCTTGGCTCAGTAGGTGTTATGATACAGGTGCTCTGTCTCTAACAGTTGGAGACAAGTCAACAGCTCAGTTAGGAACTCTCTCAAGGGATAATGAAATAGATAGACATCTAGGCAGAGCTCTCGGTAAGGTTAATCTGTGGATACGCCTTTTAATGGCGGTTGCCCTGAGATACCCTTCCCGAGATGATCTTCCATGGAACCCTAAACCCTGGACTACCATAGATGAGGGAATTAAGCGCCTGAGAGAATTTGCTGTTAGAGAGCTACTCTATGGTGAACATGAAACTGAATCCTGATGACATTCCTGTGGGTATTGGTCTTGCTAAAAAGATCATCAAACTTGCTCCTTCTAATTATGCAAACATTCTGGCAAGCAGAATTGTGTCAAGAAGTTATGGTGGAGCTTCTCCCACGGTTGGCCAATTCAGTGATCAAATGAGACAATTGGAGGATAGCATGACACGTGTTTCTTTGGTTTCAGCCATTGAAACTCTGTCTGGAAAAATTGAGAATTGCATGAAGGATCTGAAAGATTCCATATCCCAATTGGCACAGAAGGATAATTTCAATTCTTCCTCCAGGTGGGTACAAGTTTCATCTGTGAGGAACACATGTCCTCCAAGGAGGTCATTCCAAAACAGGTCATTCCAAAACACGTCATTCCAAAACAGACCACCAAGGCAATCACGTAGAACTATTTGGATAACTCTGCGTGATCAGTTTGGTGAGAACATGAACCGCTGGGATGGCCAACCAACTTCTAATCTTTTCAGGAGACTGAGGGAATTGCAAAGTGGCAGAACCCAAGGTAGCAATACCAGAAGGGTAGCTGTTACTTCCACAGTTCCCCAGAACGACTCTTATGGTTCCAACAGTGGCTCCAGTTATAACATGCAAAGTTATAACCCTGCAAACTATGTGCAATGCACATGTGCGCATGTTCCCCATAACTAGGGGTGCCCTGCCTCCCACCAGGGGGAGGAGAGGGATAACAGAGATAATAGAATCTATTGGGATGTGTACATCCAGTGGCCTGGCACTTCACAATTTCGGAAGTACAGGGCCTTGGTTGACACAGGAGCTCAGTGCACCATAATACCATCAAATTATCAGGGATCAGAGTCTATAACTATTCTGGGAATCACTGGTGGATCTCAAGAGTTAAGTAATGTGGACGTTAATATAAGTTTAACTGGTAAATAATGGAGGAAGCATACAGTTGTGATCGGACCTGATGCACCTTGTATTTTGGGAATTGATTTTCTGAGAGAAGGGCGTTTCAAAGACCCTAGAGGTTACAAATGGGCTTTTGGAGTAGCTTCTATAGAAATTGATGGACAAAAATTGATGCTGTCTGCTAGACCTGAGCTTTCTGATGAATCTGCAGTTGTGGGACAACACAAGATACAGGACATTAAATTGCCGGTTGCTTCTCAGTCTGTGCATCACAGACAATACAGAACCAACCGTGACTCTTTGTTGCCCATTCAGAATCTGATTCGTCATTTGGAGAGTCAGAAAGTCGTCAGCAAAACTCATTCCCCTTTCAACAGTCCAGTGTGGCCTGTGCGGAAGCAGAATGGAGACTGGCGTCTGACAGTCGACTACCAAGCCCTAAATGAAGTGACACCACCTATGAGTGCAGCAGTACCAGACATGACGGAGCTACAGTATGAGCTGGAATATAAGGAGGCCAAATGGTATGCTACCATAGACATTGCTAATGCATTTTTCTCTATTCCCATAGCAGAGGAATGCAGGCCTCAGTTTGCTTTCACCTGGAGAGGAATCCAGTACACCTTCAACAGACTGCCAATGGGCTGGATCCACAGCTCAAGCATCTGTCATGCAGTGGTCCACGATGCTCTGGAGAAAGGCGGTGCTCCAGAACACATCCAGTTCATCGATGACATCATCGTCTGGGGTAAAACTGCTGAGGAAGTCTTCGAGAAAGGTAACAAAATCATTGACATTCTTCTGAATGCAGGTTTTGCCATCAAGTGAGACAAGGTGAAAGGACCTACCACAGAGATTCAGTTTCTGGGAGTGCGGTGGCAGGATGGAAGCCGACACATTCCAGTGGATGTGGTAAATAGAGTCTCCACCATGGCAAATCCCACAAACAAGCAAGAGACCCTACGTTTCTTGGGGATAGTGGGATTTTGGAGACTGCACGTTCCTGGATACAGTCAGATTGTGAAACCTCTGTATGATGTGACTCGAAAGAGAAACCATTTCCACTGGGGACCTGAACAACAAGCAGCCTTTGACCAGATAAAGCAAGAGGTAGTTCAAGCAATGGGTCTCGGACCTGTCCGAGATAGTCCAGACATTAAGAACATTTTGTACACGGCTGCAAGTGACAATGGTCCAACCTGGTGCTTGTGGCAAAAAGCTCCAGGTGAGACACGTGGACGACCTCTTGGTTTCTGGAGTCGAGGCTACAGAGGTTCAGAGGCTAATTATACTCCAACAGAGAAAGAAATTCTAGCTGCCTATGAAGGAGTAAAAGCATCTTCTGAAGTAATTGGAACTGAATCACAACTTCTTCTACCTCCCATATTACCAGTTTTGAATTGGATGTTCAAAGGCAAAGGCTCCACACCACATCATGCCACAGACTCAACCTGGTCTAAGTGGATGGTTCTGATAACACAGAGAGCTCGAATGGGAAATCTTGGAAGACCTGGTCTAGTGGAGGTGATCTCAAGTTGGCCTGAAGGTATCAACTGTGCTCAACCTCCAGAGGAGAAAGTAACTCGTGCTGAGGAAGCTCCTCCTTACGATGACCTTTCTGATGATGAAAAGAAATATGCTTTGTTCACAGACGTTTCCTGTCGTCTTGTTGGAAACAAGCGAAGGTGGAAGTCTGCAGTGTGGAGTCCAAGATGCGGAGTTGCAGGGGCGAAAGATGGAGAAGGAGAATCCAGTCAGTTCGCAGAGGTAAAAACTGTCCAGCTAGCTCTCGACGTAGCTGAACGTGAGAGATGGCCAAAGCTTTATCTCTACACCGACTCATGGATGGTAGCCAATGCTCTATGGGGTTGGCTAAAGAACTGGAAGAAGAGTGGTTGGCAGAGGAAAGGAAAACCCATTTGGGCAGCAGACATATGGCAGGACATTGCTGATCGAATCGAGACAATTCCAGTGAAAGTGAGACACATCGATGCTCACATTCCTAAGAGCAAAGCTACTGAGGAACAGCAACACAACCATCAGGCAGATCTAGCTGCAAGAGTTTCTCAAGTAGACATGGACTCTAATCTTGATCTCGACTGGAAACACCGAGGTGAGATATTCTTAGCTCGGTCGGCTCACGATTCGTCAGGACATCAAGGCAGAGATGCAACATACCAATGGGCTCGTGACAGATCCATAGACATTTCCATGGATGCTATCACACAAGTCATCCATGACTGTGACATTTGTGCTGCTATTAAGCAGGCAAAACGACTTAAGCCCTTGTGGTATGGTGACAGATGGTCCAAGTACAAGTATGGTGAAGCTTGGCAGATTGACTACATCACTCTACCACGTTCTCGTTCTGGTAAGCAATACGTGCTTGCTATGGTAGAGGCAAACACTGGATGGTTGGAAACTTATCCAGTTCCACATGTAACTGCACGCAACACCATTCTCGGTCTGGAGAGACAGATCCTGTGGAGACACGGAACTCCAGAGAGGATTGAGTCAGACAACGGAACTCATTTCAAGAACAACCTTGTAAAGAACTGGGCAAAAGAGCACGGTATTGAGTGGATATTCCATATTCCCTACTACGCACCGGCTTCAGGGAAGATTGAACGCTACAATGGTTTGTTGAAGATCACTCTTAAAGCCATGGGGGGTGGATCTTTGAAAAACTGGGAAAACATTTAGCACAAGCAACCTGGCTGGTAAATAGTAGAGGTTCAGTGAACCGAGCTGACCTGCACATTCAGATTTGCTACGGAAAGTAGAAGGTGATAGAGTTCCTGTTGTTAGAGAAAAGAATCTGTTAGGTAAAACTGTTTGGTATTTTCGCCCCTCAGGAGAGGCTAAACCTGTCCGAGGGGTGGTTTCAGCTGAAGGTCCGGGTCACACTTATTGGGTAATGCAAGAGAATGGTGAAATTCAGTGTATTCCGCAAAGAAATTTAACTTTAGCTGAAAGAGGTTAACTTCGAACTGTTGTACAGCTACATCGCGCCTAAAAGAAGAATCAACGAGGAATCTACGGTGCACGAACCCTGAGATCCCTGAGAGCCCTGAGTCAACTAAGAGACCCTGAGAATCCCTGTTTCCCTTTTCTTTGCTTCGTCAGCAAAGAAATGAACTGTTTTCCATTTTTCTCATTTTGTGATTATGTTGGACTTTTGAATCATCTACATCTGAGCATAGCCGGAATGGACTATGAACTTTACTCACGAACTGTAAATATGATTTTGGATTGGATGGACAGTATGAACAGCCAATGAAATTGTTTAGAAGGGGTGGACTGTCACCGGCTGAGGCTGTCCCCTTAAGAAAGGGAATATGGTGGATGGAAGTTGGTAAACGGAAAGAATAATCTAAACTAATTTCATTGGAAGAGTGGGAGGAAGCACCTTCTGAACTGGGAGTGAACTGGGAGTGAACTGGGCACTCCGGGAACTTCTCTATCAGTCTTGCTTCCGCCTCTCCACGGTGCAGCAGCTTCCTCTGTGCTGGGCTTTCTGCCAAGGCCTCGGCCTTGAAGACCAGATAAAGGCCTGTATTAACTCCTTTCCAATTAACACGAACTGCTTCTAACATTTTTTTTCCTCTCTTTTCTTTCTCTTTCTATCCCATTCTGGGGATAGGGGGGAAGAGAGGGGAGAGCGGAGGTGGGGAATCCCCCCTCTGCCGAGGGGGATTACTCTCATTTCCGTGTTACTCTGTTGTATATCTTTGTATATATTGTAGATATTGTAAATTTGTAAATATTCCCCTGCATATCCTTCATTGCTTTGTAAATATAAAGCTCCACTGCTTTGCTAATTCAGCTTGTGAGTTTTTTTTTCTTTTCCCTTCAATTTTTTTTTCCCTTTTACCTTACAAGGGGGAAGGGAGGAGGCTTTCTCAGCCTTACCCTTCCACCCCACCACAAATACGTTCTGTCCTTCTAGTAAAAATTGAGGCAAAGAAGGTGTTAAGTATCTCTGCCTTTTCCTCATCCTTTGTTACAATGTTCTCCTCTGTATCCACCAAGGAGTGGAGGTTGTCCTTTCCCTTCCTCTTCCTATTAATGTATTTATAGAAGGACTTTTTGTTGTCCTTCACAGTAGAGGCCAGTTTAAGCTCCAAGTGTGCTTTTGCCTCCCTAATTCTCTTCCTACAAGACCTAGCAACATCCTTAAACATTCTGTGGGTTGCCTCCCCTCTCTTCCAAAGGTGATACACCCTCTTTTTTTCCCTCAGTTCCATTAAAAGTTCATGAACCATCCAGGCTGGCTGTCTGCCCCGGCGGCTCATCTTCCGGCACATTGGCACAGCCTGTCCCTGAGCCTTCAACAATTCTTCATTGAAGTAGGTCCAGCTCTCCTGGACCCCTTTGTTTTTAAGGGCTTTATCCCAAGGAACCCTCTGAATTAGTTCCTTGAGTAACCCGAAGTCTGCCCTCCGGAAGTCCAGAGTGGAGGTCTTCTTGCTGCCCCTCTTAGCTTGACCAAAACCCGAGAATTCAATTATCTCGTGGTCACTGGACCCCAAACACCCTCCAACCACCACATCACCCACCAGCTCTTCCCTGTTGGTGAAGAGGAGGTCAAGCATAGCCTTGCCCCTGGTAGGCTCTTGTAGCACCTGGGATAAGAAGCTGTCCTCCATGCATTCTAAGAACCTTCTAGACTGTCTCCTCTCTGCCGTGTTGAGTTCCCAGCAGATGTCAGGCAGGTTGAAGTCGCCCATGAGAACAAGGTCTGGAGATCTTGAGACAGCCCTAAGCTGCCTGTAGAATGCTTCATCAACATCTTCCTCCTGGTTGGGTGGTCTATAACAGACTCCAACCAGAGTGTCTGCCCTGCTGGTCTTCCCTCTAATTCTTATCCACAAGCATTCAACCCGATCGTCCCTAATCTCCATCTCAATGACATCTAGTGCCTCCCTGATGTACAGGGCCACCCCTCCACCCCTTCTTCCTTGCCTGTCTCTCCTGAAGAGCTTGTAACCGTCAATTGCAGTGCTCCAGTCATGTGGGTCATCCCACCACGTCTCTGTGATGGCAACTACATCATAATTTTCCTTCTGCATCAAGGCTTCCACCTCCTCCTGTTTGTTACCCATGCTTCGTGCATTAGTGTACATGCATTTCAGCTGGGCTGCTGGTTTCACCTCTGACTCTAGCTTGTCGCCCCCAGACTCTTGTCTGAGAGGACTATTTTCAGCCTCTTCCCCCTTTGCTCCTCCCACGGAGACGAACAGTCAGTTATGTCATCTTCCTCTTGTTCTCCCTGAACTTTTTGTTCTAATAATCCTCCTGCCATTTTCTCAAGGATCTCTTTAAGCTGAGAATCACCTTTGCCAGCCCCTTTCCTAGCTTCATCTCTATCCTGCTTTGCTCTCACTAGTTTAGCTAGATCTTTAAAACAAATCTTCTCTTCCTCCTCAGTAGGATTTCTTAGAGTGGAGGGCCCCTCACCAGGATCTGTCTCCAGCTCTTCTCCTCCATCAGCTTTGGTCTTTCCACTTCTAGTCTTTAAAACAGCCACCTTAACTGGAGCTGTGTTTGAACTTACAGCCACCCTAATAGAAGCTGACAGGTCCTGAGATAAATCAGCTGCTGGGGCAGTGACTTCCGGTCCCACCGAGAGAGTGGGCGGAACTGACGTTGCTCTGTTAATGGCCGATGGAGAAGAAGGAGGGGGAGAAGGAGTAGGTGCCATGTTGATACCAGCCACCGCCCTTGGCAGCTTGCCAGAACCAGCAGCAAAGTCATTTAGAGGAACTTCTTAGATCTCTTTTTAACTAACAGAGATTCTCCACATTCCTCATCACTAGATGACTCTGGGACTGATCCAGAGCCACGGCATTTTCTCTTTGATCTAGTTTTAATAACAAAACAAGCTCTCGACACCTTTCTCTCTTGCCGCAAAGAATTCAGGAGATACACGATTATTATCACCAGCAGCAGAATTATAGACATGAAATAAATCACCTTTGGATCCCAGGCATCACCTAAAGTTACTCTCTCCTCCGGTGGAATCTTAAAACCCTTTATCTCAATTGGGAGAATGGTGGAGGTAACATTTCTGTATCTCGCTGGCCATAAGAAATCCACGCATTTTCCATACCATAATCTAACTCTATACATAACCCACAGATAAATTGTCCGCACCAAATATTTACCCAGGTAATCCAAAATCAAACCCAAACAATATCTGTAAACCAGAGCCCCAAAAATTGAAAAGAATAATCGTTCTACAAAGCACAACACCTTCATGTTTGCTAATTCAGCTAGAAAACACTAAATCAATCAAGTAATAAATTAAACTAATTATCTGCCGCACGTTGGGTAAGCTAAGAAAAAAAAAATGTCGTAGGGTTGGAAGGGTAAGGCCAAAAAGCCTCCTCCCTCCCCCCTGTAAAGTAAAGGGAAAGAAAATTGAAGGGAAAGGAAAAAAAAAACCTCACAGCAGAATTAGCAAAGCAATGGGTGCTGTATATTTACAAAGCAGGGAAACGCAGGGGAATTTACAGAATTTACAATATTTACAATATATACAAAGATATATAATAAAGTAGCACAGAAATGAGAGTTCCCCCCTCTGCTGAGGGGGTTCCCCACCTCTGCTTCCCTCTCTCTCCCCCATTTCCCCAGAGCTGGTTAGAAAAGAGAGAAAAGAGGAAAATGTTTGAAGCAGTTATGTGTTAATTGGAAAGCAGTTAATACAGGCCTTGCAGTTTATCAGTTTCAAGGTCAAGCCTTGGCCGAAAGCCCATAACAGAGATCTGCTGCCCAAAGGAGGAGCGGAAGAAAGACTGATAGAAAAGTGCCAGAATTCCCAGGATACCCTCCTGCACTCTCAGTTCAGAAGGTGCTTCCTCCCAATCTACCAGTGAAATTAGTTTAGATCCATCTTTTCCTTTACCAACTTCCAACCACCATATTCCCTTTCTTAAGGGGACAGCCTCCAACGGTCACACTTATTGTTGTTAGCTTCTGTTATACATGCACGCATACTGGAAGTCTCTGCATCGTTAAGAAGAGGAGGACCTTAGCGACGCCTGAGCTCAGCATCGCTACAGCCATTCGTATCAACCGGGAGAGCCCACCATGCCACCGGAGGACTGGAACAACCCCCGAGGGTAAGATCTGCCCAGTTACCGGGGAGAAGGGACTTGATCGATACCGAGTCCACGTATGCCTGGCCCCGCCATAGCGGGAGAGGAGCCGCCGTATGCCGCTCTGAGCCCTGTGAATCTCAGGGAAGACTAAGGCATTGTTCGTGCCTATACTGCACCGAACCCGGGACCACTCTGAGACTCCCGCTGCTCCTTTAACCTCAGTAAACGAGAATCCGCCGCATTCTCTCCCTGAGGCTGTTTGCATCAGCCCCGAGAATCACCATTGTTGGGCCGACCCCTGTAGCTTTGCCTGCTGCCGCGTCGTCCGAGCCCACCTATCGGCCACCGTCATCCCGTCCTACCGTGCGAGCCGACCCTGACCAGGACCAATCCCTGTTGTCTGGAGGGAATCAACCGAGTCCTGAAGGGAACCTGCTTCTGTGCTAAGCCCAGGTTCCACTATTCCCTCTTCCCTGTTGTGAAGAGAGGAGACAGTAACCCAATGCCGCCGTCCAAACTCAACTAGGAATCAGTCCAGTGGCAACCGTCTGCAAGACCCCCACCTTGCTACAAACGACAGCTATCGAATATCTTCCATGTGCTTTCCATCCACTAGCACTCAGTTCAGGGTGTCCGCGTCTAGCAGAGTAAGCGCTGATGCATGGAAGGATTGTAATGTTGCTGTGTATAGCCAGAGGCCGCCCGAGTCCCGCCGAGTCTCCATCTAGTGACCAAGCAGCGGAACTGCACCCTTCGTTATATAAATATAGATATAGTCTGTAACTAGTTCAATTAAGTTATAATCATAACACTAAGCCACTTGTGGAATCTATTTCACGAACGTGCACTAGAACATGTATATACAGGCTCTTCAGGAGAGACAGGCAAGGAAGAAGGGGCGGAGGGGTGGCCCTGTACGTCAGGGAGGCACTAGATGCCATTGAGACGGAGATTAGGACGATTCGGGTTGAGTGCCTGTGGGTAAGAATTAGAGGGAAGGCCAACAGGGCTGACATCCTGGTTGGAGTCTGTTATAGACCACCCAACCAGGAGGAGGATGTTGATGAGTCATTCTATAGGCAGCTTAAGGCTGTCTCAAGATCGCCTGACCTTGTTCTCATGGGCGACTTCAACTTGCCTGATATCTGCTGGGATCTTAACATAGCAGAGAAGAGGCAATCTAGGAGGTTCTTAGAATGCATGGAGGACAGCTTCTTATCCCAGGTGCTGCGAGAGCCTACCAGGGGCAAGGCTATGCTTGACCTCCTCTTCACCAATAGGGAAGGGTTGGTGGGTGATGTGGTGGTTGAGGGTGCTTAGGGGCCAGTGACCACGAGATAATTGAATTCTCATTATTTGGTCAAGCTAAGAGGGGTAGCAAGAAGACCTCCACTCTGGATTTCCGGAGGGCGGACTTCAGGCTACTCAAGGAACTAATTCAGAGGGTTCCTTGGGATAAAGCCCTTAAAAACAAAGGGGTCCAGGAGAGCTGGTCCTACTTCAAGGAAGAACTGTTGAAGGCTCAGGGACAGGCTGTGCCAATGTGCCGGAAGATGAGCCGCCGGGGCAGACAGCCAGCCTGGATGGTTCATGAACTTTTAATGGAACTAAGGGAAAAAAAGAGGGTGTATCACCTTTGGAAGAGAGGGGAGGCAACCCGTGAAAAATTTAAGGATGTTGCTAGGTCTTGCAGGAAGAAAAGCGCATTTGGAGCTTAGTCTGGCCTCTGCTGTGAAGGACAACAAAAAGTCCTTCTATAAATACATTAATAGCAAGAGGAAGGGCAGAGACAACCTCCACTCCTTGGTGGACAAGGAGGGGAACGTTGTGATAAGGGATGAGGAAAAGGCAGAGATACTTAACACCTTCTTTGCCTCAATTTTTACTAGTAGGACAGAATGTCTTCCAGACAGCTGGCCTCCAGAGCTGGCAGAAGGAGCCAGGGAGCAGCATAGTTTTCCACTGTTCCAAAATGGGGTAGTTGGTGATCTGCTCAGCCGCCTGGATCCCCACAAGTCCATGGGACCAGATGGGATCCATCCTAGGGTGCTGAGGGAGCTGTCAGAGGAGCTGGCCAAGCCAGTCTCCATCATTTTCCAGCAGTCCTGGCTCACTGGAGATGTCCCAGAAGACTGGAAGCTGGCCAACGTGGTGCCCATCTACAAGAAGGGCCAGTTGGATGAGCCAGGGAATTATAGGCCTGTCAGCCTGACCTCAGTGCCAGGCAAGATCATGGAACAGGTCATCCTGAGTGCAATCGCACAGCACTTAGAGGATGGCCAAGGGATCAGGCTCAGCCAACATGGATTTAGGAAGGGCAGGTCCTGCCTGACCAACCTGATCTCCTTCTACGAGCAGGTGACCCGCCTGGTGGATGTGGGGAGGCCTGTGGATGTAGTCTACCTGGACCTCAGCAAGGCCTTTGACACCGTCCCCCATAGCAAACTCCTGGCCAAGCTGTCAGCCCATGGCTTGGACAGCAGCACTCTGAGCTGGGTTAGGAACTGGCTGGATGGCCGAACCCAGAGAGTGGTGGTGAATGGTGTCACATCCGGCTGGCGGCCAGTCAGTAGTGGTGTCCCCCAGGGATCAGTGCTGGGCCCCATCCTCTTTAACATCTTTGTTGATGATCTGGATGAGGGCATTGAGGCTATCATCAGTAAATTTGCTGATGACACCAAGCTGGGGACAGGAGTTGATCTGCTAGAGGGTAGAGAGGCTTTGCAGAGAGACCTCGACAGGCTGGACAGATGGGCAGAGTCCAACGGCATGAGATTTAATGCATCCAAGTGCCGGGTTCTGCACATTGGCCACAACAACCCCATGCAGAGCTACAGGCTGGGGTCAGAGTGGCTGGAGAGCAGCCAGGCAGAGAGGGACCTGGGAGTGCTGGTTGATGGTAGGATGAACATGAGCCTGCAGTGTGCCCAGGCAGCCAAGAGGGTCAATGGCATCCTGGCCTGCATTAAGAACAGTGTGGCCAGCAGGAGCAGGGAGGTCATTCTGCCCCTGTACACTGCACTGGTTAGGCCACACCTCGAGTACTGTGTCCAGTTCTGGGCCCCTCAGTTTAGGAAGGATGTTGACTTGCTGGAACGAGTCCAGAGAAGGGCAACGAAGTTAGTGAGGGGCTTGGAACACAAGGCCTATGAGGAGAGACTGAGGGAGCTGGGGCTGCTTAGCCTGGAGAGGAGGAGACTTAGGGGTGACCTCATTACTCTCCACAACTACCTGAAGGGGAGTTGTAAACAGGCAGAGGTTGGTCTCTTCTCCCAGGCAGCCAGCACCAGAACAAGAGGACACAGTCTCAGTCGCAAAGCTCGGTGGGCTCATGATTCGTGAGGACATCAAGGCAGAGATGCAACATACCAATGGGCTCGTGACAGATCCATAGTCATTTCCATGGATGCTATCACACAAGTCATCCATGACTGTGACATTTGTGCTGCTATTAAGCAGGCAAAACGACTTAAGCCCTTGTGGTATGGTGACAGATGGTCCAAGTACAAATATGGTGAAGCTTGGCAGATTGACTACGTCATTCTACCACCTTCTCGTTCTGGTAAGCATTATGTGCTTACTATGGTAGAGGTGAACACTGGATGGTTGGAAACTTATCCAGTTCCATATGCAACTGCACGCAACACCATTCTTGGTCTGGAGAGACAAGTCCTGTGGAGACACGGAACTCCCGAGAGGATTGAGTCAGACAACGTGTGGTGGGTGGAAGGGTAAAGCCAAGAAGCCTCCTCCCCTCCCCCTTGTAAGGTAAAAGGGAAAGAAAAATTGAAAGGAAAGGAAAAAATAACTCACCAGCTGAATTAGTAAAGCAGTGGAGCTATATTTACAAAGCAGTGTAGGATTTTACAGGGGAATATTTACAAATTTACAATATCTATAATATATACAAAGATATACAATAAAGTCACACAGAAATGAGAGTAACCCCCCTTGCCGAGGGGTTCCCCACCTCCGCTCTCCCCTTTCCCCCCCCCCCCCCTTTCCCCAGAGTAGTTCGGAGAAGAGGGAGAAAGAGAAGGAAAGAAGTTAAAAGCAGTTTTGTGTTAATTGGAAGGGAGTTAATACCGGACTCTTATCAAGTCTTCAAGGCCGAAGTCTTGCCAGAAAGCCCAGCACAGAAAAGAGTTGCTGCCCAAAGGAAAGGCGGAAGCAAGACTGACCGAGAAATTCCCGGAGTGCCCAGGATATCTCCCAGTTCAGAAGGTGCTTCCTCCCACTTGACCAATGAAATTAGTTTAGACTATTCTTTCCGTTTACCAACTTCCGTCCACCATATTCCCTTTCTTAAGGGGGCAACGTCAACCGGCCACAGTCCGCCCCTTCTAAACAATGTCATTGGCTGTTCACACTGTCCATCCAATCCAAAATGATATTTACAGTTCGTGAGTAAAGTTCATAGTCCATTCCGGCTAGGCTCAGATGTAGGTGATTCAAAAGTCCAAGAAAATCAGAAAGTGAGAAAAATGGAAAACAGTTTATTTCTTCACCGACGAAGCGAAGAAAAGGGAAACAGGGAAATCTCAGGGTCTCTTAGTTGACTCAGGGCTCTCAGGGATCTCAGGGTTCGTGCACCGTAGATTCCTCGTTGGTTCTTCTTTTGGGCGCGATGTAGCTGTACAACAGTTCGAAGTTAACCTCTTTCAGCTAAAGTTAAATTTCTTTGTGGAATACACTGAATTTCACCATTCTCTTGCATTACCCAATAAGTGTGACCCGGACCTTCAGCTGAAACCACCCCTCGGACAGGTTTAGCCTCTCCGGAGGGTGAAAATACCCAAACAGTTTTACCTAACAGATTCTTTTCTCTAACAACAGGAACACTATCACCTTCTACTTTCCGTAGCAAATCTGAATGTGCAGGTCCAGCTCGGTTCACTGAACCTCTACTATTTACCAGCCAGGTTGCTTGTGCTAAATGTTTTTCCCAGTTTTCTAAAGATCCACCCCCCATGGCTTTAAGAGTAGTCTTCAACAAACCGTTGTAGCGTTCAATCTTCCCTGAAGCTGGTGCGTAGTAGGGAATGTGGAATATCCACTCAATACCGTGCTCTTTTGCCCAGTTCTTTACAAGGTTGTTCTTGAAATGAGTTCCGTTGTCTGACTCAATCCTCTCTGGAGTTCTGTGTCTCCACAGGACTTGTCTCTCCAGACCAAGAATGGTGTTGCGTGCAGTTGCATGTAGAACTGGATAAGTTTCCAACCATCCAGTGTTTGCCTCTACCATAGTAAGCACGTATTGCTTACCAGAACGAGAACGTGGTAGAGTGATGTAGTCAATCTGCCAAGCTTCACCATACTTGTACTTGGACCATCTGTCACCATACCACAAGGGCTTAAGTCGTTTTGCCTGCTTAACAGCAGCACAAATGTCACAGTCATGGATGACTTGTGTGATAGCATCCATGGAAATGTCTATGGATCTGTCACAACCCCATTGGTATGTTGCATCTCTGCCTTGATGTCCTGACGAATCGTGAGCCCACCGAGCTAAGAATATCTCACCTCGGTGTTTCCAGTCGAGATCAGGATTAGAGTCCATGTCTACTTGAGAAACTCTTGCAGCTAGATCTGCCTGATGGTTGTGTTGCGGTTCCTCAGTAGCTTTGCTCTTAGGAATGTGAGCATCAATGTGTCTCACCTTCACTGGAATTCTCTCGATTCGATCAGCAATATGCTGCCATAGGTCAGCTACCCAAATGGGTTTTCCTTTCCTCTGCCAACCACTCTTCTTCCAGTTCTTTAGCCAACCCCATAGAGCATTGGCTACCATCCATGAGTCGGTGTAGAGATAAAGCTTTGGCCGTCTCTCACGTTCAGCTATGTCGAGAGCTAGCTGGACAGTTTTTACCTCTGCGAACTGACTGGATTCTCCTTCTCCATCTTTTGCCTCTGCAACTCGGCGTGTTGGACTCCACACTGCAGACTTCCACCTCCGCTTCTTTCCAACAAGACGACAGGAACCGCCTGTGAACAAAGCATAATTCTTTTCATCATCAGAAAGGTCATTGTAAGGAGGAGCTTCCTCAGCACGAGTTACTTTCTCCTCTGGAGGTTTAGCACAGTTGGTACCTTCAGGCCAACTTGAGATCACCTCCACTAGACCAGGTCTTTCAAGATTTCCCATTCGAGCTCTCTGTGTTATCAGAACCATCCACTTAGACCATGTTGAGTCTGTGGCATGATGTGGTGTGGAGCCTTTGCCTTTGAACATCCAATTCAAAACTGGCAATCTGGGAGCTAAAAGAAGTTGTGATTCAGTTCCAATCACTTCAGAAGATGCTTTTACTCCATCATAGGCAGCTAAAATTTCTTTCTCTGTTGGAGTATAATTAGCCTCTGAACCTCTGTAACCTCGACTCCAGAAACCAAGAGGTCGTCCACGTGTCTCACCTGGAGCTTTTTGCCACAAGCACCAGGTTGGACCATTGTCACTTGCAGCCGTGTACAAAATGTTCTTAATGTCTGGACCATCTCGGACAGGTCCCAGACCCATTGCTTGAACTACCTCTTGCTTTATCTGGTCAAAGGCTGCTTGTTGTTCAGATCCCCAGTGGAAACTGTTCCTCTTTTGAGCCACGTCATACAGAGGTTTCACAATCTGACTGTATCCAGGAATGTGCAGTCTCCAAAATCCCACTATCCCCAAGAAAACGTAGGGTCTGTAGTTTGTTTGTGGGATTTGCCATGGTAGAGACTCTGTTTACCACAGCCATGGAAATGTGTTGGAGTCCATCCTGCCACCGCACTCCCAGAAACTGAATCTCTGTGGTAGGTCCTTTCACCTTGTCTCCCTTGATGGCAAAACCTGCATCCAGAAGAATGTCAATGATTTTGTTACCTTTCTCGAAGACTTCCTCAGCAGTTTTACCCCAGACGATGATATCATTGATGAACTGGATGTGGTCTGCAGCACCGCCTTTCTCCAGAGCATCGTGGACCACTGCATGACAGATGCTTGAGCTGTGGATCCAGCCCATTGGCAATCTTTTGAAAGTGTACTGGACTCCTCTCCAGGTGAAAGCAAACTGAGGCCTGCATTCCTCTGCTATGGGAATAGAGAAAAATGCATTAGCAATGTCTATTGTATTTGACCTCCTTATATTCCAGCTCATACTGTAGCTCCATCATGTCTGGTACTGCTGCACTCATAGGTGGTGTCACTTCATTCAGGGCTCGGTAGTCGACTGTCAGACGCCAGTCTCCATTCTGCTTCCGCACAGGCCACACTGAACTGTTGAAAGGTGAATGAGTTTTGCTGACGACTTTCTGACTCTCCAACTGACAAATCAGATTCTGAATGGGCAACAAAGAGTCATGGTTGGTTCTGTATTGGCTGTGATGCACAGACTGAGAAGCAACCGGCAATTTAATGTCCTGTATCTTGTGTTGTCCCACAACTGCAGATTCATCAGAAAGCACAGGTCTGGCAGATAGCTTCAATTTTTGTCCATCAATTTCTACAGAAGCTACTCCAAAATCCCATTTATAACCTCTTGGGTCTTTGAAACGCCCTTCTCTCAGAAAATCAATTCCCAAAATACAAGGGGCATCAGGTCCGGTCACAAATGTATGTTTCCTCCATTATTTACTAGTTAAACTTATATTAACCTCCACCTTACTTAACTCTTGAGATCCACGAGAGACTCCCAGAATAGTTATAGACTCTGATCCCCGATAATTTGATGGTATTATGGTGCACTGAGCTCCTGTGTCAACCAAGGCCCTGTACTTCCGAAATTGCGAAGTGGCAGGCCACTGGATGTACACATCCCAATAGATTCTGTTATGTCTATTATCCCTGTCCTCCCCCTGGCGCGAGGCTGGGCACCCCTAGTTATGGGGAACATGCCCACATGTGCATTGCGCACATTGTGCAGTGTTATAGCCTTGCATGTTAGAACTGGAGCCACTGTTGGAGCTACTAGAGCTCCAGCTCTACCCTTCTGGTATTGCTACATCGGGTTCTGCCACTTTGCAATCCCCTCAGCCTCCTGAAAAGATTAGAAGTTGGTTGGCCATCCCAGTGGATCATGTTCTCACCAAACTGATCACGCAGAGTTATCCAAATATTTCTACGTGATTGCCTTGGTGGTCTGTTTTGATTTGATCTGTTTTGGAATGACCTCCTTGGAGGACGTGTATTCCTCACAGATGAAACTTGTATCCACCTGGAGGAAGAATTGAAATTATCCTCCTGTGTCAATTGGGATATGGAATATTTCAGATCCTTCATGCAACTCTCAATTTTTCCAGACAGAGTTTCAATGGCTGAAACCAAAGAAACACGTGTCATGCTATCCTCCAATTGTCTCATTTGATCACTGAATTGGCCAACCGTGGGAGAAGCTCCACCATAATTTCTTGACACAATTCTGCTTGCCAGAATGTTTGCATAATTAGAAGGAGCAAGTTTGATGATCTTTTTAGCAAGACCAATATCCACAGGAATGTCATCAGGATTCAGAGTTTCATGTTCACCATAGAGTAGCTCTCTAACAGCAAATTCTCTCAGGCGCTTAATTCCCTCATCTATGGTAGTCCAGGGTTTAGGATTCCATGGAAGATCATCTCGGGAAGGGTATCTCAGGGCAACCACCATTAAAAGGCGTATCCACAGATTAACCTTACCGAGAACCCTGCCTAGATGTCTATCTATTCCATTATCCCTTGAGAGAGTTCCTAACTGAGCTGCTGACTTGACTCCAATTGTTAGAGCTGGAGCACCTGTATCATAACACCTACTAAGCCAAGCTAGGACTGGCTCCTTATCTGCCCTGGTGTAGTCTTTACAAACATTTCTTATCTCTTCACAAGGTGACGAACAGTCAGTTATGTCATCTTGTAACTCCTCCCCCTGAACTGGTTGCCCTAATAATCCTCCTGTCATTTTCTCAAGGATCTCTTTAAGCTGAGAACCACCTTTGCCAGCTCCTTTCCTAGCTTCATCTCTATCCTGCTTTGCTCTCACTAGGTCAGCTAGATCTTTAAAATAAATTTTCTCTTCCTCCTCAGCAGGATTTCTTAGAGTGGAGGGCCCCTCACCAGGATCAATCTCCTGCTCTTCTTCTTAGGAACTGGCTGGAGGGCCGAGTCCAGAGAGTGGTGGTGAATGGTGCCACATCCAGCTGGCAGCTAGTCACTAGCAGTGTGCCCCAAGGATCAGTGCTGGGCCCTGTGCTCTTTAACATCTTTATTGATGATCTGGATGAGGGCATTGAGTCCATCATCAGTAAATTTGCTGACAACACCAAGCTGGGGGCAAGAGTTGATCTGGTGGAGGATAGAGAGGCTCTGCAGAGGGACCTCGACAGGCTGGACAGATGGGCAGAGTCCAACGGCATGAGATTTAACACATCCAAGTGCCGGGTTCTGCACATTGGCCACAACAACCCCATGCAGTGCTACAGGCTGGGGTCAGAGTGGCTGGAGAGCAGCCAGGCAGAGAGGGACCTGGGGGTGCTGGTTGATGGTAGGCTGAACATGAGCCTGCAGTGTGCCCAGGCAGCCAAGAGGGCCAATGGCATCCTGGCCTGCATCAAGAACAGTGTGGCCAGCAGGAGCAGGGAGGTCATTCTGCCCCTGTACACTGCACTGGTTAGGCCACACCTCGAGTACTGTGTCCAGTTCTGGGCCCCTCAGTTTAGGAAGGATGTTGACTTGCTGGAACGAGTCCAGAGAAGAGCAACGAAGTTGGTGAGGGGTTTGGAACACAAGCCCTATGAGGAGAGGCTGAGGGAGCTGGGGTTGCTCAGCCTGGAGAAGAGGAGACTCAGGGGTGACCTTATCACTCTCTACAACTACCTGAAGGGAGGTTGTAGACAGGCTGATGATGGTCTCTTCTCCCAGGCAGCCAGCACCAGAACAAGAGGACACGGTCTCAGGCTGCACCAGGGGAGGTTCAGGTTGGATGTTAGGAAGAAGTTCTATACAGAAAGAGTGATTGGGCTATGGAATGGACTGCCTGGGGAGGTGGTGGAGTCACCGTCATTGAAGGTGTTCAGAAGGAGACTTGGTGGGGTGCTTGGTGCCATGGGTTAGCTGTTTGGGTGGGTTGGATTGGTTGATGGGTTGGACACGATGATCTTGAAGGTCTCTTCCAACCTGGTTTGGTTTATTCTAAGAAAGCTTTATTTTTTTTATTCTAATTCTCCATCAGCTTTGGTCTTTCCACTTCTAGTCTTTAAAACAGCCACCTTAAGTGGAGCTGTGTTTGAATTTACAGCCACCCTAATAGAAGCTGACAGGTCCTGAGATAAATCAGCTGCTGGGCAGTGACTTCCGGTGCCACCGAGGGAGTGGGGGGAACTGACGTTGCTCTGTTAATCGCCGACGGAGAAGAAGGAGGGGGAGAAGGAGTAGGTGCCATGTTGATACCAGCCTCCGCCCTTGGCAGCTTGCCAGAATCAGCCGCAAAGTCATTTAGAGCTGGTTTACCTATTAACTTTTTAGCCCTCTTTTTAATTGACACAGATTCTCCACACTCCTCGTCACTACATGTCTCTGGGACTGACCCAGAACCACGGCGTTTTCTCTTTGATCTGGTTTTAGTAACAAAACACGCCCTGGACACCTTCTTCTCCCGACGCCAGGAATACAGAGAATACACATTAGTTATCACCAGCAGCAGGATCGCAGACACCAAATAAAGCACCTTTGGATCCCAGCCATCGCCTAAAGTTACTCTCTCCTCAGGCGGAATCTTAAAACCCTTTATCTCAATTGGGAGAGTGGTGGAGGTAACATTACTGTATCTCGCTGGCCATAATAAATCAATACATTTTCCATACCATAATCTAATTCTATACATAACCCACAGATAAATTATCCACACCAAATATTTGCCCAGGTAGTCCAAAATCAAACCCAAACATTATCTGTAAACCAGAGCCCCAAAAATTGAAAAGAATAATCGCTCCACAAACCACAACACCTTCATGTTTGCTAATTCATCTAGAAAACACTAAATCAATCAAGTAATAAATTAAACTAATTATCTGCCCCATGTTGGGCGCCAAGAAAAAAAAATGTCGTAGGGTTGGAAGGGTAAGGCCAAAAAGCCTCCTCCCTCCCCCTTGTAAAGTAAAGGGAAAGAAAGTTGAAGAGGAAAAAAAACCTCACAGCTGAATTAGCAAAGCAGTGGGTGCTGTATCTTGTGCTGGGTTCAGGCAGCCCCCTTCCCCACCCCTGGCAACAATAAACACTCAGACAAACGGATTGCAAAAGTGATGGAAAGTTTCAAGAGAAAACAGTGAACTTTTACAGAAAAGCAAAAGCACAGTGATAAAGAAAAATCCCAAAGCAGATCCCGAGAGATCCCATCCCTACCTGAGGGTACACCCAAGACCCCCAGGGCTCCTTCTTCCCCCTCCCACTGCTAGGCTAGTCTCAGCTGGCCAGATCTGAGACTGCCCATCCCCCCGTGGCCTTGGGCCTAGCCAGGCCCAAAGCCAGGAGACATCTCCCCCAGTTACCGGCTGACGGAGGAGGAAGAAAAGAGATAGTGCTAGACTCCGCACTGGATCTTATAGTGGTGCAAAGGATTGTGGTAGGAAATACTACATAATTTCCTGTGTCCACCCCTCTGGGCTGGACTTCTGGACACAGGAAGTAAACATTGCAGGGGGGCACCCAGCTCAAACTGCAACAATCTTTACAAAGCAATATAGGATATGCAGGGGAATTTACAGTATTTACAATATATACAGAAATATACAACAAAGTAGCACAGAAATGAGAGTTCCCCCCTCTGCTGGGGGGGTTCCCCACCTCCGCTCCCCCTTTCCCCAGAGAGGGTTAGAAAGAGAGAAAAGAGAAAAAAAGTTAAAAGCAGTTATGTGTTAATTGGAAAGCGGTTAATACAGGCCTTGCAGTTTATCAGTTTCAAGTTCAAGCCTTGACCAAAAGCCCAGAAAGCTGTGAGCTGCAAAGCCACCGAAGGAGGGAAGACAGACTGACCAGAAAAGTGCAGGAATTCCCAGGAAACTCTGCTGCACTCCCAGTTCAGAAGGTGCTTCCTCCCAATCTACCAATGAAATTAGTTTAGATCCGTCTTTTTGTTTACAAATATCCGACCACCATATTCCCTTTCTTAAGGGGACAGCCTCAAACTGTCACACCAGAGTTTTTGTACTTTTTGTTATATATTTGTATGTTTTAATTTCTTTGGTTTTGTACTTGTTACCTTTTTATTTACCATTTTTTTGGGTTTTTTTTTTTGTATTTTTCTAGTCTATGTCTAAGAAGGAAATATAAAGACGTTCACTTAGCTAAGGAATGCTTTTAAAAATTAATACCTTTTTACTACAAACCTTAACTATGTTACATGGAGCTCCTTGGAAATGCCTAGGCACACAACTAGGAAGTTTCGAGCCAAAAGAAAATCTTACTATGTGAACTCATTACTGAGTAGGTATACCTTACTGCAATTACTATGTACTAAGTACTTCTAAATGCCAAATGCTTACCATTCATTATGCTTACCAGGAAGACTTAGCAAAACTCTAAATAACAAATCTCTTAAAGACATTACAATTAGAAATGAAGAAATTAGCACTGTAGCTTTAAATCAGAGAAGAGCTTTGGTTGACTAGAGTCGTACCAGAAAATCCTCCCTTTTCTGGGGATGGGGGTAGGGGTGGATGGCTTGCAAGGTGTGCTCTAGTTGCTATTGTTTCTGTATTAGGGTCTTAATGACTTGCAGCCTATTGTGTCTGAGTGACCATTGTTGCACCCATACTGGATTATGTGTTTTCCATTTTAATTTGTGGGTTGGTTGCTGACTAGTAGCCACTACAGAAAAAGAACAGTAATGAGTTTTGCTCCTAGCTAACTTAAGGCATATCAGCCCAATAGAGCAACTGGAAGGGTTAACACGGTGTTACAATGATTGATTTACCATAGTTAAAAGCTAATTGCACTGCCTCTTTGCTAACCCAGGTTGTTTGGATACCTTTTAAACACATGACTTCAGCATTTGCCATGAGCAATGGCTAGTGACCATTCCATTTTTGATGAGGTATAAGAATGACATCGTCTCCAGTATCCACAATCATTGAAAATTGTATGAAAATTGTATAGTTTGTCCACAAGGGTGTCTGACAGATAAAATCTGTTCCAGTTTTCCCTTTTGGATTTCTAGGGCTAATAAGATATTAGGCATATTAGTGGAACCAAAGCCTTCTTGCCCTCGAATCCTGTTACAAGTTTTAGGCACTCAGGACTCAGATGGTATTAGCTGAGCAATTTCTGTCCCAACAAGAGTGCTAACAGGAGGGGTAATGATATAGAGCATAATTTTCATAGCCCAGTTATAATCAGAATGTATTGAACCAGGAATTATAAGGATGCCCTGTCTAGAGGTAGACAATATGCCAATTAACAGAGCACAGGGTCTGTGACCCAAAGGACCGCGCCAATTGAACTCGACAGCGCTTTGTGGATTCAAAAGGAGATATGCGGCTGTTGTCAGGTCCGCTATGCGCTGCCAGAGGGGGGCTGCAGGGGGTGGAGGGGGGTGGCGCAGTCCAAGCACTCTGATTTGGTGTCGTCGCGCGGGGTGTACTTGCACTGCGGGAGCAATTTTCCTGCCTACGACAATCTGGAGTAAAATGATTAGGTCTGTGACACTTTCAAGTCTGTCCAGCAGTCAGGCACTTTGATTCAAGGTACCTAGGTTTCTCAGAAGCACGATGATTTCCACCCAGGTTGTTTCCCATATGTGGTGGTCGTTCTGGTGGTTTCAGGACTGCTTCTATGGCCGTGGCTAGATACGTTGCTGTTTGTCGGTGCTTCATTCGTTCTGCTGTCATGAGGCAGTGGCACCTGTTGATGAAATGCTGAAAACCTGTTTAGTTTCTTCATTAGCATTGTCAAATGCCAAAATATCCAGCATTTTTACCTTCATATCGTGAGTCAGATCTGAATTAGTATTGAATGCTGTATGTAAGGTATCGACAAAGGAACCAAGTGGCCCTGTTAGACCCTGCTGAGTAATGAGAAGCAGAGGATCAGAGTTATTGTCCTGGATTCTGGACCACTGTTTGATCACTATATCCTGACTTAATTGCAAAGCCTTATCAGTGTGGTGGGGTGGAAGGGTAAGGCCAAGAAGCCTCTTCCCTCCCCCCTGTAAAGTAAAGGGAAAGAAAATTGAAGGGAAAGGGAAAAAAAACTCACAAGCTGAATTAGTAAAGCAGTGGAGCTGTATATTTACAAAGCAATGTAGGACGTGCAGAGGAATATATACAAATTTGCAATATTTACAATATATACAAAGATATACAATAAAGTAATACAGAAATGAGAGTTCCCCCCTCTGCCGAGGGGGTTCCCCACCTCCGCTCTCCCCTCTCTCCCCCCCTTTCCCCAGAGTAGGTCAGAAAAGAGAGAGAAAGAGAAAGAAAGAAGTTAAAAGCAGTTTTGTGTTAATTGGAAAGCAGTTAATACAGGCCTGGTATCTTATCGGTTTCAAGGCCGAAGTCTTGGCAGAAAGCCCAGCACAGAAAGCTGCTGCCCAAAGAAGAGGCGGAAGCAAGACTGATAGAGAAGTGCTGGAATTCCCAGGATACTTTCTCCTGCACTCCCAGTTCAGAAGGTGCTTCCTCCCACTCTTCCAATGAAATTAGTTTAGATTATTCTTTCCGTTTACCAACTTCCGTCCACCATATTCCCTTTCTTAAGGGGACAACGTCAACCGGTCACAATCAGGAAGCTGCAATTGCTGATATGATCTAGTAAAGGTCTCGCCCCAATCGGGTGGATAGTGGTGACACCTTGTAAAGAGTCTGATGGCTGCTGGGGCGTGGCTACCGAGGCTTTTGCAAGTGAATTGCCACTTAATTGCAACGCGTGAGGCGGTGTGACTTTCAAGTCCCCACTTGCTGACAGGAGCTGAAACTCAGAGAGCACTGTCTTAGGATGTAACTATTTTGTTGCAATCAGAATATCATCCATAGACTTATAGATGAGAAAGTCACAATGAGTCTGTCTAAATGGGAACAAAGACCAAGCCAGAGAGTTCTGGCATGCCTTGAGGCTACCCATTGATATCGGTGGGTGGAGTCTGCCTTAATCGATGACTCAGTAGATGCAGACTTTGTTGAATCCTCCGAGTGTAAGCAAATTGGAAAGAAAACAATCCTTCAAATGAATAATTATCATGTTCCAGTTTGTGGGGACTGGGAGTTGGGAGGCCAGGTTGTAAGGCACCCATCTCCTCCATGATAGATTGCTCTCAGATCATGTAATAAACATCATTTGCTGACATACGTGTGTCAAAAGGGATTAACAAATGTGTTGAAAACAACTGATTGATTACAGCAGTTGTGTATCCTGTCTGTAACCCATAGGTAGCTATGGCTTGTCTAGCTTCCTTTAACATTTGTCAGTCCCGAGATTGCCAGTCTTTGTTAACCCCCTACAGATTCTCCATCTGTGACTACATTTCCCACAATACCTTTCCACCAGCGCTGCGGGACAGTTCCCTATCCCTCCCACCTCCTGATCACCCTATCGGGAGTCAATTGGAACCTCCGTCAGAGGGCTATACTCTGCTGATAATGTCTGGAATGTAGAAGGTGGGGGGGGGGTGTGTAGCGCAGTTGAAACCGCTGGGGGAATGAGGCCACTGGGGGGAAGGGGCCACTGGGGCCGTGCGGGGTGTTCCTGCTGCCGCCATGGGGATGACCGCTGCTGGGGCCGCTGCCGGTGTGTGGTGAAGGCACATTATGCCCAGATACTGAATTTTGTCCCAGCATGTGGGCAAGAAAGATCGTGCATAGAAAGATTGCAATATTGCTGTGTATAGCCAGAAGCCGCCCGCGTCCCGCCGAGCGGCGGAACTGCACCCTTTGTTATATAAATATAGAAATAGTCTGTAACTAGTTCAGTTAAGTTATAATCACAACACTAAGCCACTTGTGGAATCTATTTCACGAACGTGCACCAGAACATGTATATAAGTCGGTGATTCATCGGTTATTAATGGTTTGATAATTAATAAAAATAATATTTTCATAATTCATATTTCATATTCATAAAGTTAATAACCTCTTCACCACATTAATGGCGCAGCGAGCAGGGTGCACAGCTGTAAAATATTTCCATAACTTGGGATACAAAATTACAGCCCCAGACTTGGAATGGGCAAAATTAAATTGTAAAAATATAGATGGCGTTTTCGCAAAGCTAAGCGAACGCAGCAGCGAACATGCTGTCCTGATGGCATCTTGTATTATACAGGTGCAGGCGGAAATTAAATTCTTTGACCAAAAGGTTTCCCAATTGGAAAGGGAACTGGCGAAGTCCGAGGCACAAAGCCAGAGACTTCATGATTTATTTGAGCTGCACATAAAAGAGACCATGTCTGTCTTCAAGTCTCAATGACAATCACATGCTACCTATGAAGTAGCCAGGGCACATGACCCACGAGAACCAGGCTCTCCTATTCGGTCTGTTCCAGCTGACAGGCAGAAACCAGCTGATTTTGATTCAGCAGCTGCCCAGCATCAGCACATGAGCAATGTTAGCTCACCCACACTAGACAGGTCAGCAGCTACAGCACCGGTGCAGCAAGCCAAGCCAGGCTCCACATCACCGGATCATAACATTGAAGCCACCAGCTTCTACCAGCAACAAATCCCCAAGAAGAAGGTGAGATTCAACTTAGCATCGCTAGATGACTCCCAAGCCAGCAGCGGACCGAGTTTCCCACAGCATGGCAGACCAATGGATAACCAGGGAAATAGAAGCTCCTGCAATAAGGTAGCCAAGCTGACTCGACAACAGCTTGCACAGCATCCCAGCAAGAGAGCTTACTGCGATCCCAGAGACACACGGAGCACCACGTCAGACTCAGACTCTGGATGTGAGTCTAGCCCACAGTATTACCGCAAACTGTGGAGGAGCCAAGCTGCAATAGAAGCCAATAAGGCTGAACCCCGCAGCATCCTGAAAGCTAAGCTCCAGGAAAAGACCTCCGAAAGGGAGAGTTCCAGAAGGGACCACAGACCCAGCAAGGAGGGACACTGGCAAAAGGTATATACTGCCAGCCGTAAAGCGATACCGCATGGGCAGAGAAGGGAAGAGCAACGCTCTCAAGCATTCCCTTCCACCAACCCAGGCAGACATGAATACTGCACTGGAAAACAACACTCACGAGGTTCCTGCAACCCCAGTAGAGGGAAAGAAAACATGCAGAGTGACAGGGAATACTCTAATTCACGAGATTCACCTGACTCATTCGATCCATGGTGTTGGGTACTCCTCAAAATGGAATGTCCCGAGGAAGTTGTATTTGGTTTGGGACCGAAGATAAGAAAGAAAGTAGCGAAAAGTGTACTCACTAAACTGATAAAAGAAGTAGTGGAAAGAGATTATTCCTCATCTCAACACTGAGGAAGTCCTGTCATAGTGACAAAGCCCATCCTATCAAGGGGGTGGGAAATTGACAAACTCCGTAGACACTTTGATAGCTTCAGTGTCATATGGGAATCAAACCCCATCACTCAGTCAAGGGGGTGGTGGGAGATAATCAAGAGTACCAATATTGGTTTCGGAGCAAACATTTGTTCCACACTGCTAAGGCAGCACGTTCTGTTAAGAGTACAGTTCAAAGTTTGTATACTGTTCATATAGTGCTAAGGTATTGTAAGTCACTATGTTTGAAAGTGTTCTACCAAACAGGTATGGTATAGCTTAATCTATATGGGATAAACCTTGTTAAGGGTAATCCATACTCGAGGCTTATATATGCCCACGGGCAAGGGGGTGGTAATGTGGTGAAGGCACATTATGCCCAGATACTGAATTTTGTCCCAGCATGTGGACAAGTTTCCCCCTCCTCCAGGAGGAAGACAAAAGCCAAGGCATTAGCCAGGCTTTCACGCACCCAGAGCATGCAGTGCTCGTGCTGACACCAAGTATGGGCATAATTCTTGCTTCACGCTTTCTATAGGCTGAAGCTAGTTGTTTATGAGAGTGCCCATTGGTCAAACCCAGCCTCGGGGAATCTATAAGTATCACCCCAGTTGGTAAACAAGTTGCCCCCTCATTTACTTTGTCTCTGTGCTTGCTCGAGAGAGTAACTCTCGAGCTGCAGCCTTTGCCATTGAGCTTATTGTTGTTAGCTTCTGTTATACATGCACGCATACTGAAAGCCTCTGCATCGTTAAGAAGCCCAGAGGGAGGACCTTCGCTGTTTCTGAGGAGCTCAGCGTTGCTGCAACCAGTCGTACCGACCGGGAGAGCCCAATGTGCCACCGGAGGACTGGACTGGCCCCTGAGGGTAAGATCTGTCCAGTTGCCGGGGAGAAGGGACTTGATCGATACCGAGTCCATGTATGCCTAGCCCCCCGTAGTGGGAGAGGAGCCACCGAGTGCCGCTCTGAGCCCTCTGAATCTCAGGGAAGACTAAGGCATTGTTCGTGCCTATACTGCACCGAACCCGGGACCACGCCGAGAGTCCCACTGCTCCTTTAAGCTCAGTAAACAAGAATCCGCCGCCTAACGCAGCCGCATTCTCTCCCTGAGGCTGTTTGCATCAGCCCCGAGAACCGCCGTGGTTGGGCCGACCCCTGTAGCTTTGCCTGCTGCCGTGTTGTCCGAGCCCACCTACCGGCCACCGTCGTCCCGCCCTCCCGTGCGAGCCGATTTTGAGGGCCGACCCCATGGACCGACCCCGACCAGGACCGATCCCTGTTGTCTGAAGGGAATCGAATATCTTCCATGTGCTTTCCATCCACTAGCACTCAGTTCAAAGTATCCGCGTCTAGCAGAGTAAGCGCTGACGCATAGAAAGATTGTAATATTGCTGTGTATAGCCAGAAGCCGCCCGCGTCCCGTCGAGTCTAGTGGACAAGCGGCGGAACTGCACCCTTTGTTATATAAATAAATATAGAAATAGTCTGTAACTAGTTCAATTAAGTTATAATCATAACACTAAGCCACTTGTGGAATCAATTTCACGAACGTGCACCAGAACATGTATATAAGTTGGTGATTCATCGGTTATTAATAGTTTGATAATTAATAAAAATAATATTTTCATAATTCATATTTCATATTCATAAATTTAATAACCTCAGCACTGTCCGGCCTCCCAGCATTCGTCCTCTTGTCTTTCAAGTCCAAGCCGTCGCTGGCGGTATCAGAGGAAGATGTTGATGAAGGGGATCGAAAACGCCAAATCACAAGTTTCGCTGCCTTTTTATGGCTTTTTGTCTGCTGGGTGTGAACGGCTGTGGTGGTGTCTAATAAACACGGTGTGCTCGCCAAGATGGTGGACGTGGCATCTTCTTTGTCTAATTCTTCATACGTAGTGACTTCCATTTTGATTTCACGTGCTTTATCAGTTCAATTAGGATTTGCTTCTACCGCTATTGACATAGCAGCAGTTTTTTTGTGCAAAAAGGATGGTAATAAGAGCCGTGATTTGTGTAGATGGAGGAATAGCGGGCAACTGAAATTGTGAGGAGGATGGTGACGGAGCAACAGACGATGTGCGGGGAAGGGGGGCGGAGGACGAGGGGTGCCTTCCAAATCTCCCTTTTTCGTCTCGGTTAGAACCAAAGCTGCAGCAGCTGAATCGGGAGTAGAATGCTCTGCTTTTTTTGATTGCAATGTATGTGACGGTCCGTCACACAGTGCTATAGCGAAAAGCTTCTTTTTAAGTATTTAGCACCTCATCCCACAGCTGGGCTGCAATTTCATCCCATGCTTCAGAAGTAAAAGCTTAGTTGCCGTGGGGATGATTCCAGGCCCAGGCTAATAGCCCTTTTAAGATCCCAGAATTGCCAGTAATACCTCTCACGGAGAGGATAGTTTGGAGGGCGTTTAGCACAGCCTCTTCTATTTTGTGGCATGCTCCCCCTTGCCCCTCCCCGGTCGCTCACCGGGGCCAAGGTGAGATTCACTTCCATTTCTGAGCGCGTACTGCTTATTTGGTCAGCACCGGGACAGTGCTATGTCGACCGGCTTTCCATATTGCTTGGACGTACCTCTTTATGCTGAGTCGAGCAGCATCATACTCCGAGGATCCCTTGTCCACTACTTCGCATGTATTCGGGCACCAGGTAATGGGACAGAGATTGGAGTCAATACAGCTGACCAATATGATTGAGTATTGTTCCTTTATTGTTCCAGTATTGCAGGCCTATGGTGCAGGCCTATGGTGTGAGTATAGCACAGTAAAGCAAAGCATAGAAGAAGAAGAGAAAGGAAAGGCAGAAGTGCATAGCAAAGGAACTTCTACAACTTATATAAACTCGGAGTGCCTTGTTGGCATGGCTTCATTGGTTCCCTATGAGTGACCACACATCGCACTATTATAGATTATTGGTCCAACTACTAACGACACGTGAGGTTTGTTGATGCAGGTGCATGTCCTGTTGTCCCAAGATGACTTTCTGTGTTTATATCTACCAGTGCCTTGATTTAGTTACATGCTGCAGGCACAGCACTGTTTTGCTACACTGCTAGCTGGCTCTGCACTTGTGCTGAGCATGGCCTACCACCATGTCAGGCTCTAGGCCTGCACTGCCAGATTGCTCACACTGCTCATCGCTGGCATTGCCACGGGGAGGGGAGAGGAGAGGAGAGGAGAGGAGAGGAGAGGAGAGGAGAGGAGAGGAGAGGAGAGGAGAGGAGAGGAGAGGAGAGGAGAGGAGAGAGAGGAGAGGAGAGGAGAGGAGAGGAGAGGAGAGGAGAGGAGAGGAGAGGAGAGGAGAGGAGAGGAGAGGAGAGGGAGAGGAGAGGGGAAGGGGAGAGATGAGATCTCTGCGAAGAATCTAAGAGGTCAGCTCCAATGGCAAATGAATCTTAGATGTTCAGTTCCCCTCAAAGCCTTAAAAACAAAATGCAAGATACCTGCTGAAAAAGCCATGAATGCTTCTTTCTTTACAAACTTCCCTTTAGAGTCAAGGAAGTGCTGAGGGTAAAAGCTGTCTGGTTTCTCCCACTGGGATTCATCTCGCAGGACAGAGGCCAGTAAGGGGACAACATGGGTACCCTGCAAGCCAAAACAGAACATGAGGATCATGTTGCTGTCATCAACAGAGTGAGCTCAAAACATTCACATTAATAGAGGAGCTCCTGCCAAAGCAGCTGTGAGAACTCCAGTGTGAGCAAGCTCCCTGTATAAGTTTGGCCCAAGAGATCTAATTTTAGCAGCCTCGAAAATAAACACTAAGATGCCAGGAATCATTAAAAATGTGCTAAATTAAGGTTGGCAATATCGGAGGTAGGTTTTTTTGCTGTGGATTCTGAGAGCATCCAAATCTAAAATCTGGGGTGCAGCAGGTTGGAAAAAAAGTCACCAAGGCAGGGATCACAGTGCATGGTACTGTGCCTGATGGGAATCTCTCCAGCTGCAGTAGTTTTAATCTTAGCTCTGCACCTTGTGGTTATAACCCAACATGCCCTAATAGTTTGCATTAACTACAAAAAATCATACAATCACAGAACATCAGCCTGGAAGGAATCCTCTAGTCCAGCCTGGTCTAGGCAAGGTAATGGTTCATAGCGGTCCAGCATCCCATCCAGCTGAATCTTTTAAGTGCCCAATACTGGGAACTCCACCACTTCCCTGGGGAAGTTATTCCAACGGCTGATTGTCCTTGTGAAAAAGCAAACTATATTCTTACCCTGAAAGGGTGGACCTAGATGATCCTTGAGGTCCCTTCCAACCTGGTATTAGAATAGAATAGAATTAACCAGGTTGGAAGAGACCTTTGAGATCACTGAGTCCAACCCATCATCCAACACCATCTAATCAACCAAACCATGGCACCATTCTTTCTATTCTATTCTATTCTATTCTATTCTATTCTATTCTATTCTATTCTATTCTATTCTATTCTATTCTAATTTCTATTTCTATTTCTATTTTTTCACCAAACACCATATCCAATCTCTTCCTAAACATCTGCAATGATGGTGACTCCACCACCTCCCTGGGCAGCCCATTCCAATGGCCAATCGCTCTCTATGAAGAACATTAATCTATGAATCTCGGACACAAGCAGGACTTGAAAGGGAAATGAGTTACACTAGGGACAGGGGAAGGAAAGTAGTGCAGGAGTTGTCCCACCTTGGGAATGAAACAGCCTTTGAGGGTCACATCTGCAGTAGTCTCATGAGGCAAATTCAACAGCAAGATGTTAGCAAATCTTTGAACTTCATGGATGATAGCGTCCGTAAAGGGCATTTGGGTGCGGTGCTCAGTCCAGGGGGGGGTTGGCCCTATCACTTCCTCTATCTCTTCTTGGACTTTTTCTGTGAAAGGAATAGAGATCATACATACATAGATCACTTGGATGTCACAGAATTTCAGGGGCTGGAAGGGACCTCGAAAGACCATCTGGTCCAACCCCCCAGCCAGTGCAGGATCACCTACACCAGATCACACAGGAACGCATCCAGATTATTTTTGAATATTTCCAGAGGAGGAGACTCCACAACCTCCCTGGGCAGCCTGTTTCAGTGCTCTGTCACCCCCACAATGAAACAATTTCTCCTCATATTTACGTGAAACTTCCTATGCCTCAGCTTCCACCATTGCCTCCTGGCATTGGGCACCACTGAGCAGAGCTGGCTTCATCCTCTGACACTCACCCTTTACATATTAATAAACATTGATGAGATCACCTCTCAGTCTCCTCTTCTCTAAGCTAAAGAGCCCTCAGCTCCCTCAGTCTCTCATGAGGAAGATGTTCCACTCCCTTCATCATGGAATCATAGAATCAATAAGAACGGAACGGAACGGAACGGAACGGAACAGAACAGAACAGAATAGAATAGAATAGAATAGAATAGAATAGAATAGACCAGACCAGGTTGGAAAAGACTTTCAAGATCATCAAGTCCAACCTATCACCCAACACCATCTAATCAACTAAACCATGGCACCAAGCACCCCATCCAGTCTCTTCCTAAACACCTCCAGTGTGATGGTGACTCCACCACCTCCCTGGGCAGCACATTCCTATGGCAAACAACTCTCTATATGAAGAACGTCTTCCTAACATCCAGCCTAAACCTCCCCTGGCACAGCTTGAGACTGTGTCCTCTTGTTCTGGTGCTGGTTCCCTGGGAGAAGAGACCAACCCCCACCTGTCTACAACCTCCCTTTAGGTAGTTGTAGAAAGCAATAAGGTCTCCTGTGAGCCTCCTCTTCTCCAGGCTAAACAACCCCAGCTCCCTCAGCCTCTCCTCATAGGGCTTGTGGCTCATATCTTTCTTCTGCTAGAAGTAAGGGGATGTGGGGAATTCACTTCTTATTCAGCCCTGCTCAGTGTGAAGTGACATTTGCAGTGACCTGTGGAGAAGGAAGCTGCTGGCTGCCAAGTTTCCACTTACTCTGAATTTCAGGATATTTCACCATGAGCAGCAGGCCCCAGCGCAAAGTGGTGGAGGTGGTCTCTATGCCAGCTGCAAACAGATTTCTCACAACCTCAGTTAAGTTTTCGTTGTGGAAATATCCATTGACCTTTCCATTCTCCTGGAGGTGTGAAATGGTAATAAAAAGCTGATTAAACTCTCAAGAAATAACCTTTTCATTGAGGAACAGGGAAAAAGACTTTAGTATATAGCCCTCATGGAGTAGTAAAATGTAAAAGGAGAAGAAGATTTTGAGGGAATGCCTTGAGAAACCTGTCCTAAGCTGAGTCTTTTGTGTTTGGACTGCCTGTGCTACTCACCAGAACTCATGTCAACAAGGGTCCTCAGCTTGAATAAAGGCCACACTTTGAGTACTGTGTCCAGTTCTGGGTCCCTCAGTTTAGGATAGATGTTGAGTTGCTGAAATGTGTCCAGAGAAGGGCGACAAAACTGGGGAGGAATTAGGAGCACAGCCCTGTGAGGAGAGGCTGAGGGAGCTGGGGTTGCTTAGCCTGGAGAAGAGGAGGCTCACAGGAGATCTTATTGCTGTCTACAACTCCCTGAAGGGAGGTTGTAGCCAGGTGGGAGCTGGTCTCTTCTCCCAGGCAACCAGCACCAGAACAAGAGGTCACAGCCTCAAGCTGTGCCAGGGAAGGTTTAGGCTGGATGTTAGGAAGAAATTCTTCATAGAGAGAGCGATTGGCCATTGGAATGTGCTGCCCAGGGAGGTGGTGGAGTCGCCATCACTGGGGATGTTTAGGAGGAGACTTGATGAGGTCCTTGGTGCCATGGTTTAGTTGATTAGATGGTCTTGGATGATGGGTTGGACGTGATGATCTTGAAGGTCTCTTCCAACCTGGTTAATTCTATTCTATTCTATTCTATTCTATTCTATTCTATTCTATTCTATTCTATTCTATTCTATTCTAAAGAATGTTTTACAAAAGAGCAAGCAGTCACTTGGGGCCACCTGTATGATTCAACCACTTGCCTCAGAGTTTTTCTGCCCATGGGTTCTTGGAGCAGAGCATCTTGCAGGATGAGATTTGTTGGCAAGAATGAATGAATGTACTTTCAGTGATGGAGTCATCGTCCCTGGAGGTGTTCAAGAGGGGATTGGCTGTGGCACTTGAAGCCATGGTGTGGTGGGTTGAGAGAGAAGGCCCAGCCCTCTCTCCCCCACAAGGGGAAAAAAACCCACAGCTAACTCAGCTGGAGAAGTGGAAGGAATGCTATATTTTACAAGCAATGTGGAAAAGGCAAGATATGTACACAATATACAGTATTTACAATATATGTACAGAAATATACAGCAAAGTAAAAAAACAATAATACAGGAATGAAATTCCCTCCTCTGGACAGAGGAGGGTTCCCCCCCTGTACCCCCTTCTCTCCCCCTACCTCCCTTTTTTCCCAAAGAGGGTTAGAAAGAGAGAAAAAGGCAGTTATTAATAAAGCAGAATTCTAGTAGGCCTATTAGTAGGATTAGTTGTTTATCTGTTCAAGGTCGCTCTGGCAAGGAGCCCAGAAGCAGATGAACTGGAAGGGAGAAGGAAAGGAGCGAACTGAGAAAAAACTCCAGCTGCTCTAAAACTTAAAACTGCATTCTACCAATCTACCAATGAAATTCGTTTAAAACATTGATGTTTTCATTGTCTTCACCAAAACATTCGGCCAGAGTGTCCCAGCACTGTCCCTTTCTTAAAGGCACAGCCTCAAACATGGTTTAGTTAGTCATGAGGTATGGGTGATAGGTTGGACTTGATGATCTGTGAGGTCTTTTCCAACCTTATTGATTCCATGATTCTATGATTCTAACTGTAAAACTAGAGTTTTGTTGAAGCAGGTAAAGGGAATTTGGTGTGAGCTGCCAACTGAAACTGAGAGATACAGCCCAAAATGTCCTGGGCCTAGAGAGCTTTGCTTGGGTATCTCTCTGTGAAGGGAGATGTGACTTTAAAGAAAGAGCCAGAAATGCTGGGGTATAGAGAGGGATGCTAAACTAGAGGTAAAGGCAGTTTCTCAGGCTTTGCTTGCTGAAACACTGTTTTGTATTTTCCTGATAAATGACTGGGGGCACATCAAAGATGCTTCTCTGTCATCAGTTTGCCTCCTAACTAAAATAATTGCCCACACTTCTATCCTGACCACACCACAGTTTTCAGTAGGCCTTTTCCACATCTCTGCTGAATAACACTTTTTTTTAATCTGCTAAACCTTGAAAGGAAAGTGAGGAGCTGGCAGGATTCAGTTACCTCCTGTTGTCTCACAAGGACACTGTCAATGAAGCTCCTCTGGTCGTTTCTGTCCAGGATTTTGAGGTGTTCTATGAAAGTTGCCTTGATAAAAGCATTCATTTCTTTCACATTCTGAAGGAAAGTTTTGTAGTCCTTCAGGAGGAATCCAAGGAATGGGAACATGTTGTATATCTGCAAGGTGTGGGGGTAGTGAGGAAGAAAAAGCAGTTACTAAGCAGATGGGTTTGATGGGTGGACCACTAGATGGATACGGAACTGGCTTGATGGCTGCACCCAAAGAGTGACTGTCAATGGGTCCATGTCCCAGTGGAGGCCAGTGACAAGTGGAGTCCCTCAGGGATCAGTCCTGGGACCTGTCTTGTTCAACATCTTTGTGGGTGACATGGACAGTGGCATTGAGTGCACCCTCAGCAAGTTTGCTGATGACACCAAGCTGTGTGGTGCAGCAGACACACCGGAGGGAAGGGAGGCCATCCAGAGGCACCTTGACAGGCTGGAGAGGTGGGCACAAGCCAACCTCATGAAGTTCAATAAGAGCAAGTGCAGGGTCCTGCATCTGGGTCGAGGCAATCCCAGGCACAAATCCAGGCTGGGCAGTGACTGGCTGGAAAGTAGCCCTGTGGAGAGAGACTTGGGGGTGCTGGTGGACAAGAATCTCAACATGAGCTCTCAATGTGCACTTGCAGCCCGCAAAGCCAATCAGATCCTGGGCTGCATCAGGAGAAGTGTGGGTAGCAGGTCGAGGGAGGTGATCCTCCCCCTCTACTCAGCTCTGGTGAGACCCCACCTGGAGTACTGTGTCCAGTTCTGGAGCCCCTATTACAAGAGGGATGTGGAGGTGCTGGAACATGTCCAGAGAAGGGCCACGAGGATGATCAGAGGGCTGGAGCACCTCTCCTATGAGGACAGACTGAAGGAGTTGGGCTGTTCAGTCTGCAGAAGAGAAGGCTCCAAGGTGACCTAATTGTGGCCTTCCAGTACCTGAAAGGGGCCTACAGGAAGGCTGGGAAAGGACTTCTCAGGATCTCAGGTAGTGATAGGACTAGGGGGAATGGAATGAAGCTGGAGGTGGGGAGATTCAGGCTAGATGTGAGGAGGAGGTTCTTCACCATGAGAGTGGTGAGACCCTGGAATGGGTTGTCCAGGGAGGTGGTCGAGGCCCCGTCCCTGGGGGTGTTCAAGACCAGGCTGGATGAGGCTCTGTCCAGCCTGATTTAGTGTGGGGTGTCCCTGCCCATGGCAGGGGGGTTGGAACTAGATGATCCTTGTGGTCCCTTCCAACCCTGAATGAAACTATGAAACTAAGAAAACTCCCTCCTCTGGACAGAAGAGGGTTCCCCCTCTGTACCCCTCTCTCTCCCCCTACCTCCCTTTTTTCCCAAAAAGGGCTAGAGAGAGAGAAAAGGCAGTTAATAAGGATGAAATTTTGTTAGGCCTCAAAGCGCATGCAGGATTAGTGTTTATCTGGTATCCAAGGTCAAACTCCGGCTGCTCAGAAGCAGACAGGCTGGAAAAGCAGGACAAAGAAACTGAGAAAAAATGCCAACTGAACTAAAACGTAAGGTTGCATTCTACCAATCCACCAATGAAATTAGTTTAGAATATCTGATAGTTTTCATTATTATTCCAAAACATTCAGCCAGAGTGTCCCAGCACTGTCCCTTTCTTAAAGGCACAGCCTCAAACAGTCACAATCCACCCCTTCTAAACTATTTCATTGGCTGTTCATACTGTCCATCCAATCCAAAACAATATTTACAGTTCGTAAGTAAAGTTCATAGTCCATTCCAGCTATCCTCAGATGTAGATGATTCAAAAGTCCAAGAAAATCAGGAAACAAGAAAAAATGGAAAACAGTTTGTCTCTTCACAGACGAAGCGAAGAAAAAGGAAACAGGGAAACAGGGACTCTCAGTTGACTCAGAGCTCTCAGGGTTCTCAAGGTTTGTGCACTGTAGATTCCTCATGGATTATTCCATTGGACACAATGTAGCTGTACAACAGTCTGAAACTAAACTCTTTCAGCTAAAGTTAAGTTTCTTTGTGGAATACACTGAATTTCACCATTCTCTTGCATTACCCAATAAGTGTGACCCAGACCTTCAGCTGAAACCACCCCTTGGACAGGTTTAACCTCTACTGAAGGAGAAAATAACCAAACAGTTTTACCTAACAGATTCTTTTCTCTAACAACAGGAACACTATCACCTTCTACTTTCTGTAGCATGTCTGAATGTGCCGGTCCAGCTCGGTTCACTGAACCTCTACTATTTACCAGCCAGGTTGCTTGTGCTAAATGTTTTTCCCATTTTTTCAAAGATGCACCCCCCATGGCTTTAAGAGTGGTCTTCAACAAACCATTGTAGCATTCAATCTTCCCTGCATCTGGTGCATCGAATGGATGCTCAAACATTACACCATGCTTGTCACTCAGATGAAGGGTAGAAAAGCAGCATCTACTCAGGCAGAGTTGTTTCACCAGCATGCTGGAGTCCAGGTTGCCAGCAGCGGAGAGTGCTTCAGCCTGGCACTTGGAATAGAAGGGGAGGGAGAGGACACCTGTGTCAGGTGTGACCAGGTGAACTTTCTCCTCAGCCTGGTGGCAGAGCTGAAGGACGAAGTGGCCGAGCTGAAGGAGGAGGTATCTAGGCTAAGGACAATAAGGGAAAGTGAAAGGGAGTTAGATTTGTGGGAGAAGGCTCTGCAGATCTCCCCTGCTGAGCGAAGGGTCCCTGGAAACGGAGAGGGATGGATACAGGTCCCTGCCAGGGGTGGCAAGAGAAATCCACCCCGACCCCCTCCTCCTCCTCCGCTGCCCTTGCATAATAAGTATGAGGCCCTGCAGGCTGAGGGCAGTGGGGATGAGAGGGCTGAGGCTGAGGAGTAGCCACCCAGAGGGGAGCCTAAGGCCAAGCGGTCCCCACCAGCTATAACAACCAGCTCCACAAAGAAAAGGAGAAGGGTTATAGTTGTAGGGGACTCTCTCCTGGAGGGTACTGAGGGACCCATATGTCGTCCCGACCTATCCCACAGGGAGGTCTGCTCCCTACCCGGGACGCGGGTTAAGGACATTGCAAGGAGACTCCCTAAATTAATCCAGCCCACTGACTATTACCCTCTGCTGGTGATACAGGCTGGGAGTGATGAGACTGACAAGAAGGGCACCAGGGTGATTAAGAAGGAGTTCAGGGCCCTTGGATAATTGATTGATGGGGCAGGAGCTCAAGTGGTGTCCTGCTCAGTTCCCTCAGTGGCAGGGGTGTACACTGAGAGGAATGGGAGAACTCACACCATCAACAATTGGCTCAGGGGATGGTGCCAGAGGCAGAACTTTGGTTTCTTTGATCATGGGACAACTTTCACTGCACCCGACCTGCTGGATCCTGATGGGGTGCATCTATCTAGAAGGGGTAAGAGAGTCCTAGCACTAGAGTTGGCAGGGCTCATTAGGAGGGCTTTAAACTAGGTCTGAAGGGGGTGGGTGAGGATATCAGTCCCTCTGTAGAGGAAAGAGTAGGCCGCAATGTAGGGTCAGTTGAGAAGTCAGGAACCCAGATGCGATGCATGTACACCAATGCACGCAGCCTGGGCAACAAGCAAGAGGAGTTGGAGGTCCTAATCCATCAGGGCGACTATGATGTAGTCGCCATCTCAGAAACTTGATGGGACAACACGCACGATTGGAGTTCTACACTGGGGGGCTACAGGCTCTTTAGGAGAGACAGGCGAGGGAGAAGAAGAGGAGGGGTGGCTCTGTATATTAGGGAGTCACTCTCTGCTACAGAACTCGAGGTGGAAGATGAGGGAATTGAGAACCTGTGGGTTAAAATCAGAGGGCAGCCCAACAAATCTGACATCCTGATTGGAATCTGTTACAGACCACCCAACCAGGATGAGGAGGCTGATGAATTGTTCTACAAGCAACTGGAGGCTGTCTCAAGGTCATCAGATCTTGTCCTTGTGGGTGACTTCAACCTGCCAGATATCTGCTGGGAACTTAATTCAGCAGGGAGAAGGCAGTCCAGAAGATTCCTGGAGCGCATTGGGGACTGCTTCCTGACGCAATTGTTAAGCGAGCCTACCAGGGGACAGGCTCTGCTTGACCTGCTGTTCTGCAATAGGGAAGGGCTGGTGGGAGACGTGATCGTGCGAGGCTGCCTAGGGTGCAGTGACAACGAGATAGTAAAGTTTTCAATATGCAGGGAGATAGGGAGGACTACCAACTGAACCTTCACCCGGGACATCTGGAGGGTGAACTTCAGCCTGTTTAAGAAACTTGTTTGTAAAGTCCCCTGGGTACCAGCCCTCATGAACCAAGGGGTCCAGGGGGGTTGGATCTACTTCAAAGAGGAGCTCTTGAAAACACAGGAACTGGTAGTTCCCACGTGCCAAAAGGTGAGCCGGCGGGGAAGGTGACCGGCCTGGATGAGCAAGCAGCTCCTGGAGGATTTAAGGGGAAAAAAGAGGCTGTATCACCTTTGGAAGGAGGGGAAGGCTTCTCGAGGTATGTTCAAGGAAGTTGTTAGATTACGTAGGAATAAAATTAGGGAGGCAAAGGCCCAGCTGGAACTGAAGCTGGCCACCTCTGTCAAAGACAATAAAAAGCATTTTTACAAATATATTAACAATAAGAAGAAGGGCAGGAAGAGCCTCCACTCCTTATTGGACCTGGAGGGGAACACTGTGACTGAAGATAAGGAAAAGGCTGAAGTCCTGAACACCTTCTTTGCCTCAATTTTTAACAGCAAGGCAGGAGGAGTTCAGGACGAGCGGCCTCCTGAGCTGGGCGATGGGGTCGGGGAGCAGTGTAGTGCCCCGGTAATCCATGAGGAATTAGTTCGGGACCTGCTGAGCCACTTGGACACTCACAAGTCCATGGGACCGGATGGGATCTATCCTAGGGTGCTGAGAGAGCTGGCAGATGAGCTGGCCAAGCCGCTCTCCATCATTTTCATCCAGTCCTGGCTCACCGGTGAGGTCCCAGATGACTGGAAACTGGCCAATGTGGTCCCCATCCATAAGAAAGGTCGGATAGAGGAACCTGGAAACTACAGACCAGTCAGCCTGGCCTCAGTGCCAGGGAAAGTGATGGAGCAGATTATCCTGGCGGCAATAACTGGGGACGTGAAGGACGGCCAAGGGCTCAGGTCCAGCCAATATGGATTTAGGAAGGGCAGGTCCTGCCTCTCCAACCTGATCTCCTTCTATGATCAGGTGACCCATCTGGTGGATGTGGGGATGCCTGTGGATGTGGTCTACCTGGACTTCAGCAAGGCCTTTGACGCCGTCCCCCACAGCAAACTGCTAGCTAAACTGTCAGCTCGTGGCTTGGACCACTACACTCTGTGCTGGGTTAGGAACTGGCTGGAGGGCCGAGCCTGGAGAGTGGTGGTGAATGGAGCCACATCTAGCTGGCGGCCTGTCACCAGTGGCATCCCCCAGGGATCAGTGCTGGGCCACATCCTCTTTAAAATCTTCACTGATGATCTGGATGAAGGGGTCGAGTCAGTCATCAGCAAATTTGCAGATGACACCAAGTTAGGAGCAGATGTTAGTCCGTTAGAGGGTGGAAAGGCTCTGCAGAGGGACCTCGACCGACTGGACAGATGGGCAGAATCCAATGGGATGGCATTCAAGAAGTCCAAGTGCCGAGTGCTGCACTTTGGTTACAGCACTCCCATGCAGAGCTACAGGCTGGGGTTGGAGTGGCTGGAGAGCTCCCAAACAGAGAGGGACCTGGGGGTGCTGATTGACAGCCACCTGAATATGAACCAGCAGTGTGCCCAGGTGGCCAGGAGGGCCAATGGCATCCTGGCCTGTATTAGGAATAGTGTGGCCAGCAGGAGCAGGGAGGTCATTGTGCCCCTGTACTCTGCTTTGGTTAGGCCGCACCTTGAGTACTGTGTCCAGTTCTGGGCCCCTCAGTTTAAGAAGGACATTGAGACACTTGAATGTGTCCAGAGAAGGGCAACAAGGCTGGCAAAGAGAGGCCTTGAACACAAGCCCTATGAGGAGAGGCTGAGGGAGCTGGGATTGTTTAGCCTGGAGAAGAGGAGGCTCAGGGGTGACCTCATTGCCCTCTATAACTACCTGAGAGGTGGTTGTAGCCAGGAAGGGGTTGGTCTCTTCTCTCTAGCAACCAGCACCAGAACAGGGGGACACAGTCTCAAGCTGCGCCAGGGGAGGTTTAGACTCGAGGTGAGGAGGAAGTTCTTCACCGAGCGAGTCATTCGTCATTGGAATAGGCTGCCCAGGGAAGTGGTTGAGTCATCGTCCCTGGAGGCGTTCAAGAGGGGATTGGACGTGGCACTTGCTGCCATGGTCTAATCATGGGGTCTGTGTTGATAGGTTGGACTCGATGATCCTCGAGGTCATTTCCAACCTTAGTTATACTGTGATACTCTGATACTGTGAATGTGGTATATCCACTCAATACAGTGCTCTGTGGCCCAGTTCTTTACAAGGTTGTTTTTTAAATGAGTTCTGTCGTCTGACTCAATCCTCTCTGGAGTTCCGTGTCTCCACAGGATCTGTCTCTCCAGACCGAGAATGGTGTTGCGTGTAGTTGCATGTGGAACTGGATAAGTTTCCAACCATCCAGTGTTTGCCTCCTCCATAGTAAGCACGTATTGCTTACCAGAACAAGAACATGGTAGAATGATGTAGTCAATCTGCCAAGCTTCACCATACTTGTACTTGGACCATCTGTCACCATACCACAAGGGCTTAATTCGCTTTACCTGCTTAATAGCAGCACAAATGTTACAGTCATGGATGACTTGTGTGATAGCATCCATGGAAATGTCTATGGATCTGTCACAAGCCCATTGGTATGTTGCATCTCTGCCTTGATGTCCTGATGAATTGTGAGCCCACCAAGCTAAGAATATCTCACCTCGGTGTTTCCAGTCGAGATCAAGATTAGAGTTCATGTCTACTTGAGAAACTCTTGCAGCTAGATCTGCCTGATGGTTGTGTTGCTGTTCCTCAGTAGCTTTGCTCTTAGGAATGTGAGCATCGATGTGTCTCACCTTCACTGGAATTCTCTCGACTCGATCAGCAATGTCCTGCCACAGGTTGGCTGCCCAAATGGGTTTTCCTTTCCTCTGCCAACCACTCTTCTTCCAGTTCTTTAGCCAACCCCATAGAGCATTGGCTACCATCCATGAGTCGGTGTAGAGATAAAGCTTTGGCCGTCTCTCACGTTCAGCTATGTCGAGAGCTAGCTGGACAGTTTTTACCTCTGCGAACTGACTGGATTCTCCTTCTCCATCTTTTGCCTCTGCAACTCGGCGTGTTGGACTCCACACTGCAGACTTCCACCTCCGCTTCTTTCCAACAAGACGACAGGAACCGCCTGTGAACAAAGCATAATTCTTTTCATCATCAGAAAGGTCATTGTAAGGAGGAGCTTCCTCAGCACGAGTTACTTTCTCCTCTGGAGGTTTAGCACAGTTGATACCTTCAGGCCAACTTGAGATCACCTCCACAAGACCAGGTCTTTCAAGATTTCCCATTCAATCTCTCTGTGTTATCAGAGCCATCCACTTAGACCATGTTGAGTCTGTGGCATGATGTGGTGTGGAGCCTTTGCCTTTAAATATCCAATTCAAGACTGGTAATCTGGGAGATAAAAGAAGTTGTGATTCAGTTGCAATCACTTCAGAAAATGCTTTTACTCCTTCATAGGCAGCTAGAATTTCTTTCTCTGTTGGAGTATAATTAGACTCTGAACCTCTGTAACCTTGACTCCAGAAACCAAGAGGTCGTCCACGTGTCTCACCTGGAGCTGTTTTGCTACAAGCGCCAGGTTGGACCATTGTCACTTGCAGCCATGTACAAAATCTTCTTAATGTCTGGACCATCTCAGATAGGTCCCAGACCCATTGCTTGAATCACCTCTTGCTTTATCTGGTCAAAGGCTGCTTGTTGTTCAGGTCCCCAGTGGAAATGGTTTCTCTTTCGAGTCACATCATACAGAGGTTTCACAATCTGACTGTATCCAGGAATGTGCAGTCTCCAAAATCCCACTATCCCCAAGAAACGTAGGGTCTCTTGCTTGTTTGTGGGATTTGCCATGGTGGAGACTCTACCACATCCACTGGAATGTGTCGGCATCCATCCTGCCACCGCACTCCCAGAAACTGTATCTCTGTGGTAGGTCCTTTCACCTTGTCTCGCTTGATGGCAAAACCTGCATCCAGAAGAATGTCAATGATGTTGTCACCTTTCTCGAAGACTTCTTCAGCAGTTTTACCCCAGACAATGATATCATCGATGAACTGGGTGTGTTGTGGAGCACCACCTTTCTCCAGAGCATCGTGAAGCACTGCATGACAGATGCTTGAACTGTGGATCCAGCCCATTCGCAGTCTGTTGAAAGTGTACTGGATTCTTTTCCAGGTGAAAGCAAACTGAGGCCTGCATTCCTCTGCTATGGGAATAGAGAAAAATGCATTAGCAATGTCTATGGTAGCATACCATTTGGCCTCTTTGGATTCCAACTCATACTGGAGTTCCATCATGTCTGGCACTGCTGCATGCATAGGTGGAGTTACATCATTCAGGGCTTGGTAGTTGACTGTCAGACGCCAGTCTCCATTCTGCTTTCGCACAGGCCACACTGGACTGTTGAAAGGTGAATGAGTTTTGCTGACGACTTTCTGACTCTCCAACTGACGAATCAAATTCTGAAAAGGCAACAAAGAGTCACGGTTGGTTCTGTATTGTCTGTGATGCACAGTCTGAGAAGCAACCGGCAATTTAATGTCCTGTATCTTGTGTTGTCCCACAACTGCAGATTCATAAGAGAGATCAGGTCTAACAGACAGCTTCAGTTTTTGTCCATCAATTTCTATAGAAGCTACTCCAAAAGCCCATTTGTACACTCTAGGGTCTTTGATACGCCCTTCTCTCAGAAAATCAATTCCCAAAATACAAGGGGCGTCAGGTCCGGTCACAACTGTATGCTTCCTCCATTGTTTACCAGTTAAACTTATATTAACCTCCACCTTACTTAACTCTTGAGATCCACCAGTGACTCCCAGAATAGTTATAGACTCTGTTCCCTGATAATTTGATGGTATTATGGTGCACTGAGCTCCTGTGTCAACCAAGGCCCTGTGCTTCCAAAATTGTGAAGTGCCCGGCCACTGGATGTACACATCCCAATAGATTCTGTTATCTCTGTTATCCTCTCCTCCCCCTGGCGGGAGGCAGAGCACCCCTAGTTATGGGGAACATGCCCACATGTGCATTGAGCACAGTGTGCAGTGTTAGAACTGGAGCCACTGTTGGAGCTACTAGAGTTGTTCTGGGCAACTGTGGAAGTAACAACTACCCTTCTGGTATTGCTACCTCGGGTTCTGCCACTTTGCAGTTCCCTGAGTCTCATGAAAAGATTAGAAGTTGGTTGGCCATCCCAGCGGTTCATGTTCTCACCAAACTGATCACGCAGAGTTATCCAAATACTCCTACGTGACTGCCTTGGTGGTCTGTTTTGGTTTGATCTGTTTTGGAATGACCTCCTTGGAGGACGTGTATTCCTCACAGATGAAACTTGTATCCACCTGGAGGGAGAATTGAAATTATCCTTCTGTGCCAACTGGTGTATGGAATCTTTCAGATCCTTCATGCAACTCTCACTTTTTCCAGACAGAATTTCAATGGCTGAAACCAAAGAAACACGTGTCATGCTATCCTCCAGTTGTCTCATTTGATCACTGAATTGGCCAACCGTGGGAGAAGCTCCACCATAATTTCTTGACACAATTCTGCTTGCCAGAATGTTTGCATAATTAGAAGGAGCAAGTTTGATGATCTTTTTAGCAAGACCAATACCCACAGGAATGTCATTAGGATTCAGAGTTTCATGTTCACCATAGAGTAGCTCTCTAACAGCAAATTCTCTCAGGCGCTTAATTCCCTCATCTATGGTAGTCCAGGGTTTAGGATTCCATGGAAGATCATCTCAGGAAGGGTATCTCAGGGCAACCGCCATTAAAAGGCGTATCCACAGATTGACCTTACCGAGAATCTTGGTTAGATGTCTAGCTATTCCATTATCCTTTGAGAGATTTGCGAGCTGAGTTGCTGACTTGTCTCCAAGTATTAGAGTTGGAGCGCCTGTATCATAACACCTACTAAGCCAAGTTAGAATTGGCTCCTTATCTGCCCTGGTGTAATCTTTACGGACATTTCTAATCACTTCGCGAGGCAAAGGACACCCAGAAAGGTCATCTTCTTCTCCATCTACCACATCTTCCTCAACTTGTTGTCCCCATAATCCTGCTGTCACTCTCTTAAGGATGTCTCTAAGCTGAGAAGCACGACTGCTAGCTCCTGTCCTAGCTGTGTCTCTATCCTGTTTTGATCTCACAAATTCCGCCAGATCTTTAAAACAAACCTTCTGTTCCTCCTCAGCAGGATCTTTTCTAGTAGAGGGTCCCTCACCAGGATCAGTCTCCTGTTCTTCTCCTCCATTAGCTCCTGGATCATCTTTGGTCTTTCCACTTCTAGTCTTTAAAACTTCTACTTGCCTAATTGGAACTGTGTTTGAATTTACAGCCACCTTGACAGAAGCTGACAGGTTTTGAGACAGATCAGCTGCTGTGGGAGTGGCTTCCAGTCCTGCCGTGCAAGGAAGCGGAAATGACTGTGCCTCATTAATAGCCGAAGAAGAAGAAAGAGGGGGAGCCGCCATGTTGGGAGTTGCCACCACCCTTGGAAGCTTGCCAGAATCAGCAACAAAACTGTTCAAAGCAGCTTTTCCAATAGACTTTTTAACTTTATCTTTAACTGTCACAGATTCTCCATTCTCCTCATCACAAGACGTCTCTGGGGCTGAGCCAGAGGAACTCCGCCTCTTCTTTGATCTATGCTTAATAATAAAACACGCTCTGGACATCTTTCTCTCCCGACACAAGGAAAATAGCATATATGCAATTACTATCACCAGCATCAGATTCACACACATCAAATAAATCACTTTTGGATCCCAGCCATCACTAAAAGTTACTCTTTCCCCTACTGGGATCTTAAGCTCCTTTATCTCAATCGGGAGGGTGCTAGAGGTCACATTCCTGTATCTCGCAGGCCAGAAAAAATCCAGGCAGCGACCATAGAGAAGCCTCATTTTGTACATAAACCACAAATAAATTTTGTGCATCAAATATTTACCTAGGTAATCCAGAATCAAACCCAAACAATATCTGTACATCAGAGCCCCAAAAATTGAGAAGAACAGACGCTCCAAAATCCAAAACACCTTCATGTTTGCTAGTCCGACTCGAGCAAGCAATAAATCAAGCTAATTATCTTGCCCCACGTTGGGAAGCCAAAAAAAAAACCTGTGGGGGGTTAGAGAGAAAGTCTCAGCCTTCTCCCCCCACAAAGAGAAGAGAAAAAAAAATAAAAATAACCACAGCTAGCCAGCCAGAGGAGCAAAAGGGAATGCTATATTTACAAGCAATTTTTAGGGAATGCAGGATATATACACAATTTACAGTATTTACAATATATACACAGAAATATACAGCAAAGTGAAAAGAACAATAATACAGGAACAAAATTCCCCCCTCCCCCGGAGGAGGGTTCCCCCCCTGTACCCCCTTCTCTCCCCTTTTTCCCCAAAGAGGGTTAGAAAGAGAGAAAAAGAGCAATTGTTAATTAAAGCAGTTATAAATTAAAGAAAAGTGTTAGTAGGCCACACGCTTATCTGTCCAAGGTCTGTCTGGCAGAAAGCCTAGAAGCGGATGAGATGGAAAGGGTGAATTGAGGAAAGTCCCAGTCGCACTCAAAACTTAAAGTTGCATTCTACCAATCTACAAATGAAATTCGTTTAGACCTGTCTTTTGTTTACAAAACATTCAGCCACAGTGCCCCAGTACTGTCCTTTTCTTAAAGGCACAGCCTCAAATGGTCACACATGGTTTAGTTTGTCATCAGGTGTTGGGTGACAGGCTGGACTTGATGATCTCTGAGGTCTTTTCCAATCTTATTGATTCTGTGAAGAAGTGCCCCCATATCAGCTCCTCAACATTTCACCTCTAAAGGGACAGATTCAGATGTCTAAATTGCATATTTATCACCTCTCCTTATTGCTGATGAATATCACCACCCATTGTTCAATTTCCCCCTGCCCCCCCATTTTCATTGCCTCACTTGCTTAGCAAAATAGATGTTCTGCATCTCTCCTCTCCATGGAGAAAGACTCCTTCTGTGCAAGAAAGCAGGTGTGTAGGATACAGAACAACAAACTCACCATTTCCTTTTCCCGTTTCTTTAATAATTGGTGTTTTAAGCCTCCCTGCAAATGCATCTGCCTGGTTCACCAGAGCTTCCTTCACCGTGTCATACCCTGATAGCACCACCATTTTCCACGTTCCCATCTGAATGCTGAAGACTGGGCCATATGTTTTGGCTAGCTGGTGCGATGAAAGGGGACAATATAGAAGGATGGTTATCAGATGTTTTTAGCTAGCTCCAAATCCTTGGTTTTCAGCAGTTTGATTGTTCTATTTCCTGCATAGGATTGGCTGTTCATTTGCTGTCCAAAATGTGGAGAATGAGATCTGTACTCCTCTGTAGGCATTTGAGTAACAGGCTTCTAGAGATGCTAAAGGAAAGGCTGAAGGGAAGATAAACTTGGTCTTGACAATGGAAAGTGAACCTCTCAGTAATTGTTTAGTTCCTGGTATACAAATCTGTGGAGGTTTAGCTGGAATCAGAAGTAATAGCTCTTAAATAGTCTGGAGTTACTCTCTTTAGTGACAGGAGGCAAGGACACAACCAGATAGGAATGGACTGTGTGGATAACATGGGAATGAAATCCAGGAAAGAAGGCCAAGAATGGCTTCATTTTGAGTGATGATGTAACTGTGCCCACTGCATGGACTTTGTACATGACTTTTAACTGAGAAGCTAAGAACTTAAGGAATATGTTGGAAATGTTCCCCAACCCAGAAGGAGACTGTTTCTCAAGGTGGTAGTACACCAGGACACACACAGTGTCTGAAACTCTTGCTGTTCATGGATTTGAGAAGTTAGGGCAGTGAGAACCCCAAAAATCATACCCTATCTGACTATCACACACCCTCTGCTGTGAAGTCCTGGAGTTTACTGCCAGCAGATATGAAGGACTAAGTGGTGTTTGTCTCCTACTTTTCTTTGGCAAACTAGGAAAACTCCTTCCTTTATGGTGAGGATGAAAGGATAGGATTGATACAGTGTTTTGCCACTTCCCTGATGGCTGAGTCCACCAAACAGCCTCCAAACATTTCTGTCTGCTCCCTAAACATTTCAGCAGCCTCTAGTGGGAGTTCCTATGGAAACTGTCAAGCCTCTCTCTTCTAGTCACCCTTGTCTGGAGAGCCCCAGAATTTCCTGGGTCCCACAGAAACAGGTCAGCTGATGTTACTGGAAGTCAGTTCTCCTGCACTGGCACAAGATCATGTGATAAGAAAATTAATAGATAATTAATTAATCTACATCTACCTGCCCAGATAAAAAATTTGACTCCCCCTGGGGGGTTGGGAGGGGTGGTGGTGGTCAGTGACTGTCTTCAAGAGCTCTAGCAAAGGGAAGTTACCTCTAGCATTGTCAGGTGAGGTCTCTCCAGGTTCATGATGTGCAGATTTCCAATGATGGGCAAAGGCCTGGGTCCTGGGGGAAGGTTTTCTCTTGTGTGGCTCTTCCAGACATGTTGACTTTTCAGAATCAGCAGGAAAATGAGCATGAGCAATAACCCTACAGGAACGAGATTTACCCAATCCATTGTCTTTCAGCAAGGCTTAGCTGCAGAGATGAAAATTTAGGCAAAGAGGATGATCTCCTGTCAGAAGCTAAGAGTTTCAAGCCTTTAAAGGCAATTCTACACATACACAAGCATGACCTTCATGTCCTAAGAAACAAAGAAATGCCTCTCTGAGGTGGTACCCTTGGAGAATCCCTGCTGGGCACTCTCACCACTGTGTCTGCTCAATTTAAGCTGTGCTGGTTACTCTTTAATGAGTGATGTCTAAACTGGTCCAGTGTGTTGGCAAATCTGCAACTTACAAACAACAAACCTGTCACTACCTTGAACTTTGAGATTTAGAGGAGAGTTTCCACTGGTTGTTCAGGCTTTCCATTCTCTATGGAAGATACTGGGGATGCCAGGTCTTGACAAGAGCAGCAGCCCATGGGACTAGGACTCTGAGAGAGTTGTGAAGATTCCTCTTGGATAACCTGAATGTGGATTTATGGCCTTCATGTGCTGTGGAAAGCTGTATTGGTCAGAAATATTTAAGAAGCAGAACTTGGGGAGCTAGCTGAATCATTTGTCGTAACATATATTTTTTCTAACAGGAGCACAAGCAGAGGGAAATGTAGGGCCAAATGGTAAGGTCTACATTGATCTGATAGCCTCATCTTCCTTTAAAGTGAACAGAATCATTGAATTATAGACTTGTCAGGGTTGGAAGGGACCTCAAGGATCATTTAGTTCTAACCCCCTGCCATGGGCAGGAATACCTCACATTAGGTCAGGTTGCTCACAGCCACATCCAGCCTGGCATTAAAAACCTCCAGGGATGAGGATGAGGCTTCCACCACCTCCCTGGGCAAGCTGTTCCAGGGTCTCACCACCCTTATGGGGAAGAACTTCTTCCTAACATCCAATCTGAATCTACCCACTTCTAGTTTTGCTCCATTCCCCCTAGTCCTATTGCTACTTGACATCCTAAAAAGTCCCTCCCCAGCTTTCTTGTAGCCCACTTCAGATACTGGAAGACCATAATTAGGTCTCCTTGGAACTTTCCCCTCTCTAGACTGAACAACCCCAACTCCCTCAGTCTGTATCCATATCAGAGGAGCTCCAGCCCTCTGCTCATCCTTGTGGCCCTTCTCTGGACACATTCCAGCACAGAAGGACAAGGGGTACCTTCTCTTCCAAACCCAGAAGCTGAAACTGGTCAGATAATCCATGCCTTACATGTTCCTGACTTTTCATATGATGGTTGAGACCAGAAGGGAACACCTGAGGTCATCTGGTCCAACACTCCTAAAGAAGGGAACTCAGAGGCAGTTGTGCAGTAGGGCCTGGATCTTCAGCTGTGGCAACTGCTTTTGACATCCATCTGTAATCATCTCAGGAAGAGAGGTGGAGAGAAGAGCTGATCATCTCTGACTGGGGAACCAAAGCAGAGGGTGAAGAAAATTGAGAAAAGGTGGCCTCTGATAGTTAAGGAAAGAGGACTGAGGTGTGTTCTGGCTAGTGTGTTTTGGAGCCAAAGAGTGAACAGCAGAGGAGAAGGTGTTAGAAGCAGCCATGGAGTCCTGCCTGACCAACCTGATCTCCTTCTACGATCAGGTGACCCGCCTGGTGGATGTGGGGAGGCCTGTTGATGTAGTCTACCTGGACCTCAGCAAGGCCTTTGACACCGTCCCCCATAGCAAACTCCTGGCCAAGCTGTCAGCCCATGGCTTGGACGGGAGCACACTGCGATGGGTTAGGAACTGGCTGGATGGCCGAGCCCAGAGAGTGGTGGTGAATGGTGCCACATCCAGCTGGTGGCCAGTCACTAGTGGTGTGCCCCAAGGATCAGTGCTGGGCCCTGTGCTCTTTAACATCTTTATTGATGATCTGGATGAGGGCATTGAGTCCATCATCAGTAAATTTGCTGACGACACCAAGCTGGGGGCAGGAGTTGATCTGCTGGAGGGTAGAGAGGCTCTAAAGAGGGACCTCGACAGGCTGGACAGATGGGCAGAATCCAACGGCATGAGATTTAACACATCCAAGTGCCGGGTTCTGCACATTGGCCGCAACAACCCCATGCAGTGCTACAGGCTGGGGTCAGAGTGGCTGGAGAGCAGCCAGGCAGAGAGGGACCTGGGGGTACTGGTCGATGGTAGGCTGAACATGAGCCTTCAGTGTGCCCAGGCAGCCAAGAGGGCCAATGGCATCCTGGCCTGCATCAAGAACAGTGCGGCCAGCAGGAGCAGGGAGGTCATTCTGTAATGGGGCGACGGAGATTGGGAATCAATACGGCTGACCAATGTGATCAAGTATTGTTCCTTTACTGTTCCAGTGTTGCAGGCCGATGGTGCAGGCCTGAGGTGCAGGCCTATGGAGTAGGCCTGTAGTGCAAGTATAGCACGGTAAAGTGTAGAAGAAACAGGAGACAGGAAAGGCAGAAGTGCGTCGCAAGGCAACTGCTACAACTTATATAAACTCGGAGAGCCTCGTTGGCATAGCTCTATTGGTTCCCTCTGAGTGACCACACATTGCACTATTACAGATTATTGGTCCAACTACTAATGACACAACGAGGTTGTTGATGCAGGTGCATGTCCTGTTGTCCCAAGATAACTGTCCATGTTTATAGCTACCAGTGTCTTGTTTTAGTTACATGCTGCAGGCACAGCACTGTTTTGCTCCACTGCTAGCTAACTCTGCATTTATGCTGAGCATGGCCTACCACCATGTCAGGCTCTAGGGCGGGGGGGGGGCACGGTCCAAGGACCCTGGTTTGGTGTCGTCGTGCGGGGTATATTCACGCTGCAGGAGCAGCTTCTGCGATGATCTCGAGTAAAATTATTAAATCTGTGACCCTTTCGAGTCTGTCCAACAGTCAGACACTTTAAGGTACCTAGGTTTCTCAGAGGCACGATGATTTCAGGACTGCTTCTATGGCCGTGGCTAGATACATTGCTGCTTGTCGATGCCTTCATTCGTTGTGGTCCTGCAGTCATGAGGCTGTGGCACCTGTTGATGAAATGCTGAGAACCTGTTTAGTTTCTTCATTAGCATTGTCAAATGCCAAAATATCCACATTTCTACCTTCATATCGTGAGTCAGGTCTGAATTAGTATTGAATGCTGTATGTAAGGGATGGTATTGACAAAGGAACCAAGTGTCCCTGTTAGACCCTGCTCAGTAATAAGAAACACAGGATCAGAGTTATTGTCCTGGATGGTGGACCACCCTTTGATCACTACATCCTGACTTAATTGCAAACCCTTCTCAGGAAGCTGCAATTGCTGATAAGATCTGGCAAAGATCTCGCCCCAATGAGATGGCTAATGGTGACACCTCGTAGAGTCTGCTGGCTGCCGGGGCATGGCTTCTCAGGCATTTGCAAGTGAATTGTCAGTTAATTGAGGAGTTGCAAGGGCTAAGACGGTGTGACTTTCAAGTCTGCTTGCTGCTGAAACTCAGACAGCACTGTCTTAGATGTAACTTTTTTGTTGCAATCAGAATACCATCCATAGACTTATAGATGTCACAAGTCTATGTCACAATGATTCTGTTTAAGTGGGAAGAGAGTGCCTTGAGGATTCAAGCATGCCTTCAGGCTACCCATTGATATCGGTGGGTGGAGTCTGCCTTAATCGATGACTCAGTAGATGCAGACTTTGTTAAGTCCTCAGAGTGTGAGCAAATTGTAAAGAAAACGATCCTTCAAACGAATAATAATCAGGTCTCAATTTGTGGGGACTGGGAGTTGGGAGGCCAGGTTGTAAGGCACCCATCTCCTCCATGATCGCTCTCAGACCTCGTAATAAACACCATTTGCTGACATACGTGTGTCAAAAAGGATTAACAAATGTGTTGAAAACAACTAATTGATTACAGCAGTTGTGTATCTTGACTGTAGCCCATAGGTAGCTATGTCTTGTCTAGCTTCTATTAAAGAACATTAGTCAGTTCAGATTACCATAGTCATTGTTAACCTTCTCCATCTGTGACTACATTTCCCACAATACCTTTCCACCAGCACAGCGGGACAGTTCCCTGTCCCTCCCACCTCCCGATCGCCCCATCGGGACTCAATTGAAATCTCCGTCCGAGGCTATACTCTGATGATAATGACTGGAATGTAGGAGGTGGGGGGGGTGTAGCGCAGCTGAAACCGCTGGGGGGAAGGGGCCGCTGGGGCCGTTCCTGCCATCTGCCGTGGGGGTGGCTGTTGTCGGGGCCGCTGTTGTCAGCGGTGCGTCGGTCTATGCCGCTTGATCGGAGCCGCTGGTACTCGCGGGGGCCATGGGGGGTCGCGGGAGGCGTCGCCAGGAGAACTGCCAGAGTGTGGGGCGCCGTTGAGGTGGGCGCCGCCGAGCTGAGGGCTGCCGAAGTGAGGGCTGCCGGGGTGGTGGGGGCCACCATCGGGGCGGCCTGGGCTCGCGGCAGGGCGGGGGTGCAAAAGTGCTGTGATCGCGAGCCTGCAAGCACTCCAGGAGTTCTAAGGTAGAGTTCGCACTGTCCGGCTTCCAAGCCCAAGCTGTCGCTGGCGGTATCAGGAAGATGTTGATGAAGGGGATCGAAAACGCCGAGCCGCAGGTTTCGCTGCTTTTTTTTTTTTTTTTTTTTTTTTAATGGGTTTCTCCACTTGGTGCGGGCGGCTGCACTGGTGTCTTAATAAACACGGTGTGCTGGCCAAGATGGCGGAGGTGGTGTCTCCTTTGTCTAATTCTTAATGCGTAGCGACCTCCATTTTGATTTCGCGCTCCTTATCAGTTCGATCGGGATTCGCTTCTGCCGCTATTGACGTGGCAGGAGCAGATTTTTCCGCGCAAAAGGACGGTAATAAAGAGCCGCGATTCGTGTAGAAGGAGAGGCGGGCAATTGAAATTGAGGAGGATGCTGACGGAGCGGCAGACGATGTGCAAGGAGAGACGGGGGGGGGGCGGAGGGCGGGGAGTGCCTTCCGAGTCTCTCTTTCTCATCTCGGTTAGAACCAAACGCCGCAGCAGCTGAATCGGGAGTAACCTGCTCTGCTTTTTTCGATTGCAATGTCCGTAACGATCCGTCACACGGTGCTATAGCAAAAAGCTGCTTTTTTAAGCATTTAGCACCTCATCCCACAGCTGGGCTGCAATTTCGTCCCATGCTTCGGAATTAAAAGCTTAATTGCCGTGGGGATGACTCTGGGCACAGGCTAATAGCCCTTTCACGATCCCAGAATTGCCAGTAATACCTCTCACAGAGAGGATAGGTGGAAGGCGTTTAGCACAGCCTCTTCTGTGGTGGCATGCTTCCCCTTGCCCCTCCTCTGGTCGCTCACCGGGCCAGGGTGAGATTCACTTCCTTTGTGAGCGCGCGCTGCTAATTTTTCCAGCACCGGGGCAGTGCTGTTCGACCGGCTTTCCGTATCGCTCAGACGTACCTCTGTGTGCTGAGTCGATCAGTATTGTAGTGCGAGGATCCCTTGTCCATGAGTTCAGGTTTATTCAGGCCCCAGTTAATGGGGCGACGGAGATAGGAATCAATACGGCTGACCAATGTGATCGAGTATTGTTCCTTTATTGTTCCAGTGTTGCAGGCCAATGGTGCAGGCCTGAGGTGCAGGCCTATGGAGTAGGCCTGTAGTGCAAGTATAGCACGGTAAGGTGTAGAAGAAACAGGAGACAGGAAAGGCAGAAGTGCGTCGCAAGGCAACTGCTACAACTTATATAAACTCGGAGAGCCTCGTTGGCATAGCTCCATTGGTTCCCTCTGAGTGACCACACATTGCTCTATTACAGATTATTGGTCCAACTACTAATGACACAACGAGGTTGTTGATGCAGGTGCATGTCCTGTTGTCCCAAGATAACTGTCCATGTTTATAGCTACCAGTGTCTTGTTTTAGTTACATGCTGCAGGCACAGCACTGTTTTGCTCCACTGCTAGCTAACTCTGCATTTATGCTGAGCATGGCCTACCACCATGTCAGGCTCTAGGCCTGCACTGCCAGATTGCTCACACTGCTCATCGCTGGCATTGCCACAATTCTGCCCCTGTACACTGCGCTGGTTAGGCCACACCTCGAGTACTGTGTCCAGTACTGGGCCCCTCAGTTTAGGAAGGATGTTGACTTGCTGGAACGAGTCCAGAGAAGTGCAACAAAGTTGGTGAGAGGTTTGGAACACAAACCCTATGAGGAAAGACTGAGGGAGCTGGGGTTGCTCAGCCTGGAGAAGAGGAGACTCAGGGGTGACCTTATCACTCTCTACAACTACCTGAAGGGAGGTTGTAGACAGGCGGATGATGGTCTCTTCTCCCAGGCAGCCAGTACCAGAACAAGAGGACACGGTCTCAGGCTGCACCAGGGGAGGTTCAGGTTGGATGTTAGGAAGAAGTTCTATACAGAAAGAGTGATTGCGCTATGGAATGGGCTGCCCGGGGAGGTTGTGGAGTCACCGTCATTGAAGGTGTTCAGGAGGAGACTTGATGGGGTACTTGGTGCCATGGCTTAGCTGTTTGGGTGGGTTGGATTGGTTGATGGGTTGGACACGATGATCTTGAAGGTCTCTTCCAACCTGGTTTGGTTTATTCTAATAATGTCCTTCTCTGAGAATAACTAGAGAAGATGAGCTGCAGCCTTCAGAACTGTATTTGGAAGAGCTTTCTAGTAGAAGTGTAGAAAATGAAATTGTACATGACCTCGAGGCAAATATGTGAAGGCTGTGTGAAGTGAGATGCCCAGGCTGAGCCCCTTGTCTCTCAGGGAGACATGTCTCTGCAGGGATCCTGGAGAAAGGCATAAGAGAGGCATCAGCCTCCCACGGAGGGGGGTGTCGAGACCTAAGGGAATAAAGTACAGACACTTGTCAGGGAGACTGGAAGAGTATCCAGAGCCTGCTCTTCTACCAGCTTACCCTGAGACTGCTGCTGATCCTGAAGAAAAGACCAGGACATCTCCTCTACTTGGAAGGTGTCCTGAAAAAAGCCAAAGGTCAATGTCCAGCTGTGTGCCAGTTGACTGATCTCTACTCTACCTCCCCAAAGGAGGTAAAAGGGCACTGAGAATTTTTTTTATATGTGTCTGAGATTTAACAATTAACAAACAAAGAGTCAGGTATGGACTGAGATATGACAGGAAGCATGTCGTAGGGTTGGAAGGGTAAGGCCAAGAAGCCTCCTCCCTCCCCCCTGTAAAGTAAAGGGAAAGAAAATTGAAGGGAAGGGAAAAAAAACTCACAGCTGAATTAGCAAAGCAGTGGAGCTGTATATTTACAAAGCAATGTAGGATATGCAGGGGAATATATGCAAATTTACAATATGTACAATATATACAAAGATATACAATAGAGTAGCACAGAAATGAGAGTTCCCCCCTCTGCTGAGGGGGGTTTCCCACCTCCGCTCTCCCCTCTTTCCCCCTTTCCCCAGAGTGGGTTAGAAAGAGAAAGAAAAGAGAGAAAAAAAGTTAGAAGCAGTTTGTGTTAATTGGAAGGGAGTTAATACAGGCCTTTATCAGTTTTCAAGGCCGAAGCCTTGGCAGAAAGCCCAGGAGCTGCAAGCTCCTTATCAACCAGATAAGTTGTCTCTAAAGTGTTATGTTTATGATGGTCAAATACTTTGCTGCTTTATGGTGCTTCACCTGATGCATGGGGGAAACTTGGCCAGGATGCTTTAGGAACAGGACAAGATTCTTGTGGTACTTAAAGTAGGATTCAGTAAAGCAAGAGTCCTTCTTTTTACTCTCCTGATTGTCTTCAACTAATATGAACTGAATTGAAAAAAATTAGTCAAAGAAATATTGGTCATTGACCAAACTTGCTGGAAGATTTGGGGATCTACTTGCATCGGTTCAGTCATCCATGATAAAAAAGGAATCTTCAAAGACAATGCTAGAGACAGTTATATTGCATTTTAAGGGTTCAATGCCAGTGGTGTCCCCCAGGGATCAGTGCTGGGCCCCGTCCTCTTCAACATCTTCATTGATGATCTGGATGAGGGGGTCGAGTCAGTCATCAGCAAGTTTGCAGATGACACCAAGTTAGGAGCAGATGTTAGTCAGTTAGAGGGTGGAAAGACTCTGCAGAGGGACCTCAACCGACTGGACAGATGGGCAGAGTCCAGTGGGATGGCATTCAACAAGTCCAAGTGCCGAGTGCTGCACTTTGGCTACGGCAATCCCATGCAGAGCTACAGGCTGGGGTCGGAGTGGCTGGAGAGCTCCCAAACAGAGAGGGACCTGGGTGTGCTGATCGACAGCCACCTGAATATGAGCCAGCAGTGTGCCCAGGTGGCCAGGAGGGCCAATGGCATCCTGGCCTGCATTAGGAATAGTGTGGCCAGCAGGAGCAGGGAGGTCATTGTGCCCCTGTACTCTGCTTTGGTTAGGCCGCACCTTGAGTACTGTGTCCAGTTCTGGGCCCCTCAGTTTAAGAAGGACATCGAAACACTTGAGCGTGTCCAGAGAAGGGCAACAAGGCTGGCAAAGAGAGGCCTTGAACACAAGCCCTATGAGGAGAGGCTGAGGGAGCTGGGATTGTTTAGCCTGGAGAAGAGGAGGCTCAGGGGTGACCTCATTGCCCTCTACAACTACCTGAAAGGTGGTTGTAGCCAGGAAGGGGTTGGTCTCTTCTCTCAGGCAACCAGCACCAGAACAGGGGGACACAGTCTCAAGATGTGCCAGGGGAGGTTGGGACTTGAGGTGAGGAGGAAGTTCTTCACCGAGCGAGTCATTCGTCATTGGAACAGGTTGCCCAGGGAAGTGGTTGAGTCATCGTCCCTGGAGGCGTTCAAGAGGAGATTGGACGTGGCACTTGGTGCCATGGTCTAGTCATGGGGTCTGTGTTGATAGGTTGGACCTGATGATCCTCGAGGTCCTTTCCAACCTAAGTTATACTGTGATACTGTGATACGGCAGCTTCCCAGCCCTTTGATAAGCATTGTGTCCCTTCTCTGGGCCCTATCCAAAGATTATAAGGAGAACTGAGCAAAACTTCATGGTTTGTTTTCCCATCTTTATGTTCAAAAGAATTAAAGGCAACCTGTGACAGAACAAGAGGACACAGTGTCAAGCTGCACCAGGGGAGGTTTAAGGTGGGTGTTAGGAAGACATTCTTCCCAGAAAGAGAGATTGGCCATTGGAATAAACATTTAGAATAGAGTAAACCAAACCAGGTTGGAAGAGACCTTCAAGATCATCGTGTCCAACCCATCAACCAATCCAACCCACCCAAACAGCTAACCCATGGAATGTGCTGCCCAGGGAGGTGGTGGAGTCACCATCCCTGGAAGTGTTTAAAAAGAGACTGGATGAGGCACTCGGTGCCATGGTTTAGTTGATTAGGTGGTGTTGGGTGATAGGTTGGGCTTGATGATCCTGAAGGTCTTTTCCAACCTGGTTAATTCTGTATTCTGTAAAGATAACTACTGAGGGCATTGTTCTGAAAGATCTACTTGCACCAAGTAGTATTTTCTCTCTTGGGTCAACACTCAGTTTCAGGGAAATTACTTCACAGCTGAAGGTGAATGGAAGACCCTCCTGATCTCCAAGTAGGATATTGAGGGGTGAGTGTCACAGAATCACAGAATGTCAGGGGCTGGAAGGGACCTCAAAAGATCCTCCAGTCCAACCCCACTGCCAGAGCAGGATCAGCTAGAGCAGATCACACAGGAACTCATGCAAGCAGGTTTTGAACATTTCCAGAGAGGGAGACTCCACAACCCCTCCATGGCAGCCTGTTTCAGTGTTCTGTCACCCTTACAGTGTAAATATTTTCCTCCTGTTTGCATGGACCTTCCTATGCCTCAACTTTCACCCATTGCCCCTTGTCCTGTTGTGGGCATGACTGAGCAGAGCCTGGCTCCATCCTTTTGGCACTTGGCACTCACCCTGCACATCTTTATCAACATGAATGAGGTCATCCCTCAGTCTTCATGCACAGAGGATAAGATCTTTCCAACCTGGAAAGTACTTCCATAATTTGTTTGTAAATCAGACATAAAATGCTTCTGAAATCTTTGAAGATGCAATATTTACATTATTAAATACCTTCTCAGTTTGTACAAAAACAATTGGGAAAGCTTTGAAAGGATGACAGATGTCTCCTAGACAGCAAAGTAGAAAAGAAGCAGTCATTACTCATTGGCAGAGCTGAACTAGTGTTACAGCAAATGTATTGTCATTCATACATAGAAATCTGACATATAGAGCAGTATACAGTTGGTATGAAGTGTGGCACAGCCCTGCCTAGTGTCTTTCTAAACTTTTTGACGGAAAACCCCCCAAACTTCAGCAGAATCAACTATCTGTGCTATTTTATATTAGAGGAGTTTTCTCCTTAAATCAGAGAAAACTTTAAGGTGCTGATATAAAGTCTTCAAAGTTCATCTGCTGTCCTGAGACATCAGTGGTAGCTTTATCTGTCTGAACTATGCTTTCAGGCATTGTGATTCTTCTGTTAGATCTTCATCTCCCATCCATTGCCTCTCAATGGATTACACCATGTAGGTAGGGACAGATGTGTGACTGTTCCCACATAGCTCTCATGTCAGAGTTCTTTCAGATACTTCAATTTTTGTCTCAGTTAAGCACCTGCTGATATAATTTCCCAGGTGGAGAAAGCGCCTACGAGGAGAGGCTGAGGGAGCTGGGGTTGCTTAGCCTGGAGAAGAGGAGGCTCAGGGGAGACCTTATTGCTGTCTACAACTACCTGAAGAGAGGTTGTAGCCAGGAGGGGGCTGGTCTCTTCTCCCAGGCAACCAGCACCAGAACAAGAGGACACAGTCTCAAAATGCACCAAGGGAAGTTTAGTCTTGAGGTGAGGAAAAGTTCTTCCCAGAAAGAGTAATTTGCCATTGGAATGTGCTGCCCAGGAAGGTGGTGGAGTCAATATCCCTGGAGGTGTTCAAGAGGGGATTGGACTTGGCACTTGGTGCCATGGTCTAGGCATGGGATCTGTGTTGATAGGTTGGACTCGATGATCCCCGAGGTCCTTTCCAACCTAAGTGATACTGTGATACTGTGAAGACCAGGATGGTGGAAGGTGTCCCTGCCCGTGGCAGGGGGGTTGGAACTAGGAGATCTTTAAGATCCCTTCCAACCCAAACCATTCCATGCATCTGTGAAAACTGGGGGTGCATGGATAATGGTGCAAATGACCAAGCTAGCACCATAAATACAATGGTACAAAACACATGATAGTCCACTGATATTTGTAATCTTTCCATCCACTGCAGCAAAGGTTGAAAGAGGTGGCTAAGACATGCCTGGTCTGAGCCTACTAGTAAGGCATTCTCTTTCAGAATGCTTCTCCATCAGAAAATGCCAAACAGTTTCATTCAGAATATAATTCCCCTCCCCCCCCCATTTTACATATGAAACAGTTCCATGTTACACTTAAAGTCTTTTATGATGTGTGCCTGGGCAGCCTGATCTAGTTGGTGGTCTCTCTACTGACTGCAGGGAGGTTGGGCAAGATGACCTTTGAGGGTCACAGATGCAACCAGATGCAATCTGTGCAGCTGGAGTCCAGATCTATTTAGAAATTGTAAAAGACTGAAATGAAAGTCTCCTGTTTTACTGAAGCATGGGTTTGGAGCAAAATTCTGGCAGCTCCTTGAACCAAAATCCCAACTTTAATGAACTTTGGTACTCATGAAGTGTAGACGACGGAGATAGGAATCAATACGGCTGACCAATGTGATCAAGTATTGTTCCTTTATTGTTCCAGTGTTGCAGGCTGATGGTGTAGGCCTGAGGTGCAGGCCTATGGAGCAGGCCTGTAGTGCAAGTATAGCACGGTAAAGTGTAGAAGAACAGGAGACAGGAAAGGCAGAAGTGCGTAGCAAGGCAACTGCTACAACTTATATAAACTCGAAGTGCCCTGTTGGCATAGCTCCATTGGTTCCCTATGAGTGACCACACATTGCACTATTACAGATTATTATTATTGGTCCAACTACTAATGACACAACGAGGTTGTTGATGCAGGTGCATGTCCTGTTGTCCCAAGATGACTTTCTATGTTTATAGCTACCAGTGTCTTGTTTTAGTTACATGCTGCAGGCACAGCACTGTTTTGCTCCACTGCTAGCTGACTCTGCATTTATGCTGAGCATGGCCTACCGCCATGTCAGGTTCTAGGCCTGCACTGCCAGATTGCTCACACTGCTCGTCGCTGGCATTGCCACAATGAAGTGTACTGATATGCACATTTTTAATTCACACTGATTTAAGATTTAGCTGTTATAAACAACATACTCTCTATAGTGTTTCAGTCATTTTCTAAACTCCATTTCTTGCAGTCTAAGGGAGCTCCAGTAAAGCAAGTTAAGCAATAAGTCAATAAGAGCAGAACTGGGTCCTCAATACTTACAGACAGAAAGTGGAAGCCAAGGACAGAGATGATTCCAGCGATGCCCCCAATACACATGGCACCAAAAGGCCTGATTGAAAGGTCAGCACAGGTACCCACTGCTACCCCTCCTGCCAGGGTGGCATTTTAAAAGAGAACCTGCAAGGAGTAGGAAGGGGTGGAATAATATGCATAGAACAGAGGCTTGTTTTAGGGCTGAGTTTCTTAGAAGGCATTTTACATACTGAAATTTTCCTTCAGGTGGGATGTTTTCCAATGAAGAATAAGCAGAAGCTTAAAACAAGACTCCTTAATTGCTTTAGTCTATAGTTTAGTGGTCATGGTAGTTGGGTCATGGTTGGACTTGGTGAGCTTAAAGGTCTTTTCCAACCTGATTGATTCTGTGATTGATTCATTCATTCACTCTGTATTCAGGGTATTGTTCAAAGCTACTCTGATCCAATTTAACTGAGTCCAGTTTAATGATTAAGTCCAACTGTTGCAAAGTCATTAAAACTGATCTGACCTCTGGAGAAACCAGGCTGAGCTGGTGAGAATTGCTTTGTACAACTGCAGCAAACTCTGTGTGCTCACTGAACTGTGCCTGCTCATGCTGGGATTTGATACACACTGCAACTGCTGGAAAGAAGTGGGTGAAAAGATAGGGATGGATTTTAGGATAAGAAGAGGAAAGGTTGGCAGCTTGGCAACCCTACTCTAGTCTGGCTTTGTCAGTTGTGCAGCTGCACTCTATGAGAATGCTGCTACCTTGAGACACTTGTTTTGGTTATTGCAGCATGGTACCTGGAACAGGATCTAGTTTGGAATGATACCCAAAAGTCCACCTGAATGTTGGACTAATCTCTATGGTCCATCAAGTTCTGTGGATAAGAAGAAGGGAGCAGGACCATTGTTATCATGTACAAGAGCTTTTTGCTCTCCAGATGCACTGATCGACACATACCTAAAGCAGGGTGGATTGCGTCAGGGCTTAGACCTTTTGGAAGTGTAATAGCACTAATGTTGGACAGAGTATGAGCAAAGGCTCCAGATAGCTCATGGACATTGGAGATCTGCCTAATCATTCTTAATATAGAGGAGTGACACAATTTAACAAAGATTGCAGTGTGATTCTTACCATACTGAATTTGCCTCTTTGATCCACCAGGCTGGAGAGGGCAAATGTTACAACAGCACATGCAGCCAAGGAGTAGTAAGTGTTGACCATTGCTTTACTCTGCTGAATGGGATCATGTGCAATGGCAGAGTTAAAACTGGGCCAAAAAAGCCAAAGGAAGAGAGTACCTGGATGAATATAGACCAAAACAAAAGAGACTGTTCAGTCGCAAAGGGTTTTCAATGTGAAAGATCCAATCCAGCAGAATTAGCTACAAAAAAAAAATGAGGAACAGGAGCAATAAAACCATGAAACAGCCAAAATGCTCAAGGAAAGGATAGATTATGCAGAAACTTTTTGACACTGGTAGCTGGGGTTCTGACACATGGCCTTTGACAAATCTTACTGGAGGACCATAACACCCTGTGACCCCTTGTCAAGCCCCACGTGCTGCCAAAGCATATCACCACTCTGAAAGCCTTACTGGAGTAGGATGCAGTAGCAAGAGAGTTCACAAACAAATCATGTCTCATCTGTTGATACAAGTGACAGTTTCAGGAGGCAAATTGATCTATGAGTAGAGCTGATAGGCAGGTAAATGCATGGTTTCAAATATTCATTAGTGGAACAGGCACGGCTCAATATTTTTACTTCTGGCCAATTTCTATGGAAATGCTGCTTGTAAGAGAAGACAATGAAAAAGGAGTCACCACTAATGTACAGTGAAAAAAAGGGACCTTTAAATTATTCTTTCCTCTTTTGTTTAACCATGGAGAAACTGTAAAACATGCCACTGAAAACTCTGCATGCACCAGACAGAGAATAATGTGCCTCTAGGAGTGTACTGAAGAAACTGGGTGCAGTGTAGTAATAAGCAATCATTAAAGCACAAGGAGGAGAGAGGGATGCACAACTATTCTTTCACTTACCAATCATGGCAAATATGTCTGAGTGATAGGTATATTCTTCATTTTCATGTTTGTTTTTCAAGCCAGGACGATACAAGACCAAGGTTATAGCCAAACCAAAATAAGCTCCGAAAGCATGGATAGTCATTGAGGCTCCAATGTCTGTGGCCTGCAATAATGAACCCAAAACAATGCTACAGAATTTATACAGCAGAAAGATGAGAACTTGATGAAGGCTGTTGGAGTTTAATGGTTCGTTTTCTGTAGTAGGAACCGCAATCTAGAGCATGGAAACTGGAAGAATTAAGGAGTGAAAGCATTTGTTGGTGGACAAGCAGCTCAACATGAGCTGTCAGTGTGTACTTGCAGCCCAGAAAGGCAATCACATCCTGGGCTGTATCAAGTGAAGCATAGCCATCAGCCTGAGGGAGGTAATTCTCTCCCTCTACTCTGGTGAGACCCCACCTGGAGTACTGCATCCAGTTCTGGAGCCTCTAATACAGGAAGTTTATGGACATGCTGGAGTGTGTCCAGAGAAGGGTCACAAGGATGATGAGAGGGCTGGAGCTCCTCTGCTGTGGAGACAGACTGAGTTGGGGCATTCAGTCTGGAGAAGAGAAGGCTCCAAGGAGGCCTTCCAAAATCTGAAGGGGGTCTACAAGAAAGCTGGGGAGGGACTTTTTAGGGAGTGAGGTAGTGATAGGACTAGGGGCAGTGTAGCAAAACTGGAAATGGGTAGATTCATATTGGACATTAGGAAAAAGTTCTTCCCCATGAGGGTGGTGAGACACTGGCACAGGTTGCCCAGGGAGGTGGTAGAAGCCTCATCCCTGGAGGATTTTATGGCCAAGCTGGATGTGGCTCTGAGCAACTTGATGTAGTGTGAGGTGTCCCTGCCCATAGCAGCGGGATTGGAACTGGATGATCCTTGAGGTCCCTTCCAACCCTGACAATTCTGTGATTCTGTTGGAAAAAGGAAAATGAAAAAACAAAATCCAAAGTACTGCTACCCAGTTGTACCTGAATATGGAGGGTTTGAGAGAGAAGGCTTAGCCTCCTCTCCCCCACAAAGAGGAAGGAAAAAACCCACAGCTAGCCAGCTGCAGAAGCAAAAAGGAAAATGCTATATTTACAAGCAATTTTGGGGAATGCAGAATATATACACAGAAATATACAGCAAAGTAAAAAACCCAACACAATAATACAGGAACGAAATTCCCTCCTGTGAGGAGGGTTCCCCCCCTGTACCCCTTTCTCTCCCCTTTTTCCCCAAAAGAGGGTTAGAAAGAGAGAAAAAGAGCAGTTATTAATTAAAGCAAAGTATATTAGTAGGCCTTAGTTGCTTATCTGTTCAAGGTCACTCTAGCAGGGAGCCCAGAAGCAGATGAGCTGGAAAGGGAGAAGGAAAGGAGCGAACTGAGGAAAATCCCAGCTGCACCTAAACTTAAAACTGCATTCTACCAATCCACCAATGAAATTAGTTTAGAATATCTGGTTGTTTTCGTTAATATTCCAAAACATTCAGCCATAGTGTCCCAGCACTGTCTCTTTCTTAAAGGCACAGCCTCAAACGGTCACACTGAAATATTTCTGCAACCTGATGTTCGTTGCATGCAAAGATTGTGATCTCCAGAATTGTCAGGATCATCATCTGAACAGGACTTGTTTTGCCCAGGACAGCTCCAAATGAAATCAAAGCAGTTGCTGTGCTGAAGTCTGCATTTATCATGCTGAAGTTAAGAAAACGAGTAACAAAACAAGACAAACAAAACCCAAACAAAAAACAACACAAGAAAAAATAATTAGGTCAAGGAAACCTGAAGTAAGGCTGTGATAGCAAATCTGTTACATTAAAATAGGAGAGCTTAACTTTTCAGCTATAAGAGTAGAAAGATCATATTTGTGGGGGAAAATTAAATCAATCATGCCCAGGTCAGCTTTGTAGGGATCTTACCAGATACTGAGGAAAATGAGTGGGAAGGTTACCTATTGTGAGCTATACACTTGCTTAGTGAAAGATTATAGTCAAAATTCAGATGTATGTTGTGGATGTGAAGGGATGTTTCCAGCTCTGGCTGTCACCTGAAGTCCACAAAGTTGGCAGGGACCTTTTAGCTTTGGTCAGATGGACATTTCAAATGCTTTGCATGCCTTTCTGTCACTGTGTGTTGTGAAGCTCTCAGGAAGGATCAGTGTGAATGGTTTATGGGGAATGGCAAACACAAATTGCAGATGACACCAAGCTGGGAGCAGGTGTTGATCTGTTAGTGGTAGAAGGGCTCTGCAGAGGGACCTTGACAGGCTGGACAGATCATCAGAGTCCAACAGGATGGCATTTAACAAGTCCAAGTGCCAGGTGCTGCACTTTGGCCACAACAACCCCATGCAGTGCTATAGGCTGGGGTCAGAGAGGCTGGAGAGAAGCCAGGCAGAAAAGGACCTGGGGGTACTGATTGACACCTGGCTGACCATGAGCCAGCAGTGTGGTGCCCAGGTGGCCAAGAAGGCCAATGGCATCCTGGTCTGCATCAGAAGTAGTGTGGCCAGCAGGAGAAGGGAAGTCATTCTGCCCCTGTACTCAGCACTGGTTAGGACACACCTTGAGTACCGTGTCAAGTTCTGGGCCCCTCAATTTAAGAAAGACATTGAGACTCTTGAATGAGTCCAGTGAAGGGCAACAAGGCTGTGGAGAGATCTGGAGTGCAACCCTATGAGGAGAGACTGAGGGAGCTGGGGTTGCTTAGCCTGGAGAAGAGGAGGCTCAGAGGAGACTTTATTGCTGTCTACAACTCCCTGAAGGGAGGTTGTAGCCAGGCGGGGGTTGGTTTCTTCTCCCAGCACCAGAACAAGAGGACACAGTCTCAAGCTGTGCCAGGGGAAGTTTAGGCTTGATGTGAGGAGCAAGTTCTTCCCAGAAAGAATGATTGGCCATTGGAATGTGCTGCCCAGGGAGGTGGTGGAATCCCCATCCCTGGAGGTGTTCAAAAAGGGATTGGATGGGGCACTTGGTGCCATGGTTTAGCAGTAATGAGGTGCTGGGTGACAGGTTGGACTTGATGATCTCTGAGGTCTTTTCCAACCTTATTGATTCTATGCTTCTATGAAATGAAAACACAAACTGGTCAAAAATTTGCAGCACAGAGGGGCACTAAGTTATGAGTGTCTCTAGAATAGAATAGAATAAACCAGTCTGGAAGAGACCTTTGAGATCATTGAGTCCAACCTATCATCCAACACCATCTAAGCAACTAAACCATGGCACCAAGCGTCTCTTCCTAAACACCTCCAGTGATGATGACTCCACCACCTCCCTGGGCAGCCCATTCCAATAGCCAAATGTCTATCTGTGAGCATCAAGGAATTTCTGCTGCTTGTCCCTCAGTAGCATTTGGATGCTATTGTTTCAGAATTGTCTCCAAGTTGTCTCATAGCAGAGCATCAGAGGTGGAAAACTCTCTGAGGCCTTTCTAGGAGCAGGACACATGAATAGGAGGGGGATTAAAGGTGTGTAGAGATGTTGCCCATGAGGTCTTTTACACTATGATTGTGGTTCAAAGCCCACTTTTATATGGTGCTCCTGCAAATCAGTCCTTGAGAAGTAGGAGAAAACCTCACAAGTGGATACACACTGCTCCAGACTTTCTTCTGTGACCCCATGTGTCATGGAAGGACAAATCCTTTCATGCTTCTTGGATGTAGGAGGTGCTGTGTTCCTGTTGGAACTCTTCCAACTACCTGAAGGGAGGTTGTAATCAGGTGGGGTTTAGTCTCCTCTCCTAGGCAACCAGCAGCAGAACAAGAGGACACAGTATCAAGCTGCACCAGGGGAGGTTTAGGCTGGATGCTAGGAAGAAGTTCTTCATAGAAAGAGAGATTGGCCATTGGAATGGGCTGTCCAGGGAGGTGGTGGAGTCACCATCTCTGGAAGTGTTTAAGAGGAGACTGGATGGGGCACTTGATGCCATGGTTTGGGTGATTAGATGGTGTTGGGTGATAGGTTGGACTCGATGATCTTGAAGGTCTTTTCTAACCTGGTTAATTCTATTCTATTCTATTCTATTCTATTCTATTCTATTCTATTCTATTCTATTCTATTCTATTCCAGTTTTCTCAGCTCTAGAAATTCAAAGCAGTCTCCCTATATGACCTATGCCCTACAGGTAAGGTAGCACCTCAGATTTCACCTCACTCTTGGGTTCCCTTGGCATGGTGAAGCAAGTATTTGCCCTTTAAAAGGGGAGGCCTCACGAGCATGGAAAGGTGGACAGCAAGGCTCAGTCAGATTTCAGTAAACTTACAGGACTTATTCCACAAGTGGCTTCTGCTGATGTCTTAAGGCATAAAAATGTCAAGTTTGTTAAGTTCACATGTACCTGTTGATACTAATACGAATTTTCTCTCCTTTCATGAGCCAAAATCCTTGCATCAGGGTTCCCCACTGGAGACCGAAGGCAGCAATGAGCATGTTGATACCAACACTACTGAATCCATATTTCTTCAGAAAGGTCATCAGGAAGCCAAATCCAACAAAAATCATGACATGGACATCCTGGAAAACTGAAAGGAAAGCAGATTTGTGTATTGACTCTGAAAAATGACTAGGGGAGGAGGAGAGGAAAACTAGGGACAAATGAGGATTTAGAATAAGGTGAGGAGAAAGTTCTTCCCAGAACAAGCAATTGGCCATTGGAATGTGCTGCCCAGGGAGGTGGTGGAGTAACCATCCCTGGAGGTATTCAAAAAGGGATGTGGCACTTGAAGCCATGGTTTGGTTGTCATGAGGTGTTGGGTGATAGGTTGGACATGATGATCTCTGAGGTCTTTTCCAACCTTATTGATTCTAGGATTCTATGATAATTCTAAGAGAATATTTCCAAACTCATGTCATCAATGTGATCCATCCTTCCCTACTTGAGTATTGTGTCCAGTACTGGGCCCCTCAGTTTAAGAAGGACATTGAGACACTTGAATGTGTCCAGAGAAGGGCAACGAGGCTGGGGAGAGGTCTGGAGCACAGCCCTGTGAGGACAGGCTAAGGTAGCTGGTGTTTTTAGCCTGGAGAAGAGGAGGCTCAGGGGAGACCTTCTTGCTCTCTACAACTACCTGAAGGGAAGGGAGGTTGTAGCCAGGAGGGAGTTGGTCTCTTCTCTCAAGCAACCAGCACCAGAACAAGAGGACACAGTCTCAAGCTGTGCCAGGGGAAGTTTAGGCTTGAGGTGAGGAGAAAGTTCTTCACTGAGAGAGTTGTTAGCAATTGGAAAGTGCTGCCCAGGGAGGTGGTGGAGTCACCATCCCTGGAGGTGTTTAAGAGGGGACTGGACATGGCACTTAGTGCCATGGTTTTGACATGAGGTCTGTGGTGACAGATTGGACTTGATGATCTTTGATTTTGTGATTCTGAGTCCTGTAAGTCCCATTTTTTCTTGCATTTTATTGTTAGTAGGGACCTCAGTACAGAGAAGCTATTTTAATGTCTATTTTATTGCCTCCTGTGTACAAATATACAGGAAAATTTGGACACATTGACCTGGTTAGTTTAACAGTTGGCTTGAAGTTACACACTTGAAGCTTTCCTAGTTTTGCTCTATGCATTGTCATGTTTCACCAGAAGAGGGCCCAGAAGTACCATAAATTACTGGACATCCACGATAAACTTTTACATCGTCACTGTCTAGAGTCACGGAATGCTTTGAGCAGGAAGTGACCTTCAAGAGCATCTAGTTTCAACCCCACCATCCTCTGCCACCTATCACAGGATCACAGGATGTCAGGGGTTGGAAGGGACCAGAAGAGATCATCAAGTACAACCCCTGTGCCAGAGTAGGACCATACAATCTAGCTCAGGTCACACAGGAATGCATCCAGACAGGCCTTGAAAGTCTCCAGAGAAGGAGACTCCACAAGCTCTCTGGGCAGCCTATTCCAGTGGTCTGTGACCCTTACAGTAAAGAAGTTCCCCCTTGTGTTGTGGTGGAACCTCCTGTGCTGCAGCTTACATCCATTGCTCCTTGTCCTATCACAGGGAGCAAGTGAGCAGAGCCTGTCCCCTCCCTCCTGACCCCCAGCTCTCAGCTATTTATAAACATTGATTAAATCCCCTGTCAGTCTTGTCTTTTCCAGACTAAAAAGCCCCAGGTCCTTTAGCCTCTCCTCCCCAGGCAGTGCTCCAGTCCCCTAATCATCCTCATAGCCCTCTGCTGGACCCTCTCCAGCAGATACCTGTCCCTCTTGAACTGGGGAGCCCTGATGCCGAATTTTGCCCCAAAAGGCAAGAATAACTGCCTAAGAGACTCAGTTTAGGTCAGATAGACAGGAGGTATTTTATTGGCAACGCGTTGGAGAAATCACTAAATGGATTTCTGCCTTTCCCGTAACAAAAGCATGCCTTTTATACAGTTTTGGATGTAGTATTGCATCAGATCTTATACATAATCATATCTTTGCATACATATTCATGTGGGGCGTGGTGTAGGCGGAACGTGGGCGGGGACATCTCTTTTGAGGATCTTCTTGGTGGTCGTTCCGGTGGCCTTCATCATGGGCAGGGGTTTCCTGATGAGTCTTCCTCCTTAAACTTTTGAACTCCTTTCCTAATTTGGTCAATTCCCGGTGTGCCTGGCTTGGTTCTGAGTGTTGGTTTGGCCTTGTTGGCTCTGAATGTCAGTTTGGCCTTGTTGGCTCTGAATCATGCTTACCCTAACAGTTCTTATCAGTCTTTATTCCTTATCTTCTTTTTCTGTCACAGTGACCCATGCCTCAGCCGATTTATTGCTTTATCTGGTTCATGCTTTCGAAAGCTATCTGTTTTGGGGCTTCATTTCCCCCCTTTTTCTTATAACTGACGAATTCTTTCGTCAGATTCAAATCCTATAGGGCGTTGATACGCTCGTACCATAGCCCAAACTATTTGGGTCCTTTTTATTATGATTCTTAGTTTCCACCACATACAAATATTTGTGAGAGTTAATAGTAGCAGAACTACAATTACTATTAGCATTGGGTGCACCAGATAGTTGAAGACCTGCGTAGCTGTTGGGGAGTATCCTGTAAAGATGTCCCACCAATGATGCTGGCCTACTTGTTCTACCTCGGTCAGGACATTTTTTATTTTTTCTGAATTATGTTCTACCTGCCATACCATTTGTTTAGTCGTTTGATTCACCTTTTGCACCAATTCCTTCACTTTAGGATGTGCTAGCATTGCTTTAAGAATTTTGACGTCCATCCCTATTTGTAATTTCGGTATTTCTTGATATAGGTTAAAATCTGCATTAATTAGCTGTTGAGTAGTTATTGGGACTGTATAATGAAAATCACAACCCATTATCTTGGTGAAGTTGCACACACAGAAGTTAGTATTGTTAGTCTCCTCTTGGCAATTATCTATAGTGACGCTGTCACAAGCCGTCCTCACGCAAGCACACCCATTCCCTATATAGTAGACTTGTGATTGTGTTCTATTATGTGAAAGCATTTCAAAGGCACATACACTATTTTCGACATCTAAGCATAAATCTTCTGCTTCTATTACAGTGTTCTCGCAAACATAGCCTAATTGTCCTCTAGGAATACATGCCTCTGTGCTAACTGATTGCCACTTATTTTTGGTGTAATCATAACTGGCCCAGACATTGTGGTCTATTGGTCTGACAATGACATCTTGATGTATTGTCCCTAGAGTAAGGATAGGAAAGATAGATCTTTCCTCTGCCGCACTGATGGTGAGGACATAGGCTTCAATGTGATCTTGTTGAGGGTCATAAGTGAAATTTACTAATTGCCACCAGGCTTGGTGGTCCTTCTCAAATTGTGTAGTATGATTGTCTTTTAATATTGTTTCCCTTATTTCTTGAGGTAATGTACCTGACATTCCCTCTCTCATTATTCCTGCCGCTACCGATTGTACCCATTGTTGTGTCTGAGAGCATTGTATAGCGAGTGCAATGTCTCTACTAAGTTCCCCTGTATAGTCAGCGAGCTTCACAAAATCTTCTGCAGTATGGTTTGCTACCATGGTTAGTAATTTTACTACTAGCGATTGTGTTTCTGTTAATGTAAGCACAGATGAACTCAGGGGCACTTTGAGTTTTCCTAAGTTGGTGGTGACAGTGCTCAATTTGTTCACCAATACCTCTTGATCAATCGCATTCACTATTCCAAATCCAGTGCCGACCCATCCACTTATATCTCTTTGCACCCGCCTGTGATAAGACCTAGTTGCCAGCCATGCATCCCATCCCTTAAGGCTTTGCTGTATAAATGGTCGGCAATCTTTCTGCAAATGAGTAACGTCGGCGTGAATGTTCATCTGCACCTTCTTCAGGGAATAAGTGGGGTCTAACAATAATTTTAGTTCGTTAGATCTTCTTATCACCTGTGGCCCTATAAAGGTTAGGTTATGTATTAATCTACATTCTACCAGTGGAGTGGTTTCTTGGGGCAAGTCTAAATCTGGATACAATGGGATCACGTCTTCCGGTAACCGCACCTTATATTCGACAGCATGGCTAAGGAAGCCTAAACCCCCCTCCGGCATTTTCAACTGTCTTTCGCATATGAAAGACATTGACTGATCCAATCTAAATGCCATCTCACACCGTGCTTTCCCTTCCTCGGGACCATTAGATGCTACAATCTTTCCCGCAGGAAAGAGAAGAGGGTGAAGGTCAAGGGTTATGTTTTGGGGTTGTAATTCGGGTGGATCTTCCCTGAAGTCACTCCACTGGCATGAAATTGGGCCCTTTTGCTGGATCCAGACGGTGGGCTTGCCCATTTTCACTGGACTATAGATAATTAAGTTATGTCTAGAAGCTGGCATCGAGGGTCGAATTGTTAATACTAGCTGTCTTGTTTTCCCTCCCTCCGGGTCTAGTTCTCGACACCCAATTTGGATTTGGTCTCCCTTGTATGCTACCATGGAGGGTTGATGCCATACTTCACTCATGTATGGCTGATTGTTACGTAAGGCATAAACCTCGAAATAGGGTCCCTTCTGTCCCTTCTCTGGGTGGATACACTGGTGTGCATGAGACCATGGGTCTATTGGGGCAGAACCTTGGGGAAGAGCTATACTTATCGAGAGTCCAATGATCAGAGTTGTAATGGCTTGAGGTGGAGTCAGGATCATGACGTCTGCTCCTCTTGTTTGTTCTCCGGGGCTTTCTTGACTCGTGAATAATGGATCCACGTAGGTCGCTCCTTGATCCGAACCGCAGTGAAGGTAGTCAGCAGCACTTGGAAAGGTCCTTCCCACTTCTCTTGTAGGGGTTTTGCTAAAAGATTCTTAACATACACCCAATCACCGGGATTAAATTGATGTAATTTGCAATCAGGTTGTTTAGGTTGGTGCTCTATTACCATAGTAGCATTCCTATTGAATTGTTTCCCCACTGTAATTACATAATCATAAATGTACTAATCACCGATTTGGCCCATAGCATCCCCATTTACGACTTGCATAGCATAAGGTCTACCATACAAAATTTCAAATGGGCTTAACTTTTCTTTTGATCTTGGTTTGACTCTCAGCCTCAGTAGAGCAATAGGCAAAGCTTGATACCACTGCAAATTAGTCTCCTGACATATTTTGGCAATTTGCTGTTTGATAAGATGATTCATCTTTTCCACTTGCCCACTGGCCTGTGGGCGGTAAGGCGTGTGTAATTGCCATTTGATTTGTAATGCTTTGCTTATTGCTCTCACTGTTTTTGCACAGAAATGTGTACCCCTATCCGAAGAAATGCTCTTCGGTACCCCAAACCGTGGAATAATTTCATTCAACATTACTTTAGTTACTTCTCTTTCCTTATTTGTCCTGCAAGGGAATGCTTCAGGCCACCCAGAAAATGTATCAGTTAATACCAACAAATACCGAAACCCCCCTTTTCTTGGGAGTTCAGAAAAATCAATTTGCCATAATTCACCTGGGAATTTACCTCGATTTTATGGCTCCTTGGTGTACCTTGGTTCCCGTATTCGGGTTGTTTTTCAGACACCGCTCGCACTGGGATGTAACGTGTTTTATAGTAGTAAATAATTTCGGTCCTGCTATCCTGGTTTGTAAATATTGGTAAAGCGGATGTAGACCCCAATGGGCCTTCTCATGTTCTGCTTTTACAAACTGCCACATCACGTTTCCTGGTATTACTAACTGTCCTGTTTCAAATTGACCCCAACCATTTTCTAATATTTTTCCCTTATTTCTTTGAATCCATCTATGATCTGATTCCTGGTAATCTGGCTGGATGTTGATATCCAGCTCTCCTGGTATTAGAGTCGTTATTTCCACTGCCCTAGTCCTCGTGGCAGCCAATTTAGCTTCTATATCTGCCTTCCTGTTTCCTATTTCTGGAATAGTGTTACCTTTCAAATGTCCCTTACAATGCATTATGGCCACCTGTGCTGGGAGTTGGACCGCTTCTAGCAATCGCAGAACCTCCTCTGCATGTTTGACCATTTTTCCTTGTGTAGTCAACAGTCCTCTTTCTTTCCAAATGGCTCCATGAGCATGTACAATGGAAAAAGCATATTTAGAGTCTTTCCATATATTAATTTGCATGTTCTCCGCCAATTCCAGGGCTCGAGTCAGAGCTATCAGTTCTACCTTTTGAGCTGAGGTCCCTGCAGGCAAGGGGTTCGACTCAATTACCCTTTCTGTAGTAGTGACTGCATAGCCAGCCATTCTTACTCCTCGCTTCACAAAGCTGCTGCCGTCTGAGAACCAGTTATCCGCATCTTCGAACGGCTCTTCTTTGAGATCCGGGCGACTGGAGTAGACTGCTTCAATTGTTTCCAGGCAGTCGTGTTTGATGGGTTCTGCTGGGTCTCTTCCTTCTAGAAATGAAGCTGGGTTCACAATGTTAGTTACCTGAATGGTTATGTCATCTGATTCAGCCAGGATGGCCTGGTATTTTAGGAATCTGGAAGGCGACAGCCAATGGTTGCCTTTCTGTTCCAGCACAGCTGACACCGTGTGAGATACTAACACAGTCATCTTTTGACCCAACGTGAGCTTCCTGGCCTCTTCTATGTTAATTATTACTGCGGCCACTGCCCTCAGACAGCCTGGCCATCCTTTACTTACTTCATCCAATCGCTTGGAGAAGTATGCCACAGCTCTCTTGTGTGGTCCCAATTGCTGTGCTAGGACTCCTAGGGCCATCCCTTGTCGCTCATGGGAGAACAGCCAGAATGGTTTCGATACATCTGGGAGACCCAAGGCCGGTGCTCTCATTAGCTCCAGCTTCAACTTCTTGAAGGCCCCTTCTGCCTCGGGAGTCCAAACTAGGACGTTCTTCGTTTCCTTCAACAAATCATACAGTGGTTTAGCAAGTATCCCGTACTGGTAGATCCATAGCTGACACCAACCTGTCATCCCCAGAAAGGTGCGCAGATCTCTCACCGTCTGTGGTTTGGGTATCTGGCAGATGGCCTCTTTCCTAGCTGCTCCCAGGGATCGCTGTCCTCTGGAGACTTCGTATCCCAGGTACACCACTTCTTTTTGCACCAACTGTGCTTTCTGTTGAGAAACTCGATATCCACTTAAACCCAGGAAATTTAACAAGGAAATAGTCCATTCAATGCATTCTTCCTCTGTTACTGTTGCTATTAGGAGGTCGTCTACGTATTGCAGAAGGGTACCATCTCCCAGCGGCCTTTCCCACTGTTCTAATTCTTTGGCTAACTGATTCCCAAAATCGTGGGGAATTGCACCACCCTTGGGGCAATACCGTCCAGGTAAGTTGAGTCTTTCTTCCTATAGCTACAGATTCCCACTCAAAGGCAAAAATCTTTTGACTCTCGGGAGCCAAGGGAAGGCAGAAGAATGCGTCTTTTAAGTCTAATATGGTGAACCAGGCCAAATTATCCTTCAGTTTAGTTAAAAGTGTGTATGGATTAGCAACTACCGGATGAAATGTCTTGGTTATTTCGTTTACTGCTCTCAGATCCTGAACTAGTCTATAGGCTCCATTAGGTTTCTTTACTGGCAGGATTGGTGTATTAAAATCTGATTCGCATTCTACCAATAATCCCAATTCCAAAAACCTTTTGATTATGGGCTCAATTCCCTTCCTGTCCTCTATCCTCAGAGGGTATTGTTTTCTTCTCACTGGTTTTGCCCCAACTTTAAGTTCAACAACAATCGGTACTGCTTGTTTTGATTTTCCAGGTATATCAGTAGCCCACACTAATGGGTATGTCTTATTCAGCATTCACTCGAGATTGTGCTTCTCAGGTTTAGGTTCCACACAACTGATCGTCAGGCTTAGAACTGTAATCAGTTGTTCCTCATTTACTTGTAATTCCAATTTGTCTTTGTTGAACTTTATTATGGCTCCCAAGTTCTCCAATAGGTCTCTTCCCAATAAGGGCTTAGGTGAATTTGGTAAGTACAGGAACTGATGAATTCCCATTTGTTTCCCAATTTTGTATTTAATGGGTTTCAAAAAGTAAGCCTTTTCTGGTTGGCCTTTTGCTCCCACAACTTGTACAAATTCATCACTTTTAGGGACCAATTCCTGATTTAAAACTGAAAAAGTTGCTCCCGTATCAATCAAAAAGTTCAATTCCTTTTTACCTTCCCCTAGCTCTATTTTAACCGGTGGGTCTGCTAGGGTACGGCCCACCAGTCTTCCTCATTCACTATTCTGATGTGTGATAGTAGTAGTGGCCATTAGCCTTTCCCTTCATTGGAGGCATTCCCGCTTCCAGTGTCCCATCTGTAGGCAGTATGCACATTGATTTGGCCCTACTCTAGCTGGGTGAGGTTGGAGCCTCCCTCCCCTTCCTGCTGGGTTGCCTCTACCTCTTCCCCTGGTTCCAGGTTCCGAGTAACCTGTCTTCTGAGCTGCCACTGCTACAGTGACTACTCGAGCTATTCTCCTTTCCTCCTTTTTCTTCTCCTCAATTTCTCTATTATTGTATACTTTCCATGCCTCATTCAGCAGTGTCTCTAGGTTTTTATTTGTAATTTCTTTCTGGTGTCTGGGTTACTCTGTCCCATCATCAACCTTAACAAGTGCTGTTTCCCTTCTCCTGTTGCTGGGTCCAGGGGTGTGTGTTGTCTCATCGCTACCCTAAGTCTATCCAAAAATTCTGATGGGGTCTCATCCTTTCCCTGCCTGACGTCATATAGCATTGACCAATTTATAGCCTTAGGGATCGCATTACGCAAGCCCATCGCTATCAGTTTTCTATACTGCACTAGCTGTTGATAGTGCTCTGGATTCCCCGGGTCCCATTCTGGTTTACTGCTGGGAAAATTATCTTCTAGTCTTCCTGATAATACCTGAGCATGTCGTTTTCCTGTTTCCAATACGAGTTCCCTTTCTGTATCTGTCAACTCTGACAGCATCACTTCTATATCCTCCCAATCAATATCTAAATTCTTTGCCATTAATTCAAACTTCTTCGCTACTCCCTCAGGGTTTCTCCTGGAATTCCTTGCCTCATCCCTCCAATTGTTCAAATCACTTGTCGAGAATGGTACTTTTACTCTAGTCTTTTCCCCTACCATTGGTACAACTTCTCGGAGAGGAGCTATCGTATGGTTCCCTTCCTCTCTTTGCTTTGCTTCCCCCCGTGCCACAGATCTGGTATAATACGAGTGACCGATCTCTTTCCCTGGATCTCCTTCCTGTGCCTCAACGTCTCCCCTATTCTTTCTCTTCTCTTTTCTCTTCCCCCCGTCTGTTCTTCCTCTTCCCCTTTTATCTCCATTACACAATCCATCCGGTTCTCGTCCTGCGTTTGTTGCCCTTTTTGTATCTGCCGGCTCCTATCCTGTCCCGGGCTGCTGTCCTTCTCATCCTCTGCTCCCCTCCCACTTCTCTCATCCTTTATCTGAATTACTATATTAAGTTGTTCCTTGCCCCCCTTTTTGCATGTCTCGTTATCATCCTTCTCACTATATTTCAATTCAGAGACACCGCTTCCCAGTGAGTTACTTTGATTCTACAAACATCTCCGCTTCTGGATGTGTTGTTACCCCCATATTGACTGAGCTCGGGCGGGCTAAGTGTCTCCCTTCGGCTCTCTGCTCCTGACGGGCTGCCTTCCTCCCTTTCGACTTCTAGTCTGGGTGGGCTGTCAGCATCCATGTAGCTCCCCGACACCTGTGGAGTGTTTAGTCCCTGAGGGCTGCTTTTCCTCTCGTCAATTCCCAATTTTAATGGACTACCCTCCTCCCAACTGTTGTTTAACCTCGGAGGGCTGCGCCCAAACTTAGATTTCCACCATCGCTCCAGTTCCTTTAATGGGCTAGGATCCCTTTGTTCCTCTTTTGGCCTGGGAAGAGGCCCTTCCCACCCTGGAGCGAATGGATGGTATTCCCTCAGGCTTATTTTGCTCTCTTCTCCACTATCTCTTCTTGTTAGCTTGAGACACTGCTGTCCAATACTACATGCATCACAGCAACGTTCCTCCGGCTTTGGACCCTTCTTATCCCTTTCCAGGGTTAGTACCAGGGGATCCTGAGGGGCTACATTAATTCCGCACTCTCTCTGCCACTCAGGTTTATTCCTTAGAGTGAAGAACATGTCTGCATACATCACCTCATCCCATTTATTGAGCCGGCGGAGGAAGATCATTAATTGTAAAATAGTGTTATATTTAGTTGTTCCCTCCGGTGGCCATTTCTCATTGTCATCTAACTTATACAATGGCCACCACTGTGTGCAATATTTAAGGAGTGTCTTTTTGCTTATGCTCCCTCCTGGAATCCCTCCCAAATCCTTCCAATGCTTTAGGATACATCCTAAAGGGGTTTTCATATTTATGTCCTTACTCTGTCGACCTCCCATGGCTGTTCCCTGTATCTGCGTTCTCTGTTTAACCGGAACAGTCTCTTTTTCCCGCAAGCACTATATACACTATGCAAGCTCTATATTTTAATACTTCATGCACACAATTTCCAATCGCTTTGTCCGTTTCCGACCTGGCTTCTCGCGAAGAACAGGAAATGCGGATTGGGACTCCCTCTCACTTCGCAGCGATGCTGCGTCTCATTCAATCACACCCACACATTCATCCAAACTGTCCTACCTTTCCGGTCTTATCAGAGTATACTGCTTTACCACAAGATGTCGCTGGCACACAGCTGTGAACCAAGGTAGGTTTGCAGGTGATATCACAATAAATTCTTACACACTAAAGAGATTACAGTTAACACAAAATACCAAGTCCTCATCCCGAAATTCAAACTCGAGTCCTACTAAATTGCGAGATTCTTGCAGACAACATAACAATGTTAGACAAAGTGTGACACAAATATATCTCTTCAGAAACAAAGCAACAACATTAAGATGAAAGAGAATCATACACCCGATTAACAAACACTCCGATTTCCAGTGGGGACTCGAACCCCTTATTTTTCCAGTGGGGGACTCGAATCCCTATATTTTGGGACTTTGCCAGGGCGTCCCCGGGCTTTCCCGTCAGGTGACCACGTCTGGTCCCTGTTTCCCAGTCAAAGCGCTTTATCCCAAAACCAGTAAACAATTAAAATACCTCTTAATTGGAGCAGGAGATGCAGGTAACCCTTCGTCCACCAACGAGCGCTGGTCCGGGGGGGTCTCTTCTGACAGAAAGTCGTCAGGGGCGCCCAGAGGGTCCCGGCCCCGGCCCCGGCTCGGGAGGACCCCTTTTGTCCTGGATCTCCTGTATACTCCTGCCTGGCTCGCCAAAAATGATGCCGAATTTTGCCCCAAAAGGCAAGAATAACTGCCTAAGATACTCAGTTTAGGTCAGATAGACAGGAGGTATTTTATCGGCAACGCGTTGGAGAAATCACTAAATGGATTTCTGCCTTTCCCGTAACAAAAGCATGCCTTTTCCGTAACAAAAGCATGCCTTTTATACAGCTTTGGATGTAGTATTGCATCAGATCTTATACATAATCATATCTTTGCATACATATTCATGTGGGGCGTGGTGTAGGCGGAACGTGGGCGGGGACATCTCTTTTGAGGATCTTCTTGGTGGTCGTTCCGGTGGCCTTCATCATGGGCAGGGGTTTCCTGATGAGTCTTCCTCCTTAAACTTTTGAACTCCTTTCCTAATTTGGTCAATTCCCGGTGTGCCTGGCTTGGTTCTGAGTGTTGGTTTGGCCTTGTTGGCTCTGAATGTCAGTTTGGCCTTGTTGGCTCTGAATCATGCTTACCCTAACAGTTCTTATCAGTCTTTATTCCTTATCTTCTTTTTCTGTCACAGTGACCCATGCCTCAGCCGATTTATTGCTTTATCTGGTTCATGCTTTCGAAAGCTATCTGTTTTGGGGCTTCAGCCCAAAAGTGAACACAGTACTCAAGATGAGGTCTCACCGGGGTAACCTTTCACAAGACCAGGTTGCTCAAACTCCTGTTCAATCTGACTTTGAACACTTTCAGGGGAAGGTGCATCCTTGACCTCCCTGGGCAACCAGTTGCAGTGTCTCACCATGCTCACAGTGAAGAATTTCTTCCTAATATCTGCTCTCTTTTAGTTTGAAACCATTACTCTTTGTCCTATCCCTACACTCCTTGATAAAGGACCCCTTCCCATCTTTCCTTTAAGCCCCCTTTATGTACTAGTTTTATTCCACTTCTTTATTGTGTGGGAGATTCATCACACACCTGATCTCATGTGAGGTGTCCCTGCCCATGGCAGAGGGCTTGGAACTAGATGATCCTTGACGTCCCTTCCAACCCTAACAATTCTATGATCCTTAGGTCAGCATCTGCTGAGTTTGCTTAGTTGATATCTTTAGTGGTAAACTGAACAGAGTGGCCAAAACCAAATGCGACATCTGTGCAGCTACATGCTCTTCTCTCCCAAAACACTGTTCCCATCTTTACTGCTTACTGAGAATAGTCCTTTATCTATACTACGCACCTCGAGATGTTTAAGGCCAGGCTGGATGAGGCCTTGAGCAACCTGGTTTAGAGGAAAGGGGAGCTGGAGCTAGATCACCTTTAAGGTCCCTTCCAACCCAAACCATTCTATGATTCTATGAACTGTCACCTCCTGGGTGACAGTGGACCAGGAGTAATTCACAATATACTGCCTAGACAAAGCCACCTAATTTAGGCATTGGGATATGTGGTGGGTGGAAGGGGTAAGGCTAAGAAGCCTCTTCCCTCCCCCCAGTAAGTAAAGAGAAAGAAAAAAAAAATTGAAGGGAAAGGAAAAAAAACTCACCAGCTGAATTAGCAAAGCAGTGGAGCTATATTTACAAAGCAGTGTAGGATTTTGCAGGGGAATATTTACAAATTTACAATATCTACAATATATACAAAGATATACAACAGAGTAACACAGAAATGAGAGTAACCCCCCTCGGCCGAGGGGAATCCCCACCTCCGCTCTCCCCTCTCTTCCCCCCTTTCCCCAGAATAGTTCGGAAAAGAGGGAGAAAGAGAAAAGAAAGAAGTTAAAAGCAGTTTGTGTTAATTAGAAGGGAGTTGATACCGGACTCCTATCAAGCCTTCAAGGCCGAGGTCTTGGCAGAAAGCCCAGCAGAGGAAGAGATGCTGCACGGAGAAAAGGCGGAAGCAAGACTGACCGAGAAGTGCTGGAAATGCCCATTTCAGTCTCAGTTCAGATGGTGCTTCCTCCCACTTGACCAATGAAAATTAGTTTAGAGTATTCCTTCCGTTTACCAACTTCCGTCCACCATATTCCCTTTCTTAAGGGGGCAACGTCAACCGGCCACAGGATAGCTCAATAACATTAAGATGACCAAGCTCTGTCTCAGAATGAGACCAGGCTCTGGCACAGCCTAAATTCCTGTCTCTTGAGGATACCACTGCATCTCAGAGGAGTTCACCCAAATGTGAGTAATTTGCCCCTGATTTTCATCATCTGACTTGTATCTGGAGCAGAATAATGCCATGCATTCACTGTTCTCTCAACTGAACAATGCTCTGTGTGAAAATACAAACCACAAGACCACCAGGGAGCAAAGTGGCCCTGAGATCACATTCCCCTTAATGGTCACTGAAAGGCCAGTTGGACTGAGATAAAAAGAGGGATGCATTCAGAATTGCAGGGGTACAACATACAGGCAAGGAGTTCTGCATTGTTCTGACCACCATTAAGAGGACTGCAATCACGACTACAAGTTGTTAAAATATCAGAGCCAAGAAAATGAACAACAAACCTTCAACACTGCCAGCAAGAGGCAGACTGCTCAACCATAGACTTATTTTCCAAGTTTGTTTTTTTTTTAACAGCAGTCTGATCTTTGTGTGGGGAGGAGGAGGGCAGGAAAAGTCACCAACTCCTTCTCAAGCCAATACCTGAACTTCACCAAGTATTTGCAGAACAACAAATCAACAGAGACCTCTGCAGGTTGAACCATTACTGCCTACAGCTGAGCCTTTGCTTGGAAAGAGAGGAGATCATCCACCTTGAGACAAGAAGTCTTGCCCTTCATGGGATCCAGCCCCTGCACACATATTTTACGACAGTGATGAAAAAGCTTCCCAAGACAACGTTTTGAAAGCTGGGTGAGGGTAGTGAAATGTTCAGTGTGCTTTCATTATTTGCTGCAGGAATCAGGGTAGAAGCTACAGCAAAGAACACTACCCTCCCTCTCTGGAAAGCATTAGAATTGTTCAAAGCAGCTCATATTCATAGAATCATAGAATCAGAAAGGTTGGAAAACACCTCAAGGAGCATTTAGTCCAACCTGTCACCCAAGACCTCATGAGTACTAGACCATGGCACCAAGTGCCATGTCTAATCCCCTCTTGAACACCTCCAGGGATGGTGACTCCACCACCTCCCTGGGCAGCACATTCCAATGGCTAACAACTCTCTCTGTGAAGAACTTTCTCCTCACCTCCAGCCTAAACTTCCCCTGGCACAGCTTGAGACTGTGTCTTCTTGTTCTGGTGCTGGTTGCCTGGGAAAAGAGACCAACCCCCCTCCTGGCTACAACCTCCCTTCAGGTATTCCTCCAAGTTTTAACCTGCTTAGGCAAACACTAGAACTATTTTCAGGGCTGTCCTCTCCCAGGAAAGCTAACTTCTCAGAATTTAGCTACTTTGGGAATTTTATATGTACTTGATTTGAATTTGTCTCTGAAGCCTGCTGCTTTCACACCTCAGAAAAAAAGATTTTTTTGGCCCCAAAACATCTGTTTGTTTCCTAGCTGCGTTAGAAGGGTCTCGTCAATTAGTCACAAATCTCTCTTAGGGTTAAAGAGATTCTAACTCCTGTAAATATAAAGCAAGACTTACGTGGGTATAACTCATGATAGTCACCACTGTGGTCACATTCCACAAATATCCCAAACAAAACAATGAGGATGACCTCCAGAAGAAGGGCCAGGATTGAGAACTTGAACCTCATGTTGGTGTCATGGGCTGAAGGCATTGCAGGAGAGCAGGAGGCTGTGAGAGTCTGATAAAGGGTGCTTGCCTTCAGAGGAGCTGCCTAGTTCAGTGGCTCTGGGTGATATAGCAAAGGAAAAAAAAAGAAACACCAAGACAGGCAAACACACCCACCATGGGAGGGAAATAGTATGGGTCAGTACAGCAATTTCTGTTTCCCAGGCTATTTCTGTGCTGGTTTGCATATTCTTTCAATTGGTGCTGCAAAGTAACTCATTTTTGGCCCAGACCTGCTATGTCTCACTATGGGGGCGATGGAGATTGGAATCAATACAGCTGACCAATATGATTGAGTATTGTTCCTTTATTGTTCCAGTATTGCAGGCCTATGGTGCAGGCCTGTAGTGCGAGTATAGCACAGTAAAGTGTAGAAGAAGAGACAGGAAAGGCAGAAGTGCATAGCAAGGGAACTTCTACAACTTATATAAACTCGGAGTGCCTTGTTGGCGTGGTGTGAGAGACTAATAAGTTTGTCTCTCTTGGTGTACTCAACAAAGATAAAATCACTTGCTGTTTGCCCAGACAATATGTATTGGGCAGAGCCACTAAGGACTATTGGAAGGTGCAAAGATAACATTGCTCACTGGGCCACAGCTGGCCTACAACAATGACCCAGCCATTCACGCCTTCAGGGCAAGACAATCTCCACCCATCAAGTACCCTGGGCAGGGTGAAGGAATGTGGGGGGATTGTCTGAATGGAGACGGGGGAGACAGAGATTCCTCCCCCCTCCATCCAAAATCTTGCCCAAACACACAGCAATACACAGAAAGATTTCTGGGGAAACGATACCTGGTTATTTATTATTTCCTGCCCCTGGAATTCCTGAGGGACAATATTTGAATACATACCTAAGGACTAAAAACTGTATAAAAGACTGGAGCAACTACTGGTTTGTAGAGAGAAACAGGAGAGAGAAACACGTGGCTTCATTGGTTCCCTATGATGACCACACATTGCACTATTATAAATTATTGGTCCAACTATTAATGACACAACGAGGTTGTTGATGCAGGTGCATGTCCTGTTGTCCCAAGATAACTTTCCATGTTTATAGCTACCAGTGCCTTGTTTTAGTTACATGCGCATGGCTGAAGAGAGAGGAGGCAGCTTGAGGAGCGCAGCTCTGGGAGTTTGGCTTTTGGCTTTACTTCCCTTGCTTTTCAGGGGGTAAGGGGCTGGTGGCTCGGGAATTCCCGAAGAGAGGAGGAGGGGCAGGGGGCTCGGATTGCCTACCTGCCGGAGGGCAGTGACGTAGCTGGGGGAGGGGTTGCCGCGGAGACCGCGTGCAAACCAAACAGAACCCAGCACGTGGCTGAAGAGAGAGGAGAGAGAGGAGGTAGCTTGAGGAGCGCAGCTCAGCCTTCTTACTGACAGGGGAAAAAAAAAAAAAAAAAGGAAAAAAAAAACCCACCACGGGTGGAGAGGGTGGTTACTGCAAGATGGTCACTACTAGAGCAAAGGCTAACAGAAGGACAGTGGGCACCCAAACAGAGACCACACACAAGCATGCAGATGTTCAAGTAGGTGGCTGCAGTGAGTGCTGGAGCCTGGCACTCAATATGGAGGATGGAGGGAGCAGCTCCTGTGTCAGGTGTGAGCAGGTCAGTGATCTGATGAGCATGGTGGTCAAACTGAAAGAAGAGGTGGAAAGGCTAAGAGCTAGAAGAGATGGCGAGCAGAAAATTGACAATTCCCATAATGTAATCTCTTCTAAACCAGAACAGGGGGTAACACTTAGTAGAACAGGGGGTAACACTTAGTGGAACAGGGAGTTTGGTACCTTCCCAGCAGCAAGCCTCTCAACCTCCCTGTAGTAACCCACATGAGCAGGGCCAATGGGAACAGGTCTCTGCCTGACGGAAGAAATGCAAACGAAGGAAGTCTGCTACTTTGAGCAGCACGCTGCCTCCAGTGCAGTTACAGAACAGGTATGAGGCTCTGCAGGAGGAACAGGTCATTGGTAAGGCCGAGGACTCAAGAAGGTCAGAAGCTGCACCAATGACAGGTTGCCTCAGGCCACCCATCAAAACTTACCCAGAAAAGAAACCTCGTAGGGTCATCGTCATAGGAGACTCCCTACTGAGGGGAACAGAGGGCCCAATATGCAGACCAGACCCATTTCATATAGAGGTCAGCTGCCTCCCTGGTGCCCAAGTGAAAGACATTGTAGATAGAATTCCCAAAATCGTGAGTCCTTCAGACTACTACCCACTTCTGGTCTTTCAGGTGGGCAGTGACGATGTAACAATGAGAGGCTCACAATCAATTAAAAAAGACTTCAGAACCTTAGGGTAAATGCTAAAGGCATCAGGGGCTCAAGTCGTGTTCTCTGCCATCCCTCTAACGTCAGCAATGGATGAGGAAACACTGAGGAAGGGCCGACAGATCAATTCATGGCTCAGGGGCTGGTGCCATCGACAGGGCTTTGGGTTCCACAATCATGGATTGGTTTTCAAGTCACCTGAGCTGAAAACAACTTATGGGACTGTGCCCGGTTGACGGTGCCCCCTTAAGAAAGGGAATATGGTGGACGGAAGTTGGTAAACGGAAGGAATAGTCTAAACTAATTTTCATTGGTCAAGTGGGAGGAAGCACTATCTGGCCTGAGAGTGAAGTGGGCATTCCCAGCACTTCTCTGTCACTCTTGCTTCCGCATCTCCTTCGGTGCAGCAGCTTTCTGCCTGTGCTGGGCTTTCTGCCAAGGCTCCGGCCTTGAAGACTTGATAAGATAACCAGGCCTGTAACTGCTTTCAATTAACACAAACTGCTTTTAACTTCTTTCTTTCTTCTTTCTCCCTCTTTTCCGAACTATTCTGGGGAAAGGGGGAAGAGAGGGAGAGCGGAGGTGAGGATCCCCTCGGTCGAGGGGGGTTACTCTCATTTCTGTGTTACTCTGTTGTATATCTTTGTATATATTGTAGATATTGTAAATTTGTAAATATTCCCCTGCAAAATCCTACACTGCTTTGTAAATATAGCTCCACTGCTTTGCTAATTCAGCTGGTGAGTTTTTTTTTCTTTCCCTTCAATTTTTCTTTCCCTTTACTTACAGGGGGGAGGGAAGAGGCTTCTTGGCCTCAGCCCTTCCAACCCACCACATTTTTTTTATTGGCGTACCCAACGTGCGGCAGATAATTAGTTTAATTTATTACTTGATTGATTTAGTGTTTTCTAGCTGAATTAGCAAACATGAAGGTCTTGTGGTTTGTGGAGCGATTGTTCTTTTCAATTTTTGGGGCTCTGGTTTACAGATATTGTTTGGGTTTGATCTTGGATTACCTGGGCAAATATTTGGTGCGGACAATTTATATGTGGGTTATGTATAGAGTTAAATTATGGTATGGAAAATGTATTAATTTCTTATGGCCAGTGAGATACAGGAATGTTACCTCCACCACTCTCCCAATTGAGATAAAGGGTTTTAAGATTCCGCCTGAGGAGAGAGTAACTTTAGGTGATGCCTGGGATCCAAAGGTGATTTATTTGATGTGTATAAATCTGTTGCTGGTGATGGTGATTGCATATCTGCTGTTCTCTTTGTGGCGAGAGAAAAAGGTGTCCAGAGCTTGTTTTGTTATTAAAACTAGACCAAAAAGAAAACGCCGTGGCTCTCGATCAGTCCCAGAGTCATCTAGTGATGAGGACTGTGGAGAACCCGTGTCAGTTAAAAAGAAGGCTAAAAAGTTAATTGGTAAAGCAGCTCTAAATGACTTTGCTGATTCCAGCAAGCTGCCAAAGGCGTCAGCTGGTATCAACATGGCTCCTACTCCTTCTCCTTCTTCTTCTTCTCCATCGGCCATTAACGGAGCAACGTCACTTCCGCCCAATCCCTTGGTGGGACCGGAAGTCACTGCCCCAGCAGCTGATTTATCTCAGGACCTGTCAGCTTCCATTAAGGTGGCTGTAAATTCAAACACAGCTCCAGTTAAGGTGGCTCCTTTAAAGACTAGAGGTGCAAAGGCCAAAGATGGAGAAGAAGAGGAGCTGGAGACTGATCCTGGTGAGGGGCCCTCTACTCTAAGAGATCCTGCTCAGGAGGAAGAGGTGGTTTGTTTTAAAGATCTAGCTAACCTAGTGAGATCAAAGCAGGATACAGATGAAGCTAGGAAAGCAGCTGGCAAAGGTGGTTCTCAGCTTAAAGAGATCCTTAGGAGAATGACAGCAGGATTATATGGACAAAAAATTCAGGGAGACGAGGCGGAAGATAATATTTTGGAATGTTCTTCTCCACGGGAGGAATTGCGTTATGTCCGTAAAGATTTCACCAGGGCAGATAAGGAACCAGTTCTAGCTTGGCTCAGTAGGTGTTATGATACAGGTGCTCCAGCTCTAACAGTTGGAGACAAGTCAGCAGCTCAGTTAGGAACTCTCTCAAGGGATAATGGAATAGATAGACATCTAGGCAGAGCTCTCGGTAAGGTTAGTCTCTGGATACGCCTTTTAATGGCGGTTGCCCTGAGATACCCTTCCCGAGATGATCTTCCATGGAATCCTAAACCCTGGACTACCATAGATGAGGGGATTAAGCGCTTGAGAGAATTTGCTGTTAGAGAGCTACTCTATGGTGAACATGAAACTCTGAATCCTGATGACATTCCTGTGGGTATTGGTCTTGCTAAAAAGATCATCAAACTTGCTCCTTCCAATTATGCAAACATTCTGGCAAGCAGAATTGTGTCAAGAAGTTATGGTGGAGCTTCTCCCACGGTTGGCCAATTCAGCGATCAAATGAGACAATTGGAGGATAACATGACACGTGGTTCTTTGGTTTCAGCCATTAAAACTATGTCTGGTGATATACAGAATTGCATAAGAGAGTTAAAAGATGAATTTAGAAATTCCATATCCCAATTGGCACAAAGGGATAATTTCAATTCTCCCTCCAGGTGGATACAAGTTTCATCTGTGAGGAATACACGTCCTCCAAGGAGGTCATTCCAAAACAGGACATTCCAAAACAGGTCATTCCAAAACAGACCGCCAAGGCAATCACGTAGAACTATTTGGATAACTCTGCGTGATCAGTTTGGTGAGAACATGAACCGCTGGGATGGCCAACCAACTTCTAATCTTTTCAGGAGACTGAGGGAATTGCAAAGTGGCAGAACCCGAGGTAGCAATACCAGAAGGGTAGCTGTTACTTCCACAGTTCCCCAGAATGACTCTTATGGTTCCAACAGTGGCTCCAGTTATAACATGCAAAGTTATAACCCTGCAAACTATGTGCAATGCACATGTGCGCATGTTCCCCATAACTAGGGGTGCCCTGCCTCCCGCCAGGGGGAGGAGAGGGATAACAGAGATAATAGAATCTATTGGGATGTGTACATCCAGTGGCCTGGCACTTCACAATTTCGGAAGTACAGGGCCTTGGTTGACACAGGAGCTCAGTGCACCATAATACCATCAAATTATCAGGGATCAGAGTCTATAACTATTCTGGGAGTCACTGGTGGATCTCAAGAGTTAAGTAAGGTAGAGGTTAATATAAGTTTAACTGGTAAACAATGGAGGAAACATACAGTTGTGACCGGACCTGATGCACCTTGTATTTTGGGAATTGATTTTCTAAGAGAAGGGCGTTTCAAGGACCCTAGAGGTTATAAATGGGCTTTTGGAGTAGCTTCAATAGAAATTGATGGACAGAAATTGAAGCTATCTGCCAGACCTGAACTTTCTGATGAATCTGCAGTTGTGGGGCAACATAAGATACAGGACATTAAATTGCCGGTTGCTTCTCAGACTGTGCATCACAGACAATACAGAACCAACCGTGACTCATTGTTGCCCATTCAGAATCTGATTCGTCAGTTGGAGAGTCAGAAAGTCGTCAGCAAAACTCATTCCCCTTTCAACAGTCCAGTGTGGCCTGTGCGGAAGCAGAATGGAGACTGGCGTCTGACAGTAGACTACCGAGCCCTGAATGAAGTGACACCACCTATGAGTGCAGCAGTACCAGACATGATGGAGCTACAGTATGAGCTGGAACCAAAGAGGCCAAATGGTATGCTACCATAGACATTGCTAATGCATTTTTCTCTATTCCCATAGCAGAGGAATGCAGGCCTCAGTTCGCTTTCACCTGGAGAGGAATCCAGTACACTTTCAACAGGCTGCCAATGGGCTGGATCCACAGCTCAAGCATCTGTCATGCAGTGATCCACGATGCTCTGGAGAAAGGCAGTGCTCCAGAACACATCCAGTTCATCGATGACATCATTGTCTGGGGTAAAACTGCTGAGGAAGTCTTCGAGAAAGGCAACAAAATCATTGACATTCTTCTGAATGCAGGTTTTGCCATCAAACGAGACAAGGTGAAAGGACCTACCACAGAAATTCAGTTTCTGGGAGTGCGGTGGCAGGATGGACGCCGACACATTCCAGTGGATGTGGTAGATAGAGTCTCTACCATGGCAAATCCCACAAACAAGCAAGAGACCCTACGTTTCTTGGGGATAGTGGGATTTTGGAGACTGCACATTCCTGGATACAGTCAGATTGTGAAACCTCTGTATGATGTGACTCGAAAGAGAAACCATTTCCACTGGGGACCTGAACAACAAGCAGCCTTTGACCAGATAAAGCAAGAGGTAATTCAAGCAATGGGTCTGGGACCTGTCCGAGATGGTCCAGACATTAAGAACATTTTGTACACGGCTGCAAGTGACAATGGTCCAACCTGGTGCTTGTGGCAAAAAGCTCCAGGTGAGACACGTGGACGACCTCTTGGTTTCTGGAGTCGAGGTTACAGAGGTTCAGAGGCTAATTACACTCCAACAGAGAAAGAAATTTTAGCTGCCTATGAAGGAGTGAAAGCATCTTCTGAAGTGATTGGAACTGAGTCACAACTTCTTCTAGCTCCCAGATTACCAGTTTTGAATTGGATGTTCAAAGGCAAAGGTTCCACACCACATCATGCCACAGACTCCACATGGTCTAAGTGGATGGCTCTGATAACACAGAGAGCTCGAATGGGAAATCTTGAAAGACCTGGTCTAGTGGAGGTGATCTCAAGTTGGCCTGAAGGTATCAACTGTGCTAAACCTCCAGAGGAGAAAGTAACTCGTGCTGAGGAAGCTCCTCCTTATAATGACCTTTCTGATGATGAGAAGAAATATGCTTTGTTCACAGGCGGTTCCTGTCGTCTTGTTGGAAACAAGCGAAGGTGGAAGTCTGCAGTGTGGAGTCCAACACGCCGAGTTGCAGAGGCGAAAGATGGAGAAGGAGAATCCAGTCAGTTCGCAGAGGTAAAAGCTGTCCAGCTAGCTCTCGACGTAGCTGAACGTGAGAGATGGCCAAAGCTTTATCTCTACACCGACTCATGGATGGTAGCCAATGCTCTATGGGGTTGGCTAAAGAACTGGAAAAAGAGTGGTTGGCAGAGAAAAAGAAAACCCATTTGGGCAGCCAACCTATGGCAGGACATTGCTGATCGAATCGAGAGAATTCCAGTGAAAGTGAGACACATCGATGCTCACATTCCTAAGAGCAAAGCTACTGAGGAACACCAACACAACCATCAGGCAGATCTAGCTGCAAGAGTTTCTCAAGTAGACATGGACTCTAATCTTGATCTCGACTGGAAACACCGAGGTGAGATATTCTTAGCTCGGTGGGCTCATGATTCGTCAGGACATCAAGGCAAAGATGCAACATACCAATGGGGTCGTGACAGATCCATAGACATTTCCATGGATGCTATCACACAAGTCATCCATGACTGTGACATTTGTGCTGCTATTAAGCAGGCAAAACGACTTAAGCCCTTGTGGTATGGTGACAGATGGTCCAAGTACAAGTATGGTGAAGCTTGGCAGATTGACTACATCACTCTACCACGTTCTCGTTCTGGTAAGCAATACGTGCTTAAAATGGTAGAGGCAAACAATGGATGGTTGGAAACTTATCCAGTTCCACATGCAACTGCACGCAACACTATTCTCGGTCTGGAGAGACAAATCCTGTGGAGACACGGAACTCCAGAGAGGATTGAGTCAGACAACGGAACTCATTTCAAGAACAACCTTGTAAAGAACTGGGCAAAAGAGCACGGTATTGAGTGGATATTCCACATTCCCTACTATGCACCAGCTTCAGGGAAGATTGAACGCTACAACGGTTTGTTGAAGACCACTCTTAAAGCCATGGGGGGTGGATCTTTGAAAAACTGGGAAAAACATTTAGCACAAGCAACCTGGCTGGTAAATAGTAGAGGTTCAGTGAACCGAGCTGGGCCTGCACATTCAGATTTGCTACGGAAAGTAGAAGGTGATAGAGTTCCTGTTGTTAGAGAAAAGAATCTGTTAGGTAAAACTGTTTGGGTATTTTCACCCTCAGGAGAGGCTAAACCTGTCCGAGGGGTGGTTTCAGCTGAAGGTCCGGGTCACACTTATTGGGTAATGCAAGAGAATGGTGAAATTCAGTGTATTCCACAAAGAAATTTAACTTTAGCTGAAAGAGGTTAACTTCGAACTGCTATACAGCTACATCGCGCCAAAGGAAGAATCAACGAGGAATCTACGGTGCACGAACCCTGAGAGCCCTGAGTCAACTAAGAGACCCTGAAATTTCCCTGTTTCCCTTTTCTTTGCTTCTTCGGCGAAGAAATGAACTGTTTTCCATTTTTCTCATTTTCTGATTTTCTTGGACTTTTGAATCATCTACATCTGAGCATAGCCAGAATGGACTATGAACTCTATTCACGAACTGTAAATATCATCTTGGATTGGATGGACAGTATAAACAGCCAATGAAAATTGTTTAGAAGGGGTGGATTGTGCCCGGTTGACGGTGCCCCCTTAAGAAAGGGAATATGGTGGACGGAAGTTGGTAAACGGAAGGAATAGTCTAAACTAATTTTCATTGGTCAAGTGGGAGGAAGCACTATCTGGCCTGAGAGTGAAGTGGGCATTCCCAGCACTTCTCTGTCACTCTTGCTTCCGCATCTCCTTCGGTGCAGCAGCTTTCTGCCTGTGCTGGGCTTTCTGCCAAGGCTCCGGCCTTGAAGACTTGATAAGATAACCAGGCCTGTAACTGCTTTCAATTAACACAAACTGCTTTTAACTTCTTTCTTTCTTCTTTCTCCCTCTTTTCCGAACTATTCTGGGGAAAGGGGGGAAGAGAGGGGAGAGCGGAGGTGAGGATCCCCCTCGGTCGAGGGGGGTTACTCTCATTTCTGTGTTACTCTGTTGTATATCTTTGTATATATTGTAGATATTGTAAATTTGTAAATATTCCCCTGCAAAATCCTACACTGCTTTGTAAATATAGCTCCACTGCTTTGCTAATTCAGCTGGTGAGTTTTTTTTCTTTCCCTTCAATTTTTCTTTCCCTTTACTTACAGGGGGGAGGGAAGAGGCTTCTTGGCCTCAGCCCTTCCAACCCACCACAGGGACACACTTGTCCCAGAGGGGGATAAGAATCCTGGGGCAGGAATTGGCAGGGCTCATTGATAGGGCTTTAAACTAGATTTGAAGGGGGAAGGGGTTAATAGTCTCCTGCTGGCTGGTGACAAACAGAGGGGCAGCTCACCAGCAGCAGAGAGAAGGAGAGCTGGTAAGGGCTCTCAACTTGCTGCCCTGAGGCAAACCACGAATGATCCACCAGGACATTCTGTGGAAACCGAGGGGATTTGGCACAAGAGGAGGACAGGGCCAGCCCAGCTGAAGTGCTTCTATGCGAATGCGTGCAGCTTGGGCAACAAACAGGATGAGTTAAGGGCCACTGTGCTGCTGGGATGCCACGACATAGTGGCTGTTACTGAAACTTGGTGGGATGAATCCCATGACTGGAATGTAGGGATAGATGGGTATAAACTCTTTAGGAAGGATAGGCAGGGAAGGAGAGGAGGAGGTGTTGCCCTCTATGTCAATAGCCAGTTGGAATCAGTGGAGCTCCAACTGGGGAGGGATGATGATCTAGTTGAGAGCATATGGGTTAAAATTAAAGGCAGGACAGGGGAAGGAGATATTACTGTGGGGGTCTCCTACAGGCCACCTGAGCAGCAGATCCAAGCAGATGAGGCCCTCCATAGGCAAATAGAAGCGGCTTCCAGGTCACAAGCCCTGGTCCTCATGGGTGATTTCAACCACCCGGACATCTGCTGGAGGGACAACACAGCAAGGCACCAGCAATCCAGGATGTTCCTGGACTGCATAGAAGACAACTTCCTCCTCCAAATGGTAGAGGAACCAACAAGAAATGGTGCTATGCTGGACCTTGTTCTCACCAACAGGGAAGGGCTGGTAACCAATGTGAGGCTCAGAGACGGCCTTGGCTGCAGTGACCATGAAGCAGTTGAATTTAATATCCCCAGGGCACTCAGGAGGAAGTATTCCAAGCTTACGACCCTAGACTTTAGGCATGCAGATTTTGATCGCTTCAGGGATCTGCTAGCCAAAGTGTCGTGGGACAAAGCCCTGGAGGGAAGAGGGACCCAGGACAGCTGGTCAATATTCAAGGACCACCTCCTCTGTGTCCAGGAGCTCTGTGTACCAACAAAGAGAAAAGCAGGTAAGAATGCTAGGAGGCCTGCCTGGATGGGCAAGGAGCTACTGGACACACTATTACTTAAAAGGAAACTCTACAGGAAGTGGAGAGAAGGACAGGTAGAACAGGGGGTATATAAGGAAGCTGCCCGAGAAGCAAGAGTCCTGGCTAGGAAAGCCAAAGCAGAGTTTGAATTGAATCTAGCCAGGGAGATTAAAGGGAACACTAAGAACTTCTACAGGTATATTAATGGGAAGAAGAAGACTAGGGAAGGTGTGGGCCCCCTCAGAAAGGAAAATGGTGACATGGTCACAAGTGATGAGGAAAAGGCTGAGGTACTTAATAACTTCTTTACCTCAGTCTTCACTGCAAGGGCCTCTAGCCACACTCCTGATGTTATGGAAGACAAAACCAGGGACGGGGAGGAAGAACTGCCCATTGTAAGTGCAGATCAGGTTCGTGATCACCTGAAGAACCTGAAAGTGTTCAAGTCCATGGGACCCGACGGGATACACCCACGGGTACTGAGAGAACTGGCAGATGAGGTTGCTAAACCCCATTCTATTATATTTCAAAAGTCATGGCAGTCTGGGGAAGTCCCCACGGACTGGAAAAGGGGAAACAATGCCCCCATCTTCAAAAAGGGTAAGAAGGAGGAACCAGGGAACTACAGGCCAGTCAGTCTCACCTCTGTGCCTGGAAAGATCATGGAGCAGATCCTCCTGGAGTCACTACTGGCTCAAAAGAATAGTGAAGAGGTGATTGGGAACAGTCAGCATGGCTTTGCTAAGGGCAAATCCTGCCTGACCAACCTGGTTGCCTTCTATGAGCAGGTGACAAAATTAATAGATGAAGGGCGAGCAACTGATGTCGTTTACCTGGACCTGAGCAAAGCCTTCGACACTGTCCCGCACTACATCCTGGTCTCCAGGCTGGTGACACATGGGTTTGATGGGTGGACCACTAGATGGATAAGGAACTGGCTTGATGGCCGCACCCAAAGAGTGGCTGTCAATGGCTCCATGTCCCAGTGGAGGCCAGTGACAAGCGGAGTCCCTCAGGGATCAGTCCTGGGACCTGTCTTGTTCAACATCTTTGTGGGTGACATGGACAGTGGCATTGAGTGCACCCTCAGCAAGTTTGCTGATGACACCAAGCTGTGTGGTGCAGCAGACACGCTGGAGGGAAGGGAGGCCATCCAGAGGGACCTTGACAGGCTGGAGAGGTGGGCACAAGCCAACCTCATGAAGTTCAATAAGAGCAAGTGCAGGGTCCTGCATCTGGGTCGAGGCAATCCCAGGCACAAATCCAGGCTGGGCAGTGACTGGCTGGAAAGTAGCCCTGAGGAGAGAGACTTGGGGGTGCTGGTGGACAAAAAGCTCAACATGAGCTCTCAATGTGCACTTGCAGCCCACAAGGCCAATCAGATCCTGGGCTGCATCAGGAGAAGTGTGGCTAGCAGGTCGAGGGAGGTGATCCTCCCCTCTACTCAGCCCTGGTGAGACCCCACCTGGAGTACTGTGTCCAGTTCTGGAGCCCCTATTACAAGAGGGATGTGGAGGTGCTGGAACGTGTCCAGAGAAGGGCCACGAGGATGATCAGAGGGCTGGAGCACCTCTCCTATGAGGACAGACTGAAGGAGTTGGGGCTGTTCAGTCTGCAGAGGAGAAGGCTCCGAGGTGACCTGATTGTGGCCTTCCAGTATCTGAAGGGGGCCTACAGGAAGGCTGGGGAAGGACTTCTCAGGATGTCAGGTAGTGATAGGACTAGGGGGAATGGAATGAAGCTGGAGGTGGGGAGATTCAGGCTAGATGTGAGGAGGAGGTTCTTCACCATGAGAGTGGTGAAGCCCTGGAATGGGTTGTCCAGGGAGGTGGTCGAGGCCCCGTCCCTGGGGATGTTTAAGAGCAGGCTGGATGAGGCTCTGTCCAGCCTGATCTAGTGTGGGGTGTCCTTGCCCATGGCAGGGGGGTTGGAACTAGATGATCCTTGTGGTCCCTTCCAACCCTGAATGAAACTATGAAACTATGAAACTATGCTGCAGGCACAGCACTGTTTTGCGAAACTACTAGCTGGCTCTGCACTTATGCTTAGCATGGCCTACCACCATGTCAGGCTCTAGACCTACACTGCCAGATTGCTCACACTGCTCGTGGCCGGCATTGCCACATCTCACTGGAATTTGAAAAGGCAACAGCCTAAAATAAACTCTCACAGAGCCTGGTTTGCTGCATGCAGTAAGGAACACAGCAACAGTCTGTTGTGTTCCCTGGAGCCAATAATTTCTTCAAGTTGCAGCTTTGGTTTTCAATGGTGAATCATAGAATTGTTAGGATTGGAAGGGACCTCAAGGATCATCTAGTTCCAACCCCCTTGCCATGGGCAGGGACACCTCACACTAGATCAGGTTGCTCGCAGTCACATCCAGCCTGGCCTTAAAACCCTCCAGGGATGAGGCTTCCACCACCTCCCTGGGCAACCTGTGCCAGTGTCTCACCACCCTCATGGGGAAGAACTTCTTCCTAACACCAAATCTGAATCTAGCAATTTCTAAACTTCACTTCCTTCATTCTATTCCAGCTTTCTCTTTGAAGAGGCATGACTCCTGAGTGCTCTTCCCTGACTTAAGTCTTGCTTTAAAGGCAAGGAGGCATTAAGCTTCTGACAAAAAACACAAAGATCTGACCTCAGACATGGAACTGTCCATTTTGGCTATTGGAATGGGCTGCCCAGGGAGGTGGTGGAGTCACCATCACTGGAGGTGTTTAGGAAGAGACTGGATGGGGCACTTGGTGCCATGGTTTAGTTGATTAGATGATGTTGGATGATAGGTTGGACTTGATGATCTCAAAGGTCTTTTCCAACCTGGTTAATTCTAACTATATCATCTCAGTTGTCTTTCCTTACTGAGAACTGTCTAGGTTTCAAAATTTGGGTTGGAGATGTGAGTGCATCTGGATTTGTGGTTGCTCTATGTTTTGCATCTGGCCAGAAGAGCACTAGAAAAGGGCATTTGTAAGGAAAATTGAGAGGTCTTTTGCTCTTCACTGACCTCTCATGACACAGCTCTCCTTCCAGCACTGGTAAATGCAAGTGCATGACCGATCTCCAGGTTTCTCCTGGGTTGCAGACATTTTACAGCATCACTTGATTTAAGTTTGTTGCCTTCAGTGTGTTCTTGTTACATTTAGGCCAATGGTATCCTGGCCTGGATCAGGAATAGTGTGGCCAGCAGGAGCAGGGAAATCATTCTGCCCCTGTACTCAGCACTAGTTAGGCCACACCTTGAGTCTTGTGTCCAGTTCTGGGCCCCTCAATTTAAGAAGGACATTGAGACTCTTGAATGTGTCCAGAGAAGGCCAACGAGGCCGGGGAGAGACCTCGATCATAGCCCTATGAGGAGAGGCTGAGGGAGCTGGGGTTGCTTAGCCTGGAGAAGAGGAGGCTCAGGGGTGACCTTCTTGCTGTCTACAACTACCTGAAGGGAGGTTGTAACCAGGTGGGGGTTGGTCTCTTCTCCCAGGCAGTCAGCACCAGAACAAGAGGACACAGTCTCAAGCTGTGCCAGGGGAAGCTTAGGCTTGATGTGAGGAGAAATTTCTTCCCAGAAAGAGTGATTGGCCATTGGAATGTGCTGCCCAGGGAGGTGGTGGTGTCCCTGTCCCTGGAGGTGTTCAAGAGGGAATTGGAAGTGGCACTTGGTGCCGTGGTTTAGTAGTCAGAAGAACTTGGGTGACAGGTTGGACTTGATGATCTTTGAGGTCTTTTCCAACCATAGTGATTCTATGATTTATGATGATCAACCCCCAAATTTCCCAAACCAGTGGGCAGGACTGAAATGGAGACAGAAAGTTTTATTCTACTAAAGCAAATGGAAACTCATTAGTGGAGATGACATTAAAAAAAGAAAACTGGAAAGATGCACCAAAAAAAATCATTATTTTTCAGTATTGTTTACAGGATTTGTTAGCTGTGCTAGCTAGAGAATTATTTGAAGCATGGCTTTTGGAGGGTTGCTTTCCAGGGTCAAGGAGGTTGTCTATGCTTTTGAATTCTTTTACCTAAAGGTCATGATATGCACAAAGCAATCTTCAGAAACAGTTTCTAAGAAGTAATTCTATGTTCATCTATCAGTTGAAATAAAATATAAGTGGATTTTCATCTCTGGATAAAGCCCAAGTCAGCTGTGAATTGGTTTCACCTTTTCCAGCCAGTAATGTGAACTTTTGCTACCATTTTTTTTCTTCCCTACACAGTTTCATTTATTTAGTGGCTTTTCTTTTTCTTTTTCTTTTTCTTTTTCTTTTTCTTTTTCTTTTTCTTTTTCTTTTTCTTTTTTTCTTTTTTTTTTTTTTTTTTTTCTTTTTTTTTCTTTATTTTTTTTTTTTTTTTTCTCTTTTATTTTTTTTTAATTTTTTTTCTTCCCCTCCCCACTTTCACAGAGTCACAGACCTGTCAGAGTTGGAAGGGACCAGAATGATCACCCAGTTACAAGCCCCCTGACATGGGCAGGGACTCCTCACACTAGATCAGGTTGCTCACAGCCACCTCCAGCCTGGCATAAAAAACCTCCAGGGATGAGGCTTCCACCACCTCCCTGGGCAACCTGTGCCAGTGTCTCACCACCCTCATGGGGAAGTACTTCTTCCTAGCATCCAATCTGAATCTACCCATTTCTAGTTTTGCTCCATTCCCCCTAGTCCTATCACTACTTGACATCCTAAAAGATCCCTCCCCAGCTTTCTTGTAGCCCCCTTCAGATACTGGAAGGCCACAATAAGGTCTCCTCTGAGCCTTCTCTTCTCCAGACTGAATAACCCCAACTCTTTTGGTCTGTCTCCATAGGAGAGGTGCTCCAGCCCTCTGATCCGGAGGTGCAGGTTTCCTCAGTACAATACTGTTATTCCTGAAAAGTCCTGTGGTCCTGTGTACTGTGTTTGCTGTAAGGAAAGCTCACATCACCAGACTGATGTCTACAGGAAAACTGGCATGCTTTCTCTTCCAACAAGAGGGCCTGTTCCCATCTCTCCCATTTCATTGTGCCCTCCTGTTGAGAAGGTTAAGTACTTCTCTCTCCACTAAATCTTGCAGAGTGCACAAATGGTACAGAAATCTGAGCTACATAATGCTAATTTTGCCATGATAATTGCAATGCATGCATGAACAGTCAAAGAGGGTGGTTAGGGAATATTCCTCAATAGAAAGGTGTGTTAGATTCCATTTCCCTAGCTACTATGGTTCCCAGTGTTACTTTTGTACAGCAATCCATCCATAGCAGCCAGGTCGGAGGGGGTGTCTGTAGACTGGAACTGTAGGAAGCAGGCTTCAGGGAGCTGATTCCAGAAGACCTCCTGCTGTGTGTGGCATTGTCATCATTTATACAAGCATCAGCTTCTCAAAGCCTGAGCTGCAATGTTCTTAGTGGCACAGCAGCAATGTGCCATTTAGTGCCGTGCATAAAATAATTGGTCTGACCTACTCAAGGATTCATTAGGACAGAAAGATAGTAAATGTCTGCTTTTGATGACTCATGGAGTGCTGTAAACTCTAAGCCACACCATAAGTTACATCCCAGCATAAACTGCATGTTTTGTACATGTGTGGTTATCACTGATCACAGATACAAGGTTGGAAGGGACCCCAAATATCTTCTGCTCCAACCATTCTAGGTAACAGCAGGGCTGAAACGAGATGGCCCAGCACCCAGAAGTTATAATTGATACTGCCTTGCCACAAGGCACAAATGTAGGCAGAACAATCAATACATGAAGCATCCCTACAAGAAACTCTCCTAATTTTTGTTTTTCCTATGTACAGCTATCATCTCTTTCAGCTGTTTGAATATCAGGCAAGCAGGGACTTCCTTATATGGAACTGAATGCTGACCAAATGGAAGACATGATTTGTGACCTCCATAATTAATATACATGAGTGTTTTTCAGCTAGCAGGAAGCAGGTACTAAATCACTGAATACCCAGAAGTAGTCCCAGGCTACTGTACTGACAAGATGAATTTATTATTTCCTTGCAATGGCTCAAGCATGACTTCAGTGAATGACTGCAACCCAACTTGCTATATGAACACAACAGCCCTTCCGGGACAAGCCAGCACTGGAGGTATTCAAGGGCAACAAAGCTGGTGAGGGGTTTGGAGCACAAACCCTATGAGAAGAGGCTGAGGCAGTTGGGGTTGCTTAGCCTGGAGAAAAGGAGGCTCAAGGGACACCTTACTGCTGTCTACAACTACCTGAAAGGAGATTGTAGCCAGGCGATGGTTGATCTCTTCTCCCAGGCAACCAGCACCAGAAGAAGAGGACACAGTCTCAAGCAGCACCAGGGGAGGTTTAGGCTGGATGTTAGGAAGAAGTTCTTCAGAGAAAGATTGATTGGCCATTGGAATGGGCTGCCCAGGGAGGTGGTGGAGTCACCATCATTGGAGGTGTTTTTAGGTAGAGACTGGATGGGGTGCTTGGTTGCATGGTTTAGTTGATTAGATGGTGTTGGGTGATAGGTTGGAAATGGAATGGAATGGAATGGAATGGAATGGAATGGAATGGAATGGAATGGAATGGAATGGAATAAACCAGGTTGGAAGAGACCTTCAAGATCATCGTGTCCAACCCATCAACCAATCCAACCCACCTAAACAACACTTGATGACCTTGGAGGTCTTTTCCAACCTGGTTAATTCTACTCTACTACAATGCAGTGAGAGCAAATAAATATGGGCATATAAGGCAAAATAATTTCAGTGGAAAAATTCAGTCTCCCAAGTGCTCATACCAGCATGTGAAAGAGGAAATTTCCTATGCCATAGCTCATCAGATACAGAATACAGAATTAAGCAGGTTGGAAAAGACCTTTGAGATCATCAGGTCCAACCTATCACCCAACACCATCTAATCAACTAAACCATGGCACTAAGTGCTTCATTCAGTCTCTTTTTAAACACTTCGAGTGATGGTGACTCCACCACCTCCCTGGGCAGCACATTCCAATGGCCAATCACTCTTTCTGGGAAGAACTTCTTCCTAACACCCAGCCTAAACCTCCCCTGGTGCAGCTTGAGACTGTGTCCTCTTGTTCAGTCACATTCTTCTCATTTTCTAGGTACATCAAAGAAAACATGTTAAAGAACTTGTATAGGGCTGAGTAAAAGTATTTTCTACTCATTTGTTAATTGATCGTTGTGGCTACATCAACTAGACAGTTACAGAATCACAGAATATTAGAGGTTGGAAGGGACCTCAAGAGATCTTCTAGTCCAACCCCCCGCCAAAGCAGGATCGCTTAGGGCAGTCTGCACAGGAATGCATCCAGGTGGGTTTGGAAAGCCTCCAGAGAAGGAGACTCCGCAACCTCTCTGGGCAGCCTGTTCCAGTGCTCTTTCACCCTCACTGTAAAGAAGTTTCTCCTCATGCTGAGGCAAAATCTTGTATGTTCAAGCTCGTACCTGTTGTTTGTTGTCTTATTCCTGAGCACCACCAATAAGAGCTTGACCCCACCACTGGACACCCACCCCTCAGATAATTAATAGAATAGAATAAACCAGGTTGGAAGAGACCTTCAAGATCATTGCGTCCAACCTATCATCCAACACCACCTAATCAACTAACCATGTAACCAAGCACCCTGTCAAGTCTCCTCCAGAACACCTCCAGTGAGGGTGACTCCACCACCTCCTCGGGTAGTCCATTCCAATGGGCAATCACTCTCTCTGTGTAAAACTTCCTCCTGACCTCCAGCCTGAACTTCCCCTGGCACAGCCTGAGACTGTGTCCTCTTGTTCTGGTGCTGGCTGCCTGGGAGAAGAGACCAACCTCTGCCTGTTTACAACCCCCCTTCAGGTAGCTGTAGAGAGCAATAAGGTCACCCCTGAGTCTCCTCCTCTCCAGGCTAAGCAGCCCCAGCTCCCTCAGTCTCTCCTCATAGGGCTTGTGTTCCATTCCCCCACTAACTTCGTTGCCCTTCTCTGGACTCGTTCCAGCAAGTCAACATCCTTCCTAAACTGAGGGGCCCAGAACTGGACACAGTACTCGAGGTGTGGCCTAACCAGTGCAGTGTACAGGGGCAGAATGACCTCCCTGCTCCTGCTGGCCACACTGTTCTTGATGCAGGCCAGGATGCCATTGGCCCTCCTGGCTGCCTGGGCACACTGCAGGCTCGTGTTCATCCTACCTACCATCAACCAGCACCCCCAGGTCCCTCTCTGCTTGGCTGCTCTCCAGCCACTCTGACCCCAGCCTGTAGCACTGCATGGGGTTGTTGTGGCCAATGTGCAGAACCCGGCACTTGGATGTGTTAAATCTCATGCTGTTGGACTCTGCCCATCTGTCCAACCTGTCGAGGTCTCTCTGCAAAGCCTCTCTACCCTCTAGCAGATCAACTCCTGTCCCCAGCTTGGTGTCATCAGCAAATTTACTGATGATGGAATCAATGCCCTCATCCAGATTATCAATAAAGATGTTAAAGAGGATGGGGCCCAGCACTGATCCCTGGGGTACACCACTACTGACTGGCCGCCAGCTGGATGTGACACCATTCACCACCACTCTCTGGGTTCGGCCATCCAGCCAGTTCCTAACCCAGCTCAGAGTGCTGCTGTCCAAGCCATGGGCTGACAGCTTGGCCAGGAGTTTGCTATGGGGGACGGTGTCAAAGGCCTTGCTGAGGTCCAGGTAAACTACATCCACAGGCCTCCCCACATCCACCAGGCGGGTCACCTGATCATAGAAGGAGATCAGGTTGGTCAGGCAGGACCTGCCCTTCCTAAATCCATGTTGGCTGAGCCTGATCCCTTGGCCATCCTCTAAGTGCTGTGTTAATGCACTCAGGATGACCTGTTCCATGATCTTGCCTGGCACTGAGGTCAGGCTGACAGGCCTATAATTCCCTGGCTCATCCAACCGGCCCTTCTTGTAGATGGGCACCACGTTGGCCAGCTTCCAGTCTTCTGGGACCTCTCCAGTGAGCCAGGACTGCTGAAAAATGATGGAGAGCGGCTTGGCCAGCGCCAGCTCCTCTGACAGCTCCCTCAGCACCCTAGGATGGATCCCATCTGGTCCCATGGACTTGTGGGGATCCAGGCGGCTGAGCAGATCACCAACTACCCCATTTTGGAACAGTGGAAAACTATGCTGCTCCCTGGCTCCTTCTGCCAGCTCTGCAGGCCAGCTGTCTGGAAGACATTCTGTCACACATTCTGTCTGGAAGACATTCTGTCACACATTGATGTGATCCTCTCTCAGTCTTCTCTTCTCCAGACTAAACAGCCCCAGGGCTCTCAGTCTCTCTTCACAGACGAGATTCTCAAGTCCCCTAGTCATCCTTCTGGCTTTCCACTGCATTCTCTCCATCAGATCTCTCTCTCTCTTGAACTGGGGAGTCCAAAATTTGACACAGTATTTCTGGTGTGGTCTTACCAGGGCAGAGTAGAGGGGGAGAAGAACTGTTTTGTTGTCTTAGTGTGAGGGTATTAGAATAAACAAAGATCATTGCTTTATGACATGCTATGATCAATAATACGTCCAAACGGCCTGGATGGTGGTTGTGTTTCAAAACACACATCCTCATGATTATAAAGGATGGTCCAAGGCTCATTGTGGAGGTAAGACAAAAAGCCAGGAATAGAGACAGGTACACTGACATGAGACAGATTGAGCCAAAGTGGGACTCCTAGGGCCATGAGCAGGTGGTGGGAGAGGCTTCAGGGGATGCTGGTCAGGGTCATTAAAGCCTATAAGTACCCTAAAATCTCCTTGATGCCTGTTATTACATATGGTCATTGATGGTCATTCATATTTCTGGTCATTTTTGCCTTTCCAACAGAATGTCTACATGTTTGGATGGTCTCCCTCTTATCTCAGGTTCATCTACAGCTTACGTTATTTTACTTTTCCCTCCTGGTTCTTTCTATGTTTCTTTTCCCCCCAGCATTATCTTCTCTTTCCCATTTAGAAGCTGATTTAGAATCATAGAATCAATAAGGTTAGAAAAGACCTCAGAAATCATCAAGTCCAACCCACCACCCAACACCTCATGACTAGTGTGGTGGTTTGGAGGGAAGGCCTAGCCTCCTCTCCCCCACAAAGAGGAAGAAAAACCACAGCTAACTCAGCTGGAGAAGCAAGGGAAATGCTATATTTTACAAGCAATGTGGAAAATGCAAGATATGTACACAAAATATACAGTATTTACAATATATACAGAAATGTACAGCAAAGTAACAAAAACAAGAATACAGGAATGAAATTCTCTCCTCCGTGACAGAGGAGGGTTTCCCCCCTGTACCCCCTTCTCTCCCCCTACCTCCCTTTTTTCCCAAAGTGGGTTAGAAAGAGAGAAAAAGGCAGGAATTAATAAAGCAGAATCTTAGTAGGCCTCATGTGAATTAGTTGCTGTTCAGGGTCGCTCTGGCAAGGAGCCCAGAAGCAGGTAAGCTGGAAAGGAGAAGGAAAGGAGCGAACTGAAAGAAAATCCCAGCTGCACAAAACTTAAAACTGCATTCTACCAATCTACCAATTAAATTAGTTTAGAATATCTGATTGTTTTCGTTATTATTCCAAAATATTCAGCCAGAGTGTCCCAGCATTGTCCCTTTCTTAAAGGCACAGCCTCAAACGGTCACAACTAGAATAGAATAGAATAGAATAGACCAGGTTGGAAGAGACCTTCAAGATCGTCACGTCCAACCCATCATCCAACACCACCTAATCAACTAAACCATGCAACCAAGCACCCTATCAAGTCTTCTCGTGAACACCTCCAATGATGGTGACTCCACCACCTCTCTGGGCAGCACATTCCAATGGGCAATCACTCTCTCTGTGTAGAACTTCTTCCTAACCTCCAGCCTAAACCTTCCCTGGCGCAGTCTGAGACTGTGTCCTCTTGTTCTGGTGTTGGTTGCCTGGGAGAAGAGACCAACCTCTACCTGTCTACAACCTCCCTTCAGGTAGTTGTAGAGAGCAATAAGGTCTCCCCTGAGTCCCAGCTCCCTAAGCCTCTCCTCACAGGGCTGTGCTCGAGACCTCTCCCCATCCTTGTTGCCCTTCTCTGGACGCATTCAAGTCATCTGGGACCTCTCCAGTGAACCAGGACTGGAGGAAAATCATGGAGAGCAGCTTGGCCAGCTCATCTGACAGCTCTCTCAGCACCCTAGGATGGATCCCATCCGGTCCCATGAATTTGTGAGTGTCCAAGTGGCTCAGCAGGTCCCGAACTAATTCCTCATGGATTACTGGGGCATTACACTGCTCCCCGACCCCATCGCCCACCTCAGGAGGCCACTCGTCCTGAACTCCTGCCTTGCTGTTAAAAATTGAGGCAAAGAAGGTGTTCAGGACCTCAGCCTTTTCCTCGTCTTCATTCACCATGATCCCCTCCAGGTCCAATAAGGAGTGGAGGTTATTCTTGCCCTTCTCCTTATTGTTAATATATTTGTAAAAATGCTTTTTATTGTCTTTGACAGAGGTGGCCAGCTTCAGTTCCAACTGGGCCTTTGCCTCCCTAATTTTATTCCTACATAATCTAACAGCTTCCTTGAACATACCTCGAGAAGCCTTCCCCTCCTTCCAAAGGTGATACAGCCTCTTCTTCCCCTTAAATCCTCCAGGAGCTGCTTGCTCATCCAGGCCGGTCGCCTTCCCCGCCGGCTCGTCTTTCGGCACGTGGGAACCGCCAGTTCCTGTGCCTTCAAGAGCTCCTGTTTGAAGTAGGTCCAACCCTCCTGGACCCCTTGGTTCATGAGGGCTGGTACCCAGGGGGCAGTATCACAGTATCACAGTATCACAGTATAACTTAGATTGGAAAGGACCCCGAGGATCATCGAGTCCAACCTATCAACATTGAACCCATGACTAGACCATGGCACAAAGTGCCACGTCCAATCTCCTCTTGAACGCCTCCAGGGACGATGACTCAACCACCTCCCTGGGCAACCCGTTCCAATGACGAATTACTTGCTCGGTGAAGAACTTCCTCCTCACATCGAGTCTAAACCTCCCCTGGCGCAAATAAATAAATAAAATTTACAAATAATTTTCTTAAACAGGCTGAAGTTCGCCCTTCGGAAGTCCAAGGTGAAGGTTCTGTTGGCAGTCCTCCCTATCTCCCTGCATATTGAAAACTTCACTATCTCGTGGTCACTACACCCTAGGCAGCCTCCCACGATCACGTCTCCCACCAGCCCTTCCCTATTGCAGAACAGCAGGTCAAGCAGAGCCAGTCCCCTGGTAGGCTCGCTTAACAACTGTGTCAGGAAGCAGTCCTCCATTCGCTCCAGGAATCTTCTGGACTGCCTTCTCCCTACTGAATTAAGTTCCCAGCAGATATCTGGGAGGTTGAAGTCACCCACAAGGACAAGATCTGATGATCTTGAGACGGCCTCCAGCTGCTTGTAGAACACTTCATCAGCCTCCTCATCCTGGTTGGGTGGTCTGTAACAGATTCCAATCAGGATGTCAGATTTGTTGGGCTGCCCTCTGATTTTAACCCACAGGCTCTCAACTCCCTCATCATCCACCTCAAGTTGTGTGGCAGAGAGTGACTCCCTAATATACAGAGCCACCTCTCCTCTTCTCCCTTGCCTGTCTCTTCTAAAGAGCCTGTAGCCCCCCAGTGTAGCACTGCAATCGTGGGTGTTGTCCCAACAAGTTTCTGAGATGGCGACTATATCAATCACCCGGATGGATCAGGACCTCTAGATCCTCTTGCTTATTGCCCAGGCTGCGTGCATTGGTGTACATGAACTGCAACTGGGTTCCTGACTTCTCAATTGACCCTACCTTGTGCCCTACTCAGTCCTCTGCAGAGGGACCGATTGCCTCACCCACCCCCTTCAGACCTAGTTTAAAGCCCTCCTAATGAGCCCTGCCAACTCCAGTGCCAGGACTCTCTTACCCCTTCTAGATAGATGCACCCCATCAGGATCCAGCAGGTCGGGCGCAGTGAAAGTTGTCCCATGGTCGAAGAAACCAGAGTTCTGCCACAGGCACCATCACCTGAGCCAATTGTTGATGGTATGGGTTCTCCCATTCCTCTCAGTGTACACCCCTGCCACTGAGGGAACTGAGCAGAACACCACTTGAGCTCCTGCCCTGAACTCCTTCTTAATCACCCTGGTGTCCTTCTTATCAATCTCATCACTCCTGTCATAGGGTTGGAAGGGAAAGGCCGTGCCTTCTCCTTCCCCCGGAAAGTGAAGAAAAAAAAACACCCCACAGCTGAATTAGCAAAGCAGGGGGTGCTGTATATTTACAAAGCCGTTTAGGGAAACACAGGGAAATGTATACAGAATTTACAATATTTACGATATATACAAAAATATACAACAAAGTAGCACAGAAATAAGGGAGTTCTCCCCCCTCTTCTGAGGAGGTTCCCCACCTCTGCTTCCCCTTCTCTACCCCTTTCCCCAGAGAGGATTAGAAAGAGAGAAAAGAGAAAAAAATTAAAAGCAGTTATGTGTTAATTTGAAAGCAGTTAATACAGGCCTTGCAGTTTATCAGTTTCAAGGTCAAGCCTTGGCCGAAAGCCCAGAACACTGTGAGCTGCAAACCACCGAAGGAGGGGGAAGACGGACTGACCAGAAAAGTGCAGGAATTCCCAGGATACTCTGCTGTACTCCCAGTTCAAAAGGTGCTTCCTCCCAATCTACCAATGAAATTAGTTTAGATCCGTCTTTCGTTTACAAACATTCGACCACAATATTCCCTTTCTTAAAGGGACAGCCTCAAATGGTCACAACTCCCAACCTGTATTACCAGCAGAGGGTAATAGTCAGTGGGCTGGATTAATTTAGGGAGTCTCCTTGCAATGTCCCTAACCCGCACCCTGGGTAGGGAGTAGACCTCCCTGTGGGATCGATCGGGACAACATATGGGTCCTTCAGTACCCCCCAGAAGAGAGTCCCCAACAACTAAAACTTTTGGGGTTTGGTTTAAGCAAGAGGGGACATGAGTCCCAGGAACACCTGTGCAATTCAGGCCTTGAAGGATTCTCTGTTGATAATATAGCAGTGGAGTAGAAGCTGTGGGGAAGTGTCGATTGCTTTGCTATGCTGAGGTCAAGCTGCCCCTGAGAAGAGGCAAGCAAGATAAGGAGGAGGCGAGATCAGGGAAAAAGAGCAATTAGACTGAGTAGAAAAAATCCACAGAGTAGTGAAAACAATGATGTAACCTTTTGGAGAGAAACCAATAGTATGTGTTAAATTAGAATAGAATTAACTATGTATAAGATAAGACTATAAATAATGAAGTGTGGAACAATAAAGTTGGATGATTAGTATCACTCATATTGAGTGCTGTCGTCCTTGCCTCCGTTCTCGTCAAGTGGTGCCCGAACAGGGACCCAATTCGGCGGGTACTCTGAGCCGTGTTGGTGGGGACAACAGAGAGGACTCGCACCCGGTTCCAGGGGAGGACCGGTGGGCTGTCATAGGGACGCTCGGGCATAGGGTCTGCGAGGAACCGCACCCAGCGAAGACCAGCGGGCTGTCACAGGGACGCCCGGGCATAGGGCCTGCAGGGGAGAAGCGGACACCGGCGAGAAAGGCAGCGAAGCATAGGGCTCGCGGATGTCGGTGAATATGGACAAAGAGGTAGCGCTCTCCTTATTTCATTGCTTTTTAGAAAAGCGTAAGGCGGAGATATTGCCCAAAGTAATGCCTGGGCTTTTGGCCCATGGATGCGCTTCAGGGCATTTCCCTAGTGGAGATAGTTATTTTGATGAAACTTGTTGGACAGAGTACGGGAACAAGTTGTGGGACTTGGTAATAGATGGTGATAAAACTGCTATCAAGCTGCAAAAGCCGTGGCGAGAATGCATAAACTGTAATAAAAAATATAAGTTAGAACAGCAAATGTCTGCTGCAGTTACAACGAATTTGTCAGGACGAGATGCAGCCTCAGTTCTATCTGAATTACGACCGAAGGATGTGTTTGAGAAGTATCTACCGATCGACCGGTGCCGCCCCCGATACACCTTGCGGCGACCACACCACGTTTGCCAGCCACCACCACTGCCATTTCGCCTCAAGCAGAGAAAAAGCCAAAAAAGGACAGCGAAAGCTGTGCCTCAGTGTGTTCAATCCTGTTCATCAACATCTTCCTCTGACATCGCCAGTGAGGGCTCAGATTCGGAAGATTCAAACAGCGTCGACTTTGCTTTATGGCCACCCTTAGAAACAATGGAGCGCTTGGAGGCTCGTGGTTACAGCATTCTTACGACCACACCCCTCCCGTGACACCTGTGACCGTTTGAGGCTGTCCCCTTAAGAAAGGGAATATGGTGGTTGGAAGTTGGTAAACGAAAAAGACGGATCTAAACTAATTTCATTGGTAGATTGGGAGGAAGCACCTTCTGAACTGGGAGTGCAGCAGGGTATCTTGGGCTTTCCTGCACTTTTCCAGTTCAGTTCTGGTTTTCCCCTCCTTCAGCAGCAGCAGCTGTTTCTGGGCTTTCGGCCAAGGCTTGACCTTGAAAACTGATATACTGCAAGGTCTGTATTAACTGCTTTCCAATTAACACATAACTGCTTCTAACTTTTTTTCTCTTTCTCTCTCTTTCTAACCCACTCTGGGGAAAGGGGGAGAGAGGGGAGAGCGGATGTTGGGAACCCCCTCAGCAGAGGGGGGAACTCTCATTTCTGTGCTACTTTGTTGTATATTTTTGTATATATCGTAAATATTGTAAATTCTGTAAATTCCCCTGCATATCCTATATTGCTTTGTAAATATACAGCTCCACTGCTTTGCTAATTCAGCTGTGAGTTTTTTTTTCCTTTCCCTTCAAATTTTCTTTCCCTTTACTTTACAGGGGAGAGGGAGGAGGCTTTTTGGCCTTACCCTTCCAACGCTACGACAACCCCCGATGGCCCCCGCGGGCACCGACGGCTCCGGCCGATGTGGCACCGACAGCTCCGATGACACAGGCAGCACCGATCGTAACGGTGGCCGGCGGCTCGCACTAGCGGGCCCCCTCCCCAGGCTCCAGCTGTGCTACATACCCCCAGCGGTTTCTAGTATGACTATTGTCGACCATGGCTCTGTTCTGATTTAAAGCAACAGTGCTAATTTCTTCATTTCTGATTGTAATGTCTTTCAGAGATCTGTTATTTAGAGTTTTGCTAAGTTTTCCTGGTAAGCATAATGAATGGTAAACATTTGGTATTTACAGGTTCTTAGTACATAGTAATTGCAGTAAGGTGTATGTAAATAGTAATGAGTTCAAATTGTAAGATTTTCTTTTGGTTTGAACCTTCTTAGTTGTCTGCCTTGGCATTTCAAAGGAGCTCCATGTAATATAGTTAAGGTTTGTAGTAAATAGGTATTAATTTTAACAAGTATTCCTTCACTAATGTGCAGAAGAATCAAGACTAAGAGGAAACAGCATTTCCCATGAAGTCGAACATCGATCACAATAACTGTTATGATAATCTGGGATCAAAAGCATCAATCAGAAGAATGTAACACAGCATCATGTGAATTAGGACTGAATATTATGGTTGTTTACTTGTTGTGTGATTAGAGAAATGTTCATATGGACTTATATGTTATCTCACCAGTTTGCTATAATTTTACACACCTAGAGGGAAAATCAAAACTCATAACAACACAACATGCATTTTCATTTTCGGTTGAAAACATCAACAAACAAATAAATACAGAGACAAAAAAAAAAGAAAAGGGGGAAAGAGAGAATATCCCATAGCAAAAAAAGTAAAAAAGTTTTTTAATGGTACCAATAAGAGATCAGTATTACTAGGATGAGCAAAAACACATTATTATGTGTAATTTTATATTGGGCAATGCAATGAAGCTCTTTTGCTCTTGCTGTTTGCCTGCAAGTTTTCTGTCTGTGAAGCTAGAGCCTGGCCAGATCTACCTTTACAGATGAAAGAAATCTTGCTACCATTAAACAATTCATGATTTTTTACCATCCTAGTGAAGCCCCAAAACAGATAGCTTTCGAAAGCATAAACCAGATAGAGCAATAAATCGGCTAAGGCATGGGTCACTGTGACAGAAAAAGAAGATAAGGAATAAAGACTGATAAGAACTGTTAGGGTAAGCATGATTCAGAGCCAACAAGGCCAAACTAACATTCAGAGCCAACAAGGCCAAACTAACACTCAGAGCCTTGTCAGCGGAACCAAGCCAGGCACACCGGGAATTGACCAAATTAGGAAAGGAGTTCAAAAGTTTAAGGAGGAAGACTCATCAGGAAACCCCTGCCCATGATGAAGGCCACCGGAACGACCACCAAGAAGATCCTCAAAAGAGATGTCCCCGCCCACGTTCCGCCTACACCACGCCCCACATGAATATGTATGCAAAGATATGATTATGTATAAGATCTGATGCAATACTACATCCAAAGCTGTATAAAAGGCATGCTTTTGTTACGGGAAAGGCAGAAATCCATTTAGTGATTTCTCCAACGCATTGCCAATAAAATACCTCCTGTCTATCTGACCTAAACTGAGTCTCTTAGGCAGTTATTCTCGCCTTTTGGGGCAAAATTCGGCATCACTAGAGAAAATAAAGATGCAACATACCCCTGAAGCAGATTGTAAAAGACAGTGCTAAGGATTGCATTTGTGTTTTAATCTCTGTGTGCAATGTGTTCAGGCATAATCAAGTCTTCTCTGTCAATAAGAGGAGTGAAATGTAAAGATCGGAACTGTTAAGATCTAAGTTCTTCTTTACAATGTTTGTTGTCTTTGACCATGTATTATGCCATCTCAGTTAGAACATTCTAACTAGTTCAACTTAAGCTTTGTGCCTTGTATGGGTAACATGGGCCAACATGACAGGCAATAATGAATTTTGTTTGAGCTTACAAACTGTGGATGAAGCTTGTCAGACGTGTTTAATAGGGATACCCAGATTTGATGTAGATAAGTTTGTTAATTATAGTAGTAATAATTGTAGTAATGAGAGTGAAGTGGCAAATTGTAGTGCATTATTGATTAAGGGACTGACTCAGCGGTTACTGTATGATCCTGAAGAACTGTGACTGTTGGGCTCACAACAAGTTGGCAATGCATCAGCTAACCATAGTCACACATGTATGACATTTGGAGCAAAGTTTCAAGGACAGCAGGGCTTTTGAGCAAATGTTGGCACAATGGGGTACAATACAGCTTGAGATAACAAATAGTTATGAAGGATGCTACCACTCAGGTGTTGGAAGAGTTATTGTTAGATCAGAACTCATTGAAACATGTTACTGCAAAATCATGCTGCAATTAATTTTTGTTGTTAGCTTAAGGGCATGGATGTGAAGATTTTGATGGAATGTGTTGTTTTAACCTGTCAGATCATAGAGTGTCAATGCATGCGGAGATTAAGTGGCTAAAGAATCATACGCACGCTGTTGCAATTGTAAAAAGTCCCTTGGATGATTGGTTAAGATCAATGCTTGGGAATGTGTCACAGTGGGTTATACAATTGATAAAAGAAGCTTTAAGGTTTTTAGGTATTATTGCACTAATTTTGATTATTGTTAAACTTGTTTAAAATTGTATTATGCAACGTGTTCAAAGGATAACCTCCAAGGCCTTACTTGCACAAAAGAAAAACGGGGGAATTGTTGGGATTTGGTTTAAGCAAGAGGGGACATGAGTCCCAGGAACACCTGTGCAATTCAGGCCTTGAAGGATTCTCTGTTGATAATATAGCAATGGAGTAGAAGTCGTGGGGAAGTGTCGATTGCTTCGGTATGCTGAGGTCAAGCTGCCCCTGAGAAGAGGCAAGCAAGATAAGGAGGAGGCGAGATCTGGGAAAAAGAGCCATTAGACTGAGTAGAAAAAATCCACAGAGTAGTGAAAACAATGACGTAACCTTTTGGAGAGAAACCAATAGTATGTGTTAAATTAGAATAGAATTAACTATGTATAAGATAAGACTATAAATAATGAAGTATGGAACAATAAAGTTCAATGATTACTATCACTCATATTGAGTGCTGTCATCCCTGCCTCCATTCTCATCATAAAACCCTTCTCCTTTTCTTTGTGGAGCTGGTTGTTATAGCTGGTGGGGACCGCTTGGCCTTAGGCTTCCCTCTGGATGGCTGCTCCTCACCTTCAGCCCTCTCATCCCCACTGCCCTCAGCCTGCAGGGCCTCATACTTATTATGCAAGGGCATTGGAGGAGGAGGAGAGGGTCGGGGTGGATTTCTCTTGCTACCCCTGGCAGGGACCTGTATCCATCCCTCACCGTTTCCAAGGACCCTTCCCTCAGCAGGGGAGATCTGCAGAGCCTTCTCCCACAAATCTAACTCCCTTTCACTTTCCCTTATTGTCCTTAGCCTAGCTACCTCCTCCTTCAGCTCGGCCACTTCGTCCTTCAGCTCTGCCACCAGGCTGAGGAGAAAGTTCACCTGCTCACACCTGACACAGGTGTTCTCTCCCTCCCCTTCTATTCCAAGTGCCAGGCTGAAGCACTCTCTGCTGCTGGCAACCTGGACTCCAGCATGCTGGTGAAACAACTCTGTCTGAGTAGATGCTGCTTTTCTACCCTTCATCCGAGTGACAACTATGGTGCAATGTTTGAGCATCCATTCGATGCACCAGATGCAGGGAAGATTGAATGCTACAATGGTTTGTTGAAGACCACTCTTAAAGCCATGGGGGGTGCATCTTTGAAAAAATGTGAAAAACATTTAGCACAAGCAACCTGGCTGGTAAATAGTAGAGGTTCAGTGAACCGAGCTAGACCAGCACATTCAGACATGCTACAGAAAGTAGAAGGTGATAGTGTTCCTGTTGTTAGAGAAAAGAATCTGTTAGGTAAAACTGTTTGGGCATTTTCTCCTTCAGTAGAGGCTAAACCTGTCCGAGGGGAGGTTTCAGCTGAAGGTCTGGGTCACACTTATTGGGTAATGCAAGAGAATGGTGAAATTCAGTGTATTCCACAAAGAAACTGTGGTGGGTTGGAAGGGTAAGGCCAAGAAGCCTCTTCCCTTCCCCCCTGTAAAGTAAAGGGAAAAGAAAAATTGAAGGGAAAGAAAAAAAACTCACAAGCTGAATTACCAAGGCAGTGGAGCTATATTTACAAAGCAGTGTAGGATTTGCAGGGGAATATTTACAAATTTACAATATCTACAATATATACAAAGATATACAACAGAGTAACACAGAAATGATAGTAACTCCCCTTGGCAGAGGGGGTTCCCCACCTCCGCTCTCCCCTCTCTTCCCCCCTTTCCCCAGAATGGGATAGAAAGAGAAAGAAAAGAGAGGAAAAAAAATGTTAGAAGCAGTTCGTGTTAATTGGAAAGGAGTTAATACAGACCTGGTATCTTATCTTCAAGGCCGAAGTCTTGGCAGAAAGCCCAGCACAGAAAAGAGCTGCTGCCCAAAGAAGAGGCGGAAGCAAGAGTGACAGAGAAGTGCTGGAAATGCCCATTTCACTCCCAGTTCAGAAGGTGCTTCCTCCCACTTCACCAATGAAATAGTTTAGATTATTCTTTCCGTTTACCAACTTCCGTCCACCATATTCCCTTTCGTAAGGGGGCAACGTCAACCGGTCACAGAAACTTAACTTTAGCTGAAAGAGTTTAGTTTCAGACTGTTGTACAGTTACATTGTGTCCAATGGAATAATCCATGAGGAATCTACGGTGCACAAACCCTGAGAACCCTGAGACCTCTGAGTCAACTGAGAGTCCCTGTTTCCCTGTTTCCTTTTTCTTCGCTTCGTCTGTGAAGAGACAAACTGTTTTCCATTTTTTCTTGTTTCCTGATTTTCTTGGACTTTTGAATCATCTACATCTGAGGATAGCTGGAATGGACTATGAACTTTACTTACAAACTGTAAATATTGTTTTGGATTGGATGGACAGTATGAACAGCCAATGAAATAGTTTAGAAGGGGTGGATTGTGACCGTTTGAAGCTGTGCCTTTAAAAAAGGGACAGTGCTGGGACACTCTGGCTGAATGTTTTGGAATATTAATGAGAACAATCAGATATTCTAAACTAATTTCATTGGTGGATTGGTAGAATGCAACTTTACGTTTTAGTTCAGTTGGCATTTTTTCTCAGTTTCTCTGTCCTGCTTTTCCAGCCTGTCTGCTTCTGAGCAGCCGGAGTTTGACCTTGGATACCAGATAAACACTAATCCTGCATGCGCTTTGAGGCCTAACAAAATTTCATCCTTATTAACTGCCTTATCACAGTATCACAGTATCACAGTATAACTTAGGTTGGAAAGGACCTCGAGGATCATCGAGTCCAACCTATCAACACAGACCTCATGACTAAACCATGGCACCAAGTGCCACGTCCAATCTCCTCTTGAATGCCTCCAGGGACGGTGACTCCGCCACAAAGAGGAAAAAAATAACCACAGCTAGCCCAACTGTAGAAGCAACGAAAAATGCTATATTTGACAAGCATTGTGGAAAATGCAGGATATGTACACAATTTACAGTATTTACAACATATATACAGCAAAGGAAAAAAACCAATAATACAGGAACAAAATTCCCTCCTGCGGAGGAGGGTTCCCCCCTTGTACCCCCTTCTCTCCCCTTGTTTCCCAAAGAGGGTTAGAAAGAGAGAAAAAGAGCAGTTATTAATAAAGCAGAATATTAGTAGGCCACATGCTTATCTGTTCAAGGTCGCTCTGGCAGGGAGTCCAGAAGCAGACGAGCTGGAAAGGGAGAAGGAAAGGAGCGAACTGAGAAAAGTTCCAACTGAACTCAAAATTTAAAGTTGCATTCTATCAATCCACCAATGAAATTAGTTTAGAATATCTGATTGTTCTCATTAATATTCCAAAACATTCAGCCAGAGTGTCCCAGCACTGTCCCTTTTCTTACAGGCACAGCCTCAAATGGTCACAGTCCACCCCTTCTAAACAATTTCATTGGGTGTTTATACTGTCCATCCAATCCAAAACAATATTTACAGTTCGTAAGCAAAAGTTCATAGTCCATTCCGGCTACACTCATATATAGATGATTCAAAAGTCCAAGAAAATCAGGAAATGAGAAAAAATGGAAAACAGTTTATCTCTTCGCAGATGAAGCAAAGAAAAGGAAACAGGGATTCTCAGGGTCTCCTAGTTGACTCAGGGTTCTTAGGGTTCTCAGGGTTCATGCACCGCGGATTCCTCGTAGATTCTTCCTTTGGATGTGATGTAGCTATACAGCAGTTTGAAATTAACCTCTTTAAGCTAAAGTTAAATTTCTTTGTGGAATACACTGAATTTCACCATTCTCTTGCATTACCCAATAAGTGTGACCCAGACATTCAGCTGATACCACCCCTCGGACAGGTTTAGCCTCTCCTGAGGGAGAAAATACCCAAAGAGTTTTACCTAACAGATTCTTTTCTCGAACAACAGGAACTCTATCACCTTCCACATTCTGTAGCAAATCTGAATGTGCAGGTCCAGCTCGGTTCACTGAACCTCTACTATTTACCAGCCAGGTTGCTTGTGCTAAATGTTTTTCCCAGTTTTTCAAAGATGCACCCCCATAGCTTTGAGAGTGGTCTTCAACAAACCGTTGTAGCGTTCAATCTTCCCTGCAGCTGGTGCATAGTAAGGAATATGGAATATTCACTCAATACCGTGCTCTTTTGCCCAGTTCTTTACAAAGTTGTTTTTGAAATGAGTTCCGTTGTCTGACTCAATCCTCTCTGGAGTTCCGTGTCTCCACAGGATCTGTCTCTCCAGACCGAGAATGGTGTTGCGTGCAGTTGCATGTGGAACTGGATAAGTTTCCAACCATCCAGTGTTTGCCTCTACCATAGTAAGCACGTATTGCTTACCAGAACGAGAACGTGGTAGAGTGATGTAGTCAATCTGCCAAGCTTCACCATACTTGTACTTGGACCATCTGTCACCATACCACAAGGGCTTAAGTCGTTTAGCCTGCTTAATAGCAGCACAAATGTCACAGTCATGGATGACTTGTGTGATAGCATCCATGGAAATGTCTATGGATCTGTCACAACCCCATTGGTATGTTGCATCTCTGCCTTGATGTCCTGACGAATCATGAGCCCACCGAGCTAAGAATATCTCACCTCAGTGTTTCCAGTCAAGACCAGATTATAGTCCATGTCCACTTGAGAAAATCTTGCAGCTAGATCTGCCTGATGGTTGCGTTGTTGTTCCTCAGTAGCTTTGCTCTTAAGAGTGTGAGCATCAATGTGTCTCACTTTCACTGGAATTCTCTTGACTCGATCAGCAATGTCCTGCCACAGTTCAGCTGCCCAAATGGGTTTTCCTTTCCTCTGCCAACCACTCTTCTTCCAGTTCTTTAGCCAACCCCATAGAGCATTGGCTACCATCCATGAGTCGGTGTAGAGATAAAGCTTTGGCCATCTCTCACGTTCAGCCACATCGAGAGCTAGCTGGACAGCTTTTACCTCTGCGAACTGACTGGATTCTCCTTCTCCATCCTTCGCCTCTGCAACTCGGTGTGTTGGACTCCACACTGCAGACTTCCACCTTCCCTTGTTTCCAACAAGACGACAGGAACCGTCTGTGAACAAAGCATATTTCCTTTCATCATCAGAAAGGTCACTTGTAAGAAGGAGCCTCCTCAGCACAAGTTACTTTCTCCTCTGGAGGTTTAGCACAGTTGGTACCTTCAGGCCAACTTGAGATCACCTCCACTAGAACAGGTCTTTCAAGATTTCCTATTCGAGCTCTCTGTGTTGTCAAAGCCATCCACTTAGACCAGGTTGAGTCTGTAGCATGATGTGGTGTGGAACCTTTGCCTTGGAACATCCAATTCAAAACTGGTAATCTGGGAGCTAAGAGAAGTTGTGATTCAGTTCCAATAACTTCTGAAAATGCTTTTACTCCTTCATAGGCAGCTAGAATCTCTTTCTCTCTTGGAGTATAATTTGCTTCTGAACCTCTGTAACCTCTACTCCAGAAACCAAGAGGTCGTCCACATGTCTCACCTGGAGCTTTTTGCCACAAGCACCAGGTTGGACCATTGTCACTTGCAGCCGTGTACAAAATGTTCTTAATGTCTGGACCATCTCGGACAGGTCTCAGACCCATTGCTTGAATTACCTCTTGCTCTATCTGGTCAATGGCTGCTTGTTGTTCAGGTCCCCAGTGGAAATGGTTTCTCTTTCGAGTCACATCATACAGAGGTTTCACAATCTGACTGTATCCAGGAATGTGCAGTCTCCAAAATCCCACTATCCCCAAGAAACGTAGGGTTTCTTGCTTGTTTGTGGGATTTGCCATGGTAGAGACTCTATTTACCACATCCACTGGAATGTGTTGGCGTCCATCCTGCCACCGCACTCCCAGAAACTGAATTTCTGTGGTAGGTCCTTTCACCTTGTCTCGTTTGATGGCAAAACCTGCATTCAGAAGAATGTCAATGATTTTGTTACATTTCTCGAAGACTTCCTCAGCAGTTTTACCCCAGACGATGATATCATCGATGAACTGGATATGTTGTGGAGCACCACCTTTCTCCAGAGCATGATGGATTACTGCATGACAGATGCTTGAGCGGTGGATCCAGCCCATTGGCAGTCTGTTGAAAGTGTACTGGATTCCTCTCCAGGTGAAAGCAAACTGAGGCCTGCATTCCTCTGCTATGGGAATAGAGAAAAATGCATTAGCAATGTCTATGGTAGCATACCATTTAGCCTCTTTGGATTCCAGCTCATCCTGGAGTTCCATCATGTCAGGCACTGCTGCACTCATAGATGGTGTCACTTCATTCAGGGCTCGGTAGTCCACTGTCAGACGCCAGTCTCCATTCTGCTTCCGCACAGGACACACTGGACTGTTGAAAGGTGAATGAGTTTTGCTGACGACTTTCTGACTCTCCAACTGACGAATCAGATTCTGAATGAGCAACAAAGAGTCACGGTTGGTTCTGTATTGTCTGTGATGCACAGTCTGAGAAGCAACCGGCAATTTAATGTCCTGTATCTTGTGTTGTCCCACAATTGCAGATTCATCAGAAAGTTCAGGTCTAACACACAGCTTCAGTTTTTGTCCATCAATCTCTACAGAAGCTGCTCTAAAAGCCCATTTGTAACCTCTAGGGTCTTTGAAATGCCCTTCTCTCAGAAAATCAATTCCCAAAATACAAGGTGCGTCAGGTCCGGTCACAACTGTATGCTTCCTCCATTGTTTACCAGTTAAACTTATATTAACCTCCACCTTGGATTTCAGGAGGAAGTTTTACACGGAGAGCGTGATTACCCATTGGGATGGGCTGCCTGGGGAGGTGGTGGAGTCGCCGTCACTGGAGGTGTTCAGGAGGAGACTTGACAGGATGCTTGGTTACATGGGTTAGTTGATTGGGTGGTGTTGGGTGATAGGTTGGACGTGATGATCTGGAAGGTCTCTTCCAACCTGGTCTATTCTATTCTATTCTATTCTATTCTATTCTATTCTATTCTATTCTATTCTATTCTATTCTATTCTTACTTAACTCTTGAGATCCACCAGTGACTCCCAGAATAGTTATAGACTGATAATTTGATGGCATTATGGTGCACTGAGCTCCTGTGTCAGCCAAGGCCCTGTGCTTCCAAAATTGTGAAGTGCCAGGCCACTGGATGTACACATCCCAATAGATTCTGTTATCTCTGTTTTCCCTCTCCTCCCCCTGGCGGGAGGCAGAGCACCCCTAGTTATGGGGAACATGCCCAGATGTGCATTGCGCACAGTGTGCAGTGTTAGAACTGGAGCCACTGTTGGAGCTACTAGAGTTGTTCTGGGGAACTATGGAAGTAACAGCTACCCTTCTGGTATTGCTACCTCGGGTTCTGCCACTTTGCAATTCCCTCAGTCTCCTGAAAAGATTAGAAGTTGGTTGGCCATCCCACCTGTTCATGTTCTCACCAAACTGGTCACGCAGAGTTATCCAAATAATCCTGTGCGACTGCCTTGGTGGTCTGTTTTGATTTGATCTGTTTTGGAATGACCTCCTTGGAGGACGTGTATTCCTCACAGATGAAACTTCTATCCACCTGGGAGAAGAATTAGAATTATCTTTTTGTGCCAATTGGGATATGGAATTTTTAAATTCATCCTTCAACTCTTTCATGGAATTCTTTATTTCACCAGACAGAGTTTCAATGGCTGTAACCTAAGAAACACGTGTCATGCTATCCTCCAATTGTCTCATTTGATCAGTGAATTGGCCAACCGTAGGAGGAGTTCCACCATAATTTCTTGCCACAATCCTGCTTGCCAGAATGTTTGCATAATTAGAAGGAGCAAGCTTGATGATCTTTTTAGCAAGACCATTTCCTACAGGAGTGTCATCAGGATTCAGAGTTTCATGTTCACCATAGAGTATCTCTCTAACAGCAAATTCTCTCAGCCGCTTAATTCCCTCATCTATGGTAGTCCAGGACTTAGGATTCCATGGAAGATCATGTCGGGAAGGGTATCTCAGGGCAACTGCATATAAAATGCGTATCCACAGATTAACCTTACCGAGAATCTTGGCTAGATGTCTATCTCTTCCATTATCCTTCGAGAGAGTTCCTAACTGAGCTGCTGACTTGTCTCCAACTATTTGAGCTGGAGCACCTGTATCATAATATCTACTAAGCCAAGTTAGAATTGGCTCCTTATGTGCTCCGATGTAATCTTTACCGACGTCGTGAACGTCTTCATGAGGTGAAGAACATCCAGAAAGGTTATCTTCTTCTCCATCTATGACATCTTCCTGAACATATTGTCTGCATAATCCTGCTGTCACTCTCCTAAGGATCTCTCTAAGCTGAGAAGCACCACTAGCTGCTGTGCTAGGTGCATCTGTATCTGGTGTTGATCTCAATAATTCAGCTAGGTCTTTAAAACAAATCTTCTCTTCCTCCTCAGCAGGATCTTTTCTAGTAGAAGGTCCCTCACCAGGATCAGTCTCCTGCTCTTCTTCCCCATTAGCTCCTGGATCAGCTTTGGTCTTTCCACTTGTAGTCTTTAAAATTGCTACTTGCTTAATTAGAGCTGTGGTTGAATTTGCAGCCGCCTTAACAGAAGCTGACAGGTTTTGAGACAGATCAGCTGCTGTGGAAGGGGCTTCTGGTCCTGCCTAGATGGCGGGCGGAAATGACTTTGCCTCGTTAATGGCGGCTGCCAAAGAAGACGGGGGAGCCGCCATGTTGGGAGCTGCCGCCGCCCCTGGCTGCTTGACAGAATCAGCAACAGAACCGTTCAAAGCATCCTTTCCAATAGACTTTTTAGCTTTATCTTTAACTGACACAGATTCTTCATTCTCCTCATCACTGGACGTCTCTGGGGCTGACCCAGTGGTACGCCGCCTCTTCTTTGATCTATGCTTAATAATGAAGCTTACCTTAGGCACCTTTTTCTCCCAACACCAAGAATATAGCGAATACACATTAGTTATCACCAGCAGCAGGATTACACACATCAAATAAATCACCTTTGGATCCCAGCCATCACTTAAAATTACTCTTTCACCTACTGGAATCTTAAACTGCCTTATCTCAATCGGTTGAGTGCTAGAGGTCACATTCCTGTATCTGGTAAGCCAAAAGAATCCCAGACAGAGATCATATAAAAGCCAGATTTTATACATAAACCACAAATATAATTTCTGCATTAAATATTTACCTAGGTGATCGATAAGGAGGACCAGACAATACTTGTAAATCAGAACTGAACACACTGAGAATAGCAATTGCTTAAAAATCCAAAGCACCTTCATGTTTGCTAGTCTGGCTCGAGCAAGCAATAAATCAAGCTAATTATCTGCCGCACGTTGGGGCAGCCAAAAAGAAATGTGGTGGTTTGGAGAGAAGGCCTAGCCTCCTCTCCGCCACAAAGAGGGAAAAAAAAACCACGGCTAGCCCAATCGGAGAAGCAAGGAAAAATGCTATATTTTACAAGTAATGTGGAAAATGCAGGATATGTACACAATTTACAGTATTTACAACATATATACAGAAATATACAGCAAAGTAAAAAAAAACAATAATACAGGAACGAAATTCCCTCCTCCGGAGGAAGGTTCCCCCCTGTACCCCCTTCTCTCCCCTTTTTTCCCAAAGAGGGTTAGAAAGAGAGAAAAAGAGCAGTTATTAATAAAGCAGAATATTAGTAGGCCACATGCTTATCTGTTCAAGGTCGCTCTGGCAGGGAGTCCAGAAGCAGACGAGCTGGAAAGGGAGAAGGAAAGGAGCGAACTGAGAAAAGTTCCAACTGAACTCAAAACTTAAAGTTGCATTCTACCAATCCACCAATGAAATTAGTTTAGCATATCTGATTGTTTTCGCTAATATTCCAAAACATTCAGCCAGAGTGTCCCAGCACTGTCCCTTTTCTTAAAGGCACAGCCTCAAACGGTCACAGCAGCCAAAAACTGGATGGCGCTCAAAGGGTGGGGAATGTCCTTGTCCTCTCTGTGCTCTGATGACTCTTTGCTGCTTGGTCTTGCCCAAGCATCTTGCTACAGTCTTGCTTCATGGGAATAAATTGGATATTCTGACCACCCAAATTCATAATGGCATGTCAAAGTCTTCAACTCTTGCTTTCCATTTTGTATTAAGTCTTTGCTTTAACTGTTTAACCTGATGTTACTGTAGGTGTGATATGGTGAGGGTGACAGAGCACTGGAATAGGCTGCCCAGGGCAGGTTGTGGAGTCTCCCTCTCTGGAGGTATTAAAAATCTGCCTCAATGAGTTCCTGTGTAGCCTGGGGATCCTGCTTTGGCATGGGGGGGTCGGATTAGATGCGAAAATAGAGTAGAGTAGAGTAGAGTAGAGTAGAATAGAATAGAATAGAATAGAATAGAATAGAATAGAATAGGTTGGAAGAGACCTTTGAGAGGTGTGGTGAAGGCACATTATGCCCAGGTACTGAATCTTGTCCCAGCATGTGGGCAAGTTGTCCCTCCTCCAGGAAAAAGACAAAAGCCAAGGCATTAGCCAGACCAGCACGCACCCAGCGCATGCAGTGCTCGTGCAAACACCAAGTATGGGCATAATTCTAGCTTCACGCTTTCTATAGGCTGAAGCCAGTTGTTTATGAGAGTGCCCATTGGTCAAGCCCAGCTGTGGTGGGTGAAAGGGTAAGGCCGAGAAGCCTCTTCCCTTCCCCCTTGTAAGGTAAAAAGGGAAAAAAAATTGAAGGGAAAGGAAAAAAAAACTCACCAGCCGAATTAGCAAAGCAGTGGAGCTATATTTACAAAGCAGTGTAGGATTTTGCAGGGGAATATTTACAAATTTACAATATCTACAATATATACAAAGATATACAGCAGTGTAACACAGAAATGAGAGTAACCCCCCTCGGCCGAGGGGTTCCCCCACCTCCGCTCTCCCCTCCCTTCCCCCCCTTCCCCCAGAATAGTTCGGAAAAGAGGGAGAAAGAAGAAAGAAAGAAGTTAAAAGCAGGTTGTGTTAATTGAAAGCAGTTACAGGCCTGGTTATCAGTTTTTTTCAAGGCCGGAGCCTTGGCAGAAAGCCCAGCACAGGGGAGCTGCTGCACCGAAGGAGATGCGGAAGCAAGAGTGACAGAGAAGTGCTGGGAATGCCCACTTCACTCTCAGGCCAGATAGTGCTTCCTCCCACTCGCCCAATGAAAAATTAGTTTAGACTCTTCCTTCCGTTTACCAACTTCCGTCCACCATATTCCCTTTCTTAAAGGGACACCGTCAACCGGCCACAGTCCACCCCTTCTAAACAATTTTCATTGGCTGTTTATACTGTCCATCCAATCCAAGATGATATTTACAGTTCGTGAATAGAGTTCATAGTCCATTCCGGCTATGCTCAGATGTAGATGATTCAAAAGTCCAAGAAAATCAGAAAATGAGAAAAGTGGAAAGCAGTTTATTTCTTCACCGACGAAGCGAAGAAAAGGGAAACAGGGAAATCTCAGGGTCTCTTAGTTGACTCAGGGCTCTCAGGGATCTCAGGGTTCATGCACCGTAGATTCCTCGTTGATTCTTCTTTTGGGCGCAATGTAGCTGTACAGCAGTTCGAAGTTAACCTCTTTCAGCTAAAGTTAAATTTCTTTGTGGAATACACTGAATCTCACCATTCTCTTGCATTACCCAATAAGTGTGACCCGGACCTTCAGCTGAAACCACCCCTCGGACAGGTTTAGCCTCTCCTGAGGGTGAAAATACCCAAACAGTTTTACCTAACAGATTCTTTTCTCTAACAACAGGAACTCTATCACCTTCCACTTTCCGTAGCAAATCTGAATGTGCAGGTCCAGCTCAGTTCACTGAACCTCTACTATTTACCAGCCAGGTTGCTTGTGCTAAATGTTTTTCCCAGTTTTCAAAGATCCACCCCCATGGCTTTAAGAGTGGTCTTCAACAAACCGTTGTAGCGTTCAATCTTCCCTGAAGCTGGTGCATAGTAGGGAATGTGGAATATCCACTCAATACCGTGCTCTTTTGCCCAGTTCTTTACAAGGTTGTTCTTGAAATGAGTTCCATTGTCTGACTCGATCCTCTCTGGAGTTCCGTGTCTCCACAGGATTTGTCTCTCCAGACCGAGAATGGTGTTGCGTGCAGTTGCATGTGGAACTGGATAAGTTTCCAACCATCCAGTGTTTGCCTCTACCATAGTAAGCACGTATTGCTTACCAGAACGAGAACGTGGTAGAGTGATGTAGTCAATCTGCCAAGCTTCACCATACTTGTACTTGGACCATCTGTCACCATACCACAAGGGCTTAAGTCGTTTTGCCTGCTTAATAGCAGCACAAATGTCACAGTCATGGATGACTTGTGTGATAGCCTCCATGGAAATGTCTATGGATCTGTCACGAGCCCATTGGTATGTTGCATCTCTGCCTTGATGTCCTGACGAATCGTGAGCCCACCGAGCTAAGAATATCTCACCTCGGTGTTTCCAGTCGAGATCAAGATTAGAGTCCATGTCTACTTGAGAAACTCTTGCAGCTAGATCTGCCTGATGGTTGTGTTGCTGTTCCTCAGTAGCTTTGCTCTTAGGAATGTGAGCATCGATGTGCCTCACTTTCACTGGAATTCTCTCGATTCGATCAGCAATGTCCTGCCATAGGTTGGCTGCCCAAATGGGTTTTCCTTTTCTCTGCCAACCACTCTTCTTCCAGTTCTTTAGCCAACCCCATAGAGCATTGGCTACCATCCATGAGTCGGTGTAGAGATAAAGCTTTGGCCATCTCTCACGTTCAGCTACGTCGAGAGCTAGCTGGACAGCTTTTACCTCTGCGAACTGACTGGATTCTCCTTCTCCATCTTTCGCCTCTGCAACTCGGCGTGTTGGACTCCACACTGCAGACTTCCACCTTCGCTTGTTTCCAACAAGACGACAGGAACCGTCTGTGAACAAAGCATATTTCTTTTCATCATCAGAAAGGTCATTGTAAGGAGGAGCTTCCTCAGCACGAGTTACTTTCTCCTCTGGAGGTTTAGCACAGTTGATGCCTTCAGGCCAACTTGAGATCACCTCCACTAGACCAGGTCTTTCAAGATTTCCCATTCGAGCTCTCTGTGTTATCAGAGCCATCCACTTGGACCATGTGGAGTCTGTGGCATGATGTGGTGTGGAACCTTTGCCTTTGAACATCCAATTTAAAACTGGTAATCTGGGAGCTAGAAGAAGTTGTGACTCAGTTCCAATCACTTCAGAAGATGCTTTCACTCCTTCATAGGCAGCTAAAATTTCTTTCTCTGTTGGAGTGTAGTTAGCCTCTGAACCTCTGTAACCTCGACTCCAGAAACCAAGAGGTCGTCCACGTGTCTCACCTGGAGCTTTTTGCCACAAGCACCAGGTTGGACCATTGTCACTTGCAGCCGTGTACAAAATGTTCTTAATGTCTGGACCATCTCGGACAGGTCCCAGACCCATCGCTTGAATTACCTCTTGCTTTATTTGGTCAAAGGCTGCTTGTTGTTCAGGTCCCCAGTGGAAATGGTTTCTCTTTCGAGTCACATCATACAGAGGCTTCACAATCTGACTGTATCCAGGAATGTGCAGTCTCCAAAATCCCACTATCCCCAAGAAACGTAGGGTCTCTTGCTTGTTTGTGGGACTTGCCATGGTAGAGACTCTATTTACCACATCCACTGGAATGTGTCGGCGTCCATCCTGCCACCGCACTCCCAGAAACTGAATTTCTGTGGTAGGTCCTTTCACCTTGTCTCGTTTGATGGCAAAACCTGCATTCAGAAGAATGTCAATGATTTTGTTACCTTTCTTGAAGACTTCCTCAGCAGTTTTACCCCAGACGATGATATCATCGATGAACTGGATGTGTTCTGGAGCGCTGCCTTTCTCCAGAGCATCGTGGATCACTGCATGACAGATGCTTGAGCTGTGGATCCAGCCCATTGGCAGCCTGTTGAAAGTGTACTGGATTCCTCTCCAGGTGAAAGCAAACTGAGGCCTGCATTCCTCTGCTATGGGAATAGAGAAAATGCATTAGCAATGTCTATGGTAGCATACCATTTGGCCTCTTTGGATTCCAGCTCATACTGTAGCTCCATCATGTCTGGTACTGCTGCACTCATAGGTGGTGTCACTTCATTTAGGGCTCGGTAGTCTACTGTCAGACGCCAGTCTCCATTCTGCTTTCGCACAGGCCACACTGGACTGTTGAAAGGTGAATGAGTTTTGCTGACGACTTTCTGACTCTCCAACTGACGAATCAGATTCTGAATGGGCAACAAAGAGTCACGGTTGGTTCTGTATTGTCTGTGATGCACAGTCTGAGAAGCAACCGGCAATTTAATGTCCTGTATCTTATGTTGTCCCACAACTGCAGATTCATCAGAAAGTTCAGGTCTGGCAGACAGCTTCAATCTCTGTCCATCAATTTCTATTGAAGCTACTCCAAAAGCCCATTTGTAACCTCTAGGGTCTTTGAAACGCCCTTCTCTCAGAAAATCAATTCCCAGAATACAAGGTGCATCAGGTCCGGTCACAATTGTATGCTTCTTCCATTGTTTACCAGTTAAACTTATATTAACCTCTACCTTACTTAACTCTTGAGATCCACCAGTGACTCCCAGAATAGTTATAGATTCTGATCCCTGATAATTTGATGGTATTATGGTGCACTGAGCTCCTGTGTCAACCAAGGCCCTGTACTTCCGAAATTGTGAAGTGCCAGGCCACTGGATGTACACATCCCAATAGATTCTGTTATCTCTGTTATCCCTCTCCTCCCCTGGCGGGAGGCAGGGCACCTAGTTATGGGGAACATGCGCACATGTGCATTGCACATAGTTCGCAGGGTTATAACTTTGCATGTTATAACTGGAGCCACTGTTGGAGCCATAAGAGTCGTTCTGGGAACTGTGGAAGTAACAGCTACCCTTCTGGTATTGCTACCTCGGGTTCTGCCACTTTGCAATTCCCTCAGTCTCCTGAAAAGATTAGAAGTTGGTTGGCCATCCCAGCGGTTCATGTTCTCACCAAACTGATCACGCAGAGTTATCCAAATAGTTCTACGTGATTGCCTTGGTGGTCTGTTTTGGAACGACCTGTTTTGGAATGACCTGTTTTGGAATGACCTCCTTGGAGGACGTGTATTCCTCACAGATGAAACTTGTATCCACCTGGAGGAAGAATTGAAATTATCCTTCTGTGCCAATTGGTATATGGAATCTTTTAACTCTCTTATGCAATTCTGAATATCACCAGACATCGTTTTAATGGCTGAAACCAAAGAACCACGTGTCATGCTATCCTCCAATTGTCTCATTTGATCACTGAATTGGCCAACCGTAGGAGAAGCTCCACCATAACTTCTTGACACAATTCTGCTTGCCAGAATGTTTGCATAATTAGAAGGAGCAAGTTTGATGATCTTTTAGCAAGACCAATACCCACAGGAATGTCATCAGGATTCAGAGTTTCATGTTCACCATAGAGTAGCTCTCTAACAGCAAATTCTCTCAAGCGCTTAATTCCCTCATCTATGGTAGTCCAGGGTTTAGGATTCCATGGAAGATCATCTCGGGAAGGATATCTCAGGGCAACCACCATTAAAAGGCGTATCCACAGATTAACCTTACCGAGAGCTCTGCCTAGATGTCTATCTATTCCATTGTCCCTTGAGAGAGTTCCTAACTGAGCTGCTGACTTGTCTCCAACTGTTAGAGCTGGAGCACCTGTATCATAACACCTACTAAGCCAAGCTAGAACTGGTTCCTTATCCGCCCTGGTGAAATCTTTACGGACATAACGCAATTCCTCCCTTGGAGAAGAACACTCCAAAATATCATCTTGCTCTTCATCTCCCTGAATTCTTTGCCCATATAATCCTGCTGTCATTCTCCTAAGGATCTCTTTAAGCTGAGAACCACCTTTGCCAGCTGCTTTCCTAGCTTCATCTGTATCCTGCTTTGATCTCACTAGGTTAACTAGATCTTTAAAACAAACCACCTCTTCCTCCTGAGCAGGATCTCTTAGAGTAGAGGGCCCCTCACCAGGATCAGTCTCCAGCTCCTCTTCTTCTCCATCTTTGGCCTTTGCACCTCTAGTCTTTAAAGGAGCCACCTTAACTGGAGCTGTGTTTGAATTTACAGCCACCTTAATGGAAGCTGACAGGTCCTGAGATAAATCAGCTGCTGGGGCAGTGACTTCGGTCCCACCGAGGAGTAGGCGGAAGTGACGTTGCTCCGTTAACGGCCGATGGAGAAGAAGAAGAAGGAGAAGGAGTGGGAGAAGGAGTAGGTGCCATGTTGATACCAGCCGATGCCCTTGGCTGCTTGCTAGAATCAGCAAAGTCATTTAGAGCTGCTTTACCAATTGACTTTTTAGCCTTCTTTTTGACTAACACAGGTTCTCCACAGTCCTCATCACTAGATGACTCTGGGACTGATCGAGAGCCACGGCGTTTTCTTTTTGGTCTAGTTTTAATAACAAAACAAGCTCTGGACACCTTTTTCTCTCGCCACAAAGAGAACAGCAAATATGCAATCACCATCACCAGCAACAGATTTATACACATCAAATAAATCACTTTTGGGTCCCAGGCATCACCTAAAGTTACTCTCTCCTCAGGCGGAATCTTAAAACCCTTTATCTCAATTGGGAGAGTGGTGGAGGTAACATTCCTGTATCTCACTGGCCATAATAAATTAATACATTTTCCATACCATAATTTAACTCTATACATAACCCACATATAAATTGTTCGCACCAAATATTTACCCAGGTAATCCAAAAGCAAACCCAAACAGTATCTGTAAACCAGAGCCCCAAAAATTGAAAAGAACAATCGCTCCACAAACCACAAGACCTTCATGTTTGCTAATTCAGCTGGAAAACATTAAATCAATCAAGTAATAAATTAAACTAATTATCTGCCGCACGTTGGGTACGCCAATAAAAAAAAAAATGTGGTGGGTGAAAGGGTAAGGCCGAGAAGCCTCTTCCCTTCCCCCTTGTAAGGTAAAAAGGGAAAAAAAATTGAAGGGAAAGGAAAAAAAAACTCACCAGCCGAATTAGCAAAGCAGTGGAGCTATATTTACAAAGCAGTGTAGGATTTTGCAGGGGAATATTTACAAATTTACAATATCTACAATATATACAAAGATATACAGCAGTGTAACACAGAAATGAGAGTAACCCCCCTCGGCCGAGGGGTTCCCCCACCTCCGCTCTCCCCTCCCTTCCCCCCCTTCCCCCAGAATAGTTCGGAAAAGAGGGAGAAAGAAGAAAGAAAGAAGTTAAAAGCAGGTTGTGTTAATTGAAAGCAGTTACAGGCCTGGTTATCAGTTTTTTCAAGGCCGGAGCCTTGGCAGAAAGCCCAGCACAGGGGAGCTGCTGCACCGAAGGAGATGCGGAAGCAAGAGTGACAGAGAAGTGCTGGGAATGCCCACTTCACTCTCAGGCCAGATAGTGCTTCCTCCCACTCGCCCAATGAAAAATTAGTTTAGACTCTTCCTTCCGTTTACCAACTTCCGTCCACCATATTCCCTTTCTTAAAGGGACACCGTCAACCGGCCACACCAGCCTCGAGGAATCTATAAGTATCACCCAGTGGGTAAGCAAGTTGCCCCCTCATTCACTTTGTCTCTGTGCTTGCTCGAGAGAGTAACTCTCGAGCTGCAGCCTTTGCCATTGAGCTTATTGTTGTTAACTTCTGTTATACATGCACGCATACTGAAAGCCTCTGCATCGTTAGAAGCACAGAGGGAGGATCTTAGCGTTGCTACAGCCAGTCGTACCGACCGGGAGAGCCCAATGTGCCACCGGAGGACTGGACTGGCCCCTGAGGGTAAGATCTGCCCAGTAGCCGGGGAGAAGGGACTTGATCGATACCGAGTCCACATATGCCTAGCCCCGCCGTAGCGGGAGAGGAGCCGCCGTGTGCTGCTCTGAGCCCTGTGAATCTCAGGGAAGACTAAGGCATTGTTTGTACCTATACTGCACCGAACCCGGGACCACTCCAAGAGTCCCACTGCTCCTTTACGCTCAGTAAACGAGAATCCGCTGCCTATCGCAGCCGCATTCTCTCCCTGAGGCTGTTTGCATCAGCCCCGAGAATCGCCGTGGTTGGGCCGACCCCATAGCTTTGCTTGCTGCCGCGTCGTCCAAGCCCACCTACCAGCCACCGTCGTCCCGCCCTGCCGTGCGAGCCGACTTTAAGGGCCGACCCCACGGGCCAACCCCGACCAGGACCGATCCCTGTTGTCTGGAGGGAATCTAATATCTTCCACGTGTTCTCCACCCACTAGCACTCAGTTCAAAGTATCCGCATCTAGCAGAGTAAGCGCTGATGCATAGAAAGATTGTAATATTGCTGTGTATAGCCAGAAGCCGCCCGCGTCCCACCGAGTCGCCATCTCGTGGCCAAGCGGCAGAACCGCACCCTTCGTTATATAAATATAGAGATAGTCTGTAACTAGTTCAATTAAGTTATAATCATAGCACTAAGCCACTTGTGGAATCTATTTCACGAACGTGCACTAGAACATGTATGTAAGTTGGTGATTCATCAGTTATTAATAGTTTGATAATTAATAAGATAATATTTTCATAATTCATATTTCATATTAATAAATTTAATAACCTCTTCACCACAAGATCATCAAGTCCAACCTGTCATCCAACACTATCTGATCAAGTAAACCATGGCACCGAGCACCCCATCCAGTCTCTTTCTAAACACCTCCAGTGATGGTGACTCCACCACCTCCCTGGGCAGCACATTCCAATGGCTAATCACTCTTTCTATGATGAACTTCTTCCTAACATCCATCCTAAACCTCCCCTGGCGCAGCTTGGGACTGTGTCCTCTTGTTCTGGCGCTGGTTGCCTGGGAGAAGAGACCAACCCCCACCTGGATACAACCTTCTTTCAGGTAGTCACAGAGAGCAATAAAAAGTCTCCCCTGAGCCTTCTCTACTCCACACAAACAGTGTGGAACTATTAGTTCAATCACTAATTACCTGTGAGAAGAGACCAGTACCAGACTCTCTACAATATCCCTTCATGTAGTTGTAGAGAGCAATGAGGTCTCCCCTCAGCCTCCTCTTTTCTGAACTAAAGAGCCCCAGCTCCTTCAGTCACTCTTCATAAGATTTATTCTCCAGGAATTAAGAAGGAATAACAAGGCCATAAGTGTTGTAGAGAGCAATAAGGTCTGCCCTGAGCCTCCTGTTCTCCAGGCTATATACCTCCAGCTCCCTCAGCCTCTCCTCACAGGGCTGTGCTCCAGACCTCTCCCTAGCCTCATTGCCTCTAGACATGTTCAAGTATCTCAATGTCCTTCTTAAATTGAGGAGCCCAGAAATGGACACGGTAAAAGTGTTAGGAGGGAAGGAGCTTCTCTGCTTGTTGAGAAAAAGCTGTTCCAGACATTTGCTCATTTTAAAACATCCATTCAGAGTTTATAAACTGGAAGCAAAGAGCTTCTATTTCCTCTGTATCTACTTTTTTATATTTTTAATATAAAGTTTGAAATATAATGGTCAGTTAAAAGCTGTAACATGTGACAATAAAAAGCAGTAAAATGAGTCTGAAATACTGTTTTGTCAAGGTATTAATACTGCTAGTATCTTGAAAGGCATGATTATGATAATGTCTCTCACTAAATAGGTCAGGAAGTTTCCCCAAGTAACCACTGACAGGTAACAAACTAAATCCTCAGATTTGGGTCAATATAGATATGCAGCCCTTTGAAGCCATGCCTGCATTGTAAAGGGCCTGGAAATATATGAAATGAAAAACTTTACTCCAGGAAATGTCTCCTTAGAAGCAATACACAAACTGTATGCAGCAGCACCATCCAAACTTCCCTGGAGGCAGGAGCTGGTGGTCTGCCTGCAAACAGAGGTGGCTGAAGCACATCAAAGGCCACCAGCTGAGCTTCATCTTCTTGGAGGCAATGTAGAGGGAGGGAGGCGAGGGAAAAGAGGAGGAGGGGTGGCTCTGTATATTAGGGAGTCACTCTCTGCCACACAACTTGAGGTGGATGATGAGGGAGTTGAGAGCCTGTGGGTTAAAATCAGAGGGTAGCCCAACAAATCTGACATCCTGATTGGAATCTGTTACAGACCACCCAACCAGGATGAGGAGGCTGATGAAGTGTTCTACAAGCAGCTGGAGGCCGTCTCAAGATCATCAGATCTTGTCCTTGTGGGTGACTTCAACCTCCCAGATATCTGCTGGGAACTTAATTCAGCAGGGAGGAGGCAGTCCAGAAGATTCCTGGAGCGAATGGAGGACTGCTTCCTGACACAGCTGTTAAGCGAGCCTACCAGGGGACATGCTCTGCTTGACCTGCTGTTCTCCAATAGGGAAGGGCTGGTGGGAGACGTGATCGTGGGAGGCTGCCTAGGGTGTAGTGACCACGAGATAGTGAAGTTTTCAATATGCAGGGAGATAGGGAGGGCTGCCAACAGAACCTTCACCTTGGACTTCCGGAGGGTGAGCTTCAGCCTATTTAAGAAACTTACTTGTAAAGTCCCCTGGGTACCAGCCCTCATGAACCAAGGGGTTCAGGAGGGTTGGACCTACTTCAAACAGGAGCTCTTGAAGGCACAGGAACTGGCGGTTCCCACATGCCGAAAGACGAGCCGGCGGGGAAGGCGACCGGCCTGGATGAGCAAGCAGCTCCTGGAGGATTTAAGGGGAAAAAAGAGGCTGTATCACCTTTGGAAGGAGGGGAAGGCTTCTCGAGGTATGTTCAAGGAAGCTGTTAGATTATGTAGGAATAAAATTAGGGAGGCAAAGGCCCAGTTGGAACTGAAGCTGGCCACCTCTGTCAAAGACAATAAAAAGCATTTTTATAAATATATTAACAATAAGAAGAACGGCAGGAAGAACCTCCACTCCTTATTGGACCTGAAAGGGAACATGGTGACCGAAGATGAGGAAAAGGCTGAGGTCTTGAACGCCTTCTTTGCCTCAATGTTTAACAACAAGGCAGGAGTTCAGGTCAGCCTGACCTCAGTGCCAGGGAAAGTGATGGAGCAGATTATCCTGGCGGCCAAGAGCTCAGGTCCAGCCAACATGGATTTAGGAAGGGCAGGTCCTGCCTCTCCAACCTGATCTCCTTCTATGATCAGGTGACTCGTCTGGTGGACATGAGGCCGCCTGTGGATGTGGTCTACCTGGACTTCAGCAAGGCCTTTGACACCGTCCCCCACAGCAAACTGCTGGCTAAGCTGTCAGCTCGTGGCTTGGACCACTACATACTGTGCTGGGTTAGGAACTGGCTGGAGGGCCAGGCCCAGAGAGTGGTGGTGAATGGTGCCACATCCAGCTGGCGGCCAGTCACCAGTGGCATCCCCCAGGGATCAGTGCTGGGCCCCGTCCTCTTCAACATCTTCATTGATGATCTGGATGAGGGGGTCGAATCAGTCATCAGCAAGTTTGCAGATGACACCAAGTTAGGGGCAGATGTTAGTCAGTTAGAGGGTGGAAAGACTCTGCAGAGGGACCTCAACCGACTGGACAGATGGGCAGAGTCCAATGGGATGGCATTCAACAAGTCCAAGTGCCGAGTGCTGCACTCTGGCTACGGCATTCCCATGCAGAGCTACAGGCTGGGGTCGGAGTGGCTGGAGAGCTCCCAAACAGAGAGGGATCTGGGGGTGCTGATCGACAACCACCTGAACTTGAACCAGCAGTGTGCCCAGGTGGCCAAGAAGGCCAATGGCATCCTGGCCTGCATTAGGAATAGTGTGGCCAGCAGGAGCAGGGAAGTCATTGTGCCCCTGTACTCTGCTTTGGTTAGGCCGCACCGTGAGTACTGTGTCCAGTTCTGGGCCCCTCAGTTTAAGAAGGACATCGAAACACTTGAACGTGTCCAGAGAAGGGCAACAAGGCTGACAAAGAGAGACCTTGAACACAAGCCCTATGAGGAGAGGCTGAGGGAACTGGGATTGTTTAGCCTGGAGAAGAGGAGACTCAGGGGTGACCTCATTGCCCTCTACATCTACCTGAAGGGTGGTTGTGGCCGGGAAGGGGTTGGTCTCTTCTCTCAGGCAACCAGCACTGGAACAAGGGGACACAATCTCAAGCTGCACCAGGGGAGGTTTAGACTCGAGGTGAGGAGGAAGTTCTTCACCGAGCGAGTCATTCGTCATTGGAACGGGTTGCCCAGGGAGGTGGTTGAGTCACCATCCCTGGAGGCGTTCAAGAGGAGATTGGACGTGGCACTTGGTGCAATGGTCTAGTCATGGGGTCTGTGTTGTTAGGTTGGACTCAATGATCCTTGAGGTCCTTTCCAACCTAAGTTATACTGTGATACTGTGATACTGTGATACTGTGATACTGTGATAGAGAGGTGCAATGCTGGGAACTGGCACCAATATGGTTCCTGGGAAGTTCTGGAGAAAAGCTGATGATCTGAATGGGGATTTGCTGTTTGGGTTTTTTGGTGGTGGGGTTTTTTGTTGTTGTTGATGGTGGGCTAGGGTTTTATGTTTGTTTGTTTTGTTTGTTGTTTTGGTTTTTTTCTGTAGCAGTATTTTTTTTCTGCTTACTGAAATATTGATTTCAAGTGAGGAATATCCAGAGAGGATAGGAAGGGATCTGTCTCTATCTCTATCTCTATCTCTATCTCTATCTCTATCTCTATCTCTATCTCTATCTCTATCTCTATCTCTATCTCTATCTCTATCATCTCTATCTCTAATCTCTATCTCTATCTCATCACTATCATCTTATCTCAGTCCGGAGAGGGAAAGAGACTCAGTTCTTTTGAATATTCTCATGTTGTGAAATGAGAGACACAAACGAGGCCAAAATATCAACAGCTAGACTATTTATTACTTAAATTAAGTGGAAATAAGAAGGGGAGAAGGAGAAAATAGAGAGGGAGAGAGAGAAGAGAGAGAGAAGAGGAAAGGAATTATATTACCACACCCCCTCCCCCCCCCCCAAAGACAGTTTGAGTCTGTGGAGGAAAGGTGCTGCAGGAGATGTTGGATTTGTAGAGGAACGGTGCTGAGGCTTTTGCTGGAGAAGAGCTGTGGTCCTCTGGGCAGCCTCTTCAGCTCCATGAGTTGCAGCAGGCGGAACTTAGGACACAGAGAAAGGGTTCAGTCTGCTTCTTCCAGGCTCCACGGCCTCTTTTCTCTGGAGCAGCATTGTCCTGGGCTTTTCCTTCTCAGCGGCATGGTCCTTCTCCTGTGTTTTAGTTTTTCTCCTGCGCTTTTCTTCTGTAAGCCAGTAGTTGCTCAAGTCTTTTATGCAGTTTTTTGGTCCTTAGGTATGTGTCCAAGTATTGTCCCTCAGGAATTCAGGGCCCAGGAAATCATCCTTAGGTCTTGTCCTGAAGGCTTGATGGCTGGGTCCTAGGTCCATTGTTGTAGACCAGCTGCAGTCCGGTGTTATCATGATGCAATCGCAAGGTGATTTGCATCCAGGATTGGTAGACAGGATTCCTACATGATCTTTGCACCTTCCTTCCAGTGGCTCTGCCCAACACATATCAGCTATTGTCTGGGCAAGCAGCAAGTGATTTTATCTTTGTTGAGTCACACCACGAGAGCCAACTTTTAGTCTCTCACACATCTCTATCTCTATCTTTACCTCTATTTCTAGCTCTAGCTCTAATATTTATATCACACACTCTGTCTCTAATCTCTCTCTCTCTCTCATTTATATCTATATATCTGTATCTATAGCTGTGTCTATCAAGATACAGCAGGTTCTGCCCCTTTACTCTGTTCTTGTGAGACCCCAGCTCAAATACTGCATCTAGTTCTGGTGTCCCCAGCATAAGGACACAGAGCTGTTGGAACAAGCCCAGAGGAGGGCCACAAAGATGATCCAAGGTCTAGAGCACCACTACTATGAGGATAACCTGATGGAGCTGGATTTGTTCAGCCTGGAGAGGAAAAGGCTCTGAGGGGATCTTATATATGTCTTCGAGTGCCTAATCCATCCAGGATCCTACATGAAGGCTGGAGAGGGACTTTTCTTAAGGGTGTTTAGCAACAGGACAAGAGGGAATAGTTTGAAACTGAGGGAGAGTAGGTTTAGACTGGATCTTAGGAAGAAGTTCTTCAGTATTAGGGTGGTGAGATTCTGGAACAGGTGGCCCAGGGAGGTTGTGGATGCCTCCTTCCCGGGGGCTGTTCAAGGCCAGATTGGATGAGGCCTTGAGCAGCCAACTCTAGTGCAGAGGCATCCCTGCCCATGGTGGACGGAGCAGATGATCTCTAAGGTCCCTTTCAACTGATTTCAATTCTATGATTCTGTTATATGTATATATGAACTCTTTCTTTGTATAAATGCCTTTACAAAGCTTCAGCTTTCTCCACTGTTGGTTCCTTATGAAAAGAAAAATAAAAAATTCAATCATTTATCCCCTGCACACACAGATCTATCAGAAGCTTTGCATCTAGGGCACAGATGAAAGTTGGCAGATCCAGTGTGTGCCTTTTATTTTGGCTATCCTCCCCCTCCCCCCAAAGAAATGCATCGCTTTTTGCCTTGTCTTTCTTTTGCTGTCTCATCCTCACTCACACAAAGTATGAAAGAGCCTTGAAATATCCCTAAGGAATTTTCCAAATGAAAAAAAAAAAAATATTGGAACTATCAATGATTTCAGTGAAGAGATCTGTTTGGGAACCAGTAGTAAATCATGTATTTATTTATCAGGAATACACTGCATGGATAATCAAAGGAAAAGTAGCAGAAGGAAGTTAAGTTGCATTTAACACATCTTGCCAAAAGGCTGAGGTGTTTCAGATGTGTTTCCCCTGGAAAAAAAAGAAAGGAATCAGTGGAAAATCCACTGCAAGAGAAAAAAAAAAACAACCCAAAAAGTCAGATTAGTAGATTAAGCATGATTTCTACAAAGCCTAAAATAACATCAGAGGTTATTTTGAGCTCCCAGACTTCTTTAGGACTGAAGCAGTGGTGAGATTTCACAAACAAATGTTACCCATGGGTGAACCTGAGCTGTTGCACTGAGAGTCAATACACTTCACAGTGAGTTCTACTCATCCCTGTTAAGTAAGTCTCACAGCAGCTCTAAGACCATCTGCTATAAGAACATCTTGCCTCAATTTTTAACAGCAAAGCAGGAGTTCAGGACGAGTGGCTTCCTGAGCTGGGCGATGGGGTCGGGGAGCAGTGTAGTGCCCCGGTAATCCATGAGGAATTAGTTCGGGACCTGCTGAGCCACTTGGACACTCACAAGTCCATGGGACCGGATGGGATCCATCCTAGGGTGCTGAGAGAGCTGGCAGATGAGCTGGCCAAGCTGCTCTCCATGATTTTCCTCCAGTCCTGGCTCACAGGTGAGGTCCCAGAGGACTAGAAACTGGCCAATGTGGTCCCCATCCATAAGAAGGGTCGGATGGAGGAACCTGGAAACTACAGGCCAGTCAACCTGACCTCAGTGCCAGGGAAAGTGATGGAGCAGATTATCCTGGCGGCAATGACTGCCCACCTGAAGGATGGCCAAGGGCTCAGGTCCAGTCAACATGGATTTAGGAAGGGCAGGTCCTGCCTCTCCAACCTGATCTCCTTCTATGATCAGGTGACCCGTCTGGTGGATGTGGGGAGGCCTGTGGATGTGGTCTACCTGGACTTCAGCAAGGCCTTTGACACCGTCCCCCACAGCAAACTGCTGGCTAAGCTGTCAGCTCGTGGCTTGGACCACAACACACTGTGCTGGGTTAGGAACTGGCTGGAGGGCCAGGCCCAGAGAGTGGTGGCGAATGGTGCCACATCCAGCTGGTGGTCAGTCACCAGTGGCGTCCCCCAGGATCAGTGCTGGTCCCCGTCCTCTTCAACATCTTCATTGATGATCTGGATGAGGGGGTCGTGTCAGTCACCAGCAAGTTTGCAGATGAGACCAAGTTAGGGGCAGATGTTAGTCAGTTAGAGGGTAGAAAGGCTCTGCAGAGGGACCTCAACCAACTGGACAGATAGGCAGAATCCAGTGGGATAGCATTTAACAAGTCCAAGTGTCGAGTGCTGCACTTTGGCTACGACATTCCCATGCAGAGCTACAGGCTGGGGTCGGAGTGGCTGGAGAGCTCCCAAACAGAGAGGGACCTGGGGGTGCTGATCGACGGCCACCTGAACCTGAACCAGCAGTGTGCCCAGGTGGCCAAGAGGGCCAATGGCATCCTGGCCTGCATTAGGAATAGTGTGGCCAGCAGGAGCAGGGAAGTCATTGTGCCCCTGTACTCTGCTTTGGTTAGGCCGCGCCTTGAGTACTGTGTCCAGTTCTGGGCCCCTCATTTTAAGAAGGATATCGAAACACTTGAACGCGTCCAGAGAAGGGCAACAAGGCTGGTGAGAGGCCTTGAACACAAGCCCTATGAGGAGAGGCTGAGGGAGCTGGGATTGTTTAGCCTGGAGAAGAGGAGGCTCAGGGGTGACCTCATTGCCCTCTACAACTACCTGAAGGGTGGTTGTAGCCGGAAGGGGGTTGGTCTCTTCTCCCAGGCAACCAGTACCAGAACAAGGGGACACAGTCTCAAGCTGTGCCAGGGGAGGTTTAGACTCGAGGTGAGGAGAAAGTTCTTCACCGAGCGAGTCATTCATCATTGGAACGGGCTGCCCAGGGAGGTGGTTGAGTCACCGTCCCTGGAGGTGTTCAAGAGGAGATTGGACGTGGCACTTGGTGCCATGGTCTAGTCATGGGGTCTGTGTTGATAGGTTGGACTCGATGATCCTAGAGGTCTCTTCCAACCTTAGTTATACTGTGATACTGTGATCTGCTATAATAACATCTCCCAGGACTTTATATGATTTGAGTAGTGCATCTACAAGTAGCAGGACACTTCTCTTTCACCACTGGGTAGTTACAGCTAAACAAGTCTTTCAGATTATTGCTGTTTGCATAGAGGTCTTGGTGCTTGCAAGGGTTGGCTAAAATACAAGAGAGAGAGAGAGAAATAAATAAATACATAGAAATAGTAATTGAAACCCAAGTCTTGCTCTGATAATTGTGCATTTCCTAAGCATTTCACATCTTCCTGTCTTTACAGTCTTTGTGCTTTTGGTCTACTTTTAAAGTTACTTGAATGTTGGGGAAAAGGGAATGCAGAAGGCAAGGTGGTATATTACAGTTCCCCTCTATTTGTGGGCTTTGATTTATTCCACATGGCAGTCTGCAGAAGCCAAGGGGCCTGTGCAGATCTCCATGTCAATATGGATGTGAGAAGCCTGGCAATCTGTTTGCATCATTAGATATTGGCTGAGAGACCTGGGGTTGTCCTGGAGAAGAGAAGGCTCTGGGCAGACCTTATTGCCCTCTTTCAGTATGTAAAGGGGGAGCTTTAAGAAAGATAGGAACAATCTTTTTTTGCAGGGCTTTTGTGACAGGGCAAAGGGTGATGGTTTTCTACTAAGAGAAGGGAGATTTATCCTTGAAATAAGGAAATGTTTCACAGTGAGGTTGCTGAGGCACTGGCACAGGATAAGCAGAGAGGTAGTAGATGCCTCATTCCTGGAAACATTCCAGGTCAGGCTGAACAGGGTTGTAAGCAATTTGATCTAGTTAAAGATGCCCTGCTCACTGCAGGGGAGTTAGGCTAGATGACCTTTAAAAGTCCCTTCCAATCCAAAACTTCCTAGAATTCTATATAGATGTAGAAGACAAGTTTGTATTGATGGTTCCAGGAGAGGACAGCAGAAGATTGACAGTGTGATAAATGCACTTCTTGCTCAACAGCAACACAATTCACCTGTTGTAATAGGATGCTTGAGGTTGGAAGAGACCTCTGGAGATCATCTGCTTCAAGTCCCTGCTCAGGTTTGTGCCTGTTCTGTTGGGCTATTGAACCCAAATGGTGCCAGGTCTAGGATCATTTGTTCATATTAGCAAGAAGCAACAGTGAAAGAATAAAATACTGCAAAGGCTCAACATTATTTGTTGCAAGGAGAAGAATACAATCACTTACTACACAGCCTTCTATCGCAGTGACCAGGACAGTCTGCACATTTTGGTCCACTTCTGTAAGGTGTAGCTATTTGCATTGCATTATTTCCTCTGTAATAGGAAAGAAAGACAACACAGAACAAGATCATAGAATCATAGTATCAATAAGGTTGGAAAAGACCTCAGAGATCATCAAGTCCAACCTGTCACCCAATGCCTCATGACTACTAAACTATGGCTTCAAGTACCACGTCCAATCCCTTTTTGAGCACCTCCAGGGATGGTGATTCCACCACCTCCCTGGGCAGCACATTCCAATGGCCAATCACTCTCTCAGGGAAGAACTTTCTCTTCACCTCAAGCCTAAACTTCCCCTGGTGCAGTTTGAGACTGTGTCCTCTTGTCCTGGTGCTGGTTGCCTGGGAGAAGTGACCAACCCCCACCTGGCTACAGCGTCCCTTCAGGTAGTTGGAGAGAGCAATAAGTTCTCCCCTGAGCCTCCTCTTCTGCTCCCTTAGCCTCTCCTCATAGGACATCATACAGCTCGAAGCATTTAACAGGATTTTGTGTTACTGATCCCAGTAAAAGTCAATCAGGAGGTTTTGAATAAAATTATTTTCATGGAAGACCCTGGTTTGGTTTCAGAGATTAATAGAATACAGAGGTATTAATGGAATACTGGAACTTCAATTTTAAATGATAGTGAGTATAAGTGCTTAGAGAATGAAAATCAATCACTTGTTTGTATTTGTATAATAATATTAGTTGCAAATAATAATAATTAATGTGCTTTCTAATAGTGCTCTTCTAATAGCTTTCAAGTGTTTGTGGCTTATAAGGAAATAACCTCAGCAGATGCTTTCTGACATGCAGCTGAAGGGCAACAAAGCTGGTGAGGGGTTTGGAGCACATCCCTATGAGGAGAGGCTGAGGGAGCTGGGGTTGCTTAGCCTGGAGAAGAGGAGGCTCAGGGGAGACCTTATTGCTCTCTACAACTACCTGAAGGGAGGTTGCAGCCAGGTGGGGGTTGGTCTCTTCTCCCAGGCATCCAGCACCAGAACAAGAGGACATGGTCTCAAGCTGTGCCAGGGGAGGTTTAGGCTGGATGTTAGGAAGAAATTCTTCACAGAAAGAGAGATTGGCACTTGGAATGTGCTTCCCAGGGAGGTGGTGGAATCACCATCACTCGAAGTGTTTAGGAGGAGACTGAATGTGGCCCTTGATGCCATGGTTTACTTGATTAGATGGTGTTGGATGATAATTTGGACTTGATGATCTTGAAGGTCTTTTCCAACCTGGTGAATTGAATTGAATTGAATTGAATTGAATTGAATTGAATTGAACTGAATTCTATTCCATTCCATTCCATTCCATTCCATTCCATTCCATTCCATTCCATTCCATTCCATTCCATTCTACTCTACTCTACTCTACTCTACTCTACTCTACTCTGTTGAATTAAATTAAATTCTATTCTATTCTACTCTATTCTATTCTCTGTGAATATTCATTTGCTGTTGGCTTCCACTTTACATCTGAGTTTCTTGTTTGTGGTCAAAGCTATAGGGATGTCTAATTCTGAGAGAGATAGAGTTTTCTTTGTTCATATGCTTCAATTGCATTAATAACCATTTCAGGATGAAAAAACATTATTACTGTTTAACCTGATCTTGAAACCATCATTCATATGGTATTTTCGTAACTGCAAATGGCTAAAAGAGACTTGGATCATTTTATCCTGCATGCGATCAATGGACTACAAGAGTTTCTGATAGCAGATCCATAATAATCATCTATTAAATGAGTTAAAAAAAGGGCAGTACATACGAAGGACAGAATTGGCAAACGTAAAAGTAGTTGAACTGGTTCATAGGGCAATAGGCAATGGCACATCCTATCTGATAGCTGTGGTACCAGATGAGCTGTGGAATAAAAACCCCACACATTAGTTCAGAGTCCTGTTGGTAGCATCAGAGAATGGTCTGGGTTGGAAGGAACCTCCAGATGTCATCTAGATGGGGTGCTGAGGGACAGCTGTTGTGCTGAGGGACATGGTTTAGTGGTGACCTGGCAGTGTTGGGTTAACAATCATAGAATCATAGCATTGTCAGGGTTGGAAGTGGCCTCAAAGATCATCCAGTTCCACTCCCCCTGCCATGGGCAGGGACACCTCACACTACATCAGGTTGCTTACAGCCACATCCAGCCTGGCCTTAAAAACCTCCAGGGATGAGGCTTCCACCACCTCCCTGGGCAACCTGTGCCAGTGTCTCACCACCCTCATGGGGAAGAACTTTTTCCTAACATCCAATCTGAATCTACCCACTTCTAGTTTTGCTCCATTCCCCCTAGTCCCATCTCTCCTAGACACCCTAAAAAGTCCCTCCCCAGCTTTCTTGTAGACTCCTTAAGACACTGGAAGGCCACAATAAGGTCTCCTCTGAGCCTTCTCTTCTCCAGACTGAATACCCCAACTCTTTCAGTCTGTCTTCATAGGAAATATGCTTCTACAATCTTAAATGTCTCTTCCAACCAACACATTTCTATGATTCTGTGTTTTCTTGAATTCTTAAATAAGAACTAACAAAATAACAGAATCAGAAGATTTTTTTTTTGTGTAGTTTTGTCTATTCAGCTTTTATTTTACAGTTTAGCTGTCAGGAAGGCTCACTATAACAATGAGTTAACCATGTCCTCCAGTTTCCAAATGTTCTTAAATGGAGTTTCTGATAGGACACTCAAATTTAAATTCAAATATTTTTACCATAGATATTTTGATACCTTTTAATCAGATATTTGTATCCCAATATAGAAACTATTTGTTCCTAAAATGCTGAAGGGAGGTGGTGGAGTCACCATCCCTGGAGGTGTTGAAGAGGGAATTGGATGTGGCACTTGGTGCCATGGTCTAGTAGTCATGAGGTCTTGGGTGACAGGTTGGACTGGATGATCTTTGAGGTCTTTTCCAACCTTGTTGATTCTATGCTTCTATGATTTATTTATTTTCTTAACCAAAATAATATTTCTCTTTGAATCATAGAATCAGAGGGAAATATTATTTTGTAGGGAAATAAATAATTCAATACCTCTGTACCAGCTCTTCCAAAATACTGATTATCTTTCGTCAATATTATCCTGCTCTGGCAGGGAGGGTTGGACTTGATGATATTCGGAGGTCCCCCTCAACCCTTAACCATTCTGTGGTTGTGTGAATTAGATAAGAAAGAATATGAATCCATCATTGGGTTTTGAATCAGAGCATGAATGCTAGATAATGATTGGAGGACAGGGATAAATATTTTTCTCTGATGAAAAACATCTCCCAGATCCCTTAAGGGTATTCCTGTAATTCTTATGTATCATTGCAGTTTGTTCCAGTTCTCCATACCTGAGTATAGTTCTCAATATTGGCATTTTTGGCAATTGCTCCATATCCATACTTGAAATTGGAGAACTGACTGTACCAAACTTGAATTGCTTCAGTCCATGTTTTTGGGTTAGATGACAGCAACACATTCTCACCACATGTGACACCTGAAGTAGAAGAAGGTCTGGTTTATTACTTAGGAGAGAAGGAAGCTGTAGAATGGGAGGGAGGGCAGAGAGCAACACATTCTCACCACACGTGACACCTGAAGTAGAAGTAGGTCTGTTTTATTACTTTGGAGAGAAAGAAGCTGTAGAGTGGGAGGGAGGACAGAGAAGTTATAGCTACATCCTAAAAACAATTATAAATATCTCTATGATGCCAACCTATTTGCCCTGTGGTTTTAAGAAGAGAACAATACACCTAATTGTGGGAAAGCTCTAAGAAATGTTACTCTGATTTTGGTGAGCTTTCAGTCACAGATATTTTTGTGACTACAAAATGTTACAGAGAGATATCTCTACTTAGTGATACCAAAAATCCTCTGTCCAGAGAAGGGCAACGAAGCTGGTGAGGGGTTTGGAACACAAGCCCTGTGAGGAGAGGCTGAGGGAGCTGGGGTTGCTTAGCCTGGAGAAGAGGAGGCTCAGGGGAGACCTTATTGCTCTCTAAAACTACCTGAAGGGAGGTTGCAGCCAGGTGGGGGTTGATCTCTTCTCCCTGGCAACCAGCACCAGAACAAGATGACACAGTCTCAAGCTGTGCCAGGGGAGGTTTAGGCTGGAGGTGAGGAGAAAGTTCTTCCCAGAAAGTGTAATTGGCTATTGGAATGTGCTGCCCAGGGAGATGGTGGAGTCACCATCACTGGAGGTATTTAGGAAGAGACTGGATGAGGCACTTGGTGCCATGGTTTAGTTGATTAGATGGTGTTGGTTGATAGGTTGGACTTGATGATCTCAAAGGTCTTTTCCAACCTGATCTATTCTATTCTATTCTATTCTATTCTATTCTATTCTATTCTATTCTATTCTATTCTATTCTATTCTATTCTATTCTCTACTGCACTCTCTTGTGTCCAGCAGAAGCTAGAAGTGAACACATCAGGAAAGGTACTAACATAGGACAAGTACATAGCATCCCTCTCCCACAAGAGTCAAGTCTTTGTCTTGAAGGGTAGTTATCTGATAAAGAAGATGGGTTTGTGGTTAATCATCCTACAATGATATCCTACTATAGGTTAGGAGTTCTTATTTTTAATTCACATGCACAAGGGTTATCTACAAATTGTCATTAACCCATCAACTTAGGTTCCATATTTGTCACATACCATTAACGATCCTCATCTCTTTTGGACTGATTCTCATCTCACACCTTCTTGCCCATTTCAGAGCATTTTTGGCAGCTTTCTCACTCCACACCTGAAAGACACAAAGGGAGAAGGCTTCAGGTTTCAGATATGTTAGTGCAGTCCATGAGAAGAAAAAAGATTGTGTGCTGAATGCTCCCATGGTTCTCAACAGAATGGAGAGTAGCTGTGCCACTTCACACTGCTGGGGCATGGGCACCACATCTCTTCATCTCTTCAAGGTTTAATAGAAGGTTATTCTGCAAAATATCACACAAGCCTGATTTCCAGATGCTCCTGTTTAATAGGAATTTTATAAGATACTGTTGCTTTATTTTGGTTTTGTGTCCAAGATAACTTTGTTGGGTGCAGTGCACTAAATGGTACAAAAGTGATTTTTAGCCTCAGGTGCAGCTGAGGTAGAAGTGATAGAATCATAGAATCATAGAGTCATAGAGTCAATAAGGTTGGAAAAGAACTCAGAGATCATCAAGTCCAACCTTTTACCTAATACCTAACACCTCATGACTACTAAACCATGGCTCCAAGTGCCACATCTAAGCCTTTTTTGAGCACCGCCAGTGATGGTGACTCCACCACCTCCCTGGGCAGCACATTCCAACGGCCAATTACTCTTTCTAGGAAGAACTTTTTCCTCACCTCCAGCCTAAACTTCCCCTGGCACATCTTGAGACAGTGTCCTCTTGTTCTGGTGCTGGTTGTCTGGGGGAAGAGACCAACCCCCTCTTGGCCACAACCTCCCTTCAGGTACTTGTAGAAAGCAATAAGGTCTCCCCTGAGCCTCCTCTTCTCCAGGCTAAGCAACCCCAGCTCCCTCAGCCTCTCCTCATCAGGCTGTGCTCCAGACCTCTCAAGAACCTCATTGTCCTTCTCTGGACAAGTTCAAGTATCTCAATGTCCTTCTTAAATTGAGGAGCCCAGAACTGGACACAATACTCAAGGTGTGGCCTAGCCAGTGCTGGACTTGGAACTTGGGGAATGTTTGCAAGCCTCACCATGCAGATGTAAACATAAAGCACCAGCCAGCTTGTCTGCTCATTGAAGTGACAGAGGTGGGAGCAGCAATGGGTAAAGCAAGCTCAGCTAAGGACAGATTACTACACAGATCTAGGTCTCTTTTGTCCCCCTGACAGTGTCTGATTTGGAAGCATGCTGCTGCTCCTGCTCCTGCTCCACTTTGCTTGCCATATTCTTTCCTTCACCAGCACATGTCCTTCCCTTCTAAAGGAGCTGATTATTCCATAGACTGAATAATGTTATCCATAACTTGGTTGGACTACATGACCTTTAAGGGTCCTTTCCAAGCATCCTATGACTCTATGAATCTACAATCTGAGAGCCATCCCTGCATGTTGTACCTCTCAGGTTTGCTTTCTATTGCAATGACCAAACATAAGGCAATAGGGGGAATGGAAAAAATTAGAAATGGGTAGATTCAGATTGGATGTTAGGAAGAAGTTCTTCCCCATGAGGGTGGTGAGACACTGGAACAGGTTGCCCATGGAGGTGATCATTCACTGTGCAGGCTGTCTTAATGCAGGACTGACAGCAATAAAGAGGTGTGTGGTTAATAACCATGAAACCTAGTGGTCCTAGACATGAAACAGTTTCTTGTGTTGCTTAACTGAGTTTTTCCAAGTGGAGAAATTAAGACATGTTGGTTAGGAGAGAGGTTTTGACTAGCACCTGTGGCCCATCTTGGGACCTTTCCATTATACAAGTTCTTGCAGCATTAAGGTGGAGGTGTGCAAAAACTGGGCATGAAGCCTGCAGAAAGAAAGGGATCAAATTCTGATTTCTTCATCTCAATCCCAGAGCACCTTTCCTGCTCTCTCTGTTCACTGTGGAAATCAGGCTAGTTGCAAAGTAGAACTTACCATCTTCAGCATGTTTCGGGCCGTGGGAATTACAGATCTCCATATTTCATTGTGTTCCTCAAGAATCTGTTTTTGGTTTTGAAACTTAAAAAGAGGAAAGGAAGAAATGTCCATTACTTTATGCTGTAAAGGCAGGGAAACAGCAGCAATGAAGGTTTCAGTTATCAGAAGTTAAATAAGAAAGATAAATGATGTGCTTCTCATCATGATAGAGCTCCTTGGAAACTCCCAGCTTTCCTTTATTAGTTCTCCTATTCTTAGGTTAATTGCTGGGGGTTTCTACTTCCTTACTTGATCTGAACTGCACTTTTCATTAGGAGATATGAACCTGAATGAAATGTGTAGGTAGGAATTATAGCTTCAGGTGTCTCCACATCAAACATGGAGAGAGCTTAGCTCTTGAACCAAACCTCAAGACTGACTTTGACCTCTTGTGTAAACTAAAAAGGTCACCATCTCTGTTCAGTTGTTAGCTTTGGGAGTATGTGAAGCTGGGCCAGAAATTAGCACTGTTGGCAGATCATCTTCTGAAACACCTAAGGTCAAGAAAGCAATGAATGTCTCTTATGTAGTGATGCCAGGACATGAATCCTTACAGATAAAAGGATTGGAATGTTTGCACTGGAGTTTCCAGATTAAAACATCCTTCAGAAAAATATTCTTCCCACTTAATATCTGAAAATGAGACATCTAATTCTAAGGTAGGCATCTTTGTGCCCTTTGTCATTACTGGAAAGGGCAGAGGTAACTCATCCCGCAAAATCTGAACTCCTTTTTAGGACTGGAAGATCCATTCTCTACAAGTAGCTCTCTCTTCTCTTTGTAGAGGGAGCATGACAGAGATATGGACAACTAAGTCATTGAGAGGAGTTCTGCCATTGCTGGTGGTCCCTTCTCTAGGCACAGGTTCTAGGCCAGACTATGCCATGTCAGCTATCTATACAATGTGCTCATTTTTGCTAAGATGAATGTTCCTACCTGTCCATTAGATTGGTGCAGCAAAGCAGCCAGGAAAATGATTGTAGTTAGCAGATCCATTTCTACAAAGCCAAAAACAGGACATAAACCCCCAAATTCAACAACCTCTGTTGCATAAATCTTGTGGTGTAATATGGTAGGTGAGCAAAGTAAAAAAATACTGCAAGCCCAAACCTACAACACAGAAGATTGCTTCAGTTAGAATAGAATAGAATAGAATAGAATAGAATAGAATAGAATAGAATAGAATAGGATAAGCCAGGTTGGAAAAGACCTTTGAGATCATTGAGTCCAACCTATCATCCAATACTATCTAATCAACTAAACCATGGCACCAAGTGCCCCATCCAGTCTCTTCCTAAACACCTCCAGTGATGGTGACTCCACCACCTCCCTGGGCAGCACATTTGTGACCATTTGAGGCTGTGCCTTTAAGAAAGGGACACTATGGCTGAATGTTTTATAAACAAAGGACAGGTCTAAATGAATTTCATTGGTAGATTGGTGGAAAGCAACTTTAAGTTTTGAGTACGACTGAGACTTTCCTCAGTTCACTTGCCCTCCTCCTTTCCAGCTTCTAGGCTCTCTGCCAGACTGACCTTGAACTGATAAGAGTGAGGCCTGCAAACCTACTAACATTTTGTTCTAATTTATAACTGCTTTTAATTAACAACTGCTCCTTTCCTCTCTTTCTAACCCTCTCTTGGGAAAAAGGGGAGAGAAGGAGGTACAGGGGGGGAACCCTCCTCCATCAGGGGGAGGGGAATTTCATTCCTGTATTACTTTGTTGTATATTTCTGTGTATATATTGTAAATACTGTAAATTGTGTATATATACCCTGCATTCTCTAATACTGCTTGTAAATACAGCATTTCCTTTTTGCTCCTCTGGCTGTGGCTAGCTCTGGTTTCTTTCATTTCTTTTTCTCTTTGTGGGGGGGAAGAAGTCTGGGCCTTCCTCTCAAACCCACGACAACATTCCAATGGCCAATCACTCTTTCTGGGAAGAACTTCTTCCTAACATCCAGCCTAAACCTCCCCTGGTGCAGCTTGAAACTGTGTCCTCTTGTTCTGGTGATGGTTGCCTGCCTGGGAGAAGAGATCAACCCCTGCCTGACTACAACATCCCTTCAGGTATCTGTAGACAGCAATAAGGTCTCCTCCTCTTCTGCAGGCTAAGCAACCCCAGCTCCCTCATCCTCTCCTCACAGGGCTGTGCTCCAGACCCCTCCCCAGCTTTTTTGCCCTTCTGTGGACATGTTCCAGCAACTCAACATCTTTCCTAAACTGAGGGACCCCAGAATTAACCAGGTCACAAAAGATCTTCGAGATCACCAAGTCCAATCATGAACGAAGCAAATGAGTCCAAGTGTTACATCTGACCTAAAGAGAGGTGAGATTAAGACTTCCCTGAAGCCATTTCTCACCCAGGAAGGTGGAAGGTGTGCTTTCTAAGCAGAAGATATCATTTATCACTAAAGTCTTCCTCTGGGATTCTTATAAACAGACATTTTCTTGCCCTTATCCCATTTGATACAGCTGAGATATTAACTTTGTTAGCACTTGTACCACTTTGCCCAACCACTAATGACCAAGTGACTCTCTGGGTGAGACCTGTAATACTGGAATTAAATTCTGCATACATTACCTTTGTCCAGCTTGCTTCCTTCTGGGTCTTAGGGAGAGTGGCAGGAGTCAGATGCTCTCCTCACTCTGGGGCTGTATATATGTACATGTTCCCCTGTCAATAGTTATTGTTGATAAATGACCTCAGCTTTGGGGCTGCACGTTTGAGAAGTCCCTGTTTTGGAGAACAAGTGACTGAAAATGAACCAACCCAATTGTGTTGTTCTGGCTTGGTTTTTTTCCTTATCTCCAGGGCAAGGAAAGAGAGAAGATAAAAACCCTGTCCTTTTGCAGCACTAGGACTTTGACTTTGCCAAAACACTTGTAGTGCTCTCAACAGACTGTAGTGCTGATGGTGTGTTCACACAGTTAAAGCTCCAGCTGAGGGGTTTTGAACTATGAGTTGCTCTGCCCTATGAGTGGAATAAATATTTTGAGGCAGAGACATAAGCCAGTTAGTTACTTTATAGCCATGCACAGAATAACCTTCATACTGGCTAACACAGTGATGTTTGCTTCCAAGTGGTTTTTGACCTATTTGCTACACAAAATGTGTATTGCATTAGCTGACTGAGGCCAGAAGGCTGTGGCACTGGGCATGCATACATACATACCTTATATGCTGTTCAGGAGTAACCCACTTGCAGAATGATAAAAATTATAGGATTAGAGAATCATAGGATGTTAGGGGTTGGAAGAGAACTTCAAAGATAATCGAGTCTAACCCCCCTGCAGGACCACAGAATCTAGCACAGGAGCATATCCAGGTGGGTCTTGAAAGTCTGCAGAGGAGACTTCTCTGTGCATCTCCCTCCTTTTGTCTGAAGAATTGTGTGTTTACTTTTTTTTCCTTCCAGTGCAACAACACTCAGCTCACCTTCCCATTTTGCAGAATCTTGTACAGAAACTTCCAGGAGAAGTTTAGGGTCGAGGTGAGAAGAAAGTTCTTCACTGAGAGAGTCATTAGACATTGGAATGGGCTGCCCAGGGAGGTGGTGGAGTCACCATCCCTGGAGGTGTTCAAGAGGGGATTGGATGTGGCACTTGGTGCCATGGTTTAGTCATGAGGTCTGTGGTGACAGGTTGGACTTGATGATCTTTGAGGTATCTTCCAACCTTGGTGATTCTGTGAATCTGTGATCTTTGCTTCCACTCATTCATAGCCTAATATCACAAAGTCAGCTTTGACATGTCCTCAATCTCCTCTCTGCTTTATTTAAATACAGCCTGTCTTGCTTCCTTCTATACTGTCTACTGGCTTGCAGAAGGCATAAAGCCTCTGCACATCTCCTCATCTTTCACTTGCAGTTCCCTTCTGCCTTTGCTGTGGTGCCTTGCACACCGAGCACAGTTTTTGTTATGCTATGTTGATGCTGCTGTCCATAGCACAACTCAGTGTTGTTTCATTGTTTGCTGTTTTCTGCAGTGTTTCTGCAGCTGTATGGTGTTGCCAGCATTTTAATATCGCACTAGATTTCCTTTCTAACACAACTACTTTTGTTCTTCATTCGTATAGCGAGCAGCACTATGGGAAGTTGCTTGTGAATAAGGTCTTCCATCTCCTTCCATGTGCTGAGATAAAGGCAAGGGTGCTTTTTTTATCTGAAGTGCTTGTGACAACTTTGATGACACCAGGCTTATCACCATCAGAAAGCCTAATAAACTGCCTACCATAGAGATTAAGACTGCATCTTTATTGATTGTGAGAGTGAGGTAGTCTGACACTTCCAGGTACATGGTGTTTTGGGAGGTAGTTCCCTGTGAAGAGTAATTTTCATTAATATGTAACGGTCATAGAATCATGGAATCAATAAAGTTGGAAAAGACCTCAAAGATCATCAAGTCCAACCTGTCACTCAACACCTAATGACTACTAAACCATGGCACCAAGTGCCACATCCAATCCCCTCTTCAACACCTCCAGGGACAGTGACTCCACCACCTCCCTGGGCAGCACATTCCAACAGCTAACAACTCTCCCTGGGAAGAACTTTCTCCTCACCCCAAGCCTAAACTTCCCCTGGTGCAGCTTGAGACTGTGTCCTCTTGTTCTGGTGCTGGTTGCCTGGGAGAACAGACCAACCTCCTCCAGGCTACAACCTCCCTTCAGGTAGTTGTAGAGAGCAATAAGGTCTCCTCTGAGCCTCCTCTTCTCCAGTCTAAGCAACCCAAGCTCCCTCAGTCTCTCCTCACAGGGCTTGTGCTCAAGGCCTCTCACCAGCCTCATTTGCCCAGTCATGTCAGCTTTATTTGTATTGGTAAAATGAAACAAGACTACTGCAAGTACTTCTTTCCAGTGTGCCACACCTGTTTGAATAGCAACGTGCATTTGCTCTATAAAGAAGGTCTGCCAGATAGGCTACAATTCCTGGTCAAGGGATAAAATACTTGGGAAGAAAACAGAGATTAATGAAACTGATACCCTTTCTTAAAGGCACAGCCTCAAACGGTCACAAAACTCCTGGCCAAGCTGTCAGCCCATGGCTTGGATGGGAGCACACTGCATTGGGTTAGGAACTGGCTGGAGGGCCGAGCCCAGAGAGTGGTGGTGAATGGTGCCACATCCAGCTGGCGGCCAGTCACTAGTGGTGTGCCCCAAGGATCAGTGCTGGGCCCTGTGCTCTTTAACATCTTTATTGATGATCTGGATGAGAGCATTGAGTCCATCATCAGTAAAATTGCAGAATATTCTATATTCGATATTCTATTGCTCTGTTCTTGTCCTTACAATGGCTGCTGTTGAGCTTTGTGTGCTTTTATACATGATATAACGTGACTGACTTGTGAGATTAAAACTACTGTGCATAAAGCTTGTGGAAGTTATTTGCTCGCTGGCTACTACAGGTCTCTTCCAACCTTAGGAATACTGAAATCAGAAACTTATTCAATACTAACGAGGAGATTTTCAAGAAGCGAGGCTGTAGACTAAGCACACACATCTGTGTGTGACTGTGGTTACCTGGGTGTTATGAATATACTGGTGATTCTGTGATTTGTGTCGAAGGTAGAGAATTCAGAGTGTACTGGGACTGGGGGTCAGAAGCTTGCAGGAACCTGTTTTGAGGACAAAGGGGGAGCCGCATATTTTACAGACTTAAACAGAGACAGTGTGTTTGGCTAATTGGAGACACCAAGGCTGAGGAGAAGAACTAGGAATTTGTTTTCTTTAGATAAGAAGCCTGGACAATTGAGCATGCGTGAAAGTGGATGCTTTGACCCTTATCACACCGGATGTAGGGAGAAGGGATTTGATCACCTATTCTGAAGACTCATTATCATGTGCCTGCCTTCTATATAGTATAAGTTTGTTTATGTAGATTATGTAACTATATAAGATGAAGAAAGCTATTGTAAAGCTGCTGTGGGGTGAAGTTTTGTACCCTTGCATGCCCAACCGGTTGCTTTGCTTGCTTTTATTGCTTTTATTGCGTTTTATTACCTTCTTAAGATCTTTTAGTGCCAATAAAACTGTTACCAAAAACTTTTACCAGGAGTCATCTATGACACTGGGGAAGTGTTATTTCAATAGCCACTCACTTCTGACAGAGACAAATCGTCTCCTAAATAGATTTAATAGTTAGAGCCATTTCTGTGCAACCCACAAAGTAGGAAGGAAGTGTTTCTGAATTTTCTGATCTCTTACTTTGAAGTGAAAAGGAAAATTTTCAACTTTTTCTGTAAACAAGAGTTCATTACTCTCACAATCTTCCTTAGAGAAATCAGAGCCTTAGAAACAGAGCACTGGAGAGGAAAATATCAGGAGTAGTGTGTTGCAGTTTTGTTTTCCCCTCCTTTTATTTCATGACTAGAAATCATCTTTACAATTAATAAAACAAGATATTAAATTGTCAGCATAATCATGTTAGTCACTCCCACTCCCTGCAGGGACTAGCCAAGTTAAATCCTTTCAATTTCTCTCTCATACAGTTTTGGCTTGTTTGACACAAATATCTGTTACCAACTCCTTGTCTGATTCTTAGAAATACTCTTTCAAAAAGCATGTTGGCTCCCCCACTGAATTCAGAAGCTTATAATAACCTGAGAGTACTGCTAATTGAAAGCAAATATTTGTGATAAAATACAAATGAGCACTTGATTGATATTTGTTTTATCTGACTAATCTCGTATGGCTAATCTTTCACTTTTTATAGACCCCACACTAGGATATTCCTACTGATAAAGTGTTGATTTGCCAATTTTGACTGCCAGATTTGAAGCAGGATTCACTTCCCTTGTAGTGTTGGTCTCTTCTGCCAGGCAACCAGCACCAGAAAAAGAGGACACAGTCTAAAGTTGTGCAGGGGAGGTATAGGCTGGATGTTAGGAAGAAGGTCTTCACAGGAACAGTGATTGGCCATTGGAATGTGCTGCCCAGGGAGGTGGTGGAGTCACCACAGAATCACAGAATCATAGAATCAACAGGGTTGGAAAAGACCTCAAAGATCATCAAGTCCAACCTGTCACCCAAGACCTCGTGCCTACTAGACCATGGCACCAAGTGCCACATCCAATCCCCTCTCAAACACATCCAGGGGCAGTGACTCCACCACCTCCCTGCGCAACACATGCCAATGGCTAACAACTCTCTCTGGGAACAACTTTCTCCTCACCTCAAGCCTAAACTTCCCCTGGCACAGCTTGAGACTGTGTCCTCTTGTTCTGGTGTTGGTTGCCTGGGACAAGAGACCAACCCCCTCCACCATCACTGGAGGTATTTAGGAAGAGACTGGATGGGATACTTGGTGCCATGGTTTAGTTGATTAGATGGTGTTGGGTGATAGGTTGGACTTGATGATCTCAAAGTTCTTTTCCAACCTGGTTAATCCTATCCTATCCTATCCTATCCTATCCTATCCTATCCTATCCTATCCTATCCTATCCTATTGACTCTCAAGAAGTCGAGAATCTAGTCCAGCTTCATGGCTAGACTCTTAGTAGTCAGTGGACAAGGCAGGTGTAACCCATAGGTGACTCCTTTGGAAGCCAGGGATCTCAGGTATATTGGCTGAATTAAGTGCATATGAACTGCTTCCAGCTCCCTTTTTATCTTAACATTACCAGTCTGTGACCATTTGAGGCGGTGCCTTTAACAAAGGGACACTATGGCCGAATGTTTATAAATAAAGGACAGGTCTAAACTAATTTCATTGGTGGAGAGGCAGAAGCACTGCCTTAAGTTTGATTCCCAGTGGGACTAGTCTCAGTCTTTCTTCCCCTCCTTCGGTGGCTTGCAGCTCGCAGCTTTCTGGGCTTTCGGCCAGACTGACTGATAAGATAAGGCCTCTTCTAACACATAACCGCCTAACTGCTTTTTAACATTTTTAACATTTGCTCTCTTTGTCTCTTTCTAACCCTCTCCGGTGAAAAAGGGGAGACAAGGGGGATACAGGGGTGGGGAACCCTCCTCAGCAGAGGAGGGAACCCTCATTTCTGTGCTACTTTGTTGTATATTTCTGTATATATTGTAAATACTGTAAATTCTGTACATAAACCTGCATTTCCTAAACTGCTTTGTAAATATACAGCACACACTCCCTGGCTAATCCGGCTGTGTGTTTTTTTTTCCCTTTCATTTTTTTTTTTCTTCCCTTTACTTACGGGGGGGGAGAAGGCCCCGGCCTTTCCCCCAACCCTACGACATTCTTTTCTTGGCTTGCCCAACGTGCAGCAGATAATTAGTTTGATTTATTGCTTTATTGTTTTATTGGTTTAGTGTTTTATAGCCGGATTAGCAAACATGAAGGTGTTGTGGTTCTTAGAACGGTTATTCTTTTCAATTTTTGGGGCTCTGGTTTACAGATATTGTTTGGGTTTGATTTTGGATTACCTGGGTAAATATTTGGTGGACAGCAAGTTCTCCATATGACGACAACGTGCCCTTGTGGCCAAGAGAGCCAATGGTATCCTGGGGTGCATCAAGACAAGTGTGTCCAGCAAGTCTAGGGAGGTTCTTCTACCCTTCTACTCTGCCCTGGTGAGACCACACCTGGAATACTGTGTCCAGTTTGTGACTCCCCAGTTCAAGAGGGACAGAGACCTGCTGGAGACAATCCAATGGAGAGCCATGAGGATGATTAGGGGACTTGAGCTTCTCCCCTGTGAAGAGAGACTGAGATTCCTGGGGCTGTTTAGTCTTGAGAAGACTGAGAGGGGATCTGATCAATGTGTATCTGAGGGGTGGGTGTCAAGTGGAGGGAGCCAAGCTCTTTTTGGTGGTGCTCAGTAATAATCCAAGGAACAATAGGTACAAACTTAAACATAGAAGATTTTGCCTCAACATGAGAAGAAATTTCTTTATAGTGAGGGTGATGGAGCACTGGAACAGTCTGCCCAGAGAGGTTATGGAGTCTCCTCTGGACAAATTCCAGACCTGCCTGGATGCATTGCTGTGCAGACTAACCTAGGTGATCCTGCTTTGGCAGGGGGGTTGGACTTGATGATCTCTGGAACTCCCTTCTGACGTCTAATGTACTGTGGTACTGTGATACTGTGAAATGTATCCTCATTGAAATTCCCATTGCCTGAGGTGGTGTTGTTCTAGATGGAGAAATGATGATACTGGGATTGTTACAGCTGTAAATTTCTAGTACTAAAAAAAATACACCAACCCTGAAAATTTCAAATATCTGCAAGATAAAAGCCACTTTCTTGCTTACTGCAGCCAAGTTTGAAGTTATTATGCAAGTTACTCATCTCAGCATAAAGTTAGAATAGAATAGAATAGAACAGAATAGAACAGAATAGAATAGAATAGAATAGAATAGAATAGAATAGAATAGAATAGAATAGAATAGACCAGGTTGGAAGAGACCTTCAAGATCATTGAGTCCAACCTATCATCCAACACCACCTAATCAACTAAACCATGCAACCAAGCACCCTATCAAGTCTCCTCCTAAACACCTCCAATGATGGTGACTCCCCCACCTCCCTGGGCAGCACATTCCAATGGCCAATCACTCTCTCTGTGAAGAATTTCTTCCTAACATCTAGTCTGAACCTCCCCTGGTGCTGCTTGAGACTGTGTCCTCTTGTTCTGGTGTTGGTTGCCTGGGAGAAGAGACCAGCCCCCACCTGTCTACAACCTCCCTTCAGGTAGTTGTAGAGAGCAATAAGGTCTCCCCTGAGCCTCCTCCAGGCTGAGCAACCCCAGCTCCCTCAGCCTCTCCTCACAGGGCTTGTGTTCCAAACCCCTCCCCAGCTTTGTTGCCCTTCTCTGGAGATGTTCCAGCAAGTCAACATCTTTCCTAAACTGAGAGGCCCCGAACTGGACACAGGACTCAAGGTGTAACTCACACATCCCTGTTCTAGGAAACTGTGCTAGGAATTTCCAGTAAGTGCATTGTACTTGTCATATACTGAGTCATCTCTGTACTAATATTTGCATATTGATACATTATAAATTTATTTGACATATTAGTAGATTAATTTAGGACTTACTGATGGAAAGCAAAGTAAATTCATTTACTTACAGGTCTTACTAACAAGCAGGTGGTTAATACATTCCAGAACAAACCCTGCCTTCCTTTTTTTTTTTTGTTGTCTTCTGTATTTTATAGCTTCCTATCCTCCAATTTGCACTCACACACTTTATTTTCTCTTGTCTCATCTTTGGTTGGCCTGGATAACATTGCCAATTTATTCTTCCCATCCCCTACACGAGGTGGAACCTCAACCAGGTTCAGTTATAGAAGATTTCTTTTTTCACTTGAACTCCCTGCTCAACTGCACAAGTAAACAATGAAACCAGTGGTTGGCTCACACAGCATGAAGGGAACCCTCAGGGCCCTTCCCTGGTATCAATTCTTCATGGCAAAGGGAGATGTGAATTGAAACTTTTCTGAGTTTCAACCAGGTGTTTGTTTCCTTCATGGAAGAAATCACTTTTTCTTTCTTTCTATGTAATGGCACAGGGTTCAATATCAAAAGTCTCCTCAGAATCAAAGTATATCTTGTCTTTGCTTTCAGTTTACTAGTTTTGCAGTTGAGGGTTGATTCTGCCCCACTGGATCATATAATCATAGAATGGTCCAGGTCAGAAAGGACCTTCAAAGGTCATCCAGTCCGACCTCCCTGCAGTCAGCAGGGACATCCCCAACTAGATCAGGATGCCCAGGGCCTTGTTGAGCCTCACCTTGAATATCTCCAGGGAAGGGACCTCAACCACCTCCCTGGGCAACATGTTCCAGTGTTCCACCACCTTCACAGTGAAGAGCTTCTTCCTGATATCCAATCTAAATCTGCCCTTCTCTAGTTTGAAGCCAATACCCCCCCTTCTGTCACTGCAGGCTCTTGTAAACAGTCTCTCTCCAGCCGTCCTGTAGCCCCCTTCAGGTACTGGAAAGCTGCTATCAGGTCTCGTTGAAACCTCCTCTTCCCCAGGCTGAACACCCCCAGCTCCCTCAGCCTGTCCTCACAGCAGAGGTGCTCCAACCCCCTGATCATTTTCATGACCCTCCTCTGGACCCTCTGCATCAGGTCCATGTCCTTCCTATATTGAGGGCTCCAGACCTGCACACAGTACTCCATGTGAGATCTCACCAGAGCAAAGTGGCAGAATCACCTTTCTGGATCTGCTGGCAATGCATCTTTTGATGCAGTCCAGGATGTGATTGGCCTTCTGGGTTGCAAGCTTGCACTGACAGCTGAGATGTAACTTGTGCAACCTGTTGCCCTTCCAGAGAAGGGCAACAAAGCTGGTGAGGGGTTTGGAGCACAAGCCCTGTGAGGAGAGGCTGGGGGAAATGGGGTTGCTTAGCCTGGAGAAGAGAGGGCTCAGAGGAGTCCAATTAGTTCCTATCTGGTTAATTTCATCAAACACCTCTGCCATCTCACTGCTGACTTTAGTCTTGCAAACAGATTTGTCTTCTCTTTTACTGTAGTGAAGACAACTTACATGGAGATTTCTTGCCTTTGCCCTGGATATGACTAGGTATTTAAATTTCAGTACCTGGCTCATCCCTCTATCTGTGTAGCTTTAGGAGGGAAACAGAAGAAAGGTTTTACATTGTGACATTCTCATATGACAGATCTGAAGGTTAGAGGCTCACAGACTTTTGTCTTGCCTGCCCTTTGCTGTATGGAAAGCAAACACAGGGTCAGGGAAGCACCACTCCCACAGAGGCGGAGAGAGTTTACCAGGAAACATTCTCTTTGCCCAAGTAATTTTTCTTTAATATTCCATGTTGTATAATCAGGACATTTTTTTCTCATCCACTCTAAGAATACTTTTAATGCCAAGCAACAAATCACAAGCCCTGTTCAGCTAATGTGTATTTACCCTAAATGGACGTCATCACCTGAAAGCCTGAATTTAAGAGCAAATCAAAACTCCTTTCCTTGGGTTTCCTTCCTAAATCTTTTTCTTTCTTTGCCCCTTACTGCAGTGTGAAAGGCATGAGCAAATAGAAGGGAAATCATGCATACTGAAAACAAAATAGGTCAAATTGGTGAGAGTCAGTGTGGTGAAGAGGTTATTTAATTTATTAATATGAAATATGAATTATGAAAATATTATTTTTATTAATTATCAAACTATTAATAACCGATGAATCCCCAACTTATATACATGTTCTAGTGCACGTTCGTGAAATACATTCCACAAGTGGCTTAGTGTTATGATTATAACTTAATTGAACTATCTATAAACCCTTTCTATATTTATATAACGAAGGGTGCAGTTCTGCCGCTTGGCCACTAGATGGAGACTCGGTGGGACGCGGGCGGCTTCTGGCTATACACAGCAATATTACAATCTTTCTATGTGTCAGCGCTTACTCTGCTAGACGTGGATACTTTGAACTGAGTGCTAGTGGATGGAAAGCACGTGGAAGATATTCGATTCCCTTCAGGGATCGGTCCTGGTCAGGGTCGGCCTGTGGTTCGCATGGCAGGGCGGGACGATGGTGGCCGGTAGATGGGCTTGGTTGACACGGCAGCAGGCAAAGCTACGGGGGTCGGCCCAACCACGGCAGTTCTCAGGGCTGATGCAAACAGCCTCAGGGAGAGAATGCAGCTGCGTTAGGCGGCGGATTCTCGTTTACTGAGCTTAAAGGAGCAACAGGACTCTCAGAGTGGTCCCGGGTTCAGTGCAGTATAGGCACAAACAATGCCTTAGTCTTCCCTGAGGTTCACAGGGCTCAGAGCGGCACACGGTGGCTCCTCAGAGCGGCATACAGCGGCTTCTCTCCCGCTACGGCGGGGCTAGGCATACGTGGACTCGGTATCAATCAAGTCCCTTCTCCCCGGCAACTGGGCAGATCTTACCCGCGGGGGTCGGTCCAGTCCTCCAGTGGCACGGTGGTCTCTCCCGGTCGGTACGACTGGCTGCAGCAATGCTGAGCTCCTCAGAAACAGCGAAGGTCCTCCCTCTGGGCTTCTTAACAATGCAGACACTTCCAGTATGCGTGCATGTATAACAGAAGCTAACAACAATAAGCTCAATGGCAAAGGCTGCAGCTCGAGAGTTACTCTCTCGAGCAAGCACAGAGACAAAGTGAATGAGGGGGCAACTTGTTTACCAACTGGGGTGATACTTATAGATTCCTCGAGGCTGGGCTTGACCAATGGGCACTCTCATAAACAACTGGTTTCAGCCTATAGAAAGCGTGAAGCTAGAATTATGCCCATACTTGGTGTTTGCACGAGCACTGCATGCGCTGGGTGCGTGCAAGCCTGGCTAATGCCTTGGCTTTTGTCTCCCTCCTAGAGGGAGGGGGAACTTGCCCACATGCTGGGACAAGATACAGTATCTGGGCATAATGTGCCTTCACCACAGTCAGGTAGTTTGAAGCAAGGTTCAATGGATCCCTCCAGCTTTCCAGTTCTTTGTTTGGTGACCTCCTCTTGTTATGACCTCCCCCTTGGGTCCATTTGCTCTGTCAGCTTTAGTTAGGCACAAACTGTTCAAGCAAAAGATACAATATACCAAGCAATTATTTATTGCTTTATAAGATTTTTTGGTTTTGTTTTTGATGCAAACATGGCTACAGCTTTGAGGCTGACAAGCTTTGAGGCTAAGAAGCTCACAAGCATGCAGAATCTTTTCTGATGGGGCAGGCACCAAAGGGGCTGGATTCATTCCCAGCTTCTTGGATTGCATCCCTAGCGGTGCTGAGTTACCATTTTTCACAAGTTCCATAGACACTGATGTCTCTGATGACTCACCCGAAAGCCTAATGATCCTCAACTAGATCTTGACCTGCCTCTCTGGCTTTTTACTTCTGTTTATCCTTCAGGACTGTATACATTTTGTTGTCAATGTTTTCCAGTCTGAACCATTGTGCTACTAACAACCCTATCTCGGCAGTACTTCCTCTCTGTCTCTTTTTACTTTGCTGTATTTCTACAAACTTTCCCTCTGCTCCTTCCAGCAGTGGGACTGAAGAGTGCACACTTGGGTCATGGATATCTAGAAACTGGCAGCTGAACTACAGCGTCTGGAGGGAGCTCACAGCTGGAATTGTAGGATGACAGGATTACTAACCTCATTCTTAGTGTAAAATTCAAATCTAAACCTCTTTGCCAGACCAGGACCATACAATCTAGCTCAGGTCACACAGGAACACATCCAGACAGGCCTTGAAAGTCTCCAGAGAAGGACACTCCACAACCTCTCTGGGCAGCCTGTTCCAGTGCTCTGTGACCCTTACAGTAAAGAAGTTCCCTCTTGTGTTGAGGTGGAACCTCCTGTGCTGCAGCTTACACCCATTGCTCCTTGTCCCATCACAGGGAGCAAGTGAGCAGAGCCTGTCCCCTCCCTCCTGACCCCCAGCCCTCAGCTATTTATAAACATTGATTAAATCCCCTCTCTGTCTTCTCCTCTTCAGACTAGAAAGCCCCAGGTCCCTCAGCCTCCCTCCCTCAGTTTCACCCAGAGAAGGTTGAGCAGGGTCACAATGTCCAGGCAGATTTGGAAGCTCTCCAGAGAAAGAGACACCACAGCTTCTCTGGGTAGCCTGTTTCATAGCTCTGTCACCTTCAAAGTGAAGAAGATTTTCCTCATGGTCAAGTGGAACCTCCTGTGTTCCAGTTTGTTACTTTTGCTTCTTGTTCTCTTGCTGGGCACCACTAAAAAGAGTATGGCCCCTTCCTCTTGACCCATGCCCTTTAGAACTCTATCATCATAGGTAAGATCCCTTCTCAGTCGCCTCTTCTCCAGGCTAAACAGCCTCAGTTCTCTCAGCCTTTCACAGTATCACAGCACATTGGAGGTTGGAAGGGACCTCGAGATCATCGAGTCCAACACCTCTGTCAAAGCAGGATCACTTAGGGTAGTTTGCACAGGAATGCATCCAGGTGGGTGTGACCGTTTGAGGTGGTGCCTTTAACAAAGGGACACCATGGCCGAATGTTTTATAAACAAGACAGATCTAAACTAATTTCATTGGTGGAGAAGCAGAAGCACTGCCTTAAGTTTTGATTCCCAGTGAGACTAGTCTCAGTCTTGTACTCTTCCCCCCTCCTTCCTGCAGCTAACAGCTTCTGGGCTTTCGGCCAGACTGACCTTGGAGCAGATAAGGCCTCTTCTAACACATAACTGCTTTTAATTAACATTTGCTCTTTTTTCTCTCTTTCTAACCCTCTTTGGGGAAAAGGGGGAGAGAAGGGGGTACAGGGGGAAACCCTTCCTCCAGACGGGGGAAGGGAATCTCATTCTGTGTTACTTTGTTGTATATTTCTGTGTATATATTGTAAATATTGTAAATTCTGTATATAAACCTGCATTCCCAAAACTACTTTGTAAATACAGCACACAATCCCTTTGCTAATCCGGCTGTGGTTTTTTTCCTTTCAATTTTTCTTCCCTTCACTTTACGGGGGGGGGAGAAGGCCTGGCCTTCCCCTCGACCCTTGACAGTGGGTTTTGAAAGTCTCCAGAGAAGGAGACTCCACAACCTCTCTGGGCCTCCTTGTATAAGAGATGCTCCAGCTGAGGAAAAAGCTGATTTTGTTAATTAATGATTTTTTTTTCCAACTGGATTTTCTCATCTTTTTGAGGAAAAAAACGTAATTTGTAGTGAAAATTCAGCTTCATGTGGTGAGGATTCCAGTAGAGGGCACTCCTCTATTTTTAATGAAGGCAAGCTCCTGAACAGGACCGGCAGCTTTGCAGCGCTTGGTTTGTGCCATACAATTCTAGGAGCGACACGGCAAGAAGGGGAGGGGGGGAATATAAAAAGCAGGATCAAATCCACCTCATTGCAGATCTGTCATCACTCTGCATCGTCTTGCATTCTCCACTGCTATCTGATCTTGTGCAGCAAGGTTTCGGGATGCCAGATGTGTCAGGCTTGTGCGTGTAAAATAAATACTCGCTTCACACGTCCCCAGATTTCAGCATTGAACAGGTTGCCCAGGGAGGTGGTAGAAGCCCCATCCCTGGAGGGTTTTAACGCCAGGATGTGGGGGTTGATATCTTTTCCCAGGCAACCAGCACCAGAACAAGAGGACACAGTCTCAAAATACACCAGGGGAAGTTTAGGCTGGAGGTGAGGAGAAAGTTCTTCCCAGAAAGAGTAGTCAGCCATTGTAATGTGCTGCCCAGGGAGGTGGTGGAGTCCCCATCACTGGAGGTGTTCAAGAGGGGATTGGATGTGGCACTTGAAGCCATAGTTTAGTAGTCATGAGGTGCTGGGTGACAGGTTGGACTTGATGATCTTTGAAGTCTTTTCCAATCTCATTGATTCTATGTGGCTCTGAGCAACCTGATGTAGTGTGAGGGGTCCCTGTCCACGGCAGGGAACTAGATGATCCTTGAGGTTACTTCCAACCCTAACAATTCTATGATTCCATGATTTTCTCTGCAAGTTTCAACCCCCTGTGCTGTCCACTGATTTTTATCTTTGTTCATGTATGTGCACATTGGTATAATTTGTGAAACTCTTTGAGAGTTGGTGCAGTTTGGGTTGATGTGGTAGCTTTGGTGCCTGTGAGTTGATATCAGTATAGAATAAACCCCAGATATGTGCAGTCATTCATAGTGGCTGAAGAACCAGCTAGCTTAGGTGGATGCTGTGCTAGCCAGGAGTCATACTGGAGGGCTTTCAGAGCCTTTTTAAAAGCTTTTTAACTTGTTTTAAGGATGATATGGCAGCTAAGGTAATACACTTGGCTGAAGAAAGCCTAGGTAGTTTGTTCTTTGATGACAAAAGAGAAAGCATAGTTTTTAGGGTATCCACATGAGGAAGAGAAAGCTTTTTGGAGACAAATCTTAGGAAAAAATGAGAAGTCTTTGTTTTATCTAGGCATGCAAGGCTGAAACACATTTCTTAACAGGTTCTGTGAAGGCTGAAATACCCCTGGAGGATTTATTCAATTTAGTCTCATTCTTTAGTTACTGAAATAGTTGGCAAAGGCAACTTAAGAGGAAATGAACTCTTTTGGTAATTCGACAAAAATGCACACCAAACGGTTTACATCTTCTGGCAGCATGTCAGAAGTGACAGATTCTCACAGCAGTTCTTAAATTTAGCTGGTAAATGCTTTTCTCTCCTTCTAAGGCTGGTGAGAAGGAACAGCCATAAATCAGACTGTCACACTCAGCTCTACACCAAGGAAAAGCAGGTAAGAATGCTAGGAGGCCTGCCTGGATGGGCAAGGAGCTACTGGACACACTATTACTTAAAAGGAAACTCTACAGGAAGTGGAGAGAAGGACAGGTAGAACAGGGGGAATATAAGGAAGCTGCCCGAGCAGCAAGAGTCCTGGTTAGGAAAGCCAAAGTAGAGTTTGAATTGAATCTAGCCAGGGAGATTAAAGGGAACACTAAGAACTTCTACAGGTATATTAATGGGAAGAAGACGACTAGGGAAGGTGTGGGCCCCCTCAGAAAGGAAAATGGTGACATGGTCACAAGTGATGAGGAAAAGGCTGAGGTACTTAATAACTTCTTTACCTCAGTCTTCACTGCAAGGGCCTCTAGCCACACTCCTGATGTTATGGAAGACAATGCCAGGGACGGGGAGGAAGAACTGCCCATTGTAAGTGCAGATCAGGTTCGTGATCACCTGAAGAACCTGAAAGTGTTCAAGTCCATGGGACCCGACGGGATACACCCACGGGTACTGAGAGAACTGGCAGATGAGGTTGCTCAACCCCTCTCTATTATATTTCAAAAGTCATGGCAGTCTGGTGAAGTCCCCACAGACTGGAAAAGGGGAAACAATGCCCCCATCTTCAAAAAGGGTAAGAAGGAGGAACCAGGGAACTACAGGCCAGTCAGTCTCACCTCTGTGCCTGGAAAGATCATGGAGCAGATACTCGTGGAGGCACTACTGGCTCAAAAGAATAGTGAAGAGGTGATTTGGAACAGTCAGCATGGCTTTGCCAAGGGCAAATCCTGCCTGACCAACCTGGTTGCCTTCTATGAGCAGGTGACAAAATTAATAGATGAGGAGCGAGCAACTGATGTCATTTACCTGGACCTGAGCAAAGCCTTCGACACTGTCCCACACCACATCCTGGTCTCCAGGCTGGTGACACATGGGTTTGATGGGTGGACCACTAGATGGATAAGGAACTGGCTTGATGGCCGCACCCAAAGAGTGGCTGTCAATGGCTCCATGTCCCAGTGGAGGTCAGTGACAAGCGGAGTCCCTCAGGGATCAGTCCTGGGACCTGTCTTGTTCAACATCTTTGTGGGTGACATGGACCTCATTGCCCTCTACAGCTACCTGAAGGGTGGTTGTAGCCAGGAGAGGGTTGGCCTCTTCTCCCAGGCAGCCAGCACCAGAACGAGGGGACACAGTCTCAGGCTGCGCCAGGGGAAGTTCAGACTCGAGGTGAGGAGGAAGTTCTTCACCGAGCGAGTCATTCGGCATTGGAACGGGTTGCCCGGGGAGGTGGTTGAGTCATCGACCCTGGAGGCGTTCAAGGGGAGATTGGACGTGGCACTTGGTGCCATGGTCTAGGCATGGGGTCTGTGTTGATAGGTTGGACTCGATGATCCCCGAGGTCCTTTCCAACCTAAGTGATACTGTGATACTGTGATACTGTGACAGTGGCATTGAGTGCACCCTCAGCAAGTTTGCTGATGACACCAAGCTGTGTGGTGCAGCAGACACGCTGGAGGGAAGGGAGGCCATCCAGAGGGACCTTGACAGGCTGGAGAGGTGGGCACAAGCCAACCTCATGAAGTTCAATAAGAGCAAGTGCAGGGTCCTGCATCTGGGTTGAGGCAATCCCAGGCACAAATACAGACTGGGCTGTGACTGGCTGGAAAGTAGCCCTGAGGAGAGAGACTTGGGGGTGCTGGTGGACAAAAAGCTCAACATGAGCTCTCAATGTGCACTTGCAGCCCGCAAGGCCAATCAGATCCTGGGCTGCATCAGGAGAAGTGTGGCTAGCAGGTCGAGGGAGGTGATCCTCCCCCTCTACTCAGCCCTGGTGAGACCCCACCTGGAGTACTGTGTCCAGTTCTGGAGCCCCTATTACAAGAGGGATGTGGAGGTGCTGGAACGTGTCCAGAGAAGGGCCACGAGGATGATCAGAGGGCTGGAGCACCTCTCCTATGAGGACAGACTGAAAGAGTTGGGGCTGTTCAGTCTGGAGAAGAGAAGGCTCCGAGGTGACCTAATTGTGGCCTTCCAGTATCTGAAGGGGGCCTACAGGAAGGCTGGGGAAGGACTTCTCAGGATGTCAGGCAGTGATAGGACTAGGGGGAATGGAATGAAGCTGGAGGTGGGGAGATTCAGGCTAGATGTGAGGAGGAGGTTCTTCACCATGAGAGTGGTGAGGCCCTGGAATGGGTTGTCCAGGGAGGTGGTTGAGGCCCCGTCCCTGGGGGTGTTTAAGATCAGGTTGGATGAGGCTCTGTCCAGCCTGATCTAGTGTGGGGTGTCCCTGCCCATGGCAGGGGGGTTGGAACTAGATGATCCTTGTGGTCCCTTCCAACCCTGAATGAAACTATGAAGCAACTTTAATGACCTTAATCCAGCTGAGACAACTAGGGAGAGCGAGACTGAACTAACAGAGGCATAAGCATGCACTTTTTGTTTCAATTGTTTCCTCTCAGCTGTGTTTTTCCTCTGGGCGCCTTTTATACCTGTCTTCTGTCACAGTTTTTTTTTCCCTCAGATGGTTACAGCTCTGCAAAAGGTGCTTGTAAATCACCTGGACCTAGGTGGCTTTGGCCTGCTGATCTAATAAGAAGCAAAGGAAATGATGTAGAAGAGCTGGGCAGCTTTTAGTTACAAATGTGCTTTGTGATAAGATGATTTCCTTCACTATATTTTGATCTGATGACAGTTCTCCAGTTCTTACCTCCTGTGCTTCAGCTATTGCATCAGCCACAGTCTGTTCTGGGCCAAACTCATCATCCGCAATGTAATCAAAGGGAAATCAAGAACATGGAGTCTCCTATGAACCTGTGATGTTGCAGTTTAGGAGGAGAGAGAGTGACTTCCATGCTTTCAGGATTTGAATATTGGGAATCTCCAGGCTAGTTCATCTAATGGGAGCAGTCATTTCACTTTTCTGGAGTGTTTTGGGACTGCTTACATTAATGTGCTTCTTAAACTTCTTTCTTTCAACCACTGCAGAAAATCTCTCAGTGTTTACCTGCCTGCCAATATTTCCACTATTGTGTCTCTTGCTTTTCAGCCAGAAAGCTCATGTTCAATAGATGTCTCACTTCCCAGTCCCACCCCAGCCAAGCTTGATGTCATTGCTTGCCCCAATATAGCTAGTCTACATGCAAGGCACTTGAATTTGCAGATGACAGTGAAGATCTGTCCCTGAAAGGGAATCATCTAGGCTGCTGGAGTAAGTTTAGAGTAGTGCGGCCAGCAGGAGCAGGGAGGTCATTCTCCCTCTGTACTCAGCACTGGTTAGGCCACACCTTGAGTCCTGTGCCCAGTTCTGGGGCCCCCAGTTTAGGAAATATGTTGAGTTGCTGGAACATGTCCAGAGAAGGGCAACAAAGTTGGGGAGGGGTTTGGAGCACAAGCTCTATGAGAGGTTGAAGGAGCTGGGGTTGCTTAGCCTGGAGAAGGTCTCAGGGGAGACCTTATTGCTGTCTGCAACTACCTGAAGGGAGGTTGTAGCCAGGTGGGGGCTGGTCTCTTCTCCTAGGCAACCAGCACCAGAACAAGAGGATGCAATCTCAAGCTGTGCCAGGGGAGGTTTAGGCTGGATCTTAGGAAGAAATTCTTCTCAGAAAGAGAGATTGGCCTTTGGAATGTGCTACCCAGGGAGGTGGTGGAGTCACCATCACTGGAGGTGTTTAGGAAGAGACTGGATGGAGTGCTTGGTGCCATGGTGTGGTTGATGAGATGGTGTTGGATGGTTGGTTGGACTCGATGATCTCAAAGATCTCTTCCAACCTGGTCTGGTCTATTCTATTCTATTCTATTCTATTCTATTCTATTCTATGGAGCTAATTCAGGTCCACATTTCATCTCCTCTTCTTACATCAGATGTCTGAGATGAATGGATGAGCAGCTAAGTTAAATGACTCCTTTGATACCATTGAGACCAAGTCATTAGGAGGAAAACCCACTCCCAAGTCATTTGTTTTCTTATCAGTCTGTTACCCTTGGAGCTTGCTTGATGGTGTCTCTATATGGTCTGTAGGAATGACTAAAATGTGATGTATTTTCCCTGTGAGAAGCAACACAAAATTGCACCTCTCCTTCAGATCTTTAGCTAACCTCAAAAACCTTCATAGCTCTGGTATGTGTTTCCAACCCACCCATTCTTGCCCTAGAGCTGATAGTTGTTTTTTGGGTGCAGTGCAGCATTTTGACACAGTCATACAACACCTGCTCGGCGGGAAGCCCTCTCGCACATGCTGCGAGGCTAGGAGGAGCTGTCTTTTCACGTGGCTCAGACTCGTGATCCCAGAGTTGGGAGTGGCTTATTTTAAAAGGGTTTGCCGCGGCTCGCGGGGGTTCTGCTCGGCGGGCAGCCCGTATTCTCTTGTACTCTCTCGTGCTCTCACGCACTGCCGCACTTTTTTTTTTTTTTCTTTTGTGCAGTAGGTGCTGTGGCCAGGGACAGGCATGGTTGTAACTCACAGCAAAATCTCCCTAAAAAAATCAGTGTCGACCCAGACTGAGGTAGAACACAAGCAGGTAGCTGTCCAGGTATCTGGCTGTAGAGAGTGCTGGAGCCTGGCTCTTGGGATGCAGGGTAGTGGTGGCAACTCTTGCATAAGGTGTGAGCAGATTGACTATCTGCTTAATCTGGTGGCCAGACTGAAGGATGAGGTTGCTAGCCTTAGAAATGTAAGGGAATGTAGGAAAGAGATGAACCAGAGGAGGAAAGAGATGAATCAGAGTAAGCAGGCTCTGCAGGCTCCCCCAGCAGAGGCTGGTTATCCAAAAAGCAGAGGGGAATGGACACAGGTTCCTCTCAAAAGACACAAAGTAAAACCTCCTTGCCTCCCCTCACCTTCCCCGCTACTCTTGGAAAACAGGTATGGAGCACTGGATATCGAGGGTGAGGTGATCCTGATGCCGGAGGACGCACCATCTGGGGTTCTCCCTGAGGTTAAACAGCCTAAGGTTAAACAGCCTTCCCCTGGCATCAGGATCTGCTCCCTCAAAAAAAAAGAGGAGGGTAATTGTTATTGGTGATTCCCTTCTGAGGGGAACGGAGGGCCCCATATGTTGGCCAGACCCATCTCATAGGGAACTCTGTTGCCTGCCAGGAGCCCAAGTGAATGATGTTACCAGTAGGTTGCCTAGCCTGGTGCAGCCCTCTGACTACTATCCCTTACTAGTTATGCAGTTAGGGAATGATGATGTTGCAACCAGAACTCCCAGGGCTATCAAAAATGACTTCAGGGCCCTGGGAGACCTGGTTGAGGGGTCGGGTGCACAAATAATTTTTTCATCAATACCCTTAGTTGCAGGAGGGAATACTGTAAGAAACAGGTCAGCAGCTATAGTTAACAAGTGGCTTAGAGGCTGGTGCAATCAAAAGAATTTTAGGTTTTTTGATCTTGAAAAACTTTCTACTGCACCAGGTCAGCTGGCAACAGATGGAGTACATCTGTCCCAGAGAAGGGGAAAGGTCACAGTATATGAGAACGGCCTGTCCCCCAAAGGTAAAAAGATCCTGGGAAGGGAATTGGCAGGTCTCATCGACAGGGCTTTAAACTAGTTTTGAAGGGGGAAGGGGGTGAAACTAGTCCCCTCAGGCAAGAGTCTGGGGGTGATAAGCTAGAGTCAGAGGTGAAACCAGCAGCCCAGCTGCAGTGCATGTACACTAATGCACAAAGCATGGGTAACAAACAAGAGGAGCTGGGAGCCTTGATGCAGCAGGAAAGTTATGATGTAGTTGCCATCACAGAGACGTGATGGGATGACTCATATGACTGGAGCGCTGCAATTGACAGCTACAGGCTCTTCAGGAGAGACAGGCAAGGAAGAAGGGGTGGAGGGGTGGCCCTGTACGTCAGGGAGGCACTAGATGCCATTGAGATGGAGATTAGGAAGAACTGAGTTGAGTGCTTGTGGGTAAGAATTAGAGGGAAGATCGGCAGGGCAGACACCCTGGTTGGAGTCTGTTATAGACCACCCAACCAGGAAGAAGATGTTGATTCTATAGGCAGCTTAAGGCTGTCTCAAGATCTCTGGACCTTGTTCTCATGGGTGACTTCAACCTGCCTGACATCTGCTGGGATCTCAACACAGCAGAGAGGAGACAGTCTAGGAGGTTCTTAGAGTTCATGGAGGACAGCTTCTTATCCCAGGTGCTGCGTGAGCCTACCAGGGGCAAGGCTATGCTTGACCTCCTCTTCACCAACAGGGAAGGGCTGGTGGGTGATGTGGTGGTCGGAGGGTGCTTAGGGGCCAGTGACCACGAGATAGTTGAATTTTCAGTATTTGGTCAAGCTAAGAGGGGTAGCAAGAAGACCTCCATTCTGGACTTCCGGAGGGCAGACTTCAGGTTACTCAAGGAGCTAATTCAGAGGGTTCCTTGGGATAAAGCCCTTAAAAACAAAGGGGTCCAGGAAAGCTGGACCTGCTTCCAGGAAAAATTGTTGAAGGCACAGGAACAGGCTGTGCCAATGTGCCGGAAGATGAGCCGCCGGGGCAGACGGCCAGCCTGGATGGGTAATGAACTTTTAATGGAACTAAGGGAAAAAAAGAGGGTGTATCATCCTTGGAAGAAAGGTGAGGCAACCCACGGAATGTTTAAGGATGTTGCCAAATCATGTAGGAAGAAAATCTGGTTAATTCCCAGAGAATAAATCTTATGATGAGCGACGGAAGGAGCTGGGACTCTTTAGTTCAGAAAAGAGACGGCTGAGGGGAGACCTCATTGCTCTCTACAAGTACCTGAAAGGACATTGTAGAGAGTCTGGTTCTGGTCTCTTCTCACAGGTAATTAGTGATAGAAGTAATAGTTTGTGTGGAGTAGAGGAGGCTCAGGGGAGACCTCATTGCTCTCTATGACTACCTGAAAGGAGATTGTATCCAGGTGGGGGTTGGTCTCTTCTCCCAGGCAACCAGCACCAGCACAAGCGGACACAGTCTCAAGTTGCACCAGGAGAAGTTTAGGCTGGAGGTGAGGAGAAAGTTCTTCACAGAAATAGTAATTGGCCATTGGAATGTGCTGCCCAGGGAGGTGGTGGAGTCCCTGTCCCTGGTGGTGGTCAAAAAAGGATTGAATGTGGGACTTAGAGCCATGGTCTAGTTGTCAGGAGGTATTAGGTATTGGGTAACTGTGATGAAGAGGTTATTACATTTATTAATATGAAATATGAATTATGAAAAATATAATTTTATTAATTATCAAACTATTAATAACAGATGAATCACCAACTTATATACGTGTTCTAGTGCACGTTCGTGAAATAGATTTCACAGCTGGCTTAGTGTTATGATTATAACGTAATTGAACTATCTATAAACCCTTTCTGTATTTATATAACGAAGGGTGCAGTTCTGCCGCTTGGCCACTAGATGGAGACTCGGCGGGACGCGGGCGGCTTCTGGCTATACACAGCAATATTACAATCTTTCTATGCATCAGCGCTTACTCTGCTAGATGCGGATACTTTGAACTGAGTGTTAGTGGGTGGAAAGCACGTGGACGATATTCGATCCCCTTCAGACAACAGGGATCGGTCCTGGTCGGGGTCAGCCTGTGGGGTTGGCCCTCAGAAGTCGGCTCGCACGGCAGGGCGGGACCACGGTGGCCGGTAGGTGGGCTCGAATGACGGAAGCAGGCGAAGCTACGGGGGTCGGCCCAACCACGGCGCTTCTCGGTGCTGATGCAAACAGCCTCGGGGAGAGAATGCGGCTGCATTAGGCAGCAGATTCTTTTTACCGAGCTTAAAGGAGCAACAGGACTCTCGTATTGGTCCCGGGTTCGGTGCAGTATAAGCACGAACAATGCTTTCTATTTCCCTGGTTATCCATTGGTCTGCCATGCTGTGGGAAACTCAGTCTGCTGCTGGCTTGGGAGTCATCTAGCGATGCTAAGTTGAATCTCACCTTCTTCTTGGGGATTCGTTGTTGGTTGAAGCTGGTGGCTTCATTGTCATCATCCGGTGATGTAGAGCCTAGCTTGGCTTGCTGCACCGGTGCTGTAGCTGCTGACCTGTCTGGTGTGGGTGAGCTAACATTGCTCATGTGCTGATGCTGGGCAGCTGCTGAACCAAAATCAGCTGGTTTCTGCTTGTCAGCTGGGACAGACAGAATAGGAGAGCCTGGCTCTCGTGTGTCATGTGCCCTGGCTACTTCACAGTATCACAGTATCACAGTATCACTTAGGTTGGAAAGGACCTCGGGGATCATCGAGTCCAACCTATCAACACAGACCCCATGCCTAGACCATGGCACCAAGTGCCACGTCCAATCTCCCCTTGAACGCCTCCAGGGTCGATGACTCAACCACCTCCCTGGGCAACCCGTTCCAATGCCGAATGACTCGCTCGGTGAAGAACTTCCTCCTCACCTCGAGTCTGAACTTCCCCTGGCACAGCCTGAGACTGTGTCCCCTCGTTCTGGTGCTGGCTGCCTGGGAGAAGAGGCCAACCCCCTCCTGGCTACAACCACCCTTCAGGTAGCTGTAGAGGGCAATGAGGTCACCCCTGAGCCTCCTCTTCTCCAGGCTAAACAATCCCAGCTCCTCAGCCTCTCCTCATAGGGCTTGTGTTCAAGGCCTCTCACCAGCCTTGTTGCCCTTCTCTGGACACGCTCAAGTGTTTGATGTCCTTCTTAAATTGAGGGGCCCAGAACTGGACACAGTACTCTAGGTGCGGCCTAACCAAAGCAGAGTACAGGGGCACAATGACTTCCCTGCTCCTGCTGGCCACACTATTCCTAATGCAGGCCAGGATGCCATTGGCCCTCCTGGCCACCTGGGCACACTGCTGGCTCATATTCAGGTGGCTGTCGATCAGCACACCCAGGTCCTTCTCTGTTTGGGAGCTCTCCAGCCACTCCGACCCCAGCCTATAGCTCTGCATGGGATTGCCATAGCCAAAGTGCAGCACTCGGCACTTGGACTTGTTGAATGACATCCCATTGGACTCTGCCCATTTGTCCAGTCGGTCAAGGTCCCTCTGCAGAGCCTTTCTACCCTCTAACTGACTAACATCTGCCCCTAACTTTGTGTCATCTGCAAACTTGCTGATGACTGACTCTACTCCTTCATCCAGATCATCAATGAATATGTTGAAGAGGACAGGGCCCAGCACTGATCCCTGGGGACACCACTGGTGACTGGCCTCCAGCTGGATGTGGCACCGTTCACTACCACTCTCTGGGCCCGGCCCTCCAGCCAGTTCCTAACCCAGTACAGAGTGTAATGGTCCAATCCACGGGCTGACAGCTTAGTCAGCAGTTTGCTGTGGGGGACGGTGTCAAAGGCCTTGCTGAAGTCTAGGTAGACCACATCCACAGGCCTCCCCACATCCACCAGACGGGTCACCTGATCATAGAAAGAGATCAGGTTGGAGAGGCAGGATCTGCCTTTCCTGAATCCATGTTGGCTGGACCTGAGCCCTTGGCCATCCTTCAGGTGCGCAGTTATTGCCGCCAGGATAATCTGCTCCATCACTTTCCCTGGCACTGAGGTCAGGCTGACCGGCCTGTAGTTTCCAGGTTCCTCCATCCGACCCTTCTTGTGGATGGGGACCACGTTAGCCAGTTTCCAGTCATCTGGGACCTCACCGGTGAGCCAGGACTGGAGGAAAATGATGGAGAGTGGCCTAGCTAGCACATCTGCCAGCTCTCTCAGCACCCTAGGATGGATCCCATCCGGTCCCATGGACTTGTGAATATCCAAGTGGCTCAGCAGGTCCCGAACTAACTCCTCATGGATTTCCGGGGCATTACACTGCTCGCCGACCCCATCGCCCAGCTCCGGAGGCCACTCGTCCTGAACTCCTGCCTTGCTGTTAAAAATTGAGGCAAAGAATGTGTTCAGGACCTCAGCTTCTCCTCATCCTCAGTCACCGTGTTCCCCTCCAGGTCCACTAGGAGTGCAGGTTCTTCCTGCCCCTCTTCTTATTGTTAATATATTTATAAAAATGCTTTTTATTGTCTTTGACAGAGGTGGCCAGCTTCAGTTCCAGCTGGGCCTTAGCCTCCTAATTTTATTCCTACATAATCTAACAGCTTCCTTGAACATACCTCGAGAAGCCTTCCCCTCCTTCCAAAGGTGATACAGCCTCCTCTTCCCCTTAAATCCTCCAGGAGCTGCTTGCTCATCCAGGCTGGTCGCCTTCCCCGCCGGCTTGCCTTCCGGCACGTAGGAACCGCCAATTCCTGTGCCTTCAAGAGCTCCTGTTTGAAGTAGGTCCAACCCTCCTGAACCCCTTGGTTCATGAGGGCTGGTACCCAGGGGACTTTACAAACAAGTTTCTTAAATAGGCTGAAGTTCGCCCTTCGGAAGTCCAAGGTGAAGGTTCTGTTGGTGCTCCTCCCTATCTCCCTGCATATTGAAAACTTCACTATCTCGTGGTCACTGCACCCTAGGCAGCCTCCCACGACCACGTCTCCCACCAGCCCTTCCCTATTGGAGAACAGCAGGTCAAGCAGAGCCTGTCCCCTGGTAGGCTCGCTTAACAGCTGTGTCAGGAAGCAGTCCTCCATTCGCTCCAGGAATCTTTTGGACTGCCTCCTCCCTGCTGAATTAAGTTCCCAGCAGATATCTGGGAGGTTGAAGTCACCAACAAGGACAAGATCTGATGATCTTGAGACAGCCTCCAGTTGCTTGTAGAACAACTCATCAGCCGCCTCATCCTGGTTGGGTGGTCTGTAACAGATTCCAATCAGGATGTCAGACTTGTTAGGTTGTCCTCTGATTTTGACCCACAGGCTCTCAACTCCCTCATCTTCCACCTCAAGTTGTGTGGCAGAGAGTGACTCTCTAATATACAGTGCCACCCCTCCTCCTCTTCTCCCTCGCCTGTCTCTCCTAAAGAGCCTGTAACCCCCATTGTAGCACTCCAATCGTGGGGTGCTGTCTCACCAAGTTTCTGAGATGGCGACTACATCATAGTCGCCCTGATGGATTAGGACCTCCAACTCCTCTTGCTTGTTGCCCAGGCTGCGTGCATTGGTGTACATGCATCGCAGCTGGGTTCCTGACTTCTCAACTGACCCTACCTTGCGCCCTACTCTTACCTCTGCAGAGGGACGGATTGCCTCACCCACCCCCTTCAGACCTAGTTTAAAGCCCTCCTAATGAGCCCTGCCAACTCCAGTGCCAGGACTCTCTTACCCCTTCTAGACAGATGCACCCCATCAGGACCCAGCAGGTCAGGTGCAGTGAAAGTTGCCCCATGGTCATAGAACCCAAAGTTCTGCCTCTGGCACCATCCCCTGAGCCAATTGTTGATGGTATGGGTTCTCCCATTCCTCTCAGTGTACACCCCTGACACTGAGGGAACTGAGCAGAACACCACTTGAGCTCCTGCCCCATCAATCAATTGTCCAAGGGCCCTGAATTCCTTCTTAATTGCCCTGGTACCCTTCCTGTCAATCTCATCACTCCCAGCCTGTATTACCATCAGAGGATAATAGTCAGTGGGCTGGATTAATTTAGGGATTCTCTCCGCAATGTCCCTAACCCCTGCCCCTGGTAGGAGCAGACCTCCCTGTGGGATGGGTCGGGACGACATATGGGTCCCTCAGTACCCCCCAGGAGAGAGTCCCCAACAACTATAACCCTTCTCCTTTTCTTTGTGGAGCTGGTTGCTATAGCTGGTGGGGACCGCTTGGGCTTAGGCTTCCCCCCGGAGCTGGTCGTTACAGCTGGTGGGGACCGTTTGGCCTTAGGCTCCCCTCTGGATGGCTGCTCCTCAGCCTCAGCCCTCTCTTCCTTACTGCCCTCAGCCTGCAGGGCTTCATACTTATTATTCAAGGGCAGCGGAGGAGGAGGAGAGGGTCGGGGTGGATTTCTCTTGCCACCCCTGGCAGGGACCTGTATCCATCCCTCTCCTCCTCCAGGAACCCTTCCCTCAGCAGGGAGATCTGCAGAGCCTTCTCCCACAAGTCTAACTCCCTTTCACTTTCCCTTATGGTCCTTAGCCTAGCTACCTCCTCCTTCAGCTCGGCCACTTCATCCTTCAGCTCTGCCACCATGCTGAGAGAAAATTCACCTGCTCACACCGGACACAGGTGTCCTCTCCCTCCCCCTCTATTCCAAGTGCCAGGCTGAAGCACTCTCTGCAGCTGACAGCCTGGACTCCAGCATGTTGGTAAAACAGCTCTGTCTGGGCAGATGCTGCTTTTTACCCTCGTCCAGTGACGACCATGATGCAACGCTTAAGGTTTGCGTTTGCTGTTTGGGCTTTTTTTTTTTTTTTGGTCCCCCAGCCGCTAGCCTAGCTACCGAGCCGAAATGGCGCCGCGCACAGCCCGGGCGGCTTTTAAAAACTGCCGCGGCTGACGTCAGGCTCCGTGACCCGTGCAGGCTCTCGTGAGCACGATCCTGCCGGCTCCTCCCCCTACCAGCAGTCCTCCCGACCCGCGAAGCCCCGAAAGGAAAGCAAAAGAAAAACCCCGAGAAGCTCACAGCTTAAGCGGAGCGGTTCCGGACGAGCGGTCCCGATCAGCTACCGAGCCGAAATGGCGCCGCGCGCACAGCCCGGGCGGCTTTTAAAAACCTACTTCATAGGTAGCATGTGATTGCCATTGAGACTTGAAGACAGACATGGTCTCTTTTATGTGCAGCTCAAATAAATCATGAAGTCTCTGGCTTTGTGCCTCTGACTTTGCCAGTTCCCTTTCCAATTGGGAAACTTTTTGGTCAAAGAATTTAATTTCCTCCTTCATCTGTATAATACAAGATGCCATCAGGACAGCGTGTTCGCTGCTGGGTTCACTTAGCTTTGTGAAAATGCCATCTATATTTTTACAATTTAATTTTGCCCATTCCAAGTCTGGGGCTGGGGCACTCTCATAAGCAACTGGCTTCAGCCTATAGAAAGCGTGAAGCTAGAATTATGCCCATACTTGGTGTCAGCACGAGTGCTGCATGCACTGGCTGCGTGCAAGCCTGGCTAATGCCTTGGCTTTTGTCTCCCTCCAAGGGAGGGGGAACTTGCCCACATGCTGGGACAAGATTCAGTATTGGGGCATAATGTACCTTCACCACAGTAACAGGTTGGACTTGATGATCTCTGAGGTCTTTTCCAACCTGGTTGATTCTGTGATTCTGTGAACAAGAGGGATTGGCCTCAAGCTGTGACTGGGTAGGTTTACACTGGACATTAGGGAAAAGTTTTTCACAGAAAGAGTGGTCAGGCATTGGAATAGACTGGCCAGGGAGGTGGTTGAGTCACCAACCCTGGATGTGTTTAAAAGCCATTTGGACATGGTGCTTGGGGATGTGGTTTAGGGGTAAACCTTGTAGAGCAAGGCTCTCGGTTGGATCTGGTGATCCTGGGGGTCTTTTCCAACCTGAATGTTTCTGTGATTCCTAAATGCAGCAAAAATGGTAACCTGTGTATTGTGCATCACCTCCTGGCAGGATGAGAATCCTCCTACCACCCACTAATTCCAAAGCAGGTCCGTTCCTGCAGCTCATAAAGTGCCCAAAGACAGCTCGAGCTGGAGGGAGATGCACTGTGCAGAGATCAGATCAGGCTCAGAGGCTGAGCTGCTTGGGGCGATGTGTTATTAAATGCTATCTCCTGATATGCTCCTTTGGTAGGAGCTGATTAATGACATCCTACTTTATTGTTCCTTATCTTTTATCTCCACCTTCTTGCACAGATGTAGCTGGCAGTACACTGCACTAACCAAAGACCTGTGGCACTCATTAGTGGCTGCTCCTCACAAGTGCCATCAGGCATTCAGTTGCTACTCACAAGCTTGCTAACAATGCTGGTTAAGGCATTGCTGTGTTGCTGTTCAAGCAACCTAGACAACATGGTCTTGTCACTCTCAAGCTAACTTATCTTTTGCTTAGCATTTTCTTTGACACAATCCTCTGATAAGATAAGAGATACATCCCTGACAGACTGCAAGGTATTCCCCCAGCACTAAAGTCTTAGCGGTTGCACTATAGAGGGGTTTCATCTAACAAGGGCTCCTTTTAGACCTGTTTTCTGTTTTGTTAGAGTCTTGCAGCTGCAGATCTGTGGTAGTTTTAGGCTATGCCTTTAACATTTTTTCACAGATCTTAAACAAAAAGTATTAAAATGTAAATAAATCACTATTGGGTGTAAAAAAAAGAAAAATTATGATAGTTCTAACCAATCCCATTGGAAGAGATAAAAGACTTAAATTAGCCACACCTTGAGTACTGTGTCCAGTTCTGGGCCCCTCAGTTTAGGAAAGATGTTGAGTTGCATGAAGGTGTCCAGAGAAGGGCAAAAAAGCTGGGGAGGGGTTTGGAGCACAAGCCCTATGAGGAGAGGCTGAGGGAGCTGAGGTTGCTTAGCCTGGAGAAGAGGAGGCTCAGAGGAGACCTTATTGCTCTCTACAACTACCTGAAGGGAGGTTGTAGCCAGGTGGGTGTTGGTCTCTTCTCCCAGGCAACCAGCACCAGAACAAGAGGACAGCCTCAAGCTGCACCAGGGAAGGTTTAGGCTGGAGGTGAGGAAGAAGTTCTTCACAGAGAGAGTGATTGGCCATTGGAATGTGCTGCCCAGGGAGGTGGTGGAGTCACCATCACTGGAGGTGTTTAGGAAGGGACTTTATGGGGTGCTTGGTGCCATGGTTTAGTTGATTAGATGGTGTTGGATGATAGGTTGTACTTGATGATCTCAAAGGTCTCTTCCAACCGGGTTTATTTTGTTCTAAAACAATCCTCTCTCTTCTTTGCTCTGGGAGAAATACTAACTTGCTTCTTCTTGACCTTGGCTGCATTGTTTTGGCTTTGTCTAACATCACTCTGCTCCTTTCTCTTGTCCCTTTTTTACAGGGAGGTAAGGGGGAGGCAGGGAGGTAGAAGTTATTAGCTTCACCTGGGGATGGTGTCAAGGTCTGGAGACACAGTTCTTTTAAATATTCCCGTGTTGTCAAATTAAAGGCACAAACGAGGCCAAAGTATCAACAGCTAGGCTATTTATTACATAAATAAAGTGGACATAAGAAGGGAGAGGGAGAAAAGAGAGAGGGAGAGAGAGGGACGAGAGATAGAAGAGGAAAGGAATTATATTACCACACCCCTCATCCCCCCCAAGACAGTTAAAGTCTGTGGAGGAAAGGTGCTGCAGGAGATGTTGGGTTTGTAGAGAAACGGTGTTGAGGCTTTTGCTGGAGAACAGCTGTGGTCCTCTGGGGAGATGTTGGGTTGATATAGGAACAGTGCTGAGGCTCCTCTGGGCAGCCTGGGTCTGTAGAGAAAGGGTGCTGAGGATTTGGCTGGAGCTGTGGTCCTCCAGGCAGCTTCTTTTCTCCGGAGCAGCATTGTCCCGGCTTTCTCTTCTCAGCGGCCTGGTCCATCTCCTGTGTTTGCCTTCATCTCCGTTTTTCTCCCCGTTTTTCTCCTCTGTTTCTCTCCTCTGTTTCTCTCTACAAACCAGTAGTTGCTCAAGTCTTTTATACAGTTTTTTAGTCCTCAGGCAGGTGTTGGTATGTCAGGTATTCCAGAGGCAAGGAAATAATCCAGCTATCTGTTCCCCCGGAAATCTTTCTGTGTATTGCTGTGTATGTGGGCAAGATTTTTGGATGGAGGCGAGGGGGGCCCCCCCCCCCCATTCAGACAAGTCCTCCCACATTCCTTTACACAGGTGGTGGAAACCATCGTATCACCCTGCCCAAGGTACTTGATGGGCGGAAACCACCCTGCCCAGAAAGCGTGATGGCTGGGTCCTTGGGTCCATTGTTGCAGTCCCGTGTTATCACGATGCAATCACAAGCTGATTTGCATCCAGGATTGGTGGACAGGATTCTTTCCACCTTCTTTCCAGTGGCTCTGCTATCACTTTATCTTTGTTGACTCACATAGAGAGAGACAAACTTATTAGACTCTCACAGATGGTGACTCTACCAACTCCCCAAGCAGCACATTCCAATGGCCAATTACTCTTTCTGTGAAGAACTTCTTCCTAACATCCAGTCTAAACCTCCCCTGGTGCAGCTTGAGACTTTGTCATCTTGTTCTGGTGCTGGTTGCCTGGGAGAAGAGAACAAGCCCCACCTGGCTACAATCCCCCTTCAGGTAGTTGCAGACTGCAGTAAGGTCTCCTCTGAGCCTCCTCTTCTCCAGGCTAAGCAACCCCAGCTCCCTCAGCCTCTCCTCAGAGGGCTGTGTTCCCCAGCTTTGTTGCCCTTCTCTGGACACCTTCCAGCATCTCAACATCTTTCCTAACCTGAGGGGCCCAGAAATGGACACAGGACTCAAGATGTGGCCTAACCAGTGCAGAGTACAGGGGACTGACCTCCCTGCTCCTGTTGGCCACACTGTTCCTGATACAGGCCAGGATGCCATTGGCCTTCTTGGCCACCTGGGCACACTGCTGGCTCATGTTCAGGCTACTATCAACCAGTACCCCCAAGTTCCTTTCTGCCTGGCTGCTCTCCAGCCACTCTGACCCTAGCCTGTAGCTCTGCATGGGATTGTTGTGGCCAATGTGTAGAACCTGGCACTTGGATGTGTTCTATCTCATGCCCTTGTACTCCGCCCATCTGTCCAGCCTGTCGAGGTCCCTCTGCAGAGCTTTCCCACCCTCTAATAGATCAACTCCTGCCCCCCGCTTGCTGTCATCTGCAAATTTACTGATGATGGATGCAATCCCTTTACCCAGAATCAGGTTTCCTTGAAGACCTAATTCTTAAAGTCACAAATTTGAATGGAATTTAGAGAACTGTTCTTCATGGCAATAAGAAAGAAAATTACAATGAAATAGTCACAGTATCACAGTATCGCCAAGGTTGGGAGAGACCTCGAGGATCATCGAGTCCAACCTGTCACCACAGACCCATGACTAGACCATGGCACCAAGTGCCACATCCAATCTCCTCTTGAACGCCTCCAGTGATGGTGACTCCACCACCTCCCTGGGCAGCCCCTTCCAATGACTAATGACTCTCTCGGTGAAGAACTTTCTCCTCACCTCGAGCCTAAACTTCCCCTGGCGCAGCTTAAGACTGTGTCCCCTTGTTCTGGTGCTGGTTGCCAGGGAGAAGAGATAAACCCCTTCCTGGCTACAACCACCCTTCAGGTAGTTGTAGAGGGCAATGAGGTCACCCCTGAGCCTCCTCTTCTCCAGGCTAAACAATCCCAGCTCCCTCAGCCTCTCCTCATAGGGCTTGTGCTCAAGGCCTCTCACCAGCCTTGTTGCCCTTCCCTGGACACGTTCAAGTGTCCTGATGTCCTTCTTAAACTGAGGGGCCCAGAACTGGACACAGTACTCAAGGTGTGGCCTAACCAAAGACCTCCCTGCTCCTGCTGGCCACACTATTCCTAATGCAGGCCAGGATGCCATTGGCCCTCTTGGCCACCTGGGCACACTGCTGGCTCATGTTTAGGTGGCTGTCGATCAGGACCTCCAGGTCCCTCTCTGTTTGGGAGCTCTCCAGCCACTCCGACCCCAGCCTGTAGCTCTGCATGGGATTGCTGTGGCCAAAGTGCAGCACCCAGCACTTGGACTTGTTACATGACATCCCATTGGACTGCGCCCATCTGTCTAGTTGGTCGAGGTCCCTCTGCAGAGTCTTTCCACCCTCTAACTGACTAACATCTGCCCCTAACTTGGTGTCATCTGCAAATTTGCTGATGACTGACTCAATCCCCTCATCCAGATCATCAATGATGATGTTAAAGAGGATGGGGCCCAGCACTGATCCCTGGGGGATGCCACTGGTGACTGTCCACCAGCTGGATGTGGCACCATTCACTACCACTCTCTGGGCTCGGACAGTTCCTAGCCCAGCACAGAGTGCAGTGGTCCAAGCCTTGAGCTGATAGCTTAGACAGCAGTTTGCTGTGGGGGACGGTGTCAAAGGCCTTGCTGAAGTCCAGGTAGACCACATCCACAGGCCTCCCCACATCCACCAGGCGGGTCACCTGATCATAGAAAACTATCAGGTTGGAGAGGCAGGACCTGCCCTTCCTAAATCCATGTTGGCTGGACCTGAGCCCTTGACCATCCCTCAGGTGCGCAGTTATTGCCGCCAGGATAATCTGTTCCATCATTTTCCCTGGCACTGAGGTCAGGCTGACTGGCCTGTAGTTTCCAGGTTCCTCCATCCGACCCTTCTTATGGTTGGGGACCACACTGGCCAGTTTCCAGTCATCTGGGACCTCACCGGTGAGCCAGGACTGGAGGAAAATGATGGAGAGCGGCTTGGCCAGCTCATCTGCCAGCTCTCTCAGCACCCTAGGATGGATCCTGTCCCGTCCCATGGACTTGTGAGTGTCCAAGTGGCTCAGCAGGTCCCAAACTAATTCCTCATGGATTTCCAGGGCATTACACTGCTCCCCGACCCCGTCACCCAGCTCAGGAGGCCGCTTGTCCTGAACTCCTCCTGCCTTGCTGTTAAAAATTGAGGCAAAGAAGGTGTTCAGGACCTCAGCCTTCTCCTCATCTTCAGTCACAGTGTTCCCCTCCAGGTCCAATAAGGAGTGCAGGTTCTTCCTGCCCTTCTTTTTAGCGTTAATGTATTTGTAAAAATGCTTTTTATTATCTTTCACAGAGGTGGTCAGCTTAAGTTCCAACTGGGCCTTTGCCTCTCTAATTTTTTTCCTTCATAATCTAACAGCTTCCTTAAACATACCTCGAGAAGCCTTCCCCTCCTTCCAAAGGTGATACAGCCTCTTTTTTCCCCTTAAATCCTCCAGGAGCTGCTTGCTCATCCAGGCTGGTTGCCTTCCCTGCTGGTTTGTGTTTTGGTACATGGGAACTGCCAGTTCCTGTGCCTGCAAGAGCTCCTCTTTGAAGTAGGCCCAACCAGCCTGGACCCCTCAGTTCTTGAGGGGTGCTACCCAGGGAATTTTACAAATAAGTTTCTTAAACAGGCTGAAGGTCTGTGAAGAGTAAGTAATTTAATAATTGATACGGCAAAAGCAGATCTTAAAAAAATTAACTTGGGATGACACCTCTGCTTGTTATTAAAAGCAAAGTTTCCAAGTGCAGGGACCTTTCCCCTTAGCTGTCCATTACTGGGGATTAAAGCATTTCCTCAAACAGTTCTTTTTCATTGTAAGGCAGGTTCGGCTACCTGAAATATGTGGAATCACAGGCATTTGAACAGTGCTTCTTAGACTACATTTTAGGAAAGGAGAGACATGAGAAGCTAATCATTAAATATAACTGGTACCCAAATGCTAAATTTCACTTAAGATCTCCACTGTTTTCCAGACCATTATATAAACAGAGTATGTTCATCCTCCTACAGCTTTTTCATGTTTGAGTCAAGGAAATGCAGTTGCTCCTTATGCATCTGTGGGAGAAGTCACTAAGGAAATGTAAGTCTAAGAAGGAAACTATTGTATTTCAGTTTTGCATTGGCAAAAATCAGGATAGTGAACTTGACAAAGCTATGGGTACATCCAGGAGACATTGCCAATACAGTCAGAATAAATCTCTTCAGACTTTCAAGTCTTGACTGAAAATGAAACACAAAAGTAACCATAAGTAGGAAATGCGCAGCATCAATATTTCTTTTCTCTGTAGTTTTTTCCCCCCCTCTTTGTTTCCTCCAACTTACTCCATAGAATCATAGAATCAATAAGGTTGGAAAAGGCCTCAAAGATCATCAAATCCAACCTGTCACCCAAGACCTCATGACTACTAAACCATGGCACCAAGTGCCACATCCAATCCCCTCTTCAACACCTCCAGGGATGGTGACTCCACCACTTCCCTGGGCAGCACATTCCAATGGCTAACAACTCTCTCTGTATAAATACATATAATATATACATCTATACATATTTGACCTCGCTTGAATTCAATCTATCTTCTCTCACTAGGAGTATTGGTGAAATTTCCATATGGAAACCTCCAATCTGGAGATTTTCATTTGTGATAAAGGTATCTAGGCCATATGATGTCTTGATCCATCAAGTGGATGTATCTGTGTCCTAGTATACACCAACCACTCTCCAACATTTGCCCACCCTTATCACAGAATCACAGAACTGTCAGGGTTGGGAGGGACCTCATACATCATCCAGTTCCAACCCCCCTGCCATGGGCAGGGACACTTCACACTATATCAGGTGGCTCAGAGCCACATCCAGCCTGGCTGCAAAAACCAGGGCTGGGGCTTCCACCACCTCCCTGGGCAACCTGTGCCTGTGTCTCCCCACACATTGGGGAAGAACTTCTTCCTAACACCCAATCTAAATCTACCCACTTCTAGTTTTGCTCCATTCCCCCTAGTCCCATCTCTCCCTGACACCCTAAAAAGTCCCCCCCCAGCTTTCTTGTAGCCCCCTTCAGATACTGGAAGGCCACAATAAGGTCTCCTGGGAGCCTTCTCTTCTCCAGACTGAATAACTCCAACTCTCTCAGACATAGACTCTCTCATAGATTCCTTTAGTTTCTCTCCACAAGTTGTTCCACCTGGGTAAATCACCTAGCATGGTGAAGTCTGGTTCTTTAGTAGTGGTTTTGGCCCTCTGTTTGAACAAACAGTTTGTAACCCTTTCCCTTTGCATAAATTAACTCTTTTTTGTTTGTTTTGGTTTTGTGGTTCTTGTTTGTTTGTGTTGGTTTTGTTTTGTTTTTTAAAGCATCCACTTTACCTGTCTCAATGATAATGCTTAAAACTTACTGCATAACCCTTGCTCACAAGCATCAGGGCAATCACCACAGGGGTTTCCTGCTTTGTAGAGTTTCTCAATTGACCTTGGTAGATTCCCCCTGAAACATCAACATTACCAACATAAGTCATAAAGTCACCATAACATTGCTGAAAAGAAAACTTACTGATAGGGATGCTTACATAAGTCTATATTAATTTGCACTCAGTCTGGGTTAGAAGCTGAATAATTTTTGTGTGGGGGGGGTTTATCTGGAAGAGGTTTAGTAGTGGGATGAAGGGTGGGATTTGCAAGAATCCTTTATATGCCAAGAGACCAGCAGCTGCCTGTTAGAGACAGAGCCAGTTTCAGCCAACTTCAGGTCAGACCTGTTGGTGACCAAAGCTGAGGAAGTCAGTGACAGTGGTAGAGCCTCTGTGATAATATAGCTAAAAAAAAGGTAAAAACTGCTGTGCAAGAGCAAACAGATGAGAGGAGAGAGAATATGTGGGAGAAACAGCTCTGCAGGCACAAAGAGGAATGAAAAAGGAGAAGGAAGTGCTTCAGGTACGACAGCAGCTAGTAGTGCTTCTCAGCTTAGAGAGATCCTTAGCAGAGTGACAGCACCATTATGGGGACAACATGTTCAGGAAGATGTGATAGATGGAGAAGAAGATGACCTTTCTAGATGTTCTTTACCCCACAAAGAATTGAGAAATGTCTGTAAAGATTACACCAGAGCAGATAAGGAGCCAATTCTAACTTGGCTTAGTAGATGTTATGATACAGGTGCTCCAGCTCTAATGGTTGGAGACAAGTCAGCAGCTCAGTTAGGAATTCTCTCGAGGGACAATGGAATAGATAGACATCTAGCAAAGGCTCTCGGTAAGGTTAATCTGTGGACACACCAGATCAAATGAGACAATAGGAGGATAGCATGTGTGGTGGTTTAGGCTGGGTGCTGGCCCGGATGCCATTGCATAGACCACACCTGGGAGGTCCCAAGGGGTGCGCCCAGCCCAGGGGGTGGTCACAGGCACGTATTCCAATCCCATAATGCCCTGCTCCCCCATAAAATGTCCATGTGGGGTCTTCACTTCCTCTTTCATCCCCAGCTGCAGCCTAGGTAAAATGGCGTGAGCCGCCTCCCTTGGGCCTGCCCAGGGCCAAGGTTGGGTTGGGGAGGGAGGAAAGAGCACTGGGGGGGTTTGGGTGTACCCCCAGGTGGGAATGGAATGTTCTTGGGCATGTTCTGGTATTTCTCTCTTTGTCACAGTGCTTGTGGTTCTCTGTAAAGCTTTCATTGTTATTTGTTTTTAAAATAGTTTTTCTACTTAAACTTTCCATCACTTTTGAAATCCCTTTGTCTGAGTTGTTGTTTCTGCCCTGTGGTGGGGAGGGGGTTTGCCCCAACCCATTACAGCATGACACGTGTTTCTTTGGTTTCAGCCATTGAAAATCTGTCTGGAAAAATTGAGAATTGATTGAAAGAGTTGAAGGATGAATTTAAAAATTCCATATCCCAATTGGCACAAACAGATAATTCCAATTCGTCCTCCAGGTGGATACAAGTTTCATCTGTGAGGAATAGACGTCCTCCAAGGAGGTCATTCCAAAACAGATCAAACCAAAACAGACCACCAAGGCAGTCAGGTAGGACTATTTGGATAACTCTGCGTGATCAGTTTGGTGAGAACATGAACGGGTGGGATGGCCAACCAACTTCTAATCTTTTCAGGAGACTCAGGGAACTGCAAAGTGGCAGAACCCGAGGCAGCAATACCAGAAGGGTAGCTGTTACTTCCACAGTTCCCGAGAACAACTCTAGTAGCTCCAACAGTGGCTCCAGTTCTAACACTGCACACTGTGCACAATGCACATGTGGGCATGTTGCCCATAACTAGGGGTGCCCTGCCTCCCACCAGGACAAGGAGAGGAATAACAGAGATAACAGAATCTATTGGGATGTGTACATCCAGTGGCCTGGCACTTCACAATTTTGGAAGTACAGGGCCTTGGTTGACACAGGAGCTCAGTGCACCATAATACCATCAAATTATCAGGGATCAGAGTCTATAACTATTTTGGGAGTCACTGGTGGATCTCAAGAGATAAGTAAGGTGGAGGTTAATATAAGTTTAACTGATAAACAATTGAGGAAGCATACAGTTGTGACCGGGCCTGATGCACCTTGTATTTTGGGAATTGATTTTCTGAGAGAAGGGCATTTCAAAGACCCAAGAGGTTACAAATGGGCTTCTAGAGCAGCTTCTGTAGAGATTGATGGACAAAAACTGAAGCTGTCTGCTAGACATGAGCTTTCTGATGAATCCGCAGTTGTGGGACAACACAAGATACAGGACATTAAGTTGCCGGTTGCTTCTCAGACTGTGCATCACAGACAATACAGAACCAACCGTGACTCTTTGTTGCCCATTCAGAGTCTGATTCGTCAGTTGGAGAATCAGAAAGTCATCAGCAAAACTCATTCACTTTTCAACAGTCCAGTGTGGCCTGTGTGAAAGCAGAATGGAGACTGGCGTCTGACAGTTGACTACCAAGCTCTGAATGAAGTAACCCCACCTATGCGTGCAGCAGTACCAGTCATGCTACCATAGACATTGCTAATGCATTTTTCTCTATTCCCATAGCAGAGGAATGCAGGCCTCAGTTTGCTTCCACCTGGAGAGGAATCCAGTACACTTTCAACAGACTGCCAATGGGCTGGATCCACAGCCCAAGCATCTGTCATGCAGTGATCCACGATGCTCTGGAGAAAGGAGGTGCTCCAGAACACATCCAGTTCATTGATGATATCATCGTCTGGGGTAAAACTGCTGAAGAAGTCTTAGAGAAAGGTAACAAAATCATTGACATCCTTCTGGATGCAGGTTTTGCCATCAAATGAAACAAGGTGAAAGGGACTACCACAGAGATTCAGTTTCTGGGAGTGTGGTGGCAGGATGGACGCCGACTCATTCCAGTGGATGTGGTAAATAGAGTCTCTACAATGGCAAATCCCATGAACAAGCATAAAACCCTGCGTTTCTTGGGGATAGTGGGATTTTGGAGACTGCACATTCCTGGATACAGTCAGATTGTGAAACCTCTGTATGATATGACTCGAAAGAGAAACCATTTCCACTGGGGACCTGAACAGCAAGCAGCCTTTGACCAGATAAAGCAAGAGGTAATTCAAGCAATGGGTCTGGGACCTGTCCGAGATGGTCCAGACATTAAGAACAGTTTGCACATGACTGCAAGTGACAATGGTCCAACCTGGTGCTTGTGGCAAAAAGCTCCAGGTGAGACACGTGGACGACCTCTTGGTTTCTGGAGTAGAGGTTACAGAGGTTCAGAGGCTAATTATACTCCAACAGAGAAAGAGATTCTAGCTGCCTACGAAGGAGTAAAAGCAGCTTCAGAAGTAATAGGAACTGAATCACAACTTCTCTTAACTCCCAGATTACCAGTTTTGAATTGGATGTTCAAAGGCAAAGATTCCACACCACATCATGCCACAGACTCAACATGGTCTAAGTGGATGGCTCTGATAACACAGAGAGCTCGAATGGGAAATCTTGAAAGACCTGGTCTAGTGGAGGTGATCTCAAGTTGGCCTGAAGGCATCAACTGTGCTAAACCTCCAGAGGAGAAAGTAACTCGTGCTGAGGAAGCTCCTCCTTACAATGACCTCTCTGATGATGAAAAGAAATATGCCTTGTTCACAGACGGTTCCTGTCGTCTTGTTGGAAACAAGCGAAGGTGGAACGCTGTAGTGTGGAGTCCAACACGCCGAGTTGCAGAGGCGAAAGATGGAGAAGGAGAATCCAGTCAGTTCGCAGAGGTAAAAGCTGTCCAGCTAGCTCTCGACGTAGCTGAACGTGAGAGATGGCCGAAGCTTTATCTCTACACCGACTCCTGGATGGTAGCCAATGCTCTATGGGGTTGGCTAAAGAACTGGAAGAAGAGTGGTTGGTAGAGAAAAGGAAAACCCATTTGGGCAGCCAACCTGTGGCAGGACATTGCTGATCGAATCGAGAGAATTCCAGTGAAGGTGAGACACATCGATGCTCACATTCCTAGGAGCAAAGCTACTGAGGAACAGCAACACAACCATCAGGCAGATCTAGCTGCAAGAGTTTCTCAAGTAGACATGGACTCTAATCTTGATCTCGATTGGAAACACTGAGGTGATATATTCCTAGCTCGGTGGGCTCACGATCCGTCAGGACATCAAGGCAGAGATGCAACATACCAATGGGCTCGTGACAGATCCATAGACATTTCCATGGATGCTATCACACAAGTCATCCATGACTGTGACATTTGTGCTGCTATTAAGCAGGCAAAACGACTTAAGCCCTTGTGGTATGGTGACAGATGGCCCAAGTACAAGTATGGTGAAGCTTGGCAGATTGACTACATCACTCTACCACGTTCTCGTTCTGGTAAGCAATACGTGCTTACTATGGTAGAGGCAAACACTGGATGGTTGGAAACTTATCCAGTTCCACATGCAACTGCACGCAACGCCATTCTCGGTCTGGAGAGACAAATCCTGTGGAGACACGGAACTCCAGAGAGGATTGAGTCAGACAACGGAACTCATTTCAAGAACAACCTTGTAAAGAACTGGGCAAAAGAGCATGGTATTGAGTGGATATTCCACATTCCCTACTATGCACCAGCTTCAGGGAAGATTGAACGCTACAACGGTTTGTTGAAGACCACTCTTAAAGCCATGGGAGGTGGATCTTTGAAAAACTGGGAAAAACATTTAGCACAAGCAACCTGGCTGGTAAATAGTATAGGTTCTGTGAACCGAGCTGGACCTGCACATCCAGATTTGCTACGGAAAGTAGAAGGCGATAGAGTTCCTGTTGTTAGAGAAAAGAATCTGTTAGGTAAAACTGTTTGGGTATTTTCACCCTCAGGAGAGGCTTAAACCTGTCCGAGGGGTGGTTTCAGCTGAAGGTCCGGGTCACACTTATTGGGTAATGCAAGAGAATGGTGAAATTCAGTGTATTCCACAAAGAAATTTGACTTTAGCTGAAAGAGGTTAATTTCAAACTGCTGTACAGCTACATCGCGCCCAAAAGAAGAATCAATGAGGTATCTACGGTGCACGAACCCTGAGATCCCTGAGAACCCTGAGTCAACTAAGAGACCCTGAGATTCCCTGTTTCCCTTTTCTTTGCTTCGTCAGTGAAGAAATGAACTGTTTTCCATTTTTCTCATTTTCTGATTTTCTTGGACTGTTGAATCATCTACATCTGAGCATAGCCAGAATGGACTATGAACTTTGTTTACGAACTGTAAATATCGTTTTGGAATGGATGGACAGTGTGAACAGCCAATGAAATTGTTTAGAAGGGGTGGACCGTGGCTGGTTGACGTTGTCCCCTTAAGAAAGGGAATATGGTGGATGGAAGTTGGTAAATGGAAAGAATAATCTAAACTAATTTCATTGGTGAAGTGGGAGGAAGCACCTTCTTAACTGAGAGTGCAGGAGGACTATCCTGGGCACTCCGGCACTCTATCTTTAGTCTTGCTTCCGCCTCTTCTTCGTGCAGCAGCTCTCTCCGTGCTGGGCTTTCTGCCAAGGCTTTGGCCTTGAAGACCTGATAAGGCCTGTATTAACTGCTTCCAATTAACACAAAACTGCTTTTAACTTTTTTTCCTCTCTCTCTCTCTTTTCTATCCCACTCTGGGGAAAGGGGGAAAGAGGGGAGAGCGGAGGTGGGAAACCCCCCTCAGCGGGGGGGGAACTCTCATTTCTGTGTTACTTTATTGTATATCTTTGTATATATTGTAAATATTGTGAATTTGTATATATTCCCCTGCAAATCCTACATTGCTTTGTAAATATACAGCTTCACTGCTTTGCTAATTCAGCTTGTGAGTTTTTTTTTTCCTTTCCCTTCAATTTTTCTTTCCCCTTACTTACAGGGGGGAGGGAAGAGGCTTCTTGGCCTCACCCTTCCAACCCACCACAATACCCTACATTGCTTTGTAAATATACAGCTACACTGCTTTGCTAATTCAGCTTGTGAGTTTTTTTTTCCTTTCCCTTCAATTTTTTTCCTTTCCCCTTACTTTACAGGTGGGAGGGAAGAGGCTTCTTGGCCTTACCCTTCCAACCCACCACACTTACAAACTGTAAATATTGTTTTGGACAGGATGGACAGTATGAACAGGCAATGAAATTTTTTAGAAGGGGTGGACTGTGACCGTTTGAGGCTGTGCCTTTAAGAAAGATACAGTGCTGGGACACTATGGCTGAATGTTTTGGAATATTAACGAAAACAATCAGATATTCTAAACTAATTTCATTGGTGGATTGGTAGAATGCAGTTTTAAGTTTAGGTGCAGCTGGAACTTTCCTGAGTTCGCTCCTTTCTTTCTTCCTTTCCAGCTCATCTGCTTCTGGGCTCCCTGCCAGAGTGACCCCGAACAGATAAGTCCGACTAACACTCTAATTAATAACTGCTCTTTTTCTCTATTTCTAACCCTCTTTGGGGAAAAAGGGGAGAGAAGGGGGTATGGGGGGGAACCCTCCTCCAGAGGAGGGAATTTCATTCCTGTGTTATTGTTTTGATTTTTTGTACTTTGCTGTATATTTTTGTTGTAGATATTGTAAATACTGTAAATTGTTTATATATCCTGCATTCCCCAAAATTGCTTGTAAATATAGCATTTTTTTCCCTTTTGCTTCTCTGGCTGGCTAGTTGTGGTTTTTCTTCCTCTTTGTGGGGGAGAGAAGGCTAGGCCTCTCTCTCAAACCCACCGCACTTCCTAAACACCTCCAGTGATGGTGACTCCACCACCTCCCTGGGCAGCACATTCCAGTGGCCAATCACTCTTTCTGGGAAGAACTTCTTCCTAACATCCAGCCTAAACCTCCCCTGGCACAGACTGAGACTGTGTCCTCTTGTTCTGGTACTGGTTGCCAGGGAGAAGAGGCCAGCCCCTACCTGGCTACAACCTCCCTTCAGGTAGTTGTAGACAGCAATAAGGTCTCCTCTTAGCCTCCTCTTCTCCAGGCTTAGCAACCCCAGCTCCCTCTGCCTCTCCTCATAGGGCTGTGCTCCAGACCCTTCCCCAGCTTTGTTGTCCTTCTCTGGACACATTCCAGCAAGTTAATATCTTTCCTAAACTGAAGGGCCCAGGATGTTGTATGTGCCCTATTACAAATGTCACCATCTCCCAAGTGATTTTGAGAATGTATTAAGGAGAAAGTGATCAATACGTACATAGGGCAGTAGTGGCAGACATAAAAGTATCTCTATTTTTCATTGGGACAGGAAGCAACACCACATCCCAAAAGATAAGAACTGTGCCAGACCACCTGTAAGGATAATAAAAGTAATGAGAGAGTGAAAAAAAAAAATAATCATGGAATCATAGAATTATTAGGATTGGAAGGGACCTCAAGGATCATCTAGTTCCACCCCCCTGACATGGGCAGAGACACCTCACACTAGATCAGGTTGCCCAAAGCCACATCCATCCTGGCCTTAAAACCTCCTGGGATGAGGCTTCCATCACCATACACATTTTAAAATTATATAAGTACAATATGCATCACACAAGCATTTGCAACCAAGGTTAAGTCACTCTCCTTTCAGGAAAAGATTCACCCCCCCACCCCCCCCCCCCCGGTGTCATCTCAGAACCAAAGAACATGTAGCATATAGAAACACAGAATCATGGAACGTTATGGGTTGGAAAGGACCTCCAGAGATCATTTAGTCCAAACCCCCTGCCAGAGGACCTTCACCTAGGGCAGGTCACACAGGAATGCATCCAGACAGGTCTTGAAAGTCCCCAAAGAAAGAGACTCCAGAACTTTTCCAGGTGGCCTGTCCCAGTGCTCCATCACACTCACAGTAAAGAAGTTTCTCTTCATGTTGAGGTGGAACCACCTGTGTTCCAGCTTACACGAATTGTTCCTTGTCTTATTACCTCCAAAATGAGACAGGTATTTTCTTCTTGACACACACCTTTCAGATTTTTACAGGCATTAATAAGATTCCCTCTTAACCTTCTCTTCTCAGCACTGAAGAGCCCCAGGTCTCTCAGTCCTTCTTCACAGGAGAGAGATTCAAGTCCCTTCCGCATCCTTGCACCTCCCTGTTGGACTCTCTGCAGTAAGATCCCTGTCTCTCTTGAACTGGGTAGCCCAAAACTGGATATGGTATTCCGGGTGGTCTCACCAAGGCAGAGTGGAGGGAAATAACTATGGCAATACTTTATCACACATATATACATAACTTTTGAATTAAACTGTCTCAGTTGTATATGCTTTCATTCAGTTAAAACTAAGGAGGAAGATGGAAGCATGATTGTCGTAGGGTTGGAAGGGTAAGGCCAAAAAGCCTCCTCCCTCCCCCCTGTAAAGTAAAGGGAAAGAAAATTGAAGGGAAAGGGAAAAAAAAGCTCACAGCTGAATTAGCAAAGCAATGGGTGCTGTATATTTACAAAGCAGGGAAACGCAGGGGAATATACAAATTTACAATATTTACAATATATACAAAGATATACAATAAAGTAGCACAGAAATGAGAGTTCCCCCCCCTCTGCTGAGGAGGTTCCCCACCTCCGCTCTCCCCTCTCTCCCCCTTTCCCCAGAGCGGGTTAGAAAGAGAGAAAAAGAGAAAAAAGTTAGAAGCAGTTATGTGTTGATTGGAAAGCAGTTAATACAGGCCTTGCAGTTTATCAGTTTCAAGGTCAAGCCTTGGCCGAAAGCCCAGCACAGAGAGCTGCTGCCCAAAGGAGGAGCGGAAGAAAGACTGACTGCAGAAGTGCAGGAATTCCCAGGAAACTCTGCTGCACTCCCAGTTCAGAAGGTGCTTCCTCCCAATCTACCAATGAAATTAGTTTAGATCCATCTTTTCGTTTACAAACATCCGACTACCATATTCCCTTTCTTAAGGGGACAGCCTCAAACGGTCACAATCATGTAAAATTTTGTGTGCTGTGCCTTGTGCAGGTGAACAGAATAGGTTGTTATAAGCTGTGTTTCAGGCTCAAAAGTGATTAATTTTGATAGGTTGGACTTGATGATCTCAAAGGTCTTTTCCAACCTGGTCAATTCTACTCTACTCTACTCTACTCTACTCCGTTCCATTCCATTCCATTCCATTCCATTCCATTCCATTCCATTCCATTCCATTCCATTCCATTCCATTCCATCTCCTTTAGTCTCCAAAACCTAGGCTGTATCAAACCTACTAAGATTTCCTTTCTATTCTTCCAGTGGCTGAACAATTTTCAGATCTTCATCATCCAAGCACATTTTAGGTGTTAAACAACTAAGTTTCTTCCCTTTGTTTCTCCCTGAAGCTTTGAAATCCCAGCGTCTTTAGTCCATGAAGATATTTAACCTGCTGTTGTCACGTTAATTCTGTTACTTTGCAAGTGTTCATCTTGCCTTGTCAGAATAACTCCATTGTACTTATTCCCTATAAAGGTAACTAGAGGGTAAAGTTGCTTTGCTAACACATGTATTTATTCATCCTGAAATAGGAAAAAAATTGCATGTACCTGAGTGTAATGGCCAAACACAGCACCTGGTGTTTTTTCTGCAACTCCATATTCGAAAACATTCACCTCATCATACCAGGACTGTATAGCATCTGACCATGGTAATGGGGCGCTTGACATGAAGAGGTTTTCACCACATCCTACAGCTGAAAGGAATAGAATAGAATAGAATAGAATAGAATAGAATAGAATAGAATAGAATAGAATAGAATAGACCAGGTTGGAAGAGACCTTCAAGATCATCGCGTCCAACCTATCACCCAACACCACCTAATCAACTAACCCATGCAACCAAGCACCCTGTCAAGTCTCCTCCTGAACACCTCCAGTGACGGCGACTCCACCACCTCCCCGGGCAGTCCATTCCAATGGGCAATCACTCTCTCTGTGTAAAACTTCCTCCTGACCTCCAGCCTGAACTTCCCCTGGCGCAGCCTGAGACTGTGTCCTCTTGTTCTGGTGCTGGCTGCCTGGGAGAAGAGACCAACCTCTGCCTGTTTACAACCCCCTTCAGGTAGTTGTAGAGAGTAATGAGGTCACCCTGAGTCTCCTCCTCTCCAGGCTAAGCAGCCCCAGCTCCCTCAGTCTCTCCTCATAGGGCTTGTGTTCCAAGCCCCTCACTAACTTCGTTGCCCTTCTCTGGACTCGTTCCAGCAAGTCAACATCCTTCCTAAACTGAGGGGCCCACAACTGGACACAGTACTCGAGGTGTGGCCTAACCAGTGCAGTGTACAGGGGCAGAATGACCTCCCTGCTCCTGCTGGCCACACTGTTCTTAATGCAGGCCAGGATGCCATTGGCCCTCCTGGCCACCTGGGCACACTGCAGGCTCATGTTCATCTTACCATCAACCAGCACCCCCAGGTCCCTCTCTGCCTGGCTGCTCTCCAGCCACTCTGACCCCAGCCTGTAGCACTGCATGGGGTTGTTGTGGCCAATGTGCAGAACCCGGCACTTGGATGTGTTAAATCTCATGCCGTTGGACTCTGCCCATCTGTCCAGCCTGTCAAGGTCTCTCTGCACAGCCTCTCTACCCTCTAGCAGATCAACTCCTGACCCCAGCTTGGTGTCATCAGCAAATTTACTGATGATGGAATCAATGCCCTCATCCAGATTATCAATAAAGATGTTAAAGAGGATGGGGCCCAGCACTGATCCCTGGGGTACACCACTACTGACTGGCCGCCAGCTGGATGTGACACCATTCACCACCACTCTCTGGGTTCGGCCATCCAGCCAGTTCCTAACCCATCTCAGAGTGCTGCTGTCCAAGCCATGGGCTGACAGCTTGGCCAGGAGTTTGCTATGGGGGACGGTGTCAAAGGCCTTGCTGAAGTCCAGGTAAACTACATCCACAGGCCTCCCCACATCCACCAGGCGGGTCACCTGCTCGTAGAAGGAGATCAGGTTGGTCAGGCAGGACCTGCCCTTCCTAAATCCATGCTGGCTGAGCCTGATCCCTTGGCCATCCTCTAAGTGCTGTGTTAATGCACTCAGGATGACCTGTTCCATGATCTTGCCTGAGAAATGCACAGAACATACTCATGTGGAATAACAAACTGCACCAGTACAGGTTAGGAGGTGATCTGCTGGAGAGCAGCCCTGTGGAGATGGACCTGGGAGTGCTGGCGGATAGCAAGTTATCAGCAATGTGCCCTGGTGGACAAGAAGGCTAAAGGGATCCTGGGGTGCATTAAGAGGAGTGTGTGCAGCAGATTGAAGGAGGTTCTCCTCCCCCACTGTGGATTTATGACTAATTTTTCTGTTTGAGTTAGCAAGCCAGTCATGACCCAGATCATAGCTCAGGGAAAACCTTATTGCTCTCCACAGCTACCTGAGAGGAGGTTGTAGCCAGGTGGGGGTTGGTATCTTCTCCCAGGCAACCAGCACCAGAACAAGAGGACACAGCCTCAAGCTGCACCAGGGGAGGTTTAAGCTGGATGTTAGGAAAAAAAAATCATCATGGTGAAGCCCCAGAACAGAGAGCTTTCGAAAGCATGAAGCAGATAAAGCAGTAAATTAGCTGAGGCATGGGTCACTGTGACAGGAAAAGAAGATAAGGAATAGAGACTGACAAGAACTGTTAGGATAAGCATGATTCAGAGCCAACAAGGCCAAACTGACATTCAGAGCCAACAAGGCCAAACTAACACTCAGAACATCATCATCAGAACCAAGCCAGGCACACCGGGAATTGACCAAATTAGGAAAGGAGTTCAAAAGTTTAAGGAGGAAGACTCATCAGGAAACCCCTGCCCATGATGAAGGCCACCGGAACGACCACCAAGAAGATCGTCAAAAGAGATGCCCCCGCCCACGCTCAGCCTACACCATGCCCCACATGAATATGTATGCAAAGAAATGATTATGTATAAGATCTGATGCAATACTACATCCAAAGCTGTATAAAAGGCATGCTTTTGTTACAGGACAGGCAGAAATCCATTTAGTGATTTCTCCAACGCGTTGCCAATAAAATACCTCCTGTCTATCTGACTTAAACTGAGTCTCTTAGGCAGTTATTCTTGCCTTTTGGGGCAAAATTCGGCATCATTTTCTGGCGAGCCAGGCAGGAGACATACAGGAGGGGTCCTCCCCGAGCCGGGGCCGGGGCCGGGACCCTCTGGGCGCCCCTGACGACTTTTTGTCAGAAGAGACCCCCCCCCGGACCAGCGCTCGAAGGATTACCAGCATCTCCTGCTCCAAACAAGAGGTATTTTAATTGTTTACTGGTTTTGGGATAAAGCGCTTTGACTGGGAAACAGGGACCAGATGTGGTCACCTGGTGGGAAAGCCCAGGGATGCCCTGGCAAAGTCCCAATTGAGGGGTTCGAGTCCCCAGCTGGAAAATAAGGGGGTCCGAGTCCCCCAACTGGAAAATAAGAGTGTTTGTTAATCGGGTGTATGATTCTCTTAATGTCGTTGCTTTGTTTCTGAAGAGATACATTTGTGTCACACTTTGTCTAACATTGTTATGTGTCTGCAAGAATCTCGCAATTTAGTAAGACTCGAGTTTGAATTTCGGGATGAGGACTTGGTATTTTGTGTTAACTGTAATCTTTTGTAGTGTGTAAGAATTTACTGTGATTATCTTTTGCAAACCTACCTTGGTTCACAGCTGTGTGCCAGCGACATCTTGTGGTAAAGCAGTATACTCTGATAGACCGGAAAGGTAGGACAGTTTGAATGAATGTGTGGGGGTGATTGAATGAGACGCGGCATCGCTGCGAAGTGAGAGGGAGTCCCAATCCGCATTTCCTGTTCTTCGCGAGAAGCCAGGTCGGAAACGGACAAAGCGATTGGAAATTGTGTGCATGAAGTATTAAAATATAGAGCTTGCATAGTGTATATAGTGCTTGCGGGAAAAAGAGACTGTTCCATTAAACAGAGAGCGCAGATACAGGGAACAGCCATGGGAGGTCGACAGAGTAAGGACATAAATATGAAAACCCCTTTAGGATGTATTCTAAAGCATTGGAAGGACTTGGGAGGGATTCCAGGGGGGAGCCTAAGTAAAAAGACACTCCTTAAATATTGCATACAGTGGTGGCCATTGTATAAGTTAGATGACAATGGGAAATGGCCACCGGAGGGAACAACTAAATATAACACTATTTTACAATTGATGATCTTCCTCCGCCGGCTCAATAAATGGGATGAGGTGATGTATGCAGACATGTTCTTCACTCTAAGGAATAAACCTGAGTGGCAGAGAGAGTGCGGAATTAATGTAGCCCCTCAGGATCCTCTGGTACTAGCTCTGGAAAGGGATAAGAAGGGTCCAAAGCCGGAGGAACGTTGCTGTGATGCATGTAGTATTGGACAGCAGTGTCTCAAGCTAACAAGAAGAGATAGTGAAGAAGAGAGCAAAATAAGCCTGGGGGAATACCATCCATTTGCTCCAGGGTGGGAAGGGTCTCTTCCCAGGCCAAAAGAGGAGCAAGGGGATCCTAGCCCATTAAAGGAACTGGAGCGATGGTGGAAATCTAAGTTTGGGCGCAGCCCTCCGAGGGTAGACAACAGTTGGGAGGAGGGTAGTCCATTAAAATCGGGAATTGATGAGAGGAAAAGCAGCCCTCAGGGACTAAATACTCCACAGGGGTCAGGGAGCTACATGGATGCTGAGAGCCCACCCAGATTAGAAGTCGAAAGGGAGGAAGGCAGCCCGTCAGGAGCAGAGAGCCGAAGGGAGACACTTAACCTGCCCGAGCTCAGTCAATATGGAGGTAACAACACATCCAGAGGTGGAAACGCTAGTAAAATAAAAAACAGCACACCAAGGACTGGGGACAAAAGTAATTCACTGGGAAGCGGCGTCTCTGAATTTAAATATAGTGAGAAGGATGATAACGAGACATGCAGAAAGGGGGGCAGGGAACCACTTAATATAGTAATTCAGATAAAGGATGAGAGAAGTGGGAGGGAAGCAGAGGATGAGAAGGACAGCAGCCCGGGACAGGATAGGAGCCGGCAGACACAAAAAGGGCAACAGACGCAGGACGAAAACCGTATGGATTGTGTAATGGAGATAAAAGGGAATGAGGAAGAACAGGCAGTGAGGAAGAGGAAAGAGAAGAGAAAGAATAGGGGAGACGTTGGGGCACAGGAAGGAGATCCAGGGAAAGAGATCGGTCGGAGTGATTTGCCGTTGGAATGGGCTGCTTGGGGAGATGGTGGAGTCACTTTCCCTAAAAGTGTTTAAAAAATAGACTGCATGTGGCACTTACTGCCACAGTTTAATGGATTAGATGGTGTTTGGTAATATATTGGACTTGATGATATCAGAGGTCCTTTCCAATCTGGTTGATTCTGTGATTCTGTGAATTGAGAGTTGGGGATGTTAGCCTAGAGTAAAGAAGGCTCTGGAGAGACCTTATATTGGCTTGCCAGTACCTGAAAGGAGCCTACTTTCTTGTAGGAAGGAACTTTTTACAAGGGCTTGTAGTGATAGGATGAAAGGGAATGAATAGAAGCCAACATACCAAACCAAACCCAACCCAACCCAAACTGGCCACATCAATAACATTTATGACATTATTCATTTATCACTCACACTTCACTTACTGGTTCTCCTCATGTCAGGAGTACTGTGTCTTAAAGCACATTGATCAGCCCACTTTTGGGCATTGTTTGAAGCTGCAGGAGACCATTCCTTAATGAAAGAAGAAAATATCAGTCATTCAGCATTGTACCAAATAATAACCCCTCATGAAGGAACAACATTTGGAAGTTACACTTTAAAACAGTACCACAGAAAAAATCCCTTTCTTCCCTCTGTTTGGGAGATAAGAAGGGTAGCAACAAAGTTATTCTGCACCCAGGGGAACAGAAAGTGTGAAGTGTGATGAAGAATTAATCAGAAAGAAATGAACAGTGCCAGGGCTCCTCCATTTCCTTTTCTTTTTCCTCCCCCAGACCCCCACAAAATTTTCCAGAATTTTTTCCCCAATCTGCCCAGTTTTATGCTTCCCTTGGTGCTGTCCACTCTCAATCCTTAGGAAAGGTCTGGGAGAGGGATTTATGGCTAAATAAAATAATGAGACATTGCCTACAGTGCTGCACCTCTAATACAGTCTATTATTCATTAACAATAGATCTACAGCAGGCAACTTGCCATCTTCAGCATGTTGCTGGCAGTTGGGTTTACTCCTCTCCTGAGCTCATTATGTTTGTCAACAATCAACTTTTGCTGATCTGCTCTGCTAGCTGACAGAGCATCAAAATCTTCAGGTGCCTAAATTGAAAGACCAAGTTATACATATATATTTGTTGGTTTTTTTTTTGTTTGATTGTAACTAAGTCCTGAATCCTCTCTAACAATATTTTAAAAAACCAAAATACTGATATCAAGCAAGGATCACACACAGGATCAGAGGATGTTAGGGGTTGGAAGGGACCTCTGGAGATCATAGAATCATAGAATCAATAAGGTTGGAAAAGACCTCAAAGATCATCAAGTCCAACCTGTCACCCAAGACCTCGTGACTACTAAACCATGGCACCAAGTGCCACTTCCAATCCCCTCTTGAACACTTCCAGGGACGGGGACTCCACCACCTCCCTGGGCAGTACATTCCAACGGCTAACAACTCTCTCTGTGAAGAATTTTCTCCTCACCTCCAGCCTAAACTTCCCCTGGTGCAGGTTAAGACTGTGTCCTCTTGTTCTGGTACTGGTTGCCTGGGAGAAGAGGCCAACCCCCAGCTGGCTACAACCTCCCTTCAGGTAGTTGTAGAGAGCAATGAGGTCTCCCCTGAGCCTCCTCTTCTCCAGGCTAAACTACCCCAGCTCCCTCAGCCTCTCCTCATAGGGCTTATGCTCGAGGCCTCTCCCCAGCTTTGTTGCCCTTCTCTGGACACGTTCAAGAGTCTCAACGTCCTTCTTAAATTGAGGGGCCCAGAACTGGACACAGTACTCAAGGTGTGGCCTAATTAAGATCATCAAGTCCAACCCCCCCTGACAGAGCAGGACCATAGACTCTAGCACAGGTCACACAGGAATGTGTCCAGATGGGTCTTGAAAGTCTCCAGAGAAGAAGACTCTACAACCTCTCTGAGGAGACTGTTTCAGTGCTCTGTGACCCTCACAGTGAAGAAGTTCTTCCTCATGTTGAGGTGAAGCCTCCTGTGCTGTATTACATTGAATAGAATAGAATTAACCAGTTTGGAAAAGACTTTGGAGATCATCAAATCCAACCTATCACCCAACACCATCTAATCAATTAAACCATGGCACCGAGTGCCTCATCCAGTCTCCTCTTAAACACCAGATTTTGTGACCACAAAATATGGATCCTACCTGTCCAGCGGATGGAGGCAGCACAGCTGTGAGACACAGGAGCACCAAGGGCAGAATCATCTCTGGAAAGGGGAGAATGAGGATGTTATTTATTTTTTACATCCTTCTCCTCAAGGTGGGTTTGTTTTTTCTTTTATATCTTTTCCTCAAGTTGCAAAATAATGTTTGGTGGGATTTTTGGTTTTGTGTTTGTTTGGTTTTCTCTTTTTCTTTATTCCTTTCCTGTATTTACAAGTGAAAAACTAAAATTCACTCCCCATATCTATGAATCAACTGCTTTGTAGGTGTCATACTTCCTGCTGTAATCCTGGCTGAACGGCTTCACCTGAATTCAAAGTACATGAGCACATTCATGATTCCCTTCCTGTAGGAAGCCTTCTGCTCACTGCCACACTGGGGAACAGCTGGGGTGTGATGCTGCTTTTAGCTTATTGCTGTGACTGTGTTAGTCTGAAGCTTCTCCTACTCCACATTGCCTACTTTGACTGGACTCCATTGGCTGAAAGGAGAATCGACACAGCCCATGTGCCAACCTCTGCACTTCAGTGTCTGAGGCAGGATTTAAATCCCTGACTTAATGATCAGCACTGCAAAGCCTTGCTCAGGAGCTGGGGCAGAACTGGCTGAACCAAAAATGGACCAGAACTGGCTTCCTAGGAAAAAAGTATTTCAGAAAGCTTTTGTTGTTTGTTTGTTTGGGTTGTTTAGGAATAGTGAGGCCAGCAGGAGCAGGGAAGTCATTGTGCCCCTGTACTCTGCATTGGTTAGGCCGCACCTTGAGTCCTGTGTCCAGTTCTGGGCCCCTCAGTTTAAGAAGGACATCGAAACACTTGAACGTGTCCAGAGAAGGGCAACAAGGCTGGTGAGAGGCCTTGAGCACAAGCCCTATGAGGAGAGGCTGAGGGAGCTGGGATTGTTTAACCTGGAGGAGAGGAGGCTCAGGGGTGACCTCATTGCCCTCTACAACTACCTGAAAGGTGGTTGTAGCCAGGAAGGGGTTGGTCTCTTCTCCCAGGCAACCAGCACAAGAACAAGAGGACACAGTCTCAAGCCATGCCAGGCTGGATGTTAGGAAGAAGTTCTTCACAGCAAGGATATTTGGCCATTGGAATGGGCTGCCCAGGGAGGTGGTGGAGTCAACATCACTGGATGTGTTTAAGAGGAGACTGGATGGGGCACTTGGTGCCATGGTTTAGTTGATTAGATGGTGTTGGATGATAGGTTGGACTTGATGATCTTGAAGGTGTTTTCCACCCTGGTCTATTCTATTCTATTCTACTCTACTCAATGAGAAGGGAGAACCTTCTGTAACTAGGGAAGCAACCAGGAGACCTTGGATTCCAAGACTCTACTTGCTTAGGAGGCTCAAAGCACCACACCATCCTACTGCAGTGATCCAGGAGGTAATGCAGGTCACTTCAAAGTTCAAGTGTCTGATTCCAATCAGGCATAGGAGTTACATTCAGATTGTTTCTGCCTATCTACCTTGGGCAGGCAAGCAGGTGAGTAGAGTGGAATTTACTTATTTTGGCATTTGTCCCAGCCTTCCACTCCAAGGGAATTTATGGGCATGTTACCACAGAGATATATTGTTAACTTAACTTCTTACTTGGGTTTTGAGGGGCTGCTGGTTTTAGCTTTAATTTATTCCTAGGGAAATGCCAGTAGGGTTTGCTGATATTTCATATTCAGCAAAGCTCCTTTACCTTGAGGCAACCAGTTTATAGAAAACACAAGGTGCTCTGGCTTGTGGAGAACATATAGGTAAGTAAAACTACCTTTTTCCAAGGGGTACATCAAGGTCTATTTTCCTCACCAGCTTGCTTGCATTGCACTGAAGGAGGTCTACACTCCCCAGCCTGTAGGCAGGGGTGCTGCTTCAGCTCTGCTGAAGTGCAAAGCCTGTTCTAATGGACTGTGACTGTGGGCAGCTGAAGCTCAGAGGCAAAAAAACTGTACAGACTGGCCTCCTTTGTAAAATTAAACTCTCATGGTCATTGAAACAGTGTGGCTTATTCCAAGCACTTGTATCTGAGGAAAGATCTGTTTTATCCAGGGGAAAACATACCACTAATTAAAAGCATAAGCCATTGATTGAATAGGATCATAGAAAGGTTTGGGTTGGAAGGGACCTCAAGGATCATCTAGTTCCAACCCCCCTGCCATAGGCAGGGACACCTTCCACTAGACCAGGTTGAGTGTCAAGGCCTCATCCCACCTGGTCTTCAACACCTTGAGGGAGAGGGCATCCACAACCTCCCTGGGCAACCCCTTCTTGTTATTGTCTCATGTCACATATGTTTAATTTTGACATCACCTATGCTTTCTTTAAGTGCTTTAGGATCACAGAATGTCTTCCACATTAACTTTTCTACCACTCATCTCTCAGAACCATTACAAAACTCTGCAGTGTCTATGACCTAGGCACTTAGCAATAAAATGTTATACACCCAACAACATGAAAATTTATTCTTTTCACTTAATTTCTGACTAGAAAGTAAGCAGAGGTGGAGATTATTTCTAGCTGCACCCAAGTTGCAAGAAAATATATGGCTCTTGAGTGTTAAGTGTGATGATATGCAAATAGAACACAACCCTCTTTTGCACCTAAAATATACAGCCCCCAAATTCTCTCTTTCAAAAGCAGAACAATTCTGCAGGGAGACTATGAAGCTATCTGTTTTGCCAATCAAACTGAGGAAGCTAACTTGAAGACATAGGCAAAGTATTCATTCACTGTAATATTTTCTATGAATTAAATAACAATTAAATGTAATTGGTAATTTAATATGTGGTGCAAGTTTCAAAATGCTGGTGGAATGCTTCTTAAGTCCCAGTGGGTCTCCTGCTCCAAGATATTAACATACTTCTGGCAATCCCACTGATTTTAACCAAATGCTTACAGTTTATGAGATGTAAATTTAATTGCTCTGCATTAATTTCTAGGCACTGGTCCTAAAACCCCCCTCCCCTGTTCCCCCTCCATCAAGCATAAATCAGGATGTGTGCCAAGTCTCACTGACTTTCCTTCAACTCCATCTGTGTACAGAGATCTGCCACTGAAAGATGGCGCTTTAACATCCCCCCCTTTTTTTGTTTTGAGTTTAGCAAACTTGCATGAATATGTTTTTCCCATCCCTCCTCCTAAAGAAAACACCCCAACACCCAAACCCAGACGAGGTGTATCCTAAATAATTCAGACAATTGAATATCTTTTACAACAGAACACCACCATAATTTTTTTTTTTTATCATGCTTAAACCAGACTTGAAATGGAGCTGTGCAGGCTGTCACTGCACTTGCACAGCATCATTGCACAAAGTCCTACTTAGCAGCCGCCTTGCAAAAAAAGTGGTAGAGTTGCACAAATGTGGTAATTTCCCAGCCCTGAAATGAAATGGTGGTAGATACATACAGCAGTAGGATATACTGAGCTATTATCCTTATTTTTCTTTTCCATGGAGTAAAATCCTCTGTCTGTGACTGTCCTAAGTTGTTCAACAGGTCTTCTGATGATGGGTTGCATTTTAACACATGAAGAAAACTGCAATACTTTGAACAAGCATAGCAATCTAAATCCTACCTCTTGTTTCCAGGAAGATTGGAAGTCTCTTCTGTCCTTCTTCAAGTGGCTGTGGAATTGACTGGAGCTCCTTGTCAGAGGGTGATTTGTAGGTCTTCTGTTTCCTGATAGGACAAGATGACACAGTGTCACAGGTATTGTATAATTCCAATGGTGACCAGATAGAATGACACATTTGTCACGTTCGTCACGTTCATTCCTCCAGAGGGAGGTTGTATGCTTATGCTCCAATTTTGCTTCCTCTTACTTTTTGCATTGGAAGTGATTGAACACTCTGAAATGATCCTTTCATGTCAAATTTGCAGTCAGTGAGAGTGCCAGGTACATGGCTCTCTGCTAATGATTGACACATCCAGTGGTAGTAGTAAGACTTGATCTTAATCTCCATCAATGCAAACAAACTCAGCTGGCTACTAAGGTGTCTCCAGATGAATATTGTTGTAACCAAGGTGAAAACTTACCTATTGGTTTATCTTTTGGGGTATAAAAATCTTGGATCAAGTTGCTGGTCAGGCTATGGCTTATTTACATCAATCATGTGATATAAAACTCAAAGAAGGAGGCAAGGATATTTCTGTGGTTGATGCTTTTTAGCAAGTATTGGATAAAGATTGAAAGATCACTGTGTGCACTATCATTAAAGCATATATTTGTTCCTGCATTTCCAGTTTGTCCTGGTTTTACCCCAACTGGCATCCAAGCACCACACAGCCACTTGCTCACTTCTTCCCCAGGCTGGGATGGGGAGGAGAACTGGAAAATAATACCATTGACTGGAAAATAATCAAATGAAACTTGTGTGTTGAGATAAACCCAGTTGAATAACTAAAATTAAATAATAATAAAAATAATCATAATAACTAATAAAAATAATAATGAAAAGGGGGAATCATAGAATTGTCAGGGTTGGAAGGGACCTCTAGGATCATCTAGTTCCAACCCCCCTGCCATGGGCAGGGACACTTCACACTACATCAGGTTGCTCACAGCCACGTCCAGCCTGGCCTTAAAAACATCCAGGGATGAGGCTTCTACCACCTCCCTGGGCAACCTGTGCCAGTGTCTCTCCATCCTCATGGGGAAGAACTTCTTCACTAACATCCAATCTGAATCTACCCATTTCTAGTTTTGCTCCATCCCCCCCAGTCCTATCACTCCCTGACACCCTCAAAAGTCCCTCCCCAGCTTTCTTGTAGCCCCCTTCAGATACTGGAAGGCCACAATAAGGTCTCCTCAGAGCCTTCTCTTCTCCAGACTGAACAGCCTCAACTCCCTCTGTCTATCCTCATAGGAGAGGTGCTCCAGACTGAGGGAGTTGGAGATAACAAGAGACACAGAATCCAAGACAGGAAAACAATGCTCAGCGCAACTGCTCACCACTCATTGACCAATGCCAGCTAGTCCCTGAGCAGCAAGTGGTCCTCCCAGGCTAACTTCCCCCAGTTTATATACTGAGCATGATGTTCTTGGGTATGGAATATCCTTTGTGTAGTTCAAGTCAGCTGCCCTGGCCATGCAGACTCCCAGCACCTTCTGCAACATCTCAGTATCAGAGCATCAGTGTGTTATCAACATCATTCTCATCCTAAATCCAAACCATAGTTTCATAGTTTCATTCAGGGTTGGAAGGGACCACAAGGATCATCTAGTTCCAACCCCCCTGCCATGGGCAGGGACACCCCACACTAGATCAGGCTGGACAGAGCCTCATCCAGCCTGCTCTTAAACATCCCCAGGGACGGGGCCTCGACCACCTCCCTGGACAAACCACAGCTACCAAGAAGAAAATTAACTCCATCCCAATCAAAACCAGGACAGAGGTAAATAGAGTAAGATGAGAATGGGTAGAAATACTGCCAGGTCAGAAGAGTATTTGTGTGTATGTTGACTGTTCTTATACACATTCAGTTTCAAGTAATTGCTGTCATTGTTTTCTTTTATACAAAATATGTTGGTTTTATTCTATTTAAATTCTCCTTTTTTATAGTCACTCATCTCCTATGCTTGTGCCTTTTGAAGTGTGCACTCAGACCATCCTTTTACTTTTCATTACCTGGGGAACCATTCATATGGATTCTACCAGACAAAGTGGTAGTGATGTGATCTGTTGGTTTGTACTGATATGGGAAGAAACACATTGTCAGCAAGCCTGGGGTTGACACCAAACTGCAGAGGGCATTCAGAATGATGGATAATAAGGCTGCTGTTCAGCTGATCTAACATAAAGTGAACAGTAAGGAGAGTCCAATAGTCTAGAAAGCAACCCTAACAAAAATCTTAAGGGTTGGTGGCACATTGCAAGTTGCACAGGGCTCCCTTGCACAGCTACTGCATTATCATGACTACATTAGCAATAGATCATAGAATCATAGAGTTGTTAGGGTTGGAAGGGATCTCAAGGATCATCTAGTTCCAACCCCCTTGCCATGGGCAGAGACACCTCACACTACATCAGGTTGCTCAGAGCCACATCCAGCCTGGCCTTAAAAACATCCAGGAATGAAGCTTCCACCACCTTCTTGGGCAACCTGTTCCAGTGTCTCACCACCCTCATTGGGAAGAACTTCTTCCTAATATCCAACCTGAATCTGCCCATTTCTAGATTTTTTCCATTCCCCCTAGTCCTATCACTCCCTGACAACCTAAGAAGTCCCTCCCCAGCTTTCTTGTAGCCCCCTTCAGATACCAGAAGGCCACAATAAGGTCTCCTCAGAGCCTTCTCTTCTCCACTGAATAGCCCCAACTCCCTCAGTCTATCCTCATAGGCGAGGTTCTCCAGCCCTCTAATCATCCTTATGGCCCTTCTCTGGACACATTCCAGCACCTCCAGATCCTTCCTGTAGCAGGAGTTCCAGAACTGGACACAGTAATCCAGGTGGGGTCTCATCGGAGTGTGGTGGTTTGGCTCTGGCCTGGAGGCCAGATACCCACCAAGCCTCCCCCTCTTAAGTGAACAGGGGAAGAAGGGAAAGAAAATATAACAGAAGCCGGGGATAAGATAGGAGCAATTTAATAACACTTATAAGCAAACAGCAAATAGACTGCGCGGAAGCAAAGAAAACAGAGAGAGAGATGTTAGTCTCTACTTCCCATCAGCAGGACGGTGGTCGGTCTCGGGAAGCAGGGCTCTCTAAGCTTGGTGGTTCCTTGGGAGGATAAACGCCATGGATGAATCCCCAACACTTCCTTCTTTCACGTCCTTCCTTATACCTGAGCTGACGTCATATGGTATGGAATACCTCTTTGGCCAGTCTGAGTCAGCTGGCTCAGTTGTGTCCCCTCCCAAGATCCTGCCCACCCCTCAATGTACTCCTGGGGCAGGGAAATGTTGAAAGGACACAGCTCAGATACCGAATTCAGCTGTAGCCAAAACACTGCTGTGTTATCAACTGCTGCTGCAAAAAACCACAGCACTAAAACGATGCTGTGAGGAGAATTAACTCCACCTCAGTTCAACCCAATACAATCTCCACCCCTTATTCCATACCATTTGCATCAAACTCAGGTTTTACACATTTCAATACATTTAACCATCTCATTTGATTCTCACACCAAAATAACAAAAGAATACAAAAATAACTTCTTGCTTACATTCACAACCTGATCTACATACTTAAACTATCTCAATACTTAAACATATAGAGACTTATATCAATGTCTCAGTCCTCTCTTAAAGTTTTCTTTCTGCTCCTGTAGATGTCATTTGGGAATATTCAAGACAGAAGCAGGATATTCTGTTCTTGGACACCAACTCCAAATGGTCTCAACCACTGTGTCATTCTTGATCCTTGGAAAACTTCATCAGTCCGTGTTCTTCTTGCTTCATTACTTTCTGCAACATGCAATTCACATTATTCACATTCTAAATTACCTTTCCCCCAGTGTTAGGTCCCTTTGTGGCACACACTGAGTCTCCCCATTTCTTTTCATTACCCACCATGTACATCCAGGCCCCTGAGCAAAGAGAATCCCACAAATGGGTTTACCTTTCCCCATGGGAGGAGCAACCCACACTGCCTTTCCTAGCCACTTTCCCATGTGTACTACAGGGACTTTATCTCCCCCCACAGTGTGCAAGGGTTCTGTTTGGGCAGGACCAGGACGGTTAGCAGATCCTCGAGAATTAACCAGCCAAGTGGCTTCTGCTAAATTTACATCCCAGTGCCTCCATGTTCCATTACCCAATGCTTTCAGCATAGTCTTTAACAGTCCATTATATCTTTCAACCTTCCCAGAAGCTTGTGGGTGATAGGGAATGTGATACACCCATTCGATGCCATGTTTCTTGGCCCAGGAGCTGATGGCATTGTTCCTGAAGTGAGTCCCGTTGTCAGACTCGATCCGTTCAGGGGTACCGTGCCGCCACAGGACTTGCCATTCAAGGCCTAAGATGGTGTTCCGGGCAGTAGCATGATTTACAGGGTATGTTTCTAACCAGCCTGTAGTTGCTTCCACCATGGTGAGGATGTAGCGCTTGCCTTGGCGTGTTCGTGGCAGTGGTCCAATATAGTCAATCTGCCAGGCCTCGCCATAGCGAAAACCCAGCCACCGCCCTCTGTTCCAGGGAGACTTGGCTCTGGTGGCCCTCTTGATGGCAGCACAGGTTTCACAGTCATGTGTGACCTGTGCGATGGCTTCCACGGTCAAGTCCACCCCTCGGTCACGAGCCCACCTGTACGTAGCATCTCTCCCTAGATGTCCTGATGTTTCATGGGCCCATCGAGCTACAAACAGTTCACCTTTTCGTTCCCAGTCTAGATCCACTTGAGCTATATCAATCCTGGCAGCCTTGTCTGCATACTCATTGTTTTGATGTTCTTCATTAGCATAACTCTTAGGTACATGAGCATCAACATGACGTACCCTCAGAGGCATGTTCTCCACCCGAGTAGCAATGTCCTGCCACAGTGAGGCAGCCCAAATAGGCTTGCCCCTGCGTTGCCAATTGGTCTTCTTCCACTGCTGTAGCCATCCCCACAAGGCATTAGCCACCATCCAAGAATCTGTGTAAAGATAAAGTACTGGCCACTTTTCTCTTTCAGAAATTTCTAGAGCAAGTTGGATGGCTTTCACCTCTGCATATTGACTTGATTCACCTTCTCCTTCAGTAGTCTCAACAACTTGTCGTGTAGGACTCCATACAGCAGCTTTCCACTTCCGATGGCTTCCTACTACATGACATGATCCATCAGTAAACAGAGCATAAGGCCTTTCATCTTCAGGTAACTCGTTGTATGGTGGTGCCTCTTGGGCATGAACCACTTCCTCAGGCGATGCTCCAAAATCCCTACCTTCTGGCCAGTCCATAATCTCTTCCAGAATTCCTGGGTGGTTTGGTTTTCCCAGTCAAGCTCGCTGTGTAATCAGTGCTACCCACTTACTCCATGTAGCACTGGTGGCATGATGAGTAGAAGGGATGTTTCTTCTGAACATCCAATGCAGCACAGGCAGCCTTGGTGCTAAGAGGAGAGTTGCTTCTGTACCCACTACTTCTGATGCAGCTCGAACTCCCTCATAGGCTGCTAAGATCTCCTTCTCAGTTGGTGTATAGTGGGCTTCTGATCCTCGATATCCTCTACTCCAAAATCCCAACGGCCGACCTCGGGTTTCACCTGGTGTCTTCTGCCAGAGGCTCCAAGTAAGACCATGCTCCCCAGCTGCGGTGTAAAGGATATTCTGCACCGATGGTCCTGTGCGAATGGGCCCAAGTGCCACTGCACGAACTATCTCTTGTTTGATCTGTTCGAAAGCTTGTTGCTGCTCACTACCCCATTCAAATTGATTCTTCTTTCGAGTTACTCGATAGAGAGGGCTGTCAAGCTGACTGTAGCCTGGAACATGCATTTTCCAGAACCCTACAAGGCCTAGAAAGGATTGTGTCTCTTTCTTGTTGGACGGTGGAGACATGGCTGTTATCTTGTTGACCACATCCATAGGTACATGATGGCGTCCATCCTGCCACTTTATTCCCAAGAACTGAATTTCTTGCGCAGGTCCTTTGACTTTGCTTTTCTTTATAGCAAACCCAGCCTTTAAGAGTATTTGAATGATTTTTTCTCCTTCTCGAACACTTCCTTTGCTTTATCGCCCCACACAATGATGTCATCAATGTACTGGAGATGTTCAGGGGCCTCACCCTTTTCCAGTTCACTCTGAATTAGTCCATGACAAATGGTGGAGCTATGCTTCCACCCCTGGGGCAATCGCTTCCACGTGTATTGAACACCCCTCCAGGTGAAAGCAAATTGTGGCCTGCACTCTGCTGCCAATGGGATTGAGAAGAACGCATTGGCGATGTCAATAGTAGCGTACCATTTAGCTGCCTTTGACTCCAACTCATACTGGAGCTCTAGCATGTCTGGTGCAGCAGCACTCAGTGGTGGTGTCACTTCATTCAGGCCACGATAGTCCACAGTTAATCTCCATCCTCCATCAGATTTTGGCACTGGCCATATGGGGCTGTTAAAAGGTGAGTGTGTTTTGCTGATCACTCCCTGGATCTCCAGCTGGTGAATCAGTTCATGAATGGGACCCAGGGAGTCTCGGTTTGTACGATACTGCCATCAGTGCACTAGCAATTGGCACCTGTTGTTCTTCAACCTGCAGCAATCCCACAACAAAAGGACTTTCTGAAAGGCCAGGCAGGGTAGACAACTGTCTGATCTTCTCTGTATTCACCGTGGCCACACCAAAAACCCATCTATAACCCTTTGAATCTGTGCTGGGTTGAGGCAGCCCCCTCCCCCACCCCTGGCAACAATAAACACTCAGACAAACGGATTGCAAAAGTGATGGAAAGTTTAAATAGAAAGCAGTGAACTTTTACAGAAAAGCAAAAGTACAGTGATAAAGAAGAATCCCAAAGCAGACCCAGAGAGATCCCATCCCTACCTGAGGGTACATCCGAGACCCCCAGGGCTCCTTCTTCCCCCTCCCACTGCTAGACTAGTCTCAGCTGGCCAGATCTGAGACTGCCCATCCCCCATGGCCTTGGGCCTAGCCAGGCCCAAAGCCAGGAGACATCTCCCCCAGTTACCGGCTGACGGAGGAGGAAGAAAAGAGATAGTGCTAGACTCCGCACTGGATCTTATAGTGGTGCAAAGGATTGTGGTATGAAATACTACATAATTTCCTGTGTCCACCCCTCTGGACTGGACCTCTGGACACAGGAAGTAAACATTGCAGGGGCACCCAGCTCAAACTGTAACACGCCACCCTTATTTCATACCATAACCTTTGCACCCAAACACATCATTAAATCAGAAATCTTCTGCTGACATGTTCGGCGAAGTCCATATCTTCATCTGGGCGTCCACCCAAACAGTCTCTCGTTCAGGCTCTAGTGTCAGTCCATTCCAGTTCTTCTTCCCTCATCTAATGGAACCTCTCGGCGATGCAGAGTTCACTCTTCTGTGGTGCAAGCTCTTCATGGATCCGTTGGACATCCTGGTCACCTGGAAGGAACCTCACAACTTCTCAACCAAACCTTTATTCCCATCTCTATTTACTCAGCGGCATGTTTCCACCCCTGGGGCATGCCAGTCAGAACAATCAGGCTCTAACTGCTTCTCCACCCCTCCAGGAAAACAGCACGCTGAGCCTTTCACAACCCAGCACGGACCTATCCCAAGTCCAGTGCTGACCGCTTCCAGCCGCGGCCCGAGGCTCTACAGATGCATGTCACGGTACACCGCCTTCCCGCTAGGCGTTCGCGTACCAAAACGTGACAGCATCCAAAACACAACCCTCCCCTGGCGGAGGAGGCCACCACAACCTAGTGAGAAGAAGGGAGGTGGAGCCAGGTGCTCAGCACCATTTTCGGAACTCGTCCGAAAAAGTCGGGGAAGAGACTAGGGCCGGCGCCGCCGCAGCCCAAGCGCACGGCCGTGCTCACTGCCGCCGCCGCTCCGAGCACACGGCTGTGCTCACCGCCGCCGCAGCCCGAGCGCAGGGCCATGCTCACCGCCGCCGCCGCTCCGAGCGCACGGCCGTGCTCACCGCCACCGCTCCGAGCGCACGGCTGGTCCCGCCGCCACCGCAGCTCAAGTGGACGGCCGGGGACCGCCGCCGCCGCTCCGAGCGCACGGCCGGTCCTGCCGCCGCCCGAGCACACAGCAGGACTCCGCCCACCTCTGCCACGGTACAGAATCAAAATCGCCTCCACCCCTCGGGCATTCAAACGTCTCCTCCAGCAAAAGCCATAAGCACGTCCTCAGGGCCCTTGAGAACAGCCTTCAGCTGGAGTCCCCGTTCGCCCATAAGGAGCCGAGCTCGCCCGCTCGCCGCGGCTGGCCCTACCCCGCAGCGAGAACGGACCTGACTTTGATCTGCTCGCCGCTGCCTCTCCCCCACTTCACTCCCTGCCGCTTTTACCGCTCCGCAGAGAATAAAGGTGGGGGAAGGCAGGTCCTGCATTCTCAAGCGGTGCCCCCATTCCGATGGTTAAGAACCACCCCTGCTTGAAAATAGCAGGAGGGACTCTGCCACCGGTCACGCACCAGGAGTCCCCCTGCAATCCACAAGAACTTAACACAGTCGCCCCAACAACAACACGAACCCCCAACTGCCAAAAAAAAAACCCAAAACGACGCCCAGAACTAAATTTAAACTCCCTTATCTTTTGCAATCCGATCTGCAGAGTAGCCACAACAACCAACTCCTACTCCTGGCTGGCTCGCCAAGAATGTAAAGGGGTTGGGGGCAGATCCTCTGCCCACCTTAACCATCCTCTGCTACCAAGAATGTGCTGGGTTGAGGCAGCCCCCTTCCCCACCCCTGGTAACAATAAACACTCAGACAAACGGATTGCAAAAGTGATGGAAAGTTTAAATAGAAAGCAGTGAACTTTTACAGAAAAGCAAAAGCACAGTGATAAAGAAGAATCCCAAAGCAGACCCAGAGAGATCCCATCCCTACCTGAAGGTACACCCAAGACCCCCAGGGCTCCTTCTTCCCCCTCCCACTGCTAGGCTAGTCTCAGCTGGCCAGATCTGAGACTGCCCATCCCCCATGGCCTTGGGCCTAGCCAGGCCCAAAGCCAGGAGACAACTCCCCCAGTTACCGGCTGACGGAAGAGGAAGAAAAGAGATAGTGCTAGACTCCGCACTGGATCTTATAGTGGTGCAAAGGATTGTGGTATGAAATACTACATAATTTCCTGTGTCCACCCCTCTGGGCTGGACCTCTGGACACAGGAAGTAAACATTGCAGGGGGCACCCAGCTCAAACTGTAACAGAATCCTTGAGGTACCCTCTCTTGAGGTAATCAATACCAAGAATGCAAGGGACTTCTGGTCTAGTCACAATGGGATGTCTTTCCCACTTGTCCCCTGTTAGGCTCACATCAGCTTCTAATACAGACAGCTCCTGGCAGCCTCCTGTCACTCCAGAAATCCAAAGAGATTCGGCACCTCTATGCCCTGATGGCATCAATGTACACTGCGCCCCTGTGTCTACCAGCGCCTTGTATTTCTGTGTCTTTGATGTGCCAGGCCATCGAATCCACACAGTCCAATATACTCTGTCATCCCTCTCCTCCTCCTGGCCGAAGGCAGGGACCCTCTACTCCTGGTCCTCATCAGAGCATTCACTGTCTGATCTGAGTAGTACCTGGCCAGAGGTCCCCTCATTGGGATCAAGGGGTGTAACCTCAATTCTTCTCCTGAGAGATCGTTAATTACTTTCCTGGCTCTTTACAGCAGATACCTTTGCTGTTTTCTTAAATGATCCCTTTTTTAGTTGTTGTTTTTCCTTTCAGTTCACATACCCGAGCTTCCAGTTTATAAGTGGGTTCACCATCCCACTTCCTCATGTCCTCTCCCTGGTCACGAAGGAAAAACCAGAGTATTCCACGTGGTGTGCGTCTGGGGCTCCCTTTCCCTCCGACTGAGGCAGGAGGGGACAGATTTCTTGGAGTAGACCTGGTCAATGAGGCACTGGCGTGTGGAAATGAGTTAGTACAGAGGTTATCTTCAAAATTCTGGAGCCAGGCTGACACAATCTCCACAGACCGTGCGTCCTCATCCAAATAGTACATCATTGCTAGGCTGTTAGAATACGATGCTGGAGCGCCCTGGATCACTTTCCTCCACATGGCCCGTGTGCATGGGACATCTTCTGGATCTGTGGAGACACTTTGATCATCTAAATCACTATAGATAACTTCCAACACCGCTAATTCTCTTAAGTATTGGATTCCTTCATCTGCCATATTCCACTTCCCTGGAGAACTCATAAGGTCCTCCTTGCATGGGTACCTGGCCCTCACACTTAGCAGGAGTTGTCTCCAGAGGCTGCATATGCCTGTCTCCTTTGCAATGCCTTTCTCAATACCTCTGTTTCTAGCAATGGGTCCCAATTGTTGGGCCTCTTTGCCTTCCAGCAGTTGGCTGTCAGCCCCATTATCCCAGCACCGGAGCAACCAAGCAGCAATTCGCTCTCCTGGCTGGCGACTATAATCCTTGCGTATGTCTCTCAGTTCTGCTGAGGTCAAGGACCGAGTAGTCTCTGCTTCTTGTCTAATCTCACTCACATCCTCTGATCTCCCACTTGATGGACCAGCCTCTTGATCATAATCTTCCTCGTCCCTTATCAATCGATGAGAGGGACCTGTTGACCTCCTTGTCCACTGCTTCTTTTTTACAACTGGGACAATCTCTCTGGTTGCTGTCTGGGTCCCCATCTCCACCATGGTGTCCTCAGGTAGTGTTTGGGTGCCTGCCTCAGCCATAGTCCTCATAGAGTATTGAACTGTGGCTCGGTAAGCACAGGCCAGGCCCCAGTAAAGTGCAAGAAGTTGTTTGTTCTCATTGGGATAAGCGAGGCACCCTTCTATCAGATGGCGAGTTAGTTTAGTAGGATCGCTCGCCTCTTCCGGGGTAAAGTCCCAGGCTATGGGAGGTGATAACCGTCCTAGGAATCTGCCCAAATCCTTCCACACACCTTGCCACCCAGGGACTGACCGCTTCAGGTCACACTTCAATATATCCCCACCCGAAGACTGTCTCTTCTCATGCCATGATGGAATCAAACTCCACAAAACCCGCAACATGCCAGTAATGTTGATTAGCAGTACTAGGGAGCTCACATATGGATGGATCAAAATCTTGGGGCCTGCATAATAAAATTCTCTACACTCATTTCAGGTGGGGAGACAGAAATGATGATCTCTCTAGCATAGCTCCCACAGAACAGCAGCCCTACAAACAGGAGAAAGAGACACATAGCCATTATTTGCTTCGGCATGTTCCTAAACAAATGAAGTATTTCCAAAACAAAGCAGAAATTATCAGCAAGCCACGTGACCAGTACAGAAGCCTGTATCATAAGCAAGCTTATATAAAAAAAAACCTGCAGAAACTACAGCTATGTTATATTTTCGTTTCCCGGCCAATGCACCAAAAAGGACTGTGGTGGTTTGGCTCTGGCCTGGAGGCCAGATACCCACCAAGCCTCCCCCTCTTAAGTGAACAGGGGAAGAAGGGAAAGAAAATATAACAGAAGCCGGGGATAAGATAGGAGCAATTTAATAACACTAATAAGCAAACAGCAAATAGACCGCGCGGAAGCAAAGAAAACAGAGAGAGAGATGTTAGTCTCTACTTCCCATCAGCAGGACGGTGGTCGGTCTCGGGAAGCAGGGCTCTCTAAGCTTGGTGGTTCCTTGGGAGGATAAACGCCATGGATGAATCCCCAACACTTCCTTCTTTCACGTCCTTCTTATACCTGAGCTGACGTCATATGGTATGGAATACCTCTTTGGCCAGCCTGAGTCAGCTGGCTCAGTTGTGTCCCCTCCCAAGATCCTGCCCACCCCTCAATGTACTCCTGGGGCAGGGAAATGTTGAAAGGACACAGCTCAGATACCGAATTCAGCTGTAGCCAAAACACTGCTGTGTTATCAACTGCTGCTGCAAAAAACCACAGCACTAAAACGATGCTGTGAGGAGAATTAACTCCACCTCAGTTCAACCCAATACACGGAGCATAGTAGAGGGGGGAGAATCACCTCCCTCAGCCTGCTGGCTATGCTTCTCTTGATGCAGCCCAGGATGTGATTGGCTTTCTGGGCTGCAAGTGCACACTGCTGGCTCACGTTGAGCTTCTCATCCACCAGCACCCCCAGGTCCTTTTCTTCAGGGCTGCTCTCAAGCCAGTCCCTGCCCAGTGTACATTGGTGCCTGGGATTGCCCTGACCCAGATGCAGATAATGGTTTCAAACTAAAAGAGGTGAGATTTAGTCTGCATACAAGGAAGTAAGTTTTTACAATGAGGGATGTGGAGTACTAGAACATGTTGCCCAGAGAAATAGTAGATGCCCGGTCCCTGGAAACATTGCACATCAGGTTGAATTGGACTCTGAGCAACCTGATCTAGTTGACAATGTTCTGCTCACTGCAGTAGGTTTGGACTAGATGATCTTTAGGGTTTTTTTCCCAACCCAAATAACTCTATGATTCTATATGTTGTGAGAATACTGAGAGCACATCCACTTTTCCAGTACTTTCAGAACTGCATCTGGACTATTGTGCCCAAATTTGAAGTCTCCAGTGCAAGAAAGGCATTAACAAACTGGAGTATGACTAGAAAAATGCCAGTGTGTCAGAAAGGGGCAAACTGAGATGGACTCTTTTGCAACACAGACATGAGGTAAAAGGCTACATATTGCAACCCTGACTAGATCTAAAGGAAAAGAACTTTTACAGTCTTGTTAAGCACTGGAGCAGATTGATTAGTGAGGTGGAAGTTTTTGCATACTTGGAGATATTCAGAACTGGACAAGGGGCTGGGCAGCCTAATCTAACTTTCATTTGGGCAATGCATTGAACATCAGGTTAGTCCAGACAAGTTTCAGAGGCTTTGTACAACCAGGGCTGTTCTAAGGTTGTGTGATTTTTTGCATTATTTACACTGGAAAGGCACAAAATGAGACTTGTCTTGTATTATTTGTCAACAGATATGACAGTTGAATTAATTACAGTGGGAACCACTAATTGGTGGAAGAAAAAACAAATGTTACTACACACTCATTTTAACCATTACTAATGAAAAAGGTTACATTCAGGTGACTGATGAGACATGGATCCTAAAGTAAAGACTGTGTCCTATTTTGTGACTCATCTCTTTGTCCAAAATTATTGTCCAGGTTATTCTTCCCCTGTACTCAGCACTGGTTAGTCCACACCTTGAGTACTGTGTCCAATTCTGGGCCCCTCAGTTCAAGAGAGATGTTGAGGTACTGGAATGTGTCCAGAGAAGGCCAATGAAACTGGTGAGGGGTTTGGAGCACAACCCTGTAAGGAGAGGCTGAGGGAGCTGGGGTTGCTTAGCCTGGAGAAGAGGAGGCTCAGAGGAGACCTTATTGCTCTCTACAACTTCCTGAAGGGAGGTTGTAGCCATGTGGGGGTTGGTCTCTTCTCCCAGGCAACCTGAACCCAAACAAGAGGACACAGTCTCAGTCTGTGCCATGGGAGGTTCAGGCTGGATGTTAGGAAGAAGTTCTTCACAGAGAGAGTAATTGGCCATTGGAATGGGCTGCCCAGGGAGGTGGCGGAGTTGCTGTCACTGGAGATCTTCAAGAAAAGACTGGATGAGGCACTTAGTGCCATGGTCTAGTTGATTGGATAAGGCTGGGTGATAGGTTGGCCTGGATGATCATGGAGATCTCTTCCAACCTGGTTGATTCTATGATTCTGTTGCTCCATTGGAAAAGTAAATTTTTTTCTACATCTAATTCTAATCTAATTCTTTCTACAATCATGAATAAAACAAGGAACATATAGATATTTGGAGACTGTCCTCCACAAACAGGAAGTTTTCAGCAGGGTGGGGCTTGGGGGTTTTTGTGGCATCTTGTCTTGTTTAGTCTCTCTTTGTAACCATCAAGAATAGAAAAATACTTTCAGAAGCTAATTTGCTTAAGACAGTTGTCTAAGATAGATGTCTCTGTTGACTATTGAGAGATTCTAGACACCTATTTTGTGCCAGATATGCATCCTCTGGTTACCTAATGGAATCTGAGAGGAATCTGAGAGGAATCTGAAGTATAATTCTTTATATAGTTTATTAGTGGTATCTGTTCTTGCTTGTGACAGCCTCCAGGACCCTGTTCTGTGCTAAGAATCCATTTTAGAGTATGCTGCACAAATGAGAATAAATGGATGCTTTTCTTCCTAAAGGATGTATAGCTATCTACCAGACAAGATAAAAGAGGGATATAGATAGGAGATAAAATAAAAGGGCTTCAGCTTATTTATAAGGCACCAGCCACAGACTAGAGCTAATTCACTGCACTGAAATATTTTGTACACATCAAAGCAAAGAAGAGTCAGGGACAGCTCTGCAAATGTTTCCTGACCAAACATCACAAAGCCAAAGATGCTGGGAGTTTACCAACTGAAAGGTGAAAGCCATCACCAAGAGTTGAGGAAGTCAGTCAAAATCTGAAAAGTGAGTGGAAAAAAATGAATGTCAGAATACAGAGAGGGGCTCCACATCTCCGGAAAAAATAATGGTGTGCTGGGTTGAGGCAGCCCCCTTCCCCACCCCTGGCAAGAATAAACACTCAGACAAACGGATTGCAAAAGTGATGGAAAGTTTAAATAGAAAGCAGTGAACTTTTACAGAAAAGCAGAAGCACAGTGATAAAGAAAAAAATCCCAAAGCAGACCCAGAGAGATCCCATCCCTACCTGAGGGTACATCCGAGACCCCCAGGGCTCCTTCTTCCCCCTCCCACTGCTAGGCTAGTCTCAGCTGGCCAGATCTGAGACTGCCCATCCCCCCCCGTGGCCTTGGGCCTAGCCAGGCCCAAAGCCAGGAGACATCTCCCCCAGTTACCGGCTGACGGAGGAGGAAGAAAAGAGATAGTGCTAGACTCCGCACTGGATCTTATAGTGGTGCAAAGGATTGTGGTATGAAATACTACATAATTTCCTGTGTCCACCCCTCTGGGCTGGACCTCTGGACACAGGAAGTAAACATTGCAGGGGGCACCCAGCTCAAACTGTAACAAATGGAAATAAGTAGCTTATGACTGATGAGATGGAACTGCCATAAACATTATGAGAAAGATAAGAAATGGTATTTATTTCAGCAATGACAGGCATATAGACATGGTATGAATGCCTGAAACGATGTGATTTACTAGAGAAGTGAGGTTTAGATAATCACATTTTCCATGTGCATAACCACTTTACTTCCTCAGTGGATGTTATTTATTTCATCAACCTCTAGACATCTTCAGCATAGAAGTCTACCACTGAGTTAGTTGCTCTAGGCTTTATTTAGAGGAAATGAAGTAAACCAGACATTTGTAGGCTTCTGTGGATATAATGTATTTCAGATAAGTAATGCAGGATGAAATGATTCACATCCTGCAAGTGTCCATTTTTCTCCATGCACTGTCAAGGGAGATGTGCCTGACTAATTTTAATGACATCAAAGAAACTGTTAATTTCCCAAGTTTAATGAAAATTGTCATGAATATACTCGTGATTTGTGTTAAAATTATAAGACAGAGTGCACTGGGATTAAGGGTCAGGATCTTGTGAGGCCTCTTTAGAGGGTAAAGGGAAAGAAACCTATCTTGCAGACTTGCAAGGATACTGTCTGGTTAATTGGAGACATCACGGCTGAGAAGGAGCTGTCTTAAAAATAAACATTCAGAACTAGGAATTTGTTTTCTTCAGATAAGAAGCCTGCACAATTGGGCATGCGTGAAAGTGGATGCTTTGACCCTTACAACACTGAATGTAGGGAGAAGGGATTTGACCACCTATTCTAAGACTAATTATCATATGCCTGCCTTCTATTTAGCATAAGTTTGCTTATGTAGATGATGGAACTATATAAGATGAAGAAAACTATTGTAAGGTTGCTTTTTGGGTGAAGTTTTGTACCCTCACATGCCCAACCAGTTGCTTTGCTCGATTTTATTGCTTTTATTGCCTTTTTACGATCTTTTAGTGCCAGTAAATCTGTTACCAAAAACTTTTACCTGGAGTCATCTATAACAAAAATGACCAGCCAGGCATAAAAAGACAACATTGTTTTGGGTAGGGGGTTTGGAGTTGGAGGAGTCTAGAAGATCAACTTTTAGTAAACAATCAAGAATGTGTCTTTCTGTAACTTATTTTAACTAACACTGAATTTTCTGATTAGAGCTCACAAGGTATTTCAACTTTGCACAATGAATTCTGGGAATAGAATAGAATAGAATAGAATAGAATAGAATAGAATAGAATAGAATAGACCAGGTTGGAAGAGACCTTCAAGATCATCGCGTCCAACCTATCATCCGACACCACCTAATCAACTAACCCATGTAACCAAGCACCCTGCCAAGTCTCCTCCTGAACACCTCCAGTGACGGTGACTCCACCACCTCCCTGGGCAGTCCATTCCAATGGGCAATCACTCTCTCTGTGTAAAACTTCCTCCTGACCTCCAGCCTGAACTTCCCCTGGCACAGCCTGAGACTGTGTCCTCTTGTTCTGGTGCTGGCTGCCTGGGAGAAGAGACCAACCTCTGCCTGTTTACAACCCCCCTTCAGGTAGTTGAAGAGAGCAATAAGGTCACCCCTGAGTCTCCTCCTCTCCAGGTTAAGCAGCCCCAGCTCCCTCAGTCTCTCCTCATAGGGCTTGTGTTCCAAGCACCTCACCAACTTCGTTGCCCTTCTCTGGACTCGTTCCAGCAAGTCAACATCCTTCCTAAACTGAGGGGCCCAGAACTGGACACAGGACTCGAGGTGTGGCCTAACCAGTGCAGTGTACAGGGGCAGAATGACCTCCCTGCTCCTGCTGGCCACACTGTTCTTAATGTAGGCCAGGATGCCATTGGCCCTCCTGGCCGCCTGGGCAACACTGCAGGCTCATGTTCAGCCTACCATCAACCAGCACCCCCAGGTCCCTCTCTGCCTGGCTGCTCTCCAGCCACTCTGACCCCAGCCTGTAGCACTGCATGGGGTTGTTGTGGCCAATGTGCAGAACCCGGCACTTGGATGTGTTAAATCTCATGCCGTTGGACTCTGCCCATCTGTCCAGCCTGTCAAGGTCTCTCTGCAAAGCCTCTCTACCCTCTAGCAGATCAACTCCTGTCCCCAGCTTGGTGTCATCAGCAAATTTACTGGTGATCGACTCAATGCCCTCATCCAGATCATCAATAAAGATGTTAAAGAGGATGGGGCCCAGCACTGATCCCTGGGGGACTCCACCACTGACTGGACGCCAGCTGGATGTGGCACCATTCACCACCACTCTCTGGGTTCGGCCATCCAGCCAGTTCCTAACCCAGCTCAGAGTGCTGCTGTCCAAGCCATGGGCTGACAGCTTGGCCAGGAGTTTGCTATGGGGGACGGCGTCAAAGGCCTTGCTGAAGTCCAGGTAAACTACATCCACAGGCCTCCCCACATCCACCAGGCGGGTCACCTGATCACAGAAGGAGATCAGGTTGGTCAGGCAGGACCTGCCCTTCCTAAATCCATGCTGGCTGGGCCTGATCCCTTGGCCATCCTCTAAGTGCTGTGTTAATGCACTCAGGATGACCTGTTCCATGATCTTGCCTGGCACTGAGGTCAGGCTGACAGGCCTATAATTCCCTGGCTCATCCAACCGACCCTTCTTGTGGATGGGCACCACGTTGGCCAGCTTCCAGTCCTCTGGGACATCTCCAGTGAGCCAGGACTGCTGAAAAATGATGGAGAGTGGCTTGGCCAGCTCCTCTGACAACTCCCTCAGCACCCTAGGATGGATCCCATCTGGTCCCATGGACTTGTGGGAATCCAGGTGGCTGAGCAGATCGCCTACAACCCCATTTTGGAACAGAGGAAAACTATGCTGCTCCCTGGCTCCTTCTGCCAGCTCTGCAGGCCAACTGTCTGGAAGACATTCTGTCCTGCTAGCAAAAGTTGAGGCAAAGAAGGTGTTAAGTATCTCTGCCTTTTCCTCATCCCTTATCACAACATTCCCCTCCGTGTCCACCAAGGAGTGGAGGTTGTCTCTGCCCTTCCTCTTGCTATTAATGTAATTATAGAAGGACTTTTTGTTGTCCTTCACAGCAGAGGCCAGACTAAGCTCTAAATGCGCTTTTGCCTCCCTAATTTTCTTCCTACAAGACCTAGCAACATCCTTAAATTTTTTCACGGGTTGCCTCCCCCCTCTCTTCCAAAGGTGATACACCCTCTTTTTTTCCCTTAGTTCCATTAAAAGTTCTTTAACCATCCAGGCTGGCCGTCTGCCCCGGCGGCTCATCTTCCGGCACATTGGCACAGCCTGTCCCTGCGCCTTCAACAATTCTTCCTTGAAGTAGGCCCAGCTCTCCTGGACCCCTTTGTTTTTAAGGGCTTTATCCCAAGGAACCCTCTGAATTAGTTCCTTGAGTAGCCTGAAGTCCGCCCTCCGGAAATCCAGAGTGGAGGTCTTCTTGCTACCCCTCTTAGCTTGACCAAATAATGAGAATTCAATTATCTTGTGGTCACTGGCTCCTAAGCACCCTCCGACCACCACATCACCCACCAGCCCTTCCCTGTTGGTGAAGAGGAGGTCAAGCATAGACTTACCCCTGGTAGGCTCTCAAGAAGCTGCCTATAGAATGACTCATCAACATCCTCCTCCTGGTTGGGTGGTCTATAACAGACTCCAACCAGGATGTCAGCCCTGTTGGCCTTCCCTCTAATTCTCACCCAGAGGCACTCAACCCGATCGTCCCTGATCTCCGTCTCAATGGCATCTAGTGCCTCCCTGATGTACAGGGTCACCCCTCCACCCCTTCTTCCTCGCCTGTCTCTCCTGAAGAGCCTGTAGCCATCAATTGCAGCGCTCCAGCCATGTGAGTCGTCCCACCACGTCTCTGTGATGGTAACTTGTGGTGGGGGGGAAGGGTAGAGCCAAGAAGCCTCCTCCCTTCCCCCTTGTAAGGTAAAAGGGAAAGAAAAATTGAAGGGAAAGGGAAAAAAAAACTCACCAGCTGAATTAGCAAAGCAGTGGAGCTATATTTACAAAGCAGTGTAGGGTTTGCAGGGGAATATTTACAAATTTACAATATCTACAATATATACAAAGATATACAACAGAGTAACACAGAAATGAGAGTAATCCCCTCGGCCAGAGGGATTCCCCACTCTCCCCCTCTCTTCCCCCCTTTCCCCAGAGTAGTTCGGAAAAGAGGGAGAAAAGAGAGAAAGAATAATGTTAGAAGCAGTTTGTGTTAATTGAAAAGGAGTTAATACAGGCCTGATATCAAGTCCTCAAGGCCGAGGCCTTGGCAGAAAGCCCAGCACAGCCAGAGAGTTGCTGCACCGTGGAGAAGCGGAAACAAGAGTGACAGAGAAGTGCTGGAAATGCCCATTTCACTCCAGTTCAGAAGGTGCTTCCTCCCACTCGTCCAATGAAAATTAGTTTAGACTATTCCTTCCGTTTACCAACTTCCGTCCACCATATTCCCTTTCTTAAGGGGACACTCAACTTGCCACAGTCCACCCCTTCTAAACAATTTCATTGGCCGTCCACACTGTCCATCCAATCCAAAACAATATTTACAGTTCGTGAGTAAAGTTCATAGTCCATTCCGGCTATGCTCAGATGTAGGTGATTCAAAAGTCCAAGAAAATCAGAAAATGAGAAAAATGGAAAACAGTTCGTTTCTTCACCGACGAAGCGAAGAAAAGGGAAACAGGGAAATCTCAGGGTCTCTTAGTTGACTCAGGGCTCTCAGGGATCTCAGGGTCCGTGCACCGTAGATTCCTCGTTGATTCTTCTTTTGGGCGCGATGTAGCTGTACAGCAGTTTGAGATTAACCTCTTTCAGCTAAAGTCAAATTTCTTTGTGGAATACACTGAATTTCACCATTCTCTTGCATTACCCAATAAGTGTGACCCAATAAGTTATCTGGTCAAAGGCTGCTTGTTGTTCAGGTCCCCAGTGGAAATGGTTTCTCTTTCGAGTCACATCATACAGAGGTTTCACAATCTGACTGTATCCAGGAATGTGCAGTCTCCAAAATCCCACTATCCCCAAGAAACGTAAGGTCTCTTGCTTGTTTGTGGGACTTGTCATGGTAGAGACTCTATTTACCACATCCACTGGAATGTGTCGGCGTCCATCCTGCCACCGCACTCCCAGAAACTGAATTTCTGTGGTAGGTCCTTTCACCTTGTCTCGTTTGATGGCAAAACCTGCATTCAGAAGAATGTCAATGATTTTGTTACCTTTCTCGAAGACTTCCTCAGCAGTTTTACCCCAGACGATGATATCATCGATGAACTGGATGTGTCCTGGAGCACTGCCTTTCTCCAGAGCATCGTGGATCACTGCATGACAGATGCTTGAGCTGTGGATCCAGCCCATTGGCAGCCTGTTGAAAGTGTACTGGATTCCTCTCCAGGTGAAAGCAAACTGAGGCCTGCATTCCTCTGCTATGGGAATAGAGAAAAATGCATTAGCAATGTCTATGGTAGCATACCATTTGGCCTCTTTGGATTCCAGCTCATACTGTAGCTCCATCATGTCTGGTACTGCTGCACTCATAGGTGGTGTCACTTCATTTAGGGCTCGGTAGTCTACCGTCAGACGCCAGTCTCCATTCTGCTTGCGCACAGACCACACTGGACTGTTGAAAGGTGAATGAGTTTTGCTGACGACTTTCTGATTCTCCAACTGACGAATCAGATTCTGAATGGGCAACAAAGAGTCACGGTTGGTTCTGTATTGTCTGTGATGCACAGTCTGAGAAGCAACCGGCAATTTAATGTCCTGTTTCTTATGTTGTCCCACAACTGCAGATTCATCAGAAAGTTCAGGTCTAGCAGACAGCTTCAATTTTTGTCCATCAATTTCTATTGAAGCTACTCCAAAAGCCCATTTGTAACCTCTTGGGTCTTTGAAACGCCCTTCTCTCAGAAAATCAATTCCCAGAATACAAGGTGCATCAGGTCCGGTCACAACTGTATGCTTCCTCCATTGTTTACCAGTTAAACTAATATTAACCTCTATCTTACTTAACTCTTGAGATCCACCAGTGACTCCCAGAATAGTTATGGACTCTGATCCTTGATAATTTGATGGTATTATGGTGCACTGAGCTCCTGTGTCAACCAAGGCCCTGTACTTCCGAAATTGTGAAGTGCCAGGCCACTGGATGTACACATCCCAATAGATTCTGTTATCTCTGTTATCCCTCTCCTCCCCCTGGCGGGAGGCAGGGCACCCCTAGTTATGGGGAACATGTGCACATGTGCATTGCACATAGTTTGCAGGGTTATAACTTTGCATGTTATAACTGGAGCCACTGTTGGAACCATAAGAGTCATTCTGAGGAACTGTGGAAGTAACAGCTACCCTTCTGGTATTGCTACCTTGGGTTCTGCCACTTTGCAATTCCCTCAGTCTCCTGAAAAGATTAGAAGTTGGTTGGCCATCCCAGCGGTTCATGTTCTCACCAAACAGATCACGCAGAGTCATCCAAATAGTTCTACGTGATTGCCTTGGCGGTCTGTTTTGGAACGACCTGTTTTGGAATGACCTGTTCTGGAATGACCTTCTTGGAGTACGTGTATTCCTCACAGATGAAACTTGTACCCACCTGGAGGAGGAATTGAAATTATCCCTTTGTGCCATTTGGGATATGGAATCTTTCAGATCCTTCATGCAATTCTCAATTTTTCCAGACAGAGTTTCAATGGCTGAAACCAAAGAACCACGTGTCATGCTATCCTCCAATTGTCTCATTTGATCACTGAATTGGCCAACCGTGGGAGAAGCTCCACCATAACTTCTTGATACAATTCTGCTTGCCAGAATGTTTGCATAATTGGAAGAAGCAAGTTTGATGATCTTTTTAGCAAGACCAATACCCACAGGAATGTCATCAGGATTCAGAGTTTCATGTTCACCATAGAGTAGCTCTCTAACAGCAAATTCTCTCAAGCGCTTAATCCCCTCATCTATGGTAGTCCAGGGTTTAGGATTCCATGGAAGATCATCTCGGGAAGGGTATCTCAGGGCAACCGCCATTAAAAGGCGTATCCAGAGATTAACCTTACCGAGAGCTCTGCCTAGATGTCTATCTATTCCATTATCCCTTGAGAGAGTTCCTAACTGAGCTGCTGACTTGTCTCCAACTGTTAGAGCCAGAGCACCTGTATCATAACACCTACTGAGCCAAGCTAGAACTGGCTCCTTATCTGCCCTGGTGAAATCTTTACGGACATTTCGCAATTCCTCGCGGGGCGAAGAACAGTCTGAAATATCATCTTGCTCCTCGTCTCCCTGAACTTTTTGTCCATATAATCCTGCTGTCATTCTCCTAAGGATCTCTTTAAGCTGAGAACTACCTTTGCCAGCTGCTTTCCTAACTTCATCTGTATCCTGCTTTGATCTCACTAGGTTAGCTAGATCTTTAAAACAAACCACCTGTTCCTCCTGAGCAGGATCTCTTAGAGTAGAGGGCCCCTCACCAGGATCAGTCTCCACCTCTTCTTCTCCATCTTTGGTCTTTCCACTTCTAGTCTTTAAAGTAGCCACCTTAACTGGAGCTGTGTTTGAATTTACAGCCACCTTAATGGAAGCTGACAGGTCCTGAGATAAATCAGCTGCTGGGGCAGTGACTTCCGGTCCCACCGAGGGAGTAGGTGGAATTGACGTTGCTCCGTTAATGGCCGATGGAGGAGAAGAAGAAGAAGAAGAAGAAGAAGGAGTAGGAGAAGGAGTAGGTGCCATGTTGATACCAGCTGCCGCCTTTGGCAGCTTGCTGGAATCAGCAAAGTCATTTAGAGCTGCTTTACCAATTATCTTTTTAGCCCTCTTTTTAACTGACAGAGAGTCTCCACCTTCCTCATCACTAGATGACTCTGGGACTGATCTTGAGCCACGGCATTTTCTTTTTGATCTAGTTTTAATAACAAAACACGCCCTGGACACCTTTCTTTCTCGCCGTAAAGAAATCAGGAGATACACGATAATTATCACCAGCAGCAGAATTATAGACATGAAATAAATCACCTTTGGATCCCAGGCATCACCTAAAGTTACTGTCTCCTCCGGTGGAATCTTAAAACCCTTTATCTCAATTGGGAGAGTGGTGGAGGTAACATTCCTGTATCTCACTGGCCATAGGAAATTAATACATTTTCCATACCATAATTTAACTCTATACATAACCCACATATAAATTGTCCGCACCAAATATTTACCCAGGTAATCCAAAATCAAACCCAAACAATATCTGTAAACCAGAGCCCCAAAAATTGAAAAGAATAATCGCTCCACAAACCACAACACCTTCATGTTTGCTAATTCAGCTAGAAAACACTAAATCAATCAAGTAATAAATTAAACTAATTATCTGCCGCACGTTGGGTACGCCAATAAAAAAAAATGTGGTGGGGTGGAAGGGTAGAGCCAAGAAACCTCCTCCCTTCCCCCTTGTAAGGCAAAAGGGAAAGAAAAATTGAAGGGAAAGGGAAAAAAAAACTCACCAGCTGAATTAGCAAAGCAGTGGAGCTATATTTACAAAGCAGTGTAGGGTTTGCAGGGGAATATTTACAAATTTACAATATCTACAATATATACAAAGATATACAACAGAGTAACACAGAAATGAGAGTAATCCCCCTCGGCCGAGGGGATTCCCCACCTCTGCTCTCCCCTCTCTTCCCCCCTTTCCCCAGAGTAGTTCGGAAAAGAGGGAGAAAAGAGAGAAAGAATAATGTTAGAAGCAGTTTGTGTTAATTGAAAAGGAGTTAATACAGGCCTGATATCAAGTCCTCAAGGCCGAGGCCTTGGCAGAAAGCCCAGCACAGCCAGAGAGTTGCTGCACCGTGGAGAAGCGGAAACAAGAGTGACAGAGAAGTGCTGGAAATGCCCATTTCACTCCAGTTCAGAAGGTGCTTCCTCCCACTCGTCCAATGAAAATTAGTTTAGACTATTCCTTCCGTTTACCAACTTCCGTCCACCATATTCCCTTTCTTAAGGGGGCAACGTCAACCGGCCACACAACTACATCATAACTTTCCTGCTGCAGCAAGGCTTCCAGCTCCTCTTGTTTGTTGCCCATGCTTCGTGCATTAGTGTACATGCACTTCAGCTGGGCTGCTGGTTTCACCTCTGGCTCTGGTTTATCACCCCCAGACCCCAGCCTGGGGGGACTGGTTTCAACCCCTTCCCCCTTCGAAACTAGTTTAAAGCCCTATCTATGAGTCCTACCAATTCCCTCCCCAGAATCTTTTTCCCTTTGAGGGATAGGCCATTCTCGTACACTCTGATCTTACCCCTCCTCTGGGACAGATGTGCTCCATCTGTTGCCAACTGGCCTGGTGCAGCAGAAAGTTTTTCAAGATCGGAAAACCCAAAATTCTTTTCCCTGCACCAGCCTCTAAGCCACTTGTTGACTTCAGCTGCTGACCTGTTCCTTATGGTATTCCCACCTGCAACTAAGGGTATAGACGGAAAAATTATTTGTGCCCCCGATCCCTCAACCAGGTCTCCCAGGGCCCTCAAGTCATCTTTGATAGCCCTGGGAGTTCTGGTTGCAACATCATCATTCCCTAACTGCATAACTATCAAGGGATAATAGTCAGAGGGCTGCACCATAACAGGCAGTCTTCTGGTAACATCTCCAACCATGGCTCCTGGAAGGCAACAAACCTCCCTGTGAGTAGGGTCTGGCCGACATATGGCCAGAATAAAATAGAACAGAGCAGATTGAGGAGAGCTTATCAATAAAGCAGCTGTTTCCTCTCAAGGGTCCATACTGGGGTCAGACATCTTCATTAATCACCTGGGTGATGGGATAGAATCGAATAGAATCTAATCGAATAGAATCTAATCAAATAGAATAGAATAGAATGGAATAGAATGGAATAGAATGGAATAGAATTAACCAGGTTGGAAAAGACATTCAAGATCATTTAGAATAAACCTTTATTTAAAATAAACCAAACCAGGTTGGAAGAGACCTTCAAGATCATCTCCTCCAACCCATCAACCAATCCAACCCACCCAAACAACTAACCCATGGCACCAAGCACCAAGCATCATCATGCTGAACATGAGCCTGCAGTGTGCCCAGGCAGCCAAGAGGGCCAACCTATCATCTAACACTATCTAATCAACTAAACCATGGCATCAAGCACCACATCAACTCTCTTCCTAAACACCTCCAGTGATGGTTACTCCACCACTTCTCTGGACAGCCTGTTCCAATGTATGACAACCCTTTTGTGGAAGAATTTTTTCTTTTTATCCAGGCTATATATCCCCTGACACAACTTGAGACTCTTTGCATCATTCCACTCTAGTCACTACTTTTCAGGCCTCACCTGGAGTACGATGTCCGGTTCTGGTACCTATGTTTCAAGAAAGACACAGACAGACTGGAGAGGATCCAAAGGAGAACCACAAAGATGATCAGTAGGCTGGAGAACCTGTCCTGTGAGGAAAGACTGAAGGTATGTCTTTTCTCTCTGGAAAAGAGAAGGTTTAAGTGGGACTTAAAGAGTGGCAACAAAGAAGATTGTCTCTTCTCAAGAAGTCACTTAGAAAAGAGAGGGGGCAATGGGTACAAGCTGCACTGGGAGAGATTTCACCTACTCTGGGTAACCTCATCTAATGGAGGATGTCCCTGCTCACTGCAAGGGGGTTTGGCTAGATGACCTTTGGAGGTCCCCTCCAATCCAACCCATTCTATGATTCTGTAAGAAAATGTTCACAGTAAGAACAATCATTCATTAGAACAACCTCCCCAGTGACATGGCAGAGTCCCCATCACTGGAGGCTTTCAAGATGGGATTAGACAGGATTCTAGATAATCTAGGTTCCCCTTCTCATGGAAGATTGGACCAGATGATCTCTCAAGATCCCTTCCAACCTGGATTGTTCTATGAGTTTGTGATTTTGTTATTCCATGATTATATGATAACAAACTATAAGAATAATTTATGAAGTGTCATGAGAGAATCTATATTCACAGAATTGTTACTGTGGGCTGGGGTTTTGTTCTGAATCATTCACTTCAGTTTGTAAATGGCACTTCCTCTTGAATGGGAAGTTGCTTTAAGGGGACTCAGTGTATGTGGTGAAGAGGTCATTAAATTTATGAATATGAAATATGAATTATGAAAATATTATTTTTATTAATTATCAAACTATTAATAACCGATGAATCACCAACTTATATACATGTTCTAGTGCACATTAGTGAAATAGATTCCACAAGTGGCTGTGGTGAAGGCACATTATGCCCAGATACTGAATCTTGTCCCAGCATGTGGGCAAGTTCCACCTCCTCCAGGAGGAAGACAAAAGCCAAGACATTAGCCAGACCAGCACGCACCCAGCACATGCAGTGCTCGTGCTGACACCAAGTATGGGCATAATTCTAGCTTCACACTTTCTATAGGCTGAAGCCAGTTGTTTATGAGAGTGCCCATTGGTCAAGCCCAGCCTCGAGGAATCTATAAGTATCACCCCAGTTGGTAAACAATTTGCCCCCTCATTCACTTTGTCCCTGTGCTTGCTCGAGAGAGTAATTCTCGAGCTGCAGCCTTTGCCATTGAGCTTATTGTTGTTAGCTTCTGTTATACATGCACGCATACTGAAAGCCTCTGCATCGTTAAGAAGCCCAGAGGGAGGACCTTCGCTGTTTCTGAGAATCCAGCGTCGCTACAGCCAGTCGTACGGACCGGGAGAGCCCACTGTGCCACCGGAGGACTGGACCAACCCCCGAGGGTAAGATCTGCCCAGTTACCAGGGAGAAGGGACTTGATCGATACCGAGTCCACGTACGCCTAGCCTCGCCGCAGCGGGAGGAGCCGCTGTATGCCGCTCTGAGCCCTGTGAACCTCAGGGAAGACTAAAGCATTGTTCGTGCCTATACTGCACTGAACCTGGGACCACTCTGAGAGTCCCGCTGCTCCTTTAAGCTCAGCAAATGAGAATCCACCGCCTAACGCAGCCGCATTCTCTCCCTGAGGCTGTTTGCATCAGCTCCGAGAATCGCCGTGGTTGGGCCGACCCCCGTAGCTTTGCCTGCTGCTGTGTCGTCCGAGCCCACCTACCGGCACGGTTGTCCCGCCCTGCCGTGCGAGCCAACCCCGACCAGGACCGATCCCTGTTGTCTGGAGGGAATCTAATATCTTCTACGTGCTTTCCATCCACTAGCACTCAGTTCAAAGTATCCACGTCTAGCAGAGTAAGTGCTGACACATAGAAAGATTGTAATATTGCTGTGTATAGCCAGAAGCCGCCCGCGTCCCGCCGAGTCTCCATCTAGTGGCCAAATGGCGGAACTGCACCCTTCATTATATAAATACAGAGATAGTCTGTAACTAGTTCAATTAACTAATAATCATAACACTAAGCCACTTGTGGAATCTATTTCATGAATGTGCACTAGAACATGTATATAAGTTGGTGATTCATTGGTTATTAATAGTTTTATAATTAATAAAAATAATATTTTCATACTTCATATTTCATATTCATAAATTTAATAACATCTTCACCACAGTGGCTTAGTGCAGGGGCTCCTCTCCCACTACGGGGTCTAGGCATATGTGGGCTCGGTATCGATCAAGTCCCTTCTCCTTGGCAACTGGGCAGATCTTACCCTCGGGGGGTCAGTCCAGTCCTCTGGTGGCACGGTGGGCTCTCCCGGTCCGTACGACTGGCTGTAGCGACGCTGGATTCCTCAGAAACAGTGAAGGTCCTCCCTCTGGGCTTCTTCAACGATGCAGAGGCTTCCAGTATGCGTGCATGTATAACAGAAGCTAATAACAATAAGCTCAATGGCAAAGGCTGCAGCTCGAGAATTACTCTCTCGAGCAAGCACAGAGACAAAGTGAATGAGGGGGCAAATTGTTTACCAATTGGGGTGATACTTATAGATTCCTCGAGGCTGGGCTTGACCAATGGGCACTCTCATAAACAACTGGCTTCAGCCTATGGAAAGTGTGAAGCTAGAATTATACCCATACTTGGTGTCAGCACGAGCACTGCATGTGCTGGGTGCGTGCTGGCCTGGCTAATGCTTTGGCTTTTGTCTTTTTCCTGGAGGAGGGACAACTTGCCCACATGCTGGGACAAGATTCAGTATCTGGGCATAATGTGCCTTCACCACAGTGTCTTTCATAGAATCATAGAATCAGCCAGGTTGAAAAAGACCTCCAAGATCATCCAATCCAACCTATCACCCAGCCCTATCCAATCAACTATACCATGGTACTTCAGACCCCCTGCCCACCATAACCATCCTCTGCTACCAAGAATGTGCTGGGTTGAGGCAGCCCCCTTCCCTACCACTGGCAACAATAAACACTCAGACAAAAGGATTGCAAAAGTGATGGAAAGTTTAAATAGAAAGCAGTGAACATTTACAGAAAACCAAAAGTCCAGGGACAAAGAAAAATCCCAAAACAGACCCAGAGAGATCCCATCCCCACCTGAGGGTACACCCAAGACCCCCAGGGCTCCTTCTTCCCCCTCCCACTGCTAGGCTAGTCTCAGCTGGCCAGATCTGAGACTGCCCAACCCCTCTGGCCTTGGGCCTAGGCAGGCCCAAAGCCAGGAGACATCTCCCCCAGTTATCGGCTGACGGAGGAGGAAGAAAAGAGGAGGTGCTAGACTCCGCACTGCATCTTATGATGGTGCAAAGAATTGTGGTAGGAAATACTACATAATTTCCTGTGTCCACCCCTCTGGGCTGGACTTCTGGACACAGGAAGTAAACATTGCAGGGGGGCACCCAGCTCAAACTGCAATACCACCCCAGCTCCCTCACCCTCTCTTCACAGGGCTATGCTCCAAACTCCTCACCAGTTTCATCACACTTCTCTGGACACATTCCATTACCTCAACATCTCTCTTGAACTGAGGGGCCCAGAACTGGACACAGTACTCAAGGTGTGGCCTTACCAGTGCTGGGTACAGGGGAAGAATAACCTCCCTTGTCCTGCTGACCACACTATTCCCGATACAGGCGAGAATGCCATTGGCTCTCCTGGCCACCTGGGCACACTGTGGGCTGATGTTCAGCCTACTATTTACCAGCACCCCCAGGTCCCTTTCTGCCTGGAGAAATAGTTGTTATCATAGACCCAGATTACCTCAGCTCAGTTTGTCAAGCTGAAAATTCATTTCTCGTCTTCAAAGTGGTGGATAACCTCCTGGTTCATCCTACTTAGAGACAAACCTTGGGTGACATCCTTGTTTATTGATGAAAGCAGACACCTGAATTAGAGATGTCAAAACATTTAAGAGAAAAGTTTCCCTTTTCCAACCATCCAATCACTTCTGTTCATCACTTTTGCCTTATGAATTGATGGAGCTGTCCCATTTTCTGCCTGCCACAAACCAAAAGCCTGATTGCTCATCTGGAGTTTCATGCTTGTTACATGTCAATAAATGTTTTGCTCTTAAAGGCTAAAGAGGCCTCCTGGCAGCTTTCCCAACAGTATTTTTAGCATAATTTGCCACATAATTTTCACATGCTCCATATGAGGATAATATTCTCAATTATTCTAGCATATCATTTTTTTATTACCCTGGACAAAAGTCTCCTCTTTCCTGTGTATCATCTGCATTTATCCCAAGGAGGCAATTCCTCTGTGAACAGTGTAACCTCAGCTCACATGCTTGATAAAATATTTTGAGTCCATTATAGAGATTCCAAACTATATTAATAATTCTGAAAGAAACTTAATGCCTCAGCTTTTATTTCTACCTCACTTTTGTGTTTCCCAAGGTATCAGTTTTACCAGTAAACTGGGAGGGTCACAGAGCACTGGAACAGGCTCCCCAGAGGGTTTGTGGAGTCTCTTTCTCTGAAGACTTTCAAGACCCATCTGGATGTATTCCTGTGCTAGATTCTATGCTTCTTCTCTGGCAGGGCGGTTGGACTCGATGATCTTTGGAGGTCTCTTCCAACCCCTAACATCCTCTGATCCTGTAAACTGATGAAATATTGTGCCATTAAGCAGAACCTTTGGAAAACAGCAGCCTGAAGGATCCTCTCTGCATCTTTAGGAATGGGCTATTGGAAATGTCAGTCACAGAGGTACGGTACTCAGGGACAATATTGATCCTTTCAAGGGTCAATGGCTGCCTTCCTTCTCCATCATAGAATCATAGAATCAGCAACAAGGTTGGAAAAGACTTCAAAGATTTTCGGAAAGCATGCATGGACTCCCATGTTGGTGAGGCAGGAATCGTTTATTGGTACAGAACAAGCAGCTTATATAGGAAAAATCGAGCAGGGTAAGCAATTCCCTGACATTCTTGCACCACTGCTGCTAATTGGGTTTTCTCCTTTGATATGCAACTGTCCATTGTTATCTTCATCCCATATCAGGTTGATCTTCTCCAGCATGGAGGCAAGCGTCCTTCTGTCTGGCACGTCAGGTTGTTTAGCAGGTCAGCTCTTCTTTATCATCAAGCCATCCTTCCAATATCAGTGACCTGTTGTTCTTCCTTTTCCTGAAACCTTCCATAGATACTTTCTGCTTTCCTACAAAAGATCATCAAGTCCAACCTGTCACCCAACACCTCATGACTACTAAACCATGGCACCAAGTGCCACGTCCAATCCCCTCTTGAACACCTCCAAGGACGGTGACTCCACCACCTCCCTGGGCAGCACATTCCAATGGCTAACAACTCTCTCTCTGAAGAACTTTCTCCTCACCTCCAGCCTAAACTTCCCCTGGCGCAGCTTGAGATTCTGCACACAAAGCACAAACCCCAGGCTCTTCTGTAGCCCTTCCCAGAGCACTAAACCCAGTAACTCTAACAGCATGACTTAGGAAAGGGATAAACAACTCCTTTATTTAGTAACTTCAGACTTCTGCCATAGCAAATTCCTTTAGCGACGGCACATTTATTTAGCAGGATTGTATTTCAAGCATCGACTATTAGGCAGCTACACAGAAAAATGCAACTCAAAATGAAATTGAATGTCACAGAATCACAGAATGGTGGGGGGGAGGTTGGAAGGGACCTCTGAAGATCATCAAGTCCAACACCAATAGTTTATCTGAAAGAAGTGTTTCCATGTTTAGAGAGAGAAGTTTCTTACCACTATTTGAGCGGTGTCCAAGGGCATATAACAATATCTTTGTACCATACCATGCTTTCCTTTAAAGCCTCATTTAGGTCTTTGGTAGACTTAATTCCCAGCATACCAGCTTGTATCAATTCTGATTTAAAAATTCAAGGAGAATTGTTAGGAAAGGATCATCATTGATAGAATAGAATAGAATAGAATAGAATAGAATAGAATAGAATAGAATAGACCAGGTTGGAAGAGACATTCAAGATCATCACACTGAACATGAGCCTGCAGTGTGCCCAGGCAGCCAAGAGGGCCAATGGCATCCTGGCCTGCATCAAGAACAGTGTGGTCAGCAGGAGCAGGGAGGTCATTCTGCCCCTGTACGCTGCACTGGTTAGGCCACACCTTGAGTACTGTGTCCAGTTCTGGGCCCCTCAGTTTAGGAAGGATGTTGACTTGCTGGAACGAGTCCAGAGAAGAGCAACGAAGTTGGTGAGGGGTTTGGAATGACAGTTCTGTGCCTGGAAAAGATGACTGGAAAGAATTTTGTGGAGTTTTCTAAGTGTTTGATATATATTCCTTATCCTTTGTTTAACATGGATCATTTAAGGAAACAGTATGTCTATGAGCATGTCCAAAAATTAATTCTCTTCACTGAATGCTGCACTGGACTACTTGAAGTTGTGTCCTTTCACAGAAAGGGAAAAGCCCCAAATCATAGAATCATAGAATCACAGAATTGTTAGGGTTGGAAGGGACCTCAAGAATCATCTAGTTCCACCTCCCCTTGCCATGGGCAGGGGCACCTCACACTACAGCAGGTTGCTCACAGCCACATCCAGCCTGCCCTTAAAAACCTCCAGGGATGAGGCTTCCACCACCTTTCTGGGGAACCTGTTCCTGTCTCTCACCACCCTCATGGGGAAGAATTTCTTGCTAACATCCAATCTGAATCTACCCATTTCCCATTTTGTTCCATTCCCCCTAGTCCTATCACTCCCATACACCCTAACAAGGCCCTCCCCAGCTTTCCTGTAGCCCCCTTCAGATACCAGAAGGCCACAATTAGGTCTCCTCAGAACTTTAACAGCCCCAACTCCCTCAGTCTGTCCTCACAGGAGAAGAGCTCCAGCCCTCTAATCATCCTTGTGGCCCTTCTCTGGACACATTCCAGTACCTCCAGATCCTTCCTCTAACAGGGGCTCCAGAACTGGACACAGTACTCCAGGTGGGGTCTCACCAGAGCTGAGTAGAGGGGGGAAAAGTCTTTTTGATCTGCCTCAGAATTCATTGCATGAACAGGAAATGTTCAGTCAAAACCATACCACAGTCAGAGACCTTAATAATATTTCCATGAAAGATATATTTCCACTTTTATTGAAAAAAAAAACACAAAATCTTTGGGAGTAATTTCTTGTGAAACTTATGTTTTCTTCACAAGTTGAATACATACTCTGCTGTCAGGTACCTGGATGTGATTCTAAATGACATCTGAATGACATCTAAATGACATCTGATTCTAAATGACATCTGAAGTAATAGTCTACATCATACCACTAAATCCTTTGTATATAAAGGTAATAAAAGCTAATTTATTCTCAAGTATTCTATGTTACTAGACATATCCATTAGAAGAAACTTTACCAATCACTCTAAACATCTAAAGAACTCTGTGTCACAAGTAAGTCAAGTGTGACTACAATACAGGAAAGAAATACAGACAATGCTACTGAATTGTGCATTTTGCTTCTCTTTAAGAAGTGTTTGTGGTCTCCACAACATTATAGTTGTGGTCACCTCCTGTGTTAGTGGCTTAAATACATCCCCTTTGAATTCAGTTAACATAATAACTGTGTGCACTTGCAGCCCAGAAAGCCAATTGTATCCTGGGCTGCATCAAGGGAAGTGTAGCCAGCAGGTCGAGGGAGGTGATTCTGCTCTGCTCTGCTCTGCTCTGCTCTGGTGAGACCCCACCTGGAGCACTGTGTCCAGTGCTGGAGTCCCTATTGCAAGAAAGATAGTGACATGCTGGGATGTGCCCAGAGAAGGGTCACAAGGATGATCAGAGGGCTGGAGCACCTCTTCTATGAGGACAGACTGAGAGAGTTGGGGCTGTTCAGTCTGGAGAAGAGGAGGCTCTGAGGAGACCTTATTGTGGCCTTCTAGTATCTGAAGGGGGCCTGCAAGAAAGCTGGGGAGGGACTTTCTAGGATGACAGGTAGTGATAAGAGTAGGGGGAATGGAGCAAAACTAGAAGTGGGTAGATTGAGACTGGATGTTAGGAAGAAGTTCTTCACCATGAATCCATTGGCAAGTGCCAAACACTAAAATTTGGAAAAGAAAGTGCACTCTGTCATTTGATGGAGGCCAAATTTCTGGAGGTTAGGAGAGGCTTTTTGATGCTCAACAAGAAGGAAAAAAGAAGGATCAGAAATGTGGAAGAGCAGTGAATAAATTCAGCACTGTCAAGGTGTAACTGGGATTGTTATCTCTCTGGTAAGAGCGTCTGATGATTCTAAAAACATTAGTGGCAAAAATATGTCTGATATACTTGATAAGCATCATTGAATGTGTCCACCCAAGTTATCTCAGAAGAGGGGAAGTAATATTAATGGCAGGATGTGCTAGGAGGAAACAAAAGGAAAAGGGTTTAACTGTTTGTCAACGGTTGTAGGAAGCACTGGCACAGGTTTCCCAGAGAAGTGAAAGATGCTCTGTCCCTGGCATTGTTTAAGGCCATGTTACAGGCTTTGAGCAACCAGATCTAGTTGAAGCTGTCGTTACTCATGGCAGGGGCTTGAAAATAGATGATCTTTAAGGTCCCTTCCAATCGAAACCACTTCATGATTCTATATTTAGGTATGACCTTAGTAGTTAAGAGTAGAGAAAGCTGTACAAGCTTGGATTGTTTGCAAGAAGGAACAAATGTCTCCTTGAACAGAGCCATGAGCACTGCCTGAGGGTGAGGGTTATCTACCTTGGATTACATACCACACTGCACTTATACTACTCAGTGCCTTGGATGGCTGATACTTCACATTCTCTGCTCTCTGAGTGACAATTTGCAAGGCTGAATCTCTAAGCACTCAGGGAAATTTGAAGTACAGACGTACAAGAGAGGATTTTCTCACCGAAACATGGATGTCTGTTGCCAGTTTTGCTGTAGCATATTTCAGACATGTGCATGGTACTAGCAGGTATTACACAGCACTCATGGGAGACTATCCTTCTGGAGTATCAGATGGAGGTAAGTTAGGACATCTTGCAGTACTTAAAATAGCCCTGAATGTCTATATGTAGGCAAATGAATCATATCCCTGTTGTTTCAGGCATTGTGAGTTTCCTTGCCTGGCTTCAGATATGCTTTGCACCTTGAATATGATGTTCAGTTTTGGGTCCCTCACTGCAAGAAGGATATTGAGGAGCTGGAGTGGGTCCAGAGAAGGGCAACAAAGATGGTGAAGGGTCTAGAGGCTGTGAGGAGAGGCTCAGGGAAGTGGGGTTGTTTATCCGGGAGACTCAGAGAAGACTCAGGAAGTCACAACTCACTCAAAAGAATAGTGAAGAGGTGATTGGGAACAGTCAGCATGGCTTTGCCAAGGGCAACTCCTGTCTGACCAACCTGGTTGCCTTCTATGAGCAGGTGACAAAATTAATAGATGAGGGGCGAGCAACTGATGTCATTTACCTGGACCTGAGCAAAGCCTTCGACACTGTCCCGCACCACATCCTGGTCTCCAAACTGGTGACACATGGCTTTGATGGGTGGACCACTAGATGGATAAGGAACTGGCTTGATGGCCGCACCCAAAGAGTGGCTGTCAACGGGTCCATGTCCCAGTGGAGGCCAGTGACAAGCGGATTCCCTCAGGGATCAGTCCTGGGACCTGTCTTGTTCAACATCGTTGTGGGTGACATGGACAGTGGCATTGAGTGCACCCTCAGCAAGTTTGCTGATGACACCAAGCTGTGTGGTGCAGCAGACACGCTGGAGGGAAGGGAGGTGTGGCCGGTTGACGGTGTCCCCTTAAGAAAGGGAATATGGTGGACGGAAGTTGGTAAACGGAAGGAATAGTCTAAACTAATTTTCATTGGAAGAGTGGGAGGAAGCACCTTCTGAACTGGAGTGAAATGGGCATTTCCAGCACTTCTCTGTCACTCTTGTTTCCGCTTCTCCACGGTGCAGCAACTCTCTGGCTGTGCTGGGCTTTCTGCCAAGACTTCGGCCTTGAGGACTTGATATCAGGTCTGTATTAACTGCTTCCAATTAACACAAACTGCTTTTAACTTCTTTCTTTCTCTTTCTCCCTCTTTTCCGAACTACTCTGGGGAAAGGGGGGGAGAGAGGGGAGAGCGGAGGTGGGGAACCCCTCGGCAAGGGGGGTTACTCTCATTTCTGTGTTACTCTGTTGTATATCTTTGTATATATTGTAGATATTGTAAATTTGTAAATATTCCCCTGCGTATCCTTCATTGCTTTGTAAATATAGCTCCACTGCTTTGCTAATTTGGCTGGTGAGTTTTTTTTCCCTTTCCCTTCAATTTTTCTTTTCCCTTTTACCTTACAAGGGGGAAGGGAGGAGGCTTCTCAGCTTTACCCTTCCACCCACCACATTTTTTTTATTGGCGTACCCAACGTGCGGCAGATAATTAGTTTAATTTATTACTTGATTGATTTAGTGTTTTCCAGCTGAATTAACAAACATGAAGGTATTGTGGTTTGTGGAGCGATTATTCTTTTCAATTTTTGGGGCTCTGGTTTACAGATATTGTTTGGGTTTGATTTTGGATTACCTGGGTAAATATTTGGTGCGGACAATTTATATGTGGGTTATGTATAGAGTTAAATTATGGTATGGAAAATGTATTAATTTCCTATGGCCAGTGAGATACAGGAATGTTACCTCTACCACTCTCCCAATTGAGATAAAGGGTTTTAAGATTCCGCCTGAGGAGAGAGTAACTTTAGGTGATGCCTGGGATCCAAAGGTGATTTATTCGATGTGTATAATCCTGCTTTCAGTGATAATTAACGTGTATCTGCTGGTGTCTCTGTGGCGAGAGAGAAAGGTGTCCAGAGCTTGTTTTGTTATTAAAACTAGATCAAAAAGAAAACGCCGTGGCTCTGGATCAGTCCCAGAGTCATCCAGTGATGAGGACTGTGGAGAACCCGTGTCAGTTAAAAAGAAGGCTAAAAAGTTAATTGGTAAAGCAGCTCTAAATGACTTTGCTGATTCCAGCAAGCTGCCAAAGGCGGCAGCTGGTATCAACATGGCGCCTACTCCTTCTCCTACTCCTTCTCATTCTTCTTCTTCTCCATCGGCCATTAACGGAGCAACGTCACTTCCACCTACTCCCTCGGTGGGACCGGAAGTCACTGCCCCAGCAGCTGATTTATCTCAGGACCTGTCAGCTTCCATCAAGGTGGCTGTAAATTCAAACACAGCTCCAGTTAAGGTGGCTCCTTTAAAGACTAGAGGTGCAAAGGCCAAAGATGGAGAAGAAGAGGAGCTGGAGACTGATCCTGGTGAGGGGCCCTCTACTCTAAGAGATCCTGCTCAGGAGGAACAGGTGGTTTGTTTTAAAGATCTAGCTAACCTAGTGAGATCAAAGCAGGATACAGATGAAGTTAGGAAAGCAGCTGGCAAAGGTGGTTCTCAGCTTAAAGAGATCCTTAGGAGAATGACAGCAGGATTATATGGACAAAAAGTTCAGGGAGACGAGGAGGAAGATGATATTTCAGACTGTTCTTCGCCCCGCGAGGAATTGCGAAATGTCCGTAAAGATTTCACCAGGGCAGATAAGGAGCCAGTTCTAGCTTGGCTCAGTAGGTGTTATGATACAGGTGCTCTGGCTCTAACAGTTGGAGACAAGTCAGCAGCTCAGTTAGGAACTCTCTCGAGGGACAATGGAATAGATAGACATCTAGGCAGAGCTCTCGGTAAGGTTAATCTGTGGATACGCCTTTTAATGGCGGTTGCCCTGAGATACCCTTCCCGAGATGATCTTCCATGGAATCCTAAACCCTGGACTACCATAGATGAGGGAATTAAGCGCTTGAGAGAATTTGCTGTTAGAGAGCTACTCTAAGGTGAACATGAAACTCTGAATCCTGATGACATTCCTGTGGGTATTGGTCTTGCTAAAAAGATCATCAAGCTTGCTCCTTCCAATTATGCAAACATTCTGGCAAGCAGAATTGTGTCAAGAAGTTATGGTGGAGCTTCTCCCACGGTTGGCCAATTCAGTGATCAAATGAGACAATTGGAGGATAGCATGACACGTGGTTCTTTGGTTTCAGCCATTAAAACTATGTAGGGAGATATACAGAATTGCATAAGAGAGTTAAAAGATGAATTTAGAAATTCCATATCCCAATTGGCACAAAGGGATAATTTCAATTCTCCCTCCAGGTGGATACAAGTTTCATCTGTGAGGAATACACGTCCTCCAAGGAGGTCATTCCAAAACAGGTCATTCCAAAACAGACCGCCAAGGCAATCACGTAGAACTATTTGGATAACTCTGCGTGATCAATTTGGTGAGAACATGAACCGCTGGGATGGCCAACCAACTTCTAACCTTTTCAGGAGACTGAGGGAATTGCAAAGTGGCAGAACCCAAGGTAGCAATACCAGAAGGGTAGCTGTTACTTCCACAGTTCCCCAGAACGACTCTTATGGCTCCAACAGTGGCTCCAGTTATAACATGCAAAGTTATAACCCTGCAAACTATGTGCAATGCACATGTGCACATGTTCCCCATAACTAGGGGTGCCCTGCCTCCCGCCAGGGGGAGGAGAGGGATAACAGAGATAACAGAATCTATTGGGATGTGTACATCCAGTGGCCTGGCACTTCACAATTTCGGAAGTACAGGGCCTTGGTTGACACAGGAGCTCAGTGCACCATAATGCCATCAAATTATCAGGGATCAGAGTCTATAACTATTCTGGGAGTCACTGGTGGATCTCAAGAGTTAAGTAAGGTAGAGGTTAATATAAGTCTAACTGGTAAACAATGGAGGAAGCATACAGTTGTGACCGGACCTGATGCACCTTGTATTTTGGGAATTGATTTTCTGAGAGAAGGGCGTTTCAAAGACCCAAGAGGTTACAAATGGGCTTTTGGAGCAGCTTCAATAGAAATTGATGGACAAAAATTGAAGCTATCTGCTAGACCTGAACTTTCTGATGAATTTGCAGTTGTGGGACAACATAAGATACAGGACATTAAATTGCCGGTTGCTTCTCAGACTGTGCATCACAGACAATACAGAACCAACCGTGACTCTTTGTTGCCCATTCAGAATCTGATTCGTCAGTTGGAGAGTCAGAAAGTCATCAGCAAAACTCATTCACCTTTCAACAGTCCAGTGTGGCCTGTGCGGAAGCAGAATGGAGACTGGCGTCTGACAGTCGACTACCGAGCCCTAAATGAAGTGACACCACCTATGAGTGCAGCAGTGCCAGACATGATGGAGCTACAGTATGAGCTGGAATCCAAAGAGGCCAAGTGGTATGCTACCATAGACATTGCTAATGCATTTTTCTCTATTCCCATAGCAGAGGAATGCAGGCCTCAGTTTGCTTTCACCTGGAGAGGAATCCAGTACACTTTCAACAGACTGCCAATGGGCTGGATCCACAGCTCAAGCATCTGTCATGCAGTGATCCACGATGCTCTGGAGAAAGGCGGTGCTCCAGAACACATCCAGTTCATCGATATCATTGTCTGGGGTAAAACTGCTGAGGAAGTCTTCGAGAAAGGTAACAAAATCATTGACATTCTTCTGAATGCAGGTTTTGCCATCAAGCGAGACAAGGTGAAAAGACCTACCACAGAGATTCAGTTTCTGGGAGTGCGATGGCAGGATGGACGCCGACACATTCCAGTGGATGTGGTAAATAGAGTCTCTACCATGGCAAGTCCCACAAACAAGCAAGAGACCTTACGTTTCTTGGGGATAGTGGGATTTTGGAGACTGCACATTCCTGGATACAGTCAGATTGTGAAACCTCTGTATGATGTGACTCGAAAGAGAAACCATTTCCACTGGGGACCTGAACAACAAGCAGCCTTTGACCAGATAAAGCAAGAGGTAATTCAAGCAATGGGTCTGGGACCTGTCCGAGATGGTCCAGACATTAAGAACATTTTGTACACGGCTGCAAGTGACAATGGTCCAACCTGGTGCTTGTGGCAAAAAGCTCCAGGTGAGACACGTGGACGACCTCTTGGTTTCTGGAGTCGAGGTTACAGAGGTTCAGAGGCTAACTACACTCCAACAGAGAAAGAAATTCTAGCTGCCTATGAAGGAGTGAAATCATCTTCTGAAGTGATTGGAACTGAATCACAACTTCTTCTAGCTCCCAGATTACCAGTTTTGAATTGGATGTTCAAAGGCAAAGGTTCCACACCACATCATGCCACAGACTCCACATGGTCTAAGTGGATGGCTCTGATAACACAGAGAGCTCGAATGGGAAATCTTGAAAGACCTGGTCTAGTGGAGGTGATCTCAAGTTGGCCTGAAGGTATAAACCGTGCTAAACCTCCAGAGGAGAAAGTAACTCGTGCTGAGGAAGCTCCTCCTTACAATGACCTTTCTGATGATGAAAAGAAATATGCTTTGTTCACAGACGGTTCCTGTCGTCTTGTTGGAAAGAAGCGGAGGTGGAAGTCTGCAGTGTGGAGTCCAACACGCCGAGTTGCAGAGGCAAAAGATGGAGAAGGAGAATCCAGTCAGTTCGCAGAGGTAAAAGCTGTCCAGCTAGCTCTCGACGTAGCTGAACGTGAGAGATGGCCGAAGCTGTTCGAATCGAGAGAATTCCAGTGAAAGTGAGACACATCGATGCTCACATTCCTAAGAGCAAAGCTACTGAGGAACAGCAACACAACCATCAGGCAGATCTAGCTGCAAGAGTTTCTCAAGTAGACATGGACTCTAATCTTGATCTCGAATGGAAACACCGAGGTGAGATATTCTTAGCTCGGTGGGCTCACGATTCGTCAGGACATCAAGGCAGAGATGCAACATACCAATGGGCTCGTGACAGATCCATAGACATTTCCATGGATGCTATCACACAAGTCATCCATGACTGTGACATTTGTGCTGCTATTAAGCAGGCAAAATGCATTAAGCCCTTGTGGTATGGTGACAGATGGTCCAAGTACAAGTATGGTGAAGCTTGACAGATTGACTACATCACTCTACCACGTTCTCGTTCTGGTAAGCAATACGTGCTTACTATGGTAGAGGCAAGCACTGGATGGTTGGAAACTTATCCAGTTCCACATGCAACTGCACGCAACACCATTCTCGGTCTGGAGAGACAGATCCTGTGGAGACACGGAACTCCAGAGAGGATTGAGTCAGACAACGGAACTCATTTCAAGAACAACCTTGTAAAGAACTGGGCAAAAGAGCACGGTATTGAGTGGATATTCCATATTCCCTACTATGCACCAGCTTCAGGGAAGATTGAACGCTACAACGGTTTGTTGAAGACCACTCTCAAAGCCATGGGGGGTGGATCTTTAAAAAACTGGGAAAAACATTTAGCACAAGCAACCTGGCTGGTAAATAGTAGAGGTTCAGTGGACCGAGCTGGACCTGCACATTCAGATTTGCTACGGAAAGTAGAAGGCGATAGAGTTCCTGTTGTTAGAGAAAAGAATCTGTTCGGTAAAACTGTTTGGGTATTTTCTCCCTCAGGAGAGGCTAAACCTGTCCGAGGGGTGGTTTCAGCTGAAGGCCCGGGTCACACTTATTGGGTAATGCAAGAGAATGGTGAAATTCAGTGTATTCCACAAAGAAATTTGACTTTAGCTGAAAGAGGTTAATCTCAAACTGCTGTACAGCTACATCGCGCCCAAAAGAAGAATCAACGAGGAATCTACGGTGCACGGACCCTGAGATCCCTGAGAGCCCTGAGTCAACTAAGAGACCCTGAGATTTCCCTGTTTCCCTTTTCTTCGCTTCGTCGGTGAAGAAATGAACTGTTTTCCATTTTTCTCATTTTCTGATTTTCTTGGACTTTTGAATCACCTACATCTGCGCATAGCCGGAATGGACTATGAACTTTACTCACGAACTGTAAATATTGTTTTGGATTGGATGGACAGTGTGGACGGCCAATGAAATTGTTTAGAAGGGGTGGACTGTGGCCGGTTGACGGTGTCCCCTTAAGAAAGGGAATATGGTGGACGGAAGTTGGTAAACGGAAGGAATAGTCTAAACTAATTTTCATTGGACGAGTGGGAGGAAGCACCTTCTGAACTGGAGTGAAATGGGCATTTCCAGCACTTCTCTGTCACTCTTGTTTCCGCTTCTCCACGGTGCAGCAAATCTCTGGCTGTGCTGGGCTTTCTGCCAAGGCCTCGGCCTTGAGGACTTGATATCAGGCCTGTATTAACTGCTTCCAATTAACTCAAACTGCTTTTAACTTCTTTCTTTCTCTTTCTCCCTCTTTTCCGAACTACTCTGGGGAAAGGGGGGGAGAGAGGGGAGAGCGGAGGTGGGGAATCCCCTCGGCAAGGGGGGTTACTCTCATTTCTGTGTTACTCTGTTGTATATCTTTGTATATATTGTAGATATTGTAAATTTGTAAATATTCCCCTGCGTATCCTTCATTGCTTTTTAAATATAGCTCCACTGCTTTGCTAATTCGGCTGGTGAGTTTTTTTTCCCTTTCCCTTCAATTTTTCTTTTCCCTTTTACCTTACAAGGGGGAAGGGAGGAGGCTTCTTAGCTTTACCCTTCCACCCACCACAGGAGGCCATCCAGAGGGACCTTGTCAGGCTGGAGAGGTGGGCACAAGCCAACCTCATGAAGTTCAATAAGAGCAAGTGCAGGGTCCTGCATCTGGGTCGAGGCAATCCCAGGCACAAATCCAGGCTGGGCAGTGACTGGCTGGAAAGTAACCCTGAGGAGAGAGACTTGGGGGTGCTGGTGGACAAAAAGCTCAACATGAGCTCTCAATGTGCACTTGCAGCCCACAAGGCCAATCAGATCCTGGGCTGCATCAGGAGAAGTGTGGCTAGCAGGTCGAGGGAGGTGATCCTCCCCCCCTACTCAGCCCTGGTGAGACCCCACCTGGAGTACTGTGTCCAGTTCTGGAGTCCCTATTACAAGAGGGATGTGGAGGTGCTGGAACATGTCCAGAGAAGGGCCACGAGGATGATCAGAGGGCTGGAGCACCTCTCCTATGAGGACAGACTGAAGGAGTTGGGGCTGTTCAGTCTGCAGAAGAGAAGGCTCCGAGGTGACCTCATTGTGGCCTTCCAGTATCTGAAGGGGGCCTACAGGAAGGCTGGGGAAGGACTTCTCAGGATGTCAGGTAGTGATAGGACTAGGGGGAATGGAATGAAGCTGGAGGTGGGGAGATTCAGGCTAGATGTGAGGAGGAGGTTCTTCACCATGAGAGTGGTGAGACCCTGGAATGGGTTGTCCAGGGAGGTGGTCGAGGCCCCGTCCCTGGGGGTGTTCAAGACCAGGCTGGATGAGGCTCTGTCCAGCCTGATCTAGTGTGGGGTTTCCCTGCCCATGGCAGGGGGGTTGGAACTAGATGATCCTTGTGGTCCCTTCCAACCCTGAATGAAACTATGAAACTATGAAACCTGCTCGCTCTACAACTACCTGAAAGGAAGTTGTAGTGAGGTCGATGTAGGTCTTTTCTCTCAAGTAACAAGCAACAAGACAAGAGGAAATGTTCTCAAGCCAGAGGATGTTCAGGTTGAATATCGGGAATAATTTCTTACCTGAAAGGGTTGTCAAGCTCTGGAACAGGTTGCCCAGGGCTGTGGCTGAATCTTAATCCCTGGAGGGATTTAAAAACTGAGTAGCCATGGTGCATAGAGACATGGTTTAGCAGTGGAGTCAGTAATGCTAGCTTAATTGTTGGACTTGATGATCTTTTCCCACCTAAGTGTGACCGTTTGAGGCTGTCCCCTTAAGAAAGGCAATATGATGGATGGATGTTGGTAAACGAAAAGATGAATCTAAACTAATTTCATTGGTAGATTGGGAGGAAGCACCTTCTGAACTGGGAGTGCAGGAGGGTATCTTGGGCTTTCCTGCACTTTTCCAATTCAGTCTTTCTTCCGCTCCTCCTCTGGGCAACAGCTGTTTCTGGGCTTTCGGCCAAGGCTCGACCTTGAAAATTGATAAAACTGCAAGACCTGTATTAACTGCTTTCCAATTAACACATAACTGCTTCTAACTTTTTTTCTCTTTCTCTCTCTTTCTAACCGGCTTCTGGGGAAAGGGGAGAGAGGGGGGAGCGGAGGTGGGGAACCCCCTCAGCAGAGGGGGGAACTTTCATTTCTGTGCTACTCTGTTGTATATCTTTGTATATATTGTAAATTTGTATATATTCCCCTGCATATCCTACATTGCCTTGTAAATATACAGCACCCATTGTTTTGCTAATTCAGCTGTGAGTTTTTTTTCCCTTTCTCTTCAATTTTTCTTTCCCTTTACCTTACAGGGGGGAGGGAGGAGGCTTCTTGACCTTACCCTTCCAACCCTACGACACTAAGTAATTCTATGGTTCAAAACTCTGGATATTTCCCAGAAGTTGTCTGTCATATCTGCACAGCATCTGAAAGATGAGACCGAGCTGAAAAGTCAAATCACTGAGCAGAATTAGTTCTGTTCTAGCTCAGTTCAGAACAATGAGTCAGTCTGAGCCATTCATCCACTCACAGGGTTCTCATCAGGTCTTTTTTCCTTATGTTTGTCTTGCCATTGTCATTAATGGAAATCACTTTCAAAGTAGAGATCTCCTCTGGTACACACCAGCCACAGATGAGTTCTGGGTATAGAATGAAGGTGTTGTTAACCCTGCAGTTAGACCTTAGATCTTATGTGTTTGATTTTAACAGAACCATTAAAAATGCCTTCTTTGTTTGCAAGATCTCAGGCTTCCATATAAGCACTTTCTTCCTTGGTAGGTTTTTTTTTTTAGCTGTTTGATTTGTTTCTGCTTTCATGCTCGGACCTGAGCGAGTAACCAGTGATGGCTGTTCCTCTGTGTGTGTCTGTGTGTGCGTGCATGAGTATCTGTAAGCCCAATGCCATATTTGAAGTCTTTCACCTCATGCTTGTGTGACAGCTGACCAAGTACTGCAAGTGTCTGTCACAGATTTTCACTGCAGTTCACAGCTAACGTAACAGAGGGAGACGGGAGGGGATAGACAGTTCACAAAATGTATGAGGAAACGTGTCGCGAAGATACAGGGATCTCTGCACAGACAGAGCCTCTTTTGTCTCTTGGGCAGAATGACTCCCTGGCTCCAAGCCCATGCTGAAGCAAATAACAGAGCAGATTCATTATGCCCTAATGGTGCTTCATGACAGTACATCTGGGAATTAAAGGACTGACAAAGGTGGGCTTTCTCTCTCTCTCTCTGTGTTTTGTTGTAATCTCAAGAAGTTGCCATTGTCTCCCTGCTCAATAGCTTCTTTGTGCTCCCTGGATCTGCACGTGACGTCCAGCACTGCCTTACTTGATCTAAGTTTGTACTAGTTTTCACTCCGTTTCTAAAAGAACAAGGGCCTATTATTGATCAGAGTTATACAAAACAGATGGTCTTTTTCTTTTGCATATCAGAGAATAACATAACCATATTTAGGTATGAATGGTGAGATCAGTTTTTTAAACAAAATTTTCATCTGTTAGAGCCTGATGCCTGGCCTAGACCAATCACGTAAATGTCCTGCAGTGATTAGACTGAAAAAGACACCATGGAGCATGATTTAACACACTTCAAGCACTAAAGACAAGACGCTTCTTTTCCCCTCTCTCTCTTTCTACTTAGTTTTTTTGTTTCCCTCTTCCTTTTTCTTGTTCTCTTGTGCTTGTCCTCTCTTTTCTCTTTCTTGTCCCCTCTTTTCTCTTTCTTGTCCTCTTTCTTTTCTCTTTTTCTTTTCTTTACTTTTCTTTTACATTTTCCCATTTTACTTTTACTTTTTCTCTTTTTATTTTTACTTTTTCTCTTCTTTCTTTGACTTTTTTCCTTTTTTTTCTGTTTCCCTCTTCCTTTTTCTTGTTATCTCTTCCTTGTCCTCTTGTGACTGTTTGAGGCAGTGCCTTTAAGAAAGGGGCACTGTGGCTGAATGTTTTGTAAACAAAAGGATAGGTCTAAACGAATTTCATTGGTAGATCGGTAGAATGCAACTTTAAGTTTTGAGTCCAGCTGAGACTTTCCTCAGTTCACTTTCCCTCCTCCCTTTTCGCAGCTTGTCCGCTTCTAGGCTCTCTGCCAGACTGACCTTGGACTGATAAGCGTGAGGCCTATAAACCTACTAACATTTAGCTCTAATTTATAACTGCTTTTAATTAACAACTGCGCCTTTCCTCCCTTTCTAACCCGCTTTGGGGAAAAAGGGGAGAGATGCAGTGTGGCATCCGACATGCCGAGTTGCAGAGGCAAAGGATGGAGAAGGAGAATCCAGTCAGTTCGCAGAGGTAAAAGCTGTCCAGCTAGCTCTCGACGTAGCTGAACGTGAGAGATGGCCAAAGCTTTATGTCTACACCGACTCATGGATGGTAGCCAATGCTCTATGGGGTTGGCTAAAAAACTGGAAGAAGAGTGGTTGGCAGAGGAAAGGAAAAACCATTTGGGCAGCCAACCTGTGGCAGGACATTGCTGATCGAATCGAGAGAATTCCAGGGAAGGTGAGACACATCGATGCTCACATTCCTAAGAGCAAAGCTACTGAGGAACAGCAACACAACCATCAGGCAGATCTAGCTGCAAGAGTTTCTCAAGTAGACATGGACTCTAATCTTGATCTCGAATGGAAACACCGAGGTGAGATATTCTTAGCTCGGTGGGCTCACGATTCGTCAGGACATCAAGGCAGAGATGCAACATACCAATGGGCTCGTGACAGATCCATAGACATTTCCATGGATGCTATCACACAAGTCATCCATGACTGTGACATTTGTGCTGCTATTAAGCAGGCAAAATGAATTAAGCCCTTGTGGTATGGTGACAGATGGTCCAAGTACAGGTATGGTGATGCTTGGCAGATTGACTACATCACTCTACCCCGTTCTCGTTCTGGTAAGCAATACGTGCTTACTATGGTAGAGGCAAACACTGGATGGTTGGAAACTTATCCAGTTCCACATGCAACTGCACACAACACCATTCTCGGTCTGGAAAGACAAATCCTGTGGAGACACGGAACTCCAGAAAGGATTGAGTGAGACAACGGAACGCATTTAAAGAACAACCTTGTAAAGAACTGAGCCAAAGAGCACCGCAGTGTGTGGATATTCCATATTCCTTACTATGCACCAGCTGTAGGGAAGATTGAACGCTACAACGGTTTGTTGAAGACCACTCTGAAAGCCATGGGAGGTGGATCTTTGAAAAACTGGGAAAAACATTTAACACAAGCAACCTGGCGGGTATATAGTAGAGGTTCAGTGAATCGAGCTGGACTGGCACATTCATATCTGCTACAGAAAGTAGATGGTGAATAGAGTTCCTGTTGTTAGAGAAAAGAATCTGTTAGGTAAAACTGTTTGGGTATTTTCTCCCTCAGGAGGGGCTAAATCTGTCCAAGGGGTAGTTTCAGCTGAAGGTCTGGGTCACACTTATTGGGTAATGCAAGAGAATGGTGAAATTCTTTGCATTCCACAAAGAAATTTAACTTTAGCTGAAATAATTAAATTTCAGACTGTTGTACAGCTACATCGCATCCAAAGGAAGAGTCTATGGGGAATCTATGGTGCACGAACCCTGGGAATCCTGAGAGCCCTGAGTCAACTGAGAATCCCTGTTTCCCTTTTCTTTGTTTTGTCTGCGAAGAGACAAACTGTTTTCCATTTTTCTTGTTTCCTGACTTTCTTGGACTTCTGAATCATCCACATCTGAGGATAGCCCGAGTGGACTATGAACTTTACTTACGAACCGTAAATATTGTCTTGGATTGGATGGACAGTATGAACAGCCAATGAAATCATTTATAAGGGGTGGACTGTGACTGTTTGAGGCTGTGCCTTTTAGAAAGAGACAGTGCTGGGACACTCTGGCTGAATATTTTGTCAACAAAAACAGGTCTAAACGAATTTCATTGGTAGATTGGTAGAACGCAGCTTTAAGTTTTAGTGTAGTTGGAATTTTTCTCAGTTCGTTCCTTTCCTTCTCCCTTTCCAACTTGCCTGCTTCGGGGCACCTAGCCAAAGCGACCTTGGATAAAATATGCATTAATCCTATATGTGCTTGAAGGCCTCTTCCTTAATAACTGCCTTTTTCTCTCTCTAACCCTTTTTGGGAAAAAAGGGAGGTAGGGCGATAGAGCGGGGTACTGGGGGGGAACCCTCCTCTGTCCGGAGGAGGGAATTTCATTCCTGTATTTTTTTTTTTTTTACTTTGCTGTATATTTCTGTATATATATTGTAAATACTGTATATACTGTGTATATATGCAACCTGCATTCCATATATTGCTTGCAAATATAGCATCCCTTTTGCTTTTTCTGACTGAGTTAGATGTGGTTTTTTTTCCTCTTTGTGGGGGAGAGAGAGCTAGACCTTCTCTCTCAACCCGCTACACTTTTCTCTTTTCTTTGGCTTTAATTTTTTTTACTATATCATGTCTCTAAGCACCACAGCTACATGTGTGGTAGTTTTGGGCTATACCTTTAAAATTTTTCAGAGATCTTGACCATAAAGTGGTAAAATGTAAATAAATTACTATTGGGTGTAGAAAGGAAAATAATGATAGTCCTAAACAAACCCATTGGAATGACAAGGGACTTAAGCTAGGAATGCAAACAATTTCTCTCTCTTCTCACTTCCTTGGGCTGGGAGATACTAACTTGCTTCTGCTTAACCTTGGCTGCACTGCTTTTGTTGTGACTAGTATTAACTTCTCTGTTTCTGTCTCTTGTCACTTTTGTATAAGGGGGTAACAGGGAGGCAGAGAAGGAGAAGCTATTAGCTTCCTCTGGTCCTTGGCCAGAGGGGTTCTTGTGCTGTTTATTAATTGGGAAGGAACAACTCCATGTACCAGCATAGGTTTGGGATGGACCTGCTGGAGAGCAGTGAAGGGGAAAGGGACCTAGGGGTCCTTGTGGATGAAAGGATGACCATGAGCCAGCAATGTGCTCTTGGGACTGGGAAAGCCAATGCCATTCTGTGGTGGATTAGAAGGGGTGTGACCAGTAGATCAAGGGAAGTTCTCCTACCACTCTGCTCTGCACTGGTGAGGCCACATCTGGAATATTGTGTCCAGTTCTGGGCCCCTCAGTTCAAGAAAGACAGTGAGCTGCTTGGAAGACTCCAGTGCAGAACCACGAGGATGATGAAGGAAGTGGAACATCTTCTGTACAAGGAGAGACTGAGGGAGCTGAGAGCTCTTTAGCTTAGAGAAGAGGAGACTGAGAGGTGACCTCATCAATGTGTATAAATATGTAAAGGGTGAGTCCTGAGAGGATGGGGTCAGGTTCTGCTAGGTGATGCCTAATGACAACACAAGACGCAATGGTGGAAGTTGAGGCATAAGAAGTTTCATGTAAATATGAAGGAATTTTTTTTCACGGTGAGGGTGACAGAGCACTGGAACAGGCTGCCCAGGGTGGGGGTTGTGGAGTCTCCCTCTCTGGAGATATTCAAAACACACCTGGAACAGTTCCTGTGTGATCTGGTGTAGGTGATCCTGCTCTGGCAGGGGGTTGGACTGGATGATCTTTGGAAGTCCCTTCCAGCCCCTGAAATTCTGTGATTGTAAATATCTGTAAATATTGCAAATATTGTGTATTTGTACATATTCATAGTATTTCATTGTAGATTGTGGTTTGGCTTGTAAATACAGCTTTAATTTGCTTCCAAATGAGCTGATCTGGCAAATTTAATATCGGGCAGGGCAGAATTTAATGTTGAGGGGGAGTACAGAATTTTCAACCCACCACATACATGTCTTTAAAATAATCTTTCTAGTGAGCTTTGGTGGTTGCATATCCTCATATCCCTCAGCTGCAACATAGCAGTGCCTTATAGAATTGTAGGCTGAACGTGAGCCAGCAGTGTGCCCAGGTGGACAAGAAGGCCAATGGCATCATGACCTGTATCAGGAATGGTGTGGCCAGCAGGAGCAGGGAAGTCATTCTGCCCTGTACTCAGCACTGGTTATGCCACACCTCGAGCCCTGTGTCCAGTTCTGTGCCTCTCAGTTTAGGAAAGATGTTGAGATGCTGGAAGGTGTCCAGAGAAGGACAACAAAGCTGGGGAGGGGTTTGGAGCACAAGTCCTATAAGGAGAGGCTGAGGGAGCTGAGGTTGCTTAGCCTGGAGAAGAGGAGGCTCAGAGGAGACCTTACTGCAGTCTACAACTACCTGAAGGGAGGTTGTAGCCAGGTGGGGGTTGGTCTCTTCTCCCAGGCAGCCAGCACCAGAACAAGAGGACACAGTCTCAAGCTGTGCCAGGGGAGGTTTAGGCTGGATGTTAGGACGAAGTTCTTCATAGAAAGAGAGATTGGCCATTGGAATGTGCTGCCCAGGGAGGTGGTGGAGTCCCCATCACTGGAGGTGTTTAGTAAGAGGCTGGATGAGGTGCTTGGTGTGATGGTTTAGTTGATTAGATAGTGTTGGATGATAGGTCGGACTTGATGATCTCAAAGGTTTTTTCCAACCTGGTTAATTCTATTCTATTCTATTCTATTCTATTCTATTCTATTCTATTCTATTCTATTCTAATTTATATTTCTATTCCTATTTCTATTCTAATCATGGAATTGTTTGGGTTGGAAGGGACCTCAAAATATCATCTAGTTCCAATACCCCTGCCATGGGCAGGGACCTCTCACACTAGATCAGGTTGTTGGAAACAATCCTAGAAAACAATGTCCTGCTCAGGAATAGTTTCTTGTTTCAGTAAGATAAATCTCCTGGAGCTTTGATATGTGAAAGAGGAACTCATCTGGTGTTACACCTCTTCCAGATGGAGTAGTTTCTTAAATACTGAGCTAAACATCAGGAATTGCTATGGATTCTCTACTGATTCCCACAGGACCTAGGATCCTTGCAGGTACACAGATGTCTCATAAAGGATCCTGATGGCATCCCAAACACAGCCTGGAAAGAAGAGTCTGCAGAAAGCACCAAATACGTAGCTGGTAGATTTGTGAGCTACATAGGTCTGTTTTCAGTATTGTTCTCTTCTCCGAGAGCTATTTTGGGTTTAGAAGCATAGATTTTTCTTAATGTACAAAGTGATCAGTCATATTCAGAATGCACAGTAAGCCTTGAGTACTGTGTCCAGCTCTGGGCTCCTCAGTTTAGGAAAGATATTGAGTTGCTGGAAGGTGTCCAGAGAAGGACAACAAAACTGGGGAGGAGTTTGGAGCACAAGCCCTTTGAGGAGAGGCTGAGGGAGCTGGGGTTGCTTAGCCTGGAGAAGAGGAGGCTCAGGGCAGACCTTGCTCTCTACAACTACATGAAGGGAGGTTGTAGATGTGTGGGAGCTGGTCTCTTCTCCTAGGCAGCCAGCACCAGAACAAGAGGACACAGTCTCAAGCTGTGCCAGGGGAGGTTTAGACCAGATGTTATGAAGAAGTTGTTCATAGAAAGAGAGATTGGCCATTGGAATGTGCTGCTTGGAGAGGTGGTGGAGTCACCATCACTAGAGGTGTTTAGGAAGAGACTTGATGGGGTGCTTGGTGCCATGGTTTAGTTGATTAGACGGTGTTGGATGATAGATTGGACTTGATGATCTTCCAACCTGGTCTGGTCTATGCTATGCTATGCTATGCTATGCTATTCCAAATCTCTGCTTGAATAACTGCTCCCAAATACTCTCTTCTCTCCATATTTCTGACTTGCTTGCTGCCAGTCTGAGGTAGCTTCAGTTATACATATTTAGTGGTGCCCATTAGTGGCACACAGATGGTCCATGATGAAAACCTGAGGTTTACTTTCTTGAAAATTTCCACACACTGCTAACTTTCCCAAGCTGCCCCCACCTCTGTTCTGTGTAAATGTGTGCTCTAAATCTTGTCATCTCCAGATCAATGAAGCAACTGACTTACTGAGAATCCCATTCTGCCAGTTGTTAAAGTGTGGAACTGATTTAAAATCGAGAGGTTGATTTTCTGGGGACTACTCAGACCTCAGCATTAAATATTCCTTGCTAAGTCAGTTGACATTGACTATGACTGTAGGCAATTAATATGAAATTTACAAATCACAGCCATTTTCTCTTGCTAATTTCCTGTTTATTGATTTTTTTCTGTCTGTGACCGGTTGACGTTGTCCCCTTAAGAAAGGGAATATGGTGGACGGAAGTTGGTAAATGAAAAGAATGATCTAAACTAATTTCATTGGTAAAGTGGGAGGAAGCACCTTCTGAACTGGGAGTGCAGGAGGGTATCCTGGGCATTCCGGCACTTTATCTTCAGTCCTTCTTCCGCTCCTCCACAGGGCAGCAGCTCTCTGTGCTGGGCTTTCTGCCAAGGCTTCGGCCTTCAAACTGACAAACCTGATAAGGCCTGTATTAACTCCTTTCCAATTAACACAAACTGCTTCTAACTTTTTTTTCTCTTTCTCTCTCTTTCTAACCCACTCTGGGGAAAACGGGGAGAGAGGGGGAGAGCGGAGGTGGGGAACCCCCTCAGCGGGGGGGGGAACTCTCATTTCTGTGCTACTTTATTGTATATCTTTGTATATATTGTAAATATTGTAAATTTGTATATATTTCCCTGCATATCCTACATTGCTTTGTAAATATACAGCTCCACTGCTTTGCTAATTCAGCTGTGAGTTTTTTTTTCCTTTCCCTTCAATCTTCCTTCCCTTTACTTTACAGGGGGGAGGGAGGAGGCTTCTTGGCCTTACCCTTCCAACCCCACGACACTGTCTCAGAAACAATTTCACATGGGCAGACTATGACAGGTTGCTATTGTGAATCTGCTGCAATGCTTCCAGGTATTCAGAATATTGGTTGCATTGCTAAGTGCTGTGAGGGGGGTGTGTGTGGAAATATCAAAGTTAAGGGATTATGCTCTGCTGAAGCTGATTAAATGCTTCCTTCAGTTTGCAGAGTTATGACAAATGAGAACCCTTTACACACAAACCGAAGTCATCCAGGTTGTTTGTTAATGAAACAGATGTCAGGTTGCTCAAATGCCAAGCTTCCTTTTTCTTTTTTAATGTATTTCAAATGGTTGCATTTCTGCCTGAGCAAAACCTAGGAGTATGTTCCTGCATAACATTTGTCTGTATGGTATGAGGATATTCTTTAGTTGGCTTTTCCAGAACTAAAAAGTAGTTCCTAAATATAAAGTGTTGGAGAAATTGTATCTCCTTCCTTGCTTCTGGTTTTCATCTTATTTCTAATTATTCCATTGGAAAGGCAATTATATAAAGGAGTTCAACAGAGGGTAGACTTCATCTGGCCTTAACTTAATTTTCTTACTTTGAGGATCGAATCTAAGAGATTGTTTAGGCTTCCTACATAGTACATAATACAGTTACTGAATAGTTTTAATTGGAAAAGACCTTTAAGCCCAACCATTAACCTAGTGTGACCAAGACTACCAATAGACCAGGTCTAAGCACCATATCTACGTGTCTTTCAAATCTCTCAAGAGGCTGAGTCCACCACTGCCTGGACAGCCTCTTCAGGGCTTGATAATCTTTTCAAGGAAGAAATTTTTCCAGATCATAGAATCAATAAGGTTGGAAAAGACCTCAGAGATCATCGAGTCCAACCTGTCACCCAAGACCTCATGACTAGACCATGGCACCAAGTGCCACTGTGGTGAAGAGGTTATTAAATTTATGAATATGAAATATGAATTATGAAAAATATAATTTTATTAATTATCAAACTATTAATAACCGATGAATCACCAACTTATATACATGTTCTAATGCACGTTCGTGAAATACATTCCACAACTGGCTTAGTGTTATGATTATAATGTAATTAAACTATCTATAAACCCTTTCTGTATTTATATAACGAAGGGTGCAGTTCCGCCGCTTGGCCACTAGATGGAGACTCGGCGGGACGCGGGCGGCTTCTGGCTATACACAGCAATATTACAATCTTTCTATGCGTCAGCGCTTACTCTGCTGGACGCGGATACTTTGAACTGAGTGCTAGTGGGTGGAAAGCACGTGGACGATATTCAATTCCCTTCAGACAACAGGGATCGGTCCTGGACAGGGTCGGTCCGTGGGGTCGTCCCTCTAAAGTCGGCTCGCACAGCGGGGCGGGCTTGAAGGACGGAAGCAGGCGAAGCTACGGGGGTCAGCCCAACCACGGCGTTTCTCAGGGCTGATGCAAACAGCCTCAGGAGAGAATGTGGCTGCGTTAGCGGCGTCTCTCGTTAATGAGGTTAAAGGAGCAACAGGACTCTCAGAATGGTCCCAGATTCGGTGCAGCACAAACATTAACAATGCTCTGGTTTTCCCTGGAATTCACAGGGCTCAGAGCGGCACTCGGCGGCTCCTCAGAGCGGCACTCGGTGGCTCCTCTCCCGCACGGCGGGGTTAGGCATACACGGACTCGGTATTAATCAAGTCCCTTCTCTCCGGCAACTGGGCAGATCTTACCCGCAGGGGTTGGTCCAGTCCTCCGGCGGCACGATGGGCTCTTCCGATCGGCACGACTGGTTGTAGCAATGCTGAGCTCCTCAGCCTCAGCGAAGGTCCTCCCTCTGGGCTTCTTAACGATGCAGACGCTTCCAGTATGCGTGCATGTATAACAGAAGCTAACAATAAGCTCAATGGCAAAGGCTGAAGCTCGAGACTTACTCTCTCGAGCAAGGACAGAGACAAAGTAAATGAGGGGGCAACGTGTTCACCAACTGGGGTGACACTTATAGATTCCTCGAGGCTGGGCTTGACCAATGGGCACTCTCATAAGCAACTGGCTTCAGCCTATAGAAAGCGTGAAGCTAGAATATGCCCATACTTGGTGTCAGCACAAGTGCTGCATGCGCTGGGTGCGTGCAAGCCTGGCTAATGCCTTGGCTTTTGTCTTCCTCCTGGAGGGAGGGGGAACTTGCCCACATGCTGGGACAAGATTCAGTATTGGGGCATAATGTGCCTTCACCACAGCCACATCCAATCCCCTCTTGAACACCTCCAGGGATGATGACTCCACCACCACCCCGGGCAGCCCATTCCAATGACTAATGACTCTCTCGGTGAAGAACTTTCTCCTCACCTCAAGACTAAAACTCCCCTGGTGTAGCTTGAGACTGTGTCCTCTTGTTCTGGTACTGGTTGCCTGGGAGAAGAGACCAACCCCTTCCTGGCTACAACCACCTTTCAGGTAGTTGTAGAGGGCAATGAGGTCACCCCTGAGCCTCCTCTTCTCCAGACTAAACAATCCCAGCTCCCTCAGCCTCTCCTCATAGGGCTTGTGTTCAAGGCCTCTCACCAGCCTTGTTGCCCTTCTCTGGACACGTTCAAGTGTCTCAATGTCCTTCTTAAACTGAGGGGCCCAGAACTGGACTCAGGACTCAAGGTGCGGCCTAACCAATGCAGAGTACAGGGGCACAATGACTTCCCTGCTCCTGCTGGCCACACTATTCCTAATGCAGGCCAGGATGCCATTGGCCTTCTTGGGCACCTGGGCACACTGCTGGCTCATGTTTAGGTGGCTGTCGATCAGCACACCCAGGTCCCTCTCTGTTTGGGAGCTCTCCAGCCACTCCGACCCCAGCCTGTAACTCTGCATGGGGTTGCCATGGCCAAAGTGCAGCACCCGGCACTTGGACTTGTTGAATGCCATGCCATTGGACTCTGCCAATCTGTCGGTCGAGGTCCCTCTGCAGAGCCCCTCTGCCCTCTAACTGACCAACATCTGTTCTCAACTTGGTGTCATCTGCAAATTTGCTGATGACTGACTCAATCCCCTCATCCAGTCAGCCTCATGACTAACTAAACCATGGCTTCAAGTACCATGTCCAATCCCTTTTTGAACATCTCCAGGGACGGGGACTCCACCACCTCCCTGGGCAGCACATTCCAATAGCCAATTTCTCTTTCTGGGAAGGACTTCCTCCTGAGCTCCAGTCTAAACTTCCCCTGGCACAGCTTGAGACTGTGTCCTCTTGTTCTGGTGCTGGTTGCCTGGGAGAAGAGACTAACCCCCACCTGGCTACAAACTCCCTTCAGGCAGTTGTAGAAAGCAATAAGGTCTCCCCTTAGCCTCCTCTTCTCCAGGCTAAACAACCCCAGTTCCCTCAGCCTCTCTAAACTTCCCAAGGCACAACCTAAGGCCATTTCCTCCTGTCCTATCACTTGTTACTTGAGCGAGGGGACTGACTCCCACCTCACTGCAGCCTCCATCTCTTCCTCCTTCACACTTTCCCAACTGCTCACTTATTTTACAACATTCTGTTCTGCCAAGCTATGTAGCTCTCAGGTAACCAGCACCAGAACACGACGACACAGTCTCAAACTGGCTGGAGGTGAGGAGAAAGTTCTTCACAGTGAGAGTTGTTGGCCATTAGAATGTGCTGTCCAGGAATGTGGTGGAATCACTGTGCCTGGAGCTGTTCATAAAGGCATTGGACGTGGCACTTGGAGCCATGGTTTAGTTAGTCATGAGGTGTTGGGTGACAGGTTGGACTTGATGATCTTTAGGAAGAGACTGGATGGGGTGCTTGGTGCCATGGTTTAGTTGATTAGATAATGTTGGATGATAGGTTGGACTCGATGATCTCAGAGGTCTTTTCCAACCTGGTCTGGTCTATTCTATTCTATTCTATTCTACTCTACTCTACTCTACTCTACTCTACTCTACTCTATTCTATATATAAATGAATGGCAAGAAGCTTAGAGTAGCTAGTCTAAGAGAGTATTCTAGGAGAACAAACAAGCAAGCAAGCAAATTTACATGGCAGTTTTCCTGAATTAGAAGTTGTCGTAGTTTGGGCTGGGTGTCCTCTGCTACAGGGGTGTTTCCTGTGTCCAGAAGTCCAGCCCAGTGGGTGGACACAGGAAATTAGGTTATTTCCTACCATGATCCCTTGCACCACTATAAGTCTCACAGCGGGGTCTGGCACTTCCTCTTTCCTTCCTCCTCGCCACCTGGTAACTGGGGAAGAGATCTCCCGGCCATGGGCCTGGTTAGGCCCAAGGCCACAGGGGGAGGGGTAGTCTCAGATCTGGCCAGCTGAGACTAGCCTAGCAGTGGGGGGGGGGGGGAAGGAGGAGCCCTGGGGGTTTGGGTGCACCCTCAGGTGGGAATGGGATCTTTCTGGGTCTGTTTTGGGTCTCTCTCTTGTCACTGTATTTCTAGTTCTCTGCACGCACTCACTGTTCTATTTAAACTTTCCATCACTTTAGCAATCCGTTTGTCTGAGTCGTTATTTCTGCGTGTGGTGGGGAGGGGGTCTGCCCCAACCCATTACATTTTGGCGCCCAACGTGGGGCTGGCTGTTGTGCCCACTCTGCAGATCGATTGCAAAGGATGGAGAGTTTAAATTTAGTTCTGGGCGTCGGTTTGGGTTTGGCAGTTGGGGGCTCAAGTGATGTTGCCGGGGCGACCATGTGAGTTCTTGTGGATTGTGGGGGGATAACTGGTGCGCTGCCGGTGGCGCGGACCCTGTCCTGCTATTTCAGGCAGGGGTGGTTCTCGACCATCGGCATCAGGGTACCGCTTGAGAACGTGGAACCTGCCCCTCCTCCGCGGCGGGAAGCGAAGTGGGGGAGGGGCAGCGGCGAGCAGATCAGAGTCAGGTCCGTTCTCGCTGCGGGGATAGAGCCAGCCGCTGCGAGCGGGCGAGCCAGCTCCCGAAGCCCCGGGGGGCCCACGGGGACTCCAGCTGGAAAGCCGTTTTCAAGGGCTCTGAGAATGCACGTATGGCTTTCGCTGGAGAAGCCGTTTGAGTGTCCGAGGGGTGGAGGTGATTTTGATTCTGTGCCGCGGCGGCAGAGGTGGGCGGAGCTCTGCTGTGTGCCGAGAGGCGGCAGCGGACCCGGCCATGCGCTCGGGCTGCGGCGGGGCCGGTCCTAGTCTCTTCCCCGACTTTTTCGGATGAGTTCCGAAACTGGCGCCGAGCACCTGGCTCCACCTCCCTTCTTCTCAGTGAGCTGTGGTGCAGCCCCTCCCTTTCTGGGGGGGGAGTGTGCAGCCGAATGCTGTCTTGCCTTGGTACGGGTACGCCTAGTGGGGGGGCGGAGTGCCTCGGACATGCATCCGTGTGGTTTTGGACCGCAGTTGGAAGCGGTTGGTTGCGGCACCCTGGATGGATTGAAAAAGGCAGTCGTGGGTTGGATTGTTTCGACTGGCCTGCCCCAGGGGTGGAGAATATGCCGCCGAGTGAACATAGGTGAGAAATGAAGGCTTGGCTGAGAAGTCGTGAGGCTTTTCCAGGTGACCAGGATGCCCAACGGATCCATGGAGAACTTGCACCGCAGGAGAATGAGCTCTGCATCGCCAGGAGGTTCCACTGGATGAAGGAGAAAGAACTGGAATGGACAGACACTTGAGCATGACTGAGAGACTGAGTGGACGCCCAGATGAAGACACGGACTTTGCCGGACATGTCATCAGTTTTCTGATTTGATGATGTGTTTGGGTGCAGGGATTATGGTATGAAATAAGGGGTGGCCTTTGTCGTAGTTTGGGCTGGGTGTCCTCTGCTACAGGGGTGTTTCCTGTGTCCAGAAGTCCAGCCCAGTGGGTGGACACAGGAAATTGGGTTATTTCCTACCATGATCCCTTGCACCACTATAAGTCTCACGGCGGGGTCTGGCACTTCCTCTTTCCTTCCTCCTCGCCACTTGGTAACTGGGGAAGAGATCTCCCGGCCATGGGTCTGGTTAGGCCCAAGGCCACAGGGGGGAGGACCACGTGGTTCAGTTGGTAGGGCATGAGACTCTGAGTGTTGAGATTACGGGTTCGAGCCTGCAATGGGCAGTGATGTCCTTCTTTTTATACCCTAGCTGGGCAGGGAGGGGGAAGTGGAACAGACTCAGCTTTCCCAGGGGGGAAATGCCCTTCAGGGAGTGTAAAGTACCCGCAAGCCCTCCACCCTGCTTTCTTCTTTTGTTTTCAGAAAGAGGCGTTAACCCACCACAGAAGTATAAGTTAAAATTTAGCATTCTTTGCAGCTTCGTCTTTTCACACTCTGAGAAAATGATGTGATAGGAACACATTCAATTCAAAGGCCAAGAATAAACTACTGAAGTGGGTTTGTCTACTTTGTTGGCTTTACCTAAAGCTGAGTATACCAAGCTGATCTTTTCAATGCCTGTTACTGAGAACTGTGTGCCTATGCTCCTGGGAAGCAGTTGAATTTCTTAGCTCAGTGTGCACAGGTCGTGCAATAATCCCCAGAACAAGGGCTTCAAATTGCTTACGTCTCTCACCAACACTTTATTTCTCTCAATCTATAAAAGCTGCTCAGGTAATCACAGTCCTCCTGAATGAATTAGATCCCCAAATACAGATAGTTAATATTTTAAAAGGAAGTTGTTCTCATTTGCTTAGTGTACCAAGTGTCTCATGAGATACAGTGATAAACTTCAAACTTTAACTAACTGATTGAATTTTTAGTTAATAAATACTGAGCTAAAGCTGCATTCGTTGGTTACTTCACAAACAGGTTGCTGATTTCAATTCAGTACTGTCCGAGGAACTGCTACTGAATAAAGAAAACTTCCATAATAGCACAAATTTCCATCGTTATTGGCTAATTAAAGGTTCATCTACACTGGCAGCTGGGGACTTTAGGCAATCTCATGCCCATATGCACTAACCATTTACATTGTAAATATTTTGGCTAAGTCTTAAGTGATAGTCTTGCCTGATGCTGCAAAAAATATTGGCATGAGGCTGATCTGACCCCTTCATACCATGTGCTTTGAAATTATCTGGGCACGCAATCTGTAAGCACTAGGAATCAATCTGCTGCAATCCCACAAGTCTCTGTTTTTGACTTATTGCAGTTCCTGCAAATCCTTCCTTTTCTTTTTGACACTCATAACAAAGACAATTTCAGATGAAGGCAAACAGCTCATCAATTATTGATAGAGCTGATTTACATGTGGTATAAGGGAAGCTGTGATTACCTTAGCCCTTAGTTAGTTAATAGGAAACATCAGATACAGGGTTTATAGTCCTTGGGAACAGGACACATTTTAGGTTCACTGTGGGCAATTCAAAGCTGGTCATGAATATGAAACTAGATTTCCTTTGTACAATGCTTCAAGGCAGCCCATGGAAGAGGCACAGCATTTATCAGGATAAAATAGAATTTACCTTACAATCTCTTCTTTATGCACAAATTTTTCCAAGTCTTACTTTTTGCAAAGATCTTTTGTTCATTACGTGAGCACCTAAGAACAAACCAAGCCTTTGATTTGTGTGTGTGTCCAATATAAATCAATCAAAACCAGTTTTAAGACTAGTGGTCTTGAAAATACAAGGAATGCTAGATAGAATAGATTGTAGAATATTAAAGTTGGAAAAGACATCTAAAATAATAGATTCCAATCATAGAATAGAATAGAATAGAATAGAATAGAATAGAATAGAGCAGGTTGCAAAAGACCTTTGAGATCATCAAGTCCAAGATATCATCCAACATCATCTAATCAACTAAACCATGGCATCAAGCACCCCATCAAGTCTCTTCCTAAACACCTCCAGGGATGGTGAATCCACCACCTCCCTGGGCAGCACATTCCAATGACCAATCTCTCTTTCTATGAAGAACTTCTTCCTAACATCCAGCCTAAAACTCCCCAGGTGTAGCTTGAGACTGTGTCCTCTTGTTCTGGTGCTGGTTGCCTGGGACAAGAGACCAGCCCCCTTCTGGCTACAACCTCCCTTCAGGAAGTTGTAGAAAGCAATAAGGTCTCCTCTGAGCCTCCTCTTCTCCAGGCTAAGCAACCTCAGCTCCCTCACCCTCTCCTCATAGGGCTGTGCACCAGAACCGTTAGCAGCTTTGTTGCTCTTCTCTGGACACATTCCAGCAAGTCAACATCTTTCCTGGGACAGGTTTTCACCAGCAATACTTGAAGCCTTCCAGGGCTGCAAGAAATGTTTCCGGAGACATCTTCTCAAAAGAAAACACCACATTCCTCTGGGGGTACCTCAGATTTCAAGCTCATATCTTCATGTCTGAGGTAGATGAGATCCAGTAACTGGCTGTGGTGGGTTTGAGAGAAGGGCTCAGCCTTCTCCCCCCCACAAAGAGGATGAAAGAAACCACAGCTAGCCAGCCGGAGGAGCAAAAGGGAAATGCTATATTTACAAGCAATTTTTAGGGAATGCAGGATATATACACAATTTACAGGATTTACAATATATACACGGAAATATACAGCAAAGTAGGAAAAAACCCCAATAATACAGGAATGAAATTCCCTCCTCTGGAGGAGGGTTCCCACCCTGTACCCCCTTCTCTCCCCTTTTTCCCCAAAGAGGGTTAGAAAGAGAGAAAAAGAGCAGTTATTAATTAAAGCAAAATACGTTAGTAGGCCTTAGCTTGCTAATCTGTCCAAGGTCAGTCTGGCAGGGAGCCATGAAGCGGACCAGCTGGAAAGGAGAAAGGAAAGGAGCGAACTGAGGAAAGTCCCAGCTGCAACAAAGCTTAAAAATGCATTTTTTACCAATCCACCAATGAAATTAGTTTAGAATATGTGGTTGTTTTTGTTAACATTCCAGTATCCAGTATCTGAAGGGGGCCTACAGGAAGGCTGGGGAAGGACTTCTCAGGATGTCAGGTAGTGATAGGACTAGGGGGAATGGAATGAAGCTGGAGGTGGGGAGATTCAGGCTAGATGTGAGGAGGAGGTTCTTCACCATGAGAGTGGTGAAACCCTGGAATGGGTTGTCCAGGGAGGTGGTTGAGGCCCCGTCCCTGGAGGTGTTTAAGAGCAGGCTGGATGAGGCTCTGGCCAGCCTGATCTAGTGTGGGGTGTCCCTGACCATGGCAGGGGGGTTGGAACTAGATGATCCTTGTGGTCCCTTCCAACCCTGAATGAAACTATGAAACTATGAAACTATGAAACATTCAGCCATAGTGTACCAGCACTGTCTTTTTCTTAAAGGCACAGCCTCAAACAGTCACAATCCACCCCTTCTAAAAAATTTCATTGGCTGTTCATACTGTCCATCCAATCCAAGACAATATTTACATTTCGTAACTAAAGTTCATAGTCCATTCCAGCTATACTCAGATGTAGATGATTCAGAAGTCCAAGAAAATCAAGAAAAGAGAAAAAAGGAAAACAGTTTGTCTCTTCGCCGACGAAGTGAAGAAAAGGGAAACAGGGATTCTCAGGGTCTCTTAGTTGACTCAGGACTCCCAGGGTTCTCAGGGTTTGTGCACCATAGATTACTCATAGATTCTTCCTTTGAACGCGATGTAGCTGCACAACAGTTTGAAATTAAACTCTTTCAGCTAAAGTTAAATTTCTTTGTGGAATACACTGAATTTCACCACTCTCTTGCATTACCCAATAAGTGTGACCCGGACCTTCAGCTGATACCACCCCTCGGACAGGTTTAGCCTCTCCTGAGGGTGAAAATACCCAAAGAGTTTTACCTAACAGATTCTTTTCTCTAACAACAGGAACTCTATCACCTTCTACTTTCCGTAGCAGATCTGAATGTGCAGGTCCAACTCGGTTCACTGAACCTCTGCTATTCACCAGCCAGGTTGCTTGTGCTAAATGTTTTTCCCAGTTTTTCAAAGATCCACCCCCCATGGCTTTAAGAGTGGTCTTCAGCAAACTATTGTAGCGTTCAATCTTCCCTGCAGCTGGTGCATAGTAAGGAACATGGAATATCTGCTCAGTACCGTGCTGTTTGGCCCAGTTCTTTACAAGGTTGTTCTTGAAATGAGTTCTGTTGTCTGACTCAATCCTTTCTGGAGTGCCGGATCTCCACAGGATTTGTCTCTCCAGACCGAGAATGGTGTTGCGTACAGTTGCATGTGGAACTGGATAAGTTTCCAACCATCCACTGTTTGCCTCTACCATAGTAAGCACGTATCGTTTACCAGAATGAGAACGTGGTAGAGTGATGTAGTCAATCTCCCAAGCATCACCATACTGGTACCACAAGGGCTTAATTCATTTTGCCTGCTTAATAGCAGCACAAATGTCACAGTCATGGATGACTTGTGTGATAGCATCCATGGAAATATCTATGGATCTGTCACGAGCCCATTCGTATGTTGCATCTCTGCCTTGATGTCCTGACGAATCATGAGTCCACCGAGCTAAGAATAATTTCACCCCGGTGTTTCCAGTCGAGATCAAGATTAGAGTCCATGTCTACTTCAGAAACTCTTGCAGCTAGATCTGTCTGATGATTGTGTTGCTGTTCCTCAGTAGCTTTGCTCTTAGGAATGTGAGCATCAATGTGTCTCACCTTCACTGGAATTCTCTTGACACGATCCGCAATGTCCTGCCACAGGTCGGCTGCCCAAATGGGTTTTCCTTTCCTCTGCCAACCATTCTTCTTCCAGTTCTTTAGCCAACCCCATAGAGCATTGGCTACCATCCATGAGTCGGTGTAGAGATAAGGCTTTGGCCATCTCTCACATTCAGCTACGTCGGGACCTAGCTGGACAGCTTTTACCTCTGCGAACTGACTGGATTCTCCTTCTCCATCCCTCGCCTCTGCAACTTGGCCTGTTGGACTCCGCACTGCAGCGTTCCACCTTCGCTTGTTTCCAACAAGACGACAGGAACCGTCTGTGAACAAAGCATATTTCTTTTCATCATCAGAAAGGTCATTGTAAGGAGGAGCTTCCTCAGCACGAATTACTTTCTCCTCTGGAGATTTAGCACAGTTGGTACCTTCAGGCCAACTTGAGATCACCTCCACTAGACCAGGCCTTTCAAGATTTCCCATTCGAGTTCTCTGTGTTATCAGAGCCATCCACTTAGACCAGGTTGAGTCTGTGGCATGATGTGGTGTGGAATCTTTGCCTTTGAACATCCAATTCAAAACTGGTAATCTGGGAGCTAAAAGAAGTTGCGATTCAGTTCCAATCACTTCAGAAGATGCTTTTACTCCTTCATAGGCAGCTAGAATCTCTTTCTCTGTTGGAGTATAATTAGCCTCTGAACCTCTGTAACCTCGACTCCAGAAACCAAGAGGTTGTCCACGTGTCTCACCTGGTGCTTTTTGCCACAAGGACCAGGTTGGACCATTGTCACTTGCAGACTTGTACGAAATGTTCTTAATGTCTGGACCATCTCGGACAGGTCCCAGACCCATTGCTTGAATTACCTCTTGCTTTATCTGGTCAAAGGCTGCTTGTTGTTCAGGTCCCCAGTGGAAATGGTTTCTCTTTCGAGTCACATCATACAGAGGTTTCACAATCTGACTGTATCCAGGAATGTGCAGTCTCCAAAATCCCACTATCCCCAAGAAACGTAAGGTCTCTTGCTTGTTTGTGGGACTTGCCATGGTAGAGACTCTATTTACCACATCCACTGGAATGTGTCGGCGTCCATCCTGCCATCGCACTCCCAGAAACTGAATCTCTGTGGTAGGTCCTTTCACCTTGTCTCTCTTGATGGCAAAACCTGCATTCAGAAGAATGTCAATGATTTTGTTACCTTTCTCGAAGACTTCCTCAGCAGTTTTACCCCAGACAATGATATCATCAATGAACTGGATGTGTTCTGGAGCACCACCTTTCTCCAGAGCATCATGGATTACTGCATGACAGATGGTTGAGCTGTGGATCCAGCCCATTGGCAATCTGTTGAAAGTGTACTGGATTCTTCTCCAGGTGAAAGCAAACGGAGGCCTGCATTCCTCTGCTATGGGAATAGAGAAAAATGCATTAGCAATGTCTATGGTAGCATACCATTTGGCCTCTTTGGATTCCAGCTCATACTGTAGCTCCATCATGTCTGGTACTGCTGCACTCATAGGTGGTGTGACTTCATTCAGGGCTCGGTAGTCGACTGTCAGACGCCAGTCTCCATTCTGCTTCCGCACAGGCCACACTGGACTGTTGAATGGTGAATGAGTTTTGCTGATGACTTTCTGACTCTCCAACTGACGAATCAGATTCTGAATGGGCAACAAAGAGTCACGGTTGGTTCTGTATTGTCTGTGATGCACAGTCTGAGAAGCAACCGGCAATTTAATGTCGTGTTGTCCCACAACTTCAGATTCATCAGAAAGCTCAGGTCTAACACACAGCTTCAGTTTTTGTCCATCAATTTCTACAGAAGCTGCTCTAAAAGCCCATTTGTAACCTCTAGGGTCTTTGAAACGCCCTTCTCTCAGAAAATCAATTCCCAAAATACAAGGTGTATCTGGTCCAGTCACAACTGTATGCTTCCTCCATTGTTTACCAGTTAAACTTATATTAACCTCCACCTTACTTAACTCTTGAGATCCACCAGTGACTCCCAAAATAGTTATAGACTCTGATCCCTGATAATTTGATGGCATTATGGTGCACTGAGCTCCTGTGTCAACCAAGGCCCTGTACTTCCGAAATTGTGAAGTGCCGGGCCACTGGATGTGCACATCCCAATAGATTCTGTTATCTCTATTATCCCTCTCCTCCCCCTGGCGGGAGGCAGGGCACCCCTAGTTATGGGGAACATGCCCACATGTGCATTGAGCACAGTGTGCAGTGTTAGAACTGGAGCCACAGTTGGAGCTACTAGAGTTGTTCTGGGGAACTGTGGAAGTAACAGCTACCCTTCTGGTAATGCTACCTTGGGTTCTGACACTTTGCAGTTCCCTCAGCCTCCTGAAAAGATTAGAAGTTGGTTGACCATCCCGCCTGTTCATGTTCTCACCAAACTGATCACGCAGAGTTATCCAAATAGTCCTACATGACTGCCTTGGTGATCTGTTTTGATTTGATCTGTTTTGGAATGACCTCCTTGGAGGACGTGCATTCCTCACAGATGAAACCTGTATCCACCTGGAGGAAGAATTGGAATTATCCCTTTGTGCCAATTTTGATATAAGGAATTTCTGAATTCATCCTTCAACTCTCTTATGCAATTCTGTATATCACCAGACATAGTTTTAATAGCCGAAACCAAAGAAACACGTGTCATGCTATCCTCCAATTGTCTCTTTTGCTCACTGAATTGGCCAACCGTAGAAGAAGCTCCACCGTAATTTCTTGACACAATTCTGCTTGCCAGAATGGTTACATAATTAGAAGGAGCAAGTTTGATGATCTTTTTAGCAAGACCAATACCCACAGGAATGTCATCAGGATTCAGAGTTTCATGTTCACCATAGAGTAACTCTGTAACAGCATATTCTCTCAAGTGCTTAATTCCCTCATCTATGGTAGTCCAGGGTTTAGGATTCCATGGGAGATCATCTCGGGAAGGGTATCTCAGGGCAACTGCCATTAAAAGGCAGAATCTTGGCTAGATGTCTATCTATCCCATTATCCCTCGAGAGAGTTCCTAACTGACCTGTCGACTTGTCTCCAACTGTTAGAGCTGGAGCACCTGTATCATAACATCTACTAAGCCATGCTAGAACTGGCTCCTTATCTGCTCTGGTGTAATCTTTAAGGACATTTGTAAGCTCTTTGCGAGGGGAAGAACATTCGGAAATATCATCCCCCTCCTCCCTTGCCTCCTCTCCCTCAACTTGTTGTCCAAATAATCCTGCTGTCACTCTCCTAAGGATCTCTCTAAGCTGAGAACCACCACTGCTAGCTCCTGTCCTAGCTGCATCTCTGTCCTGTTTTGATCTCACTAATTCAGCAAGATCTTTAAAACAAACCTTCTCTTCCTCCTCAGCAGGATCTTTTCTAGTAGAGGGTCCTTCACCAGGATCAGTCTCCTGCTCTTCTCCTCCATTAGCTCCTGGATCAGCTTTGGTCTTTCCACTTCTAGTCTTTAAAACTGCTACTTGCTTAATTGGAGCTGTGTTTGAATTTACATCCACCTAGACAGAAGCTGACAGGTTTTGAGACAGATCAGCTGCTGTGAGAGTGGCTTCCGGTCCTGCCGAGAGAGTGGGCCGAAGTGACTGTGCCTCGTTAATGGCCGAAGAAGAAGGGGAAGCCGCCATGTTGGGAGCTGCCGCCACCCCTGGCAGCTTGCCAGAATCAGCAACAGAACCGTTCAAAGCAGCTTTTCCAATAGACTTTTTAGCTTTCTCTTTAACTCACACAGATTCTCCACTCTCCTCATCACTGGACATCTCTGGGACGATGGCAAGATGGCCACACATTATGGAATCTTCTCTGAAAAGGAGAAGAACATTTTTTGGATTCCCTGAAGTGCTGCAAGTCTAATCGCCTGGAGAGTTCCTGTAAAATCATCTGACGAAGGAACTTATAATTATTGCACCAAAGCTCGTGACTTTATTGAATGGTGTGGTGGGTTAACGCCTTTTTCTGAAAACAAAAGAACAAAGCAGATTGGAGGACTTGCGGGTTCTTTACCTTCCCTGCAGGGCATTTCCCCTGGGAAAGCTGAGTCTGTTCCACTTTTTGGCTCCTGCCTCTGCTGGATGAGAGCTACTGCACGTCCTCAGAGAAAGACTGGTTTTGTATTATTCTTTTCTGTCCCACTCCCATCCATTCTTGTTCCTTGCCCTTGTGAACTTTTTTTTTCCTATTATTGTCATATATATAATTTAAAGAAAAATTATTTGCCTCTCTACTTCCAAGCTGACTCCAGATTGTTGTTTAGTGGATTAGCTCCTTACCTTTTTTTTTCCCCTCTCCCTGTTTAAAGGGATGGGGGGGGGGGAGTGGGGAAGAGATTCTCAGCCTTTTCCCCATTTGAGCTTTTAACTCCCAGTTAAGGCTCAAACCACTACAAATGGCTAATAGCAAAACATATGCAAATATAGGAAGGGATAGTCTTAACCTTGCCAGTAAGTGTTGACTGTGGATGCTCATTCTGATATGTTCCAATCAAAAATATCATCTGACTTACCAGAGTTGAAGACAACCTCGGCATTCTGCCAGAATTCACCTCTGTAAGGAAAGTTAAATTACCTGTGGGATACTGGCCAGACAGGTCTGCTTGGGAAGTCTTTCAGCATATCTGCACATGAATCTAACAGCACCAGGATGTTGCATGACATTTTCCATCCCCTCCAAGGTTTACAGCTCTCCAGCTAATGGGTCAGCCTGTATGTTTATATCAGTACATTACACAAGCAGTGATCCTCTGTGCTACAACACAAAGCAAAGCCTATTGTTTAAACTGTTAGCACAGGCCATAGCTGAATCTAGCAATTTCTAGTTTTGCTCCACTCCCCCTCGTCCTATCACTCCCCGACACCCTAAAAAGTCCCTCTCCAGCTTTCTTGTAGGTCCCTTCAGATACTGGAAGGCCACAATAAGGTCTCTTCGGAGCCTTCTCTTCTCCAGACTGAACAACCCCAACTCCTTCTGTCTGTCTCCATAGGAGAGGAGTTCCAGCCCTCTGCTCATCCTTGTGGCCCTTCTCTGGACATGTTCCAGCACCTCCAGATCCTTCCTGTAATAGAGGCTCCAGAACTGGACACAGTACTCCAGATGTAGTCTCACCAGAGCGGAGTAGAGGAGGGCAATCACCTCCCTCAAGCTTGGCATAATTTGGCAAGGGAAACCCCTTTTACTGTGATGCCATTTTAGATATTTAAATTAACAGACTACTAATGAAACAAGTGAGAAATCATCTTCAGACCCTCCAGGAAGACAATAGAAATTAATGGTGTCAAGATATGAAGTAATTTGAGATACTTGTCTTTATTTTCACTTGCTTTAGCATTATATCTTAGGCAATATATGATCACAATCTCTTCTTTGTAGACACCAGTAGCATGCAATGTGAACAATACAGTGAGAATATGAAGTTGTCTCTGCATTAATTTACCTGCTAATATTACAGTAAATTAGTATGGCAGTCACTGTACCAGAGTTTTTAGGGTCAGTGGAGCCTCATATATATTCTGCCATTTACTTAGGCTCTATCTGTCATTTAAAATAAAACACTCTCTAACAATATTTCCACAATCAGAACACAGTGACTTAAAACAGAATGACCCCCAGCAACTCCCAAGAAAGTGTTGTATTTATATAGCCCTGATATATTTATATAGTCCTGATATTTAATGTCAATTTTTTAATGGTTAAATAGAAATGGATTCAAAGTAGCTTTGCCTTTATTTTTCTTAGGATTAAAAAGGAATGAAGTCTTATGTTGTCCTTGAAAAACAAATTCCATCATATAGTACTGATATGAGGGTTGCAGAGCAAACAGCAACAGCCCAGTTCTTGATGCTGGTAGTGATTGACTCAACATTATGGCAGATTTGCAGAGCTTTGCTATGCATTGAAGTATAAAACATAGCATTTAGCATGTAAATCCACTGTGCCAGCTGGGAAACATGGCAGCAATCCGCAATTCATAAAATGGTTTGAGTTGGAAGGGACCTTAAAGATCATCTAGTTCTAACCCCCATGAGGGACACCTCCCTCTAGATCAGATTGCTCAAAGCCTCATCTAACCTGGCCTTGAAAACCTCCGAGGATGGGTTTGACTTGATGATCTCTGAGGTCTTTTCCAACCTTATTGATTCTATTCTATTCTATTCTATTCTATTCTATTCTATTCTATTCTATTCTATTCTATTCCATTCCATTCCATTCCATTCCATTCCATTCCATTCCATTCCATCCTATCCTATCCTATCCATGACCTCCCTGGGAAACCTGTTCAGTGTCTCACCACTGTCACTGTAAATAATATCCAGTCTAAATCTGCCCTCCTCAAGCTTCAATCCATTCCCTCTCATCCTATCACAGCATGCTCTTGCAAAAAGTCCCTTCCTGCCTTTCTTGTATGCCCCCTTTCTGGTACTGGAAGACTGCTCTAAGGTCTCTCTGAAATCCTTCTTTTCTCAAGGCTGAATAGCTTCAAATCTTGCAGCCTGTCCCCATAGGGGTGGTGCTTCAGCCTTCTGATCATCTTCATGGCCATTCTCTGGGCCTGTTCCAGAAGTTTCATGTCCTTCTCTGTAATACTATGTGTATATGATGGAAGAGGTGGGGTTTGGCTGTGCTGACAGCTTACCATCTAAGAAACTCCTTCACGGTATGACCGTTCCCAGTTGGCTTTGAGGAATTCACATGCTTCAGAGTGTAAGTTTCAACAAGTGTAGTTTCAGGCAATTTGTTCCATACTGGGCCACAATAATATTTAATGTGGTTTTCCAAATACCAGCTGACAGAAGTTGAAGCACTCACAGTCAGGCACCATCTGAAAAGCTCAGTATGCTGTTAACTTCACAAAGAGCTGCTGCTTAGAAGAGACTGAGCTGAGAAGTCCCTGAATGGAGGATCGGTTCTGTGCTAACTCAAACCAAGACATATGGCTTTCCAATACTGTATATGTTAATATACATAATCAAGGTATCTGTTTTTCTGTTGCTTAACTTCCTCATGTTTTAAGAGGTGACACAAGACACGGGGATTTATCAGCCATGTCATGTCTGACATCATCGCTGTCTGCTCCCAAATATTACTCCAGTTACACTGACTGGTTGGTGAAATCAGGATTTTCCTTTAGCTGGCATTGAATGCACTGAATGGTGATTATACAACATGCTACCCTTTCAACGCTTATAAATATTATATATGGTTTTACAGAAGTTAGTTTCAATGCTGTGTCAAAATATTTACTTGCTTATTGTTGATTTGGGCTTATAATGAGCTGAAGGATCTTGCCTCGTTCATCCAAAGTAATTGAAGGCATAATTGACTGCAAGTAATTTCTACCAGCCACCTGTATGAGGGAGCATTTGTTGACATTGCCTTTTTCCTGTAAGCAATTATGGGATTTGTTACTGACAGTATCACATTGAGCTTTATTAAACAACAGCTCCTGAATCCTGCAAAACTGGAAGTGCTTAACTATAATCCCCATCTACTATGATTAGTATTGCAAAAATATCCTATAAAAAAAAAATTAGGCTCCTTAATTGCAGATTTCACAGAATCACAGAACCAGAGAATCACAGAACTGTCAGGGTTGGAAGGGACTCCAAGGATCATTCAGTTCCCCCTCCCCTGCCATGGGCAGGGACACCTCAAACTAGAGCAGGTTGCTCAGAGCCACATCCAGGGCTTAAAAACCTCCAGGGATGAGGCTTCCACCACCTCCCTGGGCAACCTGTTCTCACCACCCTCAGGGGGAAGAATTCCTTCCATATATCCAATCTGAATCTGCCCACTTCTAACTTTGCTCCATTCCCCCTAGTCATATCACTACCTGACATCCTAAAAAGTCCCTCCCCAGCTTTCTTGTAGCCCCCTTCAGATATTGGAAGGCCACAATAAGGTCTCCTCAGAGCCTTCTTTTCTCCAGACTGAATAATCCCAACTCTTTTGGTCTGTCTCCATAGGAGAGGAGCTCCAGCCCTCTGCTCATCCTTGTGGCCCTTCTTTGGACACATTCCAGCACGTTCATATCCTTCCTGTAATAGGGACTCCAGAACTGGATATATTACTCAATTTAATGCTCAATGAAGCAATAGACAAGTTGGATTTTTCCAGTTTGTGTTTGCCATGGAGATTGTGTGGTTAGACAGTGAAACATTATAATTATTGACAACTGAAAGCACTTTTGGTCACCTTTGTAACATCTCTGAAAACTGAGGCATGATACTGTGCTGACAACTTTGTATTGCAGCATTCTCAATACAAAACAAAAAAATCATGAGCAGTAGAACTCATGAACTTGAAGGCAGGATTTATCGGGCTGATGAAGACATCTATATTTCATTGGCTTTGTGTAAGTGTTCAAATCACCTTGCAGTCAACAGAGCTCAGCCAATACAGGGAAAGCTACAGCTGTCAGCTGAACCAGTGTTTGAATACCTCCAAGATCATTATCATCATCATCATCTTTCTCTTGTTAGGGAGAAAATATTTCCATTTTTGTTCTCTATCTAATCAGTAGTTTTCATGTAATTTTAGAACACATACTAACTGACTATTACTTTGTTACTGTGTAACACAACTTGATTCTGAGTTAGAGAGTTTGCTGTTCCTTTCTTGCGCTGCCTTCTTGCAGAACACTAAACAAGTGATTCCTGTCCCTAAACAAATTCTTACTCAGTTCTGAAATGCTGTAAAATAATAAATGGGAGGAGACTACAGGGCTGATAAATTGTTCTTCTGAAGCCTTCACGCTTTCTGTTCCCAGAACTCTGTTTAGGCTCTTCATGCATACTGAGATAACTTTCTGAATCTTGGGAGAAAACTGACACCAAACCTCTTTATAAAAACATGCTGTTGTGAATCGCAACGGGCACAAAAAAGAGTCTAATCCACCTGTCTTTAGTGATGTTCAGAAGCACTGTTCTGCCTGCATTGCAAATATTCCATTGTTTTTTATGGTTGTAGTGGGTTGAGAGAGAAGGCCTAGCTTCCGCTCCCCCACAAAGAGGAAAAATAACCACAGTTAACCCAGCCGGAGAAGCAGGAGGGATGCTATATTTTACAATCAATGTGGAAAATGCAAGATATGTACACAATATACAGTATTTACAATAGACATACAGAAATATACAGCAAAGTAAAAAAACAAGAATACAGGAACGAAATTCCCTCCTCTGTGACAGAGGAGTGTTTCCCCCCTGTACCCCCTTCTCTCCCCATACCTCCCTTTTTCCCAAAGAGGCTGTGACTGTTTGAGGCTGTGCCTTTAAGAAAGAGGCAACATGGCTGAATGTTTTATAAACAAAGGACAGGTCTAAACTAATTTCATTGGTGGATTGGTAGAGTGCAGCTTTAAGTTTTGAGTCCAGCTGAGACCTTTCTCAGTTCACTTTCCCTTCTCCCTTTTTGCAGCTTGTGGCTTCTAGGCTCTCTGCCAGACTGACCTTGGACTGATAAGTGTGAGGCCTGCAAACCTACTAACATTTTGCTCTAATTTATAACTGCTTTTAATTAACAACTACTCCTTTCCTCTCGTTCTAACCCTCTTTGGGGAAAAAGGGGAGAGAAGGGGTACCGGGGGGGGGAACCCTCCTCCAACAGGGGGAGGGGAATCTCATTCCTGTGTTACTTTGTTGTATATTTCTGTGTATATATTGTAAATACTGTAAATTGTGTATATATACCCTGCATACCCTAAACCTGCTTGTAAATACAGTGTTCCTTTGCTCATCCGGCTGTGGTTAGCTGTGGTAATTTTTTTCCTTAACTTTGTGGGGGGGAGAAGGTTGGGCCTTTTTCCCAAACCCGCGACAGAGGGTTAGAAAGAGAAAAAAGGTAATTATTAATAAAGCAGAATCTTAGTAGGCCTCATGCGAATTAGTGTCTTATCTGTTCAGGGTCGCTCTGGTAGGGAGTCCAGAAGCAGGCAAGCTGGAAAAGAGTAGGAAAGGAGCGAACTGAGAGAAAATCCCAGCTGCACAAAACTTAAAGCTGCATTCTACCAATATACCAATGAAATTCATTTAGAATATCGATGTTTTCATTTGTCTTCACCAAAACATTCAGCCAGAGTGTCCCAGCATTGTCCCTTTCTTAAAGGCACAGCCCCAAACAGTCACAATGATTGTGGATTTGTTTGACAGATTATCATCATTAAGATGATGACAGTGTGTGACCGTTTGAGGCTGTGCCTTTAAGAAAGGGACAGTGCTGGGACACTCTGGCTGAATGTTTTGGAATAGTAATGAATACAATCAGATATTCTAAACAAATTTCATTGGTAGATTGGTAGAATGCAACTTTAATTGAGTTCATTTGGAATTTTTCTCAGTTTCCCTCTGTCCTGCTTTTCCAGCCTGTCTGCTTCTGAGCAGCTGGAGTTCTGACCTTGGATAAAGATAAGCACTAATCCTATTAATAGGCCTACTAAAATTCTTCTTTCTTAATAACTACCTTTTTCTGTCTCTAACCCTCTTTGGGAAAAAAGGAGGTAGGGGGAGAGAAGGGGGTACAGGGCGGGAACCCTCCTCTGTCCGGAAGAGGGAATTTCGTTCCTGTATTTTATTTTTTTTGCCTTGCTGTATATTTCTGTATATATATTGTAAATACTGTATATATTGCTTATATCTAACCTGCCTTTCCACATTGCTTGTAAAATATAGCATTCCCTTTTGCTTCTCCAGCTGAGTTAGCCATGTTTTTTTTTTCCTCTTTGTGGGGGAGAGAAAGCTGGGCCTTGTCTCTCAACCCACTACACAGTGGAACACGTTGCGCAGGGAGGTGGTAGAAGCCTCATCCCTGGAGGATTTTAAGGCCAGGCTGGGCGAGGTTCTGAACAATCTGATCTAGTGTGAGGGGTCCCTGCCCATGCAGGGGGGGTGGAACTAAATGATCCTTGAGGTCCCCTCCATCCCCAACAATTCTATGATTCTAAAACAATTTTGCAGTTTAGGCTAGATGTTAAGAAGAAATTCTTCATGGAGAGAGAGATTGGCCATTGGAATGGGCTGCCCAGGGAGGTAGTGGAGAGTTTAAAATAAGACTGCATGAGGCACTTGTTGCCACGGTTTAGTTGATTAGATGCTGTCAAGGATTGGAGGGGAAAGGCCAGGCCTTCTCCCCCCCCCCGTAAAGTGGAGGGAAAGAAAATTGAAAGGAAAAAAAACCACAGCCGGATTAGCAAAGGGATTGTGTGCTGTATTTACAAAGCAGTTTAGAGAATGCAGGTTTATATACAGAATTTACAATATTTGCAATATATACACAGAAATATATGACAAAGTAACACAGAATGAGATTCCCTTCCCCCCGTCTGGAGGAAGGGTTTCCCCCTGTACCCCCTTCTCTCCTCTTTTTCCCCAAAGAGGGTTAGAAAGAGAGAAAAAGGAATAATTTGTTAATAAAAGCAGAAATATGGTTAGAACAAATCTGTTACAGAGGCCTTATCTTTTTCCAAGGTCAGTCTGGCCGAAAGCCCAGAAGCTGCGAGCTGCGGGAAGGAGAAAGTGCAAGACTGAGACTAGTCTCACTGGGAATCAAAGTTGCTTTCTACCAATCCACCAATGGAATTAGTTTAGATCTGTCTTGTTTATAAAACATTCGACTATGGTGTCCCTTTGTTGAAGGCACCGCCTCAAAAAGTCACAGTCCACCCCTTCTAAACAATTTCATTGGCTGTTCAAACTGTCCATCCAATCCAAGACGATATTTACAGTTCATAAGTAAAGTTCATAGTCCATTCCAGCTATACTTACATGTAGATGATTCAAAAGTCCACGAAAATCAGGAAACAAGAAAAAAAGGAAAACAGTTTATCTCTTCACAGACAAAACAAAGAAAAGGGAAACAGGGAGTCTCAGGGTCTCTTAATTGACTCAGGGCTCTCAGGGATCTCAGGGTTCATGCACCATAGATTCCTCGTTGATTCTTCCTTTGGACAAGATGTAGCTGTACAACAGGTCAAAATTAAACTCTTTCAGCTAAAGTAAAATTTCTTTGTGGAATACACTGAATTTCACCACTCTCTTGCATTACCCAATAAGTATGGCCCGGACCTTCAGCTGAAACCACCCCTCGGACAGGTTTAGCCTCTCCTGAGGGTGAAAATACCCAAACAGTTTTACCTAACAGATTCTTTTCTCTAACAGCAGGAACTCTATCACCTTCTACTTTCCGTAGCAGATCTGAATGTGCAGGTCCAGCTCAGTTCACTGAACCTCTACTATTTACCAGCCAGGCTGCTTGTGCTGAATGTTTTTCCCAGTTTTTCAAAGATCCACCCCCCATGGCTTTAAGAGTGGTCTTCAACAAACCGTTGTAGCGTTCAATCTACCCTGAAGCTGGTGCATAGCAGATTCGCTCTTAGGAATGTGAGCATCAATGTGTCTCACCTCCACTGGAATTCTCTCGACTCGATCAGCAATGTCCTGCCACAGGTCGGCTGCCCAAATGGGTTTTCCTTTCCTCTGCCAACCACTCTTCTTCCAGTTCTTTAGCCAACCCCATAGAGCATTGGCTACCATCCATGAATCGGTGTAGACATAAAGCTTTGGCCATCTCTCACGTTCAGCTATGTCGAGAGCTAGCTGGACAGCTTTTACCTCTGCGAACTGACTGGATTCTCCTTCTCCATCCTTCGCCTCTGCAACTCGGCGTGTTGGGACTCCACACTGCAGACTTCCACCTTCGCTTGTTTCCAACAAGACGACAGGAACCGTCTGTGAACAGAGCATATTTCTTTTCATCATCAGAGAGGTCATTGTAAGGAGGAGCTTCCTCAGCACGAGTTACTTTCTCCTCTGGAGGTTTAGCACAGTTGGTACCTTCAGGCCAACTTGAGATCACCTCCACTAGACCAGGTCTTTCAAGATTTCCCATTCGAGCTCTCTGTGTTATCAGAGCCATCCACTTAGACCAGGTTGAGTCTGTGGCATGATGTGGTGTGGAGCCTTTGCCTTTGAACATCCAATTCCAAACTGGTAATCTGGGAGCTAAGAGAAGTTGTGATTCAGTTCCAATTACTTCTGAAGATGCTTTTACTCCTTCATAGGCAGCTAGAATCTCTTTCTCTGTTGGAGTATAATTAGCCTCTGAACCTCTGTAACCTCGACTCCAGAAACCAAGAGGTCGTCCACGTGTCTCACCTGGAGCTTTTTGCCACAAGCACCAGGTTGGACCATTGTCACTTGCAGCCGTGTACAAAATGTTCTTAATGTCTGGACCATCTCGGACAGGTCCCAGACCCATTGCTTGAATTACCTCTTGCTTTATCTGGTCAAAGGCTGCTTGTTGTTCAGGTCCCCAGTGGAAATGGTTTCTCTTTTGAGTCTCATCATACACAGGTTTCACAATCTGACTGTATCCAGGAATGTGCAGTCTCCAAACCAAACAGAACCCAGCGCGTGGCTGAAGAGAGAGGAAGCAGCTTGAGGAGCGCAGCTCTGGGAGTTTGGCTTTTGGCTTTGATTCCCTTGCTTTTCAGGCGGTAAGGGGCTGGTGGCTCAGGACTTCCCGAAGAGAGGAGGAGGGGCAGGGGGCTCAGATTGCCTACCTGCCGGAGGGCTGTGACGTAGCTGGGGGAGGGGTTGCCACGGAGACCGTGTGCAAACCAAACAGAACCCAGCGCGTGGTTGAAGAGAGAGGAGGCAGCTTGAGGAGCGCAGCTCGGCTTCTCACTGACAGGAAAAAAAAAAAAAAAAAAAAAGGGGGAAAAAGAAAAAAAAAGGGGGAAAAAGAAAAAAAAAAAAAAAAGCCGTGTGGAGAGGGTGGTTACTGCAAGATGGTCACCACTAGAGCAAAGTCTAGCAGAAGGACAGTGGGCACCCAAACAGAGACCACCCACAAGCATGCAGATGTTCAGGTAGGTGGCTGCGGTGAGTGCTGGAGCCTGGCACTCGATATGGAGGCTGGAGGGAGCAGCTGTTTCAGGTGTGAGCAAGTCAGTGATCTGATGAGCATGGTGGTCAAACTAAAAGAAGAGGTGGAAAGGCTAAGAGCTAGAAGAGATGACGAGCAGAAAATTGACGATTCCCATAATGTAATCTCTTCTAAACCAGAACAGGGGGTAACACTTAGGGGAACAGGGAGTTTGATACCTCCCCAGAAGCAAGATTCTCAACCTCCCTGAAGTAACCCACATGAGCAGGGCCAATGGGAACAGGTCTCTGCCCGACGGAAGAAGTGCAAACAAAGGAAGTCTGCTCCTGTGAGCAGCACGCTGCCTCCAGTGCAGTTACAGAACAGGTATGAGGCTCTGCAGGAGGAACAGGTTATTGGTAAGGCCGAGGACTCAAGAAGGTCAGAAGCTGCACCAATGACAGGTTGCCTCAGGCCAGCCGTCAAAACTTACCCAGAAAAGAAACCTCGCAGGGTCATCGTCATAGGAGACTCCCTACTGAGGGGAACAGAGGGCCCAATATGCAGACCAGACCAATTTCATAGAGCGGTCAGCTGCCTCCCTGGTGCCCAAGTTAAAGACGTTGTAGACAGAATTCCCAACCTCGTGAGTCCTTCAGACTACTACCCACTGCTGGTCTTTCAGGTGGGCAGTGATGATGTAACAATGAGAGGCTCACAATCTATTAAAAAAGACTTCAGTACTTCAGGGCAAATGCTAAAGGGATCAGGGGCTCAAGTCGCGTTCTCTGCCATCCCTCTAACGTCAGCAATGGATGAGGACACACTGAGGAAGGGCCGACAGATCAATTCATGGCTCAGGGGCTGGTGCCATCGACAGGGCTTTGGGTTCCACAATCATGGATTGGTTTTCAAGGCACCTGAGCTGAAAACAACTCATGGGACACACTTGTCCCAGAGGGGGATAAGAATCCTGGGGCAGGAATTGGCAGGGCTCATTGATAGGGCTTTAAACTAGATTTGAAGGGGAAGGGGTTAATAGTCTCCTGCTGGCTGGTGACAAACAGAGGGGCAGCTCACCAGCAGTAGAGAGAAGGAGAGATGGTAAGGGCTCTCAACTTGCTGCCCTGAGGCAAGCCACGAATGATCCACCAGGACATTCTGTGGAAACCGAGGGGATTTGGCACAAGAGGAGGACAGGGCCAGCCCAGCTGAAGTGCTTCTATGCGAATGCGCGCAGCTTGGGCAACAAACAGGATGAGTTAAGGGCCACTGTGCTGCTGGGATGCCACGACATAGTGGCTGTTACTGAAACTTGGTGGGATGAATCCCATGACTGGAATGTAGGCATAGATGGATATAAACTCTTTAGGAAGGATAGGCAGGGAAGGAGAGGAGGAGGTGTTGCCCTCTATGTCAATAGCCAGTTGGAATCAGTGGAGCTCCAACTGGGGAGGGATGATGAGCTAGTTGAGAGCGTATGGGTTAAAATTAAAGGCAGGACAGGGGAAGGAGATATTACTGTGGGGGTCTCCTACAGGCCACCTGAGCAGCAGATCCAAGCAGATGAGGCCCTCCATAGGCAAATAGAAGCGGCTTCCAGGTCACAAGCCCTGGTCCTCATGGGTGATTTCAACCACCCGGACATCTGCTGGAGGGACAACACAGCAAGGCACCAGCAATCCAGGATGTTCCTGGACTGCATAGAAGACAACTTCCTCCTCCAAATGGTAGAGGAACCAACAAGAAATGGTGCTATGCTGGACCTTGTTCTCACCAACAGGGAAGGGCTGGTAAGCAATGTGAGGCTCAGAGACGACCTTGGCTGCAGTGACCATGAAGCAGTTGAATTTAACATTCTCAGGGCAATCATAAAGAAGTATTCCAAGCTCACGACCCTAGACTGTAGGCGTGCAGATTTTGATCGCTTCAGGGATCTGCTAACCAAAGTGTCGTGGGACAAAGCCCTGGAGGGAAGAGGGACCCAGGACAGCTGGTCAGTATTCAAGGACCACCTCCTCTGTGTCCAGGAGCTCTGTGTACCAACAAAGAGAAAAGCAGGTAAGAATACTAGGAGGCCTGCCTGGATGGCCAAGGAGCTACTGGACACACTAGTACTTAAAAGGAAACTCTACAGGAAGTGGAGAGAAGGACAGGTAGAACAGGGGGAATATAAGGAAGCTGCCCGAGCAGCAAGAGTCCTGGTTAGGAAAGCCAAAGCAGAGTTTGAATTGAATCTAGCCAGGGAGATTAAAGGGAACACTAAGAACTTTTTCAGGTATATTAATGGGAAGAAGAAGACTAGGGAAGGTGTGGGCCCCCTCAGAAAGGAAAATGGTGACATGGTCACAAGTGATGAGGAAAAGGCTGAGGTACTTAATAACTTCTTTACCTCAGTCTTCACTGCAAGGGCCTCTAGCCACACTCCTGATGTTATGGAAGTCAAGACCAGGGACGGGGAGGAAGAGCTGCCCATTGTAAGTGCAGATCAGGTTCGTGATCATCTGAAGAACCTGAAAGTGTTCCAAGTCCATGGGACCCGACGGGATACACCCACGGGTACTGAGAGAACTGGCAGATGAGGTTGCTAAACCCCTCTCTATTATATTTCAAAAGTCATGGCAATCTGGTGAAGTCCCCACAGACTGGAAAAGGGGAAACATTGCCCCCATTTTCAAAAAGGGTGAGAAGGAGGAACCAGGGAACTACAGGCCAGTCAGTCTCACCTCTGTGCCTGGAAAGATCATGGAGCAGATCCTCCTGGAGTCACTACTCGCTCAAAAGAATAGTGAAGAGGTGATTGGGAACAGTCAGCATGGCTTTGCCAAGGGCAAATCCTGCCTGACCAACCTGGTTGCCTTCTATGAGCAGGTGACAAAATTAATAGATGAGGGGCGAGCAACTGATGTCATTTACCTGGACCTGAGCAAAGCCTTCGACACTGTCCCACACCACATCCTGGTCTCCAGGCTGGTGACACATGGCTTTGATGGGTGGGCCACTAGATGGATAAGGAACTGGCTTGATGGCCGCACCCAAAGAGTGGCTGTCAATGGCTCCATGTCCCAGTGGAGGCCAGTGACAAGCGGAGTCCCTCAGGGATCAGTCCTGGGACCTGTCTTGTTCAACATCTTTGTGGGTGACATGGACAGTGGCATTGAGTGCACCCTCAGCAAGTTTGCTGATGACACCAAGCTGTGTGGTGCAGCAGACACGCTGGAGGAAGGAGGCCATCCAGAGGGACCTTGACAGGCTGGAGAGGTGGGCACAAGCCAACCTCATGAAGTTCAATAAGAGCAAGTGCAGGGTCCTGCATCTGGGTCGAGGCAATCCCAGGCACAAATCCAGGCTGGGCAGTGACTGGCTGGAAAGTAGCCCTGAGGAGAGAGACTTGGGGGTGCTGGTGGACAAAAAGCTCAACATGAGCTCTCAATATGCACTTGCAGCCCGCAAGCCAATCAGATCCTGGGCTGCATCAGGAGAAGTGTGGCTAGCAGGTCGAGGGAGGTGATCCTCCCCCTCTACTCAGCCCTGGTGAGACCCCACCTGGAGTACTGTGTCCAGTTCTGGAGCCCCTATTACAAGAGGGATGTGGAGGTGCTGGAACGTGTCCAGAGAAGGGCCACAAGGATGATCAGAGGGCTGGAGCACCTCTCCTATGAGAGCAGACTGAAGGAGTTGGGGCTGTTCAGTCTGCAGAAGAGAAGGCTCCGAGGTGACCTAATTGTGGCCTTCCAGTATCTGAATGGGGCCTACAGGAAGGCTGGGGAGGGACTGCTCCGGATCTCAGGTAGTGATAGGACTAGGGGGAATGGAATGAAGCTGGAGGTGGGGAGATTCAGGCTGGATGTGAGGTGGAGGTTTTCACCATGAGAGTGGTGAGACCCTGGAATGGGTTGTCCAGGGAGGTGGTCGAGGCCCCGTCCCTGGGGGTGTTTAAGAGCAGGCTGGATGAGGCTCTGTCCAGCCTGATCTAGTGTGGGGTTTCCCTGACCATGGCAGGGGGGTTGGAACTAGATGATCCTTGTGGTCCCTTCCAACCCTGAATGAAACTATGAAACTATGAAAGTAGTCATTGATAACCTCAGCCTGCACCATGTCAGTTGTCACCACTTCACCTGTGTCCTTTCTAAGGGTTCCCACGCCTCCCCTAGGCATCTTTTTTCTGTTAATATACCTATAGAAATGTTTACTATTCCCCCAGGACAAAAGCTTAAATACCAAGTTGATTTTTTTGCATATGATGGACACAAAATCACAGAATCGCCTCGTAACACATGCAAGTGCCGGGTTCTACATATTGGCCACAACAAACTCATGCAGTGCTACAGTGGCTAGAGAGCAGCCAGGCAGAAAGGACCCTGGGGGTATTGGTTGATGGTAGGCTGAACATGAGCCAGCAGTGTGCCCAGGTGGCCAAGAAGGCCAATGGCATCTTGGCCTGTATCGGGAATAGTGTGGCCAGTAGGAGCAGGGAAGTCATTCTAACCCTGTACTCAGCACTGGTTATGCCACACCTTGAGTCCTGTGTCCAATTCTGGGCTCCTCAGTTTAGGAAAGATGTTGACTTGCTGGAACTTGTCCAGAGAAGGGCAAAAAAGCTGGTGATGGGTTTGGAGCACAAGCCCTATGAGGAGAGGCTGAGGGAGCTGGGGTTGCACCAAGCTCCCCATCCAGAGTAACTGACCATTGGAATGTGCTGCTCAGAGAGGTGGTGGAGTCACCATCACTGGAGGTGTTTAGGAAGAGACTGGATGGGGTGCTTGGTGCCATGGTTTAGTTGATTAGATGGTGTTGGATGATAGGTTGGACTTGATGATCTCAAAGGTCTCTTCCAACCTGGTCTATTCTATTCTATTCTATTCTATTCTATTCTATTCTATTCTATTCTATTCTATTCTATTTTCCATTGAGCATCACTTTACTGAATATAAATTGTGTATATTCACAAATATGCCTATTTATAGATATCTACTGAAGGATATACAAATGTACTTTGCTTTTTTTCTCTTTAATGAAATTTATGAGAGTCCTTTTTTAAACTTTTGTCATTGCTGTTGTTACAAACATTACATTTGCCACAGAAATGTAACCAGAAAACCTGACCAAAAAAACCAAACCCCCACCAAACCAAAACATATTTTCAAGAGCATTATTGAAAAGGTCCTCCTTTCCTTTCAGGTTGACTCTCCTCCTTAATTATCTTGATGTGGAAATGAATTCCTTTCCAAACAGGAACAGCCCACTGCAAAATTATGTGCAGGAAATAAAGACACTGTGCCCGGTTGACGCTGTCCCCTTAAGAAAGGGAATATGGTGGACGGAAGTTGGTAAACGGAAGGAAGAGTCTAAACTAATTTTCATTGGTCAAGTGGGAGGAAGCACCATCTGAACTGAGACTGAAATGGGCATTTCCAGCACTTCTCGGTCACTCTTGCTTCCGCTTCTCCAGGGTGCAGCAACTCTTCTCTGTGCTGGGCTTTCTGCCAAGGCCTCGGCCTTGAAGATAAGATAACCAGGTCTATATTAACTGCTTCCAACTAACACAAACTGCTTCTAACATTTTTTTTTTCTCTCTTTTCTTCCTCTTTCTATCCCATTCTGGGGAAAGGGGGGAAGAGAGGGGAGAGCGGAGGTGGGGAATCCCCTCGGCCGAGGGGGCTTACTCTCATTTCTGTGTTACTCTGTTGTATATCTTGGTATATATTGTAGATATTGTAAATTTGTAAATATTCCCCTGCATATCCTTCACTGCTTTGTAAATATAGCTCCACTGCTTTGCTAATTCAGCTGGTGGTTTTTTTTTCCTTTCCCTTCAATTTTTCTTTCCCTTTTACCTTACAAGGGGGAAGGGAAGAGGCTTCTCGGCCTTACCCTTTCACCCACCACATTTTTTTTGTATTGGCATACCCAACGTGCGGCAGATAATTAGTTTAATTTATTACTTGATTGATTTAGTGTTTTCCAGCTGAATTAGCAAACATGAAGGTGTTGTGGTTTGTGGAGCGATTATTCTTTTCAATTTTTGGGGCTCTGGTTTACAGATACTGTTTGGGTTTGATTTTGGATTACCTGGGCAAATATTTGGTGCGGACAATTTATATGTGGGTTATGTATAGAGTTAAATTATGGTATGGAAAATGTATTAATTTATTATGGCCAGTGAGATACAGGAATGTTACCTCCACCACTCTCCCAATTGAGATAAAGGGTTTTAAGATTCCGCCTGAGGAGAGAGTAACTTTAAGTGATGCCTGGGATCCAAAGGTGATTTATTTAATGTGTATAATTCTGCTGCTGGTGATGATTATCGTGTATCTCCTGATTTCTTTACGGCGAGAAAGAAAGGTGTCCAGAGCTTCTTTTGTTATTAAAACTAGATCAAAAAGAAAACGCCGTGGCTCTCGATCAGTCCCAGAGTCATCTAGTGATGAGGACTGTGGAGAACCTGTGTCAGTCAAAAAGAAGGCTAAAAAGTTAATTGGTAAAGCAGCTCTAAATGACTTTGCTGATTCCAGCAGGCTGCCAAGGGCGTCAACTGGTATCAACATGGCTCCTACTCCTCCTCCTTCTTCTTCTTCTCCATCGGCCATTAACGGAGCAACGTCACTTCCGCCCAATCCCTCGGTGGGACCGGAAGTCACTGCCCCAGCAGCTGATTTATCTCAGGACCTGTCAGCTTCCATTAAGGTGGCTGTAAATTCAAACACAGCTCCAGTTAAGGTGGCTACTTTAATGACTAGAAGTGGAAAGGCCAAAGATGGAGAAGAAGAGGAGCTGGAGACTGATCCTGGTGAGGGGCCCTCTACTCTAAGAGATCCTGCTCAGGAGGAAGAGGTGGTTTGTTTTAAAGATCTAGCTAACCTAGTGAGATCAAAGCAGGATACAGATGAAGCTAGGAAAGCAGCTGGCAAAGGTGGTTCTCAGCTTAAAGAGATCCTTGGGAGAATGACAGCAGGATTATATGGGCAAAGAATTCAGGGAGATGAAGAGGAAGATGATATTTTGGAATGTTCTTCTCCACGGGAGGAATTGCGAAATGTCCGTAAAGATTTCACCAGGGCAGATAAGGAGCCAGTTCTAGCTTGGCTTAGTAGGTGTTATGATACAGGTGCTCCGGCTCTAACAGTTGGAGACAAGTCAGCAGCTCAGTTAGGAACTCTCTCAAGGGATAATGGAATAGATAGACATCTAGGCAGAGCTCTCGGTAAGGTTAGTCTGTGGATACGCCTTTTAATGGCGGTTGCCCTGAGATACCCTTCCCGAGATGATCTTCCATGGAACCCTAAACCCTGGACTACCATAGATGAGGGAATTAAGCGCTTGAGAGAATTTGCTGTTAGAGAGCTACTCTATGGTGAACATGAAACTCTGAATCCTGATGACATTCCTGTGGGTATTGGTCTTGCAAAAAAGATCATCAAACTTGCCCCTTCCAATTATGCAAACATTCTGGCAAGCAGAATTGTGTCAAGAAGTTATGGTGGAGCTTCTCCCACGGTTGGCCAATTCAGTGATCAAATGAGACAATTGGAGGATAGCATGACACGTGGTTCTTTGGTTTCCGCCATTAAAACGATGTCTGGTGATATACAGAATTGCATAAGAGAGTTAAAAGATGAATTTAGAAATTCCATATCCCAATTGGCACAAAGGGATAATTTCAATTCTTCCTCCAGGTGGATACAAGTTTCATCTGTGAGGAATACACGTCCTCCAAGGAGGTCATTCCAGAACAGGTCATTCCAAAACAGGTCATTCCAAAACAGACCACCAAGGCAATCACGTAGAACTATTTGGATAACTCTGCGTGATCAGTTTGGTGAGAACATGAACCGCTGGGATGGCCAACCAACTTCTAACCTTTTCAGGAGACTGAGGGAATTGCAAAGTGGCAGAACCCAAGGTAGCAATACCAGAAGGGTAGCTGTTACTTCCACAGTTCCCCAGAATGACTCTTATGGTTCCAACAGTGGCTCCAGTTATAACATGCAAAGCTATAACCCTGCAAACTATGTGCAATGCACATGTGCGCATGTTCCCCATAACTAGGGGTGCCCTGCCTCCCGCCAGGGGGAAGAGAGGGATAACAGAGATAACAGAATCTATTGGGATGTGTACATCCAGTGGCCTGGCACTTCACAATTTCGGAAGTACAGGGCCTTGGTTGACACAGGAGCTCAGTGCACCATAATACCATCAAATTATCAGGGATCAGAGTCTATAACTATTCTGGGAGTCACTGGTGGATCTCAAGAGTTAAGTAAAGTGGAGGTTAATATAAGTTTAACTGGTAAACAATGGAAGAAGCATACAGTTGTGACCGGACCTGATGCACCTTGTATTTTGGGAATTGATTTTCTGAGAGAGGGTGTGGTGAAGAGGTTATTAAATTTATGAATATGAAATATGAATTATGAAAAATATAATTTTATTAATTATCAAACTATTAATAACCGATGAATCACCAACTTATATACATGTTCTAGTGCACGTTCGTGAAATACATTCCACAACTGGCTTAGTGTTATGATTATAATGTAATTAAACTATCTATAAACCCTTTCTGTATTTATATAACGAAGGGTGCAGTTCCGCCGCTTGGCCACTAGATGGAGACTCGGCGGGACGCGGGCGGCTTCTGGCTATACACAGCAATATTACAATCTTTCTATGCGTCAGCGCTTACTCTGCTGGACGCGGATACTTTGAACTGAGTGCTAGTGGGTGGAAAGCACGTGGACGATATTCAATTCCCTTCAGACAACAGGGATCGGTCCTGGACAGGGTCGGTCCGTGGGGTCGGCCCTCTAAAGTCGGCTCGCACAGCGGGGCGGGCTTGAAGGACGGAAGCAGGCGAAGCTACGGGGGTCGGCCCAACCACGGCGTTTCTCAGGGCTGATGCAAACAGCCTCAGGGAGAGAATGTGGCTGCGTTAAGCGGCGTCTCTCGTTAATGAGGTTAAAGGAGCAACAGGACTCTCAGAATGGTCCCAGATTCGGTGCAGTACAAACATTAACAATGCTTTGGTTTTCCCTGGAATTCACAGGGCTCAGAGCGGCACTCGGCGGCTCCTCAGAGCGGCACTCGGTGGCTCCTCTCCCGCACGGCGGGGTTAGGCATACGTGGACTCGGTATTAATCATGTCCCTTCTCCCCGGCAACTGGGCAGATCTTACCCGCGGGGGTTGGTCCAGTCCTCCGGCGGCACGATGGGCTCTTCCGATCGGCACGACTGGTTGTAGCAATGCTGAGCTCCTCAGCCTCAGCGAAGGTCCTCCCTCTGGGCTTCTTAACGATGCAGACGCTTCCAGTATGCGTGCATGTATAACAGAAGCTAACAATAAGCTCAATGGCAAAGGCTGAAGCTCGAGACTTACTCTCGAGCAAGGACAGAGACAAAGTAAATGAGGGGGCAACGTGTTCACCAACTGGGGTGACACTTATAGATTCCTCGAGGCTGGGCTTGACCAATGGGCACTCTCATAAGCAACTGGCTTCAGCCTATAGAAAGCGTGAAGCTAGAATATGCCCATACTTGGTGTCAGCACAAGTGCTGCATGCGCTGGGTGCGTGCAAGCCTGGCTAATGCCTTGGCTTTTGTCTTCCTCCTGGAGGGAGGGGAACTTGCCCACATGCTGGGACAAGATTCAGTATTGGGGCATAATGTGCCTTCACCACATTACCACCCCTTGCCCATGGGCATGTATAAGCCTCGAATATAGATTACCCTTAACAAGGTTTATCCCATATAGGATTAAGCTATATCATACCTGTTTGGTAGAATACATTTTCAAACATAGTGACTTACAATACCTTAGCACTATATGAACAGTATACAGACTTTAAACTATACTCTTAACAGAGCGAGCTGTCTTAGCAGTGTGGAACAAATGTTTGCTCCGAAACCAATATTGGTACTCTCAATTATCTCCCACCACCCCCTTGACTAAGTGACGGGGTTTGATTCCCATATGACACTGAAGCTATCAAAGTGTCTATGGAGTTTGTCAGTTTCCCACCCCCTTGATAAGATGGGCTCTGTCACTATGACAGGACTCAGTATTGAGATGAGGAATAATCTCTTTCCACTGCTTCTTTTATCAGTTCAGTGAGTACCCTTTTTGCTACTTTCTTTCTCATCCTTGGTTCCAAGCCAAATACAACTTCATAGTTTCATAGTTTCATAGTTTCATTCAGGGTTGGAAGGGACCACAAGGATCATCTAGTTCCAACCCCCCTGCCATGGGCAGGGAAACCCCACACTAGATCAGGCTGGACAGAGCCTCATCCAGCTTGCTCTTAAACACCCCCAGGGACGGGGCTTCGACCACCTCCCTGGACAACCCATTCCAGGCTCTCACCACTCTCATGGTGAAGAACCTCCTCCTCACATCCAGCCTGAATCTCCCCACCTCCAGCTTCATTCCATTCCCCCTAGTCCTATCACTACCTGACATCCTGAGAAGTCCTTCCCCAGCCTTCCTGTAGGCCCCCTTCAGATACTGGAAGGCCACAATTAGGTCACCTCGGAGCCTTCTCTTCTGCAGACTGAACAGCCCCAACTCCTTCAGTCTGCTCTCATAGGAGAGGTGCTCCAGCCCTCTGATCATCCTCGTGGCCCTTCTCTGGACACGTTCCAGCACCTCCACATCCCTCTTGTAATAGGGACTCCAGAACTGGACACAGTACTCCAGATGGGGTCTCACCAGGGCTGAGTAGAGGGGGAGGATCACCTCCCTCGACCTGCTAGCCACACTTCTCCTGATGCAGCCCAGGATCTGATTGGCTTTGCGGGCTGCAAGTGCACATTGAGAGCTCATGTTGAGCTTTTTGTCCACCAGCACCCCCAAGTCTCTCTCCTCAGGGCTACTTTCCAGCCAGTCACTGCCCAGCCTGTATTTGTGCCTGGGATTGCCTCCACCCAGATGCAGGACCCTGCACTTGCTCTTATTGAACTTCATGAGGTTGGCTTGTGCCCACCTCTCCAGCCTGTCAAGGTCCCTCTGGATGGCCTCCCTTCCTCCAGCGTGTCTGCTGCACCACACAGCTTGGTGTCATCAGCAAACTTGCTGAGGGTGCACTCAATGCCACTGTCCATGTCACCCACAAAGATGTTGAACAAGACAGGTCCCAGGACTGATCCCTGAGGGACTCCGCTTGTCACTGGCCTCCACTGGGACATGGAGCCATTGACAGCCACTCTCTGGGTGCGGCCATCAAGCCAGTTCCTTATCCATCTAGTGGTCCACCCATCAAAGCCATGTGTCACCAGCCTGGAGACCAGGATGTGGTGCGGGACAGTGTCGAAGGCTTTGCTCAGGTCCAGGTAAATGACATCAGTTGCTCGCCCCTCATCTATTAATTTTGTCACCTGCTCATAGAAGGCCACCAGGTTGGTCAGGCAGGATTTGCCCTTGGCAAAGCCATGCTGACTGTTCCCAATCACCTCTTCACTATTCTTTTGAGCGAGTAGTGACTCCAGGAGGATCTGCTCCATGATCTTTCCAGGCACAGAGGTGAGACTGACTGGCCTGTAGTTCCCTGGTTCCTCCTTCTTACCCTTTTTGAAGATGGGGGCAATGTTTCCCCTTTTCCAGTCTGTGGGGACTTCACCAGATTGCCATGACTTTTGAAATATAATAGAGAGGGGTTTAGCAACCTCATCTGCCAGTTCTCTCAGCACCCGTGGGTGTATCCCGTCGGGTCCCATGGACTTGAACACTTTCAGGTTCTTCAGATGATCACGAACCTGATCTGCACTTACAATGGGCAGTTCTTCCTCCCCGTCCCTGGCTTTGACTTCCATAACATCAGGAGTGTGGCTAGAGGCCCTTGCAGTGAAGACTGAGGTAAAGAAGTTATTAAGTACCTCAGCCTTTTCCTCATCACTTGTGACCATGTCACCATTTTCCTTTCTGAGGGGGCCCACACCTTCCCTAGTCTTCTTCTTCCCATTAATATACCTGTAAAAGTTCTTAGTGTTCCCTCTAATCTCCTGGCTAGATTCAATTCAAACTCTGCTTTGGCTTTCCTAACCAGGACTCTTGCTGCTCGGGCAGCTTCCTTATATTCCCCCTGTTCTACCTGTCCTTCTCTCCACTTCCTGTAGAGTTTCCTTTTAAGTACTAGTGTGTCCAGTAGCTCCTTGCCCATCCAGGCAGGCCTCCTAGCATTCTTACCTGCTTTTCTCTTTGTTGGTACACAGAGCTCCTGGACACAGAGGAGGTGGTCCTTGAATATTGACCAGCTGTCCTGGGTCCCTCTTCCCTCCAGGGCTTTGTCCACGACACTTTGGCTAGCAGATCCCTGAAGCGATCAAAATCTGCACGCCTAAAGTCTAGGGTCGTGAGCTTGGAATACTTCCTCCTGATTGCCCTGAGGATGTTAAATTCAACTGCTTCATGGTCACTGCAGCCAAGGCCGTCTATGAGCCTCACATTGCTTACCAGCCCTTCCCTGTTGGTGAGAACAAGGTCCAGCATAGCACCATTTCTTGTTGGTTCCTCTACCATTTGGAGGAGGAAGTTGTCTTCTATGCAGTCCAGGAACATCCTGGATTGCTGGTGCCTTGCTGTGTTGTTCCTCCAGCAGATGTCCGGGTGGTTGAAATCACCCATGAGGACCAGGGCTTGTGACCTGGAAGCCGCTTCTATTTGCCTATGGAGGGCCTCATCTGCTTGGATCTGCTGGTCAGGTGGCCTGTAGGAGACCCCCACAGTAATATCTCCTTCCCCTGTCCTGCCTTTAATTTTAACCCACACACTCTCAACTAGCTCATCATCCCTCCCCAGTTGGAGCTCCACTGATTCCAACTGGTTACTGACATAGAGGGCAACACCTCCTCCTCTCCTTCCCTGCCTATCCTTCCTAAAGAGTTTATATCCATCTATGCCTACATTCCAGTCATGGGATTCATCCCACCAAGTTTCAGTAACAGCCACTATGTCGTGGCATCCCAGCAGCACAGTGGCCCTTAACTCATCCTGTTTGTTGCCCAAGCTGCGTGCATTCGCATAGTTCCTCGGGACATTCCATTTTGAGGAGTACCCAACACCATGGATCTAGTGAGTCAGGTGAATCTCGTGAATTAGAGCGTTCCCTGTCACTCTGCATGTTTTCATTCCCTCTACTGGGGTTGCAGGAACCTCGTGAGTGTTGTTTTCCAGTGCAGTATTTATGTCTGCCTGGGATGGTGGAAGGGGATGCTTGAGAGCGTTGCTCTTCCCTTCTCTGGCCATGTGGTATCGCTTTACGGCTGGCAGTATATACCTTTTGCCGGTGTCCCTCCTTGCTGGGTCTGTGGTCCCTTCTGGAACTCTCCCTTTTGGAGGTCTTTTCCTGGAGCTTTGCTTTCAGGATGCTGCGAGGTTCAGCCTCATTGGCTTCTATAGCAGCTTGGCTCTTCCACAGTTCGCAGTAATGCTGTGGGCTAGACTCACATCCAGAATCTGAGTCTGATGTGGTGCTCTGTGTGTCTCTGGGATCGTAGTAAGCTCTCTTGCTGGGATGCTGTGCAAGCTGTTGTCGAGCTGGCTTGGCTACCTTATTGCAGGAGCTTCTATTTCCCTGGTTACCTCTTGGTCTGCCATGCTGTGGGAAACTCGGTCTGCTGCTGGCTTTGGAGTCATCTAGCGATGCTAAGTTGAATCTCACCTTCTTCTTGGGAATTCGTTGCTGGTTGAAGCTGGTGGCTTCACTGTCATCATCCGGTGATGTGGAGCCTGGCTTGGCTTGCTGCACCGGTGCTATAGCTGCTGACCTGTCTGGTGTGGGTGAGCTAACATTGCTCATGTGCTGATGCTGGGCAGCTGCTGAATCAAAATCAGCTGGTTTCTGCTTGTCAACTGGGACAGACAGAATAGGAGAGCCTGGCTCTCGTGTGTCATGTGCCCTGGCTACTTCATAGGTAGCATATGATTGCCATTGAGACTTGAAAACAGACATGGTCTCTTTTATGTGCAGCTCAAATAAATCATGAAGTCTCTGGCTTTGTGCCTCTGACTTCGCCAGTTCCCTTTCCAATTGGGAAACCTTTTGGTCAAAGAATTTAATTTCCTCCTGCATCTGTATAATACAAGATGCCATCAGGACAGCGTGTTCGCTGCTGGGTTCGCTTAGCTTTGCGAAAATGCCATCTATATTTTTACAATTTAATTTTGCCCATTCCAAGTCTGGGGCTGTAATTTTGTATCCCAAGTTATGGAAATATTTCACAGCTGTGCACCCTGCTCGCTGCGCCATATTGTGGCGAAGAGGTTATTAAATTTATGAATATGAAATATGAATTATGAAAAATATAATTTTATTAATTATCAAACTATTAATAACCGATGAATCACCACCTTATATACATGTTCTAATGCACGTTCGTGAAATACATTCCACAACTGGCTTAGTGTTATGATTATAATGTAATTAAACTATCTATAAACCCTTTCTGTATTTATATAACGAAGGTGCAGTTCCGCCGCTTGGCCACTAGATGGAGACTCGGCGGGACGCGGGCGGCTTCTGGCTATACACAGCAATATTACAATCTTTCTATCGTCAGCGCTTACTCTGCTGGACGCGGATACTTTGAACTGAGTGCTAGTGGGTGGAAAGCACGTGGGCGATATTCAATTCCCTTCAGACAACAGGGATCGGTCCTGGACAGGGTCGGTCCGTGGGGTCGGCCCTCTAAAGTCGGCTCGCACAGCGGGGCGGGCTTGAAGGACGGAAGCAGGCGAAGCTACGGGGTCGGCCCAACCACGGCGTTTCTCAGGGCTGATGCAAACAGCCTCAGGGAGAGAATGTGGCTGCGTTAAGCGGCGTCTCTCGTTAATGAGGTTAAAGGAGCAACAGGACTCTCAGAATGGTCCCAGATTCGGTGCAGTACAAACATTAACAATGCTTTGGTTTTCCCTGGAATTCACAGGGCTCAGAGCGGCACTCGGCGGCTCCTCAGAGCGGCACTCGGTGGCTCCTCTCCCGCACGGCGGGGTTAGGCATACGTGGACTCGGTATTAATCATGTCCCTTCTCCCCGGCAACTGGGCAGATCTTACCCGCGGGGGTTGGTCCAGTCCTCCGGCGGCACGATGGGCTCTTCCGATCGGCACGACTGGTTGTAGCAATGCTGAGCTCCTCAGCCTCAGCGAAGGTCCTCCCTCTGGGCTTCTTAACGATGCAGACGCTTCCAGTATGCGTGCATGTATAACAGAAGCTAACAATAAGCTCAATGGCAAAGGCTGAAGCTCGAGACTTACTCTCTCGAGCAAGGACAGAGACAAAGTAAATGAGGGGGCAACGTGTTCACCAACTGGGGTGACACTTATAGATTCCTCGAGGCTGGGCTTGACCAATGGGCACTCTCATAAGCAACTGACTTCAGCCTATAGAAAGCGTGAAGCTAGAATATGCCCATACTTGGTGTCAGCACAAGTGCTGCATGCGCTGGGTGCGTGCAAGCCTGGCTAATGCCTTGGCTTTTGTCTTCCTCCTGGAGGGAGGGGGAACTTGCCCACATGCTGGGACAAGATTCAGTATTGGGGCATAATGTGCCTTCACCACAGAGGGGCGTTTCAAAGACCCTAGAGGTTACAAATGGGCTTTTGGAATAGCTTCAACAGAAATTGATGGACAAAAATTGAAGCTGTCTGCTAGACCTGAGCTTTCTGATGAATCTGCAGTTGTGGGACAACATAAGAAACAGGACATTAAATTGCCGGTTGCTTCTCAGACTGTGCATCACAGACAATACAGAACCAACCGTGACTCTTTGTTGCCCATTCAGAATCTGATTCGTCAGTTGGAGAGTCAGAAAGTTGTCAGCAAAACTCATTCACCTTTCAACAGTCCAGTGTGGCCTGTGCGGAAGCAGAATGGAGACTGGCGTCTGACGGTAGACTACCGAGCCCTGAATGAAGTGACACCACCTATGAGTGCAGCAGTACCAGACATGATGGAGCTACAGTATGAGCTGGAATCCAAAGAGGCCAAATGGTATGCTACCATAGACATTGCTAATGCATTTTTCTCTATTCCCATAGCAGAGGAATGCAGGCCTCAGTTTGCTTTCACCTGGAGAGGAATCCAGTACACTTTCAACAGGCTGCCAATGGGCTGGATCCACAGCTCAAGCATCTGTCATGCAGTGATCCATGATGCTCTGGAGAAAGGCGGTGCTCCAGAACACATCCAGTTCATCGATGATATCATCGTCTGGGGTAAAACTGCTGAGGAAGTCTTCGAGAAAGGTAACAAGATCATTGACATTCTTCTGAATGCAGGTTTTGCCATCAAGCGAGACAAGGTGAAAGGACCTACCACAGAGATTCAGTTTCTGGGAGTGCGATGGCAGGATGGACGCCGACACATTCCAGTGGATGTGGTAAATAGAGTCTCTACCATGGCAAGTCCCACAAACAAGCAAGAGACCTTACGTTTCTTGGGGATAGTGGGATTTTGGAGACTGCACATTCCTGGATACAGTCAGATTGTGAAACCTCTGTATGATGTGACTCGAAAGAGAAACCATTTCCACTGGGGACCTGAACAACAAGCAGCCTTTGACAAGATAAAGCAAGAGGTAGTTCAAGCAATGGGTCTGGGACCTGTCCGAGATGGTCCAGACATTAAGAACATTTTGTACACGGCTGCAAGTGACAATGGTCCAACCTGGTGCTTGTGGCAAAAAGCTCCAGGTGAGACACGTGGACGACCTCTTGGTTTCTGGAGTCGAGGTTACAGAGGTTCAGAGGCTAACTACACTCCAACAGAGAAAGAAATTCTAGCTGCCTATGAAGGAGTGAAAGCATCTTCTGAAGTGATTGGAACTGAATCACAACTTCTTCTAGCTCCCAGATTACCAGTTTTGAATTGGATGTTCAAAGGCAAAGGTTCCACACCACATCATGCCACAGACTCCACATGGTCTAAGTGGATGGCTCTGATAACACAGAGAGCTCGAATGGGAAATCTTGAAAGACCTGGTCTAGTGGAGGTGATCTCAAGTTGGCCTGAAGGTATCAACTGTGCTAAACCTCCAGAGGAGAAAGTAACTCGTGCTGAGGAAGCTCCTCCTTACAATGACCTTTCTGATGACGAAAAGAAATATGCTTTGTTCACAGACGGTTCCTGTCGTCTTGTTGGAAACAAGCGGAGGTGGAAGTCTGCAGTGTGGAGTCCAACACACCGAGTTGCAGAGGCGAAAGATGGAGAAGGAGAATCCAGTCAGTTCGCAGAGGTAAAAGCTGTCCAGCTAGCTCTCGACGTAGCTGAACGTGAGAGATGGCCAAAGCTTTATGTCTACACCGACTCATGGATGGTAGCCAATGCTCTATGGGGTTGGCTAAAGAACTGGAAGAAGAGTGGTTGGCAGAGGAAAGGAAAACCCATTTGGGCAGCCAACCTATGGCAGGACATTGCTGATCGAATCGAGAGAATTCCAGTGAAAGTGAGACACATCGATGCTCACATTCCTAAGAGCAAAGCTACTGAGGAACAGCAACACAACCATCAGGCAGATCTAGCTGCAAGAGTTTCTCAAGTAGACATGAACTCTAATCTTGATCTCGACTGGAAACACCGAGGTGAGATATTCTTAGCTCGGTGGGCTCACGATTCGTCAGGACATCAAGGCAGAGATGCAACATACCAATGGGCTCGTGACAGATCCATAGACATTTCCATGGATGCTATCACACAAGTCATCCATGACTGTGACATTTGTGCTGCTATTAAGCAGGCAAAACGACTTAAGCCCTTGTGGTATGGTGACCGATGGTCCAAGTACAAGTATGGTGAAGCTTGGCAGATTGACTACATCACTCTACCACGTTCTCGTTCTGGTAAGCAATATGTGCTTACTATGGTAGAGGCAAACACTGGATGGTTGGAAACTTATCCAGTTCCACATGCAACTGCACGCAACACCATTCTCGGTCTGGAGAGACAGATCCTGTGGAGACACGGAACTCCAGAGAGGATTGAGTCAGACAACGGAACTCATTTCAAGAACAACCTTGTAAAGAACTGGGCAAAAGAGCACGGTATTGAGTGGATATTCCACATTCCCTACTATGCACCAGCTTCAGGGAAGATTGAACGCTACAACGGTTTGTTGAAGACCACTCTTAAAGCCATGGGGGGTGGATCTTTGAAAAACTGGGAAAAACATTTAGCACAAGCAACCTGGCTGGTAAATAGTAGAGGTTCAGTGAACCGAGCTGGACCTGCACATTCAGATTTGCTACGGAAGGTAGAAGGTGATAGAGTTCCTGTTGTTAGAGAAAAGAATCTGTTCGGTAAAACTGTTTGGGTATTTTCACCCTCAGGAGAGGCTAAACCTGTCCGAGGGGTGGTTTCAGCTGAAGGTCCGGGTCACACTTATCGGGTAATGCAAGAGAATGGTGAAATTCAGTGTATTCCACAAAGAAATTTAACTTTAGCTGAAAGAGGTTAACTTCGAACTGCTGTACAGCTACATCGCGCCCAAAAGAAGAATCAACGAGGAATCTGCGGTGCACGAACCCTGAGATCCCTGAGAGCCCTGAGTCAACTAAGAGACCCTGAGATTTCCCTGTTTCCCTTTTCTTCGCTTCGTCGGTGAAGAAATAAACTGTTTTCCATTTTTCTCATTTTCTGATTTTCTTGGACTTTTGAATCACCTACATCTGAGCATAGCCGGAATGGACTATGAACTCTATTCACGAACTGTAAATATCATCTTGGATTGGATGGACAGTATAAACAGCCAATGAAAATTGTTTAGAAGGGGTGGATTGTGCCCGGTTGACGCTGTCCCCTTAAGAAAGGGAATATGGTGGACGGAAGTTGGTAAACGGAAGGAAGAGTCTAAACTAATTTTCATTGGTCAAGTGGGAGGTAGCACCATCTGAACTGAGACTGAAATGGGCATTTCCAGCACTTCTCGGTCACTCTTGCTTCCGCTTCTCCAGGGTGCAGCAACTCTTCTCTGTGCTGGGCTTTCTGCCAAGGCCTCGGCCTTGAAGATAAGATAACCAGGTCTATATTAACTGCTTCCAACTAACACAAACTGCTTCTAACATTTTTTTTTCTCTCTTTTCTTCCTCTTTCTATCCCATTCTGGGGAAAGGGGGGAAGAGAGGGGAGAGCGGAGGTGGGGAATCCCCTCGGCCGAGGGGGCTTACTCTCATTTCTGTGTTACTCTGTTGTATATCTTGGTATATATTGTAGATATTGTAAATTTGTAAATATTCCCCTGCATATCCTTCACTGCTTTGTAAATATAGCTCCACTGCTTTGCTAATTCAGCTGGTGGTTTGTTTTTTCCTTTCCCTTCAATTTTTCTTTCCCTTTTACCTTACAAGGGGGAAGGGAAGAGGCTTCTCGGCCTTACCCTTTCACCCACCACAGACACACACCCCCTGTGTCAATAAACTTTTTCCTGATGTGGGATACTTCCAGATGAACAAGTACCACGATCCAGAATCTTCATTTATCCTTTTTTATTCCCCATATCTAGCAATGAAGTAAAAATCACTTAAAAATCACAATGTGGGTATAGTTTACAATGCCACTGCTTCTGAAAAACAAGGAAATCAAGTTTAAAAGAAGATATCATCTATTTCAATAATATGGTGCTCCTGTGACCTGGGAATACTTACAAAGCAGTGACTCAATCATGCAGTGCAGTCACTGAAGGGGAAAAGGAACATCGAATGTCCTGGCTGACCTCTTTCTTGTTTGGATGAATGAAATGCAAAAGCATTGACTCAAAGGAAGAATACTGGAGTCATATAGCCCAACCTTCTGTTAACTGTGGAGTTGAACAGGAGTTTTTTCTCAATGAGAAACATGATTCTGACCCTTCTCTCAGAGTTCTTGATTTTAATAAGGGATGTATAAGGCAGGCTGCTTGGTGCCATGGTTTAGTTGATTAGATGCTGTTGGATGATGGCTTGGATGAAATGATCTCGGAGGTCTCTTCCAACCTGGTCTATTCTATTCTATTCTATTCTATTCTATTCAATTCAATTCAATTCAATTCAATTCTATTCATAAGGAATTGTGACCGTTTGAGGCTGTCCCCTTAAGAAAGGGAATATGGTGGTAGGATGTTTGTAAACAAAAAAATGGATCTAAACTAATTTCATTGGTAGATTGGGAGGAAGCACCTTCTGAACTGGGAGTGCAGCAAAGTATCCTGGGCATTCCAGTACTTTTCTATCAGTCTTTCTTCCGCTCCTCCTTTGGGAAGCAGCTCTCTGTTCTGGACTTTCGGCCAAGGCTTGACCTTGAAACTGATAAACTGCAAGGCCTGTGTTAACTGCTTTCCAATTAACACATAACTGCTTCTAACTTTTTTTCTCTTTTCTTTCTCTTTCTAACCTGCTCTGGGGAAAGGGGGAGAGAGGGGAGAGCAGAGGTGGGGAACCCCCTCAGCAGAGGGGGGAACTCTCATTTCTGTGCTACTTTGTTGTATATTTTTGTATATATTGTAAATTCTGTAAATTCCCCTGCATATCCTATATTTCTTTATAAATATACAGCTCCACTGCTTTGTTAATTCAGCTGTGAGGTTTTTTTTTCCTTTCCCTTCAAATTTTCTTTCCCTTTACCTTACAGGGGGGAGGGAGGAGGCTTTTTGGCCTTGCCCTTCCAACCCGACAGGAATGAGTCCTGTTTTTAAAGCAATTTGTTTAGTAAGCTAAATATATTACTCTTCTGCTATTTATACAGAGATGCCATCAATGTATATCTGATACTTAGATGATATCTTGACATCTGAGGATGTCAATATTTTACACAGCAAACTGGAAGTCAAGATTTGAGAAATGGAATCATAGAATCACAGAATCGTCAGGGTTGGACAGGACCTCAAGGATCATCTAGTTCCAACTCCCCTGCCATGGACAGGGACACATGAAGTGGGTTGAGAGAGAAGGCCTAGCTTTCCCTCCCCCACAAAGAGGTAAAAACCCACAGCTAACTCAGTCGGAGAAGCAAAGGAATGCTATATTTACAAGCAATGTGAAAACGCAGGTTAGATGTGCACAATATATCACAGTATCACAGTATAACTAAGATTGGAAGAGACCTCGAATCCAACCTATCAACACAAACCTCACACTAGACCATGGCACCAAGTGCTACGTCCAATCTCCTCTTGAACACCTCCAGGGACGGTGACTCAACCACCTCCCTGGGCAGCCCATTTCAATGACGAACAACTCGTCCTGTGAAGAACTTTCTCCTCACCTCGAGTCTAAACCTCCCCTGGCACAGCTTGAGACTGTGTCCCCTTGTTCTGGTGCTGGTTGCCTGGGAGAAGAGGCCAACCCCTTCCTGGCTACAACCACCTTTCAGGTAGTTGTAGAGGACAATGAGGTCACCCCGAGCCTCCTCTTCTCCAGGCTAAACAATCCCAGCTCCCTCAGTCTCTCCTCATAGGGCTTGTGCTCAAGGCCTCTCACCAGCCTTGTTGCCCTTCTCTGGACACGTTCAATTGTTTTGATGTCCTTCTTAAACTGAGGGGCCCAGAACTGGACACAGGAATCAAGGTGCAACACAATGACTTCCCTGCTCCTGCTGTCCACAATATTCCTGATCCAGGCTAGGATGTCATTGGCCTTCTTGGGCACCTGGGCACACTGCTGGCTCATATTCAGGTGGCTGTCGATCAGCACCCCCAGGTGTCTCTCTGTTTGGGAGCTCTCCAGCCACTATGACCCCAGCCTGTAGCTCTGCGTGCTTTATCTGGTCAAAGACTGCTTGTTGTTCAGGTCCCCAGTGGAAATTGTTTCTCTTTCGAGTCACAACATACAGAGGTTTCACAATCTGATTGTATCCAGCAATGTGCAGTCTCCAAAATCCCACTATCCCCAAGAAACATAGGGTTTCTTGCCTGTTCATGGGCCTGCATTCCTCTGCTATGGGAATAGAGAAAAATGCATTAGCAATGTCTATGGTAGCATACCATTTGGCCTCCTTGGATTCCAGCTCATACTGGAGTTCCATCATGTCTGGTACTGCTGCACTAATAGGTGGAGTTACTTCATTCAGGGCTCGGTAGTCCACTGTCAGACGCCAGTCTCCATTCTGCTTTCACACAGGCCACACTGGACTGTTGAAAGGGGAATGAGTTTTGCTGACGACTTTCTGACTCTCCAACTGACGAATCAGATTCTGAATGGGCAACAAAGAGTCACGGTTGGTTCTGTATTGTCTGTGATGCACAGTCTGAGAAGCAACCGGCAATTTAATGTCCTGTATCTTATGTTGTCCCACAACTGCAGATTCATCAAAAAGCTCAAATCTAACCAATAGCTTCAGTTTTTGTCCATCAATTTCTATTGAAGCTACTCCAAAAGCCCATTTGTAACCTCTAGGGTCTTTGAAACGCCCTTCTCTCAGAAAATCAATTCCCAAAATACAAGGTGCATCAGGTCCGGTCACAACTGTATGCTTCCTCCATTGTTTACCAGTTAAACTTATATTAACCTCTACTTTACTTAACTCTTGAGATCCACCAGTGACTCCCAGAATAGTTATAGACTCTGATCCCTGATAATTTGATGGCATTATGGTGCACTGAGCTCCTGTGTCAACCAAGGCCCTGTCCTTCCGAAATTGTGAAGTGCCAGGCCACTGGATGTACACATCCCAATAGATTCTATTATCTCTGTTATCCCTTTCCTCCCCCTGGTGGGAGGCAGGGCACCCCTAGTTATGGGGAACATGCCCACATGTGCATTGAGCACAGTGTGCAGTGTTAGAACTGGAGCCACTGTTGGAGCTATTATAGTTTTTTCTGGGGAACTGTGGAAGTAACAGCTACCCTTCTGGTATTGCTACCTAGGGTTCTGCCACTTTGCAGTTCCCTCAGCCTCCTGAAAAGATTAGACGTTGGTTGACCATCCCACCTGTTCATGTTGTGACCAAACTGATCACGAAGAGTTATCCAAATAATCCTACATGACTGCCTTGGTGGTCTGTTTTGATTTGATCTGTTTTGGAATGACCTCCTTGGAGCACGTGTATTCCTCACAGATGAAACCTGTATCCACCTGGAGGAAGAATTGGAATTATCCCTTTGTGCCAATTGGTATATGGAATCTTTCAGCTCTTTCATGCAATTCTCAATTTTTCCAGACAGAGTTTCAATGGCTGAAACCAAAGAGACACGTGTCATGCTATCCTCCAATTGTCTCATTTAATCACTGAATTGGCCAACCGTAGGAGAATAGAATAGAATAGAATAGAATAGAATAGAATAGAATAGAATAGAATAGAATAGAATAGAATAGAGTAGACCAGGTTGGAAGAGACCTTCAAGATCATCACGTCCAACCTATCACCCAACACCACCCAATCAACTAACCCATGTAACCAAGCACCCTGTCAAGTCTCCTCCTGAACACCTCCAGTGACGGCGACTCCACCACCTCCCCAGGCAGCCCATTCCAATGGGCAATCACTCTCTCCGTGTAAAACTTCCTCCTGACCTCCAACCTGAACTTCCCCTGGCGCAGCCTGAGACTGTGTCCTCTTGTTCTGGTGCTGGCTGCCTGGGAGAAGAGACCAACCTCTGCCTGTTTACAACCCCCTTTCAGGTAGTTGTAGAGAGCAATAAGGTCACCCCTGAGTCTCCTCCTCTCCAGGTTAAGCAGCCCCAGCTCCCTCAGTCTCTCCTCATAGGGCTTGTGTTCCAAGCCCCTCACCAACTTTGTTGCCCTTCTCTGGACTCGTTCCAGCAAGTCAACATCCTTCCTAAACTGAGGGGCCCAGAACTGGACACAGGACTCGAGGTGTGGCCTAACCAGTGCAGTGTACAGGGGCAGAATGACCTCCCTGCTCCTGCTGCCCACACTGTTCTTAACGTAGGCCAGGATGCCATTGGCCCTCTTGGCTACCTGGGCACACTGCAGGCTCATGTTCATCCTACCATCAACCAGCACCCCCAGGTCCCTCTCTGCCTGGCTGCTCTCCAGCCACTCTGACCCCAGCCTGTAGCACTGCATGGGGTTGTTGTGGCCAATGTGCAGAACCCGGCACTTGGATGCATTAAATTTCATGCCGTTGGACTCTGCCCATCTGTCCAGGAGCTCCACCATAATTTCTTGACACAATTCTGCTCACCAGAATGTTTGCATAATTAGAAGGAACAAGTTTGATGAGCTTTTTAGGAAGACCATTTCCTCCAGGAATGTCATCAGGATTCAGAGTCTCATATTCACCATAGAGTATCTCTCTAACAGCAAATTCTCTCAGACGCTTAATTCCCTCATCTATGGTAGTCCAGGGCTTAGGATTCCATGGAAGATCATCTCGGGAAGGGTATCTCAGGGCAACTGCCATTAAAGGGCGTATCCACAGATTGACCTTATGGAGAGCCTTGCCTAGATGTCTATCTATTCCATTATCCCTCAAGAGAGTTCCTAGCTGAACTGCTGATTTGTCTCCAACCATTAGAGCTGGAGCACCTGTATCATAACATCTACTAAGCCAAGCTAGGGATTGGCTCCTTATCTGCTCTGGTGTAACCTTTACGGACATTTCTAAGTTCTTTGCGAGGTGAAGAACATTCATAAATATCATCTTCTTCCTCCTTTGCCCCTTCTATCACATCTTCCAGAACTCGTTGTCCCAATAATCCTGCTGTCACTCTCCTAAGGATCTCTTTAAGCTGAGAAGCTCCACTGCTAGCTGCTGTCCTAGCTGCATCTCCATCCTGTGGTGATCTCAATAACTCCGCTAGATCTTTGAAACAAACCTTCTCTTCCTCCTCAGCAGGATCTTTTCTAACAGAAGGTCCCTCACCCACATCAGCATCTTGCTCCTCTCCTCCATCAACTCCTGGATCATCTTTGGCTTTTCCTCCTCTTGCTCTTAAAACTGCTACTTGCTTAATTGGAGCTGTGTTTGAAATTACAGCCACCTTAACAGAAGCTGGCAGGTTTTGAGACAGATCAGATGCTTTGGAGTGGGCTTCCGGTCCTGCCGAGAAGGAGGGCAGAAATTACTTTGCCTCGTTAATGATGGCCGAAGACAGAGGAGGAGATGCCATGTTGGAAGCTGCCGCCGCCCCGGCTGCTTGCCAGAATCAGCAACAGTACCCTTCAAAGCAGCCTTTCCAATAGACTTTTTAGCTTTAACTGATACAGATTCTCCACTCTCCTCATCACTAGAAGTCTCTGGGGATGAGCCACAACTATGCCGCCTCTTCTTTGATCTATGCCTAACAATGAAGCAGGCCTTAGATACTTTTATCTCCCGGCACAAAGAATATAACAAATACACAATCACTATCATCATCAGCAGATTCATACACATCAAATAAATCACCTTTGGATCCCAGTCATCACTTAAAATTACTCTTTCACCTACTGGAATCTTAAACTCCCTTATCTCAATTGGCAAAGTGCTCAAAGTTATATCCCCATATGTACTACGCTGAAAAAAACCCAGACAGCGGTCATACAGAAGCTGAATCATATACTTCAACCATAAATATTTTTTTTGCATTAAATATTTACCTATGTGATCGATAAGTAGGCCCAAACAATATTTGTAAATCAGAACCCCAAAAACTGAAAAGAACAGACGCTCTAAAATCCAAAACACCTTCATGTTTGCTAGTCTGACTCAAGCAAGCAATAAATCAAGCTTTTTTTTTTTTTCCACACGTTGGGACCCTTCCTTTCCTTTCTTTCTTTCTTGCTTTTATCTTTGATTGACGGGGTGGTGTGAGGTTTGTCTCTCTTGGTGTGAGTCAACAAAGATAAAATCACTTGCTGCTTGTGCAGACAATAGCTGACAGAGCCACTGGAACGACTCTTGGAAGGTGCAAAGATAACATTGCTCACTGGGCCACAGCTGGCCTACAACAATGACCCAGCCATTCACGCCTTCAGGACAAGATAATTTCCACCCATCAAGTACCCTGGAAAGAGTAGACAATGATGTGTAATGAGTGTGGGGGGTTTGTCTGGATGGAGGGTCCCCCTCCCCCCCCCCATCCAGATCTCTTGCCCAAACACACAGAAATGCACAGAAAGATTTCCGCGGGGAAACGATACCTGGATATTTACCTAAGGATTATTTCCTGCCCCTGGAATTCCTGAGGGACAATACTTGGACACATACTAAAAACTGTATAAAAGACTGGAGCCACTACTGGCTAGTAGGAAGAAGAAAAACGCAGAAGGAAAATGTGGGGGACTGTATCCCCCGGACTGGTTTAGAGGGAGAAAAACGGAGATGAAGGAAAACACAGAAGACGGACCATGCCACTGAGAAGGGAAAGCCGGGACAATGCTGCTCTGAAGAAAAGAGACTGCCCAGAGGACCACAGCTCTTCTCCAGCCAAAGTCTCAGCACCCTTTCTCTACAGACCCAGGCTGCCCAGAGGACCACAGCTCTTCTCCAGCCAGAGCCTCAGCACCGTTCCTATGCCAACCCAACATCTCCCCAGAGGACCACAGCTCTTCTCCAGCAAAAGCCTCAGCACCGTTTCTCTACAGACCCAACATCTCCTGCAGCACCTTTCCTCCACAGACTCAAACTGTCTTGGGGGGGATGAGGGGTGTGGTAATATAATTCCTTTCCTCTTCTCTCTCTCTTCTCTCTCTCCCTCTCTATTTTCTCCCTCTCCTCTTCTTATGTCCACTTTATTTACATAATAAATAGTCTAGCTGTTGATATTTTGGCCTCGTTTGTGTCTCTATTTTCACATCATGGGAATGTTCTAAAACAACTTGAGTCTCTTTCCCTCTCTGGACCGAGACATTTAAATGGCGTAGTCGGCAGGATTCCCATGCAGTGAAAGTATCACAGAAAGATTATTGCGTTTCTGAGAACCCTGAAATGTGTGTGTGTGTCTGAGACGTACTCTGAGTACGAAGCGAGTGCGGAGTCCAGATTCGCGTTTTCACGCTCTCGAGAGGGACGTGGCCGGAGAAGGACAAAGCGAAATTTTCAGAGAGACTGTGTGGGAGTTCTCAAAAGCTTTAAATGTGTGTGCTTTCTCGGGGAAGATTATCTGGGGTACAACTATTGGTTTTATAGTGTGCCCTCCTCGAGAATCCTCTGTACCCTGCTTTAAATGTGCGTGCTTTCTCGGGGAAGACTATCTGGGGTACAACTGTTGACTTTATAGTGTGACCTCCCCGAGAATTCTCAGTACTCTCTTTTAGGAAACCCAGTTTTGGTGATATTTGTAAAGTGTGTATCCTCTTGGGGAAAGTGTGGCTTTCCCGAGAAGCCCAGTATTGAAGGAAAAGTTGAGAAACTTCTGCCGGTGTGTGTTCTCTCAGGGAAACAGAGTGGCTCTTCCCTAAGAATCACAGGGTTGTTGCCCTGGGGTAACAGAAAATTTGAGGTACAAAAGCTGGGAAGCTTTTGCAAGTGTGGGTTCTCTCAGGGAAATAGTGTGACTTCCTTGAGAAGCACAGGTTGTTGTTGGTTTTTTTCTTGTGTATGACCTCTCCTGAGAAATCTATTGTGCATTTTTCCTGGAGAAGATTATGTTGGAGTAAGCCTTTTAAAAGTGTACGTTTTTCCAGGGAAGATTTTGTTACAAACAGTGTTTTGATCTGAATTCCGGTGAAACTTAGTGCCCTATTAAGAAATGCTTTGTGAAACAAAAGAGATGGCCAGGAGTGAGCGGCTTTTTTACCTTTTAGAAGTTCACGGTGCCCGCCCATCTGTACAGGTACTTGACTGGGCCCGTGAAAATTGGCATAATTTCCAGAGTGTGGCTGATAGAATTGTGGCCCTGCAGAAAGATGCAAGAGCAAAAGCCGGGAAAGGCAAAGGTTTTATTTGTGTGGTTTTAGGTGCCTGTTTAGCTGCCTCAGTGAAGGAGGAAGAGAAATGGCATGAGCAAGAGAATAAAACTATTTCCTCTTTGCAGGACTTAGTTTTGTCACTACAAAGCCATGTTGCCACTTTGAAAGACGTAGTGGTAGATCTTAAAATTCAATTGGAAAAGGAGAGGAGGCAAAATTCGTATTTGGACACAAAAGAGGGTGTGAATTACTTGGAGTCTGCCCCTATGTGCCCTCGGGCAGAACTGACAAAAGCTAAGGAAACTGCTGTGCATGTTGGACCTCTCATTAAAACTGAAGTTTTATATGAGGATGGGGAATCTACCCCCACTGTCAAAACTAAAGACACACCTTTCTCCTACACTGTGCTGGCCAAAATTCATAAAGAAATTGCACGCTCTGCTGGGGAATCTGAGGTGGAATATGTCTGGCGAGTTTCAAAAACTGGAGGTGATCAGATTATGTTAACAGAAGCTGAAGCCATGGGCCATTGGGGTGATAATGTTTTTCTAACCACGAAAAACAGGAGTGGATCCTGGAGCCTTACCCAGCGAGCTGCCTACTGGGCAGGGGGGTTTGATCCAAAGGAGAGAGGGGAACCTGTAATTCTGCAGGGAGGGTTGAATCAGATAATGGAGAATGTGCAAAAGGCTGCATGCCTGCAGATGATTTATGAAAGGGAACTAAAACATCATTTTGAATCCCCCCTTTCTCTCCTGGTGGATGCAAACAGAATGACTCCTTTGATCAGGAGTCTCCCTGATTCACTTAAAATAAGAGGTATCCAGCTCCAAAAAGAAATAACTAATACCCCACTTTCTTCCAGGACATGGCAAGACGTGGGGAGGGAGTTATTAGATTATACTAGACAGTATAGTATATCTGAGGAAATTAAAAAACCTCAAACTAGAGGCTTGAGACATGTGAAAATGATTCACCCACCAAGCCCCCAGGGCCAGATGCGCCTTATTCCTAGTAGGCACCTGGCTAGGGGCAGGGAACACTTGAATACCCAGCAATATTGGTGGGGGATGGGTCAGAAGAAAGGTATTCCAAAAGAAGTGGTTGATGGGGTAGCCACGAGGCAATTACAAATCATTGTGAAATGCTGGCCCGAGCCTAAAAAGAGGGCTGAGGTCACTGCTCCCCTCTTGGTGGGACCATTTGGTGAGGGGAGGGGTATGCCCCCCAGGGCAACCAAGGGCTTCACTTCTCAGTGGTGACTTGGGAGGGTGAAGCATGAGTCAGGAGATCACCAAAAAAATTGTACTTGGTTTGGAAAAAAGCTTTTGTTTGTGTTTAGCTTGGCTTTGAGAGAACCTGAAACAATCAACGATACTTACAGGCCCATTCAAAGTAATTATCACCTGAGAGGGTGGCTCTGTATTGGAACCTGGAAATACCAGTTTTGTATGTTTCAAGGTTGTGTTTCTTATTTAAGTTCTAATGCTAAATTTAAGTTCTAATGCTGAAGACTACCTGATGTATTGTCAGAAGGACTTGTCTTGCTACAATATGGAAGACTTCTCAAGTTTTGCATCACAGAAGACATCTCTTCAAGGACTGTGCTTTCTATAACCCCGCAGACATTCAGATCTGGACGGAAGCTCTCACTTCAATTCCAAACTGAAGGACTGACGGGGTGGGGGGGGTATGGGTTTGTTTGTTCTCCTGGCTTCCAGGATGATCAAGGATGCTTTCACCTTGTTTAATTACCTGGTTTAATTTTGTTGTATTTTGTTAGTATTGTCAATCATGTATAAATAACTGTTGCATACAGTGATTCAACATGTAGTGTCCAATATGCAGTTTGTGTCTAATGATGGTGTACAACAGATTTGTGCCATTAGCCAATCAAAACTTATGTCTATTGCAAAAACTTTTTAAAACTCCTTTCCGTTCCTTTCTCTTGCCAGGGGTGGCAAAAGAAATCCACCCTGACCCTCTCCTCCTCCTCCGCTGCCCTTGCATAATAAGTATGAGGCCCTGCAAGATGAGGGCAGTGGGGACAAGAGGGCTGAGGCTGAGGAGCAGCCATCCAGAGGGGAGCCTAAGGCCAAGCGGTCCCCACCAGCTATAACGACCAGCTCCACAAAGAAAAGGAGAAGGGTTATAGTTGTTGGGGACTCTCTCCTGGGGGGTACTGAGGGACCCATATGTCGTCCCGACCCATCCCACAGGGAGGTCTGCTCCCTACCAGGGGCAGGGGTTAGGGACATTGCAAAGAGAATCCCTAAATTAATCCAGCCCACTGACTATTACCCTCTGATGGTAGTACAGGCTGGGAGTGATGAGATTGACAGGAAGGGCACCAGGGCAATTAAGAAGGAATTCAGGGCCCTTGGACAATTGATTGATGGGGCAGGAGGTCAAGTGGTGTTCTGCTCAGTTCCCTCAGTGGCAGGGGTGTACACTGAGAGGAATGGGAGAACCCACGCCATCAACAATTGGCTCAGGGGATGGTGCCAGAGGCAGAACTTTGGCTTCTTTGACCATGGGACAACTTTCACCACACCTGACCTGCTGGGTCCTGATGGGGTGCATCTATCTAGAAGGGGTAAGAGAGTCCTGGCACTGGAGTTGGCAGGGCTCATTAGGAGGGCTTTAAACTAGGTCTGAAGGGGGTGGGTGAGGCAATCGGTCCCTCTGCAGAGGAGAGAGTAGGGCACAAGGTAGGGTCAGCTGAGAAGTCAGGAACCCAGCTGTGATGCATGTACACCAATGCACACAGCATGGGCAATAAGCAAGAGGAGTTGGAGGGCCTAATCCACCAGGGTGACTATGATGTAGTCGCCATCTCAGAAACTTGGTGGGACAGCACCCACGATTGCAGTGCTACACTGGGGGGCTACAGGCTCTTTAGGAGAGACAGGTGAGGGAGAAGAGGAGGAGGGGTGGCTCTGTATATTAGGGAGTCAATCTCTGCCACACAACTTGAGGAGGATGATGAGGGAGTTGAGAGCCTGTGGGTTAAAATCAGAGGGTAGCCCAACAAATCTGACATCCTGATTGGAATCTGTTACAGACCACCCAACCAGGATGAGGAGGCTGATGAGTTGTTCTACAAGCAGCTGGAGGCTGTCTCAAGATCATCAGATCTTGTCCTTGTTGGTGACTTCAACCTCCCAGATATCTGCTGGGAACTTAATTCAGCAGGGAGGGGCAGTCCAGAAGATTCCTGGAGCGAATGGAGGACTGCTTCCTGATACAGCTGTTAAGCGAGCCTACCAGGGGACTGGCTCTGCTTGACCTGCTGTTCTGCAATAGGGAAGGGCTGGTGGGAGACGTGATCGTGGGAGGCTGCCTAGGGTGTAGTGACCACAAGATAGTGAAGTTTTCAATAGGCAGGGAGATAGGGAGGACTGCCAACAGAACCTTCACCTTGGACTTCCGAAGGGCGAACTTCAGCCTATTCAAGAAACTTGTTTGTAAAGTCCCCTGGGTACCAGCCCTCATGAACCAAGGGGTCCAGGAGGGTTGGACCTACTTCAAACAGGAGCTCTTGAAGGCACAGGAACTGGCAGTTCCCACGTGCCGAAAGGCAAGCCGGCGGGGAAGGCGACCGGCCTGGATGAGCAAGCAGCTCCTGGAGGATTTAAGGGGGAAGAAGAGGCTGTATCACCTTTGGAAGGAGGGGAAGGCTTCTCGAGGTATGTTCAAGGAAGTTGTTAGATTATTTTGGAATAAAATTAGGGAGGCAAAGGCCCAGCTGGAACTGAAGCTGGCCACCTCTGTCAAAGATAATAAAAAGTATTTTTATAAATATATTAACAATAAGAAGAAGGGCAGGAAGAACCTGCACTCCTTATTGGACCTGGAGGGGAACATGGTGACCGAAGATGAGGAGAAGGCTGAGGTCCTGAACACCTTCTTTGCCTCAATTTTTAACAGCAAGGCAGGAGGAGTTCAGGACGAGTGGCCTCCTGAGCTGGGCAATGGGGTCGGGGAGCAGTGTTATGCCCCAGAAATCCATGAGGAATTAGTTCGGGACCTGCTGAGCCACTTGGACACTCACAAGTCCGTGGGACCGGATGGGATCCATCTTAGGGTGCTGAGAGAGCTTGCAGATATGCTGGCCAGGCCGCTCTCCATCATTTTCCTCCAGTCCTGGCTCACCAGTGAGGTCCCAGAGGACTAGAAACTGGCCAACGTGGTCCCCATCCATAAGAAAGGTCGGATGGAGGAACCTGGAAACTACAGGCCAGTCAGCCTGTCCTGCCTCTCCAACCTGATCTCCTTCTATGATCAGGTGACCTGTCTGGTGGACGTGGGGAGGCCTGTGGATGTGGTCTACCTGGACTTCAGCAAGGCCTTTGACACCGTCCCCCATAGCAAACTGCTGGCTAAGCTGTCAGCTCGTGGCTTGGACCACAACAGGCTGTGCTGGGTTAGGAATTGGCTGGAGGGCCAGGCCCAGAGAGTGGTGGTGAATGGTGCCGCATCCATCTGGTGGTCAGTCACCAGTGGCGTCCCCCAGGATCAGTGCTGGTCCCCGTCCTCTTCAACATATTCATTGATGATCTGGATGAGGGGGTTGTGTCAGTCACCAGCAAGTTTGCAGATGACACAAAGTTGGGGGCAGATGTTAGTCAGTTAGTGGGCAGAAACGCTCTGCAGAGGGACCTCGACCGACTGGACAGATGGGTAGAGGCCAATGGGATGGCATTCAACAAGTCCAAGTGCCGAGTGCTGCACTTTGGCCACGGCAATCCCATGCAGAGCTACAGTCTGGGGTCGGAGTGGCTGGAGAGCTCCCAAACAGAGAGGGACCTGGGGGTGCTGATCGACAGCCACCTGAATATGAGCCAGCAGTGTGCCCAGGTGGCCAAGAGGGGCAATGGCATCCTGGCCTTCATTAGGAATAGTGTGGCCAGTAGGAGCAGGGAGGTCAAAGTGCCCCTGTACTCTGCTTTGGTTAGGCCGCGCCTTGAGTACTGTGTCCAGTTCTGGGCCCCTCATTTTAATAAGGATATCAAAACACTTGAACGCGTCCAGAGAAGGGCAACGAGGCTGGTGAGAGGCCTTGAACACAAGCCATATGAGGAGAGGCTGAGGGAGCTGGGATTGTTTAGCCTGGAGAAGAGGAGGCTCAGGGGTTACCTCATTGCCCTCTACAACTACCTGAAGGGTGGTTGTAGCCAGGAAGGGGTTGACCTCTTCTCCCAGGCAACCAGCACCAGAACAGGGGGACACAGTCTCAAGCTGCGCCAGGGGAGGTTTAGACTCGAGGTGAGGAGGAAATTCTTCACCGAGCGAGTCAATCGTCATTGGAACTAGTTGCCCAGGGAGGTGGTTGAGTCATCGACCCTGGAGGTGTTCAAGAGGAGATTGGACGTGGCACTTGGTGCCATGGTCTAGTCATGGGGTCTGTGTTGATAGGTTGGACTCGATGATCCTCGAGGTCCTTTCCAACCTAAGTTATACTGTGATACTGTGAGTAGATAGACATCTAGGCTAGATTTTCGGTAAGGTTAATCTGTGGCTGCGCCTTTTATTTGCAGTTGCCCTGAGATACCCTTCCCGAGATGATCTTCCATGGAATCCTAAACCCTGGACTACCATAGATGAGGGAATTAAGCGCCTGAGAGAATTTGCTGTTAGAGAGATACTCTATGGTGAACATGAAACTCTGAATCCTGATGACATTCCTACGGGTATTGGTCTTGCTAAAAAGATCATCAAGCTTGCTCCTTCTAATTATGCAAACATTCTGGCAAGTAGAATTGTGTCTAGAAATTATGGTGGAGCTCCTCCTATGGTTGGCCAATTCAGTGATCAAATGAGACAATTGGAGGATAGCATGACACGTGTTTCTTAGGTTACAGCCATTGAAACTCTGTCTAGAAAAAATGAGAATTGCATGAGAGAGTTGAAGGATGAATTTAAAAATTCCATATCCCAATTGGCACAAAAAAATAATTCCAATTCTTCCTCCAGGTGGATACAAGTTTCATCTGTGAGGAATACACGTCCTCCAAGGAGGTCATTCCAAAACAGATCAAACCAAAACAGACCACCAAGGCAGTCATGTAGGATTATTTGGATAACTCTGCGTGATCAGTTTGGTGAGAACATGAACCGCTGGGATGGCCAACCAACTTCTAATCTTTTCAGGAGACTGAGGGGACTGCAAAGTGTCAGAACCCTAGGTAGCATTACCAGAAGGGTAGCTGTTTCTTCCACAGTTCCCGAGAACAATTCTAGTAGCTCCAACAGTGGCTCCAGTTCTAACACTGCACACTGTGCGCAATGCACATGTGGGCATGTTCCCCATAACTAGGGGTGCCCTGCCTCCTGCCAGGGGGAGGAGAGGGATAATAGAGATAACAGAATCTATTGGGATGTGTACATCTAGTGGCCTGGCACTTCACAATTTCGGAAGTACAGGGCCTTGGTTGACACAGGAGCTCAGTGCACCATAATGCCATCAAATTATCAGGGATCAGAGTCTATAACTATTCTGGGAGTCACTGGTGGATCTCAAGAGTTAAGTAAAGTAGAGGTTAATATAAGTTTAACTGGTAAACAATGGAGGAAGCATACAGTTGTGACCGGACCTGATGCACCTTGTATTTTGGGAATTGATTTTCTGAGAGAAGGGCGTTTCAAAGACCCTAGAGGTTACAAATGGGCTTTTGGAGTAGCTTCAATAGAAATTGATGGACAAAAATTAAAGCTGTCTGTTAGACATGAACTTTCTGATGAATCTGCAGTTGTGGGACAACACAAGATACAGGACATTAAGTTGCCCGTTGTTTCTCAGACTGTGCATCACAGACAATACAGAACCAACCGTGACTCTTTGTTGCCCATTCAGAATCTGATTCGTCAGTTGGAGAGTCAGAAAGTCGTCAGCAAAACTCATTCACCTTTCAACAGTCCAGTGTGGCCTGTGCGGAAGCAGAATGGAGACTGGCGTCTGACGGTCGACTCCCGAGCCCTGAATGAAGCAACTCCACCTATGAGTGCAGCAGTACCAGACATGATGGAGCTACAGTATGAGCTGGAATCCAAAAAGACCAAATGGTATGCTACCATAGACATTGCTAATGCATTTTTCTCTATTCCCATAGCAGAGGAATGCAGACCTCAGTTTGCTTTCACCTGGAGAGGAATCCAGTACACTTTCAACAGACTGCCAATGGGCTGGATCCACAGCTCAAGCATCTGTCATGCAGTGATCCACGATGCTCTGGAGAAAGGCGGTGCTCCAGAACACATCCAGTTCATCGATGATATCATCGTCTGGGGTAAAACTGCTGAGGAAGTCTTCGAGAAAGGTAACAAAATCATTGACATTCTTCTGAATGCAGGTTTTGCCATCAAGGGAGACCAGGTGAAAGGACCTAATACAGAGATTCAGTTTCTGGGAGTGCAGTGGCAGGATGGACGCCGACACATTCCAGTGGATGTGGTAAATAGAGTCTCTACCATGGGAAATCTCACAAACAAGCAAGACACCTTAGGTTTCTTGGGGATAGTGGGATTTTGGAGACTGCACATTCCTGGATACAGTCAGATTGTGAAACCTCTGTATGATGTGACTCGAAAAACAAACAGTTTCCACTGGGGACCTGAACAACAAGCAGCCTTTGACAAGATAAAGCAAGAGGTAGTTCAAGCAATGGGTCTGGGACCTGTCCGAGATGGTCCAGACATTAAGAATATTTTGTACACGGCTGCACGTGACGATGGTCCAACATGGTGCTTGTGGCACAAAGCTCCAGGTGAGACACATGGACGACCTCTTGGTTTCTGGAGTCGAGGTTACAGAGGTTCAGAGGCTAATTATACTCCAACAGAGAAAGAGATTCTAGCTTCCTATGAAGAGTAAAAGCATCTTCTGAAGTAATTGGAACTGAATCACAACTTCTTTTAGCTCCCAGATTACCAGTTTTGAATTGGATGTTCAGAGGCAAAGGTTCCACACCACATCGTGCTACAGACTCAACATGGTCTAAGTGGATGGCTCTGATAACACAGAGAGCTCGAATGGGAAATCTTGAAAGACCTGGTCTAGTGGAGGTGATCTCAAGTTGGCCTGAAGGTACCAACTGTGCTAAACCTCCAGAGGAGAAAGTAACTCATGCTGAGGAAGCTCCTCCTTACAATGACCTTTCTGATGATGAAAAGAAATATGCTTTGTTCACAGACGGTTCCTGTCGCCTTGTTGGAAACAAGCGAAGGTGGAAGTCTGCAGAGGCGAAGGATGGAGAAGGAGAATCCAGTCAATTTGCAGAGGTAAAAGCTGTCCAGCTAGCTCTCGACGTTGCTGAACGTGAGAGATGGCCAAAGCTTTATCTCTACACCGACTCATGGATGGTAGCCAATGCTCTATGGGTTTGGCTAAAGAACTGGAAGAAGAATGGTTGGCAGGGGAAAGGAAAACCCATTTGGGCAGTGGACCTGTGGCAGGACATTGCGGATCGTGTCGAGAAAATTCCAGTGAAAGTGAGACACTTTGATGCTCACATTCCTAAGAGCAAAGCTACTGAGGAACAGCAACACAATCATCAGGCAGATCTAGCTGCAAGAGTTTCTCAAGTAGACATGGACTCTAATCTTGATCTCGACTAGGAACACCGAGGTGAGATATTCTTAGCTCGGTGGGCTCATGATTCGTCAGGACATCAAGGCAGAGATGCAACATACCAATGGGCTCGTGACAGATCCACAGATATTTCCATGGATGCTATCACACAAGTCATGCATGACTGCGACATTTGTGCGGCTGTTAAGCAGGCAAAGTGAATTAAGCCCTTGTGGTATGGTGACAGATGGTCCAAATATAAGTATGGTGAAGCTTGGCAGATTGACTACATCACTATACCACGGACTCGTTGTGGTAAGCAATACGTGCTTACTATGGTGGAAGGAAACACTGGATGGTTGGAAACTTATCCAGTTCCACATGCAACTGCACGCAACACCATTCTCGGTCTGGAGAGACAAATCCTGTGGAGACACGGAACTCCAGAGAGGATTGAATCAGACAACAGAACTCATTTCAAGAACAATCTTTTAAAGAACTGGGCCAATGAGCACGGCATTGAGTGGATATTCCATATTCCTTACTATGCACCATATTCGGGGAAGACTGAATGCTACAACGGTTTGTTGAAGACCACTCTTAAAGCCATGGGAGGTGGATCTTTGAAAAACTGGGAAAAACATTTAGCACAAGCAACCTGGCTGGTAAATAGTAGAGGTTCAGTGAACCGAGCTGGACCTGCACATTCGGATCTGCTGCAGAAAGTAGAAGGTGATAGAGTTCCTGTTGTTGGAGAAAAGAATCTGTTAGGTAAAACTGTTTGGGTATTTTCGCCCTTAGAGGAGGCTAAACCTGTCCGAGGGGTGGTTTCAGCTGAAGGTCCGGGTCACACTTATTGGGTAATGCAAGAGAATGGTGAAATTCAGTGTATTCCACAAAGAAATTTAACTTTAGCAGAAAGAGTTTAATTTGAAACTGTTGTGCAGCTACATTGCGTCCAAAGGAAGAATCTACAAAGAATATACAGTGCAATAGCCCTGAGAACCCTGTGAGTCCTGAGTCAACTAAGAGACCCTGTGAATCCCTGTTTCCCTTTTCTTCGCTTAGTCGGCGAAGAGATAAACTGTTTTCCATTTTTCTCATTTTCTGATTTTCTTGGACTTTTGAATCATCTACATGTGAGTATAGCCGGAATGGACTATGAGCTTTACTTATGAACTGTAAATATTGTTTTGGATTGGATGGACAGTATGAACAGCCAATGAAATTGTTTAGAAGGGGTGGACTGTGACCATTTGAGGCTGTGCCTTTAAGAAAGAGACAGTACTGTGGCTGAATATTTTATAAACAAGGGCAGGTCTAAACGAATTTCATTGGTAGATTGGTAGAAAGTATCTTTAAGTTTTGAATGCGACTGAGACTTTCCTCAGTTTTTGATTCTGCCCTCCTCCTTTCCTGCTGGTCCGCTTCTAGGCTCTCTGCCAGACTGACCTTGGATAGATTAAGCCTCTACTAACATATTCTGCTTTAATTAACAACTGCTCTTTTTCTCTCTTTCTAACCCTCTTTGGGGAAAAAGGGGAGAGAAGGGGGGTACGGGGGCGGACCCTCCTCAGCTGAGGAGGGAATTTCGTTCCTGTATTACTTTGCTGTATATTTCTGTGTATACATTGTAAATACTGTAAATTGTGTATATATACCCCTGCATTCCCTAAAACTGCTTGTAAATATAGCATTTCCTTTTTGCTCCTGTGGCTGTGGCTAGCTGTGGCTTCTTTCATTTCTCTTTCTCTTTGTGGGGGGAAAAAGGCTAAGCCTTCCTCTCAAACCCACAACACTAACTATGGACTGTAGTTGCTGCTTACAGCTATTTAAATTGGCTTTCAGTTTTAGCTCAGTCATTGTTCAGAAAAGAGCTACTGCTGCCTAGCTGCAGTACCAGTGCAAAATAAACATTTCCCTAGAGCACAATTCTTTTCCCTGTCTTCCTCTGTCCAGTTGTAGGAAAAACCTCTAGAAGATGAAAAACTGGATGGGAACTAGATGGCCCTTGGGGTCCCTGACAATTCTGTGGAAACAAAAGGTTTTTGCTAAATTAGACTTAGAAAACTGTGATTTTCCCAGGTCTGATGTGAAGAGTTCAGATTTCCTGTACACCTACCAGGCAGAAGAGAAGCTTCCCTGACATATATACCCTGAGACTAACCACAAACTGAGATCAGTCCCTTTGTTTTTTCAGTGAAGTGAAGATGCAAGTCCACATGCAGTCATCTGGGTTTTGTTACAGAGAGAAATGTCAAACAGCTGCAGAAACCATTGTAAGTTAATTCTTTTACCACTCAATACCTAATTAGAAAGAAAAGACAAAGTCTTCAATCAGTATGAGCCTCTACCATGTAAACTGTATCATGTACCCCACTGTGCATGCAGGCATACAAATACAGATGTTCATGTATGCTTTTATTCAATACAGATAGTATGCCTGCAACTGGTAGTGAGTTCTTTAGGGCTGTTTGGCATCTTAAATCTTTCCCTGTGCCTTGTAGCAGAGCTGATTCAAGATGTCTTAGGCAAAATTGCATATTGTGACTGTGACAGAAGAAGTGTGAAGGTTTTTTATGGAAATAGATATGAGTCACAAGAATCATCAGTGGGGTTCTGGAAAACGAAGATGTGGGTTTGCAGGAAGCTCAGAGGAGGTGGAAGGGGCACCTTGGGATGAGACCAGGAAAGGTTGACAAAGATTTCAAGAGCAGTGAACCATTTAAGGAAGTTATTCCTAGGAGAAAACTGCTTTCCCCCCTTTCCTACCTTCCATTAACCTCCCCTTGGCAGCAGATCAGACCATGTCTCATTTCCCCCCAAAACCATCTCTATCACACACATTCCCTTAAAGAATTGTAGAATCATAGAATGGTTTGGCTGGAATGGGCCTTTAAATATCATCTAACATCAATTTGCCAGCCATGGGCCAGGGAACCTTTGACTAGATGAAGTTTCCAAAGCCCCATTCAATCTGACACTGAACACTTCCAGTGATGGGGATTTCTTAGGGCAACCTGTTCCAGGTCTCACCATACTCATTGTAAAAATGACCTATTTAATATTTAATCCAATTCCACTGTCTTTCAGTTTAAAAACACTGCCCCCTGTCCTGTCATTACAGGCCATGGTGAAAAAATCTCTCTCTCTACCTTTCTTACGGAAGGTCCCATGCAAAAGGACCTCTGGACCCACTCTAACATGTCCTTGTCCTTTCTGTACTTAGGGACTCAGGTTAGGATGCAGTACTCTAAGGTAGAGTCCCATGGTATCTAGTCTCACCTCCCTCAACCTCTTGGGCACCCTTCTTGTTATGCAGATCAGAGGAAAATTGGCCATGATGGAATCCCTGGGACTCTTGGGCTCCCACTGTTCCACTGAAGAGTGGAAGGGCTCTGTCTGGTCCTACTTTTGGGCAATAGAATTGTGGAGTGGGGTTCTAGGTAGAGCCTGGAAAAGTCTTGGGAAACTGGGCTGGGAACAGAAGGTGGCACAGGAAAGTCAATGGCAGTGCTGAGAGGGGCTCTTTCCCCTTCTGCATTACCATCCACCACTCAGAAGATGAATTATCTGAGTGGCAAAAATGATCAAGATCTTTGTTTTGAGCTGTGCAGGTTGGGGACAGAGGCCAGATGGGGAAGCTTGCTCAATAACCAAGCTTTGTGGCCCCTAGTATAGGAAAGGTAGCCCAAACATTTGTTTGTTCCAGCAGCCCATTTTCCAATGTAAATCCAGCTATAAAAGCCACTTCTCAAGAATTCTGATAGGTTAAGGCACAAGCCATAGAAATGTGTCTCCAATCACTTGCTCTACTGTGATGCAGCAGAAAAGGAAGAAGACATTTGATTTGGAGTTCAGATTCTATGTTTTTCTTCCTAATCTCTACACTTTGACAGTTCAGTCAACACCGGAATTATTTCATGTCTGATTCTTTTAGACAGAGGAATTTAAGCTCCTTGTTTCAGTAAGCCACATCTCAAAGGATTCATGTGCCCAGCTTTACATCATGAAGATCTGGGTGTGTAACCAGACACCTGGACAAGTTGATAGTGGCTTCCACCAGCCCATTTGCTTTCACAAAGCCACATTACTCAGCAGTTGCTCAATCAGCACAAAGCCATGGCTGGTTATGTGATGTCTTCAGCATTCAGTGCTGCTCAGGGACACTCTGCAGATCACTCAGGAGCCATAGGATGACAAATCAAACAGCTGATTGGTTTCTTTTAAAAGAGGTCACTAAAGATCTGTGGCAAAACCCACGGTTCAAACTCCATCATTTGATTTTTCTTCTATTTCAAACTACCAGGCAGAACTAGAAGTTGTAGCTGGCCAAAGAAGCTGGCCCTACATTAGACAGTTTCAAGGCCCAGCTTGGCAGGGTGCTGGGCCATGCCATTTAAACTATATTCTTCCCCTGAAAGGTTGGACTAGATAATCCTTGAGGTCCCTTCCAACCTGGTATTCTATGAATCTATGACGTCTTTCAGCCTCAGTCCACATTCCTGTCTGACCATGCCTCTTTGTTCACTGAAAACAGGAACACAGCTATGTGACATAGGAAACTGAAGTTGTGGAAGCAGAATTGGAGTTAACAGCTTAAATAACAAACTCAAACAAAAGCAGAAGATCCAGTGTAGAATGCCCTATTATTATTGTCTAGTTCATTTCTTATTTGAACAAGATTTGGACTCAAACTTTGCCAAAAGTTGTCAGTGAAGACTCATTTGTGTCTTCATAAAAAGTGCAGAGGTTCAGATCTCTAATAGACAGACATCCTGGACAGACAGCTTGAAAATAAAACATGAGGTTTTACAACTCATCCTTGGGGACACTATAATTAATGTCCAAGAAAGCCCTGAGTTGTACTCATTCTTAGTTATCCGTTACTCAAGGAATGCTGGGCTAAGCGCAACGGTGTGGAACAAGAAAATGCATATACAAAGTGTACACACATGTTGGTTTCTGCCACACCATTGTGCTTAATCCTCCCTTCACTAAGCCACACTGGAAAAATAAATTGGCATAAAATGAAATATATTCTGAAAAGGAGTAGGAAGTTCCTCCTGACTGACAGCAGCTTGTGATGCCAGGGCTTGTTCTATATTCATACTCACAAAATGCAGATTATATTTCTCTTGTGCTGGCAAACCAATAACTAAGCTTCACTGCTTTTGGCATCCACTAGATTTTTGTCATACCTCCCTAATATGCCTTAAGGGTACTTGTTGATACCAGGAATTGAAACAAAGCTTATGCTTTTGGTTGCCAAGTCACTTCAGCCAGATGGAAACATAAATCTGGAGCCAGGAAATATTATTACTGTTATTTGAATTTGGAATGCACAATGGTGGCTTTGTCTTTACCATGCAAATGTTTCTTCTTAGCATGGAAAAGTCTAATATAAGAAAAAATGTAGCTTTTTAAGGCTTCCTTTATTTGCTGCCCTAACAAATTGGCTTGAATATGTTATGAGGCCTATAACCTGGTTCCAGTGAATAAATGTACCATGTTCCTTCATATTTACTTCTTCTTCAGCTGAGAAAGGAATAACAATGAGTAATGGTCATGAGTAATGGTTGCAAGTAATGGTTGCCAGGAGAGCACTGCACATGTATGTAACAGAGAAGGTTGAAAGTTCATCTTGGTGCCTTCAAGACTTGATGTCTATATGGAAGATCTATTCTCATGCAGCTGGAGGGAATTTTAGTAGCATACAGTTGTATCTAGACAGGATATTAGTGCTGTATTGTATAAAAGATGCTAGGAGTCTTAACAGCTCAGTTTGCTTCATAAATCTTTATATAAAATTATAGAGTTAATAACAAAAGTCCTAATTGGTTGGGATTGTGCTCAGAACACCTTTATATATAGTACATTTTGTATTTATTTAATAAATAGTGGTTTCTTTGCAATTTCTCTGGGAAGATTTAGTGAAAGGACAGAGGTGAGATGAATTACAGTGCAAAGAATCACTGCATCACCAAACTTCTTCAGTAAAAGGAGGTGTTTTCCTGTGTGAAATACAACAGATACTGAGGTACTCTTCTGAGCATCAACACCTTTTTCAGTATTTACTCCTGAGACTGGAAATTAAAATGATCTTCAAAAGATAAGAACTAAATTAATCAAGGTGTATTACCTAAAGGAACTTACCTGGATTCAACAGGGATCACAGTATCACAGTATCACAGTATAACTTAGGTTGGAAAGGGCCTCGAGGATCATCGAGTCCAACCTATACTTGAGAGTATACTTGAGATCTACTTGAGAGATTCCAATGGAGAGTTACCAGGATGATTAAGGGATTGAAGCCCTGCCTTATGAGGAGAGGCTGAGAAACCTGGGGATTTTTAGTCTGGAGAAGAGTGAGAGGGGATTTAATAAATGTTTATAAATATCTGAGGGCTGAGGGTCAAGAGGGAGGGGACAGGCTCTGCTCAGTTGCACCCTGTGATAGGACAAGGGCATATAAATAACAGCACAGGAGGTGCCACCTCAACTTGAGGGGGAACTTCTTCACTGTGAGGGTCACAGAGCACTGATACAGGCTCCCCAGGGAGGTTGTGGAGTCTCCCCCTCTGGAGACTTTCAAGACCAATCTGAATGTATTCCTGTGTGACCTGTGCTAGATTCTATGGTCCTGCTCTGGCAGGAGATTTGGACTCAATGATCTCTGGAGGTCCCTTCCAACCCTTGATATCCTGTGATCCTGTGATGTCCCTTCCAATCCAAACCATGAAAACCTAAGAGAGAATGTGAGAGTAGATCAAAAATGTCATCCATTTACATATCACTTGCCTCATATCAAATGACAGCAAACAGAGTATTTTCTTTATGCAGGTGCAGCTGAGTGGGTGGCTGTGTTGCTCAGGACACATGGGCTCGGTGGCTTTAGTGAAGTGCTGGATACCCAGAACTGCCTGACTTAGAGGCCAGTTTTCTCACCAGGCTGCCCAAACACCTGCATCCCACCAGCTCGTGTCTGAGGCAGGAGCCAGATGGTCTGGGAGTCTGAAAACAGAGGGACTAACAATTCCAGGGCAATCTGCATACATGCAGCCTTTCCAGGGCTGATCTGGAGCTGTGAGTCTTCCAGCCTGTGCAGCCCTGATGGAGCCTGGCCAGTGGCACTGTTAAAAGGCACTGCTGTTACAGACCAGATTGCCCCTTACTGTCAGCAGCTGTCAGGTTACCTAGGGAGTGTACTTTGCTTTGGGATCACAACTGTACCAATACTGCTGAAAAAAATAAAATAAGGCAATGTAGAATGTGTTGGGTTTACATATAGATGTGTTTCTGGTGGTCTTTCTTCATGCAGGATGTTTCCCTTCTGCAAAAAAAAAAATGTCTCCTCCCCAAACCTGGAGTTACAGAGGAATGAAAAAAAAACCCCAAACCCAAGCCAGTTTATGAGTAGTGCAGGTTTTAAAAGAGATTAAAAGCACCATCTAGTGGCACCAGGGCGAGGTTACAGGGAACCGAGAAATTCTGGCTAGTTTGCAGTAGAGAAACAGAGACACAGCCGCTAGGGCTGTCTCGGCCTTCCTCTGGTGTTTCTTTCCATGACACCTTGCCAAAAGGTGTTTGTTGCATGACAAACAAGGTCGCAGGCTGCACACAGTGAACCCTGCTTTGTCATAGGTTCAGCATCTCACTATTCCCCATGCCACTCAGAATCACAGAAACATTCAGGCTGGAAAAGACCCTCAGGATCACCAAGGCCAGCCAATAACCCTAGTCTGCAAAGTTCACCCCTAAACCATATCCCCAAGCACCACATCCAAACCACCTTTAAACACACACAGGGTTGGTGACTCAACCACATCCCTGGGCAGCACATTCCAATGCCTGACCACTCTTGCTGTGAAAAACTTCTTCCTAATGTCCAGTCTATACCTACTCAGTTGTAGCTTGAGGTCATTCCTTCTTGTTCTGTCACTAATCACCTGTGAGAAGAGACCAGCACCAGCTTCTCCACAACTATTGCCCATTCCCAAGCAAGACTCTGGCAGTTTTATTTTGTTGTCCAAGAAACTGCTGACAAATTCTTCAGAGTAGAATTCAGATACTGCAGGGAATTCCACAGGAGAGAATCACAGAATCATTTAGGTTGGAAAAGACCTTTAAGATCACTGAGTCTAGCTTTTGACCCATCACTGCAAAGTCCACCATTATACTATGTCACTAAGCACCACATCTACACGGCTTTTAATCGTGGGATTAAAATTGTGGGATCGTGACTTCACCACTTCCCTGAGAAAACTATTCCAATGCTTCTTTCAGTAAAGAAAATTGTCTTAATGTCCTATCTAAACTTCCCCTGGTACAATTTGAGGCTGTTTCTATTGCTTGTTCCTTGGGAGACTAACCACCCCCTAACTATGATCTCCTTTCACATAGTTGTAGAGAGTGTGAAGGTGACCCCTGAGCCCCCTTGTCTCCAGGATAAAGAATTTCAGCTCCCTCAGCCACTTGTCAGAAGAGTTGTACTCTAGATTCTTCACCAGCTTGACAGCAGGGGTTTCAAGCCAAAGGAAGTATTCAACTTGATTTCAATTTCACCCCCACCCAAGACTTCAGTCATTTCTGTTTGACTTCAGAATAGGAGATGTTGTCATTGATAGCAAGACCTATCTCTGGGCATAGCAGTCAGTTTTGGTCTGCACCTTTCCTTCATCTGGTATCCTGATTGACCAAACTCCTTCACTTCTACCCCAATAGACTTATGGGTTCCCTGTTGGAGACTCACTTTCCAGAAATGTGTGTCCCCTGCCAGGAGGTCCCACTGAGCTGCTGTGTATGATGTCTCCTGTGTTTAAGATACAATGGTGCTAAAACAATCCTAAAGACCTAAAACACTGAGAGATTAACTCACTGAAGAACAAAATCTATCTGGGTTGGAAGAGAAATCCAAGATCATCCAGTCCAACCTTCAACCCAGCACTAGGTGGGTGTGGAAACTGCCAGTGCAGCCCTGACTTATCATTACACATCAATACAAAAATCTATCCTGTGCAAGTCTTTGCCCTTCATGGGTGGGGCCCCTTGGAACTAAACTGCTGGGTAGTAAATTAATAAATTGTGTGCCTAAAATTTAAGGACTGAACAAGAGACTGCCCAAGGATAGATGATGCATTGCAGGAGATCTGATGAAGTTCAAATATGACACTCCAGCTGTGTATAAAAACAAGAGACCATACTGTCAGTGACTGGAACTGATACAGGTAATAAACCTTTCCAAAAGGGTCATATTGTCATACAGAGGAGCAGAGTGCTCTGGGAGCCTATGGTGAAGGGGAGGGAGAGGAAGGACAGAAACTAGAGCTCAGAGCTTAAACACCTGAGTTTATGCATGCTGTTTATTGTGCTTGAAGATATGTATATTAACATTTCTTGTTCCTGTTATGCAAGGATCCTCATCTGCATCAATGGTCTGGATGAAGGAATTGAGTGTACCCTCAGTAAGTTTGCAGCTGACACTAAATTGGGTGGGAGTGTTGATCTGCTTGAGGCTAGGAAGACTCTGCAAAGAGATGATAGGCTGGATTGATGAGCCACGGTGAATTGTATGAGGTTTAACTTGGGTCACAAAAATCCCAGGCAATGCTACAGGCTTGGGGTGGAGTGGCTGTAAACTTGACTGGCAGAAAAGGACCTGGAGATGCTGGCTGACATCTGTCTGAACATGAGCCAGCTGTCTGCTCAGGTGGCCAAGAAGGCAAGCAGCATCTTGGACTGTGTCAGAAATAGTGTGGTCAGCAGGAGTATGGAAGTGATCATGCCTCTGTATTTGACACTGGTGAGGCTGTACCTCTAATACCATGCTCAGTTGTGGGCCCCTCACTACAAGAAAGACATTGAGGTGTTGGAATGTGTTCAGAGAAGGACAACAAAGCGGCTGAAGGGTCTAGAGAAAAAGTCTTACGAGGAATGGCTGAAGGAATTTGGGTCTGGAGAAAAGTAAGCTGAGGGGAGACCTCATTGCTCTCTACAACTACCTGAAAGGCAGTTGGAATGAGATGGGGGTTGGTCTCTTCTCTGCAGTATTAAGGGATAGAATGAGAGGAAATGGCTTGAAATTGTGCCAGAGGAGGTTTAGCTTGAATATTAGGAGAATCTCTGTCCTTTATTGGATACAATGGGGAACATAGTAGTCAAGGATGAGATACTCAATGCCTTCTTTGCCTTAGTCAATAGTAGTAAGACCAGTTGTTCGCTGGATATCTAGCCTTCTGAGCTGGAAGAAAGGGACAGGGAGCAGAACAAAGCCCCGATAATCCAAGAGGAGATGGTTAGCAACCTACTATACCACTTAGACTTACACAGAGGAATTAACAAGGATACTGATGCTCCCTTAAGTCTAACTTAGACATGAATGTTGGCTCATGCCATTTGATTGCCTCAGCAGTCAGTGCCCTCATGGAGATGGGATTTGAAATTGTGATAAGGAAATATTTTAGCTATGCAAACAGTTCTTCTTCTCATACAAAGTGTAGGGAAAGACCTTACTTGCCTGTTAAATGCAAAAGAAATATTAAGACTTGCCCTAAATAGAAACCTTCCAAAACTAATAATAATCTGCCCATGTCGCTGTCAATTAGCGCAGCACTTACATGACAGTTTTGACAGATTAGGTTAATTAAACAACTGGATATAGAATTCTGAAAGGTTGCATTGCCCTGATCTTCATAAAAGTCTCCCTTTCTTTTTCTGTAATACTCTATGTCTGGTAGGTAAGTTTTGTTTAATTAAAGATATATTTCACCTTGCTAAATCTGAGCAGTGGTTTCAAAGTCATGGAAAAAAAGCAGGCAAGGTGTCCTTCAATACAGTGAGTTTTGCCTGCCCTTTGATGATACCAAGTTGGCCAAATGACATCTCTTGAGTTTCTTGTAGCAATTCCGGGGTGAAAAAGCAGCTCTCGGAGCGTAAACAACAACATCAGTAACAATAATTAATGATCATAGTCTCCAAGCTCAGCTGGAAGTGTGAACTGGAGGCTCACACGGAGGCAAAATGTGTGTGAAGCAGCAGCTCCATCCTTCTGCTGAGTTACAGCATTGGCTTGAGCCAGGGAATAAAAAGAGGTTGAAGGCATAAGGGTGGGATGCTTATAGAGGAGGAAGGGAAGGAACATGAGAAAGCATTTTGGTGGCAGGAGTGGAAAGGCAGTCCAAAGTCAGTAAGGTCAGTAATGTTTTTGCTAAAATATATTTTGCTGGCTTCTCTTCTGGGAAAGATTGGTTCTGGTTGGGCTCAGCCATGCAGGAAAGCAGTGCCCTTGATTCTAAACCTGCTAATATATTTCAAGATAGGGTAAAAAAAAAATGTAAATTCTTTAAGCAGGAAAACCTGTTTTGAATCTGTGTTTATCTTTAGGCTGTTCAAGTTGCTGGCAGCTAAAGACATGACTAATTGGAAAGGTACACACATGCTTAGAAGCATACACAGCTTAAAGAATTGGCTTTTTATTTTTTCCCCCCTGAATCCAAATTCTTTGCTTTCTTTACTAATATTGCTGCAAGATCCCATGTGTGTATAGCTTCACAAAGCAAAGGTGTACCAGCACGATAATCTCAAAGGTCTCTTCCAACCTGGTCTATTCTATTCTATTCTATTCTATTCTATCCCATCCCATCCCATCCCATCCCATCCCATCCCATCCCATCCCATCCCATCTCATCAAGTAAATCAGAACAAAATATGAAGAGCATCATCTCCTGCTGACTTCATCTGTGTCATTTTATTACCTACTTAAATAAAATGAGATTAATCCTTATTCTAAATAAAATGAGATTAATACTTATCCTGTTTGGTGGGTGTTTTTTTGTTGGTTTTTGTTTGTTTGTTTGTTTGTTTGTGGTTTTTTGTATTTTTGGGATGTTTGCTTTATGATTTTTTTCCTTTGACTTTCCCATGTATTCACGTTTTAGTGAAACACATGCAAGATCTTACCCAGAGCAATCTGAGATTTAGTGCCTTTGAAACCCGAACCTGTGCTTGACAAGACAGTTTACTGTGGATTTGTCAATAGTTGGTATTTGATGCACTGACAAAATTGCAGCTATATGATAAAAATGTGGCAGATTTAGGGAGAGGTTGAACTTCATCTGTTCTTCCTGGGCATACAAACATTAGAAGGTTCAAAGTGCTCTCACAAAAGCATTTCTCCAGACAATGCATAATCCTTGAGGGAGCTAAAATCAAGAGACATATTAGAAGGTAAAAAAAAAAAAAATACAAGAATGGTTGGACTCGATGATCTTTGAGGTGTCTTCCAACCTTGGTGGTACTGTGATACTGTAAAATATCCCAATCATGGGCCACAGAATAGTGTGAAGGGAGCAGAGATCCTCCTACATGGAACATCACTTCAGGAGTGTGCACTTCCTGTTTGGGATGCACTAGTATCAGGGATATCCAAATTATAGACAAAAAAAGTCTTAATACAGACTGGCTAAACATGCAGGTCAGAGTTGAAAAGATCCTATGCATCCTAAAAGAATAAAATGCAGAATTAACAGAAGGAAAAGAGCCTTAAACTACTCCCATCACCAATGCCCAGCACCATGTATGTTTCTATGTTGTGTCACATACTTGTCATTGAAACCAGAGAAACCTTCCCTATGCTATACCTCTCCCATTTTGTCTGGAGCTGTGCCTGTCCTGTTGAAGAACCAAGAGTAACCTGTATATCTACTTTTCACATAAAAACTGTAAACTGTAAACCAGAGCCACATGTTCCTCTAAGCCTTGTCATAGGTCATGCCTTGGCATGTTGATACGATCTGGAGACATGTCATGTCTTTCCATCAACTATAAAGGCACCCAGAATAACTAATTGTACAGAACTGGACAATACAATTGTGTCAGCAAATCAATTTGCCTCATACACTTAGAATCATAGAATTGTTAGGGTTGGAAGGGACCTCAAGGATCATCCAGTTCCAACTGCCATACCATGGGCAGGGATACCTCACACTACATCAGGTTGCTCACAGCCACATCCAACCTGGTTGCAAAAACCTCCAAGGCTGAGGCTTCTACCACCTCCTTGGGCAACCTGTGCCAGTGTCTCACCACCCTCATGGGGAAGAATTTCTTCCTAACATCCAATCTGAATCTACCCATTTCTAGTTTTGCTCCATTCCCCCTAGTCCTATCAATACCTGACACCCTCAGAAGTCCCTCCCCAGCTTTCTTGTAGCTCCCTTCAGACACTGGAAGGCCACAATTAGGTCTCCTGGGAGCCTTTTCTTCTACAGACTGAACAGCCCCCAACTCCCTCAGTCTGCCTTCATAGGAGAGGAGCTCCAGCCCTCTGATCATCCTCATAGCCTTTGTCTGGACACATTCCAGCACTTCGGGGTTACTAATGGCCAGGGAATGTTCAATGGCTTTCATGCAGCCTCTTTTTCATCTGAGAATAAGACATGTTGCTTTGTTGCCCTTCTCTGGATATGTTCCAGCAACTCAACATCTTTCCTAAACTAAGGGGCCCAGAATTGGACACAGGACTCATAGTACTCACTACTTAAGTGGTTCAACCACTTAACTCTTGTACAGCTGTTGTGTTCCATCTGCAGAAACCTGAATGCTAAATACCTGACAAGGAGTTGGTATTTGCAGACTCCGAGGGAGGAAGCTGGGTAGGAAAGCCTCATTTCACGAAGGACCCACTACAGAAGTAGAATACTATTTTATCTTGCAGGAGCTATCTGACTTGGCTTCATTACAGATTCATACATTCAATCACACCAACACCTCTTTTCAAATACCATCTCTTACAAATGGATGTTGTTAACTTTCCCCGACGGTAAAGGCGCAGCATGTGATTTTCATCCATCAGAGAAGGCTTAATAAATCAACCAGTACATTACAGCTTCACGCCAAGTTAGCACCTTCATCATGGAATGTAATTAGCAAAGCAAATTCACTGGCTAATTGTGAAATATGCTAATTACCAGCTCAACCCGTGAAATAAGGCATGAGTGATGTGTGACGAGCTTTGTGCAGAGTCGTGAACACTTGGAAATGCGACACAAATAAAGTCTAAAACTGCTTATGCAGAGAAAAGGAGAACAGACAGGGCTAGGGAACAGGCATGGTGGAAAAATATTTTCATAAGAAGTTTGAAACCTTTTCACTTCTGCTACTCTCATGGGATTAAAGGGGGGGAGTAGGGAAATGCACTGATAACAGGCTACAGACCATTTCTCATCTATTTCACACCAATCTAAGTCTATTCAGGGTCACTACTACAGAGAACCGAGCTAGCAGTTTGGGAGAAATTCACAAGCTGGCATGGTTTGACTTGAAGTCAACAGAGTTGTGGTTTTCCATCAGTAGAGAGTTTGTCTTTCATTTGATTAATTCAGGCTCTGTTGCTCACAAGCTAGGCACTGACAGTTGGTCTTCGTAAACGTCTTCATTACTGAGAATGAGAAGATGATCCATGGGAGCACATCCCAGCCTAGGGGTTTCTTTGCTATTCACCTTGGCTGTGTAGATTCTTACTTGCGTTTTTACACTGATCTTCTAAATTATGTAGGGCTTTATTTAAACTCCCCACACCCAATTTTTCATCCTGATGGGGATAAAAAAGGCATTGAGAGAAGGATAAACAGTCAAGCAATGAGGGAAAGCAGTACAGGTGCAGGGAACGAATCCTCTATTAGGGCTGCACATTTAATGCCCAACTGTTCTCTCTTCAATTCAATAGTCTAAGACCTGATATCTTGATTTGTAAAATGAAATCAACCCAGCAGTTTATTCTTCAATACACAAAGAGGCAAAATCTATATCTCCAATTGTTCTTTTCTAAAGATTGCTACTTGCAGCATTCCCAAACCTCCATTAGATTAACACAAAATCAATTATTTTCTTTTAAATTCTGCTGTGAAACACGTGGTGGAATGGTCTCCCAAATGAAACACCTGCAGAAGTGCTCAGAGCAATTCAAGGCTAAAACTGACCAGTTTGACTTTTTTCTTTTTTTTTCTTTTTTCTTTTGCAGTGTGCCCAGGCAGCCAGGAGGGCCAATGGCATCCTGGCCTGCATCAAGAACAGTGTGGCCAGCAGGAGCAGGGAGGTCATTCTGCCCCTGTACACTGCACTGGTTAGGCCACACCTCGAGTACTGTGTCCAGTTCTGGGCCCCTCAGTTTAGGAAGGATGACTTGCTGGAGTGTGTCCAGAGAAAGGCAACAAAGTTGGTGAGGGGCTTGGAACACAAGCCCTATGAGGAGAGACTGAGGGAGCTGGGGTTGCTTAGCCTGGAGAAGAGGAGACTCAGGGGTGACCTTATTGCTGTCTACAACTACCTGAAGGGGGGTTGTAGACAGGCAGAGGTTGGTCTCTTCTCCCAGGCAGCCAGTACCAGAACAAGAGGACACAGTCTCAGGATGTGCCAGGGGAGGTTCAGGCTGGAGGTCAGGAGGAAGTTTTACACAGAGAGAGTGATTGCCCATTGGGATGGGCTGCCTGGGGAGATGGTGGAGTCACCATCACTGGAGGTGTTCAGGAGGAGACTTGACAGGGTGCTTGGTTGCATAGTTTAGTTGGTGTTGGATGATAGGTTGGTGTTGGATGATCTTGAAGGTCTCTTCCAACCTGGTCTGGTCTATTCTATTCTATTCTATTCTATTCTATTCTATTCTATTCTTTTTATCTCATTAGATTCACTAAACCTGTAATGGGACATTAGTTCATCATCTGCTGCTGATCATGTGTTAGCAAAATGGAAATTGTGTTGACCATCAGCTTTTCTACTTTTCCAGGGTATGAGGCCCATAATATTTGTTGACAAAGATACAGACCTTGTCTAGCTTGTGCAAGCTATTTCTGGCAGACTCACTCGAGAAAAATGAGTAAGTCCATGATGGCTTTAGTAGACACAGCTCAACACTGCTGCCAGAACATCCTATCCCCTGGCTCTTTAATCTCACACCCACCCTCATGCCAGCATGGATGCTTGTGTGGCCACACGATGAGTTGGACCAGTGTGATGAAGAGGTTATTAGATTTATTAAGATGAAATATGAATTATGAAAATATTATTTTTATTACTTATCAAACTATTAATAACTGATGAATCACCAACTTATATACATGTTCTAGTGCACGTTCATTAAATAGATTCCACAAATGGCTTAGTGTTATGATTATAACTTAATTGAACTAGTTACAGACTATTTCTATATTTATATAACGAAGGGTGCAGTTCCGCCTCTTGGTCACTAGATGGACGCGGGCGGCTTCTGGGTATACACAGCAATATTACAATCTTTCTATGCGTCAGCGCTTACACTGCTAGACGCGGATACTTTGAACTGAGTGCTAGTGGATGGAAAACATGTGGAAGATATTAGATTCCCTCCAGACAACAGGGATCGGTCCTGGTCGGGGTCGGCCCGCGGGGTTGGCCCTCAAAGTTGGCTTGCACAGCAAGGCGGGACGACAGTGGCCGGTAGGTGGGCTCGGACAACGCGGCAGCAGGCAAAGCTACGGGGGTCGGCCCAACCACGGCGATTCTCGGGGCTGATGCAAACAGCCTCAGGGAAAGAATGTGGCTGCGTTAGGTGGCAGATTCTTGCTTACTGAGCTTAAAGGAGCAGTGGGACTCTTGGAGTGGTCCCGGGTTCGGTGCAGTATAGGCACGAACAATGCCTTAGTCTTCCCTGAGATTCACAGGGCTCAGAGTGGCACACGTGGCGGCTCCTCTCCCACCACGGGGGTGCTAGGCATATGTGGACTCGGCATCGATCAAGTCCCTTCTCCCCGGCTACTGGGCAGATCTTACCCTCAGGGGTCAGTCCAGTCCTCCGGTGGCATGGTGGGCTCTCCCGGTTGGTACGACTGGCTGTAGCGACGCTAAGGTCCTCCCTCTGTGCTTCTAATGATGCAGAGGCTTTCAGTATGCGTGCATGTATAACAGAAGCTATCAATAATAAGCTCAATGACAGAGGCTGCAGCTAGAGGCTTTCTCTCTCGAGCAAGCACAGGGACAAAGTGAATGAGGGGGCAATGTGTTTACCAATTGGGGTGATACTTATAGATTCCTCGAGGCTGGGCTTGACCAATGGGCACTCTCATAAACAACTGGCTTCAGCCTATGGAAAGCGTGAAGCTAGAATTATGCCCATACTTGGTGTCAGCACAAGCACTGCATGCTCTGGGTGCGTGCAAGCCTGGCTAATGCCTTGGCTTTTGTCTTCCTCCTGGAGGAGGGGGAACTTGTCCACATGCTGGGACAAGATTCAGTATCTGGGCATAATGTGCCTTCACCACAACCAGGAACCGATCCAGCTCAAAACTAAGTGAAATGCTAAAGATATGGAATTTCATTTGTGGCATGCATGAGTGAGTCTTACAGAAGATATGGTTAGTTCATCAACATCAACTCCAGCACTGGCTGACAGCACATATTTTTGGACAGAAGATATGAACATGCAACTACAAAACAGTCTCCACAACACTTCCACAGAATCACAGAATTGTCAGGATTGAAGGGACCCCCAAGGATCCTCTAATTCCACACCCACCCCCCTGTTATGGGCACAAATACCTCACACTAGATCAGGTTACCCAGAGCCACACCCAGACTGGCCTTAAAAACATCCAGGGATGAGGCTTCCACCATCTCCCTGGGCAACCTGTTCCAGTGTCTCACCACCTGCATGGGGAAGACCTTCTTCCTAATGTCTAATCTATATCTCCCCTCCTCTAGGTTGGATCCATTCCCCCTAGTCCTATCGACTACCTGACATCCTAAAAAGTCCCTCACCAGCTTTCTTGCAGCTCCCTTCAGATACTGGAAGACCACAATAAGAGCTCCTCGAAGCCTTCTTTTCTCCAAACTGAACAATCCCAACTCTCTCAGCCTGTCTCCACAGCAGAGGTGCTCCAGCCCTCTGATCATCCTCCTGGCCCTTCTCTGGACATGTGCCAGCATGTCCAGATCTTTCTTGTCATAGGAGTTCCAGAACTGGACACAGTACTCCAGGTGGGGTCTTACAAGAGTAGTGTAGAGGGGGATGCAGCCTAGGATATGAGCTTCCCTGGTCTCTAGGCAGTTTGTAGCTCAGGACTGTGTATTGTATACTAGAGTCAAAATACCAAAGCTCTTTGCTTCTAGATCATGCAGAACAACAGGTACACAGGATGAGTAGACAGCAGCTTGAAAAGTATTAATGTGAAGACTTTTAATAAGTTCTTATAGAACAAAACCCCCAAATGTACCTCTTGTTGGCTTTCTCATTATCAGCTACTTGTTAAAAACATAATCTCAGCAAAAGCAGATGAGGATTAATACGTTTCTATAAACTTGACATATCTTTGTCTGCCTGCCCCTGTCTAATTTTTTTTTTTACGGTAATGAATACTTCAGAATTAACACTGAGTATTTTCTGAGTACAGAATTAACACTGAGTACTTTGTTTTATACCCAGTAGGGTTTGGGTGTTTTTTGACTCTGCTGAACAAAATATTAACCTCCACCTTGGGTTTCCAGCTAACTAAGGATCCCCTTTCAAGACAGAGAAGAACCATTCTGTCTGAATTCAGCTGGTTTATCCCATGAGCTTATTTACATTGTTTTGGACTTTTTTGTTTGTTTGTTTTGTTTTTAATTTCTCTTCTTGAAGGATTAAATAGCTGAGCTGGTTTATCAGAAGCTTGTTCACAGAATCGCAGAACATTAGAGGTTGGAAGGGACCTCCATAGATCATCAAGTCCAACCTCCCTGCCAAAGCAGGATCCTAGCAAGAGTAAGGAGATGAGAAAAACCACAGTCAGAAGGTAGACTAGACTAGGCTAGACTAGACTAGACTAGACTAGAATTAACCAGGTTGGAAGAGACCTTGGAGATCATCAAGTCCAACCTATCATCCAACACCATCTCATCAGCTAAACCATAGCACCAAGCACCCCATCCAGTCTCCTCCTAAACACCTCCAGTGATGGTGACTCCACCACCTCCCTGGGCAGCACATTCTAATGGTCAATCACTCTTTCTATGAAGAACTTCTTCCTAACATCCAGCCTAAAAGGCAGGTAGACCCTGTTAATCTTCTGAGAGATCTGCAGAGAATGAGAGGTGGGAAGGGATGGGTAAGACCATCAATAGTCTTCTCATTGTCTCTCTGAAAGAAGGTGATGGAAAAATTGGTGTCTGTAAGACCACTCTGCAAGGCAAGGACAGGAGAATGAACCTTATGAATCAGAACTGTGTAATATAGTTGCGATCAGCAATCTAGAGCAGAAGTGCCAGCAATGTATAGAAACAGAGTATGTATGACTCACAACATGCAAATACAGGTTTTGAAATGCCATGCATTTTGACAGAAGCATCTATGGGAAACAAAGCATCTCCAAGTCACAACTTACAACTGTATGCCAAACTCAGAGTCCTTCATGAAGAGAAGCACAGCCAACAGGTCGAGGGAGTGATTCTTCCCCACTACTCTGCTCTGGTCAGACCCTACCTGGAGTACTGCGTCCTGTTCTGGAGCCCCTATTACAGGAAGGATCTGGAGGTGCTGGAATGTGTCCAGAGAAGGGCCAAAAGGATGATTAGAGGGCTGGAGCTTCTATCCTATGAGACAGACTGAGAGAGTTGGGGCTGTTTAGTCTGGAGAAGAGAAGACTTCCAGAAGACCTTATTGTGACCTTTCAGTATCTTAAGGGAGCCTACAAGAAAGCTGAGGAGGGACTTTTGAGGGTATCAGGGAGTGATAGGACTAGGGGGAATGGAAAAAATAATAGAAATGGGTAGATTCAAATTGAATGTTAGGAAGAAGTTCCTCCCCATGAGGGTGGTGAGACACTGGAACAGGTTTCCCAGGGAGGTGGTGGGAGTCTCATCCTTGGAAGGTTTGAAGGCCAGGCTGGATAAAGCTCTGAGTAACCTGATGTAGTGTGAGGTGTCCTTGCCCAGGGCAGGGGGGTTGGAACTGGATGATTCTTGAGTTCCCTTCCAACCTTAACAATTCTATAATTCTATGATTCTACTTCACACAAAGGCAAAGTACCACCAGGCTCCTCATCCACAAGTCCATGGAAGAGGGATACTTGTCTCACCCTTCCATGAATGACAGGTCAAGTGTTGTTTGTGTCATAGTCCAAAGAAAAGAGGATTTCAGGCTCTAGTAAATTGTGGGATTAGACTTTCTAAGCCTCAGTTTCTTCTCACTTGCTGCTAGCCTGAATCAGTCACTAACATCATGCCCACAGAAGGCTGATAAGTCTGACAGGAGAATCGGGCGTGCGATTTTAGCATGTGGAATCCTAGGTATATAGGGGATGTGGGGGGGAGCAAGATGATGTAAAGAGACACAGCATATTTAGAGGGACTGTGGCAACGCCAGCGACGAGCAGTGTGAACAATCTGGCAGTGTAGGCCTAGAGCCTGACATGGTGGTAGGCCATGCTCAGCATAAGTGCAGAGCCAGCTAGCAGTGTAGCAAAACAGTGCTGTGCCTGCAGCATGTAACTAAATCAAGGCACTGGTAGCTATAAACATAGAAAGCTATCTTGGGACAACAGGACATGCACCTGCATCAACAAACCTCGCATGTCGTTAGTAGTTGGACCAATAATCTATAATAGTGCAATGTGCGGTCACTCATAGGGAACCAATGAAGCCATGACAACAAGGCACTCCGAGTTTATATAAGTTGTAGAAGTTCCCTTGCTATGCACTTCTGCCTTTCCTTTCTTTTCTTCTATGCTTTACTGTGCTATACTCGCACCATAGGCCTGCACCATAGGCCTGCAATACTGGAACAATAAAGGAACAATACTTGATCATATTGGTCAGCTGTATTGACTCCAATCTCTGTTGTCCCTTTATCTGGTGCCCAAACATGAGAATTTGGGATCCTCATCCTATGATGCTGCTTGACTCAGCATAAAGAGGTATGTCCGAGCGATACGGAAAGCCGGACGAACTTGCGCTGCGCTGGTGCTGGAAAAATTAGCAGCGCATGCTCAAAAAAGGAAGTGAATCTCACCTTGGCCTGGTGAGCGACTGGGGACGGGCAAGGGGGAGCATGTCATGAAACAGAAGAAGCTGTGCTAAACGCCCTCCAAACTATCCTCTCCGTGAGAGGTATTACTGTCAATTCTGGGATCTTAAAAGGGCTATTAGCCTGGGCCCGGAATCATCCCCACGGCAACTAAGCTTTTACTTCCAAAGCACGGGACAAAATTGCAGCCCAGCTGTGGGATGAGGTGCTAAATACTTAAAAAAGAAGCTTTTCGCTATAGCACCGTGTGATGGACTGTCACATACATTGCAATCGAAAAAAAAGAAAAAAAAAAGCAGAGCAGTCTACTCCCGATTCAGCTGCTGCGGCTTTGGTTCTAACTGAGACGAAAAAGGGAGTCTCGGAAAGCATTCCCTGCCCTCCGCCCCCCTCCTCTCTCCCTGCACATCGTCTGCCGCTCCGGCAGCATTCTCCTCACAATTTCAATTGCCCGCTATTCCTCCTTCTATACGAATTGCAGCTCTCTTATTACCGTCCTTTTGCACGAAAAAATCTGCTACTGCCACGTCAATAGCGGTAGAAGCGAATCCTGATCGAACTGATAAGGTGCACGAAATCAAAATGGAGGTCACTACGCATTCAGAATTAGACAAAGAAGATGCCACGTCCACCATCTTGGCGAGCACACTGTGTTTGTTAGACACCACCACAGCCATTCGCACCCAGCAGAGAAACTGATAAAAAGGCAGCAAAACTTGTGATTCAGCGATCCCCTTCATCAACACCTTTCTCTAATACCGCCAGCGACGGCTTGGACTTGGAAGACAAGAGGACTGATGCTGGGAGGCCGGACAGTGCCGACTCTGCCCTACAACTCCTCTTAGGAAAAAAATGGAGCGCTTGGAGGCTCGCGATTGCGGCCTCACACCCCTCCCGCAAGCCCCAGCCACACCAGCAGTGCTTCCCACCCCAGCAGAGCTCATCCTGGCGGCCCTCATCCTGGTGGCGCCCACCCCAGCAGTGCTTCCCACCCCAGCAGAGCTCATCCTGGCGGCCCTCATCCTGGTGGCGCCCACCCCAGCAGCGCCCCACCTGACAGTTCTCCTGGCGACGGCTCCTGCCACCCTCCATGGCCCCCATGAGTACCAGTGGCTCTGATCAAGACGGCATTGACCGACGCACTGCCGATACCAGCACTGACACTGGCAGCGGCTGCCCCCATGATGGCGGCAGGAACGACCCGCACCAGTGGCCCCTTCCCCCCAGCGGTTTCAGCTGCACTACACCCCCCCCGCCTCCTACATTCCAGACATTATCAGCAGAGTATAGCACTCCGACAGAGGTTCCAATTGTGTTCCGATAGGACGATTGGGAGGTGGGAGGGACAGGGAACTGTCCCGCTGCGCTGGTGGAAAGGTATTGTGGGAAATGTAGTCACAGATGGAGAATCTGTAGAAGGTTAACAACGACTATGGCAATCTCGGGACTGACAAATGTTAAGGGAAGCTAGACAAGCCATAGCTACCTATGAGCTACAGTCAGGATACACAACTGCTGTAATCAATCAGTTGTTTTCAACAGATTTGTTAATCCCTTTTGACACACGTATGTCAGCAAATGGTGTTTATTACATGGTCTGAGAGCAATCAATCATGGAGGAGATGGGTGCCTTACAACCTGGCCTCCCAACTCCCAGTCCCCACAAATTGGGACCTGATTATTATTCATTTGAAGGATTGTTTTCTTTACAATTTGCTTACACCCTGAGGATTCAACAAAGTCTGCATCTACTGAGTCATCGATTAAGGCAGACTCCACCCACCGATATCAATGGGCAGCCTCAAGGCATTCTCTGGCTTGGCCTTTGTTCCCATTTAGACAGACTCATTGTGACTTTCTCATCTATAAGTCTATGGATGATACTCTAATTGCAAAAAAAAAGTTACATCCTAAGACAGTGCTCTCTGAGTTTCAACCCATGTCAGCAAGCAGAGGGTTGAAAATAACACCATGCCAGACCTTGCAACTTCTCAATTAAGTGGCAATTCACTTGCAAATGCCTCAGAAGCCACGCCCCCGCAGCCAGCAGACTCTTTACAAGGTGTCACCACTAACCACCCCATTCGGGCAAGACCTTTGCTAGATCATATCAGCAATTGCAGCTTCCTGAAAAGGCTTTGCAATTAAGTCAGGATATAGTGATCAAAGAGTGGTCCAGAATGCAGGAAAATAACTCTGATCCAGTGCTTCTCACTACTCAGCAGGGTCTAACAGGGCCATTTGGTTCTTTTGTCAATACCTTACATAAGACATTCAAGATCTGACTTACGATATGAAGGTAAAAATGCTGGATATTCTGGCATTTGACCATGCTAATGAAAAAACAAAACAGGTTTTCAGCATTTTATCAACAGGTGCCACTGTCTCATGACAGCAGAACGAATGAAGCAACGACAAACAGCAACGTATCTAGCCACAGCCATAGAAGCAGTCCTGAAACCACCAGTACGACCACTGCACAAAGGAGACAACCTGGGTGGAAAACATCGTTCTTCTGGAAACCTAGATTGTTGTAGGCAGGGAAATTGCTCCCTCAGTGTGAGTACACCCCGCGTGATGACACTAAACCAGGGTGCTTGGACCAACACCACCATCACCCACCTCTCCCCCTGCTGCCACCTCTGACAGCGTGTAGTGGACCTGACAACAGCCGCATATCACTTCTGAATCCACAAAGCGTTGTCGAGTTCAACTGGCATGGTCCTTTGGGTCACAGACCCTGTGCTCTGTTAATTGGCAGATTGTCTACCTCTAGACAGGGCATCCTTATAATTCCTGGTTCAATACATTCTGATTATGACTGGGCTATGAAAATTATGCTCTATACCATTGCCCCTCCTGTTAGCACTCTTGTTGGGACAGAAATTGCTCAGCTAATACCATCTGAGTCCCGAGTGCCTAAAACTTCCAACAGGATCCGAGGGCAAGAAGGCTCAGGTTCCACCGATAGGCCTAATACATTATTAGCCCTAGAAATCCAAAAGGGAAAACTGGAACAGATTGTATCTGTCAGACACCCTTGTGGACAAACTATACAATTTTCATACAATTTTCAATGGATAATGGAGACGATGTCATCTGTTATACCTAGTCATAAATGGAATGGTCACTAGCCATTGCTCATGGCAAATGCTGAAGTCATGGGTTTAAAAGGTATCCAAACAACCTGGGTTAGCAAAGAGCCAGTACAATTAGCTTTTAACTATGGCAAAATCAATCACTGTAAGACCGTACGTGTTAACCCTTCCAGTTGCTCTATTGGGCTGAGATGCCTTAAGTTAGCTATGAGCAAAACTCATTACTGTCCCTTTTCTGTAGCGGCTACTAGTCAGCAACCAACCCTCAAATTAAAATGGAAAACAGATAATCCAGTATGGGTGAAACAGTGGTTGCTCAGACAAGATAGGCTGCAAGTTGTTAAGACCCTAATACAGAAACAATAGCAACTAGGGCACACGTTGCTAGCCACCCTCAACCCACCCCTACCCCCACCCTCAGAAAAGGGAGGGTTTTCAGGTACGACTCTTGCTGACCTAAGCTCTGCTCTGATTCAAAGCAATAGTGCTAATTTCTCCATTTCTGATTGCAATGTCCTTAAGAGATTTGTGTTGCAGTTTGAGCCGGGTGCCCCCCTGCAATGTTTACTTCCTGTGTCCAGAAGTCCAGCCCAGAGGGGTGGACACAGGAAATTTTGTAGTATTTCCTACCACAATCCTTTGCACCACTATAAGATCCAGTGCGGAGTCTAGCACGCTCTCTTTTCTTCCTCCTCCGTCAGCCGGTAACTAGGGGAGATGTCTCCTGGCTTTGGGCCTGGCTAGGCCCAAGGCCACAGGGGGATGGGCAGTCTCAGATCTGGCCAGCTGAGACTAGCCTAGCAGTGGGAGGGGGAAGAAGGAGCCCTGGGGGTCTTGGGTGTACTCTCAGGTGGGGATCGGATCTCTCTGGGTCTGTTTTGGGATCTTTCTTTGTCACTGCGCTTTTGGCTTTCTGTAAAAGTTCACTGCTTTCTATTTAAACTTTCCATCACTTTTGCAATCCGTTTGTCTGAGTGTTTATTGTTGCCAGTGGTGGGGAAGGGGGCTGCCTCAACCCAGCACATTTGTTATTTAGTGTTTTGCTAAGTTTTCCTGGTAAGCATAATGAATGATAAGTATTTGGTATTTACAAGTACTTAGTACATAGTAACTGTAGTAAGGTATCCTAGTTAGTAATGAGTTCACATTGTAAGATTTTCTTTTGGTTCGAACCTTCTTAGTTGTGTGCCATGGCATTTCCAAGGAGCTCCATGTAAAATAGTTAAGATTTGTGGTAAATAGGTATTAATTTTAAAAAGTATTCCTTAGCTAAGGTAACATCTTTATATTTCCTTCCTAGACATAGACTAGGAAAAAAAAAAAAAAAGTAAACAAAAAGGTAACGAGTAAAAAGAAAAAATTTAAACATAGAAATATGTAACAAAAGTACAAAAACTCTGGATACCAAACATAGAGTACTAAATAACAGAATAATAATAAAAAAGAAGAGCAACAATAAAACCAAAATATTAAAAATAACATATGACACACTAAAAAATCATAAGGATTACTAACACAGAATAGCTATTAACAAAAAAAGTGTAAGAATTGTTAGCAAAAAATAAAAATAAGGGTTATCAAGACTACTAGAATAAAACAAACAAAAAATCTATTTAAAAAAATCAAGAATATTAAAACTAAAAATGATAATAAAAATAATTAATAGAAAAGAAGGTTAAAAAATATAATACAAAAGTAAAAATAAAAATTAAAACGGAAAATAGATTAAATGAAACAAACATACAAAATAAAAAATAATTACAATAAAGAATATTAGATCAAAAAATAAAAGATTAAACATTAGATAAAAATAAAAGAAATTGAAAATTAAAAATTGGTTGGAATAACAAATTAAAATACTGATTAAAAAATTGCAATAACAAAATAAAAATTATAATAAAGAGGGCAAAAAAGAAATAAATTAAAAAATGAAAAAAGGTAAGTTAAAAATAATAATAATAAAATGTTAAAAACAAAGAAGAATTAAAATAAAATACAAAAATAACAAAAAATTAATTAGAAAAAATATATCAAATTTAGATTAAAATTAACAAAACAAAAAAGTTAACAAAAAAATTTAAAAGTGCAGATTAAAAAAAATGCAATGAAGAAAAAATATATACATTAAAATGGTATAAAAAATAATTAAAACGTAAAAAAATAATTGATTAAAGATTAAACAAAAGAGCTTCATTAAAAGTAAAAATATTAAACATATAAAAGTAATTAGTAAATTCAGAATAGAAAATACCTAAAAATGACAACATTTTTTTTAAAAATTAAAATAAATTCAAAACAACATAAAAAATGAAACAGATTTATTAAAAGTAGATTTAAAAATATTAAAGAAATGAAACAGAAAATTAATTAAAAATTTAAAAATAGCTCACATTAAAAACAAACAAAAAACAGTCAAAACTAGTTACAAAATATTTGGAATCATAGACTCGTGGAATGAGTCAGGGTTGGAAAGGACCACAAGGATCATTTAGTTCCAACCACTGCCATGGGCAGGGACACCTCACACTGGATCAGGCAGGCTAGAGCCTCGTCCAGCCTGGTCTTAAACACTTCCAGGCATGGGGCCTCGGCCACCTCCTTGGACAACCCATTCCAGGGCTTCACCACTTTCACGGTGAAGAATTTCTTCTTCACATCCAGTCTGAATCTTCCCATCCCCAGCCTTGTTCCATTCTCCCTAGTCCTGTCATTTGCTGACATGCTAGGATGTCCCTCCCCAACATTCTTGTAGGCTCTCTTCAGATACTGGATGGTCACAATCAGGTCACCTCGAGCCTTCTTTTCTGCCAATCGCAACCATCACAATAGACAACAGCAGAAGAATCAAGACCATGAGGACACAGCATATCCCATGAAGTCGAACATCGATCACAATAACTGTTATGATAATCTGGGATCAAACAGCATCAATCAGAAGGATGTACCACAGCATCATGTGAATTAGGACTGAATATTGTGGTTGCTTGTCTTCTCTCTTGTTAACTAAATGTGCCTCTGAATGTAGACATCCTAGGGGATAAAGTTTCATCTTTACATTTAGCCTAGTAGACATTATTAACCAAAAAAAAAAAAAAGGGGGGGAAAAGAGAGAATAACCCTATAGCAAAAAAATTAGCTCATGGTAATCCTAGAAATGCTGTAACCCTAGAAACTTTGCAAAATGCTGTAACCCTTTCATCAAAAGACAGCACAAACATGGCACAACTTTCATGAAAATGACAATCAGCAAACCTGCTTAGCACTGACCTCAACGACTGTCACGATAATCCAAGATGTCAACAGAAAGCATCTAACTTATAACTGAGTGTCATGACTGCTTAACTGTTGTGTGAACATTAAGAGATTAGGATTACTAGGATGAGCAAAAACACATTATCATGTGTAATTTTATATTGGGCAAAGCAATGAAGCTCTTTTTGCTCGTGCGGTTTGCCTGCAAGTTTTCTGTCTGTGAAGCTAGAGCCTGGCCAGATCTACCTTTACAGATTAAAGAAATCTTGCTACCATTAAACAATTCATGATTTTTGACCATCCTAGAGAAAATAAAGATGCAACATAATCCTAAAGCAGATCAGTCTGCAGAAGAGAAGGCTCCGAGGTGACCTAATTGTGGCCTTTCAGTATCTGAAAGGGGCCTACAGGAAGGCTGGGGAAGGACTTCTCAGGATCTCAGGTAGTGATAGGACTAGGGGGAATGGAATGAAGCTGGAGGTGGGGAGATTCAGGCTAGATGTGAGGAGGAGGTTCTTCACCATGAGAGTGGTGAAACCCTGGAATGTGTTGTCCAGGGAGGTGGTCGAGGCCTCGCCCCTGGGGGTGTTTAAGAGCAGGCTGGATGAGGCTCTGTCCAGCCTGATCTAGTGTGGGGTGTCCCTGCCCATGGCAGGGGGGTTGGAACTAGATGATCCTTGTGGTCCCTTCCAACCCTGAATGAAACTATGAAACTATGAAACTAATTGTAAAAGACAGTGCTAAGGATTGCATTTGTGCCTCAATCTCTGTGTGCAATGTGTTCAGGTATAATCAAGTCTTCTCTGTCAATAAGAGGAGTAAAATGTAAAGATCGGAACTATTAAGATCTAAGTTCTTCTTTACAATGTTTGTTATCTTTGACCACTGCCTTGGGTTGGGGCAGACCCCCTCCCCACCACGCGCAGAAATAACAACTCAGACAAACGGATTGCAAAAGTGATGGAAAGTTTAAATAGAACAGTGAGTGCGTGCAGAGAACTAGAAACACAGTGACAAGAGAGAAACCCAAAACAGACCCAGAGAAATCCCATCCCCACCTGAGGGTGCACCCAAACCCCCAGGACTCCTCCTTCCCCCACTGCTAGGCTAGTCTCAGCTGGCCAGATCTGAGACTGCCCATCCCCCCGTGGCCTTGGGCCTAACCAGGCCCGTGGCCGGGAGATCTTTTCCCCAGTTACCAGGTGGCGAGGAGGAAGGAAAGAGGAAGTGCCAGACCCCGCCATGAGACTTATAGTGGTGCAAGGGACCATGGTAGGAAATAACCTAATTTCCTGTGTCCACCCACTGGGCTGGACTTCTGGACACAGGAAACACCCCTGTAGCAGAGGACACCCAGCCCAAACTACGACAGGAGTGTAGTGAAGGATGCTTATGATCAGGATTGTGCCCCAAACATTTGGGTAGGATATATTTCTGTATGTGTTAACCCTCCTTTGTTCCCCCCTCCTTTCTGGAGGCAGCAGGGGGAATCCTGGCGCCACTGAGTCCAGGTAAACAGCCTACCTGGGCGTGGTCTCACCCCTGCAGTACTAGAGGCAGGCTACATGTTTGTTTCCCTGAGTATAGCATATACTCAGGCCATATTTGGTAGCTGGTAGTTCATTGGTTAATGTTTGCGTTGGCAACAGGTGCTTATTGGGCCAGTATTCACTGGGGCAAATGGTAAATAGGGGTCATTTGGCAAATGAGCCCCCCACCTCGGTGTTGGAGCCTGTGTGTGCGTGCGTGCCAGCCAGTGCTTTGGGAGGCCTTGTGGTCCTTTTGCCACTGTCACCCAGCTGTGTGCGGTGCCGTGGACAGCACTCCGTGGGATCAACCGCTGCGTGATCCATCGTAGGAGAAAACCTGGTAGACCGTGTGAACCAGCGTTGCTGACCTGCCACTGCCCGCCTCCGAGCGAGGAATTTTGTATCCTGGGAGAGAACAGCAGAGCCACACGGTGCGGCCACGCAGCCGGTGCCATTTCCTGCCTCCTTATTACGGCACATCCATGCCACGTTGTCTGGATTATAAACATTATTGAAGAAAGACTAGACGACTTCCTCAGCGTCTGAGTAAGCCAAGCCCTTCTTTGTAGAGCCTCAGTTAGGATAGTATTTATATTGCTCCGGGTGGAGGGTTGCCGGTCACTGACCAACCCCTCCCCCGCCACTCTCTGACTCAGTTTAGATTCTAAGTTCTGTGAATCATTTTGGTTTAAATGCCCATACATAACATTCTGTAAAGATAGTTCCACTAACCGAATATTGATACCTGTGAGGGGCGATTGTAAATACCCCGTTACAGAGTTTGTATATATATAAATAAACTTATAATTTCATTGATGGATCTGCCGCGCATTTCTGAGGGCATATCCACGACAAGGAGCCACCCCTTATTTCATATCATGATCCCTGCACCCAAACACATCATCAAATCAGAAAACTGATGACATGTCTGGCGAAGTCCGTGTCTTCATCTGGGCGTCCACTCAGTCTCTCAGTCATGCTCAAGTGTCTGTCCATTCCAGTTCTTTCTCCTTCATCCAGTGGAACCTCCTGGCGATGCAGAGCTCATTCTCCTGCGGTGCAAGTTCTCCATGGATCCGTTGGGCATCCTGGTCACCTGGAAAAGCCTCACGACTTCTCAGCCAAGCCTCTACTTTTCACATATGATCACTCGGCGGCATATTCTCCACCCCTGGGGCAGGCCAGTCAAAACAATCCAACCCATGACTGCCTTTTTCAATCCATCCAGGGTGCCGCAATCAACCGCTTCCAACTGCGGTCCAAAACCACATGGATGCATGTCCGAGGTACTCCGCCCCCCCACTAGGCGTACCCGTACCAAGACAAGACAGCATCCGGCTGCACACCCCCCCCGGAAAGGGAGGGGCTGCACCACAGCTCACTGAGAAGAAGGGAGGTGGAGCCAGGTGCTCGGCGCCAGTTTCGGAACTCATCCGAAAAAAGTTGGGGAAGAGACTAGGGCCGGCTCCGCCGCAGCCCGAGCGCACGGCCGGGTCCGCCACCACCACTCGCCACGCAGCAGGGCTCCGCCCACCTCTACCGCCGCGGCACAGAATCAAAATCACCTCCACCCCTCGGACACTCAAACGGCTTCTCCAGCGAAAGCCATACGTGCGTTCTCAGAGCCCTTGAAAACGGCTTTCCAGCTGGAGTCCCCGTCGGCCCCCCGGGGCTTCGGGAGCTGGCTCGCCCGCTCACAGCGGCTGGCTCTATCCCCGCAGTGAGAACGGACCTGACTCTGATCTGCTCGCCGCTGCCCCTCCCCCACTTCGCTTCCCGCCATGGAGGAGGGGCAGGTTCCACGTTCTCAAGCGGTACCCCGATGTCGATGGTCGAGAACCACCCCTGCCTGAAATAGCAGAAGGTCTGTGCCACCGGCAGCGCACCAGTCATCCCCCCCACAATCCACAAGAGCTTACACGGTCGCCCCGGCAACATCACTTGAGCCCCCAACTGCCAAACCCAAACCGACGCCCAGAACTAAATTTAAACTCTCCATCCTTTGCAATCGATCTGCAGAGTGGGCACAACAGCCAGCCCCACGTTGGTGCGCCAAAATGCCTTGGGTTGGGGCAGACCCCCTCCCACCACGCGCAGAAACAACAACTCAGACAAACGGATTGCAAAAGTGATGAAAAGTTTAAATAGAACAGTGAGTGCGTGCAGAGAACTAGAAACACAGTGACAAGAGAGAGACCCAAAACAGACCCAGAGAAATCCCATCCCCCACCTGAGGGTGCACCCAAAACCCCAGGGCTCCTCCTTCCCCCCCCCCACTGCTAGGCTAGTCTCAGCTGGCCAGATCTGAGACTGCCCATCCCCCCGTGGCCTTGGGCCTAACCAGGCCCATGGCCGGGAGATCTTTTCCCCAGTTACCAGGTGGCGAGGAGGAAGGAAAGAGGAAGTGCCAGACCCCGCCGTGAGACTTATAGTGGTGCAAGGGATCATGGTAGGAAATAATCTAATTTCCTGTGTCCACCCACTGGGCTGGACTTCTGGACACAGGAAACACCCCTGTAGCAGAGGACACCCAGCCCAAACTACGACAACCATGTATTATGCCAGCTCTTTTAGAGCATTGTAACTAGTTCAACTTAAGCTTTGTGCCTTGTATGGGTTACACCAGTCTGTTAGACATGCTGTACTACAGAACTCTTGCTTTTGCTATATAGCTTAGCTTTACCTTGCTTGCTTCTGTGTGTGCAAGTAGTATCTTGTATGGGATAAGAAGAACTCCCATGACCAGATTGCTCACAAAAACAAAAAGGGAGATTTGTGGCAATGCCAGCGAAGAGCAGTGTGAAAATCTGGCCTAGAGCCTGACATGGTGGTAGGCCATGCTCAGCTGTGACCGGTTGAGCCTGTCCCCTTAAGAAAGGGAATAGGGTGGACGGAAGTTGGCAAACGAAAAGAAGGATCTAAACTAATTTCACTGGTAGAGTGGGAGGAAGCACCTTCTGAATTGGGAGTGCAGGAGGGTATCCTGGGAATTCCAGTACTTTTCTATCTGTCTTGCTTCTGCTCCTCCGCCGAGCAGCAGCAGCTCTCTGTGCTGGGCTTTCGGACAAGGCTTTGGCCCTGAAACTGATAAGGCCTGTATTAACTGCTTTCCAATTAACACAACTGCTTCTAACTTTTTTTCTCTTTCTCTCTCTTTCTAACCCGCTCTGGGGAAAAGGGGGAGAGAGGGGGAGAGCGGAAGTAGGGAACCCCCTCAGCAGAGGGGGGAACTCTCATTTCTGTGCTACTTTATTGTATATCTCTGTATATATTGTAAATATTGTAAATTTGTATATATTCCCCTGCATATCCTGTATTGCTTTGTAAATATACAGCTCCACTGCTTTGCTAATTCAGCTGTGAGTTTTTTTTTTTTTCCCCCTTCAATTTTCTTTCCCTTTACTTTACAGGGGGGAGGGAGGAGGCTTCTTGGCCTTACCCTTCCAACCCTACGACATTTTTTTTTCTTGGCTTACCCAACGTGCGGCAGATAATTAGTTTAATTTATTACTTGATTGATTCAGTGTTTTCTAGCTGAATTAGCAAACATGAAGGTCTTGTGGTTTGTGGAGCGATTATTCTCTTCAATTTTTGGGGTTCTGGTTTACAGATATTGTTTGGGTTTGATTTTGGATTACCCGGGTAAATATTTCGTGCGGACAATTCATCTGTGGGTTATGTATAGAGTTAGACTATGGTGTGGAAAATAGTTTCATAGTTTCATAGTTTCATAGTTTCATTCAGGGTTGGAAGGGACCACAAGGATCATCTAGTTCCAACCCCCCTGCCATGGGCAGGGAAACCCCACACTAGATCAGGCTGGACAGAGCCTCATCCAGCCTGCTCTTAAACACCCCCAGTGACGGGGCCTCGACCACCTCCCTGGACAACCCATTCCAGGGTCTCACCACTCTCATGGTGAAGAACCTCCTCCTCACATCCAGCCTGAATCTCCCCACCTCCAGCTTCATTCCATTCCCCCTAGTCCTATCACTACCTGAGATCCTGAGAAGTCCTTCCCCAGCCTTCCTGTAGGCCCCTTCAGATACTGGAAGGCCACAATTAGGTCACCTCGGAGCCTTCTCTTCTGCAGACTGAACAGCCCCAACTCCTTCAGTCTGTCCTCATAGGAGAGGTGCTCCAGCCCTCTGATCATCCTTGTGGCCCTTCTCTGGACACGTTCCAGCACCTCCACATCCCTCTTGTAATAGGGGCTCCAGAACTGGACACAGTACTCCAGATGGGGTCTCACCAGGGCTGAGTAGAGGGGAGGATCACCTCCTCGACCTGCTAGCCACACTTCTCCTGATGCAGCCCAGGATCTGATTGGACTTGCGGGCTGCAAGTGCACATTGAGAGCTCATGTTGAGCTTCTTGTCCACCAGTACCCCCAAGTCTCTCTCCTCAGGGCTACTTTCCAGCCAGTCACTGCCCAGCCTGTATTTGTGCCTGGGATTGCCTCGACCCAGATGCAGGACCCTGCACTTGCTCTTATTGAACTTCATGAGTTTGGCTTGTGCCCACCTCTCCAGCCTGTCAAGGTCCCTCTGGATGGCCTCCCTTCCTCCAGCGTGTCTGCTGCACCACACAGCTTGGTGTCATCAGCAAACTTGCTGAGGGTGCACTCAATGCCACTGTCCATGTCACCCACAAAGATGTTGAACAAGACAGGTCCCAGGACTGATCCCTGAGGGACTCCGCTTGTCACTGGCCTCCACTGGGACATGGACCCATTGACAGCCACTCTTTGGGTGCGGCCATCAAGCCAGTTCCTTATCCATCTAGTGGTCCACCCATCAAACCCATGTGTCACCAGTTTGGAGACCAGGATGTGGTGCGGGACAGTGTCGAAGGCTTTGCTCAGGTCCAGGTAAATGACATCAGTTGCTCGCCCCTCATCTATTAATGTTGTCACCTGCTCATAGAAGGCCACCAGGTTGGTCAGGCAGGATTTGCCCTTGGCAAAGCCATGCTGACTGTTCCCAATCACCTCTTCACTATTCTTTTGAGCAAGTAGTGACTCCAGGAGGATCTGCTCCATGATCTTTCCAGGCACAGAGGTGAGACTGACTGGCCTGTAGTTCCCTGGTTCCTCCTTCTTACCCTTTTTGAAGATGGGGGCAATGTTTCCCCTTTTCCAGTCTGTGGGGACTTCACCAGATTGCCATGACTTTTGAAATATAATAGAGAGGGGTTTAGCAACCTCATCTGCCAGTTCTCTCAGTACCCGTGGGTGTATCCCGTCGGGTCTCATGGACTTGAACACTTTCAGGTTCTTCAGATGATCACGAACCTGATCTGCACTTACAGTGGGCATTTCTTCCTCCCCGTCCCTGGCTTTGACTTCCATAACATCAGGAGTGTGGCTAGAGGCCCTTGCAGTGAAGACTGAGGTAAAGAAGTTATTAAGTACCTCAGCCTTTTCCTCATCACTTGTGACCATGTCACCATTTTCCTTTCTGAGGGGGCCCACACCTTCCCTAGTCTTCTTCTTCCCATTAATATACCTGTAAAAGTTCTTAGTGTTCCCTCTAATCTCCCTGGCTAGATTCAATTCAAACTCTGCTTTGGCTTTCCTAACCAGGACTCTCGCTGCTCGGGCAGCTTCCTTATATTCCCCCTGTTCTACCTGTCCTTCTCTCCACTTCCTGTAGAGTTTCCTTTTAAGCAATAGTGTGTCCAGTAGCTCCTTGCCCATCCAGGCAGGCCTCCTAGCATTCTTACCTGCTTTTCTCTTTGTTGGTACACAGAGCTCCTGGACACAGAGGAGGTGGTCCTTGAATATTGACCAGCTGTCCTGGGTCCCTCTTCCCTCCAGGGCTTTGTCCCACGACACTCTGGCTAGCAGATCCCTGAAGCGATCAAAATCTGCACGCCTAAAGTCTAGGGTCGTGAGCTTGGAATACTTCCTCCTGATTGCCCTGAGGATGTTAAATTCAACTGCTTCATGGTCACTGCAGCCAAGGCTGTCTCTGAGCCTCACATTGCTTACCAGCCCTTCCCTGTTGGTGAGGACAAGGTCCAGCATAGCACCATTTCTTGTTGGTTCCTCTACCATTTGGAGGAGGAAGTTGTCTTCTATGCAGTCCAGGAACATCCTGGTGTGGTGGGTTGGAAGGGGTAAGGCTAAGAAGCCTCTTCCCTTCCCCCTTGTAAGGTAAAAGGGAAAGAAAAATTGAAGGGAAAGGAAAAAAAAACTCACCAGCTGAATTAGCAAAGCAGTGGAGCTATATTTACAAAGCAGTGTAGGATTTTGCAGGGGAATATTTACAAATTTACAATCTCTACAATATATACAAAGATATACAACAGAGTAACACAGAAATGAGCGTAATCCCCCTCGGCAGAGGGGATTCCCCACCTCCGCTCTCCCCTCTCTCCCCCCCTTTCCCCAGAATAGTTCGGAAAAGAGGGAGAAAGAAGAAAGAAAGAAGTTAAAAGCAGTTTGTGTTAATTGGAAGCAGTTAATACAGGCCTTATCAGTTTTTCAAGGCCGGAGTCTTGGCAGAAAACCCAGCACAGACAGAAAGCTGCTGCACCGAAGGAGATGCGGAAGCAAGAGTGACCGAGAAGTGCTGGAAATGCCCATTTCAGTCTCAGTTCAGATGGTGCTTCCTCCCACTTGACCAATGAAAATTAGTTTAGAGTATTCCTTCCGTTCACCAACTTCCGTCCACCATATTCCCTTTCTTAAGGGGGCAACGTTAACCGGCCACACCTGGATTGCTGGTGCCTTGCTGTGTTGTCCCTCCAGCAGATGTCCGGGTGGTTGAAATCACCCATGAGGACCAGGGCTTGTGACCTGGAAGCCGCTTCTATTTGCCTATGGAGGGCCTCATCTGCTTGGATCTGCTGCTCAGGTGGCCTGTAGAAGACCCCCACAGTAATATCTCCTTCCCCTGTCCTGCCTTTAATTTTAACCCATACGCTCTCAACTAGCTCATCATCCCTCCCCAGTTGGAGCTCCACTGATTCCAACTGGCTATTGACATAGAGGGCAACACCTCCTCCTCTCCTTCCCTGCCTATCCTTCCTAAAGAGTTTATATCCATCTATGCCTACATTCCAGTCATGGGATTCATCCCACCAAGTTTCAGTAACAGCCACTATGTCGTGGCATCCCAGCAGCACAGTGGCCCTTAACTCATCCTGTTTGTTGCCCAAGCTGCGCGCATTCGCATAGAAGCACTTCAGCTGGGCTGGCCCTGTCCTCCTCTTGTGCCAAATCCCCACGGTTTCCACAGAATGTCCTGGTGGATCATTCGTGGTTTGCCTCAGGGCAGCAAGTTGAGAGCCCTTACCATCTCTCCTTCTCTCTACTGCTGGTGGATTTCTTATGCCCAGCGAGATACAGAAATGTTACCTCCACCACTCTCCCAATTGAGATAAAGGGTTTTAAGATTCCACCGGAGGAGAGAGTAACTTTAGGTGATGGCTGGGATCCAAAGGTGATTTATGTGATGTATATAAATCTGTTGCTGGTGATGGTAATTGCATATTTACTGTTCTCTCTGCGGCGAGAGAGAAAGATATCCAAAGCTTGTTTTGTTATTAAAACTAGATCAAAAAGAAAACGCCATGGCTCTGGATCAGTCCCAGAGTCATCTAGTGATGAGGAGTGTGCAGAATCCGTGTCAGTTAAAAAGAAGGCTAAAAAGTTAATTGGTAAAGCAGCTCTAAATGACTTTGCTGATTCTCACTCACAACTTCTCAACTAACCTTTATTCCCATCTCTATTTACTCAGCGGCATATTTCCACCCCTGGGGCAAGCCAGTCAGAACAATCAGGCTCTAACTGCTTCTCCACCCCTCCAGGAAAACAGCACGCTGAGCCTTTCACAACCCTGCACGGACCTATCCCAAGCCCAGTGCTGACCGCTTCCAGCCGCCGGCCAAGGCTCTACAAATGCTTATCACAGTACACCGCCTTCCCGCTAGGCGTTCGCATACCAAAACGTGACAGCATCCAACAACTTAACCCTCCCCTGGCGGAGGGAGTTGCTGCACCACAACCTAGTGAGAAGAAGGGAGGTGGAGCCAGGTGCTCGGCGCCATTTTCGGAACTCGTCCGAAAAAGTTGGGGAAGAGACTAGGGCCGGCCCCGCCGCAGCCCGAGCGCACGGACATGCTCACCGCCGCCACCGCTCCGAGCGAATGGCTGTGCTCACCGCCGCCGCAGCCCGAGCGCACGGCCAGGACCGCCGACGCCACTCCGAGCACACGGCCGGTCCCGCCACCACCGCAGCTCAAGTGCACGGCCGGGGACCGCTGCCGCCGCTCCGAGCACACGGCCGGTCCTGCCGCAGCCCGAGCTCACAGCAGGGCTCCGCCCACCTCTGCCGCCGCGGTACAGAATCAAAATTGCCTCCACCCCTCGGGCATTCAAGCGTCTCCTCCAGCAAAAGCCATGATCAAGTCCTCAGGGCCCTTGAGAACAGCTTTCAGTTGGAGTCCCCGCTCGCCCATAGGGAGCCGAGCTCGCCCGCTCACCGCGGCTGACCCTACCCCGCAGCGAGAACGGACCTGACTTTGATCTGCTCGCCGCTGCCTCTCCCCCACTTCACTCCCTGCCGCTTTTACCGCTCCGCAGAGAATAAAGATGGAGGAAGGCAGGTCCCGCATTGAAGCAGTTGAATTTAACATCCTCAGGGCAATCAGGAGGAAGTATTCCAAGCTCACGACCCTAGACTTTAGGCGTGCAGATTTTGATCGCTTCAGGGATCTGCTAGCCAAAGTGTCGTGGGACAAAGCCCTGGAGGGAAGAGGGACCCAGGATAGCTGGTCAATATTCAAGGACCACCTCCTCTGTGTCCAGGAGCTCTGTGTACCAACAAAGAGAAAAGCAGGTAAGAATGCTAGGAGGCCTGCCAGGATGGGCAAGGAGCTACTGGACACACTATTACTTAAAAGGAAACTCTACAGGAAGTGGAGGGAAGGACAGGTAGAACAGGGGGAATATAAGGAAGCTGCCCGAGCAGCGAGAGTCCTGGTTAGGAAAGCCAAAGCAGAGTTTGAATTGAATCTAGCCAGGGAGATTAGAGGGAACACTAAGAACTTTTACAGGTATATTAATGGGAAGAAGAAGACTAGGGAAGGTGTGGGCCCCCTCAGAAAGGAAAATGGTGACATGGTCACAAGGGATGAGGAAAAGGCTGAGGTACTTAATAACTTCTTTACCTCAGTCTTCACTGCAAGGGCCTCTAGCCACACTCCTGATGTTATGGAAGTCAAAGCCAGGGACGGGGAGGAAGAACTGCCCATTGTAAGTGCAGATCAGGTTCGTGATCATCTGAAGAACCTGAAAGTGTTCAAGTCCATGGGACCCGACGGGATACACCCACGGGTACTGAGAGAACTGGCAGATGAGGTTGCTAAACCCCTCTCTGTTATATTTCAAAAGTCATGGCAATCTGGTGAAGTCCCCACGGACTGGAAAAGGGGAAACATTGCCCCCATCTTCAAAAAGGGTAAGAAGGAGGAACCAGGGAACTACAGGCCAGTCAGTCTCACCTCTGTGCCTGGAAAGATCATGGAGCAGATCCTCCTGGAGTCACTACTTGCTCAAAAGAATAGTGAAGAGGTAATTGGGAACAGCCAGCATGGCTTTGCCAAGGGCAAATCCTGCCTGACCAACCTGGTGGCCTTCTATGAGCAGGTGACAACATTAATAGATGAGGGGCGAGCAACTGATGTTATTTACCTGGACCTGAGCAAAGCCTTTGACACTGTCCCGCACCACATCCTGGTCTCCAAACTGGTGACACATGGGTTTGATGGGTGGACCACTAGATGGATAAGGAACTGGCTTGATGGCCGCACCCAAAGAGTGGCTGTCAATGGGTCCATGTCCCAGTGGAGGCCAGTGACAAGCGGAGTCCCTCAGGGATCAGTCCTGGGACCTGTCTTGTTCAACATCTTTGTGGGTGACATGGACAGTGGCATTGAGTGCACCCTCAGCAAGTTTGCTGATGACACCAAGCTGTGTGGTGCAGCAGACACACTGGAGGGAAGGGAGGCCATCCAGAGGGACCTTGACAGGCCGGAGAGGTGGGCACAAGACAACCTCATGAAGTTCAATAAGAGCAAGTGCAGGGTCCTGCATCTGGGTCGAGGCAATCCCAGGCACAAATACAGGCTGGGCAGTGACTGGCTGGAAAGTAGCCCTGAGGAGAGAGACTTGGGGGTGCTGGTGGACAAAAAGCTCAACATGAGCTCCCAATGTGCACTTGCAGCCCGCAAGGCCAATCAGATCCTGGGCTGCATCAGGAGAAGTGTGGCTAGCAGGTCGAGGGAGGTGATCCTCCTCTACTCAGCCCTGGTGAGACCCCACCTGGAGTACTGTGTCCAGTTCTGGAGCCCTATTACAAGAGGGATGTGGAGGTGCTGGAACGTGTCCAGAGAAGGGCCACAAGGATGATCAGAGGGCTGGAGCACCTCTCCTATGAGAGCAGACTGAAGGAGTTGGGGCTGTTCAGTCTGCAGAAGAGAAGGCTCCGAGGTGACCTAATTGTGGCCTTCCAGTATCTGAATGGGGCCTACAGGAAGGCTGGGGAGGGACTTCTCAGGATGTCAGGTAGTGATAGGACTAGGGGGAATGGAATGAAGCTGGAGGTGGGGAGATTCAGGCTGGATGTGAGGAGGAGGTTCTTCACCATGAGAGTGGTGAGACCCTGGAATGGGTTGTCCAGGGAGGTGGTCGAGGCCCCGTCCCTGGGGGTGTTTAAGAGCAGGCTGGATGAGGCTCTGTCCAGCCTGATCTAGTGTGGGGTTTCCCTGCCCATGGCAGGGGGGTTGGAACTAGATGATCCTTGTGGTCCCTTCCAACCCTGAATGAAACTATGAAACTATGAAACTATGAAACTATTCTCAAGCGGTGCCCTCATTCCGATGGTTAAGAACCACCCCTGCTTGAAAATAGCAGGAGGGACTCTCTGCCACCGGTCACGCACCAGGAGTCCCCCTGCAATCCACAAGAACTTAACACAGTCGCCCCAACAACAACACGAGCCCCCAACTGCCAAAAAACCAAAACGATGCCCAGAACTAAATTTAAACTCCCTTATCTTTTGCAATACGATCTGCAGAGTAGCCATAATAACCAACTCCTACTCCTGGCTGGCTCGCCAAGAGTGTAAAGGGGTTGGGGGCAGATCCTCTGCCCACCTTAACCATCCTCTGCTACCAAGAATGTGCTGGGTTGAGGCAGCCCCCTTCCCCACCCCTGGCAACAATAAACACTCAGACAAACGGATTGCAAAAGTGATGGAAAGTTAAAATAGAAAGCAGTAAACTTTTACAGAAAAGCAAAAGCACAGTGACAAGAAAAAATTCCCAAACAGACCCAGAGAGATCCCATCCCTACCTGAGGGTACACCCAAGACCCCCAGGGCTCCTTCTTCCCCCTCCCACTGCTAGGCTAGTCTCAGCTGGCCAGATCTGAGACTGCCCATCCCCCTGTGGCCTTGGGCCTAGCCAGGCCCAAAGCCAGGAGACATCTTCCCAGTTACCTGCTGACAGAGGAGGAAGAAAAGAGAGTGTGCTAGACTCCGCACTGGATCTTATAGTGGTGCAAAGGATTGTGGTAGGAAATACTACATAATTTCCTGTGTCCACCCCTCTGGGCTGGACTTCTGGACACAGGAAGTAAACATTGCAGGGGGGCACCCAGCTCAAACTGTAACAGAAGGGTATATTACCCAAGCCAATTTTCTTGCAGTGATGCAATTGCAATGCCATAGTTACGGTTGTCTCAGTGTTTCTATTATAAATTCCTATTTTCAGGGGTTTCTAATTTGACCATAAAAATTCACTCCTTGTTCAAACTTGGCATACAAGGTCTGAGATGAACAATTTTTGGGGATTTTTTTCAAGATAAAAAAAAAAATAGGAACAGACCCCCAACTGATCTGTTCAGCCATTTCTAACATTCCTCTTTTTCTGGTTCTGGTTGCCTGGGAGAAGAGACCAAACCCCACCTGGATAGAACCTCCCCTCAGGTAGTTGTAGACAGCAATGAGGTCTCCCCTGAGCCTCCTCTTCTCCAGGATAAGCAACCCCAGCCCCCTCAGCCTCTCCTCACAGGGCTGTGCTCCAAACCCCTCCCCAGCTTTGCTGCCCTTTTCTGGACATGTTCCAGCAACTCAACATCTTTCCTAAACTCAGTGGCTGAAGCCGGTTGATGGTGCCCCCTTAAGAAAGGGAATATGGTGGAAGGAAGTTGGTAAACGGAAGGAATAGTCTAAACTTATTTTCATTGGTCAAGTGGGAGGAAGCACCTTCTGAACTGGGAGTGGAAATGAGCATTTCCAGCATTTCTCGGTCAGTCTTGCTTCCGCCTTTCCTTTGGGCAGCAACTATCTCTGTGCTGGACTTTCTGCCAAGACTTCGGCCTTGAAGATAAGATAACCAGGTCTGTATTAACTGCTTCCAATTAACACAAACTGCTTTTAACTTCTTTCTTTTCTCTTTCTCCTCTTTTCCGAACTACTCTGGGGAAGGGGGAAGAGAGGGGAGAGCGGAGGTGGGGAATCCCCTCGGCCGAGGGGGGTTACTCTCATTTCTGTGTTACTCTGTTGTATATCTTTGTATATATTCTAGATATTGTAAATTTGTAAATATTCCCCTGCAAACCCTACACTGCTTTGTAAATATAGCTCCACTGCTTTACTAATTCAGCTGGTGAGTTTTTTTTTCCTTTCCCTTCAATTTTTCTTTTCCCTTTTACCTTACAAGGGGGAAGGGAGGAGGATTCTTGGCTTTACCCTTCCACCCACCACATTTTTTTTATTGGCGCCCAACGTGGGGCAGATAATTAGTTTAATTTATTACTTGATTGATTTAGTGTTTTCCAGCTGAATTAGCAAACATGAAGGTCTTGTGGTTTGTGGAGCGATTATTCTTTTCAATTTTTGGGGCTCTGGTTTACAGATATTGTTTGGGTTTGATTTTGGATTACCTGGGCAAATATTTGGTGCGGACAATTTATATGTGGGTTATGTATAGAGTTAAATTATGGTATGGAAAATGTATTAATTTCCTATGGCCAGTGAGATACAGGAATGTTACCTCCACCACTCTCCCAATTGAGATAAAGGGTTTTAAGATTCCACCGGAGGAGAGAGTAACTTTAGGTGATGCCTGGGATCCAAAAGTGATTTATTTCATGTCTATAATTCTGCTGCTGGTGATAATTATCGTGTATCTCCTGATTTCTTTGCGGCGAGAGAGAAAGGTGTCCAGGGCGTGTTTTGTTATTAAAACTAGATCAAAAAGAAAATGCCATGGCTCGAGATCAGTCCCAGAGTCATCTAGTGATGAGGACTGTGGAGAACCCGTGTCAGTTAAAAAGAAGGCTAAAAAGTTAATTGGTAAAGCAGCTCTAAATGACTTTGCTGATTCTAGCAAGCAGCCAAGGGCATCGGCTGGTGTCAACATGGCGCCTACTCCTTCTCCTACTCCTTCTTCTTCTTCTCCGTCGGCCATTAACGGAGCAACGTCACTTCCACCCAATCCCTCGGTGGGACCGGAAGTCACTGCCCCAGCAGCTGATTTATCTCAGGACCTGTCAGCTTCCATTAAGGTGGCTGTAAATTCAAACACAGCTCCAGTTAAGGTGGCTACTTTAAAGACTAGAAGTGGAAAGGCCAAAGATGGAGAAGAAGAGGTGGAGACTGATCCTGGTGAGGGGCCCTCTACTCTAAAAGATCCTGCTCAGGAGGAAGAGAAGGTTTGTTTCAAAGATCTAGCTAACCTAGTGAGATCAAAGCAGGATACAGATGAAGCTAGGAAAGCAGCTGGCAAAGGTGGTTCTCAGCTTAAAGAGATCCTTAGGAGAATGACAGCAGGATTATATGGACAAAAAATTCAGGGAGACGAAGAGTAAGATGAAGATGATACTTTGGAATGTTCTTCTCCACGGGAGGAATTGCGCAATGTCCGTAAAGATTTCACCAGGGCAGATAAGGAGCCAGTTCTAGCTTGGCTTAGTAGGTGTTATGATACAGGTGCTCCAGCTCTAACAGTTGGAGACTAGTCAGCAGCTCAGTTAGGAACTCTATCAAGGGACAATGGAATAGATAGACATCTAGGAAGAGCTCTCGGTAAGGTTAATCTGTGTATACGCCTTTTAATGGCGGTTGCCCTGAGATACCCTTCCCGAGATGATCTTCCATGGAATCCTAAACCCTGGACTACCATAGATGAGGGGATTAAGCGCTTGAGAGAATTTGCTGTTAGAGAGCTACTCTATGGTGAACATGAAACTCTGAATCCTGATGACATTCCTGTGGATATTGGTCTTGCTAAAAAGATCATCAAATTGCTCCTTCCAATTATGCAAACATTCTGGCAAGCAGAATTGTGTCAAGAAGTTATGGTGGAGCTTCTCCCACGGTTGGCCAATTCAGTGATCAAATGAGACAATTGGAGGATAGCATGACACGTGTTTCTTTGGTTTCCGCCATTAAAACGATGGCTGGTGATATTCAGAATTGCATAAGAGAGTTAAAAGATGAATTTAGAAATTCCATATCCCAATTGGCACAAAGGGATAATTTCAATTCTTCCTCCAGGTGGATACAAGTTTCATCTGTGAGGAATACACGTCCTCCAATGAGGTCATTCCAAAACAGGTCATTCCAAAACAGACCGCCAAGGCAATCACGTAGAACTATTTGGATAACTCTGCGTGATCAGTTTGGTGAGAACATGAACCGCTGGGATGGCCAACTAACTTCTAATCTTTTCAGGAGACTGAGGGAATTGCTAAGTGGCAGAACCCAAGGTAGCAATACCAGAAGGGTAGCTGTTACTTCCACAGTGCCCCAGAACGACTCTTATGGCTCCAACAGTGGCTCCGGTTACAACATGCAAAGTTATAACACCGCAAACTATGTGCAATGCACATGTGCGCATGTTCCCCATAACTAGGGGTGCCCTGCCTCCCGCCAGGGGGAGGAGAGGGATAACAGAGATAATAGAATCTATTGGGATGTGTACATCCAGTGGCCTGGCACTTCACAATTTCGGAAGTACAGGGCCTTGGTTGACACAGGAGCTCAGTGCACCATAATACCATCAAATTATCAGGGATCAGAGTCTATAACTATTCTGGGAGTCACTGGTGGATCTCAAGAGTTAAGTAAGGTAGAGGTTAATATAAGTTTAACTGGTAAACAATGGAGGAAGCATACAATTGTGACCGGACCTGACGCACCTTGTATTTTGGGAATTGATTTTCTGAGAGAAGGGCGTTTCAAGGACCCTAGAGGTTATAAATGGGCTTTTGGAGTAGCTTCAATAGAAATTGATGGACAAAAATTGAAGCTGTCTGCCAGACCTGAACTTTCTGATGAATCTGCAGTTGTGGGACAACATAAGATACAGGACATTAAATTGCCGGTTGCTTCTCAGACTGTACATCACAGACAATACAGAACCAACCGTGACTCTTTGTTGCCCATTCAGAATCTGATTCGTCAGTTGGAGAGTCAGAAAGTCGTCAGCAAAACTCATTCACCTTTCAACAGTCCAGTGTGGCCTGTGCAGAAGCAGAATGGAGACTGGCGTCTGACAGTAGACTACCGAGCCCTAAATGAAGTGACACCACCTATGAGTGCAGCAGTACCAGACATGATGGAGCTACAATATGAGCTGGAATCCAAAGAGGCCAAGTCGTATGCTACCATAGACATTGCTAATGCATTTTTCTCTATTCCCATAGCAGAGGAATGCAGGCCTCAGATTGCTTTCACCTGGAGAGGAATCCAGTACACTTTCAACAGACAGCCAATGGGCTGGATCCACAGCTCAAGCATCTGTCATGCAGTAATCCACGATGCTCTGGAGAAAGGCGGTGCTCCAGAACACATCCAATTCATCGATGATATCATCGTCTGGGGTAAAACTGCTGAGGAAGTCTTCGAGAAAGGTAACAAAATCATTGACATTCTTCTGAATGCAGGTTTTGCCATCTAGCGAGACAAGGTGAAAGGACCTACCACAGAGATTCAGTTTCTGGGAGTGTGGTGGCAGGATGGACGCCGACACATTCCAGTGGATGTGGTAAATAGAGTCTCTACCATGGCAAGTCCCACAAACAAGCAAGAGACCTTACGTTTCTTGGGGATCGTGGGATTTTGGAGACTGCACATTCCTGGATACAGTCAGATTGTGAAACCTCTGCATGATGTGACTCGAAAGAGAAACCATTTCCACTGGGGACCTGAACAGCAAGCAGCCTTTGACCAGATAAAGCAAGAAGTAGTTCAAGCAATGGGTCTGGGACCTGTTCGAGATGGTCCAGACATTTTGAACATTTTGTACACGGCTGCAAGTGACAATGGTCCAACCTGGTGCTTGTGGCACAAAGCTCCAGGTGAGACACGTGGACGACCTCTTGGTTTCTGGAGTCGAGGTTACAGAGGTTCAGAGGCTAATTATACTCCAACAGAGAAAGAAATTTTAGCTGCCTATGAAGGAGTAAAAGCATCTTCTGAAGTGATTGGAACTGAATCACAACTTCTCTTAGCTCCCAGATTACCAGTTTTGAATTGGATGTTCAAAGGCAAAGGCACCACACCACATCATGCCACAGACTCAACATGGTCTAAGTGGATGGCTCTGATAACACAGAGAGCTCGAATGGGAAATCTTGAAAGACCTGGTCTTGTGGAGTTGATCTCAAGTTGGCCTGAAGGTATCATCTGTGCTAAACCTCCAGAGGAGAAAGTAACTTGTGCTGAGGAAGCTCCTCCTTACAATGACCTTTCTGATGATGAAAAGAAATATGCTTTGTTCACAGACGGTTCCTGTCGTCTTGTTGGAAACAAGCTTAGGTGGAAGTCTGCAGTGTGGAGTCCAACACGCCGAGTTGCAGAGGCGAGGGATGAAGAAGGAGAGTCCAGTCAGTTCGCAGAGGTAAAATCTGTCCAGCTAGCTCTCGACGTGGCTGAACGTGCGAGATGGCCAAAGCTTTATCTCTACACCGACTCATGGATGGTAGCCAATGCTCTGTGGGGTTGGCTAAAGAACTGGAAGAAGAGTGGTTGGCAGAGAAAAGGAAAACCCATTTGGGCAGCCAACCTGTGGCAGGACATTGCTGATCGAATCAAGAGAATTCCAGTGAAAGTGAGACACATCGATGCTCACATTCCTAGGAGCAAAGCTACTGAGGAACAGCAACACAACCATCAGGCAGATCTAGCTGCAAGGGTCTCTCAAGTAGACATGGACTCTAATCTTGATCTCGACTGGAAACACCGAGGTGAGATATTCTTAGCTCGGTGGGCTCACGATTCGTCAGGACATCAAGGCAGAGATGCAACATACCAATGGGCTCGTGATAGATCCATAGACATTTCCATGGATGCTATCACACAAGTCATCCATGACTGTGACATTTGTGCTGCTATTAAGCAGGCAAAAAGACTTAAGCCCTTGTGGTATGGTGACCGATGGTCCAAGTACAAGTATGGTGAAGCTTGGCAGATTGACTACATCACTCTACCACGTTCTCGTTCTGGTAAGCAATACGTGCTTACTATGGTAGAGGCAAACACTGGATGGTTGGAAACTTATCCAGTTCCACATGCAACTGCACGCAACACCATTCTCGGTCTGGAGAGACAGATCCTGTGGAGACACGGAACTCCAGAGAGGATTGAGTCAGACAACGGAACTCATTTCAAGAACAATCTTTTAAAGAACTGGGCCAATGAGCACGGCATTGAGTGGATATTCCATATTCCCTACTATGCACCAGCTTCAGGGAAGATTGAACGCTACAACGGTTTGTTGAAGACCACTCTTAAAGCCATGGGGGGTGGATCTTTGAAAAACTGGGAAAAACATTTAGCACAAGCAACCTGGCTGGTAAATAGTAGAGGTTCAGTGAACCGAGCTGGACCTGCACATTCAGATTTGCTACAGAAAGTAGAAGGTGATAGAGTTCCTGTTGTTAGAGAAAAGAACCCGTTAGTTAAAACTGTTTGGGTATTTTCACCCTCAGGAGAGGCTAAACCTGTCCGAGGGGTGGTTTCAGCTGAAGGTCTTGGTCACACTTATTGGGTAATGCAAGAGAATGGTGAAATTCAGTGTATTCCACAAAGAAATTTAACTTTAGCTGAAAGAGGTTAACTTCGAACTGCTGTACAGCTACATCGCGCCCAAAAGAAGAATCAACGAGGAAATTTACGGTGCACGAACCCTGAGATCCCTGAGAGCCCTGAGTCAACTAAGAGACCCTGAGAATCCCTGTTTCCCTTTTTCTTCGCTTCGTCGGCGAAGAAATGAACTGTTTTCCATTTTTCTCATTTTCTGATTTTCTTGGACTTTTGAATCATCTACATCTGAGCATAGCCGGAATGGACTATGAACTTTACTCACGAACTGTAAATATCATTTTGGATTGGATGGACAGTGTGAACAGCCAATGAAATTGTTTAGAAGGGGTGGACTGTGACCGGTTGACGGTGCCCCCTTAAGAAAGGGAATATGGTGGACGGAAGTTGGTAAACGGAAGGAATAGTCTAAACTAATTTTCATTGGTCAAGTGGGAGGAAGCACCTTCTGAACTGGGAGTGGAAATGAGCATTTCCAGCATTTCTCGGTCAGTCTTGCTTCCGCCTTTCCTTTGGGCAGCAACTATCTCTGTGCTGGGCTTTCTGCCAAGACTTCGGCCTTGAAGATAAGATAACCAGGCCTGTATTAACTGCTTCCAATTAACACAAACTGCTTTTAACTTCTTTCTTTTCTCTTTCTCCCTCTTTTCCGAACTACTCTGGGGAAGGGGGCGAAGAGAGGGGAGAGCGGAGGTGGGGAATCCCCTCGGCCGAGGGGGGTTACTCTCATTTCTGTGTTACTCTGTTGTATATCTTTGTATATATTCTAGATATTGTAAATTTGTAAATATTCCCCTGCAAACCCTACACTGCTTTGTAAATATAGCTCCACTGCTTTACTAATTCAGCTGGTGAGTTTTTTTTTCCTTTCCCTTCAATTTTTCTTTTCCCTTTTACCTTACAAGGGGGAAGGGAGGAGGATTCTTGGCTTTACCCTTCCACCCACCACAGTGGCCCAGAATTGGACACAGGACTCAAGGTGGGGCCTAAGCAGAGCTGAGTACAAGGCAGAATGACCTCCCTGCTCCTGCTGGCCACACTGTTCCTGATGCAGGCCAGGATGCCATTGGCCTTCTTGGCCACCTAGGCACACTGTTGGCTAGTACCTGCAGGTCCCTCTCTGCCTGGCCATTCTGCAGCCACTCTGATCCCAGCCTGTAGCACTGCATGGTGTTGTTGTGGCCAATGTGTAAAACCCAGCACTTGGACTTGTTGAATGCCATCCTGTTGGACTCTGCCCATCTGTCCAGCCTATCAAGGTCCCTCTGCAGAGCCCTTCTATCCTCTAACAGATCAACTCCTGCCCCCAGCTTGGTGTCATCAGCAAACTTGCTGAGGGTGCACTCAATGCCACTGTCCATGTCACCCACAAAGATGTTGAACAAGACAGGTCCCAGGACTGATCCCTGAGGGACTCCGCTTGTCACTGGCCTCCACTGGGACATGGACCCATTGTCAGCCACTCTTTGGGTGCGGCCATCAAGCCAGTTCCTTATCCATCTAGTGGTCCACCCATCAAACCCATGTGTCACCAGCCTGGAGACCAGGATGTGGTGCGGGACAGTGTCGAAGGCTTTGCTCAGGTCCAGGTAAATAACATCAGTTGCTCGCCCCTCATCTATTAATGTTGTCACCTGCTCATAGAAGGCCACCAGGTTGGTCAGGCAGGATTTGCCCTTGGCAAAGCCATGCTGGCTGTTCCCAATCACCTCTTCACTATTCTTTTGAGCGAGTAGTGACTCCAGGAGGATCTGCTCCATGATCTTTCCAGGCACAGAGGTGAGACTGACTGGCCTGTAGTTCCCTGGTTCCTCCTTCTTACCCTTTTTGAAGATGGGGGCAATGTTTCCCCTTTTCTAGTTTGTGGGGACTTCACCAGATTGCCATGACTTTTGAAATATAATAGAGAGGGGTTTAGCAACCTCATCTGCCAGTTCTCTCAGTACCCGTGGGTGTATCCCGTCGGGTCCCATGGACTTGAACACTTTCAGGTTCTTCAGGTGATCACGAACCTGATCTGCACTTACAATGGGCGGTTCTTCCTCCCCGTCCCTGGCATTGTCTTCCATAACATCAGGAGTGTGGCTAGAGGCCCTTGCAGTGAAGACTGAGGTAAAGAAGTTATTAAGTACCTCAGCCTTTTCCTCATCACTTGTGACCATGTCACCATTTTCCTTTCTTAGGGGGCCCACACCTTCCCTAGTCTTCTTCTTCCCATTAATATACCTGTAAAAGTTCTTAGTGTTCCCTCTAATCTCCCTGGCTAGATTCAATTCAAACTCTGCTTTGGCTTTCCTAACCAGGACTCTCACTGCTCGGGCAGCTTCCTTATATTCCCCCTGTTCTACCTGTCCTTCTCGCCACTTCCTGTAGAGTTTCCTTTTAAGTAATAGTGTGTCCAGTAGCTCCTTGCCCATCCAGGCAGGCCTCCTAGCATTCTTACCTGCTTTTCATCGACTCCAACCTATCAACACAGATCCCATGACTAGACCATGGGGTCAAGTGCGACTTCCAATCTCCCCTTGAACGCCTCCAGGGTCGATGACTCAACCACCTCCCTGGGCAACCCGTTCCAATGACGAATGACTCGCTCGGTGAAGAACTTCCTCCTCACCTCGAGTCTAAACCTCCCCTGGTGCAGCTTGAGACTGTGTCCTCTTGTTCTGGTGCTGGTTGCCTGGGAGAAGAGGTCAACCCCTTCCTGGCTACAACCACCCTTCAGGTAGTTGTAGAGGGCAATGAGGTCACCCCTGAGCCTCCTCTTCTCCAGGCTAAACAATCCCAGCTCCCTCAGCCTCTCCTCATAGGGCTTGTGTTCAAGGCCTCTCACCAGCCTCATTGCCCTTCTCTGGACACGCTCAAGTGTTTCGATGTCCTTCTTAAAATGAGGGGCCCAGAACTGGACACAGTACTCAAGGTGCGGCCTAACCAAAGCAGAGTACAGGGGCACTATGACCTCCCTGCTCCTGCTGGCCACACTATTCCTAATGCAGGCCAGGATGCCATTGGCCCTCCTGGCCACCTGGGCACACTGCTGGCTCATATTCAGGTGGCTGTCGATCAGCACCCCCAGGTCCCTCTCTGTTTGGGAGCTCTCCAGCCACTCCGACCCCAGCCTATAGCTCTGCATGGGATTGCCGTAGCCAAAGTGCAGCACTCCGCACTTCGACTTGTTGAATACCATCCCATTGGACTCTGCCCATCTGTCCCGTCGGTTGAGGTCCCTCTGCAGAGCCTTTCTACCCTCTAACTGACTAACATCTGCCCTTAACTTTGTGTCATCTGCAAACTTGCTGATGACTGACTCTACCCCTTCATCCAGATCATCGATGAAGATGTTGAAGAGGACAGGGCCCAGCACTGATCCCTGGGGGACACCACTGGTGACTGGCCTCCAGCTGGATGTGGCACCGTTCACTACCACTCTCTGTGCCCGGCCCTCCAGCCAGTTCCTAACCCAGCACAGAGTGTAATGGTAAGCTGACAGCTTAGTCAGCAGTTTGCTGTGGGGGACGGTGTCAAAGACCTTGCTGAAGTCCAGGTATACCACATCCACAGGCCTCCCCACATCCACCAGACGGGTCACCTGATCATAGAAAGAGATCAGGTTGGAGAGGCAGGTTCTGCCCTTCCTAAATCCATGTTGGCTGGACCTGAGCCCTTGGCCATCCTTCACGTCCCCAGTTATTGCCGCCAGGATAATCTGCTCCATCACTTTCCCTGGCACTGAGGCCAGGCTGACTGGCCTGTAGTTTCCAGGTTCCTCCATCCGACCCTTCTTGTGGATGGGGACCACATTGGCCAGTTTCCAGTCATCTGGGACCTCACCTGTGAGCCAGGACTGGAGGAAAATGATGGAGAGTGGCCTAGCTAGCACATCCGCCAGCTCTCTCAGCACCCTAGGATGGATCCCATCCGGTCCCATGGACTTGTGAATATCCAAGTGGCTCAGTAGGCCCCGAACTAATTCCTCATGGATTTCTGGGGCATTACACTGCTCCCCGACCCCATCGCCCAGCTCCGGAGGCCACTCGTCCTCAACTCCTCCTGCCTTGCTGTTAAAAATTGAGGCAAAGAAGGTGTTCAGGACCTCAGCCTTCTCCTCGTCTTCAGTCACTGTGTTCCCCTCCAGGTCCACTAGGGAGTGCAGGTTCTTCCTGCCCTTCTTCTTATTGTTAATATATTTACAAAAATGCTTTTTATTGTCTTTGACTGAGGTGGCCATCTTCAGTTCCAGCTGGGCCTTAGCCTCCCTAATTTTATTCCTACATAATCTAACAGTTTCCTTGAACATACCTCGAGAAGCCTTCCCCTCCTTCCAAAGGTGATACAGCCTCTTCTTCCCCCTTAAATCCTCCAGGAGCTGCTTGCTCATCCAGGTCGGTCGCCTTCCCCGCCGGCTTGCCTTCCGGTACGTGGGAACCGCCAATTCCTGTGCCTTCAAGAGCTCCTGTTTGAAGTAGGTCCAACCCTCCTGAACCCCTTGGTTCATGAGGGCTGGTACCCAGGGGACTTTGCAGACAAGTTTCTTAAACAGGCTGAAGTTCGCCCTTCGGAAGTCCAAGGTGAAGGTTCTGTTGGCAGTCCTCCCTATCTCCCTGCATATTGAAAACTTCACTATCTCATGGTCACTACACCCTAGGCAGCCTCCCACGATCACATCTCCCAGCAGCCCTTCCCTATTGGAGAACAGCAGGTCAAGCAGAGCCTGTCCCCTGGTAGGCTCTCTTAACAGCTGTGTCAGGAAGCAGTCCTCCATTCGCTCCAGGAATCTTCTGGACTGCCTCCTCCCTGCTGAATTAAGTTCCCAGCAGATATCTGGGAGATTGAAGTCACCAACAAGGACAAGATCTGATGATCTCGAGACAGCCTCCAGTTGCTTGTAGAACAACTCATCAGCCTCCTCATCCTGGTTGGGTGGTCTGTAACAGATTCCAATCAGGATGTCAGACTTGTTAGGTTGTCCTCTGATTTTGACCCACAGGCTCTCAACTCCCTCATCTTCTACCTCAAGTTGTGTGGCAGAGATTGACTCTCTAATATACCAGCAGTAGAGAGAAAGAGGGCTGGTAAGGGCTCTCAACTTGCTGCCCTGAGCAAGCCACGAATGATCCACCAGGACATTCTGTGGAAACCGAGGGGATTTGGCACAAGAGGAGGACAGGGCCAGCCCAGCTGAAGTGCTTCTATGCAAATGCGCACAGCTTGGGCAACAAACAGGATGAGTTAAGGGCCACTGTGCTTCTGGGATGCCACGACATAGTGGCTGTTACTGAAACTTGGTGGGATGAATCCCATGACTGGAATGTAGGGATAGATGGGTATAAACTCTTTAGGAAGGATTACTGTGGGGGTCTCCTACAGGCCACCTGAGCAGCAGATCCAAGCAGATGAGGCCCTCCACAGGCAAATAGAAGCAGCTTCCAGGTCACAAGCCCTGGTCCTCATGGGTGATTTCAACCACCCGGACATCTGCTGGAGGGACAACACAGCAAGGCACCAGCAATCCAGGATGTTCCTGGACTGCATAGAAGACAACTTCCTCCTCCAAATGGTAGAGGAACCAACAAGAAAAGGTGCTATGCTGGACCTTGTTCTCACCAACAGGGAAGGGCTGGTAAGCAACGTGAGGCTCAGAGACAGCCTTGGCTGCAGTGACCATGAAGCAGTTGAATTTAATCTCCTCAGGGCAATCAGGAGGAAGTATTCCAAGCTTACGACCCTAGACTTTAGGCGTGCAGATTTTGATCACTTCAGGGATCTGCTAGCCAAAGTGTCGTGGGACAAAGCCCTGGAGGGAAGAGGGACCCAGGACAGCTGGTCAGTATTCAAGGACCACCTCCTCTGTGTCCAGGAGCTCTGTATACCAACAAAGAGAAAAGCAGGTAAGAATGCTAGGAGGCCTGCCTGGATGGGCAAGGAGCTACTGGACACACTAGTACTTAAAAGGAAACTCTACAGGAAGTGGAGAGAAGGACAGGTAGAACAGGGGGAATATAAGGAAGCCGCCCGAGCAGCAAGAGTCCTGGTTAGGAAAGCCAAAGCAGAGTTTGAATTGAATCTAGCCAGGGAGATTAAAGGGAATACTAAGAACTTCTACAGGTATATTAATGGGAAGAAGAAGACTAGGGAAGGTGTGGGCCCCCTCAGAAAGGAAAATGGTGACATAGTCACAAGTGATAAGGAAAAGGCTGAGGTACTTAATAACTTCTTTACCTCAGTCTTCACTGCAAGGGCCTCTAGCCACACTCCTGATGTTATGGAAATCAAAGCCAGGGACGGGGAGGAAGAACTGCCCATTGTAAGTGCAGATCAGGTTCGTGATCACCTGAAGAACCTGAAAGTGTTCAGGTCCATGGGACCCGACGGGATACACCCACGGGTACTGAGAGAACTGGCAGAGGAGGTTGCTAAACCCCTCTCTATTATATTTCAAAAGTCATGGCAGTCTGGGGAAGTCCCCACGGACTGGAAAAGGGGAAACATTGCCCCCATTTTCAAAAAGGGTAAGAAGGAGGAACCAGGGAACTACAGGCCAGTCCCAGTGGAGGCCAGTGACAAGCGGAGTCCCTCAGGGATCAGTCCTGGGACCTGTCTTGTTCAACATCTTTGTGGTTGACATGGACAGTGGCATTGAGTGCACCCTCAGCAAGTTTGCTGATGACACCAAGCTGTGTGGTGCAGCAGACACACTGGAGGGAAGGGAGGCCATCCAGAGGGACCTTGACAGGCTGGAGAGGTGGGCACAAGCCAACCTCATGAGGTTCAACAAGAGCAAGTGCAGGGTCCTGCATCTGGGTCGAGGCAATCCCAGGCACAAATACAGGCTGGACAGTGACTGGCTGGAAAGCAGCCCTGAGGAGAGAGACTTGGGGGTGCTGGTGGACAAGAAGCTCAACATGAGCTCTCAATGTGCACTTGCAGCCCGCAAAGCCAATCAGATCCTGGGCTGCATCAGGAGAAGCGTGGCTAGCAGGTCGAGGGAGGTGATCCTCCCCCTCTACTCAGCCCTGGTGAGACCCCACCTGGAGTACTGCATCCAGTTCTGGAGTCCCTTGTGACCGTTTGAGGCTGTCCCTTTAAGAAAGGGAATATTGTGGTTGGATGTTTGTAAATGAAAGACAGATCTAAACTAATTTCATTGGTAGATTGGGGGGAAGCACCTTTTGAACTGGGAGTACAGCAGTTTTCTGGTCAGTCTGTCTTCCCCTCCTTTGGTGGCTTGCAGCTCACAGCTTTTCTGAGCTTTCAGCCAGGCTTGACCTTGAAACTGATAAACTGCAAGGCCTGTATTAACTGCTTTCCAATTAACAACTGTTTTTCTCCTTTTTTCTCTCTTTCTAACCCTCTCTGGGGAAAGGGGGAGAGAAGGGGGAGCAGAGGTGGGGAACCCCCTCAGCAGAGGAAGGAACCCTCATTTCTGTGTTATTTGGCTGTATATTTCTGTATATATTGTAAATACTGTAAATTCTGTATATATTTCCCTGCGTTTCCCTAAACTGCTTTGTAAATATACAACACCCACTCCTTTGCTAATCCGGCTGCGTTTTTTTTTTTTTCCCTTTCACCTTTCTTTCCCTCTACTCACAGTGGGGGGGGAAGGGCCTGGCCTTTCCCTCAACCCTACAACACCCCTATTACAAGAGGGATATGGGGGTGCTGGAACGTGTCCAGAGAAGGGCCACAAGGATGATCAGAGGGCTGGAGCACTGCTCCTATGAGGACAGACTGAAGGAGTTGGGGCTGTTCAGTCTGCAGAAGAGAAGGCTCCGAGGTGACCTAATTGTGGCCTTCCAGGAAGGCTGGGGAAGGACTTCTCAGGATCTCAGGTAGTGATAGGGCTAGGGGGAATGGAATGAAGCTGGAGGTGGGGAGATTCAGGCTAGATGTGAGGAGGAGGTTCTTCACCATGAGAGTGGTGAAGCCCTGGAATGGGTTGTCCAGGGAGGTGGTTGAGGCCCCGTCCCTGGAGGTGTTTAAGAGCAGGCTGGATGAGGCTCTGGCCAGCCTGTTCTAGTGTGGGGTGTCCCTGCCCATGGCAGGGGGGTTGGAACTAGACGATCCTTGTGGTCCCTTCCATCTCTGAGTGATACTATGATACTATACTATGATCAGGTTGCAAATGACTGTTTCCAGATAAGTTTGGTATCTCTCCAGAGAAAAAGACTCCACAGCCTCTCTGGAAAACCTGTTCCAGTGCCCTGTCATCCTCCAAGGGAGTATTTTTTTTCCTTATGTTCATGTGGAACTTTCTGTGGTCTAGTTTGTATCTGTTGTGCCTTGTCCTATCCACTGGGCCCCTTGTCCTATCCGCTAGGCACCATGATTTTCTGCCTTCACATTAGAATCATACAATCATAGAATTGTTAAGGTTGGAAGGGACCTCAAGGATCACTCACCCTGCTTATTTCAAGTGTGTATCTCTATCCACTTGAAGGCACACCTTACATTGAGATTAACTGTTTGCATCTACAGACAGTGGAGTCTCATTCAGAACCATGTTCTAAAGCACCTTTTTTTGTTTCCCCCCCCCATCCGTCTGATCTTAGAATAATGCAGATAAGGTCTGGCATTTCAACCAACAGAAAAATACACTACTTTTGGCTTTAGCATTAAATGAACCTAGCAATTATTATTTTGCCTCTGGCTGCTAATTATTACCCAACAGTACCTCAGAAATACTTAAAGCTACAAAGTATGCAAACCTACATCAAAGTTCACAGAGTCACAGTTGGATGATGCACCTTGGCAAAGCAATTGCTCTTGCAAATCCTTCTTTTAATCTCATGCTGCGTTTAGCTGAAACTGAAATTTTGCAAAATCACCCTTATTTAAGCAGTTCTTTGAACTGTGAGATGGACTGGCATTTTTTGTTTATTCCTCCAGTGGTTAATAGGCCATTGAAATGGAAGGTTTGGGCTAACCTCAGAAAAGATGTCAGCTACGACTGTTGCTCAAGGGGTTGATCCTGTGCTCAAGGAAGTCAACAACAAAAGTCCTATTGGTGGCAAGGAATTAAAATTAAACAACAAAACTATGACAAACAACCCCACAGTGTATTGTGTTCTTAAAAAAGTCTGAACCTTGATATAATTTTGAAAGTGGAGCTGATGTGATCCCCCATCAGACATGTGCTTTGCTCATATCTTGGTGCCATGGTTTAGTAGTCATGAGGTCTTGTGTGACAGGTTGGACTTAATGATCTTTGAGGTCTTTTCCAACCTTATTGATTCTATGATTCTATGATTCTGTGATATACCCAGTGAGAATATCTTAAGCAAGATCAGGGTGTCATGGAATGATCCAAGCTGGAAGGAATCTCCAAAGGCCATCTAGTCCAAGCCCCTTCTGCAGTAAGCAGGGGCATCCTCAACTATGATTCTATCTAAAATAAAACATACAGTGAGGAGCAGGAATCAGTGTGAGTCACAAGATTCAATTTACAAATCCCTGCCTGATTTATACAAATTAGTATTCATTAATAAAGAAAGGAGTAAAAAATAATGTTTCATTACTGGAATAAAGTAAACTTCTTTATTTTTTCAAGTCTCTAAAAGTGCTTCTGGTTGATTTCCATAATATGAAGATAGTTGGTAAAATTTTGAAGTGTATGTAAAAAAAGGTGATGTCAAGGTTTTCTTTCTTTCTGGATTTCGATCTTTAACTTCAAACATTTAAAGTTAGATGGTAGACAATGTTCAGTGTTTACAGTGTACTGTACACAGGCAGAATATCTCATGTCAATTGACCAACCTCCATCTCACTCCAATCTCCTTCGAGGTGAATAGAATAGAATAGAATAGAATAGAATAGAATAGAATAGAATAGAATAGAATAGAATAGAATAGAATAGAATAGAATAGGAGTAGAGTAGAGTAGAGTAGAGTAGAGTAGAATAGACCAGACCATGTTGGAAGAGACCTTCAAGATTATCACGTCCAACCCATCATCCAGCACCACCTAATCAACTAAACCATGGCACCAAGCACCCCATCAAGTCTCCTCCTAAACACCTCCAGTTATAGAGGGCAATGAGGTTTCCTCTAAGCTTCCTCTTCTCCAGACTAAACATCACTAGTTCCCACAGGCATTCCTCATAGGAGGTGTGTTCAAAACCCTTCACTAACTTCATTACTCTTATCTAGGCATGCTCCAGCATCTCAATGTCCTTCTTGTAGTGAGGAGTCCAAAACTGAACACAGTATTTGAAATGTGGCCTCACCAGTGCCAAGTAGAAGGGGGCAATCACTTTCCAAGACCTGCTGACCACACTGTTCTCCATACAAGCCAGAATGACATTAACCTTCTTGGGCAATTCTATATACAAAACCAAGACACAGAAGAACAAGCTAAAAGGTATCCTTCAGATGTAGAGAATGAGATTTACATGCCACATCTCTGTAGGATAAAAAATTGAAGCAGAAATTCAGAAGAATTGGTTGGTCTTTTTAGATACCCCAGAATCTTGATGAAGCAATTCAGGATTATTTGTCTCGCTTATTCTGGGTGTATTTGGATGATGACTTGAATAAGACTTCAGAAGTGGACTCTCTCCCCACTCTGTTATGTGACACCTTTGTGGAAACCCAGGAACCATTCCCTCCAGCAGGCAGAATTGGGTCCAGAGAAGGGCAACAAAACTGGTGAGGGGTTTGGAGCACAAACCCTGTGAGAGGAGGCTAAGGGAGCTGGGGTTACTTAGCCTGGAGAAGAGGAGGCTCAGAGGAGACCTTATTGCAGTCTACAACTACCTGAAGGGAGGTTGTAGCCAGGGGGGGGTTGGTCTCTTCTCCCAGGTGGCCAGCACCAGAACAAAAGGACACAGTCTCAAGCTGTGCCAGGGGAGGTTTAGGCTGGATGTTAGGAAGAAGTTCTTCATAGAAAGAGAGATTGGCCATTGGAATGGGCTGCTCAGGGAGGTGGTAGAATGACCATCACTGGAGATGTTTAGGAAGAGCCTGGATGAGGCACTTGGTGCCATGGTTTAGTTGATTAGATGGCGTTGGATGATAGGTTGGACTCGATGATCTCAAAGGTCTGGTCTATTCGATTCGATTCGATTCGATTCGATTCGATTCTATCCTAAGACCATGTCAAATTTGTTAAACATTTAAGACTTCATAGGGTTTCTCTGTTCTTTCTGATGGTAGCAAGATAGAGGTGAATGACTCAAAATCAGAACTGACATACAAGGGCCTCTAAACCATGATAATTTTAAATTTTCACACCAATTCTGGTCCAAGATGAGAGTGACTAGTAAACATTTTCACTAGACAAAAATCAAACAAAATAGATACTGTTTTGGAGGAGGTCAAACCCATTGTTTGTTTTCATCATCCTGAAAGGTTTCATTTCAGAAGCAGGGCTTTTTCTTACACATTCTTAAGGGTCAAATTAACTTGCAGTTTGGAATGCACTGGAGATAGAAAAATCTTTGATGAAGGGTTAAATCTTGGAGAGCCGAGCTCCAAGCACTGCTGGACTGATAAGAAGGAGACAGTGTTGGCCTTGATGGCTTGTGAACTATGGGAACTCAGTGCAGCAGTGCTGTTGGAGGAGGGCAGATATTTGATTGCGTGTGGTTGTTATGACCTGAGAGGGTCAGTCTTCAGACATACAGAAGAAGGATGTAACGGAGTCCCTGTTCCTGTTGTAAACGGCTTCTGCACTGTATTAGTTTTATAAAGAAGAATTCTGTATAATAAAGTGGACACCTGGCCTGCATCAGGCTGCGTCCTGTCTCTTAATCACAGCAAATGGTGACCCCCGACGTGATAGGGGCAATGAAACGCTAAGCTGCTTCCTGCTGCGTATTCCCTCAGAACTTTGAATGAGCTGCTGAAAGGAAGTAGGAAAAGCCAGCCGGCCAGAGCAATCCCTCCCGCTGGACGATAGGTGAGCCTTGGGAAACATGGGGAACCAGGAGAGTTCCTCACAAAGAGACATTTATGAATTAATGCAAGAACTCCTTAAAAAGCATGGCAAGGTTATCTGTGGCCGTGATCTTAAGGAGATGCTGGAGTGGGTGCAGGAGAACATCCCGACAGTTACAATATCCAGCATGTTTACGAGTGAAATCTGGGATCAAGTGGGGGTGAAGTTATGGGATGCTGCTACTACAGGGAATGCTGAGGCGCAGCGTATGCTCCCATGGTGGCGGATTATATTCGAGATGCTTAAAGCGCAAGAAGGGAACTCGGAACAGAGTATTGAGGGAGCTCAGACTCCTCCTTCGTTACCCTCTAAGCTGCCACCAAAGCCAAAGCTGCGGACTGAGACTTTGGGTACATACGCAGCAAAATACCCCCCCGACGACGACCTCCTAGATCCAGGTCCTGTCTATCCTGAATGGGAACCAGACCTTTATCTCCGGGATTGTCACGATGTGTGGACTTCTATTAAGCGCCAAGCTTTGCGGGATGGAGACACTGAGGTTGCCGCAAGAATCGTGGCTCCTGTACTGTACGCGGGAAGAGGGGGTAACCCTCAATGGGAGGCTTTGTCCTTCCCAGTGATTAAAGAACTCCGTCGTACTGCTGCTGAACATAGGCTCTCTTCCCCTTATTTTGCTAATCTTTTAACATCTATACTCGAAAATCACGTAATGACACCATACGACTTAAAATCTCTAGCACAACTGTTGCTAACTCCATCTCAGTACACTCTATAGGAGTTTCAGTGGAGAAAAGGGCTCCAAGCACTCTTACTTACATATGCGGGACATAGCAATCAGGCTTTATCGGCACTCATGTTGGATCACCTCATGGGCACAGGTCAACACACCGACCCGGCAGCGCAAGCCCACGACTATCCACGGGAAGCCCTGGAAGCATCGCGAGAGGAGGCACGAAAGGCTTTTCTTAAAGTCCCGGACTTCCAAAAGCCACAAAAAGTTTTTACGAATATTGTTCAGGAACCGCGGGAACCTTATATGCAATTCATAGACAGTCTTAAACTGGCTTTAGAACGCCAAATCAGAATAATAAACCTTTATTAGAATAAACCAAACCAGGTTGGAGGAGACCTTCAAGATCATCGTGTCCAACCCATCAACCAATCCAACCCACCCAAACAGCTAACCCATGGCGCCAAGCACCCCATCAAGTCTCCTTCTGAACACCTTCAATGACGGCGACTCCACCACCTCCCCGGGCAAACCATTCCATAGCGCAATCACTCTTTCTGTATAGAACTTCTTCCTAACATCCAACCTGAACCTCCCCTGGCGCAGCCTGAGACTGTGTCCTCTTGTTCTGGTACTGGGTGCCTGGGAGAAGAGACCATCATCCGCCTGTCTACAACCTCCCTTCAGGTAGTTGTAGAGAGAAATCGATAATGGGGAGGCAAGGGAAATGTTACTGTTGAAATTAGCTGTGGAAAATGCAAATGCAGATTGTAAGAAGCTGTTAAAATCTTTGCCTAATCAAAACCCCACCTTGCTAGAAATGATTGAGGCATGTAATAAGATAGGTACGATGGAATATAAGTGTCGTAGGGTTGGGGGAAAGGCCAGGCCCTTTCCCCCCGCCCTGAGTAGAGGGAAGAAAATTGAAGGGAAAAAAAAACCGCACAGCCGGATTAGCAAAGGAGTGGGTGCTGTATATTTACAAAGCAATTTAGGGAACATAGGGAAATATACACAGAATTTATAGTATTTACAATATATACAGAAATATACAACAAAGCAACACAGAAATGAGAGTTCCCTCCTCTACTGAGGGGGGTTCCCCACCCCTGCTCCCCCTTCTCTCCCCCTTTCCCCAAAAGAGGGTTAGAAAGAGAGAAAAAGAGAAACTGTTAATTAAAAAGCAGTTATGTGTTAGAATGTTAGAAGAGGCCTCACGCTCTTATTGGCTTCAAGGTCAAGTATGGCCGAAAGCCCAGAAAGCTGCGAGCTGCAAGCCACCGAAGGAGGGGAAGACAGACTGACCAGAAAGCTGCTGTACTCCCAGTTCAAAAGGTGCTTCCTCCCAATCTACCAATGAAATTAGTTTAGACCTGTCTTTCATTTACAAACATTCAGCCATAGTATCCCTTTGTTAAAGGCACCGCCTCAAACGGTCACAATAAGTATGAAACTATGGCTGCCACTTTTGCAGCTATGAATGGTCCAATGAATACAAGAGTTTGTTATGGCTGTGGGAAACCGGGTCATCTCAGAAAGAATTGTTTGGTAGCTAATACTGGAGCCAAACCTAAGGCACCCGGCATTTGCCCTAAGTGCCAGAAGGGGATATTGTTTGACATTTTAGTAGTAATACTTCTTTGGAAACACGAGAAAAAGCACCAGTGCTGATTCGAGACCCTGAAACAGGAAAGATTTTAGGGCCATACCCTTTAGTAACATGGGGTAGAGGGTATTCAACAAGTCCAAGTGCCGAGTGCTGCACTTTGGCTACGGCAATCCCATGCAGAGCTACAGACTGGGGTCGGAGTGGCTGGAGAGCTCCCAAACAGAGAGGGACCTGGGGGGGCTGATCGACAGCCGGCTGAACACGAGCCAGCAGTGTGCCCAAGTGGCCAAGAAGGCCAATGGCATCCTAGCCTGCATTAGGAATACTGTGGCCAGCAGGAGCAGGGAGGTCTTTGTGCCCCTGTACTCTGCTTTGGTTAGGCCACACCTTGAGTACTGTGTCCAGTTCTGGGCCTCTCAGTTTAAGAAGGACATCGAAACACTTGAACATGTCCAGAGAAGGGCAACAAGGCTGGTGAGAGGCCTTGAACACAAGCCCTATGAGGAGAGGCTGAGGGAGCTGGGATTGTTTAGCCTGGAGAAGAGGAGGCTCAGGGGTGACCTCATTGCCCTCTACAACTACCTGAAAGGTGGTTGTAGCCAGGAAGGGGTTGATCTCTTCTCCCAGGCAACCAGCACCAGAACAAGGGGACACAGTCTCAAGCTGCGCCAGGGGAGGTTCAGACTCGAGGTGAGGAGGAAGTTCTTCACCGAGCGAGTTGTTCATAATTGGAACGGGTTGCCCAGGGAGGTGGTGGAGTCATCGACCCTGGAGGCGTTCAAGAGGAGATTGGATGTGGCACTTGGTGCCATGGTCTAGTCATGGGGTCTGTGTTGATAGGTTGGACTCGATGATCCTCGAGGTCCTTTCCAACCAAAGTTATACTGTGATACTGTGATACTGTATGCTTGTGGTTCCACAGAAAGAGGCCCTCGGTGGATTCCAGCTAAGAACATTCGTCCCTTTCGAGAGCCTTTATCATCTCCAAAGGAGGAGGTTGAAGAGGACTAACTGATATTGAGAGACAGCGAGCTGCAGATTCCTGATCAATCTTCCAAGCCAAGAACCCCTTTTTTTTTTTTTTTCTTTACTTGTTTAGTAGGACTGTCTTTGGATAGGTGGCTACTTTCTTCATCTTTTAAATTGCTTGCTAATTGGGAACTTTTTCTCTGGATTTGTAGTTTTCTTAGAACAATTATGTATGCTTTCACTGCTTTATTCTTTTTGTTACTTTTACTTTGTTTATTGTAATGCTTATAGAGTTTGATTAATTGCTTTGTTAAGGGGATTCTTGTTATATAACAGAAGGGGGAAATGAAGGGTTAAATCTTGGCGAGCTGAGCTCCAAGCACTGCTGGACTGATAAGAAGGAGACAGTGTTGGCCTTGATGGCTTGTGAACTATGGGAACTCAGTGCAGCAGTGCTGTTGGAGGAGGGCAGATATTTGATTGCGTGTGGTTGTTATGACCTGAGAGGGTCAGTCTTCAGACATACAGAAGAAGGATGTAACGGAGTCCCTGTTCCTGTTGTAAACGGCTTCTGCACTGTATTAGTTTTATAAAGAAGAATTCTGTATAATAAAGTGGACACCTGGCCTGCATCAGGCTGCGTCCCATCTCTTAATCACGGCACTTTGAAAGTGATACTTTCTCACATAAGGAAAGATTTGTTTTGGTAAAAAAATTTGCATATTCTAATATTCTGCTAAGAGATAAAACAGAAGGATAAAAGCAAACTTCAGGTATAAAATCCCTGCACAGTATCATTAAAACCACAGAATCACAGAATCACCAAGGTTGGAAGAGACCTCAAAGATCATCATGTCCAACCTGTCACCACAGACCTCATGACTAAACCATGGCACCAAGGGCCACATCCAATGCCCTCTTGAACACCTCCAGGGATGGTGACTCCACCACCTCCCTGGGCAGCACATTCCAATGGGCAATTACTCTTTCTGGGAAGGACTTACTCCTCACCTTGAGCCTAAACTTCCCCTGGCACAGCCTGAGACTGTGTCCTCTTGTTCTGATGCTGGTTGCCTGGGAGAAGAGACCAACCACCTCCTGGCTACAACCTCCCTTCAGGTAGTCGTAGACAGCAACAAGGTCTCTCCAAAGCTCCTCTTCTCCAGGCTAAATAATCCCAGCTCCCTCAGCCTCTCTTCATAGGGCTGTGCTCGAGGCCTCTCCCCAGCTTTGTTGCCCTTCTCTGAACACGTTCAAGAGTCTCAATGTCCTTATTAAATTGAGGGGCTGTAGTGGGTTGAGAGAAGGCCTAGCTCTCCCTCCCCCACAAAGAGAAAAACAAAACACAGCTAACTCAGTCGGAGAAGCAAAAGGAATGCTATATTTACAAGAAAAAATGAAATGCAGGTTGTATATATACATACAATATACAGTATTTACAATATATATACAGAAATATACAGCAAAGAAAAATACAGGAACAAAACTCCCTCCTCCGGACAGAGGAGGGATCCCCCTCTGTACCCCCCTCTCTCCCCCTACCTCCCTTTTTTCCCAAAAAAGGGCTAGAGTGAGAAAAAAGGTAATTAATAAGGATGAAATTTTGTTAGGCCTTAAAAGCGCATGCAGGATTAGTGCTTATCTGGTCCAAGGTGAAGCTCCGGCTGCTCAGAAGTAGAAATGCTGGAAAAGCAGAACAGAGAGAAACTGAGAAAAATTCCAGCTGAACTAAAATTTAAAGTTGCATTCTACCAATCTACCAATGCAATTCGTTTAGAATATCTGATTGTTTTCATTATTATTTGTCAAGGGTTTGAGAGGAAGGCCCAGCCTTCTCCCTCCCACAAAAAGAAAAAAAAGAAATAAAAAAAACACAGCTAGCCACAGCCGGAGGAGCAAAAAGGGAAATGCTATATTTGCAAGCAATTTTTAGGGAATGCAGGATATATATACACAATTTTCACAATTTAAAGAATTTACAATATATACACAGAAATATACAGCAAAGTAAAAAAAACAATAATACAGGAACGAAATTCCCCCCCTCCTCTGCAGGAGGGTTCCCCCCTTGTATCCCCTTCTCTCCCCTTTTTCCCAAAGAGGGTTAGAAAGAAAGAAAAAGAGCAGTTGTTAATTAAAGCAGTTATAAATGAAAGCAAAGTGTTAGTAGGCCATGCTCATCTGTCCAAAGTCAGTCTGGCAGAGAGCCAAGAAGCAGACAAGCTGGAAAGGGAGGGAAGAGCAAACAGAAGAAAGTCTCAGTTGTACTCAAAACTTAAAGTTGCACTCTACCAATCTACCAATGAAATTCATTTAGACCTGCCTTTTGTTTACAAAACATTCAGCCACAGAGCCCCAGTACTGAAATTTTCTTAAAGGCACAGCCCCAAACGGTCACAGTCCACCCCTTCTAAACAATTTCATTGGCTGTTCATACTGTCCATCCAATCCAAGACAATATTTACAGTTCATAAGTAAAGTTCATAGTCCATTCCGGCTATACTCAGATGTAGATGATTCAAAAGTCCAAGAAAATCAGAAAATGAGAAAAATGGAAAACAGTTTATCTCTTCGCCGACAAAGTGAAGAAAAGGGAAACAGGGATTCTCAGGGTCTCTTAGTTGTCTCAGGACTCTCAGGGTTCTCAGGGTTCGTGCACCGTAGATTCCTCGTAGATTCTTCCTTTGGACACGATGTAGCTGTACAACAGTTTGAAATTAGACTCTTTCAGCTAAAGTTAAATTTCTTTGTGGAATACACTGAATTTCACCATTCTCTTGCATTACTCAATAAGTGTGACCAAGACCTTCAGCTGAAACCACCCCTCGGACAGGTTTAGCCTCTCCTGAGGGTGAAAATACCCAAACAGTTTTACCTAACAACTTCTTTTCTCTAACAACAGGAACTCTATCACCTTCTACTTTCTGTAGCAAATCTGAATGTGCAGGTCCAGCTCGGTTCACTGAACCTCTACTATTTACCAGCCAGGTTGCTTGTGCTAAATGTTTTTCCCAGATTTTCAAAGATCCACCTCCCATGGCTTTAAGAGTGGTCTTCAACAAACCGTTGTAGCATTCAAACTTCCCTGATGCTGGCGCATAGTAAGGAATATGGAAAATTCACTCAATACCGTGCTCTTTTGCCCAATTCTTTAGAAGGTTGTTTTTTAAATTAGTTCCGTTGTCTGACTCAATCCTCTCTGGAGTTCCGGATCTCCACAGGATTTACCTCTCCAGACCAAGAATGGTGTTGCGTGCAGTTGCATGTGGAACTGGATAAGTTTCCAACCATCCAGTGTTTCCTTCCACCATAGTAAGCACGTATTGCTTACCAGAACAAGAACATGGTAGAGTGATGTAGTCAATCTGCCAAGCTTCACCATGCTTGTACTTGGACCATCTGTCACCATACCACAAGGGCTTAAGTCATTTTGCCTGCTTAATAGCTGCACAGACGTCACAGTCATGGATGACTTGTGTGATAGCGTCCATGGAAATGTCTATGGATCTGTCACGAGCCCATTGGTATGTTGCATCTCTGCCTTGATGTCCTGACGAATCATGAGCCCACCGAGATAAGAATATCCCACCTTGGTGTTTCCAGTCGAGATCAAGATTAGAGTCCATGTCTACTTGAGAAACTCTTGCAGCTAGATCTGCCTGATGGTTGTGTTGCTGTTCCTCAGTAGCTTTGCTCTTAGGAATGTGAGCATCGATGTGTCTCACTTTCACTGGAATTCTCTCGACTCAATCAGCAATGTCCTGCCACAGGTCGGCTGCCCAAATGAGTTTTCCTTTCCTCTGCCAACCATTCTTCTTCCAGTTCTTTAGCCAACCCCATAGAGCATTGGCTACCATCCATGAGTCGGTGTAGAGATAAAGCTTTGGCCATCTCTCATGTTCAGCTACGTCGAGAGCTAGCTGGACAGCTTTTACCTCTGCGAACTGACTGGATTCTCCTTCTCTGTCCTTCACCTCTGCAACTTGGCGTGTTGGACTCCACACTGCAGACTTCCACCTTCACTTGTTTCCAACAAGACGACAGGAACCGTCTGTGAACAAAGCATATTTATTTTCATCATCAGAAAGGTCATTGTAAGGAGGAGCTTCCTCAGCACGAGTTACTTTCTCTTCTGGATGTTTAGCACAGTTGGTACCTTCAGGCCAACTTGAGATCACCTCCACTAGACCAGGCCTTTCAAGATTTCCCATTCGAGCTCTCTGTGTTATCAGAGCCATCCACTTAGATCATGTTGAGTCTGTAGCACGATGTGGTGTGGAGCCATTGCCTTTGAACATCCAATTCAAAACTGGTAATCTGGGAGCTAAAAGAAGTTGTGATTCAGTTCCAATTACTTCAGAAGATGCTTTCACTCCTTCATAGGCAGCTAGAATCTCTTTTTCTGTTGGAGTATAATTAGCCTCTGAACCTCTGTAACCTCGACTCCAGAAACCAAGAGGTCGTCCACGTGTCTCACCTGGAGCTTTTTGCCACAAGCACCAGGTTGGACCATTGTCACTTGCAGCCATGTACAAAATGTTCTTAATGTCTGGACCATCTCGGACAGGTCCCAGACCCATTACTTGAACTACTTCTTGCTTTATCTGGTCAAAGGCTGCTTGTTGTTCAGGTCCCCAGTGGAAATGGTTTCTCTTTCGAGTCACATCATACAGAGGTTTCACCATCTGACTGTATCCAGGAATGTGCAGTCTCCAAAATCCCACTATCCCCAAGAAACATAGAGTTTCTTTCTTGTTCGTGGGATTTGCCATGGTGGAGACTCTATTTACCACATCCACTGGAATGTGTCAGCGTCCATCCTGCCACCGCACTCCCAGAAACTGAATCTCTGTGGTAGGTCCTTTCACCTTGTCTCGCTTGATGGCAAAACCTGCATCCAGAAGAATGTCAATGATTTTGTTACCTTTCTCGAAGACTTCCTCAGCAGTTTTACCCCAGACCATGATATCATCGATGAACTGGATGTGTTTTGGAGCACCACCTTTCTCCAGAGCATCATGGATTACTGCATGACAGATGCTTGAGCTGTGGATCCAGCCCACTGGCAATCCGTTGCAAGTGTACTGGATTCCTCTCCAGGTGAAAGCAAACTGAGGCCTGCATTCCTCTGCTATGGGAATAGAGAAAAATGCATTAGCAATGTCTATGGTAGCATACCATTTGGTCTCTTTGGATTCCAGTTCATATTGGAGTTCCATCATGTCTGGTACTGCTGGGGAGTGGACATGGCACTTGGTTCCATGATTTAGTCATGAGGTCTGTGGTGACAGGTTGGACTTGATGATCTCCCAACCTTGGTGATTCTGTGTGATTCTGTGTGTAATCTTTTTGTTGGGCTGAATCCATTTCACCAATTTGCTTCTGCCCCAATTTACTTTTGTTCTCTTTCAGTGTGTTTAATCTGTGAACTCTAAATTAAATGTTCTTTCAAAGATCTCTCAGTGTGATTTAGTTGTTAATTTTCACCCAATGCAGTGACCTTCTGTCCTGTCCACTGATTCTGCCTGTCAAAGCTGAACCATTTCTTTACTAGAACCAGTCCTTCTCGTTATTTTGTTGTTTTTTTCCCCCTTTGCTGAAGTCAATACCCAACCAAACGTGCTTCAGTTTCTCAGTTTGAGATTCACTTCTCTCTGAGACTCTGGGTTGTGTTGTTTTGGTGTGTTTTGTTTTTTTCCCCCCCATAGATTTAGATTCCAAATTCCCTGCCCAGTAGGAGAGGGAGGAAAGATGAGTGCTGGTCATTTGCATATTTTAACAGACGGAGCTGCTTTTACTGTGCAGCTGTCGATGCAGAAGAAATATTCTTTGGGGTAAAGCACTAGGCTAGGCAAAAGAGTCTGTGAAGAATTCCATCTCTTCCACTCCTGCTTTTCCACCAATGGGAACAGAAGACATTGTCATGGTATAAGATTATCTACCCTCCTGTAGTCAGAAGGACAGACATCCCTGGTGGCTTCTGGAAAGCTGGGCTTCCCCAGACGCTAAACCCCTTTCTATTTTAGTACTTCAAGAACAGATTAGTGTGGTTTGCAACTGCTTGGATTTTACTATTCAAACAGATTGGATCACATTTTACACTAGACCCATAAAGCAGAAAGTTTCTAGCTCAATGGTCAGTGATGGTATCTGCTGCAGCAAAACTCAGTGTGTTCTTTCTGGGAGAAATCAATGCTCAGGACAACATTAAATTCTGCTTCTTTTCAAAATCAAACATTTGCCATCACACACAATGACAGAGAGATAAAGAAATGAAAACAAAAATGATGGATTCGTTACTGAAGATGGTAGAATGGTTAAGATTAATCTACAATGTCCTCAACTGACTAAAAGTCAGACATACAGGAATGTATTACTTAAAGTACTTAATGTTGGAGGTCTAAACTTTAGCTGAACATGTAGGCAGTTTCAAAAGGCATCTTGAGAGAGTTATTCATCATACAAAAATATCTAATATCTCATGTAGAATACTCCCCAGGAGCTGCCCCAATTTGTCAAAGGTGAGAAAATATTCATGATTAACTTCAACTGAGCATACAAGTTTTAGAAGGCTAAACATAGGTGAGAAAATTCAAGCTGCTTTGGATTTACTGACATGAAGTGACAACAGCTCCATGAGTCTTTTGGTATTGGTGCTTAAATATCTCTGGTTTTCAGACAGCTTCCTTGTCTTTAAATTCATGTTTTTCAGTTTCAGCTTCAGAGCAGATGGATTTGATATCCCTTTTTTTCAATGTAATTAAACTGCATCCAAAATTCCTAGCAGGAGAGAGGTAGTCCCTGGGTTAAAGGCAGCACCACCAAAAGACTGAAATAAAAATGGGAACACAAGAGGGGAAGTAGTAATATTTTGTATACGATGGACTGAAGGGAGATATCAAGGACTCATCAACTCCTCTTTCTGTCTCCAGGCTTTCACCTTGACCACTGGTGCAGTCAGGGTGACTTAGACCCCATTTATCAGTCTAAGATGTTTTAATTTAACTCTGATTTCAGACCCCTTGGTACATTTGCAGGGCTTTGTTTTCCACCACGCTTTTTTGTTAGAGCATAGCCCGGTTACTTTATATGCTTCACTCCCCAATGCAAAATGTCATCTCTCTCTGTTTTTTTGGTTGTGGTTTTCTTTTTGTGGGTTTTTATTTTATGATTTTTTTTTCCATTTATTTAGTGTCTGTGAGTTGTGCCCAACAATACTGCCCACATATTTTACAATGTGGCAACATAAGGAGTTATTTGCAAGAAGTCTTGAATCACCATCAAGGACACCTGCTTACAGGATTGTATTAAATCGAGATCAGCCAACATCACAGTGTATTTCAGCACTGGAATCAGCCAAAAATATGTCCCTAGCAGTGCTATTTTCATTATTCAGACCTTCACCCAAAATATGTGTAACCACCTCTTAAATTCATTTTCACACTTGCCTGTCTCTGCAGCTAGCTTCAGCAGTGTGCTGTGTATTTTAACTACAAGGAGATGCTGCAGGTAGAAGAGCTCTCCCTGAAGTCACTGGCATCCTCCTTACATTCAGTCCACGCTCTCTCAGTCCCACTCTTGCAGTGGGGGGCAGCTGTCATCTTTTTTACACTGTGGCATGCTGTGCCCTAGATTCTGCGCCCCCTCCCCTTCCCAGCACACAGGTAGGGGTGAGTGTGTGTTCTCTTCCCACTGAACTTTTTATTCAATAAATAAATAAAACTTTCCTGAAGTTGTTAAGGTCTCAAAGGTGCAGGAATTTGTAATATGAAAAAAAAAAACAAAACAAAAATAATAATAAATAAAAAAAAAGAGTTCAAAGGCAGCCAGGCAAAACAGAAAGGAAAAGATCAGTTGAGTGGGACGTAAGAGGGAAACTGAATTCTTCTAGATACCAGTGGCAAGTATCATAGAATCATAGAATTTTTAGGGCTGGAAGGGACCTCAAGCATCTAGTTCCAACCCCCCCTGCCGTGGGCAGGGACACCTCACACTACAGCAGGTTTCTCAGAGCCACATCCAGGCTGGCATTAAAAACCTCCAGGGATGAGGCTTCCACCACCTCCCTGGGAAACCTCTTTCAGTGCCTCACCACCCCCATGAGGAAGAACTTCCTAACATCCAATCTGAATCTACACATTTCTACTTTTGCTCTATTCCCGCTAATCCTATCACTCCCTGACACCCTAAAAATCCCTCCCCAGCTTTCTTGTAGCCCCCTTCAGATACTGGAAGGCCACAATTAGGTCTCCTCAGAGTCTCCTCTTTTCCAGACTGAACAGCCCCAACTCTCTCTGTCCTCACAGGAGAGGTGCTCCAGCCCTATTAGGGGATTATGGTTCTACATTAGAAGTGGGTAGATTTAGACTTTATAAAAAGAAGTTGTTTTACACAGAGAGAATGATTGCCCATTGGAATGGGCTGCCCGAGGAGGTGGTGGAGTCACAACCACTGGAGGTGTTCAGGAGACTTGATAGGGTGCTTGGTTGCATGGTTAAGTTGGTTAGGTGGTGTTGGATGATAGGTTGGACACGATGATCTTGAAGGTCTCTTCCAACCTGGTCTGGTCTATTCTATTCTATTCTATTCTATTCTATTCTATTCTATTCTATTCTATTCTATTCTATTCTAACTTTTTTGCAATGAGGATGGTGAAACACTGTCCCAGGTTGCCCAGAATGGTGGTAGATGTCTTGTCCCTTGAAACATTTCAGATCAGGTTGGACAGGGTTCTGAGCAACCTGGTCTACTTGAAGATGTCCCTGCTGACTGCAGGAGTGTTGGACTAGATGACTTTTAAAGGTGTCTTCTAGCCCAAAGCATTCTATGATTAACAAAGTCCAAAGTTTGATGTAGAACCTAGAAAGAGCACCAAGGTGCTCAGGGGGTGCAGTGACCTTTCACTGGTTATAACATACAGATTTTCTAGGAAGGCAATAATTTATAATGCTGTAATGTAAAATTATCACTTCCTTCCCAGCAACATGTAGTTCTACTGGACCCTCCTTCCTCTTAGGTGATGTGTAGATCAGTCTTTACTAATGTGCTAGTATAATGTATCAATCAACAATAGCTTTTCCTAAAATCAGCCTAAATCTCAGAGTTTCTGAAGAGCTTTGTCCATCCTTTGCCTAGTCCCATAGGTTGAAAAGTCATTGCATAACTTCCTTATTACATTGGACATCACACTAAAACTTTTTGGACTCTATGTCAGAGTGCTAATCTATTTGTATCTACAGCTCTCATGCACTGCTACCACAACAGCCTTTCAAGCATCTTAGAGGTAGAGAAAAGTGGTTTTGAAGTTGTTCTCACCAAATCATCTTCACCTTTGAGCCTCAGGGTCTATCTAAATATGAGGCAACAAACAAAAGCCATTTATCCCTTTCTTGCTTTGTGCAGTCTTTCCTATATGCAATCCTATGAGGAGAGTCTGAGGGAGCTGGGGTTGCTTAGCCTGGAGAAGAGGAGGCTCAGGGGAGACCTTATTGCTGTCTACAACTACCTGAAGAGTGGTTGTAGCCAGGTGGGGGTTGGTCTCTTCTCCCAGGCAACCAGTGCCAGAAAAAGAGGGCACAATCTCAAGCTGTGCCAGGGGAGGTTTAGGCTGGAGGTTAGGAAGAAGTTCTTCCCAGAAAGAGTGATTTGCCATTGGAATGTGCTGCCCAGGGAGGTGGTAGAGTCACCATCACTATTTAAGAAAAGCCTGGACGGGGCGCTTGGTGCCATGGTTTGGTTGATTAGATGGTATTGGATGATAGGTCGGACTTGATGATCTCAAAGGTCTTTTCCAATCTGGTTAATTCTATTGCTATTGCTATTGCTATTCCTATTCCATTCGCTAAAGAGCCTCAGCTCCCTCAGTCTCTCCTTGTATGAAAGATGTTCCTCTTTAGGATGTCAAATGCAGGCAGCTTGGTGAATCCCTGCAAAGTGGTTCAGAAGGTTGGTTTAAAGTTTGTCATCTAGAATAGCCCAGTTCAGGAGATGCAGCTTCTTATACTCTTCTTCTGTGGTTTTAGCTACCACACTTCACCTCGTGGATTTCCTCTGGTTTCAGTGGTAAGCTCCACCGGGAACACACCGAGACCAGGAGCCTCAGAAAAGCACGGACTGCTGCCTTTTCAGCCTGAGGGACCCGCGCGGAATCTCTATGCTCGGCAAGGATCGGCTCTCGCCGATTCTCCACGTGTTCGGGATCGTTCGGGCTCCACTGCGTGCCGTGGCAGTTTAAAAGCCCGCGGCAGCGTCCGTTTCAGCCCGGCTTCTCGCTTGGACGCATGCGCCGCCACACATTTTTTTAAAAACTTTCTCCAGTAGGTCCTGTGGGCAGGGCTAGCCATGGTGGTAACTCACCGCAATAACTCCTTTAAAAAGTCAGTCTCGACTCAGACTGAGGGGGAATATAAGCAGGTAGGTAGGTGTCATAAGCAAGAGGTAGGTGTCCAGTCATCCAGCTGCAGACGGTGCTGGAGTCTGACACTTGAGATGCAGGGTAGAGGGGACGGCTCCTGCTTTAGGTGGGAGCAGATCAACTATATGCTTAGCCTGGTGGCCGGACTGAAGGATGAGGTTGCTAGATTTAGGGATGTAAGCAACTGTAGAAGGGTGAGGAACCTGAGTAACCAGGCTCTGCAGGCTCCCCCAGCAGAGGCTGGTTATCCAAAAAGCAGAGGGGAATGGATGCAGGTTCCTCTCAAAAGACGCAAGGTTAAACTTCCTTGCCTCCCCTCACCCCCCCCACTGCCCTTGGAAAACAAGCATGGAGCATTGGAGGTGGAGGGTGAGGTGATTCTGATATCAGAGGACACACCATCTGGGGTTTTCCCTGTGGCAAAACAGCCTAAGGTGAAACAGCCTAAGGTGAAACAGCCTAAGGTTAAACGGCCTTTCCCCGGCATCAGGACTTGCTCCCTTAAAAAAAAGAGGAGGGTAATTGTTATTGGCGATTCCCTCCTGAGGGGAACAGAGGGCCCCATATGTCGACCAGACCCTACTCACAGGGAGGTTTGTTGCCTTCCAGGAGCCATGGTTGGAGACGTTACCAGAAGACAGCCTGGTATGGTGCAGCCCTCTGACTATTATCCCTTGATAGTTATGCAGTTAGGGAATGATGATGTTGCAACCAGAACTCCCAGGGCTATCAAAGATGACTTCAGGGCCCTGGGATATCTGGTCGAGGGGTTACAGGAGGGAATACCATGAGGAACAGGTCAGCAGCTGAAGTCAACAAGTGGCTTAGAGGCTGGTGCAGTCAAAAGAACTTTGGGTTTTTCGATCTTGAAAAACTTTCTGCTGCACCAGGCCAGCTGGCAACAGATGGAGCACATCTGTCCCAGAGGAGGGGTAAGATCAGAGTGTACGAGAATGGCCTATCCTTCAAAGGGAAAAAGATTCTAGGAAAGGAATTGGCAGGTCTCATAAATAGGGCTTTAAATTAGTTTCAAAGGGGGAAGGGGCTGAAACCAGCCCCCCCAGGCAGGAGTCTGGGGGTGATAAGCCAGAATCAGAGGTGAAACCAGCAGCCCAGCTGAAGTGCATGTACACTAATGCAAAAAGTATGGGCAACAAACAAGAGGAGCTGGAAGCCTTGCTGCAGCAGGAAAGTTATGATGTAGTTGCCATCACAGAGACGTGGTGGGACAACTCACATGACTGGAGTGCTGCAATTGATGGCTACAGGCTCTTCAGGAGAGACAGGCAAGGAAGAAGGGGTGGAGGGGTGGCCCTTTTCATCAGGAAGGCACTAGATGCCATTGAGCTGGAGATCAGGGACCATCAGGTTGAGTGCCTGTGGGTGAGAATTAGAGGGAAGGCCAACAGGGCTGACATCCTGGTTGGAGTCTGTTATAGACCACCCAACCAGGGGGAAGATGTTGATGAGTCATTCTATAGGCAGCTTAAGGCTGTCTCAAGATCACCTGACCTTGTTCTCATGGGTGACATCAACTTGCTTGATATCTGCTGGGATCTTAACATAGCAGAGAAGAGGCAATCTAGGAGGTTCTAAGAATGCATGGAGGACAGCTTCTTATCCCAGGTGCTGCGAGAGCCTACCAGGGGCAAGGCTATGCTTGACCTCCTCTTCACCAATAGGGAAGGGCTGGTGGGTGATGTGGTGGTCGGAGGGTGCTTAGGGGCCAGTGACCACGAGATAATTGAATTCTCATTATTTGGTCAAGCTAAGAGGGGTAGCAAGAAGACCTCCACTCTGGATTTCCGGAGGGCAGACTTCAGGCTACTCAAGGAACTAATTCAGAGGGTTCCTTGGGATAAAGCCCTTAAAAACAAAGGGGTCCAGGAGAGCTGGGCCTACTTCAAGGAAGAATTGTTGAAGCCTCAGGGACAGGCTGTGCCAATGTGCTGGAAGATGAGCCGCTGGGGCAGACGGCCAGCCTGGATGGTTAATGAACTTTTAATAGAACTAAGGGAAAAAAAGAGGGTGTATCACCTTTGGAAGAGAGGGGAGGCAACCCATGAAAAATTTAAGGATGTTGCTAGGTCTTGCAGGAAGAAAATTAGGGAGGTAAAAGCGCATTTGGAGCTTAGCTTGGCCTCTGCTGTGAAGAACAACAAAAAGTCCTTCTATAAATACAGAAATAGCAAGAGGAAGGGCAGAGACAACCTCCACGCCTTGGTGGACACAGAGGCGACCGTTGTAACAAAGGATGAGGAAAAGGCAGAGATACTTAACACCTTCTTTTGTCTCAATTTTTACTAGCAGGACAGAATGTTTTCCAGACAGGTGGCCTCCAGAGCTGGCAGAAGGAGCCAGGGAGCAGCATAGTTTTCCACTGTTCCAAAATGGGGCAGTTGGTGGTCTGCTCAGCCGCCTGGATCCCCACAAGTCCATGGGACCAGATGGGATCCATCCTAGGGTGCTGAGAGAACTGTCAGAGGAGCTGGCCAAGCCGGTCTCCATCATTTTTCAGCAGTCCTGGCTCACTGGCGAGGTCCCAGAGGACTGGAAACTGGCCAACATGGTGCCCATCCACAAGAAGGGCCGGTTGGATGAGCCAGGGAATTATAGGCCTGTCAGCCTGACCTCAGTGCCAGGCAAGATCATGGAACAGGTCATCCTGAGTGCAATCACGCAGCACTTAGAGGATGGCCAAGGGATCAGGCTCAGCCAGCATGGATTTAGGAAGGGCAGGTCCTGCCTGACCAACCTGATCTCCTTCTATGAGCAGGTGACCCGCCTGGTGGATGTGGGAAGGCCTGTGGATGTAGTCTACCTGGACTTCAGCAAGGCCTTTGACACCGTCCCCCATAGCAAACTCCTGGCCAAGCTGTCAGCCCGTGGCTTGGACAGCAGCACTCTGCACTGGCTTAGGAACTGGCTGGAGGGCCAAGCCCAGATCATGGTGGTGAATGGTGCCACATCCAGCTGGCAGCCAGTCACTAGTGGTGTCCCCCAGGGATCAATGTGGTGCCCCATCCTGTTCAATATCTTTATTGATGATCTGGATGAGGGCATTGAGTCCATCATCAGTAAATTTGCTGATGACACCAAGCTGAGGGCAGGAGTTGATCTGCTGGAGGGTAGAGAGGCTCTGCAGAGAGACCTCGACAGGCTGGACAGATGGACAGAGTCCAACGGCATGAGATTTAACACATCCAAGTGCCGGGTTCTGCACATTGGCCACAACAACCCCATGCAGTGCTACAGGCTGGGGTCAGAGTGGCTGGAGAGCAACCAGGCAGAGAGGGACCTGGGGGTGCTGGTTGATGGTAGGATGAACATGAGCCTGCAGTGTGCCCAGACAGCCAGGAGGGCCAGTGGCATCGTGGCCTGCATCAAGAACAGTGTGGCCAGCAGGAACAGGGAGGTCATTCTGCCCCTGTACACTGCACTGGTTAGGCCACACCTTGAGTACTGTGTCCAGTTCTGGGCCCCTCAGTTTAGGAAGGATGTTGACTTGCTGGAACGAGTCCAGAAAAGGGTAATGAAGTTGGTGAGGGGCTTGGAACACAAGCCCTATGGGAAGAGACTGAGGGAGCTGGGGCTGCTTAGCCTGGAGAAGAGGAGACTCAGGGGTGACCTTATTGCTCTCTACAACTACTTGAAGGGGGGTTGTAAACAGGCAGAGGTTGGTCTCTTCTCCCAGGCAGCCAGCACCAGAACAAGAGGACACAGTCTCAGTCTGCGCCAGGGGAGGTTCAGGCTGGAGGTCAGGAGGAAGTTTTACACAGAGAGAGTGATTGCCCATTGGAATGGGCTGCCCGGGGAGGTGGTGGAATCGCCATCACTGGAGGTGTTCAGGAGGAGACTTGACAGGGTGCTTGGTTGCACGAGTTAGTTGATTAGGTGGTGTTGGATGACAGGTTGGACGCAATGATCTTGAAGGTCTCTTCCAACCTGGTCTATTCTATTCTATTCTATTCTATTCTATTCTATTCTATTCTATTCTATTCTCATGTCAATTTCTTGATTAAAATGGTAGGATCCTTGGGATACAAATAATGGTCAGTGATGAATACAATGAAGCTTGAATTCATGTCCTCTAGATATTTTCTTAGTGTGAATAATGGAATGGTCAATGATGAGTACAATGGAGCTTGAATTCATGCCCTCTAGATATTTCCTTAGTGTGAATAATAAGTGATAGTTGGGCTAATGGGGTACGAGGCTTACCCTGGACGTACACAAAAGGTCAATTTCACCTGCTGAAAATAAAACCATGCTGAAGTCAGTGGAACTTCTGCAACTTGCTACCACACTTCCATCTCATACTAAGTTATCTCTTGTCCTTAGAACAGTTTCCCACATGAGATTTCAAAGGCCATTGTCTTTGCCAGATATTTATTGGTTTTGAATTAATATATTTTATTTTTTTTAACTATCCATCTCTATTGTGTTCAAACCATGAGAGAGCAGAAAGAAAAAGAAAAAAACAAACAAGGAAAAAAAGAGAGACAGAGAAAGAAGCTAAAAAAAAAAAGAAGACAAACAAATCCATCAAAATTATAATTAGTAAGTTCTCATTTGCTTGCTCTTTTCCAGCCTAGCTGCTGCAGCAGTTCCTCTCTCATCTTCCACTGCCTTAGCTCCCAAATGATATCAATTATCCACTAATCTCACAGGGCCTGTACCATATGAATAACAATTCATTAACCTTCACTTTCCTCCTGCTTATTAGCTCGCCCCCACCACCTCCCTGATGTAGGAGATAGCATGTCGGAAATTCAGCCAAACTTTTTTAATTATGCAAATAATACAATACCCGGAGATAATTATTTAGCCCAGGACTCAGGCTACATAGTCTATGCTCTGCTCTGCTCTGCTCTCATAGGCATTTTACCTCTGTTCTCTTCTTTACATCATCTTAGTTTTGTCAAGGAGAATGAAGGATTTTCAGTTCCTCTCAGCACAGGTGATCACTCGGAGAAGCTGCTCACAGATGTGCCGTGGTTTAGAGCAGAACAGTTTGCTGCAAAGCTGGGCAGGCTACACAAAGAGCCACTTTAAGTTTTCAGTATCTGTCTTGCAGTCAGCCAGCTTCCAAGCAGCCTCCAGATAAACCCTGTGTGGATCCAAAATCTTTCACTGTAGGGCTGAATTTTGCATCTTATATCTCCTAGTACCCCATTTGCATCGCTCATGTCTGGTATGGAAGAGCTGAATGCTGCCTACAGTGGGGTTTTTTCCAGTCAAGTCCTTTTCTTATTCCAGGCAAATTCACTATTTCATAAGTGAATAATTGGGAATCAAGTTTAAATCTTCAAACTTTTATTTTTGACAGGGATAATTTAAAAGAAAACAACCACCAAAACACACAAACCAAACCAAACCAAATTTTGTGCACAGAATTTTGTACACAAAACTTTCCCCCAGAGCTAACTCAGGAATGGCAGGATGGATTTGTTTCAAACTCTCTAGCATGCTTTTTGACAGACACATATGGGGTTGTTTCCATCATGCAGAGGGTAAGATTCTGGGTACATGAGATTTTGAAGCTGGGTCTGCAATTGAGTCACCTCTGGCCAAGCCACATAAATACATCTATACATTGGTACAAATGGTCTATGGACTTCCCTTTGCAGCTTTGGCTGGTCTGCTGAGCTACTTTCCCTGTAAAATAGAGGTGACATTGTTACATAAAGATTTCTTAAACCTCTGAAAAGAAACTTTCTTTGAATTACAGATGACATCAACAATACCAGATTTTATCATCTGCTGCATTCGTCTCACATCATTCCTGTATGCTGAAAAAAAAAGACAACTGATTCTGCTTGATAAACAGCTTCAAATAGAGTAGCATAAGCAAACCTTTGTGAGGTTAAATGATGCAAAATTCCATGCAAATCCCATTCCTCTGGTAACATTTTCCATGTCCTCAATTAACAGTGTTTATATTTAATTCTTGGAAGGAGATTGTCATTAAGTATACCTCAAATTTCTGCTAGAAATTGGATCAAATGTCAGTATTTCAAAGACATTCAGGCTGATTTCACTGTCCAGGATGTAAAAGCAAACAAACCTATATCAACAGGATGTTTTTGTGGCAAGAGTCACAATCACTACAGAACAAGAAATAACAGCATGAAGTCATTCTATTATCTTGTAGTTCTCAAGTTCATAGGTATTTCAGGGTAGCTGAATGCAATTATCTCAGTTTGGTAAAGTGGGAAAGTGAAGATGTAGGTAAGATGAGGCCCTCTTCTTAAATAATTTTTGAAAGTTAAGTAAGAATTTCTAAGTCCATAAATGGACTATGGAGAATGTTTTCTCAGCTGCTTCCTAATGGAGAAAGAATCGACTGTTCCTTGGCACCTTTACTGTGCTCCAGAAACACCTCCTTTTTCTTTCAGCAAGCATAATTTACTCAAAATCATTATGCTAGACATTTCAGCACCTAAAACCTCAGCATTTCACAGCAAATACACTCCCTGACTTCTATTGTCAGTCAGCCTCAATCCACTGGGAAGCTGAAATAGGTCTGGATGGCACAAAGTATGTAAATGTTCATATAATTAAGAACTGTGACCACAGGTTTTTACCTTCTCTCTCACACATTTAGCCAACCCCTTGCTCAGATTGCTGGCTCCTACAGGCTCCTGTATGTTCTCATACCTTGCATAGGAAACCAAACTGACTCTAGCCACCCAGCAGGAGGACAGGTTCAAACTCAACCCATAGACTAAATGCTTCAAGTCAAGAAACTGGTGCTCTGTTTTACAGAGATGCTGAACACCTTTAGCCATTATTGTCTACATTGGAAGAGCCACATGGTCTTCTCTTCCAGAAACAGGTCATGTAAGTAAGTGCTTATGTATGGTGTTTCATAACTAATTTTAGGGACCCAAGTTTTAACAGTTTTCCCTAGGCTACTGGAAAAAACCTCATACTGAAACCCAGGCAGTACTGAAGTGAGAGAAAGGCAGCCTTAACTCTGCCAGAAAATTACAGACACTTAACAATACACAAAAATAAAGTAAGGAAGTTAAATGAAGAATAATATTTCATCTAAATGAAACATTTGGGATGCAACATCAGGCCTATCCATGAATTTCTAATGGAATGGATTCAATTAGGGAAGTTCACACTAAATATTTTCTTTGAAGTAAATAAGTGGGTGAAGTTACAATTCCCTAGCTTTAACATGGATCCAGGATATCACTCTTGCCAAATTTTCAGTGACTGTGAATAAAATTGGATTTTTTTCCCACTGACTTGGAGACATGGTAGTAACTATCGATTGTATAGCACCATCAGGGGACATGGGTTTGGTATCAGAAGGGATTCACAGGCAAAAGTCTTCCTAATGGGGCTCCAGAATCATGTCTTGCACTGCTCTGAAGGTCTCCACACCCTTGGTTGCACATTTGTCCTTCAAGATTTTCTACTTAAGGATGAAAACATGCAGAGAAGTTTCCCACACCAGTATTTCATTCTTAGCATCTGACGAGATACCAATGATTAGTTCAGGTCTTCTTGGGTGCATCTATCTTCCCTCAAATGACCCAGGATATTCTCATTATGCTTTTTGGAAGACATGATAAGCACTGATTATGTAGCCTGCCTTTTCATTTGCACAAACCAATATTCATCCTAGGGCTTCTCAGATCGAGGGCTGGAATAAGGTTTCCAAGTAAGACTGACTTACTGACCCTGTTTCTGTAGCCACCTGGGCTGACCTTCAAAACCTAAGCTGAAGAAGGATTCAGTTAATGTATGTCTACAAACTTGCAACTTGATTTTTATATAAGTGCTAAGCTAACTCTGTTTAATTGATTTTCCACATTGTACACTGAGAAATAGGATTTTTATGGCTCTTGAATAATTCAGAACTTTGATTCCTAAGGCAAAAAAATTGGACAAGGAATAAAAGTATCATTATCATTGGAGTAGAGGTCAAAAGGACAAGCTGGCCACAAGTTCATAATGTGCTCTTGTGCTCTTGGACTCATTGTGGACTGTGGAATATTACCTTCTTGAAATCTTATTACTTAAGGGGGGGGAAAAAAAGAAAAAGAAAAAGGAAAAAAAAAGCCAGCATGCAGGCAGTTAGCTGCAAAAGAAATGGAGAAAGTGTTAATTTTTAAGCAAGTTTGACAAAGATTGAGTTTCATATGACAAATACTGTCAGCAAGACAGGATTCTGTCAGTGGAAGAAGTTTAAACATTAACAATTTCTGTCAGGCTGTTGACACAACCACGGCAGACATTTCCCAAGATGCTGAGATGACTGCTGGCATTTGTCAACAATCCTGTCACAGTGACAGCAATAAGACCATGTCTGGAAATGTGACAGTTCTGGCTTTGTGTTCCCCTGAGCATTGGACCAGGTGTTCACAGAAAGTGTAGGAAAAACCCATATTTTTGCATTGTCATTCGAAGGCAGAGAGGGAAGTGGAGGGGAGGGGGAAGAAAAAAAATACCAACAAAACCCCACAACAGAAGAGGAAAATGAGCTGTCACTCCAATTCCCGTGATACCTTGCTGCTTAGCATAACTCCACTCCACGACCCAGGGTCCACTGGTCCGTACTCTGACAGATAATTAAGAAAGTAGCAGCTTTTTCTAGACGGCTCTTCCCTCGTAATTTGCATTTTAGCCAGAGGCGACCAGTTATAAAAAAAACATGATGGAAAGATGGTAAGAAGCCAATTAGATGGATGGATGGCTGACTGACAGCTCTCTGGTATTACTACTCCAGATTTCATTGTATGTAGCCTGGCAGTTTTCAACAAGAACCAACTTTTTTGCAGGGTTTTGTGGAGCTGTTAAATGAAGGACTATATATAGAATGCAATGGGTTGATTTTTGGGGTAGTGGGTTTTTTTTTCTGCACAAATCTTTTACATTTCCCTGAAATAAACACTTATTGTTTCCATTCTACTTTAAGCACAACCTTTCTCAGTCCCGACTCAGAAATCCTGGAAGACTTTGCATTAAAACTGCTCTCTGGATACAGCAGTGATTAAAAAGTGAGCTGCAAGTGACACTGCGCCACACAGCAGAGGTGAAGCCAGCTAGCAGTTGATGTTTCAAAAGAACAGGTTTGATTGTTAAGGTGATTAAATGCCACTGATTCATTTGCAAGAGCAAAGCATTAGGCTGGAACAAATCAAGTGTCTGAAAGAGAGAAACTATTTGAATGAATGTGGTTGAAAGAGAGAAACTGTTAGAAAGAATATGGTTGGAAAGGGAGAAACTACTTGAAATAAATAGAAATACTTGAATAAATAGAAACTTCTCATTGTGCTGGGAGAATCTGTCCTCAGTGGATGTTTCCTTTCCTCTGTGGACCCTTTAATATCTATATATATAAATTTTTTTTCCTCCCTATTGTTTTTCCCAGAGAGACAAAGATTGTTTTGCACAGGACCTAACAGTTTTAAATATGAAATAGATTGTAAATTGCTGCTTTTCCAGCTCATCTGTTCAGCTCCAACAGCTGGTAGCCAATCAGAAAAATTCTTCTGTGCTAGTGCCTTGTGGCTGTGTCTCACTATAAAATTTAAACATTAGCAGAGCTTTTGTTTCACTTTTGTGTTGTTTGTGGCTTTACTTTTTTTGTTGTTGTTGTTGGTTTCATGAATCCCAAATCTAACAAAGCACAGCAGCAATTGCAGTTCCAAAGCTGCAGCTGCCATCTGATGAGTAATAGGACTTCACCAACATAAAGAGTCCCTCAGCTTTCCTTGGGTTCTGCAAGTTTTTCTAGTGCTGGCAATTTCCTCCTGATGAATGGTTGGTGTGTGTGGTGAAGAGGTTATTAAATTTATTAATATGAAATATGAATTATGAAAATATAATTTTTATTAAGTATCAAACTATTAATAACCGATGAATCACCAACTTATATACATGTTCTAGTGCACATTCATGAAATACATTCCACAAGTGGCTTAGTGTTATGATTAGGACTTAACTGAACTATCTATAGACCCTTTCTATATTTACATAACGAAGGGTGCAGTTCTGCCGCTTGGCCACTCGGCAGGACACGGGCGGCTTCTAGCTATACACAGCAATATTATAATCTTTCTATGCATCAGCGCTTACTCTGCTAGACGCAGATACTTTGAACTGAGTGCTAGTGGATGGAAAGCACGTGGAAGATATTCTGTAGCTGTTGTTTGTAGCAAGGTGGGGGTCCTACCGACGGCTGCTGCTGGACTGGTTCCTAGTCGAGTTGGAAGGCGCTATTGGGTTACTGTCTCCTCTCTCCACAGCAGTGGAGAGGGAATAATGGAACCTGGGCTTAGCACGGAAGCAGGTTCCCTTCAGGACTCGGTCTATTCCCTCCAGACAACAGGGATTGGTCCTGGTCGGGGTCGGCCCGTGGGGTTGGCCCTAAGAGTCGGCTCGCATGATGGGCGGGGCGACGGTTGCCGGTAGGCGGGCTTGGACGATGTGGCAGCAGGCAAAGCTACGGGGTCGGCCCAACCACGGCGATTCTCATTTACTGAGCTTAAAGGAAGAGCGGGACTTTCAGAGTCATCCCGGGTTCAGTGCAATATAGGCATGAACAATGCTTTAGTCTTCCCTGGGGTTCACAGGGCTCAGATCAGCACACGTGGCGTCTCCTCTCCCGCTATGGCGGGGCTAGGCATATGTGGACTCGGTCTTGATCAAGTCCCTTCTCCCCAGCAACTGGGCAGATCTTACCCTCGGGATTTGGTCCAGTCCTCCGGTGGCACGGTGGGCTCTCCCGGTCGGTACGACTGGCTGTAGCGACGCTGGGCTCCTCGGGCGCAGCGAAGGTCCTCCCTCTGTGCTTCTAATGATGCAGAGGCTTTCAGTATGTGTGCATGTATAACAGAAGCTAACAACAATAAGCTCAATGGCAAAGGCTGCAGCTCGAGAGTTACTCTCTCGAGCAAGCACAGGGACAAAGTGAAAGAGGGGGGCAACTTGTTTACCAACTGGGGTGATACTTATAGATTCCTCGAGGCTGGGCTTGACCAATGGGCACTCTCATAAACAACTGGCTTCAGCCTATAGAAAGCGTGAAGCTAGAATTATGCCCATACTTGGTGTCAGCACGAGCACTGCATGCGCTGGGTGCGTGCTGGTCTGGCTAATGCCTTGGCTTTTGTCTTCCTCCTGGAGGAGGGGGAACTTGTCCACATGCTGGGACAAGATTCAGTATCTGGGCATAATGTGCCTTCACCACAGTGTGTTTTAGCAAAGTTTCCTTTAAACCAGTGCTTCAAGGAATATGATTTTGTGGATGTGGATGTGGGGAGCGTTCTTGACTGAAAATGTTACTTCTCCATTTTCCTGCTGCAATACAGCACTGGTTAGGTCACACCTTGATTACTGTGTCCAGTTCAGGGCCCCTCAATTTAAGAAGGACATTGAGACTCTTGAACGTATCCAGAGAAGGGCAGTGTGACCATTTTAGGCTGTGCCTTTAAGAAAGGGACAGTGCTGGAACACTCTGGCTGAATGTTTTGGTATTTAAATGAAAGCATGATATTCTAAAAAACTTCATTGGTAGATTGGTAGAATGCAACTTTAAGTTTTAGTTCAGCTGGAATTTTTTCTCAGTTCCTCTCTGTTCTCCCTTTCCAGCCATGTTTTTTTTTTCCTTCTTTGTGGGGGAGGGAAAGCTGGGCCTTCTCTCACTACCACAGGCAGCGAGGCTGGAGATAGGTCTGGAGCACAAACCTTATAAGGAGAGGCTGAGGGAGCTGGGGTTGCTTAGCCTGGAGAAGAGGAGGCTCAGGGGAGACCTTATTGCTGTCTACAACTACCTGAGGGGAGGTTGTAGCCAGGTGGGGGTTGGTCTCTTCTCCCAGGCAACCAGCACCAGAACAAGAGGACACAGTCTTAAGCAGCACCAGGAGAAGTTTAGGCTCAAGGTGAGGAGAAAGTTCTTCCCAGAAAGAGTAATTGGCCATTGGAATGGGCTGCCCAGGGAGGTGGTGAAGTCACCATCCCTGGAGGTGTTCAAAAAAGGATTGGAGGTGGCACTTGAAGCCATGGTTTAGTAGTCATGAGGTGTTGGGTAACAGGTTGGACTTGATGATCTCTGAAGTCTTTTCCAACCTTATTGATTCTATGAAAACCAAAACAAAATTCATAGTCTGTTTTTTTTGTATAGTACTTCATTCTTGTTCAGGAGTTCCTGGACAGGCTCTAACAGAAAACAGAAGGCTACAGAGAATGGAAGCAAGGGCAACAAGCCTGGAAGGAACACAAAGAAATTGTTCAAGCCACTGTGGATCAAGTTAGGAAATGAAAGCCCTGATAGAGTTAAATCTTGTCAGGGACATCAAGGGCCACGAGGAAACCTTCTGTAGATAATTTTCATAATAAAAAAAGAAGAGTAAGGAAAATATTGGCTTCCTCTCTGGAGATATTCAAAATTTGCTGGGATGTGTTCCTGTGTAATTTGGTGTAGGTGATCCTGCTCTGGCAGAGTGGGTTGGACTAGATGATCTTTTGAGGTCCCTTCCAGCCCCTGAAATTCTGTGATTAGGAAACAGGTTACCTGAGACATGCAGAAAGTTGAGGCACTTTTTTGTCTTGGTCTTTACTGGTAAGTGTTCCTGGCACACCACCCAAGGTGCAGAAAGCAAAGGCAGAGACTGGGGAAATGAAGAAGGAGAAGACCAATTTCCAGACCACCTAAGGAACCTGAAGGTGCCCAAGTCCATTGGAGGTGATGAGATGCACCTGGAGGTCCCAAGGGAACTGGCAGGTGAATTTCCTAAGCTGCTATCCATCAGATTTGAAACTCATGGAGTCCATTGAAGTTCCCACTGACTGGTAGAGGAGAAAGATAGCCCTGTTTTTCAAAAAAGGGAAAAAAGAAAGACCTGGAGAGCTACAGGCCAGTTAGTCTCACTTCTATGCCTGGCAGCATCATGAAGCAGATTCACCTGCATCCTGGGCTGCATTAAAATAAGCTGTGACCGTTTGAGGCTGTGCCTTTAAGAAAGGGACAGTGCTGGGACACTCTGGCTGAATATTTTGTAAACAAAGACAGGTCTAAACGAATTTCATTGGTAGATTGGTAGAACGCAGCTTTAAGTTTTAGTGCAGTTGGAATTTTTCTCAGTTCCTTTCCTTCTCCCTTTCCAGCTTGTCTGCTTCTGGGCACCTAGCCAGAACGACCTTGGATAAGATAAGCATTAATCCTGCATGTGCTTGGAGACCTAATAAGAGCTTTCTTCCTTAATAACTGCCTTTTCACTCTCTAGCCCTTTTTGGGAAAGGGGGGAGGTATGGGGAGAGAGAGCGGGGTGCAGGGGGGGAACCCTCCTCTGTCCAGAGGAGGGAATTTTGTTCCTGTATTTTTTTTTCCTTGCTGTATATTTCTATATATATATTGTAAATACTGTATATATTGTGTATATACAACCTGCATTCCATATATTGCTTGTAAAAATAGCATTCCTTTGCTTCTCCGACTGAGTTAGCTGTGGGTTTTTTCCTCTTTGTGGGGGAGGGAGAGCTAGGCCTTCTCTCTCAACCCGCTACAAAGCTCAATAAGTATTCTGAGGCTGGGGATTCTCTCCCTTTACTCTGCTCTCATGAGATCCCACCTACAGTACTGAATTAACATCTGTGTCCCCTGATATAAGAAGCGCATGGACCTCTGGCCTTGTTAGATTGAATCCACAAAGATTATCAGTGGATCAGAACCTCTTTCCTATGACAAAAGGCTGAGAGAGTTGAGGTTGTTCAGCCTGGAAAAGAGAAACATTCAGGGAAGCCTTCTTGGAGCCTTCCAGTACCCAAAGGGGGCCTGTAAGGAAGGTGGGGAGGGACTCTTTATCAAAAGTATAGGACAAAGAGCACTGGCTTTAAACATTGGCTGAAGGACATATTGTGACATCTCCTGAGGGAAAACAGTGACTTCTAATCTCACAGGTTGTAGATCTTTCCAAAAATTAAGTCTCCGTTGCACAGTCCTCCATCTTTTATTTTCCAACTGCACTTTTTCCTATTCCACATAATCTACTATCACTTCTACCACAATAGATGTCTCATAAGATTCTTCATCACCATTCCATGGCATCTGATTTTTTTTTCACTGTTATTAAGACCTTTCTTTTGTCCCAAAAACCCCTTGGTCTCAGACGTATTTTTCAGCCACCTCCACATTAGTGATACATTTTGACACCGTCCCCCACAGCAAACTCCTGGCCAAGCTGTCAGCCCATGGCTTGGACAGCAGCACTCTGCACTGGCTTAGGAACTGGCTGGAGGGCCAAGCCCAGATCATGGTGGTGAATGGTGCCACATCCAGCTGGCAGCCAGTCACTAGTGGTGTCCCCCAGGGATCAATGTGGTGCCCCATCCTGTTCAATATCTTTATTGATGATCTGGACAAGGGAACTGAGTCCATCATGAGTAAATTTGCAGATGACACCAAGCTGAGGGCAGGAGTTGATCTGCTGGAGGATAGAGAGGCTCTGCAGAGAGACCTCGACAGGCTGGACAGATGGGCAGAGTCCAACGGCATGAGATTTAAAACATCTAAGTGCCAGGTTCTACACATTGGCCACAACAACCCCATGCAGTGCTACAGGCTGGGGTCAGAGTGGCTGGAGAGCGGCCAGGCAGAGAGGGACCTCAGGCCAATGGCATCCTGGCCTGCATCAGGAACAGTGTGGCCAGCAGGAGCAGGGACGTCATTGTGCCCTGTACTCAGCACTGGTTAGGCTACACCTTGAGTCCTGTGTCCAGTTCTGGGCCCCTCAGTATAGGAAAGATTCTGAGTTGCTGGAAGATGTCCAGAGAAGGGCAACAAAGTTGGTGAGGGGTTTGGAGCACAAGCTGTATATGGAGAGGCTGAGGGAGCTGGGATTTCTTAGCATGGAGAAGAAGAGGGTCAGGACAGACCTTCTTGCTGCCTACAACTACCTGAAGGGAGGTTGTAGCCAGGTTGGTCTCTTCTCCCGGGTGGCCAGCACCAGAACAAGAGGACACAGTCTCAGGCTGCGCCAGGGGAGGTTCAGGTTGGATGTTAGGAAGAAGTTCTATACAGGTTGTTGTAGTCTCTACAACTACCTGAAGGGAGGTTGTAGACAGGCGGATGATGGTCTCTTCTCCCAGGCACCCAGTACCAGAACAAGAGGACACAGTCTCAGGCTGCACCAGGAGAGGTTCAGGTTGGATGTTAGGAAGAAGTTCTATACAGAAAGAGTGATTGCGCTATGGAATGGGTTGCCCGGGGAGGTGGTGGAGTCGCTGTCATTGAAGGTGTTCAGAAGGAGACTTGATGGGGTGCTTGGCGCCATGGGTTAGCTGTTTGGGTGGGTTGGATTGGTTGATGGGTTGGACACGATGATCTTGAAGGTCTCTTCCAACCTGGTTTGGTTTATTCTATTCTAAAAAAGGTTATTTTATTTATTCTGTGTCACCGGTTGGGGCTGTCCCCTTAAGAAAGGGAATATGGTGGACGGAAGTTGGTAAAGGGAAAGAATAATCTAAACTAATTTCATTGGTGAAGTGGGAGGAAGCACCTTCTGAACTGGGAGTGCAGGAGAAAGTATCCTGGGCATTCCAGCACTTCTCTATCAGTCTTGCTTCCGCTCCTCCACAGTGCAGCAGCTCTCTCTGTGCTGGGCTTTCTGCCAAGGCTTCGGCCTTCAAACTGACAAACCTGATAAGGCCTGTATTAACTCCTTTCCAATTAACACAAAACTGCCTCTAACTTTTTTTTCTCTTTCTTTCTCTTTCCTAACCTACTCTGGGGAATAGGGGGGAGAGAAGGGAGAGCGGAGGTGGGGAACCCCCTCTGCTGAGGGGGGAACTCTCATTTCTGTATTACTTTATTGTATATCTTTGTATATACTGTAAATATTGTAAATTTGTATATATTCCCCTGCATATCTTACATTGCTTTGTAAATATACAGCTCCACTGCTTTGCTAATTCAGCTTGTGAGTTTTTTTTTCCCTTTCCCTTCAATTTTCTTTCCCTTTATACTTTACAGGAGGGAGGGAAGAGGCTTCTTGGCCTTACCTTCCCAACCCTCGACATTCTGGCTGCCTGGGAGAAGAGACCAACCTCTGCCTGTTTACAACCCCGCTCCAGGTAGTTGTAGAGAGCAATAAGGTCACCCCTGAGTCTCCTCCTCTCCAGGCTAAGCAGCCCCAGCTCCCTCAGCCTCTCCTCATAGGGCTTGTGCTCCAAGCCCCTCACCAACTTCGTTGCCCTTCTCTGGACTCGTTCCAGCAAGTCAACGTCCTTTCTAAACTGAGGGGCCCAGAACTGGACACAGTACTCGAGGTGTGGCCTAACCAGTGCAGTGTACAGGGGCAGAATGACCTCCCTGTTCCTGCTGGCCACACTGTTCTTAATGCAGGCCAGGATGCCATTGGCCCTCCTGGCCGCCTGGGCACACTGCAGGCTCATGTTCAGCCTACCATCAACCAGCACCCCCAGGTCCCTCTCTGCCTGGCTGCTCTCCAGCCACTCTGACCCCAGCCTGTAGCACTGCATGGGGTTGTTGTGGCCAATGTGCAGAACCCGGCACTTGGATGTGTTAAATCTCATGCCGTTGGACTCTGCCCATCTGTCCAGCCTGTCGAGGTCTCTCTGCAAAGCCTCTCAACCCTCTAGCAGTTCAACTCCTGTCCCCAGCTTGGTGTCATCAGCAAATTTACTGATGATAGACTCAATCTAAATAGTGGCTTCATTTCAGTCACTACTTTGTTTGCAAACAGCTTGGGGAATGCTCATGGATTTTATCTCAAGGTGTCTAACAGTGAAGTAACACTGATCCAGAAATACCACAGAAAAAATGGACTGGATTTGACTCACAGCCAGCAGCGAAGGAACAAATAAACAGTCATCTGGAAACACCCTTGAAAGACTGGGCAAAGGAAACATTCCACAAATGTTTTGCTTGTGCTATTTGCTTTGGTACAATTGGATTTCTCAGGATGAGGTCAAGGAATTAATTGTTACCACAGTCATGACACGGGGGATAGAAGAAGAGGCAATAAAGTGTCTTCCATTAAAACTTCAGTGATGGTTTTAGTCAACAGATTTGGAATGTGACTATGAAACTTGAAATTACTCCTCTTAGAAATATTCAGGAACCTTTAGAGTGGGAAACATCTAATCTACCTTTGCCTACATAAAAATTAGGCATTTAGTCTAAGCTTGATTCTTTTGCTCTCAGGTTTAGAGAGCTGCTGTGGGGATGACCCATCCATTCCTAAGATTGAGTGTCTTGACACTTCAATAATTTATATCCTGTAGGAGGAAGCTGAATCTCTAGTTTACTTTTTAGATGGCCCGTCTTGTACAAAAGGGATCCCAAACTTCCTCCATAGATGGCTGTGCTGGGATTTCACTCCTTTGTTTGTCATCATCCAAGACTGGAGGGCAGCCGATTGCTTGACTCTGACACAGTGACTTCTGTGATAAAAATCACTCTCTTAAAGGAGAACCCAGAAATTTCTTTTTAGGTCTTTTGTCTAATAGTCAATTCTGTCCAGATCCCTAGATGAGTAATGTTATAAGCCTGCCAGGGTTTTAAGCCTAACTTCTCTTTGTTCTTTCAATACGTGCACCTAGATATGAACTGCTGCTTTATTATTGTATAGTGAAAATTATTCTTTTTGGCTGTTTGATGCCTTATTTTTCCCACAGCAGTGGAGGAAAAAAATTGTATATGACACAAAAGCAGAAGGTACTGAAGGTAAGAACTATTTTATTATTCACCACTATTATTTCCAGCACAATAAAACACTGACATAACAATAACACAGACTCCAAATCTAGCCAGAATATATTAGGAGAAGCATTTTGCCCATGGTCTTGAAGCAAAGACAAGCATAATTTAATATTAGATGATATGGTGGATGTACTGAACATGAGAAAACACTAGGCTGTTCAGCCCAAACCAGCATAAACATGACAGATGAAAATTGCTCTGCTTTTAAACTCTGAGAGTTATCTCTTTGTGCAGAAATATTGCAGCAGGTCTTAAGGATTGACTGAAGACTTGCACCTCTCTAGCGGCCTGGAGAGCAGGATCGCAATTCATAGGGCACAGCAGCAAAAAGTCTGATCACACAGGGGTTTAAAACAGGAAAGGAGAATCACAAGTGTCCCATAATTGGAAGACTGGAGAGAACAAAGGGGAGTGTAGTCTTCTAAAATTCAGAAGAAGGAAGACTGAGGAAGATGAGGCACTCACTGAAATGTCAAGATCGAGTTGATACAACATTATCTGGGAAATCAATGCAGAGTGGAAGGCATTCAAGAAAACAGAGAAACACCTACCTTCTCTGGAATGGATGAAAACTCTGACAGTGGCACTGAAAACAGGTGTTGTTTTCATAATTAAAACTCAAGGGAAACCTGCCTAAAGGGAGCTGTAATGATGAAATAGGGGGGGGGTGTGAGAAAAAAATACCCACGGAGAACAACATCTCATTAGGAGAGATAAACTTCACATGCAAACAGCGTTGAGTTAAATGAGAAGTTGATTTTTTCTTAATGGTCCTCTGGTGTGAGACAGGTTCAGAGGTTCTGCTTATTTTGCTGCAAGCTGCTGATTAATGGCTGTGAAGGTTTTCAGACAAGTGTGAAAGACAGGACTAGCAAATGAAGATGCAAGTTGTCTTTCCAAAGGGGCACTTTGTAAAAATCAGTGTCTGGAGAGAAATAGGAAAGCCTTTGAGAGGTTAGAAAGCCCTTGTAATAACTGGTTGTGGAATGACCCAGTTTAGTTATTTTGTTTGGCTTCTTGTTAATATTGTTTTCCCTGTGTAGCCAATGCACACTAAAGCCTCAAGAATAAGACGCTGAGGCAATTCTGAAATCATCTACAGTGTATTTTCTCAGAGATAAAAAACATAAGTGACTCCAGTTGCTCTGACTCAGCTTGGTGTTCAGATCCTATGGAGTCAAATGTGGTGCAGACAAGCAGAGCGTTGCCAGAAACCCTCCAGGAAATATGAAATGTCTGGATGATTCCACACTGGATTTTTCATAACCTCATCAATACCATTCCTCAAATGAGGATGTTTAAAGATGGAGAGAAACTGTTTATGTCAAGGAGAGGCTTCTAGTGCAGAGCAAAACTGGTTTGCTCTGAATTAAAGTCTTCTGTTGCAGAAGCCTTAACAATTCTATGATTCTATAGGGAAAAGCTCATGATCTACTGTCTGGAAATCAAGACTAGGAAAAACAATAATTTTATTTTCCATTCAGGGTGATGAATAGGAAGCATCATAAACTTTTAAGCACTGTAGCAATAAGGTGAATTATGAGAATTGTGTCCAGCAGACAGAGGGAGGTTCTCCTGCCCCTCTACTCTGCCCTGTTGAGACCTCACCTGGAATACTGCATCCAGTTTTGGGCTCCCCGGTTCAAGAGGGACAGAGATCTACTGGAGAGAATCCAACAGAGAGCTACCAGGATGATGAAGGGACTGGAGCACTGCCCTATGAGGAGAGGCTGAGAGACCTAGGGCTGTTCAGTATGGAAAAGTGAAGACTGAGAGGGAATTTAATCAATGTTTATAAATATCTGAGGGCTGGGGGTCAAGAGGGAGGGGTCAGGCTCTGCTCAGTTGCAGCCTGTGATAGGACAAGGAGCAATGGATATAAACCACACCACAGGAGGTTCCACCTCAACATGAGGAAGAGCTACTTTCCTGTAAGGGTCACAGAGCACTGGAACAGGCTCCCCAGAGAGGTTGTGAAGTCTCCTTCTCTGGAGACTTTCAAGACCCATCTGGATGTGTTCCTCTGTGACCTGTGCTGGATTCTACAGTCCTGCTCTGGCAGGAGAGTTGGACTTTATGATCTTTGCAGGTCTCTTCCAACACCTAACATCCTGTGATTCTGTGACTTGATATGATTAAGCACATATAGCTGTCTAGAACACGAGGCCTGTCTGTGATTCAGGTCATCTCTGTACCAGAGATCTTTTCTGTAGGTGGCATATGGGAACACAGTGTTTCTCTTGTGAGTGGAGTTACAGAGGTAAAGCATCTCAGTACACATCCCTCTACTCTGCCAAGTTTGACAAAACTCACTTTATATTTTGGGAGGCAGTGTGGCAAACATGAAAAGTGATTGAACAACGCCCCATGAATTCAAGGGGGACACACATGTAATAGTTTTGCAATTAAAATTGTACAAGGAATATGGATAGGTGAAGCAGTAATTATCAAATTGGAGCCTTGCCAGACAAGTGGGTGTGGTGGGGTAGAAGGGTAAGGCCAAGAAGCCTCCTCCCTTCCCCCTTGTAAGGTAAAGGGAAAGAAAATTGAAGGGAAAGGGAAAAAAAAACCTCACAATCTGAATTAGCAAAGCAGTGGAGCTTTATATTTACAAAGCAATGTAGGATATGCAGGGGAATATTTACAAATTTACAATATAGTTTCATAGTTTCATAGTTTCATTCAGGGTTGGAAGGGACCACAAGGATCATCCAGCTCCAACCCCCCTGCCATGGGCAGGGAAACCCCACACTAGATCAGGCTGGACAGAGCCTCATCCAGCCTGCTCTTAAACACCCCCAGGGACGGGGCCTCGACCACCTCCCTGGACAACCCATTCCAGGGTCTCACCACTCTCATGGTGAAGAACCTCCTCCTCACATCTAGCCTGAATCTCCCCACCTCCAGCTTCATTCCATTCCCCCTAGTCCTATCACTACCTGACATCCTGAGAAGTCCTTCCCCAGCCTTCCTGTAGGCCCCCTTCAGATACTGGAAGGCCACAATTAGGTCACCTCGGAGCCTTCTCTTCTGCAGACTGAACAGCCCCAACTCCTTCAGTCTGTCCTCATAGGAGAGGTGCTCCAGCCCTCTGATCATCCTCGTGGCCCTTCTCTGGACACGTTCCAGCACCTCCACATCCCTCTTGTAATAGGGACTCCAGAACTGGACACAGTACTCCAGATGGGGTCTTACCAGGGCTGAGTAGAGGGGGAGGATCACCTCCCTCGACCTGCTAGCCACACTTCTCCTGATGCAGCCCAGGATCTGATTGGCCTTGCGGGCTGCAAGTGCACATTGAGAGCTCATGTTGAGCTTTTTGTCCACCAGTACCCCCAAGTCTCTCTCCTCAGGGCTACTTTCCAGCCAGTCACTGCCCAGCCTGTATTTGTGCCTGGGATTGCCTCGACCCAGATGCAGGACCCTGCACTTACTCTTATTGAACTTCATGAGGTTGGCTTGTGCCCACCTCTCCAGCCTGTCAAGGTCCCTCTGGATGGCCTCCCTTCCTCCAGCGTGTCTGCTGCACCACACAGCTTGGTGTCATCAGCAAACTTGCTGAGGGTGCACTCAATGCCACTGTCCATGTCACCCACAAAGATGTTGAACAAGACAGGTCCCAGGACTGATCCCTGAGGGACTCCGCTTGTCACTGGCCTCCACTGGGACATGGAGCCATTGACAGCCACTCTTTGGGTGCGGCCATCAAGCCAGTTCCTTATCCATCTAGTGGTCCACCCATCAAACCCATGTGTCACCAGTTTGGAGACCAGGATGTGGTGGGGGACAGTGTCGAAGGCTTTGCTCAGGTCTAGGTAAATGACATCAGTTGCTCGCCCCTCATCTATTAATGTTGTCACCTGCTCATAGAAGGCCACCAGGTTGGTCAGGCAGGATCTGCCCTTGGCAAAGCCATGCTGACTGTTCCCAATCACCTCTTCACTATTCTTTTGAGCGAGTAGTGACTCCAGGAGGGTCTGCTCCATGATCTTTCCAGGCACAGAGGTGAGACTGACTGGCCTGTAGTTCCCTGGCTCCTCCTTCTTACCCTTTTTGAAGATGGGGGCAATGTTTCCCCTTTTCCAGTCTGTGGGGACTTCACCAGATTGCCATGACTTTTGAAATATAATAGAGAGGGGTTTAGCAACCTCATCTGCCAGTTCTCTCAGCACCCGTGGGTGTATCCCGTCGGGTCCCATGGACTTGAACACTTTCAGGTTCTTCAGATGATCACGAACCTGATCTGCACTTACAATGGGCAGTTCTTCCTCCCCGTCCCTGGCTTTGACTTCCATAACATCAGGAGTGTGGCTAGAGGCCCTTGCAGTGAAGACTGAGGTAAAGAAGTTATTAAGTACCTCAGCCTTTTCCTCATCACTTGTGACCATGTCACCATTTTCCTTTCTGAGGGGGCCCACACCTTCCCTAGTCTTCTTCTTCCCATATCTACAATATATACAATATCTACATATCTACAATATCTACAATATATACAAAGATATACAATAAAGTAACACAGAAATGAGAGTAGCCCCCCTTGCCGAGGGGGTTCCCCACCTCCGCTCTCCCCTCTCTCCCCCCTTTCCCCAGAATAGGTTAGAAGAGAGAGAGAGAGAAAGAAAGAAGTTAAAAGCAGTTTTGTGTTAATTGGAAAGCAGTTAATACAGGCCTGGTATCTTATCGTTTTCAAGGCCGAAGTCTTGGCAGAAAGCCCAGCAGAGAGAGAGCTGTTACCCAAAGAAGAGGCGGAAGCAAGACTGACAGAGAAGTGCTGGAAATGCCCAGTTCACTCCCAGTTCAGAGGGTGCTTCCTCCCACTTCACCAATGAAATTAGTTTAGATTATTCCTTCCGTTTACCAACTTCCGTCCACCATATTCCCTTTCTTAAGGGGACAGCGTCAACCGGCCACAGTGGGACAACCTTGATGTCTCTTTGGTATCTCAAAATCTACTCTTTTAAGGAAAGAAAGAGAATGCCCCTCCAGAGGCTTCAGCCACCATCCTCATCCAAGTGACTGCTTTGCAAATTGCTACACTTAGGACTGCTGCCTTAAAATCTACATCTCACAGCCAGAAAAGAAAAAGACAGCAACCAACCACCACCACAACAAAAAACACCTCACCTAAATTCAGCTGTTCCCAGCAGTGCAGTAGCTACTGGAGACACTGGAACAGGGAGGTGGTAGAAGCCTCATCCCTGGAGGTTTTGAAGGCCAGGCTGGATGTGGCTCTGAGCAACCTGCTGTAGTGTGAGGTGTCCCTGTCCATGGCAGGGGGAGTGGAACTGGATGATCCTTGAGGTCACTTCCAACCCTATCAATTCTATGATTCCATTGCCCAGCCAGAACTGCAAGTCCACATCTGTGCAGAGAGCAAAACAATCTATGTACCTTACAAAAAGACTTTTTGACTTGATTTATTTTATCTGACCAACTTGAAAAGCCAACAAAAACACGTCCTAGATCATCACTTTTTCACAGCTCTATAATAAATATTGCTGCAAACCCGCCATTCATTGCTGGTTTTTACCCCCTACACAGAGGTGTAAGCTTGAAAGGAGCTGGAAGTAGCTGGAGGTACAGCATCCCATCTACAACTACCTGAAGGGAGGTAGTATACAGGTGGGGGCTGGTCTCATCTCCCAGGCAATCAGCGACAGAACAATAGGACACAGTCTCAAGCTGTGTCAGGGGAGGTTTAGGCCAGGTGTTAGGAAGAATTTCATCACAGAAAGAGAGATTTGCCATTGGAATGTGCTGCCCAGGGAGGTGGTGGAGTCACCATCACTGGAGGTGTTTAAGAAGAGACTGGATGAAGCACTTAGTGCCATGGTTTAGTTGCTTAGATAGTGTTAAGTGATAGGTTGGACTAAATGTTCTCGAAGGTCTTTTCCAACCTGTTAATTCTGTATTCTGTATCTTATCCCTGCCTGTGACTGAAGGATCAGTTGATTTATCTCAGTCTCCATGCTGAGAGGAGCACAGAAGCCAGGTTTTGTCTATCTTGTGGGACACTTCTAGGTGACTGTGCTGGGTTGAGGCAGCCCCCTTCCCCACCCCTGGCAACAATAAACAGACAAACAGATTGCAAAAGTGATGGAAACTTTAAATAGAAAGCAGTGAACATTTACAGAAAGCCAAAAGCATAGTGACAAAGAAAGATCCCAAAACAGACCCAGAGAGATCCCATCCCCACCTGAGGGTGCACCCAAGACCCCCAGGGCTCCTTCTTCCCCCTCCCACTGCTAGGCTAGTCTCAGCTGGCCAGATCTGAGACTGCCCATCCCCCCATGGCCTTGGGCCTAGCCAGGCCCAAAGCCAGGAGACATCTCCCCCAGTTACCGGCTGACGGAGGAGGAAGAAAAGGGAGCGTGCTAGACTCCGCACTGGATCTTATACTGGTGCTGTCACCGGTTGGGGCTGTCCCCTTAAGAAAGGGAATATGGTGGACGGAAGTTGGTAAATGAAAAGAGCAATCTAAACTAATTTCATTGGTAAAGTGGGAGGAAGCACCTTCTGAACTGGGAGTGCAGGAAGCTATACTGGGAATTCCAGCACTCTTCTATCAGTCTTGCTTCCGCTTCTCCTTCAGGCAGCAGCTTGCAGCTCCTGGGCTTTCTGCCAAGGCTTTGGCCTTGAAACTGATAAAGGCCTGTATTAACTCCTTTCCAATTAGCACAAACTGATTCTAACTTTTTTTTCTCTTTCTCTCTCTTTTCTAACCCACTCTGGGGAATAGGGGGAGAGAGGAGGAGAGCGGAGGCGGGGAACCCCCTCAGCAGAGGGGGAAACTCTCATTTCTGTGCTACTTTATTGTATATCTTTGTATATATTGTACATATTGTAAATTTGTATATATTCCCCTGCATATCCTACATTGCTTTGTAAATATACAGCTCCACTGCTTTGCTAATTCAGCTGTGAGTTTTTTTTCCTTTCCCTCCAATTTTCTTTCCCTTTACTTTACAGGGGGGAGGGAAGAGGCTTCTTGGCCTTACCCTTCCAACCCCACGACAGGTACAAAGGATTGTGGTAGGAAATACTACATAATTTCCTGTGTCCACCCCTCTGGGCTGGACTTCTGGACACAGGAAGTAAACATTGCAGGGGGGCACCCAGCTCAAACTGCGACAGTGACATTTGAAAATGAGCCTTTATCAGCACTGCTCTTGTCTTATGTTTTAAATGGAAAAGAAGAGATTTGCTATCTCATGCAAGTCAACACTTTAAACAAGGCATCCCTCTGGGATGACTTTTCTCCCTTCCAGGTGTGCCAGCCCTGTGGGTCTTGAATAACCCACAGATGTGGCATCAGCAGCAGAAGTCTCTGCAGGCTAAATTGAGTTTTACATCTCTCACTTTGTTGGTATTATTCTCACAGTATCACAGTATAACTAAGGTTGGAAGAGACCTCAAGGATCATCGAGTCCAACCTATCAACACAGACCTCAGGACTAAACCATGACACCAAGTGCCACATCCAATCTCCTCTTGAACGCCTCCAGGGACAGCGACTCCACCACCTCCCTGGGCAGCCCGTTCCAATGACGGACAACTCGCTCAGTGAAGAACTTTCTCCTCACCTCAAGTCTAAACCTCCCCTGGCGCAGCTTGAGACTGTGTCCCCTTGTTCTGGTGCTGGTTGCCTGGGAGAAGAGGCCAACCCCTTCCTGGCTACAACCACCCTTCAGGTAGTTGTAGAGGGCAATGAGGTCACCCCTGAGCCTCCTCTTCTCCAGGCTAAACAATCCCAGCTTCCTCAGCCTCTCCTCATAGGGCTTGTGTTCAAGGCCTCTCACCAGCCTTGTTGCCCTTCTCTGGACATGTTCGAGTGTTTCGATGTCCTTCTTAAACTGAGGGGCCCAGAACTGGACACAGTACTCAAGGTGTGGCCTAACCAAAGCAGAGTACAGGGGCACAATGACTTCCCTGCTCCTGCTGGCCACACTATTCCTAATGCAGACCAGGATGCCATTGGCCTCCTTGGCCACCTGGGCACACTGCTGGCTCATGTTTAGGTGGCTGTCGATCAGTACCCCCAGGTCCCTCTCTGTTTGGGAGCTCTCCAGCCACTCCAATCCCAGCCTGTAGCTCTGCCTGGGATTGCCATGGCCAAAGTGCAGCACTCGGCACTTGGACTTGTTGAATGCCATTCCATTGGATTCTGCCTATCTGTCCCGTCGGTCGAGGTCCCTCTGCAGAGCCTTTCTACCCTCTAACTGATTAACATCTGCTCCTAACTTTGTGTCATCTGCAAACTTGCTGATGACTGACTCTACCCCTTCATCCAGATCATCAATGAAGATGTTAAAGAGGACGGGGCCCAGCACTGATCCCTGGGGGACGCCATTGGCCTCCAGCTTTATGTGGCACCATTCACCACCACTCTCTGGGCTCAGCCCTCCAGCCAGTTCCTAACCCAGCACAGAGTGTTTCAGTCCAAACCATGAGCTGACAGCTTAGATAGCAGTTTGCTGTGAGGGACGGTGTCAAAGGCCTTGCTGAAGTCCAGGTAGACCACATCCACAGGCCTCCCCACGTCCACCAGACGGGTCACCTGATCATAGAAGGAGATCAGGTTGGTCAGGCAGGACCTGCCCTTCCTAAATCCATGTTGGCTGGACCTGAGTGTGGGAATGCCAGCAACGAGCAGTGTGAGCAATCTGACAGTGCAGACCTAGAGCCTGACATAGTGGTAGGCCATGCTCAGCATAAGTGCAGAGCCAGCTAGCAGTGCCTGCAGCATGTAACTAAAACAAGACACTGGTAGCTATAAACATGGACAGTTATCTTGGGACAACAGGATATGCACCTGCATCAACAAACCTCGTTGTGTCATTAGTAGTTGGACCAATAATCTGTAATAGTGCAATGTGTGGTCACTCCTAGGGAACCAATGGAGCTATGCCAACAAGGCACTCCAAGTTTATATAAGTTGTAGCAGTTCTCTCGCTACGCACTTCTGCCTTTCCTGTCTCCTCTTCTTCTTCACTTTACTGTGCTCCATGGGCCTGCACCTCAGGCCTGCAACACTGGAACAATAAAGGAACAATAGTCGATCATATTGGTCAGCCTCATTGATTCCCATCTCCGTCGCCTCCGATACCTAGCACCCAAACAGGGACACTTAGTTCCTTTGTCAATACCATCCCTTACATACGGCATTCAATATTAATTCAGACCTGACTCACGATATGAAGGTACAAATGCTGGATATTTTGGCATTTGACAATGCTAATGAAGAAACTAAACAGGTTCTCAACATTTTATCAACAGGTGCCACTGCCTCATGACTGCAGGACCACAACGAATGAAGGCATCGACAAGCAGCAATGTATCTAGCCACGGCCATAGAAGCAGTCCTGAAATCATCGTGCCTCTGAGAAACCTAGGTACCTTAAAGTGTCTGACTGTTGGACAGACTCGAAAGGGTCACAGATTTAATAATTTTACTCGAGATCGTCGCAGAAGCTGCTCCTACAGCGTGAATATACCCCGCACGACGAGACCAAACCAGGGTCCTTGGACGGCGCCCCCCCCCCGCCCCCCCACCCCAGCCCCCTCTGGCAGCGCACAGCGGACCTGACAACAGCCGCATATCACCTTTCGAATCCACAAAGCGTTGTCGAGTTTAACTGGCATGGTCCTTTGGGTCACAGACCCTCTGCTCTGTTAATTGGCAGACGACAGTCTATCTTTAGACAGGGCATTCTTAAAATTCCTGGTTCAATACATTCTGATTATGACTGGGCTATGAAAATTATGCTCGATACCATTGCCTTTCCTGTTAGCACTCTTGTTGGGACAGAAATCGCTCAGCTAATACCATCTCAATCCCAAGTGCCTAAAACTTCTAACAGAATCCAAGGGCAAGAAGGCTCAGGTTCCACTGATATGCCTAATACCTCATTAGCCCTAAAAATCCAAAAGAGAAAACTGGAACAGATTTTATCTGTCAGACACCCTTGTGGACAAATTATACAATTTTCAATTATTATGGATACTGGAGATGATGTCATCATTATACCTAGTCATAAATGGAATGGTCACTAGCCATTGCTCATGGCAAATGTTGAAGTCATGTGTTTAAAAGGTATCCAAACAACCTGGGTTAGCAAAGAGCCAGTGCAATTACCTTTTAACTACAGCAAATCAATCACTGTAAGACCGTACATGTTAACCCTTCCAGTTGCTCTATTGGGCTGATAAGCCTTAAGTCAACTAGGAGCAAAACTTGTTACTGTTCCTTCTTTGTAGTGGCTACTAGTCAGCAACCAACCCTCAAATCAAAATGGAAAACACATAATCCAGTATGGGTGGAACAATGGTCGTTCAGACACGATAGGCTGCAAGTCATTAAGACCCTAATACAGAAACAATAGCAACTAGAGCACACCTTGCTAGCCACCCACCCCTACCCCTACCCCCACCCCCAGAAAAGGGAGGATTTTCTGGTACAACTCTTGCCAACCAAAGCTCTGCTCTGATTTAAAGCTACAGTGCTAATTTCTTCATTTCTGATTACAATGTCCTTAAGAGATTTGTTATTTAGAGTTTTGCTAAGTTTTCCTGGTAAGCATAATGAATGGTAAGCATTTGATATTTACAGATACCTAGTACATAGTAATCGTAGTAAGGTGTAAGTACTTAGTAATGAGTTCACATTGTAAGATTTTCCTTTGGTTCGAACCTTCTTAGTTGTGTGCCTTGGCATTCCAAAGGAGCTCCATGTAATATAGTTAAGATTTGTAGTAAATAGGTATTAATTTTAAAAAGTATTCCTTAGCTAAGGTATTGTCTTTATATTGCCTTCTTAGACATAGACTAGAAAAAATACAAAAAATGCAAAAAAAAAAAAAAGGTAAGTAAAAAGGTAACATGTGCAAAAAAAATTTTAAACATAGAACTATATAACAAAAGCACAAAAACTCTGGATACAAAACATAGAGTACTAAATAACAAAATAATAATAATAAAAATTTAAAGAACAAAGAAAAATTAAAATACAAATAACAAAAATTACTTGAAAAAAGTTATATCAAAATTAGATTAAAATTAACAAAACCAAAAAGTTAACAATAATAATTAAAAAGTGCAGATAAAAAGAAAACCAAAAAGAAATGCATTAAAACAGTATAGAAATAATTTAAAAACAAAAATTAAAATGAATTAAAGATTAAACAAAGAACTAGATTAAAAGTCAAAATATTAAACACATAAAAATAACAAATTCAGAATAGCAAATAATAACTAAAAATGAAATAAAATAACAAAAAGAAACAAAATTAATAAGATACATTCAACATAAAGCGTGAAACAACTCAAGTTAGAATTAAAAAGAAAAAACTATAAAAATAATTTACAAAAAATCAAATTGAAATTAAAAACTTAAATAAAATCAATTGTAAACATGTAAAAATAATGGAAAAAAATAAAATAAAAAAATTTATTTAGAAAAAGATATATACACATATAATGAAATCGAACAAAAATGAAATAGGTTTATTGAAAGTAGACTTCAAAATATTAAAGCAATGAAGCAAAAAATTAATTACAAATTTAAAAATAGCTCACATTAAAAACAAACAAAAACCACTCAAAATTAGTTACAAAATCTGTGGAATCACAGACTCGTGGAATGAGTCAGTGTTGGAAAGGACCACAAGGATCATTTAGTTCCAACCACTGCCATGGACAGGGACACCTCACACTGGATCAGGTAGGCTAGAGCCTCGTCCAGCCTGGTCTTAAACACTTCCAGGCATGGGGCCTCGGCCATCTCCTTGGACAACCCATTGTGGTGAAGGCACATTATACCCCAATACTGAATCTTGTCCCAGCATGTGGGCAAGTTCCCCCTCCCTTGGAGGGAGACAAAAGCCAAGGCATTAACCAGGCTTGCACGCACCCAGCGCATGCAGTGCTCGTGCAAACACCAAGTATGGGCATAATTCTAGCTTCACGTTTTCTATAGGCTGAAGCCAGTTGCTTAGGAGAGTGCCCATTGGTCAAGCCCAGCCTCGAGGAATCTATAAGTATTACCCCAGTTGGTAAACACATTGCCCCCTCATTTACTTTGTCCCTGTGCTTGCTCGAGAGAGTAACTCTCGAGCTGCAGCCTTTCCCATTGAGCTTATTGTTGTTAGCTTCTGTTATACATGCACGCATACTGGAAGCCTCTGCATTGTTGAAGAAGCCCAGAGGGAGGACCTTCGCTGTTTCTGATGAGCTCAGCATTGCTACAACCGGTCGTGCCGATCGGAAGAGCCCATCGTGCCACCGGAGGACTGGACCAACCCCCACGGGTAAGATCTGCCCAGTTGCCGGGGAGAAGGGACTTGATCAATACCGAGTCCACATATGCCTAGCCCCGCCGTAGCGGGAGAGACGCTGCCGAGTGCCGCTCTGAGGAGCCGCCGAGTGACGCTCTGAGCCCTGTGGATCCCAGGGAAAACCAAAGCATTGTTCGTGCTTATACTGCACCGGTCCCGGGACCACTACGAGAGTCCTGTTGTTCCTTTAAGCTCGGTAACGAAAATCTGCCGCCTAACGCAGCCGCATTCTCTCCCTGAGGCTGTTTGCATCAGCCCCGAGAACCGCCGTGGTTGGGCCGACCCCCGTAGCTTCGCCTGCTTCCGTCGTTCGAGCCCACCTACCGGCCACCGTTGTCCCGCCCTGCTGTGCGAACTGACTTCTGAGGGCCGATCCCACGGACCGACCCTGTCCAGGACCGATCCCTGTTGTCTGAAGGGGATTGAATATCGTCCACGTGCTTTCCATCCACTAGCACTCAGTTCAAAGGACATGGGTCTAGCAGAGTAAGCGCTGACGCATAGCAAGATTATAATATTGCTGTATACAGCCAGAAGCTGCCCGCGTCCCGCCGAGTCTCCATCTAGTGGCCAAGCGGCAGAACTGCACCCTTCGTTATATAAATATAGAAAGGGTTTACAGATAGTTCAATTACGTTATAACCATAACATTAAGCCAGTTGTGGAATGTATTTCACGAACGTGCACTAGAACATGTATATAAGTTGGTGATTCATTGGTTATTAATAGTTTGATAATTAATAAAATTATATTTTTCATATTTCATATTTCATATTCATAAATTTAATAACCTCTTCACCACACCCATTCCTGGGCTTCACCACTTTCACGGTGAAGAATTTCTTCCTCACATCCAGTCTGAATCTTCCCATCCCCAGCCTTGTTCCATTCTCCCTAGTCCTGTCATTACCTGACATGCTAGGATGTCTGTGGTGGGTTGGAAGGGTAAGGCCAAGAAGCCTCTTCCCTCCCCCCTGTAAAGGGAAAAGAAAAATTGAAGGGAAAGGAAAAAAAAACTCACAAGCTGAATTAGCAAAGCAGTGGAGCTTTATATTTACAAAGCAATGTAGGATATGCAGGGGAATATTTACAAATTTACAATATCTACAATAAATACAAAGATATACAACAAGGTAGCACAGAAATGAGAGTTCCCCCCTCCGCCGAGGGGGTTTCCCACCTCATCTCTCCCCTCTCTCCCCCCTTTCCCCAGAGATAGAAGAGAGAGAGAGAGGAAAAAAAAATGTTAGAAGCAGTTCGTGTTAATTGGAAGGGAGTTAATACAGGCCTTCAAGGCCGAGGCCTTGGCAGAAAGCCCAGCACAGAGAGAGCTGCTGCACCGTGGAGAGGCGGAAGTAAGACTGAAGATAAAGTTCCCGGAGTGCCCAGTTCACTCCCAGTTCACTCCCAGTTCAGAAGGTGCTACCTCTCACTTCACCAATGAAATTAGTTTAGATTATTCTTTCCGTTTACCAACTTCCGTCCACCATATTCCCTTTCTTAAGGGGGCAACACAACCGGTCACAATCCACCCCTTCTAAACAATTTCATAGGCTGTTCATACTGTCCATCCAATCCAAAGCGATATTTACAGTTCGTGAGTAAAGTTCATAGTCCATTCTGGCTATGCTCAGATGTAGATGATTCAAAAGTCCAAGAAAATCAGAAAATGAGAAAAATGGAAAACAGTTCATTTCTTCACCGACGAAGCGAAGAAAAAGGAAACAGGGAAATCTCAGGGTCTCTTAGTTGACTCAGGGCTCTCAGGGATCTCAGGGTTCGTGCACCGTAGATTCCTCGTTGATTCTTCCTTTGGACGCGATGTAGCTGTACAACAGTTTGAAATTAACCTCTTTCAGCTAAAGTTAAATTTCTTTGTGGAATACACTGAATTTCACCATTCTCTTGCATTACCCAATAAGTGTGACCTGGACCTTCAGCTGAAACCACCCCTCGGACAGGTTTAGCCTCTCCTGAGGGTGAAAATACCCAAACAGTTTTACCTAACAGATTCTTTTCTCTAACAACAGGAACTCTATCACCTTCTACTTTCCGTAGCAAATCTGAATGTGCAGGTCCAGCTCGGTTCACTGAACCTCTACTATTTACCAGCCAGGTTGCTTGTGCTAAATGTTTTTCCCAGTTTTTCAAAGATCCACCCCCCATGGCTTTAAGAGTGGTCTTCAACAAACCGTTGTAGCATTCAATCTTCCCTGAAGCTGGTGCATAGTAGGGAATTTGGAATATCCAGTCAATGCCGTGCCCAGTTCTTTACAAGGTTGTTCTTGAAATGAGTTCCATTGTCTGACTCAGTCCTCTCTGGAGTTCCATGTCTCCACAGGATCTGTCTCTCCAGACCGAGAATGGTGTTGCGTGCAGTTGCATGTGGAACTGGATGAGTTTCCAACCATCCAGTGTTTGCCTCTACCATAGTAAGCACGTATTGCTTACCAGAACGAGAACGTGGTAGTTATGTAGTCAATCTGCCAAGCTTCACCATACTTGTACTTGGACCATCTATCACCATACCACAAGGGCTTAATTCGCTTTGCCTGCTTAATAGCAGCACAAATGTCACAGTCATGGATGACTTGTGTGATAGCATCCATGGAAATGTCGATGAATATGTCACGAGCGCATTGGTATGTTGCATCTCTGCCTTGATGTCCTGACGAATCATGAGCCCACCGAGCTAAGAATATCTCACCTCGGTGTTTCCAGTCAAGATCAAGATTAGAGTCCATGTCTACTTGAGAAACTCTTGCAGCTAGATCTGCCTGATGGTTGTGTTGCTGTTCCTCAGTCGCTTTGCTCTTAGGAGTGCGAGCATCGATGTGTCTCACCTTCACTAGAATTCTCTTGACTCGATCAGCAATGTCCTGCGACAGGTTGGTTGCCCAAATGGGTTTTCCTTTTCTCTGCCAACCATTCTTCTTCCAGTTCTTTAGCCAACCCCATAGAGCATTGGCTACCATCCATGAGTCGGTGTAGAGAGAAAGCTTTGGCCATCTCTCACGTTCAGCAATGTCGAGAACTAGCTGGACAGCTTTTACCTCTGCGAACTGACTGGATTCTCCTTCTCCTTCTTTCGCCTCTGCAACTCGGCGTGTTGGACTCCACACTGCAGACTTCCACCTTCGCTTGTTTCCAACAAGACGACAGGAACCGTCTGTGAACAAAGCATATTTATTTTCATCATCAGAAAGGTCATTGTAAGGAGGAGCTTCCTCAGCATGAGTTACTTTCTCCTCTGGAGGTTTAGTACAGTTGGTGCCTTCAGACCAACTTGAGATCACCTCCACTAGACCAGGTGTTTCAAATTTTCCCATTCGAGCTCTCTGTGTTATCAGAGCCATCCACTTAGACCAGGTTGAGTCTGTGGCATGATGTGGTGTGGAACCTTTGCCTTTGAACATCCAATTCAAAACTGGTAATCTGGGAACTAAGAGAAGTTGTGATTCAGTTCCAATCACTTCTGATGCTGCTTTTACTCCTTCATAGGCAGCTAGAATCTCTTTTTCTGTTGGAGTATAATTAGCCTCTGAACCTCTGTAACCTCGACTCCAGAAACCAAGAGGTCGTCCACGTGTCTCACCTGGAGCTTTTTGCCACAAGCACCAGGTTGGACCATTGTCACTTGCAGCCGTGTACAAAATGCTCTTAATGTCTGGACCATCTCGGACAGGTCCCAGACCCATTGCTTGAACCACCTCTTGCTTTATCTGGTCAAAGGCTGCTTGTTGTTCAGGTCCCCAGTGGAAACTGTTTCTCTTTCGAGTCACATCATACAGAGGTTTCACAATCTGACTGTACCCAGGAATGTGCAGTCTCCAAAATCCCACTATCCCCAAGAAACGTAGGGTCTCTTGCTTGTTTGTGGGACTTGCCATGGTAGAGACTCTATTTACCACATCCACTGGAATGTGTCAGCGTCCATCCTGCCACCGCACTCCCAGAAACTGAATTTCTGTGGTAGGTCCTTTCACCTTGTCTTGTTTGATGGCAAAACCTGCATTCAGAAGAATGTCAATGATTTTGTTACCTTTCTCGAAGACTTCCTCAGCAGTTTTACCCCAGACAATGATATCATCGATGAACTGGATGTGTTCTGGAGCACCACCTTTCTCCAGAGCATCGTGGATCACTGCATGACAGATGCTTGAGCTGTGGATCCAGCCCATTGGCAATCTGTTGAAAGTGTACTGGATTCCTCTCCAGGTGAAAGCAATCTGAGGCCTGCATTCCTCTGCTATGGGAATAGAGAAAAATGCATTAGCAATGTCTATGGTAGCATACCATTTGGCCTCTTTGGATTCCAGCTCATACTGTAGCTCCATCATGTCTGGTACTGCTGCATTCATAGGTGGTGTCACTTCATTCAGGGCTCGGTAGTCGACCGTCAGACGCCAGTCTCCATTCTGCTTCCGCACAGACCACACTGGACTGTTGAAAGGTGAATGAGTTTTGCTGATGACTTTCTGACTCTCCAACTGACGAATCAGATTCTGAATGGGCAACGGTTGGTTCTGTATTGTCTGTGATGCACAGGCTGAGAAGCAACCGGCAATTTAATGTCCTGTATCTTGTGTTGTCCCACAACTGCAGATTCATCAGAAAGCTCAGGTCTGGCAGATAGCTTCAATTTTTGTCCATCAATTTCTATTGAAGCTACTCCAAAAGCCCATTTGTAACCTCTAGGGTCTTTGAAATGCCCTTCTCTCAGAAAATCAATTCCCAAACTACAAGGTGCATCAGGTCCAGTCACAACTGTATGCTTCCTCCATTGTTTACCAGTTAAGCTTATATTAACCTCTACCTTACTTAACTCTTGAGATCCACCAGTGACTCCCAGAATAGTTATAGACTCTGATCCCTGATAATTTGATGGCATTATGGCGCACTGAGTTCCTGTGTCAACCAAGGCCCTGTACTTCCAAAATTGTGAAGTGCCAGGCCACTGGATGTACACATCCCAATAGATTCTGTTATCTCTGTTATCCCTCTCCTCCCCCTGGCGGGAGGCAGGGCACCCCTAGTTATGGGGAACATGCCCACATGTGCATTGCACATAGTTTGCAGGGTTATAACTTTGCATGTTATAACTGGAGCCATTTTTGGAGCCATAAGAGTCGTTCTGGGGAACTGTGGAAGTAACAGCTACCCTTCTGGTATTGCTACCTCGGGTTCTGCCACTTTGCAATCCCCTCAGCCTCCTGAAAAGATTAGAAGTTGGTTGGCCATCCCAGCGGTTCATGTTCTCACCAAACTGATCACGCAGAGTTATCCAAATAGTTCTACGTGATTGCCTTGGTGGTCTGTTTTGGAACGACCTGTTTTGGAATGAGCTGTTTTGGAATGACCTCCTTGGAGGACGTGTATTCCTCACAGATGAAACTTGTATCCACCTGGAGGAAGAATTAGAATTATCCCTTTGTGCCAATTGGGATATGGAATTTCTAAATTCTTCCTTTAACTATCTTATGCAATTCTGTATATCACCAGACATAGTTTTAATGGCCGAAACCAAAGAAACACGTGTCATGCTATCCTCCAATTGTCTCATTTGATCACTGAATTGGCCAACCGTAGGAGAAGCTCCACCATAACTTCTTGACACAATTCTGCTTGCCAGAATGTTTGCATAATTAGAAGGAGCAAGTTTGATGATCTTTTTAGCAAGACCAATACCCACAGGTATGTCGTCAGGGTTCAGAGTTTCCGGGTTTAGGATTCCATGGAAGATCATCTCGGGAAGGGTATCTCAGGGCAACCGCCATTAAAAGGCGTATCCACAGATTAACCTTACCGAGAACCCTGCCTAGATGTCTATCTATTCAATTATCCCTCGAGAGAGTTCCTAACTGAGCTGCTGACTTGTCTCCAACTGTTAGAGCTGGAACGCCTGTATCATAACACCTACTAAGCCAAGCTAGTACTGGCTCCTTATCTGCCCTGGTGTAATCTTTACGGACATTTCTCAGCTCTTTGCGGGGTGAGGAACACTCAGTATTGCCATCTGCCTCTTGCCCCTCCCTCTCAATTTGTTGTCCTAATAATCCTGCTGTCATTTTCTCAAGGATCTCTTTAAGCTGAGAACCACCTTTGGCAGCTCCTTTCCTAGCTGCATCTCTATCCTGCTTTGATCTCACTAGGTCAGCTAGATCTTTAAAACAAATCTTCTCTTCCGCCTCAGCAGGATTTCTTAGAGTAGAGGGCCCCTCACCAGGATCAGTCTCCTGCTCTTCTTCTCCATCAGCTTTGGCCTTTGCACCTCTAGTCTTTAAAACAGCCACCTTAACTGGAGCTGTGTTTGAATTTACAGCCACCTTAATAGAAGCTGACAGGTCCTGAGATAAATCAGCTGCTGGGGCAGTGACTTCCGGTCCCACCGAGGGAGTGGGCGGAAATGACGTTGCTCCGTTAATGGCCGATGGAGAAGAAGGAGGAGGAGAAAGAGTAGGCGTCATGTTGATACCTGCTGCCGCCCTTGGCAGTTTACCAGAATCAGCAGCAAATTCATTTAGAGCTGCTTTACCAATTAACTTTTTAGCCCTCTTTTTAACTGGCACAGATTCTCCACACTCCTCATGACTAGATGTCTCTGGGACTGACCCACAGCTACGGCGTTTTCTCTTTGATCTAGTTATAGTAACAAAACACGGTCTGGATAACTTCCTCTCTCGCCGCAGAGAAATCAGCAGATACATGATAATTATCACCAGCGGCAGAATTACAGACACCAAATACTTACCCAGGTAATCCAAAATCAAGCCCAAACAATATCTGTAAAACAGAGCCCCAAAAATTGAAAAGAATAACCATTCTAAAAACCACAACACCTTCATGTTTGCTAATCCGTCAATAAAACACTAAAACAGTAAAGTAATAAATTCAACTAAATATCTGCCGCACGTTGGGTAAGCCAAGAAAAGAATGTCGTAGGGTTGGGGGAAAGGCCAGGCCCTTCCCCCCCTCACTGTGAGTAGAGGGAAAGAAAGGTGAAAGGGAAAAAAAAACTCACAGCCGGATTAGCAAAGGAGTGGGTGCTGTATATTTACAAAGCAGTTTAGGAAAATGCAAGGAAATATATACAGAATTTTCAGTATTTACATTATATACAGAAATGTACAACCAAGTAACACAGAAATGAGGGTTCCCTCCTCTGCTGAGGGGGTTCCCCACCTCTGCTCCCCCTTCTCTCCCCCTTTCCCCAGAGAGGGTTAGAAAGAGAGAGAGAAAAACAGTTGTTAATTGGAAAGCAGTTAATAAAAGCCCTGCAGTTTATCAGTTTCAAGGTCAAGCCTGGCTGGAAGCCCAGAAAGTTGCGAGCTGCAAGCCACTGAAGGAGGGGAAGACAGACTGACCAGAAAACTGCTGTACTCCCAGTTCAAAAGGTGTTTCCTCCAAATCTACCAATGAAATTAGTTTAGATCCGTCTTTCGTTTACAAACATCTGACCACAATATTCCCTTTCTTAAGGGGACAGCCTCAAAAATGCATTAGCAATGTCTATGGTAGCATACCATATGGCCTCTTGTGACCGTTTGAGGCTGTGCCTTTAAGAAAGGGACACTGTGGCTGAATGGATTATAAACAAAAGACAAGTCTAAATTAATTTCATTGGTGGATGGGTAGAGTGCAAATTTATGTTTTGAGTCCAGTTGCGACTTTCCTCAGTTCGCTTTCCTTCCTCCCTTTTCACAGCTTGTGGCTTCTAGGCTTTCTGCAAGACTGACCTTGGACTGATAAGCGTGAGGCCTGCAAACCTGCTAACATTTTGCTCTAACTTATAACTGCTTTTAATTAACAACTGCTCCTTTGCTCTCTTTCCAACCCCCTCTGGGGAAAAAGGGGAGAGAAGGGGGTACGGGGGGGGAACCCTCCTCCAGCAGGGGGAGGGGAATTTTGTTCCTGTATTACTTTGCTGTATATTTCTGTATATATATTGTAAATACTGAAAATTGTGTATATATACCCTGCATACCCTAAACCAGCTTGTAAATATAGCATTTGCTTTTTATGTTCTCTGATTATAGAATAGAATAAACCAGGCTGGAAGAGACCTTCAAGATCATCACGTCCAACCTATCACCCAACACCACCCAATTAACTAACCCATGTAACCAAGCACCCTGTCAAGTCTCCTCCTGAACACCTCCAGTGACGGCGACTCCACCACCTCCCTGGGCAGCCCATTCCAATGGACAATCACTCTCTCTGTGTAAAACTTCCTCCTGACCTCCAGCCTGAACTTCCCCTGGCGCAGCCTGAGACTGTGTCCTCTTGTTCTGGTGCTGGCTGCCTGGGAGAAGAGACCAACCTCTGCCTGTTTACAACCCCCCTTCAGGTAGTTGTTGAGAGCAATAAGGTCACCCCTGAGTCTCCTCCCCTCCAGGCTAAGCAGCCCCAGCTCCCTCAGTCTCTCCTCATAGGGCTTGTGTTCCAAGCCCCTCACTAACTTCGTTGCCCTTCTCTGGACTCGTTCCAGCAAGTCAACATCCTTCCTAAACTGAGGGGCCCAGAACTGGACACAGTACTCGAGGTGTGGCCTAACCAGTGCAGTGTACAGGGGCAGAATGACCTCCCTGCTCCTGCTGGCCACACTGTTCTTAATGCAGGCCAGGATGCCATTGACCCTCTTGGCTGCCTGGGCACACTGCAGGCTCATGTTCAGCCTACCATCAACCAGCATCCCCAGGTCCCTCTCTGCCTGGCTGCTCTCCAGCCACTCTGACCCCAGCCCGTAGCACTGCATGGGGTTGTTCTGGCCAATGTGCAGAACCCGGCACTTGGATGTGTTAAATCTCATGCCGTTGGACTCTGCCCATCTGTGCAACCTGTCGAGGTCTCTCTGCAAAGCCTCTCAACCCTCTAGCAGATCAACTCCTGTTCCCAGCTTGGTGTCATCAGCAAATTTACTGATGATACACTCAATGCCCTCATCCAGATCATCAACAAAAATGTTAAAGAGGATGGGGCCCAGCACTGATCCCTGGGGGACTCCACTACTGACTGGCCGCCAGCCGGATGTGACACCATTCACCACCACTCTCTGGGTTCGGCCATCCAGCCAGTTCCTAACCCAGCTCAGAGTGCTGCTGTCCAAGCCATGGGCTGACAGCTTGGCCAGGAGTTTGCTATGGGGGACGGTGTCAAAGGCCTTGCTGAGGTCCAGGTAAACTACATCCACAGGCCTCCCCACATCCACCAGGCGGGTCACCTGATCATAGAAGGAGGTTAGGTTGGTCAGGCAGGACCTGCCCTTCCTAAATCCATGTTGGCTGAGCCTGATCCCTTGGCCATCCTCTAAGTGCTGTGTTAATGCACTCAGGATGACCTGTTCCATGATCTTACCTGGCACTGAGGTCAGGCTGACAGGCCTATAATTCCCTGGCTCATCCAACCGGCCCTTCTTGTGGATGGGCACCACGTTGGCCAGCTTCCAGTCCTCTGGGACCTTGCCAGTGAGCCAGGACTGCTGAAAAATGATGGAGAGCGGCTTGGCCAGCTCCTCTGACAGCTCCCTCAGCACCCTAGGATGGATCCCATCTGGTCCCATGGACTTGTGGGGATCCAGGCGGCTGAGCAGATCACCAACTACCCCATATTGGAACAGTGGAAAACTATGCTGCTCCCTGGCTCCTTCTGCCAGCTCTGGAGGCTGCCTGTCTGGAAGACATTCTGTCTTGCTAGTAAAAATTGAGGCAAAGAAGGTGTTAAGTATCTCTGCCTTTTCCTCATCCCTTATTACAACGTTCCCCTCCGTGTCCACCAAGGAGTGGAGGTTGTCTCTGCCCTTCCTCTTGCTATTAATGTATTTATAGAAGGACTTTTTGTTGTTCTTCACAGCAGAGGCCAGACTAAGCTCCAAATGCGCTTTTGCCTCCCTAATTTTCTTCCTGCAAGACCTAGCAACATCCTTAAATTTTTCACGGGTTGCCTCCTCTCTTCCAAAGGTGATACACCCTCTTTTTTCCCTTAGTTCCATTAAAAGTTCTTTAACCATCCAGGCTGGCCGTCTGCCCCGGCGGCTCATCTTCCGGCACATTGGCACAGCCTGTCCCTGAACCTTCAACAGTTCTTCCTTGAAGTAGGACCAGCTCTCCTGGACCCCTTTGTTTCTAAGGGCTTTATCCCAGGGAACCCTCTGAATTAGTTCCTTGAGTAGCCTGAAGTCCGCCCTCCGGAAATCCAGAGTGGAGGTCTTCTTGCTACCCCTCTTAGCTTGACCAAATAATGAGAATTCAATTATCTCATGGTCACTGGCCCCTAAGCACCCTCCGACCACCACATCACCCACCAACCCTTCCCTATTGGTGAAGAGGAGGTCAAGCATAGCCTTGCCCCTGGTAGGCTCTCGCAGCACCTGGGATAAGAAGCTGTCCTCCATGCATTCTAAGAACCTCCTAGATTGCCTCTTCTCTGCTATGTTAAGATCCCAGCAGATATCAGGCAAGTTGAAGTCGCCCATGAGAACAAGGTCAGGCGATCTTGAGACAGCCTTAAGCTGCCTATAGAATGACTCATCAACATCCTCCTCCTGGTTGGGTGGTCTATAACAGACTCCAACCAGGATGTCAGCCCTGTTGGCCTTCCCTCTAATTCTCACCCACAGGCACTCAACCCGATCGTCCCTAATCTACGTCTCAATGGCATCTAGTGCCTCCCTGACGTACAGGACCACCCCTCCACCCCTTCTTCCTTGCCTGTCTCTCCTGAAGAGCCTGTAGCCATCAATTGCAACGCTCCAGTAATGTGAGTCATCCCACTACGTCTCTGTGATGTTTTTGCTCCTCTGACTGTGGCTAGCTGTGTTTCTTTCATTTCCTTTTCCTTCACTTTATGGGGGGGAGAATGCTGGGCCTTCCTCCCAAACCCACGACATTTTTTCTTGGCTTCCCAACATGCAGCAGATAATTAGTTTGATTTATTGTTTTATTGCTTTATTACTTTATTGCTTGCTCTAACCGGACTAGCAAACATGAAGGTGCTTTGGATTTTTAAGCATCTGCTATTTTCAATATGTTCATTTCTGGTATACAAGTATTGTCTGGGCCTCCTTATCAATCATCTGGGTAAATATTTGACTCACAAAAGTTATTTCTCGTTTATGTACAAGGTCAGACTCCTGTATGGATGCTGCATGGATTTTTTCTGGCCAGTGTGATACAGGAATGCGACCTCTAGCACTCTCCCAATTGAGATAAAGGAGTTTAAGATCCCAGTAGGGGAAAGACTAACATTAAGTGATGGCTGGGATCCAAAGGTGATATATTTGATGTGTGTAATCCTGCTCTCGGTGATAATTAATGTGTATCTGCTGTTTTCCTCGCGTCGGGAGAGAAAGGTGTCCAGAGCGTGTTTTATTATTAAGCATAGATCAAAAAAGAAGAGGCACACCTCTGGCTCAGCCCATTGCAGGACTCGAACCTATGATCTCAACACTCATAGTCTCATGCCCTACCAAGTGAGCCACAGATGGAACTCCCCACAGATGGAACTCCAATATGAGCTGGAATCCAAAGAGGCCAAGTGGTATGCTACCATAGACATTGCTAATGCATTTTTCTCTATTCCCATAGCAGAGGAATGCAGGCCTCAGTTTGCTTTCACCTGGAGAGGAATCCAGTACACTTTCAACAGATTGCCAGTGGGCTGGATCCACAGCTCAAGCATCTGTCATGCAGCAATCCATGATGCTATGGAGAAAGGTGGTGCTCCAGAACACATCCAGTTCATTGATGATATCATCGTCTGGGGTAAAACTGCTGAGGAAGTCTTCGAGAAAGGTAGCAAAATCATTGACATTCTTCCGGATGCAGGTTTTGCCATCAAGCGAGACAAGGTGAAAGGACCTACCACAGAGATTCAGTTTCTGGGAGTGTGGTGGCAGGATAGAAGCCGACACATTCCAGTGGATGTGGTAAATAGAGTCTCTACCATGGCAAATCCCACAAACAAGCAAGAGACCTTAGGTTTCTTGGGGATAGTGGGATTTTGGAGACTGCACATTCCTGGGTACAGTCAGATTGTGAAACCTCTGTATGATGTGACTCGAAAGAGAAACAGTTTCCACTGGGGACCTGAACAACAAGCAGCCTTTGATCAGATAAAGCAAGAGGTAGTTCAAGCAGTGGGTCTGGGACCTGTCCGAGATGGTCCAGACATTAAGATAATTTTGTACACGGCTGCAAGTGACAATGGTCCAACCTGGTGCTTGTGGCAAAAAGCTCCAGGTGAGACACGTGGACGACCTCTTGGTTTCTGGAGTCGAGGTTACAGAGGTTCAGAGGCTAATTATACTCCAACAGAAAAAGAGATTCTAGCTGCCTATGAAGGAGTAAAAGCAGCATCAGAAGTGATTGGAACTGAATCACAACTTCTCTTAGTTCCCAGATTACCAGTTTTGAATTGGATGTTCAAAGGCAAAGGCTCCACACCACATCGTGCCACAGACTCAACCTGGTCTAAGTGGATGGCTCTGATAACACAGAGAGCTCGAATGGGAAAATTTGAAACACCTGGTCTAGTGGAGGTGATCTCAAGTTGGTCTGAAGGCACCAACTGTACTAAACCTCCAGAGGAGAAAGTAACTCATGCTGAGGAAGCTCCTCCTTACAATGACCTTTCTGATGATGAAAATAAATATGCTTTGTTCACAGACGGTTCCTGTCGTCTTGTTGGAAACAAGCGAAGGTGGAAGTCTGCAGTGTGGAGTCCAACACGCCGAGTTGCAGATGCGAAAGAAGGAGAAGGAGAATCCAGTCAGTTCGCAGAGGTAAAAGCTGTCCAGCTAGTTCTCGACATTGCTGAACGTGAGAGATGGCCAAAGCTTTCTCTCTACACCGACTCATGGATGGTAGCCAATGCTCTATGGGGTTGGCTAAAGAACTGGAAGAAGAATGGTTGACAGAGGAAAGGTAAACCCATTTGGGCAGCCGACCTGTCGCAGGACATTGCTGATCGAGTCAAGAGAATTCCAGTGAAGGTGAGACACATCGATGCTCACATTCCTAAGAGCAAAGCTACTGAGGAACAGCAACACAACCATCAGGCAGATCTAGCTGCAAGAGTTTCTCAAGTAGACATGGACTCTAATCTTGATCTCGACTGGAAACACCGAGGTGAGATATTCTTAGCTCGGTGGGCTCATGATTCGTCAGGACATCAAGGCAGAGATGCAACATACCAATGGGCTCGTGACATATTCATCGACATTTCCATGGATGCTATCACACAAGTCATCCATGACTGTGACATTTGTGCTGCTATTAAGCAGGCAAAGCGAATTAAGCCCTTGTGGTATGGTGACAGATGGTCCAAATACAAGTATGGTGAAGCTTGGCAGATTGACTACATCACTCTACCACGTTCTCGTTCTGGTAAGCAATACGTGCTTACTATGGTAGAGGCAAACACTGGATGGTTGGAAACTTATCCAGTTCCACATGCAACTGCACGCAACACCATTCTCGGTCTGGAGAGACAAATCCTGTGGAGACACGGAACTCCAGAGAGGATTGAGTCAGACGACGGAACGTATTTCAAAAACAGCCTTATATAGGGCTGTGCAAAACAGCACGGTATTGAGTGGATTTTTCATATTCCTTATGATGCACCAGCTTCAGGGAAGATTGAACGCCGCAACGATTTGTTGAAGACCAGTCTTAAAGCCATGGGGGGTGGATCTTTGAAAAACTGGGAAAAACATTTAGCACAAACAACCTGGTTGGTAAATAGCAGAAGTTCATTGAACCGAGCTGGACCGGCACATTCAGATCTGCTACAGAAAGTAGAAGGTGATAGAGTTCCTGTTGTTAGAGAAAAGAATCTGCTAGGTAAAACTCTTTGACTATTTTCGCCCTCAGGAGAGGCTAGACCTGTCCGAGGGGTGGTTTCAGCTGAAGGTCCGGGTCACACTTATTGGGTAATGCAAGAGAATGGTGAAATTCAGTGTATTCCACAAAGAAATTTAACTTTAGCTGAGAGAGTTTAATTTCAAACTACTCTGCAGCTACATCGCGTCCAAAGGAAGAGTCAACGAGGAATCTACGGTGCACATACCCTGAGATCCCTGAGAGCCCTGAGTCAACTAAGAGACCCTGAGAATCCCTGTTTCCCTTTTTCTTCGTTTTGTCGGTGAAGAAATGAACTGTTTTCAATTTTTCTCATTTTCTGATTTTCTTGGATTTCTGAATCGTCTATATCTGAGCATAGCCGGAATGGACTATGAACTTTACTTATGAACTGTAAATATTGTCTTGGATTGGATAGACAGTATGAACAGCCAATGAAATTGTTTAGAAGGGGTGGACTGTGACCGTTTGAGTCTGTGCCTTTAAGAAAGGGACGCTGTGGCTGAATGCTTTGTAAATAAAAGACAGGTCTAAATTAATTTCATTGGTGGATGGGTGGAGTGCAAATTTATGTTTTGAGTCCAGCTGAGACTTTCCTCAGTTCACTTTCCCTCCTCCCTTTTCGCAGCTTGTGGCTTCTAGGCTCTCTGCCAGACTGACCTTGGACTGATAAGAGTGAGGCCTGCAAACCTACTAACATTTTGCTCTAATTTATAGCTGCTTTTAATTAACAACTGCTCCTTTGCTCTCTTTCTAACCCCCTCTGGGGAAAAGGGGGAGAGAAGGGGGTAGAGGGGGGGGAACCCTCCTCCAGCAGGGGGAGGGGAATTTTGTTCCTGTATTACCTTGCTGTATATTTCTGTATATATATTGTAAATACTGAAAATTGTGTATATATACCCTGCATACCCTAAACCTGCGTGTAAATATAGCATTTGCTTTTTCCTCCTCCGGCTGTAGCTTGCTGTGGTTTCTTTCATTTCCTTTTCCTTCACTTTGTGTGGGGGAGAATGCTGGGCCTTCCTCCCAAACCCATGACACCTCTTTGGATTCCAGCTCATACTAGAGTTCCATCATGTCTGGTACTGCTGCACTCATAGGTGGTGTCACTTCATTCAGGGCTCGGTAGTCTACCGTCAGACGCCAGTCTCCATTCTGCTTTCGCACAGGCCACACTGTACTGTTGAAAGGTGAATGAGTTTTGCTGACGACTTTCTGACTCTCCAACTGACGAATCAGATTCTGAATGGGCAACAAAGAGTCACGGTTGGTTCTGTATTGTCTGTGATGCACAATCTGAGAAGCAACCGGCAATTTAATGTCCTGTATCTTGTGTTGTCCCACAACTGCACATTCATCAGAAAGCTCAAGTCTAACAGACAGCTTCAATTTTTGTCCATCAATTTCTACAGAAACTACTCCAAAAGCCCATTTGTAACCTCTAGGGTCTTTGAAACGCCCTTCTCTCAGAAAATCAATTCCCAAAATACAAGGTGCATCAGGTCCGGTCACAACTGTATGCTTCCTCCATTGTTTACCAGTTAAACTTATATTAACCTCTACCTTACTTAACTCTTGAGATCCACCAGTGACTCCCAGAATAGTTATAGACTCTGATCCCTGATAATTTGATGGCATTATGGTGCACTGATCTCCTGTGTCAACCAAGGCCCTGTACTTCCGAAATTGTGAAGTGCACCCCTAGTTATGGGGAATATGCGCACATGTACATTGATCACACTTTGCAGTGTTAGAACTGGAGCCACTGTTGAAGCTATTATAGTTGATCTGGGGAACTGTGGAAGTAACAGTTACCTTTCTGGTATTGCTACCTTGGGTTCTGGCACTTTGCAGTTCCCTCAGTCTCCTGAAAAAATTAGAAGTGGGTTGACCATCCCGTCTGTTCATGTTCTCGCCAAACTGGTCACGCAGAGTTATCCAAATGGTCCTACGTGACTGCCTTGGTGGTCTGCTTTGATTTGATCTAGTTTGGAATGACCTCCTTGGAGGACGTGTATTCCTCACAGATGAAACTTGTATCCACCTGGAGGGAGAATTGGAATTATCCCTTTGTGCCAATTGGGATATGGAATCTTTCAGCTCTTTCATGCAATTCTTTATTTCACCAGACAGATTTTCAATGGCTGAAACCAAAGAAACATGTGTCATGCTATCCTCCAATTGTCTCATTTGATCACTGAATTGGCCAACTGTAGGAGGAACTCCACCATAATTTCTTGACAATTCTGCTTGCGAGAATGTTTGCATAATTAGAAGGAGCAAGTTTGATGAGCTTTTTAGCAAGGATATTTCCTACAGGAATGTCATCAGGATTCAGAGTTTCATGTTCACCATAGAGTATCTCTCTAACAGTAAATTCTCTCAGGCGCTTAATTCCCTCATCTATGGTAGTCCAGGGTTTAGGATTCCATGGAAGATCATCTCGGGAAGGGTATCTCAGGAAAACTGCCATTAAAAGGCATACCCACAGATTAACCTTACCGAGAGCCTTGCCTAGATGTCTATCTATTCCATTATCCCTCGAGGGAGTTCCTAGCTGAGCTGTTGACTTGTCTCCAACCATTAGAGCTGGAGCACCTGTATCATAACATCTACTAAGCCAAGCTAGAACTGGCTCCTTATCTGCTCTGGTGTAATCTTTACGGACGTTTCTAAGTTCTTCCCGGGGGGATGAACATTCAGAAATGTCATTTCCTTTCCTCTTTGCCTCCTCTTCCTCAACTTGTTGTCCTAATAATCCTGCTGCCACTCTCCTAAGGATCTCTTTAAGCTGAGAACCAGCACTGCTAGCTGCTGTCCTAGCTGCATCTCCATCCTGTGGTTATCTCACTATCTCCACTAGATCTTTTAAACAAACCTTCTCTTCCTCCTCAGCAGGATCTTTTCTAGTATGTCCCTCACCAGGATCAGTCTCCTGCTCCTCTCCCCCATTCGCTCCTGGATCAGCTTTGCCCTTTCCACTTCTAGTCTTTAAAACTACTACTTGCTTAATTGGAGCTGTGTTTGATTTTACAGCCGCCTTAACAGAAGCTGACAGGTTTTGTGACAGATCAGCTGCTGTGGAGGGGGCTTCCGGGCGGAAATGACTTTGCCTCGTTAATGGCCGCCGAAGAAGACGGGGGAACCACCATGTTGGAAGCTGCCGCCGCCCCTCGCTGCTTGCCAGAATCAGCAACAGAACCATTCAAAGCAGCTTTTTCAATAGACTTTTTAGCTTTATCTTTAACTGGCAGAGATTCTCCACTCTCTTCATCACTGGACGCCTCTGGGGCTGAGCCGGAAGTACTCCGCCTCTTCTTTGATCTATGCTTAATAATGAAACAGGCCTTAGATACTTTTCTCTCTCGGCGCAGGGAATATAGCAAATACACATCAGTTATCACCAGCAGCAGGATTACACACATCAAATAAATCACCTTTGGATCTCAGCCATCACTCAAAATTACTCTTTCACCTACTGAAATCCTAAACTGCCTTCTGTCAATCGGGAGAGTGCTAGAGGTCACATTTCTGTATCTCGTAAGCCAAAAGAACCCAGACAGCAGTCATATAGAAGCTGGATTCTATGCATAAACCATAAATAAATTTTCTGCATTCAATATTTACCTATTTGATCCAGAATTAAACCTAAACAATATTTGTAGATCAGAACCCCAAAAACTGAGAAGAACAGATGCTCTAAAATCCAAAACACCTTCATGTTTTCTTCTCTGAGTCAAGCGAGCAATAAATCAAGCTAATTATCCCCAAGTCCCGAGTTGGGCGGCCAAAAGAAATGTGGTCAGTTGAGAGAGAAGGCCTAGCATTCTGTCCCCCACAAAGAGGAAAAAAACCACAGCTAACTCAGCCGGAGAAGCGGAAGGAATTCTATATTTTACAAGCAATGTGGAAAATGCAAGATATGTATACAGTATATACAGTATTTACAATATATATACAGAAACATACAGGAAAGGAAATAAAACAAGAATACAGGCAGAGGAGGGTTCCCCTCCTGTACCCCCCTTCTCTCCCCCTGCCTCCCTTTTGTTCCCAAAGAGGGTTAGAAAGAGAGAAAAAGGCAGTTATCAAGAAAGCAAAATTTTAGTAGGCCTCATGTGAATTAGTTGCTTATCTGTTCAAGGTCGCTCTGGCAAGGAGCCCAGAAGCAGCCAAGCTGGAAGGGAGAAGGAAAGGGACGAACTGAGGAAAAATTCCAGCTGCACTCAAACTTAAAACTGCATTCTACCAATCTACCAATGAAATTAGTTTAGAATATCAATGTTTTCATTGTCTTCACCAAAACATTCATCCAGAGTGTCCCAGCACTGTCCCTTTCTTAAAGGCACAGCCTCAAATGGTCACAAAGGATGAGAAAACTGATCTGTGTAGAATCATAGAATCAACAAGATTGGAAAGGACATCAAGTCCAACCTGTCGCCCAAGACCTCATGACTACTAAACCATGGCACCAAGTGCCATGTCTAATTCCCTCTTGAACACCTAATTCCTTCCTGAAGCCTTTTGTCTTGGATCAGGAAAAAGTTGCTGAGTCTTTATAGTAATACAGTAATATTCTTGTAATAATTTGTTGTTAAATTAATATCATAATAATAAAAGGTCAGACTTCCAGCCTGGAGAAGGGAGGTTGTAGCCAGGTGGGGGTTGGTCTCTTCTCCCAGGCAATCAGCACCAGAACAAGAAGACACAGTCTCAATCTGCGCCAGGGGAAGGAGAAAGTTCTTCATAGAGATGTTAGCTTTTGGAATGTGCTGCCCAGTGTGACCGTTTGAGGCTTTGCTTTTAAGAAAGGGACAGTGTTGGGACACTCTGGCTGAATATTTTGTAAACAAAGACAGGTCTAAACGAATTTCATTGGTAGATTGGTAGAATGCAGCTTTATGTTTTAGTGCAGTTGGAATTTTTCTCCGTTCGTTCGTTCCTTTAGTTCTCCCTTTCCAGCTTACCTGCTTCTGGGAACCTAGCCAGAACGACCTTGGATAAGAGAAGCATTAATCCTGCATGTGCTTGGAGGCCGCTTCCTAAATTACTGCCTTTCTCTCTCTAACCCTTTTTGGGAAAAAAGGGAGGTAGTGGGAGAGAGTGGGGTACAGGGGGGGAACCCTCCTCTGTCCAGAGGAGGGAATTTAATTCCTGTATTCCTTTTTTTCCTTACTGTATATTTCTGTATATATATTGTAAATACTGTATATACTGTGTATATACAACCTGCGTTTTCACATTGCTTGTAAATATAGCATTCCTTTGCTTCTCCAACTGAGTTAGCTGTGGTTTTTTTCCTTTTTGTGGGGGAGGGAAAGCTAGGCCTTCTCTCTCAACCCACTACACCCAGGGAGGTGGTAGAGTCACCACCCCTTGAGTTGTTCAAGAGGGGATAGGATGTGACACTTGGTGCCATGGTTTACTGGTCATGAGGACTTGGGTGACAGTTTGGACTTTATGATCTCTGAGGTCTTTTCCAACCTTATTGTTTCTATGATGCTGTGATTAGCAGCTAAGTATTATATGATAGCCGAACAGTGCTTCAGTTGTGAAGAATGCAGAGAAGAGAGGTGTGCTGCAGTCCAACAGGACTGTAATGTGCTGAGTATCTATTTGCATTACAGGAGCAGCTAATACCCACAATCAGCATGAGAGACTGTGTGGTCTATGCACACAGTAAAATTTTTCAATTTCTTTTTCTTTTTCTTTTTCGTTTTCTTTTTCTTTTTCTTTGTCTTTTTCTTTTTCTTCTTCTTTTTCTTCTTCTTCTTCTTCTTAATTTTTTTAAAAAATAGGCAACAATAACACAAAGAAAAATCACACAAGTAAGCAAATATTATTGTTTGCTATTTTACAAGCAGGAATCAGAGGCAGAGAGAGACTGAAAGATTTCCTCCAGCTTGAACAGGGTATGTGTGTCCTGATCTGGACTTTCTCTTCTCTGCTTTTGCTTTAATCAGATGTCTATGATTCAGACTGCTTCATATATTGACCACTGACACAATAATTTGTAAGGAGACCTGCAAGTAAAACTTTTCTTCTACTGTCTGACTGGGTAAAGGGGCAGAAGGACTGTAGAAATATAGTGTAAGGATTTAGCAAATAATAGAATGAGGACAACTACGTGAACTAGACCCCAAATGCACTTTAAAGCTTAGAAGAACAAGATGTATTTGCAAATGCATATTAGCAACAAAATGCAATGACAGCAAGCCGTCTGAATCAGTCATCATATCCTCATTTTAACAGACCTGCCAAAAGCCCTAATTAAGGTCTCCCTCAGGACTCTTGTTTTCTATCTCATTATCCTGATAAAGTAGACACCAATGAACCTCTTAATGAGGATTAAACTGTAGGTTTTAGTCGAATTTGCATCTCACATTTGCTGTTGATGAGACTCCTCTGAACTATGCCATATATAGACATGCAGATACTTCCCAGCCTCTAACTCAGAATGCAAAATGCTCTCTGAAAAATCTGGCAATCGGCTTCCACTCCTTTGCCTAACAATTGCCCAAAAATTAGAGATAAAAATGGTCTGGTCTGATAAATACAGCACTTTCCCACCCACAGACCAACAGTGTGTGTCATATTACTGCATTTCTGGCTTAAAAGGGACAGCTGCTCCAGGGATCTGGAAGCACTCTCTTTAGTTTTAACAGAAAGAAATACTGACACGGAAGCAGATGTTTGTGACTGTATGTCTCGGTCTGGAGACACAGTTCATTTAAATATTCCCGTATTGAGAAATTAGAGGCACAAACGAGGCCAAAATATCAACAGCTAGACTATTTATTACATAAATAAAGTAGACATAAGAAGGGGAGAGGGAGAAAATAGAGAGGGAGAGAGAGAAGAGAGAAGAGAGAAGAGATGGAGAAGAGGAAAGGAATTATATTACCACACCCCTCATCCCACCCAAGACAGCTAAAGTCTGTGGAGGAAAGGTGCTGCAGGAGATGTTGGGTCTGTAGAGAAACGGTGCTGAGGCTTCTCTGGGCAACCTGGGTCTGTAAAGAAAGGATGCTGAGGCTTTGGCTGGAGCTGTGGTCCTCCAGGCAGCCTCTTTTCTCCGGAGCAGCATTGTCCCGGCTTTCCCTTCTCAGCGGCATGGTTCGTCTCCTGTGTTTTCCTTCATCTCCATTTTTCTCCCCGTTTTTCTCCTCTGTTTCTCTCTCTACAAACCAGTAGTTGCTCCAGTCTTTTATACAGTTTTTAGTCCTTAGGTATGTATTCAAATATCGTCCCTCAGGAATTCCAGGGGCAGGAAATAATCCTTAGGTTCTGTGTATTGCTGTGTGTTTGGTCAAGATTTTGGATGGAGGGGGGGGAATCTCCGTCTCCCCCGTCTCCATTCAGACAATCCCCCCACATTCCTTTGTGTCACCCTGCCCATGGTACTTGATGGGTGGAGATTGTCTTGCCCTGAAGGCGTGAATGGCTGGGTCATTGTTGTAGGCCCGTGTTATCACAATGCAATCACAAGCTGATTTGCATCCAGGATTGGTAGACAGGATTATTTCCAGTGGCTCTGCTATCAGTTTATCTTTGTTGACTCACATCAAGAGAGACAAACCTATTAGTCTCTCACACCGGTATCGGACGACGGAGGTAGGAATCAATACGGCTGACCAATGTGATCGAGTATTGTTCCTTTATTGTTCCAGGGTTGCAGGCCGATGGTGCAGGCCTGAGGTGCAGGCCTATGGAGCAGGCCTGTAGTGCAAGTATAGCACAGTAAAGTAAAGAAGAACAGGAGACAGGAAAGGCAGAAGTGCGTGGCAAGGCAACTGCCACAACTTATATAATCTCGGAGTGCCCTGCTGGCATAGCTCCATTGGTTCCCTAGGAGTGACCACACATTGCACTATTACAGATTATTGGTCCAACTACTAATGACACAACGAGGTTGTTGATGCAGGTGCATGTCCTGTTGTCCCAAGATAACTGTCCATGTTTATAGCTACCAGTGTCTTGTTTTAGTTACATGCTGCAGGCACAGCACTGTTTTGCTCCACTGCTAGCTGACTCTGCATTTATACTGAGCATGGCCTACCATCATGTCAGGCTCTAGGCCTCCACTGCCAGATTACTCACACTGCTCGTCGCTGGCATTGCCACACACCACCCCGTCAATCAAAGATAAAAGCAAGAAAGAAAGAAAAGAAAGGAAAGGAAAGAAGTTTTAAACAATTTTTACAATAGACATAAGTTTTGATTGGCTAATAGCACAAATCAGTTGTATACCATCATTAGACACAAACTGCATATTGGACACTACATGTTGAATCACTGTATGCAACAGGGATTTATACAAGATTGACAATACTAACAAAATATAACAAAATTAAACCAGGTAATTAAACAAGGTGAAACCATCCTTGTTCATCCTGGAAGCCAGGAGAACAAAAAAACCCACACCCCCCTGTCGAGGGTTTGGAAGGGTAAGGCCAAAAAGCCTCCTCCCTCCCCCCTGTAAAGTAAAGGGAAAGAAAAATTGAAGGGAAAGGAAAAAAAAACTCACAAGCTGAATTAGCAAAGCAGTGGAGCTGTATATTTACAAAGCAATGTAGGATATACAGGGGAATATATACAAATTTACAATATTTACAATATATACAAAGATATACAATAAAGTAACACAGAAATGAGAGTTCCCCCCTCTGCAGAGGGGGCTCCCCACCTCCGCTCTCCCCTCTCTCCCCCCCTTTCCCCAGAGTAGGTCAGAAAAGAGAGAGAAAGAGAAAGAAAGAAGTTAAAAGCAGTTTTGTGTAAATTGGAAAGCAGTTAATACAGGCCTTATATCTTATCGGTTTCAAGACCGAAGTCTTGGCAGAAAGCCCAGCACAGAAAGCTGCTGCCCAAAGAAGAGGCGGGAGCAAGACTGATAGAGAAGTGCTGGAATTCCCAGGATACCTTTCCTGCACTCCCAGTTCAGAAGGTGCTTCCTCCCACTCTTCCAATGAAATTAGTTTAGACTATTCTTTCCGTTTACCAACTTCCGTCCGCCATATTCCCTTTCTTAAGGGGACAGCCCCAACCGGTGACAGTCCACCCCTTCTAAACAATTTCATTGGCTGTTCATACTGTCCATCCAATCCAAAGCGATATTTACAGTTCGTGAGTAAAGTTCATAGTCCATTCCGGCTATGCTCAGATGTAGATGATTCAAAAGTCCAAGAAAATAAGAAAATGAGAAAAATGGAAAACAGTTCATTTCTTCGCCGACGAAGCAAAGAAAAGGGAAACAGGGAATCTCAGGGTCTCTTAGTTAACTCAGGGCTTTCAGGGATCTCAGGGTTCGTGCACCGTAGATTCCTCGTTGATTCTTCCTTTGGACGCGGTGCAGCTTTACAACAGTTTGACATTAACCTCTTTCAGCTAAAGTTAAATTTCTTTGTGGAATACACTGAATTTCACCATTCTCTTGCATTACCCAAAAAGTGTGACCCGGACCTTCAGCTGAAACCACCCCTCGGACAGGTTTAGCCTCTCCTGAGGGTGAAAATACCCAAACAGTTTTACCTAACAGATTCTTTTCTCTAACAACAGGAACTCTATCACCTTCTACTTTCCGTAGTAAATCGGAATGTGCAGGTCCAGCTCGGTTCACTGAACCTCTACTATTTACCAGCCAGGTTGCTTGCGCTAAATGTTTTTCCCAGTTTTTCAAAGATCCACCTCCCATGGCTTTAAGAGTGGTCTTCAACAAACCGTTGTAGCGTTCAATCTTCCCTGAAGCCGGTGCATAGTACGGAATGTGGAATATCCACTCAATATCATGCTCTTTTGCCCAGTTCTTTACAAGGTTGTTCTTGAAATGAGTTCCGTTGTCTGACTCAATCCTCTCTGGAGTTCCGTGTCTCCACAGGATCTGTCTCTCCAGACCGAGAATGGTGTTGCGTGCAGTTGCATGTGGTACTGGATAAGTTTCCAACCATCCAGTGTTTGCCTCTACCATAGTAAGCACGTATTGCTTACCAGAACGAGAACGTGGTAGAGTGATGTAGTCAATCTGCCAAGCTTCACCATACTTGTATTTGGACCATCTGTCACCATACCACAAGGGCTTAAGTCGTTTTGCCTGCTTAATAGCAGCACAAATGTCACATTCATGGATGACTTGTGTGATAGCATCCATGGAAATGTCTATGGATCTGTCACGAGCCCATTGGTACGTTGCATCTCTGCCTTGATGTCCTGAAGAATCATGAGCCCACCGAGCTAAGAATATCTCACCTCGGTGTTTCCAGTCGAGATCAAGATTAGAGTCCATGTCTACTTGAGAAACTCTTGCAGCTAGATCTGCCTGATGGTTGTGTTGCTGTTCCTCAGTAGCTTTGCTCTTAGGAATGTGAGCATCAATGTGTCTCACTTTCACTGGAATTCTCTCGATTCGATCAGCAATGTCCTGCCACAGGTTGGCTGCCCAAATGCGTTTTCATTTCCTCTGCCAACCACACTTCTTCCAGTTCTTCAGCCAACCCCACAGAGGATTGGCTACCATCCATGAGTCGGTGTAGAGATAAAGCTTTGACCATCTCTCACGTTCAGCTACGTCGAGAACTAGCTGGACAGCTTTTACCTCTGCAAACTGACTGGATTCTCCTTTTCCATCCTTCGCATCTGCAACTCGGCGTGTTGGACTCCACACTGCAGACTTCCACCTTCGCTTGTTTCCAACAAGACGACAGGAACCGTCTGTGAACAAAGCATATTTCTTTTCATCATCAGACAGGTCATTGTAAGGAGGAGCTTCCTCAGCACGAGTTACTTTCTCCTCTGGAGGTTTAGCACAGTTGATACCTTCAGGCCAACTTGAGATCACCTCCACTAGACCAGGTCTTTCAAGATTTCCCATTCGAGCTCTCTGTGTTATCAGAACCATCCACTTAGACCATGTGGAGTCTGTGGCATGATGTGGTGTGGAGCCTTTGCCTTTGAACATCCAATTCAAAACTGGTAATCTGGGAGCTAGAAGAAGTTGGGATTCAGTTCCAATCACTTCAGAAGATGCTTTTACTCCTTCATAGGCAGCGAGAATTTCTTTCTCTGTTGGAGTGTAATTAGCCTCTGAACCTCTGTAACCTCGACTCCAGAAATCAAGAGGTCGTCCACGTGTCTCACCTGGAGCTTTTTGCCACAAGCACCAGGTTGGACCATTGTCACTTGCAGCCGTGTACAAAATGCTCTTAATGTCTGGACCATCTCGGACAGGTCCCAGACCCATTGCTTGAATCACCTCTTGCTTTATCTGGTCAAAGGTTGTTTGTTGTTCAGGTCCCCAGTGGAAACTGTTCCTCTTTTGAGCCACATCATACAGAGGTTTCACAATCTGACTGTATCCAGGAATGTGCAGTCTCCAAAATCCCACTATCCCCAAGAAACGTAGGGTCTCTTGCTTGTTTGTGGGATTTGCCATGGTAGAGACTCTATTTACCACATCCACTGGAATGTGTCGGCGTCCATCCTGCCACCGCACTCCCAGAAACTGAATTTCTGTGGTAGGTCCTTTCACCTTGTCTTGTTTGATGGCAAAACCTGCATTCAGAAGAATGTCAATGATTTTGTTACCTTTCTCGAAGACTTCCTCAGCAGTTTTACCCCAGACGATGATATCATCGATGAACTGGATGTGTTCTGGAGCACCGCCTTTCTCCATAGCATCGTGGATCACTGCATGACAGATGCTTGAGCTGTGGATCCAGCCCATTGGCAATCTGTTGAAGGTGTACTGGATTCCTCTCCAGGTGAAAGCAAACTGAGGCCTGCATTCCTCTGCTATGGGAATAGAGAAAAATGCATTAGCAATATCTATGGTAGCATACCATTTGGCCTCTTTGGATTCCAGCTCATACTGTAGCTCCATCATGTCTGGTACTGCTGCACTCATAGGTGGAGTTGCTTCATTCAGGGCTCGGTAGTCGACTGTCAGACGCCAGTCTCCATTCTGCTTCCGCACAGGCCACACTGGACTGTTGAAAGGGGAATGAGTTTTGCTGACGACTTTCTGACTCTCCAACTGACGAATCAGATTTTGAATGGGCAACAAAGAGTCACGGTTAGTTCTGTATTGTCTGTGATGCACAGGCTGAGAAGCAACTGGCAATTTAATGTCCTGTATCTTGTGTTGTCCCACAACTGCAGATTCATCAGAAAGCTCAGGTCTAGCAGACAGCTTCAATTTTTGTCCATCAATTTCTACAGAAGCTACTCCAAAAGCCCATTTGTAACCTCTAGGGTCTTTGAAACGCCCTTCTCTCAGAAAATCAATTCCCAAAATACAAGGGGCATCAGGTCCGGTCACAACTGTATGCTTCCTCCATTGTTTACCAGTTAAACTTATATTAACCTCTACCTTACTTAACTCTTGAGATCCACCAGTGACTCTCAGAATAGTTATAGACTCTGATCCCTGAGAATTTGATGGCATTATGGTGCACTGAGCTCCTGTGTCAACCAAGGCCCTGTACTTCCGAAATTGTCAAGTGCCAGGCCACTGGATGCACACATCCCAATAGATTCTATTATCTCTGTTATCCCTTTCCTCCCCCTGGCGGGAGGCAGGGCACCCCTAGTTATGGGGAACATGCCCACATGTGCATTGCACATAGTTTGCAGGGTTATAACTTTGCATGTTATAACTGGAGCCACTGTTGGAGCCACTAGAGTCGTTCTGGGGAACTGTGGAAGTAACGGCTACCCTTCTGGTATTGCTACCTCGGGTTCTGCCACTTTGCAATTCCCGCAGTCTCATGAAAAGTTTAGAAGTTGGTTGGCCATCCCAGCGGTTCATGTTCTCACCAAACTGATCACGCAGAGTTATCCAAATAGTTCTACGTGATTGCCTTGGTGGTCTGTCTTGGAACGACCTGTTTTGGAATGAGCTGCTTTGGAATGACCTCCTTGGAGGATGTGTATTCCTCACAGATGAAACTTGTATCCACCTGGGGGGAGAATTGAAATTATCCCTTTATGCCAATTGGGATATGGAATTTCTAAATTCATCCTTTAACTCTCTCATTAATTTTTGATTGGCTAATAGCACAAATCTGTTGTATACCATCATTAGACACAAACTGCTTATTGGACACTACATGTTGAATCACTGTATGCAACAGGGATTTATACAAGATTGACAATACTAACAAAATATAACAAAATTAAACCAGGTAGTTAAACAAGGTGAAAGCATCCTTGATCATCCTGGAAGCCAGGAGAACAAACAAACCCATACCCCCCCCACCCCGTCAGTCCTTCAGTTTGGAATCGAAGTGAGAGCTTCCGTCCAGATCTGAATGTCTGCGGGGTTATAGAAAGCACAGTCCTTGAAGAGATGTCTTCTGTGATGCAAAACTTGAGAAGTCTTCCATATTGTAGCAAGACGAGTCCTTCTGACAATACATCAGGTAGTCTTCAGCATTAGAACTTAAATTTAGCATTAGAACTTAAATAAGAAACACAACCTTGAAACATACAAAACTGGTATTTCCAGGTTCCAATACAGAGCCACCCTCTCAGGTGATAATTACTTTGAATGGGCCTGTAAGTATCGTTGATTGTTTCAGGTTCTCTCAAAGCCAAGCTAAACACAAACAAAAGCTTTTTTCCAAACCAAGTACAATTTTTTTGGTGATCTCCTGACTCATGCTTCACCCTCCCAAGTCACCACTGAGAAGTGAAGCCCTTGGTTGCCCTGGGGGGCATACCCCTCCCCTCACCAAATGGTCCCACCAAGAGGGGAGCAGTGACCTCAGCCCTCTTTTTAGGCTCGGGCCAGCATTTCACAATGATTTGTAATTGCCTCGTGGCTACCCCATCAACCACTTCTTTTGGAATACCTTTCTTCTGACCCATCCCCCACCAATATTGCTGGGTATTCAAGTGTTCCCTGCCCCTAGCCAGGTGCCTACTAGGAATATGGCGCATCTGGCCCTGGGGGCTTGGTGGGTGAGTCATTTTCACATGTCTCAAGCCTCTAGTTTGAGGTTTTTTAATTTCCTCAGGTATACTATACTGCCTAGCATAATCTAATAACTCCCTCCCCACATCTTGCCATGTCCTGGAAGAAAGTGGGGTATTAGCTATTTCTTTTTGGAGCTGGATACCTCTTATTTTAAGTGAATCAGGGAGACTCCTGATCAAAGGAGTCATTCTGTTTGCATCCACCAGGAGAGAAAGGGGGGATTCAAAATGATGTTTTAGTTCCCTTTCATAAATCATCTGCAGGCATGCAGCCTTTTGCACATTCTCCATTATCTGATTCAACCCTCCCTGCAGAATTACAGGTTCCCCTCTCTCCTTTGGATCAAACCCCCCTGCCCAATAGGCAGCCCTCTGAGTAAGGCTCAGGGGTCCACTTCTGGTTTTTGTAGTTAGAAAAACATTATCACCCCAATAGCCCATGGCTTCAGCTTCTGTTAACATAATCTGATCACCTCCAGTTTTTGAAACTCACCAGACATATTCCACCTCAGATTCCCCAGCAGAGCGTGCAAATTCTTTACGAATTTTGGCCAGCACAGTGTAGGAGAAAGGCGTTTCTTTGGTTGTGATAGTGGGGGTAACCTCCCCATCCTCATATAAAACTTCAGTTTTAATGAGAGGTCCAACATGCACAGCAGTTTCCTTAGCTTTTGTCAGTTCTGCCCGAGGGCACATAGGGGCAGACTCCAAGTAATTCACACCCTCTTTTGTGTCCAAATACGAATTTTGCCTCCTCTCCTTTTCCAATTGAATTTTAAGATCTACCACTACGTCTTTCAAAGTGGCAACATGGCTTTGTAGTGACGAAACTAAGTCCTGCAAAGAGGAAATAGTTTTATTCTCTTGCTCATGCCATAACTCTTCCTCCTTCACTGAGGCAGCTAAACAGGCACCTAAAACCACACAAATAAAACCTTTGCCTTTCCCGGCTTTTGCTCTTGCATCTTTCTACAGGGCCACAATTCTATCAGCCACACTCTGGAAATTATGCCAATTTTCACGGGCCCAGTCAAGTACCTGTACAGATGGGCGGGCACCGTGAACTTCTAAATGGTTAAAAAGCCACTCACTCCGGGCCATCTCTTTTGTTTCACAAAACATTTCTTAATAGGGCACTAAGCTTCACTGGGACTTCATACCAAAACACTGTTTGTACCAGCAAAATCTTCCCTGGAAAAACGTATACTTTTAAAAGGCTTACTCCAAAATAATCTTCTCCAGGTAAAATGCACAATAGATTTCTCAGGAGAGGTCACACACAAGAAAAAACAACAACAACCTGTGCTTCTCAAGGAAGTCACACTATTTCCCTGAGAGAACCCACACTTGCAAAAGCTTCTCAGCTTTTGTACCTCAAATTTTCTGTTACCCCAGGGCAACAACCCTGTGATTCTTAGGGAAGAGCCACTCTGTTTCCCTGAGAGAACACACTTTACAAATATCACCAAAACTGGGTTTCCTAAAAGAGGGTACTGAGAATTCTCGGGGAGGTCACACTATAAAGTCAACAGTTGTACCCCAGATAGTCTTCCCCGAGAAAGCACACACATTTAAAGCTTTTGAGAACTCCCACACAGTCTCTCTGAAAATTTCGCTTCGTCCTTCTCCAGCCACGTCCCTCTCGAGAGCGTGAAAACGCGAATCTGGACTCCACACTCACTTCGTACTGAGAGTACGTCTCAGACACACACACACATTTCGGGGTTCTCAGAAACGCAATAATCTTTCTGTGATACTTTTCACTGCACAGGAATCCTGCCAACTACGCCATTTAAATGTCAAGGTCCGGAGACATTAAATGTCTCGGTCCGGAGACACAGTTCTTTTAAATATCCCCGTGTTGTGAAATTGGAGGTACAAACGAGGCCAAAGTATCAACAGCTAGACTATTTATTAGATAAATAAAGTGGACATAAGAAGGGGAGAGGGAGAAAAGAGAGAGGGAGAGAGAGAAGAGAGAGAGAAGAGGAAAGGAATTATATTACCACACCCCTCATCCCCCCCAAGACAGTTAAAGTCTGTGGAGGAAAGGTGCTGCAGGAGATGTTGGGTTTGTAGAGAAATGGTGCTGAGGCTTTTGCTGGAGAACATCTGTGGTCCTCTGGGGAGATGTTGAGTTGATACAGGAACGGTGCTGAGACTCCTCTGGGCAGCCTGGGTCTGTAGAGAAAGGGTGCTGAGGTTTTGGCTGGAGAAGAGCTGTGTTCCTCCGGGCAGCCTCTTTTCTCCGGAGCAGCATTGTCCCGGCTTTTTCTTCTCAGCGGCAGAAGTTTGCTGTGTTTTCCTTCATCTCCGTTTTTCTCCCCGTTTTTCTCCTCTGTTTCTCTCTCCTGTTTCTCTTTACAAACCAGTAGATGCTCCAGTCTTTTATACAGTTTTTAGTCCTTAGGTATGTATTCAAATATTGTCCCTCAGGAATTCCAGGGGCAGGAAATAATCCTTAGGTTCTGTGTATTGCTGTGTGTTTGGTCAAGATTTTGGATGGGGGGGGGGAATCTCCGTCTCCCCCGTCTCAATCCAGACAAGGCCCCCCACATTCTTTACACCTCAGGAAACAGGTGGTAAAACCCATTGTGTCACCCTGCCCAGGGTACTTGATGGGTGGAGATTATCTTGCCCTAAAGGTGTGATGGTTGGGTCCTTGGGTCCATTGTTGTAGTCCTGTGTTATCACGATGCAATCACAAGCTGATTTGCATCCAGGATTGGTAGACAGGATTCTTGCCACCTTCTTTCCAGTGGCTCTGTTATCAGTTTATCTTTGTTGAATCACATCAAGAGAGACAAACTTATTAGACTCTCACAAAGTGCAGCTCTCTCACTTGTAAAAAAAAAAAATAATCAAATCAACAGAGTTCCAGAGAGAGAAACTTTGACCCTTCTCCCCCAAAATGTCTAGAATAGCTGTTCTTATCCTGTTTTCTTTTGGGAATAAAACCCTCCCTCTACCCTGCAGGTGTCCTTTCTCTCTTTGTAGCAGCATATTCAATGGGATCAAATTAAAAATGTTCAAAACCCCAAATTCCTCAAAAGGTGCTGTGAAACTACACCTCACATGTCATTGCAAAAGCAAGCATGGAAGCTTTGATTTATTTCAGAAGTGGCATGTTCCTTCACTCTCACCAGAAGTTACTTGTACGGGAGAGGTGGCAGCATGGCTAAAATACAGGATTATAAAGAACCTGGATCTTTTCTTAGCTTTGTCAAAGAATTATGCCCAGACTCACCCAAAATTACTCACCTGCCAGGTGGGCATTCAGTCTGAGTCCCTGTGGTTCCCTAGATCATGAGTAGAGAGAATACAATCTCAGAGAGAATGTTTGTTGCTCTCTATATTGATAAATACATCCTTATTAATAACAGACTTTTAATAGAATAGAATAGAATAGAATAGAATAGAATAGAATAGAATAGAATAGAATAAACCAGGTTGGGAATGACCTTTGAGATCCTCAAGTCCAACCTATCACCCAACACCATCTAATCAACTAAACCATGGCACCAAGTGCCCAATCCACTCTATTCTTAAACACTTCCAGTGATGGTGCAACTGTAATGTATTTAATACACACATTCTCATGTAGACTCGATGTATTGCAACATGAGGTGCCGCCTGGTCCAGGTGACCAATTTAGGCTTTATTCCTAGCTTATCCTAGCAGATAAATGTCAATGTGACAAATGCCACTTTTCTTCCCAGCAGCTCAGCGAGTCAGGAATCAATTCCTCACCTCCTGGGAGCACTTCACACATGCTTTGACCCAGGTGGATGACTCAAAAGTGCCACTGCCTTTCCTGCAGCCTTCTAAAGACATTTAAAACTTCTCAGTTTTCTCAAGACATTTAAAATTTCTCAAACTTGTGGGTTTTTCGTTCTTCATACTTACAAAGTTTCCCCGGCCCTGTCTGAACTGTACCAGCGGAGCACTAGGTGGCAATGTTGTTACAACGAAAACTCCAAGCAGCTCCCTAGGCAGAGCTCCCAGAGATGCTTCGCAGGCAAGGCAGAAGCTGAGAGAGCTGCCACCACTTCTTCAGTGGCTGTATGATAGAGTTACGGTTGCCCAGGCTTGCTCTGAGCCAAAAGTTGTTGGTTGGTTTGTGTTGCAGTTTGAGCTGGGTGTTCCCTGCAATGTTTACTTCCTGTGTCCAGAAGTCCAGCCCAGAGGGGTGGACACAGGAAATTATGTATTTCCTACCACAATTCTTTGCACCACTATAAGATCCAGTGCGGAGTCTAGCACTTCCTCTTCCTCCTCCGTCAGCCGGTAACTGGGGGAGATGCCTCCTGGCTTTGGGCCTGGCTAGGCCCAAGGCCATGGGGGGATGGGCAGTCTCAGATCTGGCCAGCTGAGACTAGCCTAGCAGTGGGGGGGGGAAGAAGGAGCCCTGAGAGTTTTGGGTGTACCCTCAGGTGGGGATGGGATCTCTCTGGGTCTGTTTTGGGATCTTTCTTTGCCACTGCGCTTTTGGTTTTCTGTAAATGTTCACTGCTTTCTATTTAAACTTTCCATCACTTTTGCAATCTGTTTGTCTGAGTTGTTTTATTTTTGCCTGTGGTGGAGTGGGAGCTGCCTCAACCCAGCACAGTTTGTTTGCACTTGTACCGGAAAACAAACTAAGGTGAGCTGACGTTCCACACAAAAATTTGGTCTCCCCATAGAACAAAACCTGTCAGAATGACATAGAATCATAGAATGTCAGGTTGGAAGGGACCCCAAGGATAACCTCTTCTAACCTTCCTGGGTATTAGTGTAGTTGAAATGACATGGCCTAGCATCCTGTCAAACTGAGTCTTAAACTTTACTATGTAGGACAATCCACTGCTTCCCTTGGGAGATGATTCCAACGTCTGACTGTTCTCATGGGCAAAAAATTTCTGGATACCAGCTGGAATCTCCCCAGGAGCAACTTGCCCCCATCAACCCTTGTCTTTTCTGTGTGACTCCCTGTAAAAAGGGAGTCTCTTGCTAGCCACTCCTTATGCCCTGGTCCATGGTAATAAGGTTTACCTAAGCCTTCTCTCCTCTCCCTCTCCCTCCCTCTCCTCTCCTCTCCTCTCCTCTCCTCTCCTCTCCTCTCCTCTCCTCTCTCCCTCTCCTCTCCTCTCCTCCCTCCTCTCCTCTCCTCTCCCCTCTCCTCTCCTCTCCTCTCCTCTCCTCTCCTCTCCTCTCCCTCCTCCTCTCCTCTCCTCTCCTCTCCTCTCCTCTCCTCTCCCTCCTCTCCTCTCCTCTCCTCTCCTCTCCCTCCTCCCTCTCCTCTCCTCTCCTCTCCTCTCCTCTCCCTCCTCCCTCTCCTCTCCCCAAGACTGAGGACTGAAGAGGTGGTCTTGCTGACTGCAAATTAGATGGATGGATGGAAAAGACTGGGCAATTCAAGATCTTTGACTTTCAAGTAAAAAATAAAGTAACATAAACCCTCAAGAGAACTCTATGTTTAGAATAGAATAGAATAGAATAGAATAGAATAGAATAGAATAGAATAGAATAGAATAGAATAGACCAGGTCAGAAAAGACCTTTGGGATCACCAAGTCCAACCTATTACCCAACGCCATCTTATCAACTAAACCATGGCACCAAGTGCCTCATCCAGCCTCCACTTAAACACTTCCAGTGATTGTGACTCTACCTCCCTGGGCAGCACATTCCAATGGCCAACCTCTTGCTGTGAAGAACTTCTTCCTAACATCCAGCCTATACCTCCCATGGCACATCTTGAGACTGTGTCCTCTTGTTCTGATGCTTCTTGCCTGGGAGAAGATACCAACCCCCCTCCTGGCTACAACCACCCTTCAAGTAGTTGTAGACAGCAATAAGGTCTCCTCTGAGCCTTCTCTTCTCCAGGCTAAGCAACCCCAGCTTCCTCAGCCTCTCCTCATAGGGCTTGTGCTCCAAACCCCTCCCCAGCTTTGTTGCCCTTCTCTGGACATGTTCCAGCAACTCAACATCTTTCCTTTAACCATCTCATGAGTGAGTCTCACTTTTTGCCTCTGGTCTTGACAACAAAAGCAGATTGCCTTGATTAATTTCCTTGATTTTCATGGGAATTTCATACATTTCGATGTCAACTTCTCACCAGAACATGTTGAATGAGCCTTCACAGGAGGCTTGTCTGATACAACAGCACCAAGATCAGCAGCCGCCGGGGACCAGCCGCTGCTCTCCTTTTCGGGCTGCAGGAATCGCCAACACTGCGGAGGTTTACTGCGAGGAAGGAGCAGCCGTCCTTTCACGTGGTCAGACTCGTGATTCCAGCGGCAGGAACGGCTGAATTTAAAAGGGTTTGCAGGGGCTCACAGGACTCTGTTCATCGGGCAGCCCGTATTCTCTTGTACTCTCTCGTGCTCTCACGCACCGCCGCACTTTTTCTAAATTTTTTTTTTTTTTTTTTGGTGCAGTAGGTGCTGTGGCCAGGGACAGGCATGGTTGTAACTCGCAGCAAAATCTCCCTAAAAAAATCAGTGTCAACCCAGACTGAGGTAGAACAGAAGCACGTAGCTGTCCAGGTATCTGGCTGTAGAGAATGCTGGAGCCTGGCTCTTGAGACGCAGGGTAGTGGGGGCAACTCTTGTATAAGGTGTGAGCAGGTTGACTATCTGCTTAATCTGGTGGCCAGACTGAAGGATAAGGTTGCTAGCCTTAGAAATGTAAGGGAATGTAGAAAAGAGATGAACCAGAGGAGGAAGGAGATGGACCAAAAGAGGAAAGAGATGAACCAGAGGAGGAAAGAGTTGAATCGGACTAAGCAGTCTCTGCAGGCTCCCCCAGCAGAGGCTGGTTATTCAAAAAGCAGAGGGGAATGGACGCAGGTTCCTCTCAAAAGACACAAACTAAAAACCTCCTTTCCTCCCCTCACCTTCCCCGCTGCTCTTGGAAAACAGGTATGGAGCACTGGAGATCGAGGGTGAGGTGATCCTGATGCCGGAGGACACACCATCTGGGGTTCTCCCTGAGGCTAACCAGCCTAAGGTTAAACAGCCTAAGGCAAAGCAGCCTAAGGTTAAACAGCCTTCCCCTGGCATCAGGACCTGTTCCCTCAAAAACAAGAGGAGGGTAATTGTTATTGGTGATTCCCTTCTGAGGGGAACGGAAGGCCCTATATGTCGGCCTGACCCATCTCATAGGGAACTCTGTTGTCTGCCAGGAGCCCAAGTGAATGATGTTACCAGTAGGCTGCCTAGCTTGGTGCAGCCCTCTGACTACTATCCCTTACTAGTTATGCAGTTAGGGAATGATGATGTTGCAACCAGAACTCCCAGGGCTATCAAAAATGACTTCAGGGCCCTGGGAGACCTGGTTGAGGGGTCAGGTGCACAAATAATTTTTCATCAATACCCTTAGTTGCAGGAGGGAATACCGTAAGAAACAGGTCAGCAGCTATAGTTAACAAGTGGCTTAGAGGCTGGTGCACTCAAAAGAATTTTGGGGTTTTTGATATTGGGAAACTTTCTACTGCACCAGGCCAGCTGGCAACAGATGGAGTACATCTGTCCCAGAGAAGGGGAAAGGTCACTGTATATGAGAACAGCCTGTCCCCCAAAGGTAAAAAGATCCTGGGAAGGGAATTGGCAGGTCTCATCGACAGGGCTTTAAACTAGTTTTGAAGGGGGAAGGGGCTGAAACTAGTCCCCTCAGGCAAGAGTCTGGGGGTGATAAGCTAGAGTCGGAGGTGAAACCAGCAGCCCAGCTGAAGTGCATGTACACTAATGCACGAAGCATGGGTAACAAACAAGAGGAGCTGGGAGCCTTGATGCAACAGGAAAGTTATGATGTAGTTGCCATCACAGAGACGTGGTGGGATGACTCACATGACTGGAGCGCTGCAATTGATGGTTACAGGCTCTTCAGGAGAGACAGGCAAGGAAGAAGGGGTGGAGGGGTGGCCCTGTATATCAGGGAGGCACTAGATGCCATTGAGACGGAGATTAGGGACGATCAGGTTGAGTGCTTGTGGGTAAGAATTAGAGGGAAGACCGGCAGGGCAGACATCCTGGTTGGAGTCAGTTATAGACCACCCAACCAGGAGGAAGATGTTGATGAAGCATTCTATAGGCAGCTTAGGGCTGTCTCAAGATCGCCTGACCTTGTTCTCATGGGCGACTTCAACCGGCCTGACATCTGCTGGGATCTCAACACAGCAGAGAGGAGACAGTCTAGGAGGTTCTTAGAATGCATGGAGGACAACTTCTTATCCCAGGTGTTGCGAGAGCCTACCAGGGGCAAGGCTATGCTTGACCTCCTCTTCACCAACAGGGAAGGGCTGGTGGGTGAAGTGGTAGTCGGAGGGTGTTTGGGGTCCAGTGACCACGAGATAATTGAATTCTCTGTTTTTGGTCAAGCTAAGAGGGGTAGCAAGAAGACCTCCACTCTGGACTTCCAGAGGGCAAACTTCAGGTTACTCAAGGAACTAATTCAGAGGGTTCCTTGGGATAAAGCCCTTAATAATAAAGGAGTCCAGGAGGGCTGGACCTGCTTCAAGGAAGAATTGTTGAAGGCGCAGGGTCAGGCTTTGCCAATGTGCCGGAAGATGAGCCGCCGGGGCAGACGGCCAGCCTGGATGGTTGATGAACTTATAATAGTGTTGCAGTTTGAGCTGGGTGCCCCCCTGCAATGTTTACTTCCTGTGTCCAGAAGTCCAGTTCAGAGGGGTGGGCACAGGAAATTATGTAGTATTTCCTACCACAATCCTTTGCACCACTATAAGATCCAGTGCGGAGTCTAGCACACTCTCTTTTCTTCCTCCTCCGTCAGCCGGTAACTGGGGGAGATGTCTCCTGGCTTTGGGCCTGGCTAGGCCCAAGGCCATGGGGGGATGGGCAGTCTCAGATCTGGCCAGCTGAGACTAGCCTAGCAGTGGGAGGGGGAAGAAGGAGCCCTGGGGGTCTTGGGTGTACCCTCAGGTGGGGATGGGATCTCTCTGGGTCTGCTTTGGGATCTTTCTTTGCCACTGCGCTTTTGGCTTTCTGTAAAAGTTCACTGCTTTCTATTTAAACTTTCCATCACTTTTGCAATCTGTTTGTCTGAGTTGTTTTATTTTTGCCTATGGTGGAGTGGGAGCTGCCTCAACCCAGCACAGTTTGTTTGCACTTGTACCGGAAAACAAAATAAGGTGAGCTGACGTTCCACACAAAAATTTGGTCTCCCCATAGAACAAAACCTGTCAGAATGACATAGAATCATAGAATGTCAGGTTGGAAGGGACCCCAAGGATAACCTCTTCTAACCTTCCTGGGTATTAGTGTAGTTGAAATGACATGGCCTAGCATCCTGTCAAACTGAGTCTTAAACTTTACTATGTAGGACAATCCACTGCTTCCCTTGGGAGATGATTCCAACGTCTGACTGTTCTCATGGGCAAAAAATTTCTGGATACCAGCTGGAATCTCCCCAGGAGCAACTTGCCCCCATCAACCCTTGTCTTTTCTGTGTGACTCCCTGTAAAAAGGGAGTCTCTTGCTAGCCACTCCTTATGCCCTGGTCCATGGTAATAAGGTTTACCCTAAGCCTCCTCTCTCCTCTCCCTCTCCTCTCCCTCTCCCTCTCCCTCTCCCTCTCCTCTCTCCTCTCCCTCTCCTCTCCTCTCCTCTCCTCTCCCTCTCCCTCTCCTCTCCCTCTCCTCTCCTCTCCCTCCTCTCCTCTCCTCTCCTCTCCTCTCCTCTCCTCTCCTCTCCCTCCCTCTCCTCTCCTCTCCTCTCCTCTCCTCTCCTCTCCCTCTCCTCTCCTCTCCTCTCCTCTCCTCTCCTCTCCTCTCCTCTCCTCTCCTCTCCTCTCCTCTCCTCTCCCTCTCCCTCTCCCTCTCCTCCTCTCCCTCTCCTCTCCCTCTCCTCTCCTCTCCTCTCCTCTCCTCTCCTCCTCTCCTCTCCCTCTCCTCTCCTCTCCTCTCCTCTCCTCCTCTCCCTCTCCCTCTCCCCTCTCCTCTCCTCTCCTCTCCTCTCCTCTCCCTCTCCTCTCCTCTCCCTCTCCTCTCCTCTCCTCTCCTCTTTTCACTAGAGGTGTTTTGGAAGAGACTGGATGGGGTGCTTGGTGCCATGGTTTAGTTGATTAGATAGTGTTGGGTGATAGGTTGGACTTGAGGATCTCAAAGGTCATTCCCAACCTGGTTTATTCTATTCTATTCTATTCTATTCTATTCTATTCTATTCTATTCTATTCTATTCTATTCCTGAACAAACCCAGTTCTCTCAGCCTTTCCTCATTTGGCAGTGGATGTGGGCAGCTTTTTTTCAACAACAGTGCATTTCAAGAGCAAAGATCCAATGCAAATGTGCTACAGCCAACAGTTCAGTCTGTGTTTAATCAAGCCCAGACAATTAGTCAGTATCACCAGGTCATGATTCTGAAGGGCCTCAGCACATTCTCAGTATTTACTTTAATCCACCTCATTTACCCTTATCATACACTGTGTGAATTGTATCTATGGGTATCGACAGGATAAGCAACAGTTCTGGACTGAGTTAACCTTGTTCTGTATGGAGTTTGCCTTGTTCTGTAAGGTGTTCACCTTGTTCTGTATGGAGTTCACCTCATCACTATAAGAACTATAAGGAAGACTCAGGTTTTAATTTCTCTTTTAAGAGAATGCTGCATCCTGCTGCTAGCAGCTCACATGGCCAGACCCCAAAATGTTCACAGCGCAGAAAACCCCTCCCCACTTCTCAGAGAAGGGGAGTGAGCTGCACTTATTTATTATATTTTTTTTAATCTGCACTTTTTAATTATTTTTGGTAACTTTTTTTGGGTTTGTTAATTTTAATCTAATTTTTATTTTTTTTGTTATTTTGTATTTTAATTTTTCTTTGTTCTTTAAATTTTTATTATTATTATTTACTTACTTTTTGTCATTTTTAATTTATTTCTTTTTTTTAACCTTCTTTATTATTAGTTTTATTTTGTTACTGTAATTTTTAATCTGTATTTTAATTTGTTATTCTAATAAATGTTTTAAAATTTATTTTATTTTTTGTAATTTCTATATTTTTATTATCTAGTGTTTAATATTTTATTTTTTTATCTTATATTCTTAATTGTATTTATTTTTATTTTGCATGTTTGTTTTATTTAATCTAATTTCCATTTTAATTTTCATTTTTACTTTTGTATTATATTTTTAAACCTTCTTTTCTATTTATTCTTTTTTATTATAATTTTTCATTTTAAATTTCTTGATTTTTTTTCTTTGTATAATTTTTTGTTTGTTTTAATCTAGTAGTCTTGATAATCCTTATTGTTATTTTTTGCCAACAATTCTTATATTCTTTTGTTAATAGCTATTCTGTGTTAGTAATCCTTATGATTTTTCAGTGTGTCATATTTTATTTTTAATATTTTGTTTTTATTGTTGCTCTTTTTTTTATTATTATTCTGTTATTTAGTACTCTATGTTTGTATCCAGAGTTTTGTGCTTTTGTTACATATTTCTATGTTTACATTTTTTCTTTGCACATGTTACCTTTTTGCTTACCTTCTTTTTTTTTGCATTTTTTGTATTTTTTTCTAGTCTATGTCTAAGAAGGAAATATAAAGACATTACCTTAGCTAAGGAATACTTTTTAAAATGAATACCTATTTACTACAAGTCTTAACTATATTACATGGAGCTCCTTTGAAATGCCATGGCACACAACTAAGAAGGTTCGAACCAAAAGAAATCTTACAATGTGAACTCATTACTAAGTACTTACATCTTACTACAATTACTATGTACTAGGTATCTGTAAATACCAAATGCTTACCATTCATTATGCTTACCAGGAAAACTTAGCAAAACTCTAAATAACAAATCTCTTAAGGACATTGCAACCAGAAATAAAGAAATTAGCACTGTAGCTTTAAATCAGAGCAGAGCTTTGGTTGGCAAGAGTAGTACTAGAAAATCCTCCCTTTTCTGGGGGTGGGGGTAAGGGTGGGCGGCTAGCAAGGTGTGACCCAGTTGCTATTGTTTCTGTATTGGGGTCTTAACGACTTGCAGCCTATCGTGTCTGAATTGTTCCACCCATACTGGATTATGTGTTTTCCATTTTAATTTGAGGGTTGGTTGCTGACTAGTAGCCACTACAGAAAAGGAACAGTAACAAGTTTTGCTCCTAGCAACTGGAAGGGTTAACATGTACGGTCTTAGAGTGATTGATTTGCCGTAGTTAAAAGCTAATTGCACTGGCTCTTTGCTAACCCAGGTTGTTTGGATACCTTTTAAACACATGACTTCAACATTTGCCATGAGCAATGGCTAGTGACCATTCCATTTATGACTAGGTATAATGATGACATCGTCTCCAGTATCCATAATCATTGTGAAGCCCCAAAACAGATAGCTTTCGAAAGCATAAAACACATAGAGCAATAAATCGGTTAAGGCATGGGTCACTGTGACAGAAAAAGAAGATAAGGAGTAAAGACTGATAAGAACTGTTAGGGTAAGCATGATTCAGAGCCAACAAGGCCAAACTAACATTCAGAGCCAAGAAGGCCAAATTAACACTCAGAGCCTTGTCAGCGGAACCAAGCCAGGCACACCGGGAATTGACCAAATTAGGAAAGGAGTTCAAAAGTTTAAGGAGGAAGACTCATCAGGAAACCCCTGCCCATGATGAAGGCCACCGGAATGACCACCAAGAAGATCGTCAAAAGAGATGCCCCCGCCCACGCTCAGCCTACACCACGCCCCATATGAATACGCATGCAAAGATATGATTATGTATAAGATCTGATGTAATACTACATCCAAATCTGTATAAAAGGCATGCTTTTGTTACGGGAAAGGCAGAAATCCATTTAGTGATTTCTCCAACGCGTTGCCAATAAAATACCTCCTGTCTATCTGACTTAAACTGAGTCTCTTAGGCAGTTATTCTCGCCTTTTGGGGCAAAATTCGGCATCATTTTCTGGTGACCCCAGATGGGACCAGACAGGAGACCCAGGTCCTAAGGAGTCCTCCCGAGCCGGGTCCGGGGCCGGGACCCTCTGGGCGCCCCTGACGACTTTTCTGTCAGAAGAGACCGCCCCGGACCAGCGCTCGTTGGTGGACGAAGGGTTACCTGCATCTCCTGCTCCAATCAAGAGGTATTTGTTTATTGATTTTGGGATAAAGCGCTTTGACTGGGAAACAGGGACCAGACGTGGTCACCTGACGGGAAAGCCCGGGGACGCCCTGGCAAAGTCCCACAGATCAGGGGTTCGAGTCCCCACTGGAAATCGGGGTTCGAGTCCCCACTGGAAATCGGAGTGTTTGTTAATCGGGTATATGATTCTCTTTCATCTTAATGTTGTTGCTTTGTTTCTGAAGAGATACATTTGTGTCACACTTTGTCTAACATTGTTATGTTGTCTGCAAGAATCTCGCAATTTAGTAAGACTCGAGTTTGAATTTCGGGATGAGGATTTGGTATTTTGTGTTAACTGTAATCTCTTTAGTGTGTAAGAATTTATTGTGATATCATCTGCAAACCTACCTTGGTTCACAGCTGTGCGACATCTTGTGGTAAAGCAGTGTACTCCGATAGACCGGACAGCTGTGTGCCAGCCCGAAGCTGACTATACGGTTGGCCAGCGACATCTTGTGGTAAAGCAGTATACTCTGATAGACCGGAAAGGTAGGGCAGTCTGGATGAATGTGTGGGTGTGATTGAATGAGACGCAGCATCGCTGCGAAGCGAGAAGGAGTCCTGATCCGCATTTCCTGTTCTTCGCGAGAAGCCAGGTCGGAAACGGACAAAGCGATTGGAAATTGTGTGCATGAAGTGTTAAAATATAGAGCTTGCATAGTGCATATAGTGCTCGTGGGAAAAGAGACTGTTCCGGTTAAACAGAGAACGCAGATACAGGGAACAGCCATGGGAGGTCGACAGAGTAAGGACATAAATATGAAAACCCTTTAGGATGTATCCTAAAACATTGGAAGGACTTGGGAGGGATTCCAGGGGGGAGTATAAACAAAAAGACACTCCTTAAATATAGCACACAGTGGTGGCCATTGTATAAGTTAGATGACAATGAGAAATGGCCACCGGAGGGGACAACTAAATATAACACTATTTTACAATTAATGATCTTCCTCCGCCGGCTCAATAAATGGGATGAGGTGATGTACGCAGACGTGTTCTTCACTCTAAGGAATAAACCTGAGTGGCAAAGAGAGTGCGGAATTAATGTAGCCCCTCAGGATCCCCTGGTACTAGCCCTGGAAAGGGATAAGAAGGGTCCAAAGCCAGAGGAACATTGCTGTGATGCATGTAGTATTGGACAGCAGTGTCTCAAGCTAACAAGAAGAGATAGTGGAAAAGAGAGCGAAATAAGCCTGAGGGAATACCATCCATTCGCTCCAGGGTGGGAAGGGCCTCTTCCCAGGCCAAAAGAGGAACAAGGAAAGGGAGGAAGGCAGTCCGTCAGGAGCAGAGAGCCGAAGGGAGACACTTAGCCTTCCCGAGCTCAGTCCATATGGGGATAACAACACATCCAGAAGTGGAGACGTTTGTAGAATAAAAACCAGCACACCAAGGACTGGGGACAAAAGTAACTCACTGGGAAGCGGCGTCTCTGAATTGAGATATAGTGAGAAGGATGATAACGAGACATGCAGAAAGGGGGGGCAGGGAACAACTTAATATAGTAATTCAGATAAAGGATGAGAGAAGTGGGAGGGGAGCAGAGGATGAGAAGGACAGCAGCCCGGGACAGGATAGGAGCCAGCAGATACAAAAAGGGCAACAGACGCAGGTCGAGAACCAGATTGATTGTGTAATGGAGATAAAAGGGGAAGAGGAAGAACAGGCAGGGGAGAAGAGGAAAGAGAAGAGAAAGAATAAGGGAGACGTTGAGGCACAGGAAGGAGATCCAGGGGAAGAGATCGGTCACTCGTATTATACCATATCTGTGGCACGGGGGGAAGCAAAGCAAAGAGAGGAAGGGAACCATACGATAGCTCCTCTCCAAGAAGTTGTACCAATGTTAGGGGAAAAGACTAGAGTAAAAGTGCCGTTCTCGACAAGTGATTTGAACAATTGGAGGGATGAGGCAAGGAATTTCAGGAGAAACCCTGAGGGAGTAGTGAAGAAGTTTGAATTAATGGCAAAGAATTTAGATATTGATTGGGAGGATATAGAGGTGATGCTGTCAGAGTTGACAGATACAGAAAGGGAACTTGTACTGGAAACAGGAAAACAACATGCTCAGGTATTATCAGGAAGACTGGAAGATAATTTTCCCAGCAGTAAACCAGAATGGGACCTGGGCAATCCAGAGCACTATCAACAGCTAGTGCAGTATAGAAAACTGATAGCGATGGGCTTACGTAATGCGATCCCTAAGGCTATAAATTGGTCAATGCTATATGACATCAGACAGGGAAAGGATGAGACCCCATCAGAGTTTTTGGATAGACTTAGGGCAGCGATGAGACAATACACACCCCTGGACCCAGCAACAGAAGAAGGGAAACAGCACTTGTTAAGGTTGATGATGGGACAGAGTAACCCAGACACCAGAAAGAAATTACAAAAACTTGAGCATCCAGCAAATAAAAACCTAGAGACACTGCTGAATGAGGCATGGAAAGTATACAATAATAGAGAGAGTGAGGAGAAGAAAAAGGAGGACAGGAGAATAGCACGAGTGGTCGCTGTAGCAGTGGCAGCTCAGAAGACAGGTTACTCGGAACCTGGAACCAGGGGAAGAGGTAGAGGCAACCCAGCAGGAAGGGGAGGGAGGCTCCAACCCCACCCAGCAAGAGTAGGGCCAAATCAATGTGCGTACTGCCTACAGATGGGACACTGGAAGCGGGAATGCCCCCAACGAAGGGAAAGGTTAATGGCCACTACTACTACCACACATCAGAATAGTGAATGAGGAAGACTGGTGGGCCGTACCCTAGCAGACCCACCGGTTAAAATAGAGCTAGGGGAAGGTAAAAAGGAATTGAACTTTTGATTGATGATGGGAGCAACTTTTTCAGTTTTAAATCAGGAATTGGTACCTAAAAGTGATGAATTTGTACAAGTTGTGGGAGCAACAGGCCAACCAGAAAAGGCTTACTTCTTGAAACCCATTAAATATAAAATTGGGAAACAAATGGGAATTCATCAGTTCCTGTATTTACCAAATTCGCCTAAGCCCTTATTGGGAAGAGACTTATTGGAGAACTTGGGAGCCGTAATAAAGTTCAACAAAGACAAATTGGAATTACAAGTGAATGAGGAACAACTGATTACAGCTCTAAGCCTGACGATCAGTTGTGTGGAACCTAAACCTGAGAATCACAATTCCGAGCGAATTCTAAATAAGACATACCCATTAGTGTGGGCTACTGATATACCTGGAAAATCAAAACAAGCAGTACCGATTGTTGTTGAACTTAAAGTTGGGGCAAAACCAGTAAGAAGAAGACAATACCCTCTGAGGATAGAAGACAGGAAGGGGATTGAGCCCATAATCAAAAGGTTTTTGGAATTGGGATTATTGGTAGAATGCGAATCAGATTTTAATACACCAATCCTGCCAGTAAAGAAACCTAATGGAGCCTATAGACTAGTTCAGGATCTGAGAGCAGTAAACGAAATAACCAAGACATTTCATCCGGTAGTTGCTAATCCATACACACTTTTAACTAAACTGAAGGATAATTTGGCCTGGTTCACCGTATTAGACTTAAAAGACGCATTCTTCTGCCTTCCCTTGGCTCCCGAGAGTCAAAAGATTTTTGCCTTTGAGTGGGAATCTGTAGCTATAGGAAGAAAGACTCAACTTACCTGGACGGTATTGCCCCAAGGGTGGTGCAATTCCCCCACGATTTTTGGGAATCAGTTAGCCAAAGAATTAGAACAGTGGGAAAGGCCGCTGGGAGATGGTACCCTTCTGCAATACGTAGACGACCTCCTAATAGCAACAGCGACAGAGGAAGAATGCATTGAATGGACTATTTCCTTGTTAAATTTCCTGGATTTAAGTGGATATCGAGTTTCTCAACAGAAAGCACAGCTGGTGCAAAAAGAAGTGGTGTACCTGGGATACGAAGTCTCCAGAGGACAGCGATCCCTGGGAGTAGCTAGGAAAGAGGCCATCTGCCAGATACCCAAACCACAGACGGTGAGAGATCTGCACACCTTTCTGGGGATGACAGGTTGGTGTCGGCTATGGATCTACCAGTACGGGATACTTGCTAAACCACTGTATGATTTGTTGAAGGAAACGAAGAACGTCCTAGTTTGGACTCCCGAGGCAGAAGGGGCCTTCAAGGAGTTGAAGCTGGAGCTAATGAGAGCACCGGCCTTGGGTCTCCCAGATGTATCAAAACCATTCTGGCTGTTCTCCCATGAGCGACAAGGGATGGCCCTAGGAGTCCTAGCACAGCAATTGGGACCACACAAGAGAGCTGTGGCATACTTCTCCAAGCGATTGGATGAAGTAAGTAAAGGATGGCCAGGCTGTCTGAGGGCAGTGGCCGCAGTAATAATTAACATAGAAGAGGCCAGGAAGCTCACGTTGGGTCAAAAGATGACTGTGTTAGTATCTCACACTGTGTCAGCTGTGCTGGAACAGAAAGGCAACCATTGGCTGTCGCCTTCCAGATTCCTAAAATACCAGGCCATCCTGGCTGAATCAGATGACATAACCATTCAGGTAACTAACATTGTGAACCCAGCTTCATTTCTAGAAGGAAGAGACCCAGCAGAACCCATCAAACACGACTGCCTGGAAACAATTGAAGCAGTTTACTCCAGTCACCCGGATCTCAAAGAAGAGCCGTTCGAAGATGCGGATAACTGGTTCTCAGATGGCAGCAGCTTTGTGAAACGAGGAGTAAGAATGGCTGGCTATGCAGTCACTACTACAGAAAGGGTAATTGAGTCGAACCCCTTGCCTGCAGGGACCTCAGCTCAAAAGGCAGAGCTGATAGCTCTGACTCGAGCCCTGGAATTGGCGGAGAACATGCAAATTAATATATGGACAGACTCTAAATATGCTTTTTCCATTGTACATGCTCATGGAGCCATTTGGAAAGAAAGAGGACTGTTGACTACACAAGGAAAAACGGTCACACATGCAGAGGAGGTTCTGCGATTGCTAGAAGCGGTCCAACTCCCACCACAAGTGGCCATAATGCATTGTAAGGGACATTTGAAAGGTAACACTATTCCAAGAAATAGGAAACAGGAAGGCAGATGCAGAAGCTAAATTGGCTGCCACGAGGACTAGGGCAGTGGAAATAACGGCCCTAATACCAGGAGAGCTGGATATGAACATCCAGCCAGATTACCAGGGATCAGATCATAGATGGATTCAAAGAAATAAGGGCAAAATATTAGAAAATGGTTGGGGTCAATTGGAAACAGGACAGTTAGAAATACCAGGAAACGTGATGTGGCAGTTTGTAAAAGCAGAACATGAGAAGGCCCATTGGGGTCTAGATCCGCTTTACCAATAGTTACAAACCATAAATATTTACAAACCATAAATTGAGGTAAATTCCCAGGTGAACTATGGCAAATTGATTTTTCTGAACTCCCAAGAAAAAGGGGGGTTTCGGTATTTGTTGGTATTAACTGATACGTTTTCTGGGTGGCCTGAAGCATTCCCTTGCAGGACAAATAAGGAAAGAGAAGTAACTAAAGTAATGTTGAATGAAATTATTTGTATGTAAGAATCATAATAAAAAGGACCCAAATGGTTTGGGCTATGGTACGAGCGTATCAGCGCCCTATAGGATTAGAATTTGACGAAAGAATTCGTCAGTTATAAGAAAAAGGGGGGAAATGAAGCCCCAAAACAGATAGCTTTCGAAAGCATAAAACACATAGAGCAATAAATCGGTTAAGGCATGGGTCACTGTGACAGAAAAAGAAGATAAGGAGTAAAGACTGATAAGAACTGTTAGGGTAAGCATGATTCAGAGCCAACAAGGCCAAACTAACATTCAGAGCCAAGAAGGCCAAATTAACACTCAGAGCCTTGTCAGCAGAACCAAGCCAGGCACACCGGGAATTGACCAAATTAGGAAAGGAGTTCAAAAGTTTTAAGGAGGAAGACTCATCAGGAAACCCCTGCCCATGATGAAGGCCACCGGAATGACCACCAAGAAGATCGTCAAAAGAGATGTCCCGGCCCACGCTCAGCCTACACCACGCCCCATATGAATACGCATGCAAAGATATGATTATGTATATGATCTGATGTAATACTACATCCAAATCTGTATAAAAGGCATGCTTTTGTTACGGGAAAGGCAGAAATCCATTTAGTGATTTCTCCAACACGTTGCCAATAAAATACCTCCTGTCTATCTGACTTAAACTGAGTCTCTTAGGCAGTTATTCTCGCCTTTTGGGGCAAAATTCGGCATCAATTGAAAATTGTATAGTTTGTCCACAAGGGTGTCTAACAGTTAAAATCTGTTTCAGTTTTCGCTTTTAGATTTCTAGGGCTAATAAGGTATTAGACATATCGGTGGAACCCGAGCCTTCTTGCCCTCGGATCCTGTTAGAAGTTTTAGGCACTCGGGACTGAGATGGTATTAGCTGAGCAATTTCTGTCCCAACAAGAGTGCTAACAGGAGAGGCAATGATATAGAGCATAATTTTCATAGCCCAGCCATAATCAGAATGTATTGAACCAGGAATTATAAGGATGCCCTGTCTAAAGGTAGACAGTCTGCCAATTAACAGAGCACAGGGTCTGTGACCCAAAGGACCATACCAGTTAAACTCGACAACGCTTTGTGGATTCAAAAATGATATGCAGCTGTTGTCAGGTCTGCGATGCGCTGCCAGAAGGGGCTGCGGGGGGGGGGGGGGATGGGGTGCGGTCCATGCACCCTGGTTTGGTGTCGTTGTGTGGGGTGTATTTGCACTACGGGAGCAGCTTTTGCGACGATCTCAAGTAAAATGATGAGGTCTGTGACACTTTCGAGTCTGTCCGACAGTCAGACAGTTTTGGGCTCCCCAGTTCAAGAGGGACAGGGATCTGCTGGAGAGTGTCCAGCGGAGGGCTATGAGGATGATTAGGGAATTGGAGCACTGCCTGAGGAGGAGAGTTTGAGGGACCTGGGGCTTTTTAGCCTGGAAAAGAGAAGACTTAGTGGGGATTTAATAAATGTTTATAAATATCTGAGGGCTGGGAATCAGAAGGGTGGGGACAGGATCTGCTCACTTGCTCCCTGTGATAGGACAACGAGCAATGGATGTAAGCTGCAGCACAGGAGGTTCCACCTCAATGCAAGGGGGAACTTCTTTACTGTAAGGGTCACAGAGCACTGGAACAGGCTGCCCAGAGGGGTTGTGGAGTCTCCTCTGGAGACTTTCAAGAGCTGTCTGGATGCATTCCTCTGTGACCTGAACTAGATGTATGGTCCTGCTCTGGCAGGGGGGTTGGTCTTGATGATCAATTTGGGTCCCTTCCAACCCCTGATATCCTGTGATCCTGTGACTGCCCTTTCCTTGCCTCCTCTAGTGGGACAGCACAAATATTTTCACTCTTCTGCAATGAGTCAGATCAAGGATATTATCAGTTTGAATACGGATGTCTTGTTTTGTTGGGATAAAATCATCCTCTGGTGACTAGAGGTGGCCAGAGCAGCTCAGTCTGCATTTTGTTTGGCCTGACCAATAACTTTCCTTATGCTAGAAAATTCTGTTTGCTAGATCAGATTCTTAATCTTTCAGTGTCTATTCCCAAAAAGAAAATGAAGACATTTGGGAGTATAGTTACCAGCCCTGAAGAGTTTTATGGATTTGGATCTTGGGGTTTTTTGTTTCTTTCCTTTATGTGTCATTACAGAATTGAGAGGGAATACAGAATACAGAATTAACCAGGTTGGAAAAGACCTTTGAGATCATTGAGTCCAACCTATCGTCCAATACCACCTAATCAACTAAACCATGGCACTAAGTGCCTCATCCAGTCTCTTTCTAAACAGTTCCAGTGATGGTAACTCCACCACCTCATTCCAATGGCCAATCACTCTTTCTGGGAAGAACTTTTTCCTAGCATCCAGCCTAAACCTCCCCTGGTGCAGCCTGAGACTGTGTCCTCTTGTTCTGGTGCTGGTTTCCTGGGAGAAGAGACCAGCCCCCACCTGGCTACAACCTCCCTTCAGGTAGTTGTAGATGGCAATAAAGTCTCTCCTGAGCTTCCTCTTCTCCAGAAACAAGAAAACATTTTATTAACACCATGAAAAGAACAGATTCCTTTTCATACCCAGAGCCATCCATTTTGATTGGCATAAAAAGAGAGGGATGAAATGAGGGATTTCTGGCTGGTTCTCAGCCATGTGATCATGCACAGACTTTGACAGCACTGTGAAGTTGTGCTGATATCGGAGGAAAAAAATCAGAAGCAGCTGAAAAGATAGAAAGTTTAAAGAAGTGAAGGGATGTGCATTTCTGGCCTTATTCATGTCTCATTAGCTTCTGTCACAGGAAATTGCCTAGACCAGCAAAAACACTTGATCTTTCGCTTTTTTATTGCAAATTTTTGGGGAGAAAATTGTAATGTCAGTTAAAAAAAAAGAAAGCAGTGCCCAAAGAACAGACCAGACTTAATATTTTCAAAAGCATTAGATGTGACATGAGTATGTGTCCACCATTCCCCTTTCCAAACAGATTTATGTCTCCATAATTCCCCTAAATACAGCTTACTGACAACTTCTCAAAAGCATATTTTTTTTGCCATTTGTCACAGTTTGGGCTGGGTGCCCTCTGCTACAGGGGTGTTTCCTGTGTCCAGAAGTCCAGCCCAGTGGGTGGACACAGGGAATTATGTATTTCCTACCATGATCCCTTGCACCACTATAAATTTTACGGTGGGGTCTGGCACTTCCTCTTTCCTTCCTCTCCAACACCCAATAACTGGGGCAGAGATCTCCCGGCCATGGGCTTGGCTAGGCCGAAGGCCACTGGGGGATGGGCAGTCTCAGATCTGGCCAGCTGAGACTAGCCTAGCAGTGGGGGGGAGGGGGAAGGAGGTTCCCTGGGGGTTTTGGGTGCATCCTCAGGTGGGGATGGGATTTCTCTGGGTCTGTTTTGGGGTTCTTCTTGTCACTGTATTTCTAGCTTTCTGCACGCACTCACTGTTCTCTATTTAAACTTTCCATCACTTTTGCAATCTGCTTGTCTTAGTTGTTATTCCTGCTCATGGTGGGGAGGGGGTTTGCCCCAACCCACCACACCATTAGATCCTCCATGTTCTTGTGCTCAGTCAATACATTAGAAATAAAGAAATCCTCCTGCCCAGGGAAGGGAGGTGAGAAAGTCTACAAAGGGATTCATTCAACTCATACTGGGGGTACAGCCAGCTGAACATGAGCCAGCAGTGTGCCCAGGAAGCCATGAAGGTGGATGGTATCCTGGCCTGCCTCATAAATTGTGTGGCCAGCAGGAGCAGGGAGGTCATTCTGCCTCTGTACTCAGCACTAGTTAGGACACACCTTGAGTACTATGTCCAGTTCTGGGCCCCTCAGTTTAAGAAGGTCATTGAGACTCTTGAATGTGTCCAGAGAAGGACAACAAGACTGGGGAGAGGTCTCAAGCACAGCCCTATGAGGAGCAGCTGAGGGAGCTGGGGTTGTTTAGCCTGGAGAAGAGGAGGCTAAGGGGAGACCTGATTGCTCTCAACAGCTACCTGAAGGGAGGTTGTAGCCAGGTGGGGGCTGGTCTCTTCTCCCAGGCAACCAGCACCAGAACAAGAGGACACAGTCTTAAAATGCATTGGGGGAAGGTTAGGCTTAAAGTGAGAGGACAGTTCTTCCCAGTAAGAGTAATCGGCCATTGGAATGTGCTGCCCAGGGAGGTGGTGGAATCACCATCCCTGGAAGTGTTCAAGAGGGGACTGGACATGGCACTTGATGTCATGGTTTAGCTAGTCATGAGGTGTTGGGTGACAGGTTGGACTTGATCTGTGAGTTCTTTTCCAACCTTAGTGATTCTATGAGTCTATGAAATCAGTAGGATTAGGATGATCTCTTTATCTTGGAAGGTGCAGCACTATGAATTTCCAATGGTTGCTGGATGCTGAAAATTGAAGGTTTTTTGAAACCTCCTTACACTTCCTGGCACTGAAATGTCTCTGATCTAGTTCCAAAGATCACAGTGAAGTGACAGTCAAACAAGTAGCCAAATATCTCAGCAACCATCAAACCTGCCTTACTATCGGCAAATTGTATGGCTTCCAAACTCCTAGATGAATAAAGTGAGGCAAGGCAAAGCCCTCTCTCTTTACTTGTGGAAGACACCATGACTCAAGAACACCATTTTAAAGCTCAGAGGACTTCTTTTCATAGACCATTTGTGATTCCTGCATGATTTACCTCCTACATTCTTAACTGAATTCCCTAGGAAGAACCTCAGTGGAGAAATCAAAGGTTGAAAATGGGCCCATGAGGCCAGTCAGAAATGCTGTAGCTGGCTAAGTCAAGGAGATCATTAGAGCAGGTAGAACAATGCTAAAAACTGACAGTCTCTTTGGAAATCCTGTAGCTGGAATGAGAAAAAAAATATTTTACTTTTCTTTCAGCTTTAGAAAAAGGAATTCCACCCCTCCTCCTTTTCCACCTCTTTCCCACTCATATTTTATTCCCCAAAAAATAGAATAGAATAGAATAGAATGGAATAGAATAGAATAGAATAGACCAGTGTAGTGGGTTGAGAGAGGAGGCCTAGCTTTCCCTCCCCCACAAAGAGGAAAAAAAAACCACAGCTAACTCAGTCGGAGAAGCAAAAGGGATAATATATTTACAACCAATGTGAAAAATGCAGGTTATTTATATACACAATATATACAGTATTTACAATATATATACAGAAATATACAGCAAAGGCGAGAAAAAAAAAAAATAGGAACAAAATTCCCTCCTCCGGACAGAGTAGGGTTCCCCACCTGTACCCCGCTCTCCCCACTATGTCCTTTTTTTCCCAAAAAGGGTTAGAGAGAGAAAAAGGCAGTTATTAAGGAAAAATTATTTTAGTAGGTGTGAGAGTCTAATAAGTTTGTCTCTCTCTATGTGAGTCAACAAAGATAAAGTGATAGCAGAGCCACTGGAAAGAAGGTGGAAAGAATCCTGTCCACCAACCCTGGATGCAAATCAGCTTGTGATTGCATCGTGATAACGTGGGACTACAACAATGGACCCAAGGACCCAGCCAACACGCTTTCCGGGCAGGGTGGTGTCGTGGGTTGGAAGGGTAAGGCCAAGAAGCCACCTCCCTTCCCCCTTGTAAGGTAAAGGGAAAAGAAAAATTGAAGGGAAAGGAAAAAAAAACCTCACAAGCTGAATTAGCAAAGCAGTGAAGCTGTATATTTACAAAGCAATGTAGGATATGCAGGGGAATATATACAAATTTACAATATTTACAATATATACAAAGATATACAAAAAAGTAACACAGAAATGAGAGTTCCCCCCTCTGCAGAGGGGGCTCCCCATCTCCGCTCTCCCCTCTCTCCCCCCCTTTCCCCAGAGTAGGTCAGAAAAGAGAGAGAAAGAGAAAGAAAGAAGTTAAAAGCAGTTTTGTGTTAATTGGAAAGCAGTTAATACAGGCCTTATATCTTATCGGTTTCAAGACCGAAGTCTTGGCAGAAAGCCCAGCACAGAAAGCTGCTGCCCAAAGAAGAGGCGGAAGCAAGACAAAAGGTAGAAGTGCCGGAGTGCCCAGTTCACTCCCAGTTTACTCCCAGTTCAGAAGGTGCTTCCTCCCACTCTTCCAATGAAATTAGTTTAGATTATTATTACCGTTTACCAACTTCCATCCACCATATTCCCTTTCTTAAGGGGACAAAATCAACCGGTCACAGTCCACCCCTTCTAAACAATTTCATTGGCCGTTCATACTGTCCATTCAATCCAAAGCGATATTTACAGTTCATGAGTAAAGTTCATAGTCCATTCCGGCTATGCTCAGATGTAGATGATTCAAAAGTCCAGGAAAATCAGAAAATGAGAAAAATGGAAAACAGTTCATTTCTTCGCCGGTGAAGCGAAGAAAAAGGAAACAGGGATTCTCAGGGCCTCTTAGTTGACTCAGGGCTCTCAGGGATCTCAGGGTATGTGCACCGTAGATTCCTCGTTGATTCTTCCTCTGGACGCGATGTAGCTGTACAGCAGTTCGAAGTTAACCTCTTTCAGCTAAAGTTAAATTTCTTTGTGGAATACACTGAATTTCACCATTCTCTTGCATTACCCAATAAGTGTGACCCGGACCTTCAGCTGAAACCACCCCTCGGACATGTTTAGCCTCTCCTGAGGGTGAAAATACCCAAACAGTTTTACCTAACAGCTTCTTTTCTCTAACAACAGGAACTCTATCACCTTCTACTTTACGTAGCAAATCTGAATGTGCAGGTCCAGCTCGGTTCACTGAACCTCTACTATTTACCAGCCAGGATGCTTGTGCTAAATGTTTTTCCCAGTTTTTCAAAGATCCACCTCCCATGGCTTTAAGAGTGGTCTTCAACAAACCGTTGTAGCGTTCAATCTTCCCTGCAGCCGGTGCATAGTAAGGAATATGGAATATCCACTCAATACCGTGCTCTTTTGCCCAGTTCCTTACAAGGTTCTTCTAGAAATGAGTTCCGTTGTCTGACTCAATCCTCTCTGGAGTTTCGTGTCTCCACAGGATCTGTCTCTCCAGACCAAGAATGGTGTTGCGTGCAGTTGCATGTGGAACTGGATAAGTTTCCAACCATCCAGTGTTTGCCTCTACCATAGTAAGCACGTATTGCTTACCAGAACGAGAACGTGGTAGAGTGATGTAGTCAATCTGCCAAGCTTCACCATACTTGTACTTGGACCATCCTGTCACCATACCACAAGGGCTTAAGTCGTTTTCCCTGCTTAATAGCAGCACAAATGTCACAGTCATGGATGACTTGCGTGATAGCATCCATGGAAATGTCTATGGATCTGTCACGAGCCCATTGGTATGTTGCATCTCTGCCTTGATGTCCTGATGAATCGTGAGCCCACCGAGCTAAGAATATCTCACCTCGGTGTTTCCAGTCGAGATCAAGATTAGAGTCCATGTCTACTTGAGAAACTCTTGCAGCTAGATCTGCCTGATGGTTGTGTTGCTGTTCCTCAGTAGCTTTGCTCTTAGGAATGTGAGCATCGATGTGTCTCACTTTCACTGGAATTCTCTCGATTCGATCAGCAATGTCCTGCCACAGGTTGGCTGCCCAAATGGGTTTTCCTTTTCTCTGCCAACCATTCTTCTTCCAGTTCTTTAGCCAACCCCATAGAGCATTGGCTACCATCCATGAGTCAGTGTAGAGATAAAGCTTTGGCCATCTCTCACATTCAGCCACGTCGAGAGCTAGCTGGACAGCTTTTACCTCTGCAAACTGACTGGATTCTCCTTCTCCATCCTTCGCATCTGCAACTCGGTGTGTTGGACTCCACACTGCAGACTTCCACCTTCGCTTGTTTCCAACAAGACGACAGGAACCGTCTGTGAACAAAGCATATTTCTTTTCATCATCAGAAAGGTCATTGTAAGGAGGAGCTTCCTCAGCACGAGGTACTTTCTCCTCTGGAGGTTTAGCACAGTTGATTCCTTCAGGCCAACTGGAGATCACCTCCACTAGACCAGGTCTCTCAAGATTTCCCATTCGAGCTCTCTGTGTTATCAGAGCCATCCACTTAGACCATATGGAGTCTGTGGCATGATGTGGTGTGGAACCTTTGCCTTTGAACATCCAATTCAAAACTGGTAATCTGGGAGCCAGAAGAAGTTGTGATTCAGTTCCAATCACTTCAGAAGATGCTTTTACTCCTTCATAGGCAGCTAGAATTTCCTTCTCTGTTGGAGTATAGTTAGCCTCTGAACCTCTGTAACCTCGACTCCAGAAACCAAGAGGTCGTCCACGTGTCTCACCTGGAGCTTTTTGCCAAAAGCACCAGGTTGGACCATTGTCACTTGCAGCCGTGTACAAAATGTTCTTAATGTCTGGACCATCTCGGACAGGTCCCAGACCCACTGCTTGAACTACCTCTTGCTTTATCTGGTCAAAGGCTGCTTGTTGTTCAGGTCCCCAGTGGAAATGGTTTCTCTTTCGAGTCACATCATACAGAGGTTTCACAATCTGACTGTATCCAGGAATGTGCAGTCTCCAAAATCCCACTATCCCCAAGAAACTTAGGGTCTCTTGCTTGTTTGTGGGATTTGCCATGGTAGAGACTCTTTTTACCACATCCACTGGAATATGTCAGCGTCCATCCTGCCACCGCACTCCCAGAAACTGAATCTCTGTGGTAGGTCCTTTCACCTTGTCTCGCTTGATGGCAAAACCTGCATTCAGTAGAATGTCAATGATTTTGTTACCTTTCTCGAAGACTTCCTCAGCAGTTTTACCCCAGATGCTGATATCATCGATGAACTGGATGTGTTCTGGAGCACCACCTTTCTCCATAGCATCATGGATTGCTGCATGACAGATGCTTGAGCTGTGGATCCAGCCCATTGGCAGTCTGTTGAAAGTGTACTGGATTCCTCTCCAGGTGAAAGCAAACTGAGGCCTGCATTCCTCTGCTATGGGAATAGAGAAAAATGCATTAGCAATGTCTATGGTAGCATACCACTTGGCCTCTTTGGATTCCAGCTCATACTGTATCTCCATCATGTCTGGCACTACTGCACTCATAGGTGGTGTCACTTCAATTAGGGCTCGGTAGTCTACTGTCAGACGCCAGTCTCCATTCTGCTTCCGCACAGGCCACACTGGACTGTTGAAAGGTGAATGAGTTTTGCTGACGACTTTCTGACTCTCCAACTGATGAATCAGATTCTGAATGGGCAACAAAGAGTCACGGTTGGTTCTGTATTGTCTGTGATGCACAATCTGAGAAGCAACCGGCAATTTAATGTCCTGTATCTTATGTTGTCCCACAACTGCAGATTCATCAGAAAGCTCAGGTCTAACACACAGCTTCAGTTTTTGTCCATCAATTTCTATTGAAGCTACTCCTAAAGCCCATTTGTAACCTCTAGGGTCTTTGAAATGCCCTTCTCTCAGAAAATCAATTCCCAAAATACAAGGTGCGTCAGGTCCAGTCACAACTGTATGCTTCCTCCATTGTTTACCAGTTAGACTTATATTAACCTCTACCTTACTTAACTCTTGAGATCCACCAGTGACTCCCAGAATAGTTATAGACTCTGATCCCTGATAATTTGATGGTATTATGGTGCACTGAGTTCCTGTGTCAACCAAGGCCCTGTACTTCCGAAATTGTGAAGTGCCAGGCCACTGGATGTACACATCCCAATAGATTCTATTATCTCTGTTATCCCTCTCCTCCCCCTGGCGGGAGGCAGGGCACCCCTAGTTATGGGGAACATGCCCACATGTGCATTGCACGTAGTTCGCAGGGTTATAACTTTGCATGTTATAACTGGAGCCACTGTTGGAGCCACTAGAGTCGTTCTGGGGAACTGTGGAAGTAACAGCTACCCTTCTGGTATTGCTACCTCGGGTTCTGCCACTTTGCAATTCTCTCAGTCTCCTGAAAGAGAGGAAAAAATAGTTAGAAGCCCATCAAGTACTTTGGGCAGGGTGAAACGATGGTTTCCACCACCTGTGTAAAGGAATGTGGGAGGACTTGTCTGAATGGAGGGGGGGGGACCGAGGCTCCCCTCGCCTCCATCCAAAAATCTTGCCCACATACACAGCAATACACAGAAACATTTCCGGGGGAACAGATAGCTGGATTATTTCCTTGCCTCTGGAATACCTGACATACCAACACCTGCCTGAGGACTAAAATACTGTATAAAAGACTGGAGCAACTACTGGTTTATAGAGAGAAACAGAGGAGAGAAACAGAGGAGAGAAATAGAGGAGAAAAACTGGGAGAAAAACCTAGATGAAGGAAAACACAGGAGACGGGCCAGGCCGCTGAGAAGCCGGGACAATGCTGCTCCGGAGAAAAGAAGCTGCCCGAAGGACCACAGCTCCAGCCAAATCCTCAGCACCCTTTCTCTACAGACCCAGACTGCCCAGAGGAGCCTCAGCACCGTTCCTGTATCAACCCAACATCTCCCCAGAGGACCACAGCTGTTCTCCAGCAAAAGCCTCACCACAGTTTCTCTACAAATCCAACATCTCCTGCAGCACCTTTCTTCCACAGACTTTAACTGTCTTGGGGGGGGATGAGGGGTGTGGTAATATAATTCCTTTCCTCTTCTCCCTCTCTTTCTCTCCCTCTTTATTTTCTCCCTCTCCCTTTCTTATCTCTCATCTCTCTCTCCCTCTTTATTTTCTCCCTCTCCCCTTTCTTATGTCCACTTTCTCTATGTAATAAATAGTCTAGCTGTTGATACTTTGGCCTCGTTTGTGCCTCTAATTTCACAACACGGGAATATTTAAAAGAACTGTGTCTCCGGACCGAGACATCTAATGTCGTCGGACCTTGACAGTAGGCCTCATGCAGGATTAGTGCTTATCTTTATCCAAGGTTGCTCAGCCTAGGTGCCCAGAAGCAGGCAAGTTGGAAGGGAGAGGGAAAGGAAACAACAAACAGAGAAAAAATTCCAACTGCACTAAAACTTAAATATGCGTTCTAACAATCTACCAATGAAATTCATTTAGACCTGTCTTTGTTTACAAAATATTCAACCAGAGTGTCCCAGCACTGTCCCTTTCTTAAAGGCACAGCCTCAAATGGTCACAGTCCACCCCTTCTAAATGATTTCATTGGTAGTTTATACAGTCCATCCAATCCAAAACAATATTTACAGTCCATAAGTAAAGCTCATAGTCCATTCCGGCTATACTCAGATGTGGATTATTCAAAAGTCCAAGAAAATCAGGAAATGAGAAAAAATGGAAAACAGTTTGTCTCTTCGCAGACGAACCGAAGAAAAGGGAAACAGGGATTCTCAGGGTCTCTTAGTTGACTCAGGGCTCTCAGGGTTCTCAGGGTTCGAGCACCATAGATTCCTCGTAGATTCTTCCTTGGATGTGATGTAGCTGTACAGCAGTTTGAAATTAAATTCTTTCTGCTAAAGTTAAATTTCTTTGTGGAATACACTGAATTTCACCATTCTCTTGCATTACCCAATAAGTGTGACCCGGACCTTCAGCTGAAACCACCCCCTTGGTATAGCCTCTCCTGAGGGTGAAAATACCCAAATAGTTTTACCTAACAAATTCTTTTCTCTAACAACAGGAACTCTATCACCTTCTACTTTCTGTAGCAGATCTGAATGTGCCGGTCCAGCTTGATTCACTGAACCTCTACTATTTACCAGCCAGGTTGCTTGTGTTAAATGTTTTTCCAAGTTTTTCAAAGATCCACCCCCCATGGCTTTAAGAGTGGTCTTTAGCAAACCGTTGTAGCGTTCAATTTTCCCTGCAGGTGGTGCATAGTAAGGAATGTGGAATACCCACTCACAGTATCACAGTATCACTTAGGTTGGAAAGGACCTCGAGGATCATCGAGTCCAACCTATCAACACAGACCCCATGACGAGACCATGGCACCAAGTGCCACGTCCAATCTCCCCTTGAACGCCTCGAGGGTCGATGACTCAACCACCTCCCTGGATACGAATCACTCACTCGGTGAAGAACTTCCTCCTCACCTCGAGTCTGAACCTCCCCTGGCGCAGCTTGAGACTGTGTCCCCTTGTTCTGGTGCTGGTTGCCTGGGAGAAGAGGCCAACACCTTCCTGGCTACAACCACCCTTCAGGTAGTTGTAGAGGGCAATGAGGTCACCCCTGAGCCTCCTCTTCTCCAGGCTAAACAATCCCAGCTCCCTCAGCCTCTCCTCATAGGGCTTGTGTTCAAGGCCTCTCACCAGCCTTGTTGCCCTTCTCTGGACACGTTCAAGTGTTTCGATGTCCTTCTTAAACTGAGGGGCCCAGAACTGGACACAGGACTCAAGGTGCGGCCTAACCAAAGCAGAGTACAGGGGCACAATTACCTCCCTGCTCCTGCTGGCCACACTATTCAAATGCAGGCCAGGATGCCATTGGCCCTCCTGGCCACCTGGGCACACTGCTGGCTCATATTCAGGTGGCTGTCGATCAGCCCCCCCAGGTCCCTCTCTGTTTGGGAGCTCTCCAGCCACTCCGACCCCAGCCTATAGCTCTGCATGGGATTGCCATAGCCAAAGTGCAGCACTCGGCACTTCGACTTGTTGAATGACATCCCATTGGACTCTGCCTATCTGTCCAGTCTATCGAGGTCCCTCTGCAGAGCCTTTCCACCCTCTAACTGACTAACATCTGCCCCTAACTTGGTGTCATCTGCAAACTTGCTGATGACTGACTCTACCCCTTCATCCAGATCATCAATGAATATGTTGAAGAGGACAGGGCCCAGCACTGATCCCTGGGGGACACCACTAGTGACTGGCCTCCAGCTGGATGTGGCACCGTTCACTACCACTCTCTGTGCCCGGCCCTCCAGCCAGTTCCTAACCCAGCACAGAGTGTAATGGTCCAATCCACGGGTTGACAGTTTAGTCAGCAGTTTACTGTGGGGGATGGTGTCAAAGGCCTTGCTGAAGTCCAGGTAGACCACATCCACAGGCCTCCCCACATCCACCAGACGGGTGCCCAGGCTGCGTGCATTGGTGTACATGCATCGCAGCTGGGTTCCTGACTTCTCAACTGACCCTACCTTGTGCCCTACTCTTACCTCTGCAGAGGGACTGATTGCCTCACCCACCCCCTTCAGACCTGGTTTAAAGCCCTCCTAATGAGCCCTGCCAACTCCAGTGCCAGGACTCTCATACCCCTTCTAGATAGATGCACCCCACCACGACCCAGCAGGTCAGGTGCAGTGAAAGTTGCCCCATGGTCATAGAACCCAAAGTTCTGCCTCTGGCACCATCCCCTGAGCCAATTGTTGATGGTGTGGGTTTTCCCATTCCTCTCAGTGTACACCCCTGCCACTGAGGGAACTGAGCAGAACACCACTTGAGCTCCTGCCCCATCAATCAATCGTCCAAGGGCCCTGAACTCCTTCTTAATCGCCCTGGTGCCCTTCCTGTCAATCTCATCGCTTCCAGCCTGTATTACCATCAGAGGGTAATAGTCAGTGGGCTGGATTAATTTAGGGATTCTCTTTGCAATGTCCCTAACCCATGCCCCTGGTAGGGAGCAGACCTCCCTGTGGGATGGGTCGGGACGACATATGGGTCCCTCAGTACCCCCCAGGAGAGAGTCCCCAACAACTATAACCCTTCTCCTTTTCTTTGTGGAGCTGGTAGTTATAGCTGGTGGGGACCGCTTGGGCTTAGGCTTCCCCACGGAGCTGGTCGTTACAGCTGGTGGGGTCTGCTTGGCCATAGGCTCCCCTCTGGATGGTTGCTCCTCAGCCTCAGCCCTCTCATCCCCACTGCCCTCAGCCTGCAGGGCCTTGTACTTATTATGCAAGGGCAGCGGAGGAGGAGGAGAGGGTCAGGGTGGATTTCTCTTGCCACCCCTGGCAGGGACCTGTATCCATCCCTCTCCGCCTCCAGGAACCCTTCCCTCAGCAGGGGAGATCTGCAGAGCCTTCTCCCACAAGTCTAACTCCCTTTCACTTTCCCTTATTGTCCTCAGCCTAGCTACCTCCTCATCATGGATGACTTGTGTGATAGCATCCATGGAAATGTCTATGGATCTGTCACGAGCCCATTGGTATGTTGCATCTCTGCCTTGATGTCCTGACGAATCATGAGCACACTGAGCTAAGAATATCTTACCTCGGTGTCTCCAGTCAAGATCAAGATTAGAGTCCATGTCTACTTGAGAAACTCTTACAACCAGATCTGCCTGATGGTTGTGTTGCTGTTCCTCAGTAGCTTTGCCCTTAGGAATGTGAGCATCGATGTGTCTCACCTTCACTGGAATTCTCTCGATTTAATCAGCAATGTCCTGCCACAGTTCAGCTGCCCAAATGGGTTTTCCTTTTCTCTGCCAACCATTCTTCTTCCAGTTCTTTAGCCAACCCCATAGAGCATTGGCTACCATCCATGAGTCGGTGTAGAGATAAAGCTTTGGCCATGTCTCACGTTCAGCCACGTCGAGAGCTAGCTGGACAGCTTTTACCTCTGCAAACTGACTGGATTCTCCTTCTCCATCCTTCACCTCTGCAACTCAGCATGTTGGACTCCACACTGCAGACTTCCACCTTCGCTTGTTTCCAACAAGACGACAGGAACCGTCTGTGAACAAAGCATATTTCTTTTCATCATCAGACAGGTCATTGTAAGGAGGAGCTTCCTCAGCACAAGTTACTCTCTCCTCTGGAGGTTTACCACAGTTGATGCCTTCAGGCCAACTTGAGATCACCTCCACCAAACCAGGTCTTTCAAGATTTCCCATTCGAGCTCTCTGTGTTATCAGAGCCATCCACTTAGACCATGTGGAGTCTGTGGCATGATGTGGTGTGGAACCTTTGCCTTTGAACATCCAATTCAAAACTGGCAATCTGGGAACTAAGAGAAATTGTGATTCAGTTCCAATCACTTCAGAAGATGCTTTTACTCCTTCATAGGCAGCGAGAATTTCTTTCTCTGTTGGAGTATAATTAGCCTCTGAACCTCTGTAACCTCGACTCCAGAAACCAAGAGGTCGTCCACGTGTCTCACCTGGAGCTTTTTGCCACAAGCACCAGGTTGGACCATTGTCACTTGCAGCCGTGTACAAAATGTTCTTAATGTCTGGACCATCTCGGACAGGTCCCAGACCCATTGCTTGAACTACCTCTTGCTTTATCTGGTGAAAGGCTGCTTGTTGTTCAGGTCCCCAGTGGAAACTGTTTCTCTTTCGAGTCACATCATACAGAGGTTTCACAATCTGACTGTATCCAGGAATGTGCAGTCTCCAAAATCCCACTATCCCCAAGAAACCTAAGGTGTCTTGCTTGTTTGTGGGATTTGCCATGGTAGAGATTCTATTTACCACATCCACTGGAATGTCTCGGCGTCCATCCTGCCACCGGACTCCCAGAAACTGAATCTCAGTGGTAGGTCTTTGTTTAGAATAAACCAAACCAGGTAGGAAGAGACCTTCAAGATCATTGCGTCCATCCCATCAACCAATCCAATCCACCTAAACAATTAACCCATGGCACCAGGCACCCCATCAATTCTCCTCCTGAACACCTCCAATGATGGCGACTCCACCACCTCCCCAGGCAGACCATTCCAATGGGCAATTACTCTTTCTGTACAGAACTTCCTAACATCCAACCTGAACCTCCCCTGGCACAGCCTGAGACTGTGTCCCCTTGTTCTGGTACTGGGTGCCTGGGAGAAGAGACCATCATCCACCTGTCTACAACCTCCCATCAGGTAGTTGTAGAGAGTGATAAGGTCACCCCTGAGTCTCCTCTTCTCCAGGCTAAGCAGCCCTAGCTCCCTCAGTCTTTCCTCATAGGGCTTGTTTTCCAAAACCCTCACCAACTCTGTTGCTCTTTTCTGGACTCGTTCCAGCAAGTCAACATCCTTCCTAAACTGAGGGGCCCAGAACTGGACACAGGACTCAAGGTGTGACCTAACCAGTGCTGAGTATACGGCAGAATGACTTCCCTGCTCCTGCTGGCCACACTGTTCGTGATGCAGGCCAGGATACCATTGGCCCTCTTGTCTGCCTGGGCACACTGCAGGCTCATGTTCAGCCTGCCATCAACCGGTACCCCCAGGTCCCTCTCTGCCTGGATGCTCTCCAGCCACTCTGACCCTAGCCTAGCGTGGGGTACTTGTGGCCAATGTGCAGAACCTGGCACTTGGATGTGTTAAATCTCATGCCATTGCATTCTGCCCATCTATCCAGCCTGTCGAGGTCCCTCTGCAGAGCCTCTCTACCCTCCAGCAGATCAACTCCTGCCCCCAGCTTGGTGTCATCAGCAAATTTACTGATGGTAGACTCAATGCCCTCAGCAAGATCATTAATAAAGATGTTAAAGAGGATGGGGCCCAGCATTGATCCCTGGGGGACTCCGCTACTGACTGGCCGCCAGCCGGATGTGACACCATTCACCACCACTCTCTGGGCTCAGCCCTCCAGCCAGTTCCTAACCCAATGCAGTGTGCTCCCATCCAAGCCATGGGCTGACAGCTTGGCCAGGAGTTTGCTATGGAGGATGGTGTCAAAGGCCTTGCTGAGGTCCAGGTAAACTACATCCACAGGCCTCCCCACATCCACCAGGCGGGTCACCTGATCATAGAAGGAGATCAGGTTGGTCAGGCAGGACCTGCCCTTCCTAAATCCATGCTGGCTGGGCCCGATCCCTTGGCCATCCTCTAAGTGCTGTGTGATTGCACTCAGGATGACCTGTTCCATGATCTTGCCTGGCACTGAGGTCAGGTTGACAGGCCTATAATTCCCTGGTTCATCCAACTGGCCCTTCTTGTTTATGGGCACCACGTTGGCCAGCTTCCAGTCCTCTGGGACCTCTCCAGGGAGCCAGGACCGCTGAAAAATGATGGAGAGTGGCTTGGCCAGCTCATCTGCCAGCTCTCTCAGCACCCTAGGATGGATCCGATCCTGTCACATGGACTTGTGGGGATCCAAGCTGCTGAAGAGAGTTCCAACCACCTCCCCATGGAATATAGGGAAACTGTGCAGCTCCCTGGCTCCTTCTGCCAGCTCTGCAGGCCAGCTGTCAGGAAGACGTTCTGTGCTTTCGTTAAAATTGAGGCAAGGAAGGTGTTAAGTATCTCTGCCTTTTCCTCATCCTTTGATACAACATTTCCCTGCATGTCAACCAAGGAGTGGAGGTTGTCCTTGCCCTTCCTCTTGCTATTAACATATTTATAGAAGGACTTTTTGTTGTCCTTCACAGCAGAGGCCAGTTTAAGATCCAAATGTGCTTTTGCCTCCCTAATTTTCTTCTTACATGATTTGGCAACATCCTTAAACATTCCGTGGCTTGCCTCTCCTTTCTTCCAAAGGTGATACACCCTCTTTTTTTCCCTTAGTTCTATTAAAAGTTCATGAACCATCCAGGTTGGCCGTCTGCCCCGGCGGTTCATCTTCCGGCACATTGGCACAGCCTGTTCCGGTGTCTTCAACAATTCTTCCTTGAAGCAGGTCCAGTCCTCCTGGAGCCCTTTATTATTAAGGGCTTTATCCCAAGGAACCCTCTGAATTAGTTCCTTGAGTAGCCGAAATTGTGAAGTGCCAGGCCACTGGATGTACACATCCCAATAGATTCTATTATCTCTGTTATCCCTCTCCTCCCCCTGGCGGGAGGCAGGGCACCACTAGTTATGGGGAACATGCCCACATGTGCATTGCGCACAGTGTGCAGTGTTATACCTTTGCATGTTACCATTGGAGCCGCTGTTGGAGCTACTGGTGTTGCTCCGGGGAACTGTGGAGGTAACAACTGCCCTTCTGGTGTTGCTACCTCGGGTTCTGCCACTTTGCAATTTCCTCAGTCTCCTGAAAAGATTAGAAGTTGGTTGGCCATCCCAGCGGTTCATGTTCTCACCAAACTGATCATGCAGGATTATCCAAATAGTTCTACGTGATTGCCTTGGTGGTCTGTTTTGGAATGAGCTGCTTTGGAATGACCTCCTTGGAGGACGTGTATTCCTCACAGATGAAACCTGCATCCACCTGGAGGAAGAATTGTAATTATCCCTTTGTGCCAACTGGGATATGGAATCTTTCAGATCCTTCATGCAACTCTCAATTTTTCCAGGCAGAGTTTCAATGACTGAAACCAAAGAAACACGTGTCATGCTATCCTCCAATTGTGTCATTTGATCACTGAATTGGCCAACTGTAGGAGAAGCTCCACCATAATTTCTTGACACAATTCTGCTTGCCAGAATGGTTGTATAATTAGACGGAGCAAGCTAGATGATCTTTTTAGCAAGACCAATACCCACAGGAATGTCATCAGTATTCAATGTTTCATGTTCACCATAGAGAATCTCTCTAACAGGAAATTCTCTCAGGCACTTAATTCCCTCATCTATGGTAGTCCAGGGTTTAGGATTCCATGGAAGATCATCTCGGGAAGGGTATCTCAGGGCAACTGCCATTAAAAGGCGTATCCACAGATTAACCTTACCGAGAACCCTGCCTAGATGTCTATCTATTCCATTATCCCTTGAGAGTTCCTAACTGAGCTGCTGACTTGTCTCCAACTGTCAGAGCTGGAGCACCTGTATCATAACACCTACTAAGCCAAGCTAGAACTGGCTCCTTATCTGCCCTGGTGAAATCTTTACAGACATTTTGCACTTCCTCACGCGGCGAGGAGCATTCTAAAATATCATCTTGCTCTTCTTCTCCCTGAAATTTTTGTCCCCATAATCCTGTTGCCATTTTCTCAAGGATCTCTTTAAGCTGAGAACCACCTTTGGCAGCTCCTTTCCTAGCTGCATCTCTATCCTGCTTTACTCTCACTAGGTTAGCTAGATCTTTAAAACAAATTTTCTCTTCTGCCTCAGCAGGATCTCTTAGAGTAGAGGGCCCCTCACCAGGATCAGTCTCCAGGTCGTCTTCTCCATCTTTGGGCTTTCCACTTCTAGTCTTTAAAACAGCCACCTCAACTGGAGCTGTGTTTGAATTTACAGCCACCTTAATGGAAGCTGACAGGTCCTGAGATAAATCAGCTGCTGGGGCAGTGACTTCCGGTCCCACCGAGAGAGTGGGCAGAACTGACCTGATGTTGCTCCGTTAATGGCCGATGGAGAAGAAGGAGGAGGAGAAGGAGTAGGCGCCATGTTGATACCAGCCGCCGCCCTTGGCAGTTTGCCAGAATCAGCAGCAAAGTAATTTTGAGCAGCCTTTCCAATTAACTTCTTAACTTTCTTTTTAACTGACAGAGATTCTGCACACTCCTCATCACTAGATGTCTCTGGGACTGACCCAGAGCCAAGACGTTTTCTTTTTGATCTAGTTTTAATAACAAAATACGCCCTGGACACATTTCTGTCTCGCCGCAAGGAAATCAGGAGATGGAAGATAATTATCACCAGCAGCAGAATTATACACATGAAATAAATCACCTTTGGATCCCAGTCATCACCTAAAGTTACTCTCTCCTCCGGTGGAATCTTAAAACCCTTTATCTCAATTGGGAGAGTGGTGGAGGTAACATTTCTGTATCTCACTGGCCATAATAAATTAATACATTTTCCATACCATAGTCAAGCTCTATACATAACCCACAAATAAATTGTCCGCACCAAATATTTACCCAGGTAATCCAAAATCAAACCCAAACAATATCTGTAAACCAGAGTCCCAAGAATTGAAAAGAATAGTCGCTCTACGAACCACAACACCTTCATGTTTGCTAATTCAGCTAGAAAACACTAAATCAATCAAGTAATATATTAATCTAGTTATCTACCGCACGTTGGGTAAGCCAAGAAAAAAAAATGTTGTAGGGTTGGAAGGGTAAGGCCAAAAAGCCTCCTCCCTCCCCCCTGTAAAGTAAAGGGAAAGAAAATTGAAAGGAAAGGAAAAAAAACTCACAGTTGAATTATCAAAGCAATGGGTGCTGTATATTTACAAAAGCAATACAGGATATGCAGGGGAATTTACAGAATTTACAATATTTACAATATATACAAAGATATACAATAAAGTAGCACAGAAATGAGAGTTCCTCCCTCTGCTGAGGGGGTTCCCCACCTCCGCACCCCCTTCTCTCCCCCTTTCCCCAGAGAGGGTTAGAAAGAGAGAGAAAGAGAAAAAAGTTAGAAACAGTTATGTGTTAATTGGAAAGCAGTTAATACAGGCCTTGCAGTTTACCAGTTTCAAGGTCAAGCCTTGGCCGAAAGCCCAGAAACAGCAAGCTGCTGCTGCTGAGGGAGGGGAGGCAGAACTAAACTGGAAAAGTGCAGGAAAGCCCAGGACACCCTGCTGCAATCCCAGTTCAGAAGGTGCTTCCTCCCAATCTACCAATGAAATTAGTTTAGATCCATTTTTCGTTTACAAACATCCGTCCACCGTATTCCCTTTCTTAAGGGGACAGCCTCAAACGGTCACACCATAGCAGAGGAATGCTGGCCTCAGTTTGCTTTCACCTGGAGAGGAATCCAGTACACTTTCAACAGACTACCAATGGGCTGGATCCACAGCTCAAGCATCTGTCATGCAGTGATCCACGATGCTCTGGAGAAAGGCAGTGCTCCAGAACACATCCAGTTCATCGATGATATCATCGTCTGGGGTAAAACTGCTGAGGAAGTCTTCGAGAAAGGTAACAAAATCAATGACATTCTTCTGAATGCAGGTTTTGCCATCAAGCGAGACAAGGTGAAAGGACCTACCACAGAAATTCAGTTTCTGGGAGTGCGGTGGCAGGATGAATGCCAACATATTCCAGTGGATGTGGTAAATAGAGTCTCTACCATGGCAAATCCCACAAACAAGCAAGAGACCCTACGTTTCTTGGGGATAGTGGGATTTTGAAGACTGCACATTCCTAGATACAGTCAAATTGTGAAACCTCTGTATGATGTGACTTGAAAGAGAAACAATTTCCACTGGGGACCTGAACAACAAGCAGCCTTTGACCAGATAAAGCAAGAGGTAGTTCAAGCAATGGGTCTGGGACATGTCCGAGATGGTCCAGACATTAAGAACATTTTATACACGGCTGCAAGTGACAATGAACAAATCTTTATTTAGAATAGAATAGAATAAACCAAACCAGGTTGGAAGAGACCTTCAAGATCATCGCGTCCAACCCATCAACCAATCCAACCCACCCAAACAGCTAACCCATCGCACCAAGTACCCCATCAAGTCTCCTCCTTGGCAAATTTACTGATGATGGACTCAATGCCCTCATCCAGATCATCAATAAAGATGTTAAAGAACATGGGGCCCAGCACTGATCCTTGGGGCACACCACTAGTGACTGGCCGCCAGCTGGATGTGGCATCATTCACCGCCACTCTCTCGGCTTGGCTATTCAGCCAGTTCCTAACCCATCGCAGTGTGCTCCCGTCCAAGCCATGGGATGACAGCTTGGCCAGAAGTTTGCTATGGGGGACGGTGTCAAAGGCCTTGCTGAAGTCCAGGAAGACTACATCCACAGGCCTCCCCACATCCACCAGGTGGGTCACCTGATCATAGAAGGAGATCAGGTTGGTCAGGCAGGACCTGCCCTTCCTAAATCCATGCTGGCTAGGCCTGATCCTTTGGCCATCCTCTAAGTGCTGTGTGATTGCACTCAGGATGACCTGTTCCATGATCTTGCCTGGCACTGAGGGCAGGCTGACAGGCCTATAATTCCCTGGCTCATCCAACCGGCCCTTCTTGTGGATGGGCACCACATTGGCCATCTTCCAGTCCTCTGGGACCTCTCCAGTGAGCCAGGACTGCTGGAAAATGATGGATAGTGGCTTGGCCAGCTCATCAGCCAGCTCTCTCAGCACCCTAGGATGGATCCCATCCAGTCCCATGGACTTGTGGGGATCCAAGCTGCTGAGGAGAGTTCCAACTACCTCCTCATGGAACATAGCGAAACTGTGCAGCTCCCTGGTTCCTTCTGCCAGCTCTGCTGGCCAGCTGTCAGGAAGACGTTCTGTCCTAGTAAAAATTGAGGCAAAGAAGGTGTTAAGTATCTCGGCCTTTTCCTCATCCCCTATCACAACATTCCCCTCTGTGTCCACCAAGGAGTGGGGATTGTCCTTTCCCTTCCTCTTGCTATTAATATATTTATAGAAGGACTTTTTGTTGTCCTTCACAGTAGAGGCCAGTTTAAGCTCCAAATGTGCTTTTGCCTCCCTAATTTTCTTCCTACATGATTTGGCAACATCCTTAAACATTCTGTGGGTTGCCTCTCCTCTCTTCCAAAGGTGATACACCCTCTTTTTTTCCCTTAGTTCCATTAAAAGTTCATTAACCATCCAGGCTGGCCGTCTGCCCCGGCGGCTCATCTTCCGGCACATTGGCAGAGCCTGTCCCTGAGCCTTCAACAATTCTTCCTTGAAGTAGGCCCAGCTGTCCTGGACCCCTTTGTTTTTAAGGGCTTTATCCCAAGGAACCCTCTGAATTAGTTCCTTGAGTAACCCAAGTCTGCCCTCCGGAAGTCCAGAGTGGAGGTCTTCTTGCTACCCCTCTTAGCTTGACCAAAAACAGAGAATTCAATGATCTCGTGGTCACTGGACCCCAAACACCCTCCGACTACCACTTCACTCACCAGCCCTTCCCTGTTGGTGAAGAGGAGGTCAAGCATAGCCTTGCCCCTGGTAGGCTTTCGCAGCACCTGGGATAAGAAGCTGTCCTCCATGCATTCTAAGAACCTTCTTGACTGTCTCCTCTCTGCTGTGTTGAGATCCCAGCAGATGTCAGGCAGGTTGAAGTCGCCCATGAGAACAAGGTCCGGAGATGTTGAGACAGCCCTAAGCTGCCTATAGAATGCTTCATCAACATCTTCCTCCTGGTTGGGTGGTCTATAACAGACTCCAACCAGGGTGTCTGCCCTGCTGGTCTTACTCCCCAGATTGAAACTCTGTCAGCAAATAAGAAAAGTACAAAAGTCGAAGTCTGAGGTGGGGAGGGAAATAGGGATGGGGCAGAGAGAAATTAGTCAGAATGCTAAGGACAGAAGGATTTAGAAAGCAATGCCCCTCCCAAAATGGTTCCTGGTTATAATGGAACCAGGAATAATGAACTTTCCTTCTGTCACAAGCATCTACAAAACTCATTGAGGATTTTTTTGGACATTTGAGGAGGTTGGACTTGATCTCCTGAGGTCCCTTCCAACTCCTAACACCCTGGGATTTGGAAATAAATAATTTGGAAACAAGCTCGCTCTGAGGCAGTTTTGGAAGACATACAGAAGTTCATGATGCTGTATATCATAGGATCATAGAATCAATAACGTTGGAAAAGACCTCAAAGATCATCAAGTCCAACCTGTCACCCAACACCTCATGACTACTAGACTGTGTCACCAAGTGCCACATCCAATCCCCTCTTGAACACCTCCAGGGATGGCGACTCCATCACCTCCCTGGGTAGCCCATTCCAATGGCTAACAACTCTCTCTGTGAAGAACTTTCTCCTGACCTCGAGTCTAAGCTTCCCCTGGTGCAGCTTGAGACTGTGTCCTCTTGTTCTGGTGCTGGTTTCCTGGGAGAAGAGACCAACCCCTACCTGGCTACGACCACCCTTCAGGTAGTTGTAGAGGGCAATAAGGTCTCTCCTGAGCCTCATCTTCTCCAGGCTTTGCATAGATGCAAAGGGGTTTACATAATTATGTCCCCATTATGAACAGGGACTTAAAGTGCAACAGTAACTCAAACAAAAAGGAGGAAAAAGAAAAATAACTTTGTGGCATTCACATTGGTTTTGGGCACAGAGAGAGAATGAGGAAAACAAAACCCGGTAATTGCATACATAAACCCAAACAGGGTTTTGCTGGATTGTTTTCCTGGTTGTAGGCAACCTAAGTGCAAGAACTCATATCCTTCACTGTGCAGTATCTATAGAGCTGCTGTACAGTCATTTTCATCTTCAGATTAGTTAGGGGTAATTCTATTTGGGTTTATAAAGTCAGTGGAGCAGAATACTGTCATAGGATAGCAGTCTCCCACTGCTACCTCACATAAGCAACCAAGCAAAACTAAAGCATATGTTACACCTTGTAATGTATTTCTCATTCTTGTATTCTTACACTATTTTCATTGTCATAATGATCCAGTATATCCTTATCTGCTCGGACTTTTTATATAAGTTAGCTGCTCTCTAAGGCTCACAAGTTTATAATTTAACCAACAGTCATGTACCATATATTATTTTTTCACCCAGAAGCACAGCCTTCATGAGTTACAGTCCACAGAAGGTAGTTCAGCTACAAGAGAAATGGCCTACATCTGACAGCAAACTTGGGCTGTGATTGCATGTTTCATGTCTAATCTGTGCTGTGTTAGGTGAACCTTAGCCACTGTGCTCTTCTCAAATGAGTGACTTCCACAGGCTGTTTCTGAAACACACGAGAGCTTTAAGGGACCCAAGGCTTGTGTTCATCAGGATTCTGGTGAAACAGGTTGTGACTCTTGTAGGAAAGGAGAAATAATATGAACTCCCCTCAGCATTGACTGAAAATTGTGAGGACAGCTTTATAGTTGAAGTATTTGATCAGAAATCCCAGAACCAGAGAAGTATTCAGGTTGGAAAAGACCCTCAGGATCACCAAGTCGAACCCAGAACCCTGCTCTGCAAGGTTCACCCCTAAACCATATCCCCAAGCACCACATCCAAACCACCTTTAAACACATCCAGGGTTGGTTGACTCAACCACTTCCCTGGCCAGCTTCTCCAATGCCTGACCACTCTTGTTGTGAATTTTTTTCCCTAATGTCCAGTCTAATGATGATGTCTTAGCCATGTTGTCCTGCTAAGACTTTGGGCTAGTGACTTTGGTCCTAAAGCACTTAGGATGATGTTAAATAATATCAAAATCAATGGGAATGAGCTCATAGATCATAGACTCATAGAATCAACAAGGTTGGAAAAGACCTCAGAGATCATCAAGTCCAACCTATTACCTAATACCTAACACCTCATGACAACTAAATCATGGCTCCAAGTGCCACATCCAATCCTTTTTTGAACCCCTCTGTCTAAAAGCCTTTAGGTGTATGATCCTTATTAGATCTTTTTAGCAAAATACCTTCAGTAACATTAATAAATCTTTATTATGGTTGGGAAGACTGGAACATGTGGCTGGGGCCCTGTCCTGGGCATATTCAAAGTGGAGCTCCACAGGGCTCTGGGCAGCCTAATTTAGTTGAGGGGGTTATTGCAGAGGGGGTTGGACTTGATGACATTTGGAGGTCCCTTCCAACCCAGACCTTTCTATGATTCTATGATTAGGAAAAAATGAAAAAGAAAAAAAAGAATTCCTTTCTATTTTTTTTCCTATTTAGGTGGAAAATGTTGTTAGGATGCTTCATCTTGTTATGCATTCATATTAATCTCTCTCATAAGCAGCTCAGAAGGGTGTTGCAGAACCAGTATAATGAAGATAAAAGGAATCTTAGTTCACAGTCTCAAAGCTGTAGGGTCTCAGTTAAGTTCCCTAAACATCATCACTTCTAATGCCATTTTAAATCCCCTGCAGTATCTTACCTCTCCTTCAGCCATCAGTGCACAAGGGTACAGATCTCATCTGCATCTTGCATCACATCTGTCACCCCCTGTTGGTATCTCTACTGTCCTTGAGCTTCTCAGATGGCATTAAATGTCAGTGCAGAGTGAGTTGCATCAAGCTCATGGTGTACTCTTAATTTGCTCATCAGTAAAGCAAGTGAAATGAGACATTTGCCTCAACTTTTCATATAATTTATCTTTATTTCTGTCTGCTGCTGGTGTCAGTGATGCATTATTATTTCACACATCAGTTATAAAGGGGCTTAGTGCTATCTTTCCTAACTTTGTCCTTAACATCTTAAGAATAAAATTACAAAACTGGGTAAAAGAATATTTTAGCTAAAGATTAAGAGAAGCATCTATTCCAGACCCCAAGGTCTGTTTGACTGGAGTTTTCTCCTAGGAGAAGTAATGGAAGCCTTCATACTTGAATTATTTAAAAAATTGAGAAGGAAAAGAGTGGGAGAATTTTGTAAGGATCAATTCAGTATTGACCAGGGGATGGACTATCTGAACTGGCAAGGCTTTATCATCTCTAAATTGGGTGATTCTAAAGCACAAAACTATGGCTTTAATGAAGACCTGCCATCCTCTGTGGGTACAGTGACAATAGCAGTAGATGTGCTACCAGTGTGGCCAGCAGGAGCAGGGAGGTCATTCTGCCCCTGTACTCAGCACTGGTTAGGCCACACCTCGAGTACTGTGTCCAGTTCTGGGCCCCCCAGTTTAGGAAAGACGTTGACTTGCTGGGTCATGTCCAAAGAAGGGCAACAAAGCTGGGGAGGGGTTTGGAGCACAGCCCTGTGAGGAGAGGCTGAGGGAGCTGGGGGTGCTTAGCCTGGAGAAGAGGAGGCTCAGGGGAGACCTCATTGCTGTCTACAACTACCTGAAGGGAGGTTGTAGCCGGGTGGGGGTTGGTCCATTCTCCCAGGCAACCAGCGCCAGAGCAAGAGGACACTGTCTCAAGCTGCACCAGGGGAGGTTTAGACTGGATGTTAGGAAGAAGTTCTTCACAGAAAGAGTGATTGGCCATTGGAATGTGGTGCCCATGGAGGTGGTAGAGTCACCATCACTGGAGGTGTTTAGGAAGAGACTGGATGGGGTGCTTGGTGTCATGGTTTAGTTGATTAGATGGTATTGGATGATAGGTTGGACTTGATGACCTCAGAGGTCTCTTCCAACCTGGTTAATTCTATTCTATTCTATTCTATTCTATTCTATTCTATTCTATTCTATTTGAAAGTTTGATATGTCATTTGAAGTTCTGTGGTGTAAATGGAGTGAACTTTTTGTTTTGTTTTTTTATACAGCATGCTGCACATGAGGATCCTCACCTGTGACCATTACCCTTGAGGAGGGGAGGGAAGAGGCTAATAAAAAAATACTGAATTGTTGTAAATTCTATTTTTATTTAAGGATTATGGGGGGAAAGGGAGGAGATAAAGTCCAGTTCTCCATGTCCAGTCTGAAAGTGCATGCCTATACTCTTCCAGAAGATGAACCAGGCATGTGAAACATGGTGCTCAATAATCTGAGATAACCTCCAAATTGCTCCATCTTTGCATGTAGGTGTGGTTTGGTGATCTCCTGAGATTCTTTGCAAGCTAAATGATTCTATGACTAAATTTTTTGGCTCTTCCCACTTGGGAGCCCCAAAGACAATCAGCCTATATTTGGTATTGATGGTCTAGAGCCTGAGTTCAGAAATAAAACAAAGAGCGTGAGGCAAATTAACTGCAGTGTTCAGATGAAAAAAATTCCTTTGTCAAGTTCACTGTTTTATTTGTACATCTACCACAGAATTGCCTGAATTTGATCCTGTTCTCAACTAAGAGCTCAACAGAGGTCAGTGTAACTCAGAGCTGCATCACAAAGGTTTTAACTCTGTATCCAAGGCTAAGTCATAGGCTTTGGATTTTGTACTAAGAAAACTATTAGCAGTTGTAGCTGATAACTCAGTGTCAGCCACACTGTACCAACCAGAGGTTTACTTTATTTTCTCTGTTAAAACCCTTTGATCTTCCAGTGAAGCAGAGATTTCTGACTGAGCCTTTACCATGCTGTTATGGTACAAACAATAATGATGAAATAATTGAAACAATGATCCAAACACACTCAAAAAAATCAAGTTTTCCATTGCAAGTGAAGATAAAAGGATCATCTTTTGTAGCTTAAAATAGTTGAGATTTACTTGATGACCTCATCAGGTAACCCCAAATTTACCTTCTCAGTGTTGCATGCCTTTGTTTTAACCTGAGCCAGCAGGGTGCCCAGGTGGCCAAGAAAGCCAATGGCATCTTGGCCTGCATCAGAAATACCGTGGCCAGCAGGAGCAGGGAAGTCATTCTGCCCCTGTACTCAGCACTGGTTAGGCCACAACTTAACTGCTGTGTCCAGTTCTGGGCACCCCAATTTAAGAAGGACATCGAGACACTGGAATGTGTTCAGAGAAGGGTAACAAGGCTGGGGAGAGGTCTTGAGAACAGCCCTGTGAGGAGACGCTGAGGGAGCTGGGATTGCTTAGCCTGGAATAAACCTTTATTTAGAATAAACCAAACCAGGTTGGAAGAGACCTTCAAGATCATCGCGTCCAACCCATCAACCAATCCAACCCACCCAAACAGCTAACCCATCGCACCAAGTACCCCATCAGGTCTCCTCCTGAACACCTCCAATGACAGCGACTCCACCACCTCCCCAGGCAGCCCATTCCAATGGCCAATCACTCTTACTGTATAGAACTTCTTCCTAATATCCAACCTGAACCTCCCCTGGCGCAGCCTGAGACTGTGTCCTCCTGTTCTGGTACTGGCTGCCTGGGAGAAGAGACCATCATCCGCCTGTCTACAACCTCCCTTCAGGTAGTTGTAGAGAGTGATAAGGTCACCCCTGAGTCTCCTCCAGGCTAAGCAACCCCAGCTCCCTCAGTCGTTCCTCACAGAGCTTGTTTTCCAAACCTCTCACCAACTTTGTTGCTCTTCTCTGGACTCGTTCCAGCGAGTCAACATCCTTCCTAAACTGAGGGGCCCAGAACTGGACACATTACTCGAGGTGTGGCCTAACCAGTGCAGTGTACAGGGGCAGAATGACCTCCCTGTTCCTGCTGGCCACACTTCCTAAATCCATGCTGGCTGGGCCTGATCCCTTGACCATCCTCTAAGTGCTGTGTGATTGCACTCAGGATGACCTGTTCCATGATCTTGCCGGGAACTGAGGTCAGGCTGACAGGTCTATAATTCCCTGGCTCATCCCACAAACAAGCAAGAGACCCTACGTTTCTTGGGGATAGTGGGATTTTGGAGACTGCACATTCCTAGATACAGTCAAATTGTGAAACCTCTGTATGATGTGACTCGAAAGAGAAACAATTTCCACTGGTGACCTGAATAACAAGAAGCCTTTGACCAGATAAAGCAAGAGGTAGTTCAAGCAATGGGTCTGGGACATGTCTGAGATGGTCCAGACATTAAGAACATTTTATACACGGCTGCAAGTGACAATGAACAAATCTTTATTTAGAATAGAATAGAATAAACCAAACCAGGTTGGAAGAGACCTTCAAGATCATTGCGTCCAACCCATCAACCAATCCAACCCACCCAAACAGCTAACCCATGGCACCAAGTACCCCATCAAGTCTCCTCCTTGGCAAATTTACTGATGATGGACTCAATGCCCTCATCCAGATCATCAATAAAGATGTTAAAGAGCATGGGGCCCAGCACTGATCCCTGGGGCCCAGCACTGATCCCTGGGGCACACTACTAGCGACTGGCCGCCAGCTGGATGTGGCATCATTCACCGCCACTCTCTCGGCTCGGCCATCCAGCCAGTTCCTAACCCATCGCAGTGTGCTCCCGTCCAAGCCATGGGATGACAGCTTGGCCAGAAGTTTGCTATGGGGGACGGTATCAAAGGCCTTGCTGAAGTCCAGGTAGACTACATCCACAGACCTCCCCACATCCACCAGGCAGGTTACCTGATCACAGAAGGAGATCAGATCGGTCAGGCAGGACCTGCCCTTCCTAAATCCATGCTGGCTGAGCCTGATCCTTTGGCCATCCTGTGAGTGCTATGTGATTGCACTCAGGATGACCTGTTCCATGACCTTGCCTGGCACTGAGGTCAGACTGACGGGCCTATAATTCCCTGGCTCATCCAACCCGCCCTTCTTGTGGATGGGCACCACGTTGGCCAGCTTCCCGTCCTCTGGGACCTCTCCAGTGAGCCAGGACTGCTGAAAAATGATGGATAGTGGCTTGGGCAGCTCATCTGCCAGCTCTCTCAGCACCCTAGGATGGATCCCATCTGGTCCCATGGACTTGTGGGGATCGAAGCTGCTAAGGAGAGTCCAACCACCTCCTCATGGAACATAGCGAAACTGTGTGGCTCCCTGGTTCCTTCTGCCAGCTCTGCAGGCCAGCTGTCAGGAAGACGTTCTGTCCTAGTAAAAATTGAGGCAAAGAAGGTGTTAAGTATCTCGGCCTTTTCCTCATCCCCTATCACAACATTCCCCTCTGTGTCCACCAAGGAGTGGGGGTTGTCCTTTCCCTTCCTTTTGCTATTAATATATTTATAGAAGGACTTTTTGTTGTCCTTCACAGTAGAGGCCAGTTTAAGCTCCAAATGTGCTTTTGCCTCCCTAATTTTCTTCCTACATGATTTGGCAACATCCTTAAACATTCTGTGGGTTGCCTCTCCTCTCTTCCAAAGGTGATACACCCTCTTTTTTTCCCTTAGTTCCATTAAAAGTTCATTAACCATCCAGGCTGGCCGTCTGCCCCGGCGGTTCATCTTCCGGCACATTGGCAGAGCCTGTCCCTGAGGCTTCAACAATTCTTCCTTGAAGTAGGTCCAGCTCTCCTGGACCCCTTTGTTTTTAAGTGCTTTATCCCAAGGAACCCTCTGAATTAGTTCCTTGAGTAACCCGAAGTCTGCCCTCCGGAAGTCCAGAGTGGAGGTCTTCTTGCTACCCCTCTTAGCTTGACCAAAAACCGAGAATTCAATTATCTCGTGGTCACTGGACCCCAAACACCCTCTGACCACCACATCACCCACCAGCCCTTCCCTGTTGGTGAAGAGGTGGTCAAGCATAGCCTTACCCTTGGTAGGCTCTCGCAGCACCTGGGATAAGAAGCTGTCCTCCATGCACTCTAAGAACCTCCTAGACTGTCTCCTCTCTGCTGTGTTGAGATCCCAGGAGATGTCAGGCAGGTGAAGTCACCCATGAGAACAAGGTCAGGCGATCTTGAGACAACCTTAAGCTACCTATAGAATGACACATCAACATCTTCTTCCCGGTTGGGTGGTTGATAACAGACTCCAACCAGGATGTCTGCCCTGCCGGTCTTCCCTCTAATTCTTACCCACAAGCATTCAACCTGATCGTCCCTAATCTCCGTCTCAATGGCATCTAGTGCCTCCCTGATGTACAGGGCCACCCCTACACCCTTTCTTCCTTGCCTGTCTCTCCTGAAGAGCCTGTAGCCGTCAATTGCAGCGCTCCAGTCATGTGAGTCGTCCCACCACGTCTCTGTGATGGCAACTACATCATAATTTTCCTGCTGCAGCAAGGCTTCCAGCTCCTCTTGTTTGTTACCCATGCTTCGTGCATTAGTGTACATGCACTTCAACTGGGTTGCTGGTTTCACCTCTGACTCTAGCTTATCACCCCCAGACTCTTGCCTGAGGGGACTAGTTTCACCCCCTTCCCCCTTCAAAACTAGTTTAAAGCCCTGTCGATGAGACCTGCCAATTCCCTTCCCAGGATCTTTTTACCTTTGGGGGACAGGCCGTTCTCATATACAGTGACCTTTCCCCTTCTCTGGGACAGATGTACTCCATCTGTTGCCAGCTGGCCTGGTGCAGTAGAAAGTTTCCCAATATCAAAAACCCCAAAATTCTTTTGAGTGCACCAGCCTCTAAGTCACTTGTTAACTATAGCTGCTGACCTGTTTCTTACGGTATTCCCTCCTGCAACTAAGGGTATTGATGAAAAAATTATTTGTGCCCCTGACCCCTCAACCAGGTCTCCCAGGGCCCTGAAGTCATCTTTGATAGCCCTGGGAGTTCTGGTTGCAACATCATCATTCCCTAACTGCATAACTAGTAATGGATAGTAGTCAGAGGGCTGCACCAGGCTAGGCAGCCTACTGGTAACATCATTCACTTGGGCTCCTGGCAGACAACAGAGTTCCCTATGAGATGGGTCAGGCCGACATATAGGGCCCTCCATTCCCCTCAGGAGGGAATCACCAATAACAATTTCCCTCCTCTTTTTTTGTGAGGGAACAGGTCCTGATGCCAGGGGAAGGCTGTTTACCTTAGGCTGCTTTGCCTTAGGCTGTTTAAACTTAGGCTGTTTAACCTCAGGGAGAACCCCAGATTGTGTGTCCTCTGGCATCAGGATCACCTCACCCTCGATCTCCAGTGCTCCACGCCTGGTCCTTTCACCTTGTCTCCCTTGATGGCAAAACCTGCATCCAGAAGAACGCCAAGGATTCTGTTACCTTTCTCGAAGACTTCTTCAGCAGTTTTAACCCAGACAGTATCACAGTATCACAGTATCACTTGGGTTGGAAAGGACCTCGAGGATCATCGACTCCAACCTATCAACACAGACCCCATGACAAGACCATGGCACCAAGCGCCACGTCCAATCTCCTCTTGAACGCCTCCAGGGTCGATGACTCAACCATCTCCCTGGGCAACCTGTTCCAATGACGAATGACTCACTCGGTGAAGAACTTCCTCCTCACCTCGAGTCTAAACCTCCCCATTTCAATGATGATATCATTGATGAACTGGATGTGTTCTGGATCACCGCCTTTCTCCAGATCATCGTGGATTACTGCATGACAGATGCTTGAGCTGCGGATCCACTCCATTGGCAATCTGTTCAAAGTGTACTGGATTCCTCTCCTGGTGAAAGCAAACTGAGGCCTGCATTCCTCTGCTATGGTGTGGTGGGTTGGAAGGGTAAGGCCAAGAAGCCTCCTCCCTTCCCCCTTGTAAGGTAAAGGGAAAGAAAATTGAAGGGAAAGGGAAAAAAAACTCACAAGCTGAATTAGCAAAGCAGTGGAGCTTTATATTTACAAAGCAATGTAGGGTATTCGGGGGAATATTTACAAATTTACAATATTTACAATATATATAAAGATATACAATAAAGTAACACAGAAATGAGGGTTCCCCCCTCTGCTGAGGGGGGTTTCCCACCTCCGCTCTCCCCTCTCTCCCCCTTTCCCCAGAGTGGGATAGAAAGAGGAAGAAAAGAGAGAAAAAAAAATGTTAGAAGCAGTTTGTGTTAATTGGAAGGGAGTTAATACCGGCCTTTATCAAGTCTTCAAGGGCGAAGCCTTGGCAGAAAGCCCATCATAGAGAGAGCTGCTGCACAAAGAAGAGGCTGAAGCAAGACTGAAGATAAAGTTCCCTGAGTGCCCAGTTCACTCCCAGTTCACTCCCAGTTCACTCCCAGTTCAGAAGGTGCTTCCTCCCACTTCACCAATGAAATTAGTTTAGATTATTCTTTCCGTTTACCAACTTCCGTCCACCATATTCCCTTTCTTAAGGGGGCAACGTCAACCGGTCACAATCCAACCCTTCTAAACAATTTCATTGGCTGTTCATACTGTCCATCCAATCCAAAATGATATTTACAGGTCGGGAGTAAAGTTCATAGTCCATTCCGGCTATGCTCAGATGTAGATGATTCAAAAGTCCAAGAAAATCAGAAAATGAGAAAAATGGAAAACAGTTCGTTTCTTCGCCGACGAAGCGAAGAAAAGGGAAACAGGGAAATCTCAGGGTCTCTTAGTTGACTCAGAGCTCTCAGGGATCTCAGGGTTCGTGCACCGTAGATTTCCTCGTTGATTCTTCTTTTGGGCATGATGTAGCTGTGCAGCAGTTCAAAATTAACCTCTTTCAGCTAAAGTTAAATTTCTTTGCGGTATACACTGAATTTCACCATTCTCTTGCATTACCCAATAAGTGTGACCCGGACCTTCAGCTGAAACCACCCCTCGGACAGGTTTAGCCTCTCCTGAGGGTGAAAATACCCAAACAGTTTTACCTAACAAATTCTTTTCTCTAACAACAGGAACTCTATCACCTTCTACTTTCCATAGTAAAGCAGAATGTGCAGGTCCAGCTCGGTTCACTGAACCTCTACTATTTACCAGCCAGGTTGCTTGTGCTAAATGTTTTTCCCAGTTTTTCAAAGATCCACCCCCCATGGCTTTAAGAGTGGTCTTCAACAAACCGTTGTAGCGTTCAATCTTCCCTGAAGCTGGTGCATAGTAGGGAATATGGAATATCCACTCAATACCGTACTCTTTTGCCCAGTTCTTTACAAGGTTGTTCTTGAAATGAGTTCCGTTGTCTGACTCAATCCTCTCTGGAGTTCCGTGTCTCCACAGGATCTGTCTCTCCAGACCGAGAATGGTGTTGCGTGCAGTTGCATGTGGAACTGGATAAGTTTCCAACCATCCAGTATTTGCCTCTACCATAGTAAGCACGTATTGTTTACCAGAATGAGAACGTGGTAGTGATGTAGTCAATCTGCCAAGCTTCACCATACTTGTACTTGGACCATCTGTCGCCATACCACAAGGGCTTAACTCGTTTTGCCTGCTTAATAGCAGCACAAATGTCACAGTCATGGATGACTTGCGTGATAGCATCCATGGAAATGTCTATGGATCTGTCACGAGCCCATTGGTATGTTGGTCTCTGCCTTGATGTCCTGACGAATTGTGAGCCCACCGAGCTAAGAATATCTCACCTCGGTGTTTCCAGTCGAGATCAAGATTTGAGTCCATGTCTACTTGAGAAACTCTTGCAGCTAGATCTGCCTGATGGTTGTGTTGCTGTTCCTCAGTAGCTTTGCTCTTAGGAATGTGAGCATCGATGTGTCTCACTTTCACTGGAATTCTCTCGATTCGATCAGCAATGTCCTGCCACAGGTTGGCTGCCCAAATGGGTTTTCCTTTCCTCTGCCAACCCCTCTTTTTCCAGTTCTTTAGCCAACCCCATAGAGCATTGGTTACCATCCAGGAGTCAGTGTAGAGATAAAGCTTTGGCCATCTCTCATGTTCAGCTACGTCGAGAGCTAGCTGGACAGCTTTTACCTCTGCGAACTGACTGGATTCTCCTTCTCCATCTTTCGTCCTCTGCAACTCGGCGTGTTGGACTCCACACTGCAGACTTCCATCTTCGCTTGTTCCCAACAAGACGACGGGAACCGTCTGTGAACAAAGCATATTTCTTTTCATCATCAGAGAGGTCATTGTAAGGAGGAGCTTCCTCGGCACGAGATACTCTCTCCTCTGGAGGTTTACCACAGTTGATACCTTCAGGCCAACTTGAGATCACCTCCACCAAACCAGGTCTTTCAAGATTTCCCATTCGAGCTCTCTGTGTTTTCAGAGCCATCCACTTAGACCAGGTTGAGTCTGTGGCATGATGTGGTGTGGAACCTTTGCCTTTGAACATCCAATTCAAAACTGGTAATCTGGGAGCTAGAAGAAGTTGTGATTCAGTTCCAATCACTTGAGAAGTTGCTTTCACTCCTTCGTATGCAGCTAGAATTTCCTTCTCTGTTGGAGTATAGTTAGCCTCTGAACCTCTGTAACCTCGACTCCAGAAACCAAGAGGTCGTCCACGTGTCTCACCTGGAGCTTTTTGCCACAAGCACCAGGTTGGACCATTGTCACTTGCAACCGTGTACAAAATGTTCTTAATGTCTGGACCATCTTGGACAGGTCCCAGACCCATTGCTTGAACCACCTCTTGCTTTATCTGGTGAAAGGCTGCTTGTTGTTCAGGTCCCCAGTGGAAATGTTTTCTCTTTCGAGTCACATCATACAGAGGTTTTACAATCTGACTGTACCCAGGAATGTGTAGTCTCCAAAATCCCACTATCCCCAAGAAACGTAGGGTCTCCTGCTTGTTTATGGGATTTGCCATGGTAGAGACTCTATTTACCACATCCACTGGAATGTGTCAGCGTCCATCCTGCCACCGCACTCCCAGAAACTGAATCTCTGTGGTAGGTCCTTTCACCTTGTCTCGTTTGATGGCAAAACCTGCATTCAGAAGAATGTCAATGATTTTGTTACCTTTCTCGAAGACTTCCTCAGCAGTTTTACCCCAGACGATGATATCATTGATGAACTGGATGTGTTCTGGAGCACTGCCTTTCTCTAGAGCATCGTGGATCACTGCATGACAGATGCTTGAGCTGTGGATCCAGCCCATTGGTAGTCTGTTGAAAGTGTACTGAATTCCTCTCCAGGTGAAAGCAAACTGAGGCCTGCATTCCTCTGCTATGGGAATAGAGAAAAATGCATTAGCAATGTCTATGGTAGCATACCATTTGGCCTCTTTGGATTCCAGCTCATACTGTAGCTCCATCATGTCTGGTACTGCTGCACTCATAGGTGGTGTCACTTCATTCAGGGCTCGGTAGTCTACTGTCAGACGCCAGTCTGCATTCTGCTTCCGCACAGGCCACAGTGGACTGTTGAAAGGTGAATGAGTTTTGCTGATGACTCACTGACTCTCCAACTGACGAATCAGATTCTGAATGGGCAACAAAGAGTCACGGTTGGTTCTGTATTGTCTGTGATGCACAGGCTGAGAAGCAACCGGCAATTTAATGTCCTGTATCTTATGTTGTCCCACAACTGCAGATTCATCAGAAAGCTCAGGTCTGGCAGATAGCTTCAATTTTTGTCCATCAATTTCTATAGAGGCTACTCCAAAAGCCCATTTTTAACCTCTAGGGTCTTTGAAACGCCCTTCTCTTAGAAAATCAATTCCCAAAATACAAGGTGCATCAGGTCCGGTCACAACTGTATGCTTCCTCCATTGTTTACCACTTAAACTTATATTAACCTCTACCTTACTTAACTCTTGAGATCCTCCAGTGACTCCCAGAATAGTTATAGACTCTGATCCCTGATAATTTGATGGTATTATGGTGCACTGAGCTCCTGTGTCAACCAAGGCCCTGTACTTCCGAAATTGTGAAGTGCCAGGCCACTGGATGTACACATCCCAATAGATTCTATTATCTCTGTTATCCCTCTCCTCCCCCTGGCGGGAGGTAGGGCACCCCTAGTTATGGGGAACATGCCCACATGTGCATTGCACATAGTTTGCAGGGTTATAACTTTGCATGTTATAACTGGAGCCACTGTTGGAGCCACTAGAGTCGTTCTGGGGAACTGTGGAAGTAACAGCTACCCTTCTGGTATTGCTACCTTGGGTTCTGCCACTTTGCAATTCCCTCAGTCTCCTGAAAAGATTAGAAGTTGGTTGGCCATCCCAGCGGTTCATGTTCTCACCAAACTGATCACGCAGAGTTATCCAAATAGTTCTACGTTATTGCCTTGGTGGTCTGTTTTGGAATGACCTGTTTTGGAATGACCTGTTTTGGAATGACCTCCTTGGAGGACGTGTATTCCTCACAGATGAAACTTGTACCCACCTGGAGGAAGAATTGAAATTATCCTTCTGTGCCAATTGGTATATGTAATCTTTCCGATCCTTCATGCAATTCTCAGTCTTTCTAGACAGAGTTTCAATGTCTGAAACCAAAGAACCACGTGTCATGCTATCCTCCAATTGTCTCATTTGATCACTGAATTGGCCAACCGTAGGAGAAGCTCCACCATAATTTCTTGGCACAATTCTGCTTGCCAGAATGTTTGCATAATTGGAAGGAGCAAGTTTGATGATCTTTTTAGCAAGACCATTACCCACAGGAATGTCATCAGGATTCAGGGTTTCACGTTCACCATAGAGTAGCTCTCTAACAGCAAATTCTTTCAAACGCTTAATTCCCTCATCTATGGTAGTCCAGGGTTTAGGATTCCATGGAAGATCATTTCGGGAAGGGTATCTCAGGGCAACCGCTATTAAAAGGCGTATCCACAGATTAACCTTACCGAGAGCCCTGCCTAGATGTCTATCTATTCCATTGTCCCTTGAGAGAGTTCCTGCTGCTGACTTGTCTCCAACTGTTAGAGCCAGCGTACCTGTATCATAACATCTACTAAGCCAAGCTAGAACTGGCTCCTTATCTGCCCTGGTGAAATCTTTACGGACATCACACAATTCCTCAAGTGGTGAAGAACAGTCTGAAATATCATCTTGGTCTTCGTCTCCCTGAATTCTTTGTCCATATAATCCTGCTGTCATTCTCCTAAGGATCTCTTTAAGCTGAGAACCACCTTTGCCAGCTGCTTTCCTAACTTCATCTGTATCCTGCTTTGATCTCACTAGGTTAGCTAGATCTTTAAAACAAACCTTCTCTTCCTCCTGAGCAGGATCTCTTAGAGTAGAGGGCCCTTCACCAGGATCAGTCTCCACCTCTTCTTCTCCATCTTTGACCTTTCCATTTCTAGTCTTTAAAACAGCCACCTTAACTGGAGCTGTGTTTGAATTTACAGCCACCTTAATGGAAGCTGACAGGTCCTGAGATAAATCAGCTGCTGGGGCAGTGACTTCCGGTCCCACCGAGGGAGTGGGCGGAAGTGACGTAGCTCCATTAATGGCTGATGGAGAAGAAGAAGAAGGAGAAGGAGCAGGCGCCATATTGATACCAGCTGACGCCTTTGGTTGCTTGCCAGAATCAGCAAAATCATTTAGAGCTGCTTTACCAATTGACTTTTTAGCCTTCTTTTTAACTGACACAGATTCTGGACATTCCTCATCACTAGATGACTCTGGGACTGATCCAGAGCCACGGCATTTTCTTTTTGATCTAGTTTTAATAACAAAACACGCCCTGGATATGTTTCTCTCTCGCCGCAGAGAGAACAGCAAATATGCAATCACCATCACCAGCAACAGATTTATACACATCACATAAATCACCTTTGGATCCCAGGCATCACCTAAAGTTACTCTCTCCTCAGGCGAAATCTTAAAACCCTTTATCTCAATTGGGAGAGTGGTGGAGGTAACATTCCTGTACCTCACTGGCCATAGGAAATTAATACATTTTCTATACCATAATTTAACTCTATACATAACCCACATATAAATTGTCCGCACCAAATATTTACCCAGGTAATCCAAAATCAAACCCAAACAATATCTGTAAACCAGAGCCCCAAAAATTGAAAAGAATAATCGCTCCACAAACCACAAGACCTTCATGTTTGCTAATTCAGCTGGAAAACACTAAATCAATCAAGTAATATATTAAACTAATTATCTGCCGCACGTTGGTACGCCAATAAAAAAAAAAATGTGGTGGGTTGGAAGGGTAAGGCCAAGAAGCCTCCTCCCTTCCCCCTTGTAAGGTAAAGGGAAAGAAAATTGAAGGGAAAGGGAAAAAAAACCTCACAAGCTGAATTAGCAAAGCAGTGGAGCTCTATATTTACAAAGCAATGTAGGATATGCAGGGAAATATTTACAAGTTTACAATATTTACAATATATACAAAGATATACAATAAAGTAACACAGAAATGAGGGTTCCCCCCTCTGCTGAGGGGGTTTCCCACCTCCGCTCTCCCCTCTTTCCCCCTTTCCCCAGAGTGGGATAGAAAAAGAAAGAAAAGAGAAAGAGGAAAAAAAAGTTAGAAGCAGTTTGTGTTAATTGGAAGGGAGTTAATACAGGCCTTATCAGGTTTGTCAGTTTGAAGGCCGGAGCCTTGGCAGAAAGCCCAGCACAGACAGAGAGCTGCTGCACGAAGAAGAGGCGGAAGCAAGACTGATAGAGAAGTGCTGGAATGCCCAGTTCACTCCCAGTTCAGAAGGTGCTTCCTCCCACTTCACCAGTGAAATTAGTTTAGATTATTCCTTCCGTTTACCAACTTCCGTCCACCATATTCCCTTTCTTAAGGGGACAGCCTCAGCCGGTGACAGTAACCTCTAGGGTCTTTGAAACGCCCTTCTCTCAGAAAATCAATTCCCAAAATACAAGGTGCATCAGGTCCGGTCACAACTGTATGTTTCCTCCATTGTTTACCAGTTAAACTTATATTAACTTCTACCTTACTTAACTCTTGAGATCCAGCAGTGTCTCCTAGAATAGTTATAGACTCTGATCCCTGATAATTTGATGGTATTATGGTTCACTGAGCTCCTGTGTCAACCAAGGCCCTGTACTTCCGAAATTGTGAAGTGCCAGGCCACTGGATGTACACATCCCAATAGATTCTATTATCTCTGTTATCCGTCTTCTCCCCCTGGCGGGAGACAGGGCACCCCAAGTTATGGGGAACATGCCCACATGTGCATTGTGCGCAGTGTGCAGTGTTGTAACTTTGCATGTTATAACTGGAGCCACTGTTGGAGCCATAAGAGTCGTTCTGGGGAACTGTGGAAGTAATAGCTACCCTTCTGGTATTGCTACCTCGGGTTCTGCCACTTTGCAGTTCTCTCAGTCTCCTGAAAAGATTAGAAGTTGGTTGGCCATCCCAGTGGTTCATGCTCTCACCAAACTGATCACGCAGAGTTATCCAAATAGTTCTACGTGATTGCCTTGGTGGTCTGTTTTGGTTTGATGTTTTTTGGAATGACCTCCTTGGAGGACGTGTATTCCTCACAGATGAAACTTGTATCCTCCTGGAGGGAGAACTGAAATTATCCCTTTGTGCCAATTGGGATATGGAATTTCTAAATTCATCCTTTAACTCTCTTATGCAATTCTGTATATCACCAGACATAGTTTTAATGGCCGAAACCAAAGAAACACGTGTCATGCTATCCTCCAATTGTCTCATTTGATCACTGAATTGGCCAACCGTAGGAGAAGCTCCACCGTAATTTCTTGACACAATTCTGCTTGCCAGAATGTTTGCATAATTAGAAGGAGCAAGTTTGATGATCTTTTAGCAAGACCAATACCCACAGGAATGTCATCAGGATTCAGAGTTTCATGTTCACCATAGAGTACCTCTCTAACAGCAAATTCTCTCAAGCACTTAATTCCCTCATCTATGGTGGTCCAGGGTTTAGGATTCCATGGAAGATCATCTCGGGAAGGATATCTCAGGGCAACCGCCATTAAAGGCGTATCCACAGATTAACCTTACCAAGAACCCTGCCTAGATGTCTATCTATTCCATTATCCCTTGAGAGAGTTCCTAACTGAGCTGCTGACTTGTCTCCAACTGTTAGAGCTGGAGCACCTGTATCATAACACCTACTAAGCCAAGCTAGTACTGGCTCCTTATCTGCCCTGGTGTAATCTTTACGGACATTTCTCATAACTCTTCCCGGGGCAACGAACATTCATTAATATCATCCTCTTGCTCCTCTCCCTCAGCTTGTTGTCCCCATAATCCTGTTGCCATTTTCTCAAGGATCTCCTTAAGCTGAGAACCACCTTTGCCAGCTCCTTTCCTAGCTGCATCTCTATCCTGCTTTGCTCTCACTAAGTCAGCTAGATCTTTAAAACAAATCTTCACTTCCTCATCAGCAGGATCTTTCCTCGTAGAAGGCCTCTCACCAGGATCAGACTCCTGCTCTTCTCCTCCATGAGCTCCTAGATCAGCTTTGGTCTTTCCGCTTCTAGTCTTTAAAGTAGCCACCTTAACTGGAGCTGTGTTTGAATTTACAGCCACCTTAATAGAAGCTGACAGGTCCTGAGATAAATCAGCTGCTGGGGCAGTGACTTCCGGTCCCACCGAGAGAGTGGGCAGAACTGACCTGACGTTGCTCCATTAATAGCCGACGGAGAAGAAGGAGGAGGAGAAGGAGTAGGCGCCATGTTGATATCTGCCGCTGCCCCTGGCAGTTTTCCAGAATCAGTAGCAAAACTGTTCAGAGCAGCTTTACCAATTAACTTTTTAGCCCTCTTTTTAACTGACCCTGATTCTCCACCTTCCTCATCACTAGATGTCTCTGGGACTGACCCAGAGCCACCCCGTTTTCTCTTTGATCTAGTTTTAATAACAAAACACGGTGTCGACAGCTTCCTCTCCTGACACAAGGAAATTAGCAGATACACGTTAATTATCACCAGCAGCAGAATTACACCCATAAAATAAATCACCTTTGGATCCCAGCCATCACCTAAAGTTACTCTCTCCTCCGGCAGAATCTTAAAGCCTTTTATCTCAATTGGGAGAGTGCTATAGGTCGCATTTCTGTATCTTGCCGACCATAAGAAATCAACACATTTTCCATACCATAATCTAACTCTATACATAAACCATAGATAAATTGTCCGCATCAAATATTTACCTAAGTAATCCAGAATCAAACCCAAACAATATCTGTAAACTAGGGCCCCAAAAATTGAAAAAAATAAGTGTTCTAAAACCACAGTACCTTCATGTTTGCTAATCCGGCTATAAAACACTAAACCAATAAAACAAGAAATCAAGCTAATTATCTGCCGCACGTTGGGAAGCCAAGTAAAATGTCGAGGGTTGGGGGAAATATATACAGAATTTACAGTATTTACAATATATACAGAAATATACAACAGAGTGACACAGAAATGAGATTTCCCTCCTCTGATGAGGAGGGTTCCCCTCCCCTCTATCCCCTTTCTCTCCCCTTTTCCTCAGAGAGGGTTAGAAAGAGAGAAAGAGAGCAATTAATTAATTAAAAGCTGTTAGGCAGTTATGTGTTAGAAGAGGCCTTATCTCTTCAGTCAGTCCTGCTGAAAGCCCAGAAAGCTGCGAGCTGCCTCAGGGAAGAAAAAGAAGTGCTGGACTGCCCAGGAGTCTCTGCTGTACTCCCAGTTCAAAGGTGCTTTCTACCATTCTACCAATGAAATTAGTTTAGATCTGTCTTTCATTTACAAACATTCAGTCACAATGTCCCCTTTCTTAAAGGGACAGCCTCAAATGGTCACACCCTCACATCCTGTGATTTATGTCCTTGGAGTTTTCCACTGAACAGCTAATGAGCTGTTAGCTATGTGTATTTTCCACTGGTCTGTATACAGTAAGCAAAGCTCCAGCTGAAATCCCTGCTCTGACGCTGATCGGATTAATAACCTGCAATGTGCAAGCTGGAGCCCTTCGAGTGCAGACAGTATGTCTCGAGGCATGCACCATTTAGACAATATGTGCCTGTGCATAAATGCACATCCACATCTGCCATGCCAAAGGGCAATTGCCCATCCACTGAGAATAGGACAGTCTCTGCCACTCCAATTGCATCTTTCCCCTTAGTCGCTATAGTTGTAATAGACCCTTGGAGTAAGGGAATGTTTTACATGATTCTGAGCCTCTGGGAAATAATCAGTTTCCATATTAGAGTAGCCTGTGGTGATGATGGAGATCTTTGCTGACAAAAGCTCTGCTTTTACAAGGAGCTCAGCACTGGTTCCTCACTTTGCCTTTCACACTTTTCAGGCCAGGGCGTCATGATGCAAAGAGACCAAGCATGGTCTTCAGGTGATCTGTCCTTTAAAAGGGCAACAAAACTGCTGAGGGGTTTGGAGCACAAGCCCTATTAGAAGTAGCTGAGGGAGAAGGGGGTGTTTAGCCTGGAAAAGAGGAGGCTCAGGGGAGACCTTATTGCTCTCTACAACTCCCTGAAGAGAGGTTGTAGCCAGGTGGGGGTTGGTCTCTTCTCCCAGGCAACCAGCAACAGAAAAAGAGGACACAGTCTCAAGCTGTGACAGGGGAGGTTTAGGCTGGATGTTAGGAAGAAGTTCTTCCCAGAAAGAGAGACCGGCCATTGGAATGTGCTGCCCAGGGAGGTGGTGGAGTCCCCATTTAGTTGATTGGTTTAGTTGATTAGATGGTGTTGGGTGATAGGTTGGACTCGGTGATCTCTGAGGTCTTTTCCAACCTCGTTAATTCTGTATTCTATATTCTGTATTCTGTACCTTGATTTACAGCATCAATAAGCTGGATTTGGCATCAACTTAATGGATTTATTTCAGCTATGAGCTGGGCCCAACATATTCTGATGGGCTTTGTTTTAAGGTACACTCTATAGTTACTCACAGGCGATCTACTAAGTATCCTTTTACTCGGATTAGGCATTATTTTGTTTTAGTTGCCAGTGATTCCCTTATTTGTGTCTCTTTAGCTGACCTTACTGATTAGAATGTAAGGACACTCTTGCGAGGCTTTTGACACAAAACCCACAGCAGAGCAACAGCAGTTCAGCCCTAAGCCTTTTCCCATTAGTGATAATGGGCGGCAGCTAATCCTTGGCAATACTAAAGAATGCTTTATTTTGCAGGCTGTCGTATCCTTTAAACGAGCTCTCCAGGAGGAGAGGGGCAGGAGCACTGCACATCTCCTCCTAGTGGCAACGCAGGGGAAATCACGAGCTTGCTGGGTTGCACCACTGTGACAGAATGTCATTTCAATTGCCTTATTAACCATATGAAAAAATATATCACATCAGTGAGAAAACTTCTCAGTTATCTATATCTTACCCCTAAGGCTATTGTCATGAACCAGTGGCATACTAAGGAAAGAGCACTAATTCAGTTGTCAGCTGCCTCACCTATTAAACAGGAGAAAAACACCAGCAACAAAATTGAAACAAGTAATAAGGCTAAGAGAAAGGTCTGGGTACCCTTGTCCACTTGATTCCTTAAATTAAACAAATAGAAACACTTGTCCTGTTCTCCCTGTCACATAACATTGTACTGGGAGTACCATGCTGCCTTCTGATTGAGTATTTACTCTGCTTAAAATGCTACATGGGTTGCACTTCAAAACTTAAGTGCTGGAATAATACACTCCAAGTTCATGACCTGTGTTGTAACCCTTAAGACTGTGAGCAATGATCTGCTAAACCAGGGGCAGATTTAGACTGGATATTAGAAAGACATTCTTTACAGTGGTGGTGGTGAGGCACTGGAACAGGTTGCCCAGGGAGGCTGTGGATAACCTCTCCTTGGAAACTCTTCAAGGCCAGGTTGCATGAGGCCTTGAGCAACCTGGTCGAGTGGAAAGTCTCCCTGTCCATGGTAGGAGGGTTGGAACTATATGATTTTTAAGGTCCCTTCCAACTCACAACCTTTCTATGAATCTGTGACTTTCTATGACTCTGGGACTGATCCAGAGCCACGGCATTTTCTTTTTGATCTAGTTTTAATAACAAAACACGCCCTGGATATGTTTCTCTCTCGCCGCAGAGAGAACAGCAAATATGCAATCACCATCACCAGCAACAGATTTATACACATCACATAAATCACCTTTGGATCCCAGGCATCACCTAAAGTTCCTCTCTCCTCAGGCGAAATCTTAAAACCCTTTATCTCAATTGGGAGAGTGGTGGAGGTAACATTCCTGTATCTCACTGGCCATAGGAAATTAATACATTTTCCATACCATAATTTAACTCTATACATAACCCACATATAAATTGTCCGCACCAAATATTTACCCAGGTAATCCAAAATCAAACCCAAACAATATCTGTAAACCAGAGCCCCAAAAATTGAAAAGAATAATCGCTCCACAAACCACAATACCTTCATGTTTGCTAATTCAGCTGGAAAACACTAAATGAATCAAGTAAATAATTAAACTAATTATCTGCCACACGTTGGGTACGCCAATAAAAAAAATTATGTGGTGGGTTGGAAGGGTAAGGCCAAGAAGCCTCCTCCCTTCCCCCTTGTAAGGTAAAGGGAAAGAAAATTGAAGGGAAAGGGAAAAAAAAACCTCACAAGCTGAATTAGCAGAGCAGTGGAGCTTTATATTTACAAAGCAATGTAGGATATGCAGGGGAATATTTACAAATTTTACAATATTTACTATATATACAAAGATATACAATAAAGTAACACAGAAATGAGGGTTCCCCCCTCTGCTGAGGGGGGTTTCCCACCTCCGCTCTCCCCTCTCTCCCCCTTTCCCCAGAGTGGGATAGAAAGAGGAAGAAAAGAGAGAAAAAAAAATGTTAGAAGCAGTTTGTGTTAATTGGAAAGGAGTTAATACCGGCCTTTATCAAGTCTTCAAGGGCGAAGCCTTGGCAGAAAGCCCGTCATAGAGAGAGCTGCTGCACAAAGAAGAGGCGGAAGCAAGACTGAAGATAAAGTTCCCGGAGTGCCCAGTTCACTCCCAGTTCACTCCCAGTTCAGAAGGTGCTTCCTCCCACTTCACCAATGAAATTAGTTTAGATTATTCTTTCCGTTTACCAACTTCCGTCCACCATATTCCCTTTCTTAAGGGGGCAACGTCAACCGGTCACATTTGGCCAGTTGGCCTCTTTGGATTCCAGCTCGTACTGACAAAGAGTCACGATGACTTTCTGACTCTCCAACTGATGAATCAGATTCTGAATGGGCAACAAAGAGTCACGGTTGGTTCTGTACTGTCTGTGAGGCACAGTCTGAGAAGCAACCAGCAACTTAATGTCCTGTATCTTGTGTTGTCCCACAACTGCAGATTCATCAGAAAGCTGAGATCTAGCAGACAGCTTCAGTTTTTGTACATCAATTTCTACAGAAGTTACTACAAAAGCCCATTTGTAACCCCTAGGGACTTTGAAACTCCCTTGTCTCAGAAAATCAACTCCCAAAATCCAAGGTGCATCAGGTCGGGTCAAAACTGTATGCTTCCTCCATTGTTTACCAGTTCAACTCATATTAACCTCCTCCTTACTTAACTCTTGAGATCCACCAGTGACTCCCAGAATAGTTATAGACTCTGATCCCTGATAATTTGATGGTATTATGGTTCACTGAGCTCCTGTGTCAACCAAGGCCCTGTACTTCCGAAATTGTGAAGTGCCAGGCCACTGGATGTACACATCCCAATAGATTCTGTTATCTCTGTTATCCCTCTCCTCCCCCTGGCGGGAGGCAGGGCACCCCTAGTTATGGGGAACATGCCCACATGTGCATTGCGCATAGTGTGCAGTGTTATAACTGGAGCCACTGTTAGAGCTACTAGAGTTGTTCTGGGGAACTGTGGAAGTAACAGCTACCCTTCTGGTATTGCTACCTTGGGTTCTGCCACTTTGCAATTCCCTCAGTCTCCTGAAAAGATTAGAAGTTGGTTGATCATCCCAGCGGTTCATGTTCTCACCAAACTGATCACGCAGATTTATCCAAAGAATCCTACGTGACTGCCTTGGTGGTCTGTGTTGGTTTGATCTGTTTTGGAATGACCTCCTTGGAGGACGTGTATTCCTCACAGATGAAACCTGTATCCACCTGGAGGAAGAATTGGAATTATCCCTTTGTGCCAATTGGTATATGGAATCTTTCAGCTCTTTCATGGAATTCTTTATTTCACCAGACAGATTTTCAATGGCTGAAACCAAAGAAACACGTGTCATGCTATCCTCCAATTGTCTCATTTGATCACTGAATTGGTCAACTGTAGGAGGAGCTCCACCATAATTTCTTGACACAATTCTGCTTGCCAGAATGTTTGCACAATTAGGAGCAAGCTTGATGAGCTTTTTAGCAAGACCAATACCCACAGGAATGTCATCAGGATTCAGAGTTTCATGTTCACCATAGAGTATCTCTCTAACAGCAAATTCTCTCAGGTACTTAATTCCCTCATCTATGGTAGTCCAGGGCTTAGGATTCCATGGAAGATCATCTCGGGAAGGGTATCTCAGGGCAACTGCCATTAAAAGACATACCCACAGATTAACCTTACCGAGAGCCTTGCCTAGATGTCTATCTATTCCATTATCCCTCGAGAGAGTTCCTAACTGAGCTGCTGACTTGTCTCCAACCATTAGAGCTGGAGCACCTGTATCATAACATCTACTAAGCCAAGCTAGAACTGGCTCCTTATCTGCTCTGGTGTAATCTTTACGGACATTTCTACGCTCTTCGCGTGGTGAAGAACATTTCAGAAATATCATCTTCTTCCTCCTTTGCTCCTTCTATCACATTTTCCTGAACTTGTCCCCATAATCCTGCCTGGATGAGGCACTTGGTGCCATGGTTTAGTTGATTAGATGGTGTTGGGTGATTGGTTGGACTTGATGATCTCAAAGGGCTCTTCCAACCTGGTTAATCCTATCCCTATCCCATCCTATCCCTATCCTATCCTATCCTATCCTATCCTATCCCTATCCTATCCTATCCCTCCCCCACAAACCAAGAGAGCGAACAGCTGCCACCCACCCCAGGGAGAGATGGGGGAGCAGAGGGGAGGAACTGGCTGTGCATTCTGCTTCCAGGGCAGCTGCAGGGATTATGGGATGGCTGAATAATTCACGATATCCTCTGCCCACCCTCTGGGCACTGCCCAGCCCCTTACTGCTCTCTGGCACTGCTGTAGGAATCATCTCTATGGTCCTCAGTCCACAGCAAAATACTATTGACCAAAGGATCTATTCATCTCTGGCACAGTGCCAGGGTCAGAGCATGGCTGACCTGGGCCTGAAAAGTCTTCTCCAGCCACAGGCACTCTGTGATTCTTATTCCTTTAGGGTGAGAAGGGCCAGGCCTGGAAAAACATCCAGGTGACTGTCAAGAAGGTGGTGCCAGGCTCTCTGTAATGGTGTCCTGGGACAGGAAAAGGGGCGGTGGATGCAGGCTGGGACACAGCAAGCTCCACTTCACCATGAGGAGAAACTTCTTGGCTGGAAGGGTGCTGGAGCCCTGCAGCAGGCTGCCCAGAGAGACCCTGCAGTGCGCCTTGCCGGAGAGCTTCCAGAGCCATCCGGATGCATTCCTCTGGGACCTGCCCCAGGGGATCCTGCTCTGGCAGGGGGATTGAACCTCCTACCCAGAGGTCCTTTCCAGCCCCTACCATCCCAGCATTCTATGATGCAATGACCCCAAGCTGTCTGACACCAAGCTGTGTGGTGCAGCAGACAGGTTGGAGGGAAGGGATACCATCCAGTAGGACCTTGACAGGCTGGAGAGGTGGGCACAAGCCAACCTCCTGAGGTTCAACAAGAGCAAGGGCCTTCCAGTATCTAAAGGGGACCTACAAGAAGGCTGGGGAGGGACTTCTCAGGATCTCAGGTAGTGATAGGACTAGGGGGAATGGAATGAAGCTGGAGGTGGGGAGATTCAGGCTGGATGTGAGGAGGAAGTTCTTCCCCATGAAGGTGGTGAAGCCCCGGAATGGGTTGTCCAGGGAGGTGGTTGAGGCCCCATGCCTGGAGGTGTTTAAGACCAGGCTGGATGAGGCTCTGTCCAGCCTGATCTAGTGTGGGGTGTCCCTGCCCATGGCAGGGGGGTTGGAACTGGATGATCCTTGTGGTCCCTTCCAACCCTGACTGATAATATGATACTATGATAAAAATTCCAATTGCACTAAAACTTAAAACTGTGTTCTACCAATCTACCAATTAAATTTGTTTAGAATATCTGATTGCTTTCGTTAGTATTCCAAAACATTCAGCCAGACTGTCTCAGAACTGTCCGAAGTGTGACTGTTTGAGGCAGTGCCTTTAAGAAAAGGACAGTACTGGGACACTCTGGCTGAATGTTTTGTAAACAAAAGACAGGTCTAAACGAATTTCATTGGTAGATTGGTAGAATGCAACTTTAAGTTTTGAGTGCAGCTGAGACTTTCCTCAGTTCACTCTTCCCTCCTCCCTTTCCAGCTCGTCTGCTTCTAGGCTCTCTGTCAGATGGACCTTAGACAGATAAGCGTGTGGCCTACTAACACTTTGCTTTAATTTATAACTGCTTTTATTAACAATTACTCTTTTTCTCTCTTTCTAACCCTCTTTGGGGAAAAAGGGGAGAGAAGGGGGTACAGGGGGGGAACCCTCCTCAACAAAGGAGGGAATTTCGTTCCTGTATTATCGTTTTTCTTTTTACTTTTCTGTATATTTCTGTGTACATATTGTAAATACTGTAAATTGTGTATATATCCTGTATTCCCTAAAAATTGCTTGTAAATATAGCATCTCCATTTTGCTCCTCCGGCTGGCTAGCTGTGGTTATTTTCTTTTTCTTGTCTTTGTGGGGGGGGAGAAGGCTGGGCCTTTCTCTCTAACCCTCGACACTAAGCTAAGCTAGAACTGGCTCCTTATCTTCTCTGATGTAATCTTTACGTACATTTCTAAGTTCTTCACAAAGTGAAGAACATTCAGAAATGTCATCTTCTTCCTCCTTTCTATCACATCTTCCGGAATATGTTGTCCCCATAATCCTGCTGCCACTCTCCTAAGGATCTCTTTAAGCTGAGAAGCACCACTGCTAGCTGCTGTCCTAGTTGCATCTCCATCTTGTGTTGATCTCAATAATTCTACTAGATCTTTAAAATAAACCTTCTCTTCCTCCTCAGCAGGATCTTTTCTAACAGAAGGTCCCTCACCTGCATCAGCATCTTGCTCATCCCCCCCATCAGCTCCTGGATCAGCTTCTTGCTCTTAAAACTGCTACTTGCTTAATTGGAGCTGTGTTTGAATTTACAGCCGCCTTAACAGAAGCTGACAGGTTTTGAGACAGATCAAATGCTTTGGAGGGGGCTTCCGGTCCTGCCGAGAAGGAAGGCGGAAATGACTTTGCCTCCTTAATGGCGGCCGAAGATGGGGGAGTTGCCATGTTGGAAGCTGCCGCCGCCCCTGGTTGCTTGCCAGAATCAGCAACAGTACCGTTCAAAGCAGCCTTTCCAATAGACTTTTTCGCTTTATCTTTAACTGACACAGATTCTCCATTCTCCTCATCACTAGAAGTCTCTGGGGCTGAGCCAGAAGTGTGCCTCCTTTTCTTTGATCTATGCTTAACAATGAAGCAGGCCTTAGATACCTTTCTCTCCCGGTGCAAAGAATATAACAAATACGCAATCACTATCACCATCAGCAGATTCACACACATCAAATAAACCATCTTTGGATCCCAGCCATCACTTAAAATTACTCTTTCACCTACTGGAATCTTAAACTCCCTTATCTCAATCGGGAGAGTGCTAGAGATCACATTCCTGTATCTCGTAAGCCAAAAGAATTCCAGACAGCGGTCATACAGAAGCTGAATCTTTTACTTGAACCATAAATATAATTTCTGCATTAAATATTTACCTAGGTGATAGATAAGTAAGCCCAGACAATATTTGTAAATCAGAACAGATTGAAAAGAGCAATTGCTTAAAAATCCAAAGCACCTTCATATTTGCTAGTCCGACTCAAGCAAGCAATAAATCAAGCTATTTTCGTACCGCACGTTGGGACAGCCAACGTGGGTTGAGAGAGATGGCCTAGCTTTCCCTCCCCCACAAGGAGGAAAAAAACCACATCTAACTCAGTCGGAGAAGCAAAGGGATGATATATTTACAAGCAATGTGAAAAATGCAGGTTATTTATATACACAATATATACAGTATTTACAATATATATACAGAAATATACAGCAAAGAGGGAAAAAAAATACAGGAATGAAATTCCCTCCTCTGGATAGAGTAGGGTTCCCCCCCTGTACCTCGCTCTCCCCCCTACCTCCTTTTTTTCCCAAAAAGGGTTAGAGAGACAAAAAAGGCAGTTATTAAGGAAAAATTATTTTAGTAGGTCTCATGCAGAATTAGTGCTTATCTTTATCCAAGGTCACTCTGGCTAGGTGCCCAGAAGCAGGCAAGCTGGAAGGGAGAGGGAAAGGAATCAACGAACAGAGAAAAAATTCCAGCTGCACTAAAACTTAAACCTGCGTTCTAACAATCTACCAATGAAATTCGTTTAGACCTGTCTTTGTTTACAAAATATTCAGCCAGAGTGTCCCAGCACTGTCCCTTTCTCAAAGGCACAGACTCAAACAGTCACAAACAGGTTGGAAGAGACCTTCAAGATCATCAAGTCCAACCTATCACCCAACACTATCTAGTCAATTAAACCATGGCACCAATCACCCCATCCAGACTCTTCCTAAACATCTCCAGTGATGGTGACTCCACCACCTCCCCGAGCAGCACATTCCAATGGCCAATCTCTCTTTCTGGAAAGAACTTCTTCCTAATATCCAGTGTAAACGACCCCTGGCACAGCTTGAGTCTGTGTCCTCTTGTTCTGTTGCTGGTTGCCTGGGAGAAGAGACCAACCCCCACCTAGCTACAACCTCCCTTCAGGTAGTTGTAGAGAGCAATAAGGTCTCCCCTGACCCTCCTCTTCTCCAGGCTAAGCAACCTCAGCTCCCTCAGCCTCTCCTCATAGGGCTTGTGTTCAAGGCCTCTCACCAGCCTTGTTGCCCTTCTCTGGACACGTTCAAGTGTTTCGATGTCCTTCTTAAACTGAGGGGCCCAGAACTGGACACAGGACTCAAGGTGCGGCCTAACCAAAGCAGAGTACAGGGGCACAATGACCTCCCTGCTCCTGCTGGCCACACTATTCCTAATGCAGGCCAGGATGCCATTGGCCCTCCAGGCCACCTGGGCACACTGCTGGTTCATATTCAGGTGGCTGTCGATCAGTACCCCCAGGTCCCTCTCTGTTTGGGAGCTCTCCAGCCACTCTGACCCCAGCCTGTAGCTCTGTATGGGATTGCCCTGGCCAAAGTGCAGCACCCGGCACTTGGACTTGTTAAATGTCATCCCATTGGACTCCGCCCATCTGTCCAGTCAGTTGAGGTCCTACTGCAGAGCCTTTCCACCCTCTAACTGACTAACATCTGCTCCTAACTTGGTGTTGTCAACCAATTTACTGATGATCGACTCAATGCCCTCATCCAGATCATCAATGAAGATGCTAAAGAGGACGGGGCCCGGCACTGATCCCTGGGGGACGCCACTGGTGACTGTCCGCCAGCTGGATGTGGCACCATTCACCACCACTCTCTGGGGTCGGCCCTCCAGCCAGTTCCTAACGCAGCACAGAGTGTTGCCGTCCAAGCCTCGAGCTGACAGCTTAGCCAGCAGTTTGCTGTGGGGGACGGTGTCAAAGGCCTTGCTGAAGTCCAGGTAGACCACATCCACAGGCCTCCCCACATCCACCAGACTGGTCACCTGATCATAGAAAGAGATCAGGTTGGAGAGGCAGGACCTGCCCTTCCTAAATCCATGTTGGCTGGATCTGAGCCCTTGGCCGTCCTTCAGGTGCACAGTAATTGCCTCCAGGATAATCTGCTCTATCACTTTCCCTGGCACTGAGGTCAGGCTGACAGGCCTGTAGTTTCCAGGTTCCTCCATCCGACCCTTCTTATGGATGGAGACCACATTGGCCGGTTTCCAGTCATCTGGGACCTCACCAGTGAGCCAGGACTGGAGGACAATGATGGATAGCGGCTTGGCCAGCTCATCTGCCAGCTCTCTCAGCACCCTTGGATGGATCCCATCCGGTCCCATGGACTTGTGAGTGTCCAAGTGGCTCAACAGGTCCCTAATTAATTCCTCATGGATTACCGGGGCACTACACTGCTCCCTGTGGTGGTTTAGGCTGGGTGCTGGCCCAGATGGCACTGCATAGACCACACCTGGGAGGTCCCTACGGGTGGGCCCAGCCCAGCAGGTGGCCACAGGCAGGTATTCAATCCCATAATGCCCTGCTCCCCTATAAAATGCCCATGCGGGGTCTCCACTTCCTCTTTTGTCCCCAGCTGCAACCTAGGTAAAATGGCGTGAGCCGCCTCCCTTGGGCCTGCCCAGGCCCAAGGTTGGGTTGGGGGGGAGGAAAGAGCCCTGGGGGGGTTTGGGTGTACCCCCAGGTAGTGATGGGATGTTCTTGGGTATGTTCTGGGATCTCTCTCTTTGTCACGGTGCTTGTGGTTCTCTGTAAAGCTTTCATTGTTGTTTGTTTTTAAATTGTTTTTCTATTTAAACTTTCCATCACTTTTGCAATCCCTTTGTCTGAGTCGTTGTTTCTGCACGTGATGGGGAGGGGGTTTGCCCCAACCCATTACACTACCCAACCCCATCACCCGGATCAGGAGGCCACTCGTCCTGAACTCCTGCCTTGCTGTTAAAAATTGAGGCAAAGAGGGTATTCAGGACCTCAGCCTTTTCCTCGTCTTCAGTCACCGTGTTCCCCTCCAGGTCCAATAAGGAGCGGAGGTTCTTCCTAGTGCTAGGACTCTCTTGTTCAGCTCGCTGAACAATACCTGCTACATAGGCAGAGTCTGTAACTAGATTAAAAGGCTCTGATCATTTCTGAAAAGCTCGTACTACTGCAGCTAATTCTACTATTGTGACCGTTTGAGGCTGTCCCCTTAAGAAAGGGAATATGGTGGTAGGATGTTTGTAAACGAAAAGATGGATCTAAACTAATTTCATTGATAGATTGGGAGGAAGTACCTTCTGAACTGGGAGTGCAGCAGAGTATCCTGGGAATACCTGTACTTTTGCGTTCAGTCTTTCTTCCACTCCTCCTTTGGGAAGCAGCTCTCTGTTCTGGGCTTTCAGCCAAGGCTTGACCTTGAAACTGATAAACTGCAAGGCCTGTACTAACTGCTTTCCAATTAACACATAACTGCTTCTAACTTTTTTCTCTTCTTTCTCTTTCTAACCCCTCTCTGGGGAAAGGGGAAGAGAAGGAGGAGCAGAGGTGGGGAACCCCCTCAGCAGAGAGGGGAACTCTCATTTCTGTGCTACTTTATTGTATATTATTGTATATATTGTAAATATTGTACATTCCCCTGCATATCCTGTATTGCTTTTGTAAATATACAGCACCCATTGCTTTGCTAATTCAGCTGTGAGTTTTTTTTTCCTTTCCCTTCAATTTTCTTTCCCTTTACTTTACAGGGGGGAGGGAGGAGGCTTTTTGACCTTACCCTTCCAACCCTACGACAACTATCTGAGGCGAACCAGAAACTACAGCAATATCTGACTCCCATGTTAAGGACTGATCGTTCCACCAAACAATGACAGACTTATGAGTCTTCCCCGATTCATCTGTGAAAACAGTAGGGGCCGACAGTGGTTGCTCACTCCTACGAGGTAAAGGGGATAAAGAAAAGTCAAGATGAAACAATTTATGTGAAGGTGGATGCATAGAGAGTCAACCTGCATAGGCTGTTAAAGACATAACAAAAACATCTGATTGCTGAAAAAGCCACTGCAAGTAAATCTCTTTAACAGGAACATAGATACAATCAAAATCTCTCCCTGCTAAAGTTAATAGTCTCTGTCTAGCCTTAATAATTAAAAAGGCAAACATTTCATGCTGTACAGAAATTGTCTTAACAGGCTGGTTAGAAAGAAAAACCCACTCAATTAAAAGCAATGGGTCTGTTTTACCTGTATCCCACTGAAAAATCAGGGCATGTGGCTGTTGAGCAGGATTCAACAAAATTAAGAAAAATGGTAGTTCAGGTGCACATCGATGAGACTGCCCCGAAGCAATGGCCATGGTCACACTCTGCAAAGACTGAAGTGCTTCAGAATTCAAAACTCGAGGAGAACACAGATTAGTGTCACCCTTTAGGAGTTCAAACAAAGGACTTAAATCTGTATTGGAAATTCCCAAAAAAGGACGAACGTAATTTATTGTTCCCAGCAATTTCTGAACATCATGAAGTGTTTTCACCTGTACATTGATTTGTAAGGACTGTGGAACAATTGTTTGGGTCCGAATCCTCCACCCTAAATATTTCCAAGGTGGTACATTCTGAATTTTCTCAGATGCTACACAAAAACACACTTCAGTCACAGTAGATACAGTAAGGGCTACAGCTTTCTCCATGAGCTCGGGGCTTTGTGATGCCACTAGAATGTCATCCATGTAATGATATATCAGAACATCAGGAAATGCCTCTCGAACAGGACTAAGAATTTTTGCTACATACCACTGACAAATTGTAGGACTATTTTTCATTCCTTGTGGAAGCACAACCCAATGATATCTCTGCAAAGGTTGTTGCATGTTGATGTCTGGAACCGAAAAAGCAAATTTAGGAGCATCATTGGATGCAAAGAAATGCTAAAGAAGCAATCTTTCAGATCAATAACAGTTAAATGCCAATATCGTGGTATCATTGTGGGTGAGGGTAGCCCTGGTTGAAGGCTCCCCATATCTTCCATAACATCATTAATCTTTCTGAGATCATGGAGTAAGCGCCACTTGCCTGTTTGTTTTTTGATGACAAAAATAGGAGAGTTCCATGGACTCGTGGAGGGTACAATATGCCCTTTCCCCAGTTGCTCTGTGACTAGTTCTTGGAGTGCGCAAAGCTTTTCCAATGGTAGGGGCCATAGATCCACCCAGACAGGGGAATTTATTTTCCATGCCGCGCACTGCAATCGCCCCCTCTAAAAATGGGTGTTCATGGTCATCCCCCATTGTGAAAGCACATCACGACCCCATAGCACCATAGGCACAGATAAAACAAAAGGTTTCACAGAAGCTATATGTCCCTCTGGTCCCTGAATCTGAATGAAATTCAGGTTCTGATGACTTTCTCCAGCTCCCCCTATGCCTGCCAGTGCCTGAGATGCACTAGCAACAGGCCAGCGGGGGGGCCATTTAGCTTTAGAAATCACTGTGACGTCTGCTCCAGTATCAATAATACCACTAAGCACTATTTTCTGCGGACCATACATCAGGACGCATTGACAGATAGGACATTTTTGAGAGATAGTCTGTACCCACAGAATCTGTGGATCCCCAGTAGACCCGAATCCTCCTTTATTTCTTAAAGGTCCCTTTGCAAGGGACCTTCCCAAGGGAAGCAATAATAGCTGTGCAATACGACTTCCCTTTGGTACGCCGGCAGGAGGAAACGGAGTGGATGCCATGATCAGAATTTTATCTGTGCTGTCAGAATCGACAACCCCAGGAAGCACAAAAAGTCCTGATATCGTTGTTGATGATCTACCTAACATTAATGCCTGAATTTTAACTGGAAGAGGACCTGACACACCTGTTGGCAATAAATGTACCGTGGTATCAAGTAAAGTTACTGTGTCGGAGGTTGCCAGGTCCAGTCCTGCCCTGCCTGCTGTTACTGGGGGGAGGTCAGAGACACGCGTGCTGCTGCCATCTGACTGGCCGGTGACGGCTGGATGATTTGTGTCTGCGCGTGGCGCTGTCCCGCGCTCCACATGCAGAGACTACTATCCCTTATTAGTTATACAGTTAGGGAATGATGATGTTGCAACCAGAACTCCAAGGGCTATCAAAGATGACTTCAGGGCCCTGGGAGATCTGGTTGAGGGATCAGGTGCACAAATAATTTTTTCGTCTATACCCTTAGTTGCAGGAGGGAATACCATAAGGAACAGGTCAGCAGCTGAAGTCAACAAGTGGCTTAGAGGCTGGTGCAGGCAAAAGAATTTTGGGTTTTTCGATCTTGAAAAACTTTCTACTGCACCTGGCCAGCTGGCAACAGATGGAGCACATCTGTCCCAGAGGAGGGGTAAGATCAGAGTGTACGAGAATGGCCTATCCCTCAAAGGGAAAAAGATTCTGGGGAGGGAATTGGCAGGTCTCATAGATAGGGCTTTAAACTAGTTTCAAAGGCGGAAAGGGCTGAAACCAGTCCCCCCAGGCAGGAGTCTGGGGGTGAAAAGACAGAGCCAGAGGTGAAACCAGCAGCCCGGATGAAGTGCATGTACACTAACGCACGAAGCATGGGCAACAAACAAGAGGAGCTGGAAGCCTTGCTGCAGCAGGAAAGTTATGATGTAGTTGCCATCACAGAGACGTGGTGGGACGACTCACATGACCGGAGTGCTGCAATTGATGACTACAGGCTCTTCAGGAGAGACAGGCAAGGAAGAAGGGGTGGAGGGTGTATCATCCTTGGAAGAAAGGTGAGGCAACCCGTGAAAAATTTAAGGATGTTGCTAGGTCTTTTAGGAAGAAAATTAGGGAGGCAAAAGCGCATTTGGAACTTAGACTGGCCTCTGCTGTGAAGGACAACAAAAAGTCCTTCTATAAATACATTAATAGCAAGAGGAAGGGCAGAGACAACCTCCACTCCTTGGTGGACACGGAGGGGAACGTTGTGATAAGGGATGAGGAAAAGGCAGAGATACTTAACACCTTCTTTGCCTCAATTTTTACTAGAAGGACAGAATGTCTTCCAGACAGCTGGCCTGCAGAGCTGGCAGAAGGAGCCAGGGAGCTGCATAGTTTTCCTCTGTTCCAGAATGGGGCAGTTGGTGATCTGCTCAGCCACCTGGATCCCCACAAGTCCATGGGACCAGATGGAATCCATCCTAGGGTGCTGAGAGGGCTGTCAGAGGAGCTGGCCAAGCCGCTCTCCATCATTTTTCAGCAGTCCTGGCTCACTGGAGAGGTCCCAGAGGACTGGAAGCTGACCAACGTGGTACTCATCCACAAGAAGGGCTGGTTGGATGAGCCAGGGAATTATAGGCCTGTCAGCCTGACCTCAGTGCCAGGCAAGATCATGGAAAAGGTCATCCTGAGTGCAATCACACAGCACTTAGAGGATGGTCAAGGGATCAGGCCCAGCCAGCATGGATTTAGGAAGGGCAGGTCCTGCCTGACCAACCTGATCTCCTTCTATGATCAGGTGACCCGCCTGGTGGATGTGGGGAGACCTGTGGATGTAGTCTACCTGGACTTCAGCAAGGCCTTTGACACCATCCCCCATAGCAAACTCCTGGCCAAGCTGTCAGCCCATGGCTTGGACGGGAGCACACTGCACTGGGTTAGGAACTGGCTGGAGGGCTGAGCCCAGAGAGTGGTGGTGAATGGTGCCACATCCAGCTGGCGACCAGTCACCAGTGGAGTCCCCCAGGGATCAGTGCTGGGCCCCATCCTCTATAACATCTTTATTGATGATCTTGCTGAGGGCATTGAGTCGATCATCAGTAAATTGGCTGATGACACCAAGCAGGGGGCAGGAGTTGATCTGCCGGAGGGTAGAGAGGCTCTGCAGAGGGACCTCGACAGGCTGGACAGATGGGCAGAGTCCAAAGGCATGAGATTTAACACATCCAAGTGCCGGGTTCTGCACATTGGCCACAACAACCCCATGCAGAGCTACAGGCTGGGGTCAGAGTGGCTGGAGAGCAGCCAGGCAGAGAGGGACCTGGGGGTGCTGGTTGATGGTAGGCTGAACATGAGCCTGCAGTGTGCCCAGGCGGCCAAGAGGGCCAATGGCATCCTGGCCTGCATTAAGAACAGTGTGGCCAGCAGGAGCAGGGAGGTCATTCTGCCCCTGTACACTGCACTGGTTAGGCCACACCTTGAGTCCTGTGTCCAGTTCTGGGCCCCTCAGTTTAGGAAGGATGTTGACTTGCTGGAGCGTGTCCAGAGAAGGGCAACAAAGTTGGTGAGGGGTTTGGAACACAAGCCCTATGAGGAGAGGCTGAGGGAGCTGGGGCTGCTTAGCCTGGAGAGGAGGAGACTCAGGGTTGACCTTATTGCTCTCTACAACTACCTGAAGGGGGGTTATAGACAGGCAGAGGTTGGTCTCTTCTCCCAGGCAGCCAGCACCAGAACAAGAGGACACAGTCTCAGGCTGCGCCAGGGGAGGTTCAGGCTGGAGGTCAGGTGGAAGTTTTACACAGAGAGAGTGATTGCCCATTAGAATGGACTGCCCGTGGAGGTGGTGGAGTCGCCGTCACTGGAGGTGTTCAGGAGGAGACTTGACAGGGTGCTTGGTTGCATTGGTTAGTTGATTAGGTGGTATTGGATGATAGGTTGGACGCGATGATCTTGAAGGTCTCTTCCAACCTGGTTTATTCTATTATTATTATTCTATTATTCTATTATTATTATTCTAATGTGGCCAGAAGGAACAGGGAAGTCATTGTGCCCCTATACTCAGCACTGGATAGGCCACACCTTGAGTCAGATGGGCAGAGTCCAATGGGATGGCATTCAACAAGTCCAAGTGCCGAGTGCTGCACTTTGGCTACGGTAATCTCATGCAGAGCTACAGGCTGGGGTTGGAGTGGCTGGAGAGCTCCCAAACAGAGAGGGACCTGGGAGGGCTGATTGACAGCCACCTGAATATGAGCCAGCAGTGTGCCCAGGTGGCCAAGAGGGCCAATGGCATCCTGGCCTGCATTAGGAATAGTGTGGCCAGCAGGAGCAGGGAGGTCATTGTGCCCCTGTACTCTGCTTTGGTTAGGTCGCACATTGAGTACTGTGTCCAGTTCTGGGCCCCTCAGTTTAGGAAGGATGTTGACTTGCTGGAACGAGTCCAGAGAAGGGCAACAAGGCTGGTGAGAGGCCTTGAACACAAGCCCTATGAGGAGAGGCTGAGGTAGCTGGGATTGTTTAGCCTGGAGAGGAGGCGGTTCAGGGGTGACCTCATTGCCCTCTACAACTACCTGAGGGGTGGTTGTGGCCGGGAAGGGGTTGGTCTTTTCTCCCAGGCAACCAGCACCAGAACAAGGAGACACAGTCTCAAGCTGCGCCAGGGGAAGTTTAGACTTGAGGTGAGGAGGAAGTTCTTCACCGAGCGAGTCATTCGTCATTGGAACGGGTTGCCCAGGGAGGTGGTGGAGTCACCATCCCTGGAGGTGTTCAAGAGGGGATTGGACGTGGCACTTGGTGCCATGGTCTAGTCATGGGGTCTGTGTTGATAGGTTGGACTCGATGATCCTCGAGGTCCTTTCCAACCTAAGTTATACTGTGATACTGTGATACTGTGAGTCCTGTGTCCTGTTCTGTGTCCCTCAGTTTAGGAAAGATGTTGACTTGCTGGAAGGTGTCCAGAGAAGGGCAACAAAGCTGGGGAGGGGTCTGGAGCACAGCTCTGTGAGGACAGGCTAAGGGAGCTGAGGTTGCTTCGCCTGGAGAAGAGGAGGCTCAGGGGAGACCTTATTGCTCTCTACAACTACCTGAAGGGAGGTTGTAGCCAGGTGGGGGTTGGTCTCTTCTCCCAGGTGGCCAGCACCAGGACAAAAGGGCACAGTCTCAAGTTGTACCAGGGGAGGTTTAGGCTGGGTGTTAGGAAGAAGCTCTTCACAGAAAGAGAGGCTGGCCATTGGAATGTGCTGCCCGTGGAGGTGGTGGTGTCACCATCACTGGAGGTGTTTAGGGCACTTTGTGCTATGGTTTAGTTAATTAGATGGTTTTGGATGATAGGTTGGACTTGATGATCTCTGAGGTCTTTTCCAACCTGTCCTGTCCTGTCCTGTCCTGTTCTATTCTATTCTATTCTATTCTATTCTATTCTATTCTATTCTATTCTATTCCATTCCATTCCATTCCATTCCATTCCATTCCATTCCATTCCATTCCATTCTATTCTGCAGCATCCATGACTTTCCCCAGACTCATTAAAGCAAAACCCATTAGCTTTCTTGCTCCTTTTAAAACAATAAATTCTGCGAGGTTTACATGCCAAGTGGATTTAAAGTGGTTGCTCAAGCTAAGGAAAACATTGACTATCAATTTCAGTGCTTTGTACGGTTCTGAAACAGGCTGTAGTCTGCTTTCACAGACAAAATGAGAATTTTCACTATTTTGATTCATATTGTCAGGTTTTTTTTTATTCCTCATATTATGGGATGATCCCCATTTTATTTGGTTTGTTGATTGATCCACTTGTTTTTTGTTTGTTTTTTAAAGGAATCACTGCTTTCTACAAGCAGAACTCACTTGACATACTTTGGAGTTTCTGCCTCACCTGTGCAGCAGTTTAGGCCATCGTGTGTAATTCAGTAATGAGGCTTACCCGGAGCTGAGCGAGGCATAGAGGGTTGAGCCCTTCATTCTTTGGACACTCAAGACTCCTATTGAAGCACTGAATGTTGGATTCAGCCCTCTGTAGCAAACATATGTCAATACACAGATGGTCACAACAGCAGCACTTTCCCACAGACATTCATTAAATATTTTTAAGCAAACCCTCTTCTATTTGTCTTCAGACCTGTTGTTGTTCACCCAAATATTTCAGAGAATTTAACCTGCAGTCAGAAGTATTTTCCCTGAGGAAGACATGCAGATACAAGAGCAAATGGAACAAAATAGAATATCCCCCCCACACCCACCCACCCCCCACCCCCCCCAGAAAAAATAAATAAGCTGGGAAGAAGATTAGTGAGCCAGATGGACAGACGGACTGATAGTTTGGTGTGCAGAAATTGTTTGCTTGGAGAGAATTCAGGAGGTTGTCCAGAGAACACAGATGATAGCTTGTAAATGGTTAAGAGTTAGAAATGGGAGTTTGACATTGCTGGACAGGCTGGAAAAGAAATGTATGTGCGACAATTAAATGGGCTTTCTGAATATAAATAAATAAAATACCCTTTTGCCCCCCTAAAAAATAAAAATATCAGCTGGAAGGTAAATGCAGATGGTATTGAGACATACCAATTAACAAGAACATCAATAGGAGGATGAAGTCCCCTCTGAACTATCTGCCTCCCCAGACCATGGAAGAAAATCTGAGTGACTAACAGGCATGAAGGATTATCTTTTACAAGACCCAAGTAAAACGCTAGTAAATCAACTGGTCGAGGACAGCTTTAACAATCTTGGGATCCTGCATTACACTGCAGGAGGCAGAGCCCTGTCTTGAAAGAAAAGTGACTAAGTCCCAGGGCAATGTGAAGGAAAGCACAGGGTTAGAGGTACGAGATGGTTTTAAATCAGGCTAACTCTCCTGGGAATAGTACTTAGTGGGTCATTTGGCCTGAAGAAACAAAAATAAACAGACATGGGTCTGTTGTATGGAAACCAGAGCACTTCATTAACATCTGGCTGTGCATGAGCCTTTGTCATGATAAATACTGCTGCAATAATATGCAAAGAACTTTAACAGAGCCAGGACAGGATTCATTCATTGAACTTAATTGAGTTTCAGTGCACAGACCGGTTCAATGGCTCTGCTTCACATACTGTTCTGTAGCTATGCGTTGTGGCCGTTTGAGACTGTCCCCTTAAGAAAGGGAATATGGTGGACGGAAGTTGGTAAACGGAAAGAAGGATCTAAACTAATTTCATTGGTAGAGTGGGAGGAAGCACCTTCTGAACTGGGAGTGCAGGAGGGTATCCTGGGCATTCCAACATTTTTATCTTCAGTCTTGCTTTCGCTCCTCCGCCGAGCAGCAGCAGCAGCTCTGTGTGCTGGGCTTTCGGTCAAGGCTTTGGTCTTGAAACCGATAAGCTACCAAGGTCTGTATTAACTGATTTCCAATTAACACATAACTGCTTATAATTGTTTTTTCTTTTCTCTCTCTTTTCTAACCTGCTCTGGGGAAAAGGGGAGAGAGGGGGAAGCGGAGGTGGGGAGCCCCCTCAGCAGAGGGGGAATTCTCATTTCTGTGTTACTCTGTTGTATATCTTTGTATATATTGTAAATATTGTAAATTTGTATATATTTCCCTGCATATCCGACATTGCTTTGTAAATATACAGCTCCACTGCTTTGCTAATTCAGCTGTGAGGTTTTTTTTTCCTTTCCCTTCAATTTTCTTTCCCTTTACTTTACAGGGGGGAGGGAAGAGGTTTCTTGGCCTTACCCTTCCAAACCTACGACATGCATATACACCAGACATTCCCCAGTAACAGTGTAGTCAAAGACTATCCTTCTCCTTAAAGATTTCAACATCTAAATAATGATATTCCTCCTCTGTTACACTTGGGAGGTTCGAGGGTAGAGAGGCTTTGCAGAGAGACCTTGATAGGCTGGACAGATGGGCAGAATCCAAAGGCATGAGATTTAACACATCCAAGTGCCGGGTTCTGCACATTGGCCACAACAACCCCATGCAGTGCTACAGGCTGGGGTCAGAGTGGCTGGAGAGCAACCAGGCAGAGAGGGACCTGGGGGTGCTGGTTGATGGCAGGATGAACATGAGCCTGCAGTGTGCCCAGGCGGCCAAGAGGGCCAATGGCATCCTGGCCTGCATTAAGAACAGTGTGGCCAGCAGGAGCAGGGAGGTCATTCTGCCCCTGTACACTGCACTGGTTAGGCCACACCTTGAGTCCTGTGTCCAGTTCTGGGCCCCTCAGTTTAGGAAGGATGTTGACTTGCTGGAACGAGTCCAGAAAAGGGCAACGAAGTTAGTGAGGGGTTTGGAACACAAGCCCTATGAGGAGAGACTGAGGGAGCTGGGGCTGCTTAGCCTGGAGAGGAGGAGACTCAGGGGTGACCTTATTGCTCTCTACAACTACCTGAAGGGGGGTTATAAACAGGCAGAGGTTGGTCTCTTCTCCCAGGCAGCCAGCACCAGAACAAGAGGACACAGTCTCTGGCTGCACCAGGGGAAGTTCAGGCTGGAGGTCAGGAG